>CM060363.1:22336065-23669809 GCA_030545235.1 Helianthus tuberosus | reverse complement strand
TAGTTTGTATAATTTAGCATATACTTTATAACAAAAACTAAAGTAGAAAAAATCATGGCGTGTGTCGGCTCGAGATCAAACATGGATTGAACTACAAGTGAGGTGCAAGAAAGAACGATAATTGCTTAGTCACAGTTTGGGCCACCATTTTCCCAGTCTACATACTTTAACTAAAAAAACGGGTATGAGGTAGACACGATATGTCAATCTGACTACTAATATCTTGTTAAGTTTAAATCATTGATCCATTTTTTCTTAAAATTAAAAGATCATGTCTCTAACCATATACACTTACCAGATCAACTTTGATTTTAATCGACGAGTTTAGCTGTCTGAACCCGTTTTTGTCAGCCCTATAACCTTTTATTTTATTTTATTTTATGTAAACATGTGGATCACTAGGTGATATTTGTAAATTGCTAACACATGTATTTCAACATGAACCATATAAATTTAGCACGATAGTAGTTAAAAACTTAAAAAAAAAAATTGGGTACTAAATGCAATTTTTAAAACTTGAGGGTCACTTCATCTTGCCAATCGGACCATAAAACATTTTAGAGTTAAATGCCATTTTTGTTCATATGGTTTGGGTAATTTTGTTAGTTTAGTTTAAAAGTTTCATTTTTCACCTGTGAGTCTAAAAAGGTATGACCGTTGCCATTTTAGTCTACTGGCTTAACTTCATCCATTTTTTCTGTTAACGAGAAGAGCAATTCGGTTATTTTATATGACCGAATAGCAAGTTAATAGAATTACATACAAAATAACCGAATTGCTCTTTTTGTTAACAGAAAAAATGGATGAAACCTTTTTTGAATCCACATACCAAATATTAAACATTTGGACTAAAGTGACAAAATTACCGAAACCAACATTTAACTCAACATTTTAATCGGTTCCCGCCTTTACGAAAACACACACTCGAAATCATCATTCATTCTCAAATACAGGCATTGAATTTGATATATACGATCGCTTGAATCCAGATAAGAACAGAGTAGTAAAGAAGCACGATAATGGCGGATGACGTAAGCAGATGGTCCGTAACCTACACGAAGCACAAAACGCAGAAACGCAAAGTTTATCAGGACGGATTTCTAGAGCTTCAATCATCCAGTCACAAGGTCGTTTCCAGTTTTCACATCTCACTTTGTTGATTGCTTAATCGCTTGATTTGCACCGATCAGTTACCTGCTAGTTTGTTCATGTAGTGTTAGGTTTAAATGTGTAGTGATCACTGTATGACTGTAGATCTGTAATTATCGTCGTACTGTCTGTTAGCTTTGAAATATGTTGGATCTGAGTTTATAATTTTGCCATTTGCAATGTTTTGAAGTGAATTTGGCTTTCTAGGTTTGATTTTGACTTTTGTAGTCAAACTAGTTATCTGTAAGAGGTAGAGTGATGACATACTATATGTGTATATTAAACGAGATGTAAAATCGCTAAACCGGATGTTTATTAGTATTCAAAGAAAAGCGATGGTGGTTTTGGATGCTAAAAAGGTGTTTTGGACCACAAACAGATTAGGAATGTAGGTATATAGATTGACTTATTTTGTTGCTGTAGTGGCCTGGAATCCTGGATGCAGAAATGATAAATGTATATATGTGCTAATGTTATACATAATTTATGCTTGTTGATCTCGAGATAAGGTTTATGCTTGATATTTGATTTTCTGATGATAGAAAAGTCTAGTTTGTTCACATTAGCTTAATCATCTTCTAGTGCCTGCTAATAGCCCGAGTAAAGCCTTTAGTGATCTATACGCATATAATACTGCATTGTAATCTAAGTAGTTAATGCGGTAAAATGTCGGATATTTGAGATATCGGTTATCGCGGTGGGTTATCGGTGGGATATTGGTAATTTTAATATCATGCTAAATTTTTATATATAGCAATTTAACACTAACAATTCAGTATACTCTTCTACCATTAACAAATTAACCTTTTGCAACTTGCAAAACACTAACAGTTGTTGCAAGTAGGAACTCACTAAGACTTAAAACATTAACATTTAACAGGAACAACTAACAATTAACACTTAAAACGCTAATAGCAGTAATAAGAAGACAGAAGAATGGTAGAACTAAGAAGAAAGGTATTGATATCGGGAAAATCGGTGATATATTGGTCCAATATCGGGCAATATCGCCGATATTATCGGTACCGATATTTTGCACCAATATCTCGACAGGGACCAATAACCGATATATCACTTATATATCGGGATATTAACTACATAGATTGTAATTTTATTTTTTATTCCCAGTCTGGTAAGAACACTCACACATCCATGTTTTGAACGCACTCGTAGTGCTAATTTACATTGTTATATCATTGGGTGCTAGATAGCCTAGATTCCTGGTTTGGTATTGCATTTTGGACGTTTAGTTGCTTTAATCAATCAAAGGCGCCAATATCTAACAACTGGCGACTGTGGTAACAAAAATGTGAGCGTTAATAGTTTCAGTTTTTTATATTTTTGGTCTTAAAGAAGTTGAGTACACGTTGTTGCTTTTGGGTGATATTAAAAATCGCTTTATATATAAACAACCGTTTCAATTTTTCATGCTTATAAGTTTTTTAACAGGTTAAGCTATATGACGACTGTGATAAACTTTTGGAAAGCAAGATTGTGAAGCTTGATGATGCGGTCAGATCAGGTGAGACACTAACATTCGGTGCTTATCTTGTTGATATTGGTGATCCCCATGGAGAAAGTGAAACTAAACCTGTTCCAAACCCGATTCTTCAAAGAGACAAAATTACGATGGATAGGAAAGCTACACCCAACAATAGTAAGTTAAAAAACTGAAAGTGTTAGTGTGCATTAACTGTATGTATAATAACAATTACCTGTTATCTGATGCTCTGTTGGTAAATTTCACATAGTAAAGTGCTATCTTTTTGCTTTTAGGAACCAGCATGGGTAGATTACATGTTCGTAAAGGTTCATCCACCAATCTGAGTCCATCACAGAAACTTATTAGAGGTTAGCTGTGTTACTTTCACAAACATAAACAGGCATTGTGAAAGATTAATTATACAAATAGCTTAAATTAGCCATTGTAATTATGTTATGCTTTTCAATATCAGAGTTCAAGAGACGTGAGGTCAACATATACAGTTCTTCACCTAGTCATCCAGACAATGTGAAAGATGATTCAACAGGTTATTTTTAAACATACCACTTTCTCTTACCATCTATATAGGAATCTGTGCCTGTTGGCTTTTTGTTGGGCATGAATCACATAATTTAGTCTTTAACTGAAAAAAATCAGACAATGATTTACTAAAACACTAGTTTATATCTTGGACTCTTTTGTAGAATAGTCGAATATTGATTTTATTTTAGTTTTTTCGATTAGAGTGGCAGGTCTTGTACACTACTCAATTAACACAAAAAGCCAAGAAGTTCCATGACGGAATATTGAAAGTTGCGGTTTCTGGATTGCGCGGGAGGCAGGTTAAATTTGACATACATTTGTGTATCCATAAAAAACATATGCATATGTGTTTATGCTTTTTGTTTTTTCTGCTCAGGCGGTGCTGTATGATGAAACAAGGAGAGTCTTAGACAGTAGATTCCTTAAAAGTGAGGAAATTATCAGTGCTGGTGATACAATGAGATTTGATGGTCATATAGTGGACATCGTAGAACTAAAAGACGATAAACCTCCCAAAAGTACAAATGTTGATGAAAGTAATTGCTATAAACAGAATGCAGTGCAGTCAAAGATTCAACCTGATATGAAAGGTTAGTTCTTATACACTCTTTGACTTTTTGCAAGGAATCTATGTTTATTTAAATTGACTATATATAGCATGTAGATGGCTGTTTTATTATGTTATTTTACAGTTTGTGGATCAACTCCATGACTTTTTATGGTTTATATAATTATTCTTGATCGTTTAGAGTGGGACGTCATGTACACTGCTCAAGTAACCCAAAAGGCCAAAAAGTTCCACGATGGTGTCTTGAAACTTGCAAGTTCTGGGTTACCAGGGAGGCAGGTAACTTTCTCATTTTTGTCATTCAAAATGTTTCCATCTTTCCTTTTTGAGTAAAATGCCATTTTCAGCCTCTGAGGTTTGGCCAGTTTTGCGACTTTCGTACAAAGGTTTGTTTTTCTGCATTTGGATCCAAAAGGTTTGAAATCTTGCTATTTTCATCCGGCTGGTTAACTCCATCCATTTTTACTCCGTTAAGTCAGGGATATTTCTGTCTTTTTTGTTAAGGGCAATTCGATCTTTTTACATAAAGTGAAAAAGACCGAATTGCCCTTTAAGTTAACAAAAAAGACGGAAATACCCCTGACTTAACGGAGAAAAATGGATGGAGTTAACAAGCCAGATGAAAATGGCAAGATTTCAAACCTTTTGGATCCAGATGCCTAAAAACAAACCATTGGATGAAAGTCACAAAACTGGCCAAACCTCAGAGACGAAAATGGCATTTTACTCTTCCTTTTTTTGTTTGATGTTAACTAGTTTGAATCTCACTTTTATTGTATCCAAAAAAAAGCTAAAAGGGTAAATCTACACAAGTGGTTCCTCTCTACTATTGCTAAAGTAACAAGTTTAGTTCCATAAATCTCTCAAGTGATTTAAGAGTCTAAATTTATTAACCTTGTGAGAAGATTAAATGATGAGATCAAAAACAGACCAGAACTTAAAAATTTTATGGTGTTATTTCTATATCTTACTTTTAGAAAAAGTGATAAAGAGTATGTTAGTGAACACACTTCCTAGTTCCTACTAGTTTTACCTTTCTGGCAGCTAAACTTCAGGCTTCAGTGACATTTGTTTTAACCTTTTGTCTACCACTTATATTAATGACCCGTGTTCACATAATAGGAGGCTACTCTGTTAGCAGAAGATGGAACAATTTTGTCTCACAGATACCTTAAACTTTCAGAAGACATCGATAGTGGAAGTTCTTTTAACATGACAAATTACTTGGTGGAAGTTTGTGAACCAAGAAAACCGTCTGCAGGTAGGTTTTGTAGTTTTATAGTGTCAACTTGAAACTACAAGTAAGATAATGTTTTTCTATTAACGGCTTAAATGTTTAGAAAAATGTCCAGGAAAAGCTTCTATAACGGAAAATGAAACACCAGAGATTAAGAGAATTAATGTGGATAATACCAAATTATGTAAGAGATTCCCAGCTGGTGATACAATGAGATTTGATGGTCATATAGTGGACATCACAGAACAGAAAGACGATAAACCTCTCAAAGGTACAAATGTTGATGAAAGTAATTGCTATAAACAGAATGCAGTGCAGTCAAAGATTCAAACTAATATGAAAGGTTAGCTCTTATACACTCTTCGAATTTTTGCAAAGCATCTATGTTTATATGAATTGACTATATGTCTATATGCATGTTGTTACGATATTAAGAGTACAAGGGGGTCTTTGTAATTGTTGTATTGTATGGGGGTTATTTGTAAGTACGGTTTTAGTTGTTAGTCAGGTATACATAAGAACGATCAGTGTGTTACATTTCATCTGACTCAAGGCTTGAACACACCCTTTCTTTGTCATGCATATGCAGAACACTCCCACAATGCAACAACAGTTGGATTGCAATTATTAGTTTCTCTTTCATTGTGCTTCTTTTACCTAATGGTCTCAAGAGTAGTCGGTCAGTTGTGTTAATTTCTTAGTAGTGGGTAAGCATGTTGTTTAGTGGGTATAAAAGTGGTCGTATGTCTTTGTTTTAGTAATATGAATGAAATGAAATTGGTCTATATCGCTCTCTAATTGCTTCTGGTCATCTTTAACCTCCTTCGAAGTTATAAAAATCCAAGTGGTACATATCACAATGAAGAATGTGGGTATCGATGATTTGAGACAACTTTCTTCTCCTCTTTGTGTTCTACTTCTCTCTAATCAATCAACACGTAACACATGCACACAGTTGTATTGTTATGTTATTAATTATTATAGCATTTGCATATTAACTTCATTTTTTATGGTTTATCTTATTATTCTTAATCCTTTAGAGTGGGACGTCATGTACACTGCTCAAGTAACCCAAAAGGCTAAAAAGTTCCAGGATGGTGTCTTGAAACTTACAAGTTCCGGATCACAAGGGAGGCAGGTAACTTTCTCATTCTTGTTGTACAAAATGTTTCCAACTTTCTTTTTCTTGTTTAATGTAACTAGTTCAAATCTCACTCTTCTCTGTATCCGAAAAAAGCTAAAAGGCTAATCTACATAAGTGGTCCCTGTACCATTGCTTAAGTAACAAGTTTAGTCCCATAAATCTTTTTTAGTGACTTAAGAGTCTATATTGATTAACCTTTTGAGTAGATTTACGGATGAGAATTAGGGCTGTAAATGAACTGAACGTAACAAGACTTTCTTTATGTTCGTTCATTAAGGAATGAGCATGTTCATGAACTGTTCACGAACGCTTACCGAATGGGATTCTTGTTCATGTTTGTTCATTAAGGAAATGAACTTGTTCATGAACTGTTCACGAAAAGTTACCAAATGCAAATGAACACAAATAAATGTTCATAAACATAAATGAACACAAACAACTTTTATCAGTTTATGAACACTAATGAATACACACGAATATATATTCATGTTAGAATAAAATATGCATTTTTCATCACAAAGGTTACGAAGAATCCACCAAAAAATAAATGAGCACCTAACATAATTATCATAACACAGTTGACATAATTATTAACACAAAATTAAGAAGTTTGTCAAGCTTTAACACAAACTCAAATTGAAATGGTCAAGTGAGAGATGTTGGGGGAGGCATATAGTATAACTAGGGTTTCAAATTTTTAGAAATTAAAAACAATAAAACAAATACAACATTTAAAAACCTTTAAATGAACGAACATATATGAACATAAAGAGCGAACATAAATGAACACATTACCGAACGTTCACGAACATAAACGAACGTACGCAACCACTGTTCACGGAGTTAGACGAATGAAATTTCTTGTTTGGTTCGCTTATAGCCCTAATGAGAAGGAATTCAGACTGGGACTTAAATTTTTATGGTATTATATGGGTAGGGATCCTGTACATTAATCCAGAAGTGTGAGAAGTGTATTATAACACTATATATAACACTATATAACACCATATAAACACCGTATAACACTATGTAACACCATATAACACTATGTAACACTATATAACACTATATAACAATATATAACACTATACATCTATCATAGACATGCTATCAGACAAAATATAGTGTTATATTTGTTATATAGTGTTATATAGTGTTACATAGTGTTATATGGTGTTACATAGTGTTATACGGTGTTTATATGGTGTTATATAGTGTTATATATAGTGTTATAATACACTTCTCACACTTCTGGATTAATGTACAGGATCCTCTACCTTATATAGTATATCTTACTTTTAGGAAAAAGTGATCAAGCATAAAATTCATGAGAGTATGAGCAGAAACACTTGTTGCTAGTTTTGCGTTTCTGGCAGCTAAAGCTCAGGCTTCGGTGACATTTGTTTTAATTCTTTTGTCTACCACTTATTTTAATGACCCATGTTCACGTAATAGGAGGCTACTTTGTTAGCAGAAGACGGAACAGTTTTGTCCCACAGATACCTTAAACTCTCAGAAGACATCAATAGTGGAAGCTCATTCAACATGACAAATTACTTGGTGGAAGTTTGTGAACCAAGAAAACATTATGCAGGTAGGTTTTGTAGTTTTATAGAGTCATAATTCTGTCGAATAACTTGAAACTACAAATAAGATGATATTTTTTCTGTTAACGGTTTAAATGTGTAGAAAAATGTCCAAGAAAAGCTTCTACATCAGAAAATGAAACACCAGAGATTAAGATAACTGATGTGGATAATATCAAATTATGTAAGAGAATCACAGCTACCAAACCACCATCTGACGGTAAGATTATGAATAAAGATTTCATTTAGTTTATTTGCAGTATTTTATTATGGAGTAAAATGCCATTTTCGTCCCTGAGGTTTGGCCAGTTTTGCGACTTTAGTCCAAAGGTTTTCATTTTTGCATCTGGATACGACTCGTTAACTCCATCCTCCCTTAAGTCAGGGGTATTTCTGTCTTTTTTTGTTAACTTAATGGGCAATTCGGTCTTTTTCACCTTATGTACAAGCATTTAGCATAATGTACAAGTATTCAAAATACTGAATTGCCCTTTAAGTTAACAAAAAAGACGGAAATACCTCTGACTAGGGCTGTAAACGAACCGAACGAACACGAACAAGGCCATGTTCGTGTTCGTTCGTCAAGGAAATTAACATGTTCGCGAACTGTTCATGAAAGCATACCGAACATAAGTTTATGTTCGTGTTCGTTCGTTAAGGAAATTCAATTGTGCACGAACAGTTCGTGAACACTGGTCTCGAACATACACGAACACAATCAAATAAAAAATGAACGCAAACGAACATTTAAATTGAAAAAAAAAATGGAAATATTGTTATCTTTAAACATTGGATATAAGTAGTTAAATACAACCATCAAATGATAAATCAAAACACAAGAAGTTTACCACACCACCAAACGATGAATAAAGTTTAACTAACTTAGACATAATTATACCCAAAAATGTCTTAGAATGTCCAAATTTTAGCTAACTTAGAAAAAAATAGGTTTCATGTTTTCAATATGTTTAGATAAATGGTTTATTATTTATTATTTTTTTTAATATAATCAAACGAACATATTACCTAACGTTCACGAACGCAGTCGAACGAACTAGACCTGTGTTCGTGTTCGTTCACTAAGCTAACCGAACGAAATTTTTTGTTCATGTTCGTTCGTTAAGCTAATCGAACGAACATAAACGAACTTCCTGCCGAACGGTTCACGAACTGTTTGCTGAACGTTCGGTTCGTTTACAGCCCTACCTCTGACTTAACGGAGAAAAATGGACGGAGTTAACGAGCGGGATGAAAATGGCAAGATTTCAAACCTTTGGACAGAAGTCACAAAACTGGCCAAACCTCAGGGATGAAAATGTCATTTTACTCTTTATTTTGGTTTTAGTAAAAATGTATTGCTTTTAGGATAGTTTTCTTTGTTGGTCATTTTACCTAGTCATTGGTCTCTTGAACAACACTGTTATGAAATCTTTTTTTTATTTGTAGTAAAACCGTCAAAAGGAGCTTTCTTGTTGCAAGATACTGAATTAAAGGTTAGAAAGCCTATTGCAGATGAAGTTATATCGACGACTATCAGCAAAAACAAGAGTTTACGTGATGGTATGTGATGTAGGCTGCCACTTGATTCATAAGTTTGTATTTAATGATTTTTATTAAATTTATTGTCTTTTTCTTCTGCAGCCCGTTCAATTTTGTCCATTCTTAAAAAACCCAGTACTCAAGGTGTCTCTGTAGAAAAAGTACATTTAGAGGCTCAACAAGACTCTTGTAGTAGTAGAGCTGACATGTCACCATGCAATGAGGAAACGCGAGTGTCTTCAGAAGGTAAGTAACTATACGTTGATCACATGTGTTCGAGAAATATTATTATATATTGTTTTGGGTTACATCTTATCAGTGATTAGAAAATTCTGATGTCGAAATTCGTATCTTTTTCTTGCAGCTGTATCTACCTCAAACCTCAATGAGCTAGCTAAAGAAACTAAAGATCAAAGTAATGCTGAGGTACTTGTTTGAATGTTTATTGTTTTTATTATACTCGGATCCGTCAATTGTTGAATACTGTTATGCTTCAATGCAGATTTCTGGTGATAACAACATAATTGACTCAAGAAATGTTGACTTTCCAAGTTTTGATCTTGGAATTGACTAGGGTCATCATGGATTCATTGATGTTTTCTCACCATCCTCCTGGTAAAGAAAAGTGGAAAATACGAAAAGATTATTTAGCAAAACATTAATAGAAAGTAAATCACTTTAAGATTTACTCCTTTAAGGATTTTTTTATGTGGCTGGCCTTAATCTCTGTGATTTCTAGAAATTTTGATAAACAACTAATAGCATCATTCTGTTTACATTGAATCAAGATCATGTTGGTTTCTTCATGGCAATCCATATTATATAGAACTTATATATACAAAGTAGAGTAGACTTCCACATCTTGTATGCTTTGTCTTTGTGTATAATGTATACAAGACATGAGATCTCCAAGACTCTTATGGTTATGTAATTATTCTTGTAATCACACGTGATTATTCTATCTTACTGATCATGATGGAAGGAAAGAATGATACAGAAAGACCATAATTCCGCTCTCTTTGCAATTTCTAGGATTTTGATAAGCATTAAGTAGCCGCATTATGCTTTACATAATGATACGTAAAAATACTCTTATGTTTTAGATCAAGAAAAAAACATGGAAAACAATAGCTTCTTGTTGAACATCCTTCCAGAACATAAAGACTTCTTCTTGTTTATCTGAACTATATAATATTGTTCTTCGACTTGTATATACTTAGCAATGCTTTGAAAAGGTTTCTTGTTTTCTTCGAGTAGATTTCCATATCTCTTGTGCTTTGTCTGCTTGGTCTTTGTGGGTACAAGGTTTGAGATTTCATAGCCTCTGGTGGTTGCTGTAACTACACAGGAAGGTAAAAAAAGAACAATGGTAAACTGTAAACATATAGTGTATTAGATTATTAATCCTTGAATTATAGCATATAAAAAGAAAATACTTTGCTTACTTGCTGTCTGCTACCGGATGGGTTTGGGCTGATGGACCGATGAACAGAAGAGGCAGAAAACTTGACAGAAAAGCTTGGACACGTTGGTTGATTTGCCGAAGAGCCTGAGCATCTAATCGAGAATCGAAGAGGTGAAACTGACCGTGATCGTTTCTCTGGTTTCCAGATAAATGTAAATAGTACATCAAGTATGACTAAAAAAGAGGATGAAAATACCACTAACCTGTTTTTTTGAGTGATGGAGCCTTTGTAAGCGAGAAGGTAATTAAATCCGATGGCAACTCGGTACAAGTTTTTCGAGAATACCCTTTTCTGCACAAGTTTTTATACAATGAACTTTTCTTGGTGAAGCTTCAATAGAAGTAACCGAGAACATTTTATAAATACGAGATCTTAGCAGTTAATAGTATCCGTTACCTTAGACCTGATGACTGGACTGGTCCTGTTTTTGGTTTACTACCTTCAGAAATGAAACCTTCTGTAGCAATTATAGACCATTTTCTGCTTAGTATTTGACATAAATATGCAAAGTTCAAGACGTATGAAACGGTCTTGAATAGCAAAAAGAAAGTAAAAATATCGATGAATTAATGGGAAATTTTAAGAGAATTACAATATTATAAATAGCAAAGAAAAACATAAGTGACCTTGAACAGGGTACTGCTTGTAATACTTTGGTGTCTGCATCATCAGTGATTGTTGCGATAGCTCCCCATAGTTGGCACATATTTGACATGTACGTAAGCGCTGCCATAATCTCCCGATTAAAATCACACACAAACACAATACTAAAAAGGAAGATGAAAATAGAAGACTATTCACAATTTTGATCTGTTTACCTATAAGTGTGTCGATATGGGTTGTGATTAATCTCGGGTAGTCTAAAATATATTTTAATTGCATACAATCTCTTATATCATTTTTATTCAAATATTTAAATGATTTTATAACATTGTTGCCCTTTCAATCATAAGTAACAAATTACATATCTACATTTCTAATAAGAAAATGGACAAAACGTGTTTGTTGGTCAACCTGAACCGTTATCTTGCCTCCGCTAGTTACTTCATATTCGAATATATATAGTTATTTTGTACCTGAGGGAAGATCCAACCTAGATTATCACCTGTTCAATGCCGGATACTAGAAGCTTTGTTTTAGAAACTTCATTGACATGTTCATCTAGTAACTTGTTAACTTTATTCGTCACGCAGCCCAAATGGTCAACGGTTTTAAGCATAGATTTGGAGATGTAGTCCTTCAAGCTTTCTAACAACCTGTAAACGTATAAAGAACGAAGCTAATCAAGTAAAAAAACATAACATAAATTTTGTAGAGAAAGTCACCATGAAGCAAATATTGCACCACTTACATTTGTTTTTGGTCATTCTTGTGATATGAATCTTGAAAATGCTCTGCAGCTGAGTATAACTGTTCCTTCACATTTCGTAGGTCCTATAAAGTTTGTTCTATTAATTAAAAAGGCAACCATTGTGTGTTCTTGTGTTTTAGTTATGAATGCGTGTCGAACATGTAAGAAGTTGCCCAAACTGTACTTTTAACGCATAAAACCACGGTAATCGTCTCATTCAAAAGTTTAGAAAAATAGTTAAGTTTTTTGTAATTAAATTTGACACTAATTATATATATAAAAAAAGTTGTGTTCTTGACATAAGTTTTCTCCCCCGACTCATACGGTCATACCCAAAAATCACCCGTTTGTTATCCGAATCCCTTACCTAACCCGCCCATTTTTCTGCACTTGAATACAACCTTTGTATGAGTCCATGACATTTTGCTAATCTCATACAACATACCAACTTTGTTGTACCACATTTGTTATACAAAAAGCTGTCATTAACACCAAATTTGATTGGTTTGTAGTATCATCATTATTATCATTATTATAAAAAAAATATAACATGGTATAAACTGTATATAAATATTCAGCATGTTAGAGATAAAGAGAGAGAGACCTTGAGTCCATCTGCAAAGAGCGATCGATGGGCCGAGAGATATTCATGGTAGTTGGAAGGTTGATGAAGATGATTTGCAGGTAAATATTTGTTCATACTCTCCATAACTAAACTTCAAGGCTGTGTTACCGTTAAGACCCAATGATGGAATGATTAAAGAGTTAGTTATATAAGCAGAAAACAAGTTGTTGGGTTTATTAGGTGAGATTCTATTTGGATACAACTAACTTACAAATAACCTCACTCCCATTGGTTTTGATATCGAGCCGGGGTCTCACTGGAAGCAGCTTCTCTATTTCTACGGGGTAAAGGTAAGATTGTCTACATTTTACCCTCCTCGGACCCTACCTTAGTTTTGCTCAGTGGCGGACTCACGATTTTTTTCCTGGGGTTGCGGAATATTTTTAAAGATTTTATGCCTCTGGCTATATAAAAAATCAGTTCATAGCGGGCCGGGTCATGTAAGACAAAAGAACATTAAACTAAAATTTATATAATCATCAAAAACACGTTAAACGTCATTACAAACGTATTTAAAATTGGGTCCCTACATGTTTTTTTTTTTTTTTTGAAATATATCCAAAAAATCATCTAGAGATACTAAACACTCCATAAGTTCATTACATTCTTACTCATAGTTCCTATCACATATAAATCGTTCCATAAGTTCATAAAACCACAATAAAACAAAATAAACAATGATGTCAACCATAGTCCATAGTATTCAATTTTATTTTCAAACATTCAACCCATAATATTAAATGTTGATCACTTGTAACTAATCATTTAAACAAACAAAGCTATAATTAAAACAATAAAATCATTTAACTACAAGTTTAGAACAATCAAAAAAACATAAAAATATCAAACATTTACACATTTGTATTTTCTCCTAATCATCACATAAAATAAATAAAAAAAATCAATAAAGAAACCATACTAGTTCTATATCGGAATTCTATCGTAATATGGGTCAGTCTTGCCGGAATTTTGGTTTTTCCAGCAAAAAAAGCTGCCCGGTCATCAGCAGTGGCGTCAAGTCGTTGGGGTTTTTATTGGGGCGGGATTTGGAATTGGAATGGGTGGATGAGTTTGGGTTATTCTAATTAGTTCAAATATCTTTGGGTTGGGTTAATAAAAATATATTGTAGATTTGTAGATTGGGTTCATTAATTAAGTGAATAAGTGGTTAAAGAATAATTATATAAATTGTGTTATATACTTATATATTAAATAATAATCAGTGTTTAATTTTTTTATAAATTCATAATATTTTTTTCCTAAGTGGGGCGGTTGAAAATTTTCAAAGGGTGCGGGTAAAAATTTCCAAGGGGTGCGGATACACCCTTAATATAGGTGGGTCAGTTAAATAAAAATCTCCCGCCCACCTACGGCTTGGGATGGCACGCCCCTGATTTTGCTATTGATGAAATTTAGATGACGATGACGACGACATTGGTTTTGATGGTTTAAAGCTGGTTTGGGCATGGATACACCCTTAATATAGGTGGGTCAGTTAAATAAAATTTTCCTATAACTTATTTGAAAATAGTTCATATATTTAGAATTTGGCTACATAATGCTCCATGATTTTTAATGATAAGAATGAATTTGGGTGACTTTTAAGAGTTTGCCTTTTTTATTAATAAAATATAATCTTACAAGTTACAATGTCACAATTTCATTAGTAGTATAGTGGTGAGTTTGCGTATGGCATTATAGTCTAGTGGTATTTTGAGATGAGATAAGACTTATGACTAATAGGTTATGGGTTCGATTCTCACAAAGGGTTTTTCTCAAATTTATTGGGTTTCCTCCTGAATTGGTGTATAGACATTATTGTCTAGTGGAGATGGATATTATCAAATGGTTCCGCTGGTAGCATGATGATACTCCAATGGTCCGCCAGTGATCCAAATTTACCGTTAAAAAAGTATAGTGGTGAGTTCATTGCTCATTGTATTATTGCTTCCTAACGAAGTTATTTTTCCAATGATGACAAGTTGCAACAAGGTAAAACCTTTTCTAGAGGGGTGTTGGTGTTTGACTCTTATGAAAAAAAACAAAAAAACGAGTGGACATGAGTGATTTGGAGGTACATGTTAGGTTGGGATAGGGTAGGTACGAGCAAAGTACTGGTATTGAAAATTTCTAAATATGGGTGCGGTACTGGTAACGAAAATGTTCAGTACGGTACGATACGGATATTTAAAGGTAAAATTCGGTAAAATACCGGTACTGTATCGAACCAAAAGTACCGGTACCAAAGTCAAAAAGTGGGTACCGATTTGGCTGAAAAAAAAGTGTACGGGAAATTCGGTGGTGCATCTAAATTCATCCTTTCAAGCATAGAAATGACAACATATAAAGTAATAATGCGCTATTGCCATTGCCATTGTATCTAAGTTAATCCAATTGTTAACACTCTTTTATATGAATCGATTGGATAAGTTCGTTGTTCACATAATCACACATCTTTGACCTGTTTAAAGTTACAACACCTATAAGATTCGGATGAAATTGTTTTATCGGATGTCAAACCACAAAAACTTTTATCCAACTCTTAAATCCAAATTCCTTAGTTTGAAGCCCTAATTTTGTCTCCAAAGTTTTTCTTTTTTACTTTCATTTTATTGTTGTATATAATTATAAAGTGTGTAAAACATGGATGCAATTAATTAATGTATCTATTTAGCTTTCTAATTTGATTTAATTTACGTCAATTTTCAAATTAAAACTAAAGTATTTAGAAAAATATAACGTGTGCTTTAACTTTTATATTCATTCTTTTGTTCTACGTTAAAACACAGTATCCACTAACAGAAAATCATTATCCCTAATAATGTACTATTCTAATGATATCTTGTTCCAATAATTTGCCTTTAACCAGCACCTACGCTTGATGCTTGTTTTAGATGATTTAGGGGCTGTTTGGTAGCCTCTGAATGGTCATTAAGAGACTACCTCTTAATGGAACCATTAAGAATTTTACCAATGAGAAGGTAGAAGAATGTGACATGTGATGATTTACCATTCAGATGTTACCTCTTAACCATTCAGACGTGAGGTTACCTCTTATTCATTCAGAGGTTTTAAACCATTAAGAGGTAGCTTCTGAATGGTCATTAAGAGGCTACCAAACAACCCCTTACTTTTACCCAAATCTGAAAGAAAATTGCCCTTTCACACCTACTCCATTAAGTATTCAATTATTTGTTTGGTGAATTTATTTGAAATTAACTAGTGGATTTTGCTAATATATTTATAGGGGAAAGTTCTTGTACAAATAATCTTAACATACTAAACATACAAATTGAAGGAAAACTCAAAAAGACAAGGTGACATTTTTGTAATTATCAATAACTATCAAAGTTACTCTACAAATATACCTAAAAAACCTAAAAAAAACCTAACCCCCCCAACCCAAGCTAAAATGCTAAAAACTAAACCCCAAAAAAACCTAAAAAAATAAAAAAAAAACACACAAATTATTTTATTTTATTTTTTTAACATTTTTTATTAAAAAATTGCTACTTTTAGTAGCAGCAAAAAAAAAAAAAAAGTTTTTTGCTAACAAAATGTAGCGATTTTTTATAAAAAAATATTAAAAAAAAATTGTGTTTGTATAGTAACTTTGATAGTTGGTGGTAATTACAAAAATGTCACCTTGTCTTTTTGAGTTTTCCTTCAATTTGTATGTTTAGTATGTTAAGATTATTTGTATTTGATCTTTTGCCTATATTTATATCAGGTTTTTAACGTTGTTTCTATTGTAATCAGAAATTGACAACTCTCTAACTTAATTATTTTTGATAAAGATGAAACCGTTACTTTTTTAAAATACGCTAGCTTTTCAACAAATTGTTTGTTATGTTCTATCTAGGACTGTAAACGAACCGAACGAACACGAACAATGTCTTATTTACGTTCGTTCGTTTGTTAAGGAAATAAATTATTATCCAATATATTGTCCTTTCATACCTACTCCATTAAGTATGCAATTATTTGTTGGTGAATTTATTTGAAAACTAGTGGATTTTGCTAATATATTTATATAGGTTTTTAACTTCGTTTCTATTGTAATCAGAAATTGACAACTCTCTGACTTAATCATTTTTGAAAAGATGAAATCGTTACTTTTTAAAATACGTTAGGACGTTAGGTTTCCAACAAATGGTATCTAATGTTCTATCTAAGCAGTGAGATGAGTGTGTATCAAGTGTTTGATTGTCGGTCACAAGCTTATGTTTGTTACGGCACATCCATTTCTACTAGATCATCGATAATAGCTCGCACTTATTTATATTCTTTCTATAAACTCAATTATAATACTTATCTTTTCTTTAAGAAAATCGAATTATACAAAAAAAAAAAGATGTTTATATGTACTATATATTAGAGTAGTATCTTTGCCCGGTAAAATAAGTTATCAATTGAGATTTGATTTTTTAACGTTAAGAGATATGATCTGTCAATCTATCATCATCAAAATTGTCTTGTAACTTATATGCATCATTATATCATCGGTGTTTAATATTGTATTACATTTTTTTTAGAAAGGTTCATAATCTACTCCTATAAACCATTTAGGGGAGTGGGTGGTCACTAGTGATAGAATTCTATCACTCACAAGCACCAATCAAGTTCCGCCATGTCAGCAACCATTTTTCCATTACTCACAATCTTTTTTAGTGGGGGTGGTCATCACTCATCACCACACCCAACAATTTCCCCCCAACCAACAATTACACTCACAAAAAAAAAACCATAACGCGTTGAAAAAATCACGAAAATCTGATTTCGTTAAACTATCACGCGTGGACGTTTGGAGCGGGGTGGGAAATAACGCGTTATTTATGCTTTCCGTGATAGTTTAACGAACCGCCCCGGGCGGCCTTATACATGTGTCTTACATAGGGTGTACTCAAGTGGTTTTTAATATTATATTATATTTTTTTAGAAGGGATCCCGGAGACATGTTACCACTATATCATGCCGGTATGCCACCTTACTGCCGTATCATATAGTCATATACTCATATAGTACTGTATATATGAAGACATGGGTTTGTAATAGGGTGTACTCTAAGTAGGTAATGTAGCCCCAATGATATTTGACTATTTGAGAGTGTGCAAAAGAGGAAATTGTTGTCAAGTATATATATCATAAGAACAAGTGTCATTTGCTTATTGTAACGAAGATCTCACATTATAAGACTGCGGGGTATGTGGCGGGGGTTTGGGCGTGGGTTGGCTGAAAACGCCCAAGCCACCACCCCGGGTGGGCATGGGTTTGGGCGTGGCCCCTTTGGCGTGAGATTCAGCCCGGGCGTGGGGCGGGCTAGTAAGTGACATGGCATGCTCTAAATGGTCAAACCAAATTCATGCCCCCCAACCCAAGCCCCCAACCCAAGCCCCACCATACCCCATGGGCGTGGGTTTTGGTGGTGGGTTTTTTCCCATTCCACGTGTCAACATATGCCCCAACCCACGCCCCAACCCAAGCCCCCCATACCCCGCAGTCTAAAACTTTAGCAAAATTGTTTGATTTTACCATTGGTAAAATATATTTCTCTGGATATAACACACTAATGAATAATAGGAAATTATTATATATCTTCTTACATAGCCTAGTATTTAAATTCACTTTGAAATAATACAAGATAACTTTTACCAAAAAAAAAGGGGAAAAACTCAACGTTGTTGCTACTCCTACTTCTAACTTCCACATAATCTAACTATCTCAATGTCGTGCTTCAGTTTTAACGCAATTTGCAAATAGATATATTTACACCAACAAAATGAACATTTCATAAAAAATACATCTAATACAAAACATTACAAAATTACTTATAAATACTCTAATAGAAGTTATACAATACATTATGATGGAAGTCATCATATTGTGCTTGAATACAATCATCTACAAGTATGTGAATATTTAGCACACCTTGTAGCTAATTCCACCACATCGAATTTATAGTGCGAGATAAGCTCCACCACATAAAGCAGATGCCAAACATAACGATATAACGATGGTCTTAGCATGCATCCGTCCTTTATCCTTCCTTAGTACCATGGCTTCATAAACGGGCCAACTATTCAATACTCCAAAACTAGCTATAAACAATTGCACAAACAACGTATCCAAACTCCAAATGCCCGACATCCGTATTATCCCAATAATCAACGCGAATAGGTTGACAATCGACGCAGTTGCCAAAGGTATAAACATTGGTGAGTGAACCCCAAACTCCTTAAGACCTTGATCATATCGCTTGCTTTGTTCATCATCTTGGACTTTGCTTGTCACATTGAACCCTTCTGTCGCTATCCCTAAACGCTTGCTGGTGTACTCGACAAATGCAAATACGTAGGGTGAAAGTCCCTTTATTATCCACATCCTTTGATCATTCCACCATCTTTTATAAGTACTACCGAATAAGATGAAGTCATAACAATCTTGCGCGTATGCTCCAAGAAATAGAAAAACGTACAACAAAAACCACCAATCTGTCACCTACAACCAACAAAAGTTAATGAGCTTAACTATGTACAAGAACTTGATATTGTATTAAGAATGGAAAAGGAATAATACCTTTGGGAAGATGTAAAATCCATTCAAAAGGGCAAGTTGAGGGAGGAAAGAGTATATTGTGATGGGAATTGACCAAATGGGCCAAAAAGCATTATGGGCATAACATAAGCCCATAACAATGCCCATGTTTCGGGCTCCAAAAAACATCGGCATATATCTTGAGAAGAAAACCTCAAGAAGCCCAATAGCCCATCTCTTACTTTGACTCATGGAATCAATAAGAGAGAAAGGAGCATCGCCTAAAAATGCTGGCCTACTTGGATGACAAAAGATAGACTTCCACCCTTCACATTGCAATTTATATCCGGTAAAATAGTCCTCCACAAGAGACCCATAACGAAATCCTATCTACATAACAACTTCAAATAATTATCATCATTGTCGAATTAATATCATCTTATAAAAAGGGACTTATGATATAAAAATGTATATAACTAACAAGATCATGTTTAGGATATATAATTCAGTCTTACTTGGAATCCCCACTTGGTGTTGTTTTCATAGTTGCATCTAGCCACATGATGTGCTAACTTGATAATTGGTTGTGCGGTAATGGGCTTCTCCACCACATGGTCCGGTCTTAGTTCTTGTATTTCTGGTGGCACCATTGATGTGGGCCCACCAAAGAAAGCACGTCGAAGGAAGAAGCACCCGGTACCAACATAATGAGGGCCTTGTAACCCATCCATCCCAACCGGGTTGGCTAAAAATAAACGCAAGACTTCACCACCATAAATGTCATCTTTGTTGAGCCCATAAAAGCGTTGAGGAAACTGTACGTATCCTAACTCGGGTTGACCTGATGGGTCCGAGATATAACACAACGCCCTCTTAGGTGTTTGAGGATCATTCGAGCACATGTCACAATCTTGAGTTAGAACTATTGGAGCATTGGTCATAATACTTGATACTCGAAGCTTCAATAAAAAGAATAACTACATTTTAGAGACTTTTAAACACCGTTATCTTTATAGCAGTTACAATTCCTACCAGACATAAATGTTTTTAGCAACTTTAGTTTTTCATTAGTAACTCGTAAATAATTTGTTTATTTGAAACAAGCTATTTAGTTTATAACTAGTGTAGTAGTAAATAAAGTTATATATACACTCACAATAAGCCTATGGGTGAATAGTAGTAGTTCATTGAGTGTTTGCTACGTGTTTGAACATATATATAACTTAGAAAACATAGTATAATAAAGAATTTCATTTGGCTAAGTGGTTAAGGATCTAATGTTTAGGTCGTGGGTTGGATTCTTGGCCCAACTTAACCATTCTAGTTTTTAGTCTTTTAAGAGCACACACATTAGTGGTGCATTTTCTCTTTCGGAATCGAGGTGGAGCACGAGTGAAGGAGCGAGAGAGATGGTGTCAGGTTTGTAACACCAGACGGGTGAGGAGGCGTCCGGATCATTTTCAAGGGAGGTCGAGAGAGGAGAGAGAAATAGACGAGTGGGAAGAGAGAGGGGTGTGCTAATGTCCGAATCACCCGCCACCATCGTGGATAGGGATGAGCAAATGGTTCCAGGTAACGGTACCGATTTTCCCAAACCGATATATTTTCGGTAGCGATATGATACCGACTTTTGACATTTTCGATACCGGTTTTCACTTTCAAATACCGGTACCATACCGGGTATTTTCGATACCGATACCCACTTTTAAGGTTTTTGGTATCGACATTTTCTATACCAATATCGGTTAATACCAAGTTCATCCCTAGTTATGGGTGCTTTAATTCACTTTACAATGAGTTGGTTTTGAACTTTTCACAATTACTCTATCCACTACATTAAATGTTAATTCTTTATTTATCTATATCCTTTTTTTATTTATGTATAAATCTCAGATGTTCTCTTTTTCTGATTTTTATTTCTATCAAAATTTCTATTTCTATTTCTATCAAATTACAAGTTCTTTTTTAAGTTTCAACGTCACTATTTATACTATCAATATACATTGTTAACCCATTAATATTTTAATCTTAACCCATTTGGTTTTTTGATCTTAACCCACATAGTTAATAATAATTTTTCATTCATCATTTAATTCGATTTTCTCTAATAACTTACGTTCCTTAACTTAAAAAAAAAAAACTAAATACGTAATTATCTTGTTTATTTTTGTTGCCAACGCTTTGATATAAACATTGAAAACTTTGTTGTTTTGAAAATCGAGTCAATACTGGTAGAACAAAATCGCACCCGGTATTCATTTTATAAATTTCTTTTTACACTACCAGTACCAAATTCCCGTTGTAGCAATATTAGAATTTCACTGGTTATTAATCTAAAGGGGTTATAAAAAGTGTCCAAGTATATTAAATAAAGCTAATGAAAACAATAAATCTATATAAAGCTAGGCCAATTATTAACCTAAATTAAATTTAATAAATAAATAAAATCATAAAAACTTAGTTGCATGACTATTCAATGATAAAGTTTATAATATAATAATTATTACATAGTTTCATTAACTAAGACACTTAGAACCATACACAACATATATAAAGTTCAGACGACGAGCAGGTTCCAACATCGTTGGAATGAGGTTAATCGAAGTTCATTTAACCCGATTTCCTACGTTTTCCAGGTTAAGATCGTTTTGTATTTGATCATTCCTCTATATACATGTGTGTACACACACACACACACACATATATAGAGGAAGATTAACGTACAATAGCTCTTAACGTGCGATGCATAAGATAGTAAATTACACATGTTATAAAACTCAAACCCTAATCACGCATGTTATATTCATAATTACGCACGTTATGCGTACGCATCACACGTTAAGAACTATTGTATTTTAAACTTTATATATATATATATATATGAGTAAATTGCAATTTTACCCCCTGAGGTTAGGGGCCATTGGCACTCTTACCCCCCTAAGGAAATAAATGCAAAATTACCCCCTACTGTTAACTCTTATGTCGCACAATTACCCCCCGGCTTCAAAGTCAATGACAGATCTGTTGACTCTTAGTTGAAATGACTATATTACCCTTCCATTTTACCCCCCAACATTTCTGTTAAGTCGCACAATTACCCCCCATTGGTAAATTACTAATTTGTCCTTTGTTATTACCCCCTGTACTTTGAGTTAAGATACAACATTACCCCCTGCAACTTCCAAAAACCTTCCCGCCAAAATCAAAAACCTGATCTATGATTCTATAATCAAAAATCTTAACCTGTTCTATGATCTGAAACCTAATTCTGAATCAATTCACATGTAATCTGATTTTGATCATATAAACACCTGATTCTGAATCAATTCACAGTTATTTTGTTTTATTTCTTAAATCATCAAGCATACCTGTTGCATACCTGTTGCATACCTGCTTACCTGCTGCAATGTGTTTTATACTCAAGCATACATGTTGCATACCTGCTGTGGTGACTATTAACCACTGATTAAGCATACCTGCTGTGGTGACTATTAACCACTGATTAAGCAAACCACTGCTGCACATTTTGACTATTAACCAGACTAGAATATGTATCAAACCACTGTTATGATTGCTAACAGCTTGTTGATCAAATGCACAAAATGTAACTGCCATAACCATGTTCAGTAACTTCACATACACCTGTTGATTAAGCATACCTGCTGTGGTGACTATCATCAACTATGATCATGTAACTGCCATAACCATGTTCAGTAACTTCACATACACCTGTTGATACACCTATTGACCTATTGATACACCTATTGACCTATATGCATTTGTAGAGACTGGGTATTAAAACTGCACATCCTGTATATGCATTGTACAAACCTGTTTGACTAGAAATCAAACTGCACATCCACATTACACATAATTCATAACCTCAGGTATTAAAACTGCACATCCTGTATATGCAACTTAACATTAACAGCAGCAAGTCAACATTAACAACAGCAGCTTAAGTCACATACACCCTCTTTCACTTATGCATGGGACTGAAAGTGATGGTGATTGCACCAAGTGCCATGACAGCACCTCTGCATCAGAAGTATTGCAGAGGTTCTGTTCTGTTCTATGATCAAATCAAATACAACAGCAACTTAACAGTCAAATATACACAATTGTAGAGGTTCTGTTATGTTGTGATCAAACATTAACCCACTTAACAGTCAAATACATAACCTGTTCTATGATCAAACATAACCTGTGGTGATCAAGCAAAAGATCCTACACATTAACCCAAAAGATCCTAGAAGATTAGAGTTTAAGAATCCTACACTACATATTAACCCAAAAGAACCTAGAAGATTAGAGTTTAAGTATCCTACACAACCATTTCCTGCTGAGGCAGAAACTGGAAATGCAGGAATGGGCGGCCTCGCATCTTGAGCACCAATGAGACCACAATCGATCTTAGTGAAACATGAATCCTCATGTCCACTGCAAATACACAAACATCCATTACTAGTTGTTTGATTTTACCCCACAATCAAAATTGTTGTTTGATTTTACCTGAAAATTGCGAGAAAGGGGAGGATCTCTGGACCACATCTGGATCGATGGTGGCCGGTGGTGTGGTCGCCGGCCCTGGCTCAGCCGGTGGAGCTCGATGCATAATGCCATTCTGTTCAGTCATCTTGTGCTAGTGTGGTGAAGGAGTGGTGAAGAAGATGGAGTGGATGTCGCCGGAGGGTGAAGGTCGCCGGTGAAGGTCGCCGGAAGCGATGAAGAAGAAGAGGGGAAATCTTAGGGGGTAAGGTTGTGAGGTTATGTTGAGTTTGAGGGGTTATTTTAATATATAAAGTACAAGTTTTGGTGAAATTACATTTATACCCTTTGACCCTCCCTTGTTTATATTGACCGGTCAAGAAAAATGAATCCGGGGGGTAATTGTGCGACATAAGAGTTAACAGTAGGGGGTAATTTTGCATTTATTTCCTTAGGGGGGGTAAGAGTGCCAATGGCCCCTAACCTCAGGGGGTAAAACTGTAATTTACTCTATATATATATATATATATAGGATTAGGTTCAATAGTGAACACTAGTGTAGTCTGCGAACTGAGCGAACTAATTCTGGTCATAAATGTGTATAGATCAATGGCCAGGATTTGATGATAAAATACACTAGTGTATTTTATGATTTGATGGTGAAATCCTAGCCATCCACGTGTGTAAATCAGTGGTCAAGATTTGTTCACTCAGTTCGCAAATTCATTAGTGTTCACTCTAGAACCCCACCATATATATCTATATACATATATATATATACACACACACACACACACACACACACACACATATATATATATATATATATATATATATATATATAGAAACGGGTTCGGGAGAAAACGCTCAAAAGTGTGAGAACGGTGAGAACGCTTCCTGACCCAACACGTGTCACGCTGCTTAGAGAAGGGCGGATGAGCTTTTTTGTCCTTTCATCTTTTTTTTAAACGCGTGTCACTTCGTCTTTCCATTTTTTGGCGTTTAATAAATACCCAACGTTTTTATTGTTTTTAGATCAGAATCATAGTAAATATTTTGGCGTTTTAAGTATTGTTTTGGCGTTTTTATTGTTTTTTAGATTAGGATGCAGACCTTTAATGTAAAAAACATCAGTAATTTTGTTGATTTTATTATATCAAGTGTTTTGCCATATAGGATACAGGCATATAATGTGACAGGCAATTATGGCGTTTTGAAAAGATAAATAAATTTCAATTTTCCATGTAGTGGCATTAAAATAACTATAATGTTTGGCAATAATGATACCGTCTCTTTATTTTACTGTTTCTTTCAATTTTCATCTCTCAATTAGTGTTGATTTTTCCAGTAATACTTTGTTTGCGTTTTTTGGCGTTTTATATAGCAACATCGTTCTTTGCTAGCATTCGTTCTCACAGTTTTTCACACTATCAGGCGTTTTGGTGTTTGTAGTTTTTGGCGTTTTGTACTCAATTTTTTTAAAATAGTAGAGAATTAGATGATAAACAACAGACAATTAGATAACAAACAATAGAAAATGAAAAAAAAAATATAATCTAATTTCTCATCCAAATCTTCACTGTCATCAGCCTCTTCTACTTTTAATATTTTTGGCGTTTTGAACCTGTTTTTGAATACCTTATGTAGATCCTTATTTTCCTACATAGCGGTCGTCTTTAGAAGATGCTTATTTTCTGTGGCATCCTTTGTTGTGGTGGATATATACTTGTTTGATGACATGTTGAAGCCCAATGCCTGCTCTAATGTATTGATCCCTTCATGCCATCAATATATCCATCAAGAACAAAGTGACATGATGTCATATCAGTGTCATCAGCCTCTTTATCGTGAATATTTGTCCATCTCATTCAACAAAAGATTATAGAGATACCCAACTCAGAGAAGAATCCATTCAGTGAAACTTCATTCATATCAATACTCAATATAGCAGAATCGAGGTTCATTTTTGACGTTTTTAAAGTGAATGGTTTCTAGAAAATATGGCGTGTTGTTTCTGGGGTTGTGATCAGTTTATTATGTAGAGACGTCTCTCTTATAGGATGTTTTTTGGTGCGTAGTTTAGGCGGTATTTTATTTATAATATATGATATTAATAAAGCAGCCGTCTTTTCAGTTACTGTGTATTTTTTACTGTATTAATATAATAATATATGATATTAATAGACTTCCCATCTCCCAAGTTTGGCGTTTTTGAATGGGTTTAAGTAGTTTTTGGCGTTTTTTTTCCATTTTTAGCTTTTATTAATTAATACTTCTACAAATTACTTTCATTATAGTTTGGGAGTTTTTGGCGTTTTTACTCCATTTATGGCGTTTCATATGCATTATGACTGTTTGGCGTTTTATTAACATAATGTATTTTTTTATTCTAAGTTGAAAAACACATAGTAAACAACAGAAAAAGAAAATAAAAAAAATAAAAATAAAAACAATTCATCTTCCAAATCTTCACTGTCATCAGTCTCTTTCTTCTTTTGAATCATGTTCGCTGGTGGTTTGGCTTAGCCATGCTTTTGTTTTTGTAGTCGTTTGGAAAGACAAAATGACATGAGTTTTTTGTTTGAATATGTATCTTCAAACAACTCATTAGTGTCATTCGTCTTTTCATGCCATTAAAATATTCATCAAGAACAAAACACAGAAAATGACATAAGTCTGACCCCAACATTTTTTTTGTTTATGATTTGTCCATCTCATGTAGCAAAATGTTATTTGAGTCACAGCACCTCAGGGAAGAATGCATTATCGGAAACTTTGGCGTAGAACAATATTTGAATATACAAGAAACGATATTTGACATTTTTGGCGTTTTACTGAGGAAATAGTGTAACTGAAAGAACCGTCGATTTTTTTTGAAACCTTTGATGTTTGAGTGTTTTGGCATTTTCTAAGATGAATGGTATATAGTAGAAAGTATGGCGTTTTTTATGAGTAGTTGTGTTTGATGTTTTGGGGATTTTGGCGTTTGTAAGATGACTGGTATATAGTAGAAAATATGGTGTTTCAGGTTCTGGGGGGTGTGTTTTTGTTTATATAGCGATGTGTTTTGGTCCGTAATGGCGTTTTATTTATCAGTATGGCGTTTTGGTATAGAGGTGTAAAGACGCTTTTACATTTAATGAGGCGCGTCCACGTAATAAAATTGATGTTATTTACGAAAACGCCACCGCGCCAATCTAGTTCATAGATTGTTTTGATCGGACGATCGATAAGCGTTCTCACACTTTTCACCGTTTTTGTAATGCCCCAAAATCCAAATGTTATATATTTGATATATGTCCTTAGGCGTTATATTATGAAATAAATAACTAGAATGTTTAACTGAGTTAAAACTATCAAAAAAGGAAAGTAGTGCCAAATATGTGTTAGAAGTAAACTCGAGGGGTAAAAGTGGATAAGATGAAAGTTGATTTACGCATAAAAGAAATCAACACACAAATAAACACACACATCGTGTGTGTTCGAGAAAGAGCCAGGAGCTCCATGAGAGCTCCACAAACCCTAATCATGAAGATCATCAAAGCGGAAGGCAAGATGAAGCTTAAATCCATAACCGAGCATGGATTAATGATCACCAACACGAGGGGATCATAAGGTATGTCTTAAATCTAAGATTGGTGATCATGGGTGAAGTGGGTTATTTTCAAATCCGTGAGTTAATATGAAATTAATCATGTACAAGGGTTAGAATCATCATATAGAACACGGGGTATGTATGATTTGTGTTAATTTGATGATTAGAGGTGAAACCCGTTAGTTAGGGTAAAGATAATGACTAGAATCACCACCTATGTCAAAGTGTTGTTTAAAGATTGATGTATTATGTGGGTATGATGAATTCTTGTTAGATGAATTAAGGGAAATATGATGATGATATGTTCGATGTTTAATTGTGAATGATACATGATGATTAAGAGTAGGTTTTGATGGGTTATGTATGAATTTAGAAGATGTATGTATGAATTAGTTGTACGTTATGCTTAAAAGGTGGTACGCACATCAAGTGTGTGATAAAATGTATTTAGTGTCGTCCGTATAGTCGATTATGATGTTACTAGTATATGATGATAAATCGATAGTTAAATATGGTTAATAGTTGACTTTCAAAAGTCAACTAAGTATAATAAACATGATTTGACTCGTTGTCGTAAAGGTAGGATTATAGGATGTCGTATGATACATGTTATAGCAATCCGCGTTAAATGTAATGACATGATGAGTTACATGAAGTTAAATGTATATGGATATGATTATATGAGTTATGTTTGTTAGAAATGACTAATGAAAGTTAAGTGTGAAATATGCGGTTGTTATGATTGTTAACATGTACAAATGAGTGTGCTAATAAGAGCGTGATTTCGATGAAATGAAAGTATAGGAATCACGTCGAGTCGGGCTCAAGCATGAGGTGTTAACGGGTCAAGAAGACACGAGGAATCGGATACGAGTACGGACGCATAAGGTAAGTGATTTCCGTAATCACTTTTTAGTTCGATTAAGTAGTATGGTATTTTTAATTAATGAAACCTGATGTTTGAAAGTTAAATATGTGTTGAAGTCCTTCGTCGTAAATGATGGGATTAAAGTTGACTAAAACGCCCTTGGTTGGTATATTGGGCGAACGATCTTATAAGTAGTTAGGAAACAAGTTATTCGATTAGTGTAATGTTTTAGACAAGTATGGAAGTGAGAAGTATGGTCTTTGTAAGTCATAGACCTTAAAATGCGTAAATACCCTTAACGGGTCAAAATAAGCATATGAAAGATAATGGATTAAGAGGATGCAAGACATCCAAGAATTTAGCCTTTTATGATAGACGTACCTAATATTATTAGGTTCATAAGAAGTTATGGTCGAACAAACAAGTTATGTTGATAAATGCATGAACGGGTCGAAATTTGGTAAGAAGGTAATAAACCGAAGAGTTAAAAGTCTGAAATTTATTATGTCAGATGTTGGATTTTAACTCCACTAGATGGAGAATTAAATTACGGACGTATAGGAAAAAGAATCGGGTAAAACGGATAAAAAACGAGAGAGTTATGCTCGTTTCCGTAAAATCCGAACGTGCTGGGAATATGCAGCAACTAGCTGCAAACTTTCTGCTCAAATAGGGGCGTCGCGCCACGTGACGGCGGGTCGCGCGACGCGACGGGTTGTTTTTCGCCGAAAGTTGTTTTCGTCTCTCGTTTTGTCTTGGGAACTCGTTTAAACGCGTTTTAAGTTGCGTATGACTAATTAAATTTACATTTTTATGAACTGGAGGGTATGCACATGTGTAGATAGGTATGTAGGTATGTTTATAAGTTTGTGAACAAGTACGTGGATATATGATAGTATGTATGAGAGTAGGCATGTATGGGTTTAGTATGGTGCAAGTAGGGATGTATGTATGTATATGTGTATAATGTCATGAGCATACGTAATGGTGTTGGTATGTGTATATGTAGATACGTATATAATGATGTAGATGTATTTATATGTAGGTATGCATGTAGGTTGGCAAATATGTGCGTGAGTATGTATGCAAATAGGTACGTGTGCATGTGTGTACATATGTATGTATGGAGATAATATGTATGAAGTTTAGGTACATATGTAAGTCATTCAGTATGATTAAGTTTGTACGTTGTTAATTGTGTATCTGGAGTTTTAGGGTTAATGCAGGTACAGTATCGAAGACTCATAAGAGGCGAGGTACTCAGAAGGAACGTTTAATGTAAAGGAATAATGGAATGGAAATAATCCAAGGCTAAGTATTGTTTATATTGATAACATATTAATGTCTTGTATGTATTTGGTGAGTGCAGGTGGTTCGAGCCAGATTATCATATTGAAGAGGAGCGATCAAAGATCGAGTCATAAGATAGATTGTACGGGAGTGATGAATACGTAACTGAGTGAAGCTAGGTTAAGTTTTCTTATTGTAAATGAGTATAATAAACGTATTTATTATAAAAGAATTAACCTTAGAAATGATTTTAAGTGCGTCAAGGTGTTTGTAACGAAATAAATTTTTATGGTACGAATTTCCGCTGCGATTTTAGTCAAATACGAATTTGGATCTTACAGTTTTCTCTAAATCCTGACCCTATATATATATATATATATAGGGTAGGGATCCTAAGAGAAGTCTACCCTATTTGAGAAACTTGAGAAGCAATCTGGACCACACATTTTCCCTAAGCAATTTTTTTTTTTGGAAAAATCACAGCTTTTTCTTTAAGGATTAAATTTTTTATTTTTTAAATTTTTTATTATTTTTTATTATTTTTTATTTTTTGGACAAATTGCAATTTCATTCATACTTGCCAAATTACATCAAAACAAAAGGTAGACGGGCAACAAGCTGCGCCGCCACCCCTTTCTGAATTGCAAACCCTAATCTGCCAAATACAAAACCTCGTCCCCCCGATGCTGTGCAATTGTTGTGGATGACCCGTTGGACCCTGGTCAGAAATTGGATAGCTTCTGGCGCTAGGGAGCCAAATGTGTCAAAGGCAAAAGGGACAAAAACATGCTGGTTCTCTGCACAAGCTTTAGCGTGCTTATCAGCTTTCTTCGATTCTGCCTTTCTTGCTGCTTACCCAGCTACAAACCCGTTTTCCCTTAAACCAACCAGAGGGGAAACCCCCGTGAGGTCAACACAAGCATGTTTCCCCCTAGCCCAACCAAAGACGAGCAGATCCGCTGGTCGCAGAGTAGATCTCCCTTCCATAGGGTCCGTAAGGAAATTCACAGGAGCCTCTTTCTTAGCCGAAATCCCAGCTCTTCTTAGGATGTCCCACAAAACATCTCGCACCCAGTCATGCCGATATTTGAACCCAGGGAGCTCTTTACAATGCACTGCGTGCTCTCCGTATTTATCCATACAAGCTTTACGACATATCGGGCACGTTTCATCTTCTGGGTACATAGGGATCATTAGCCGGTATTTAAGGATTGCTCTGTATTCTACTGCTGACATACATTGTCCCAACCCCTCAATTGGGATAACGGTCAAAAAATCTTGGGCATGGGGACCCTTCAGGCACTCCCACACCGCCTTCTGGCGGGATGACAAATCAAAATTTTCTCCCAGTCTTTGAGCGATTTTGCTAAACAGAGCATTCGCCAAAGTTGTTTGTGGTTTCGAGGGGGCGGTGTCCATTTTAGAGAAACCGCCGATATCAAAGTCTGGGAGAGAGACATTTAAACGTTCAAGCGCCTGCAGATAGTCCCCGTCGAGCCCGACAACCCCACTGTTTTGAAGGATATGATCCTCTAGTTCCCAAGACTGAGCTCTGGACGCCACAAAAGCATAAACCCCAACATCTTGAGCTGAGAGGAGGCCCAAACCACCTAGACGCATTGGCAGAGATGCCAAACGCCATTGGAGATCCCCAAAGAATGGGCCACCACCCACGACTATGTCTTCTATAGCCTCCCGGAAGCCATCATCGAACCGGGATGCTGCATCTTTTAACTATACATATATGTATATTGTCAATTATACATATATGTATATACGTGTTTAAAATTGAAAAAAATATGTGTTATAAATCTTAAACCTTAAACCATAAACCCTAATTCTAAACCCTAATGCTAAACCCTAATGCTAAACCCTAAAGCTAAACCCAAATTCTAAACCCTAATGCTAAACCCTAAACCCTAAAGCTAAACCCTTAATGCTAAACCCTAATGCAAACCCTAAAGATAAAGCTAAACCCTAATGCTAAACCCAAAAGCTAAACCCTAATGCTAAAGCCTAAATACTAATGCTAAACCCTAAATAACACTTATTTTTCAATTTTAAACATGTATATACATATATATATAATTGACAATATACATATATGTATAGTTAAAAGATTAACAATATACACATGTGAATAAATCCAATTTTTTTTTAAAAAAATAATAAAAAATTAAATTCTTAAAGAAAAAGCTGCGATTTTTTCCAAAAAAAAAAATTGCATTTTTTTACCTTTTTTTTGCATTTTTTGCTTAGGGAAAATGTGTGGTCCAGAATGCTTCTCAAGTTTCTCAATTAGCCTACTACTTCTCACATGATCCTTATCATATATATAGGGTAGGGTTCTAGAGTGAACACTAGCTTGAGAGTGAACTGTGTGAACTAATTTGGGCCATTGGATTACATCATCTAAAGATATTTAAACAATGGCAAGATTGTAATTATAATGTTGTAACCCCCATTTAAATTAATTGACATAAGGGTATTTGCGTCTTTTGTAAATTGCATTTATTAAACAATATAATCAAAATCCCTAAAATCTCGTTAGTTTCCGTATATACAAGATACACACCTGTTAGTGTATAAACATGTGTACAGTCTCGCTAGTATTAGTTAATACAAGATATACATATTTTAGTTTATAGACATGTGTACAGTCTCGCTAACTATCAGGTTATATAAGATACACAGCTGTTAGGTTATACACATGTGTAGAGTCTTTTATACATCTGTGTATTATATTAAAAAATTACATATATGTATATTAACACATATAGCATATTATGTATGCGCACGAGTAGATTCATATAAAAACCATGAAATTAATGAAAACGAAACATATCACATGTATGCAAAAACAAATAATTTCATCACATATTCAAAAAAAAAAATAGTTAATGCCCAAAAATAATTACAATTTCAATCTCAGAGAAAATTTTTAATATTTATTGAAAATTATAAAAAGTTAAAAACAATATATTATGATATATATATATATATATATATATATATATATATAAAGATAATAAAAGAAAAACAATATTAAAGCTAAAATTAAAACAAAATCTATGGATAAAGAAACGATAGATAAATAATTAGAAATGAGAGATAGGGAGAGAGAGTTAAGAAAGGAGAAATTAAGTGATTTTAATTAAACATACTTGGTTAATGTCAATCTTACCATTTTAATCTAAAAAATGATCAAGGGTCAAGATTAGAGAGAGAGAGAGAGAGAGTTAAGAGAGGAGAAAATTACGCTTCAGCTTAGATTTTAGTCTTATGATTTAGCTTTAGGGTTTAATATTTAGGGTTTAGAGTTTCTAGTTAGGGTTTGACGAGCTGGTTCCAATTCCACTGAAATTAGTCCAATCGGAGTACGTTTGAGTCGATTCCCTACTTTTTTAGTGTTCCACATTGAACCCAACCCTTTTACACACACACACACACACACATATATATATATATATATATATGATTAGGTTCATTTGTGAACAACTTCTTGAGAGTGAACTAATCTTGACCCTTGATCATTTTTTTAAATTAAAAGGGTAAGATTGACATTATCCAAGTATTATATATATATATATGATTAGGTTCATTTGTGAGCAACTTTTTGAGAGTGAATTGAGTGAATTAATCTTGACCCTTGATCATTTTTTAGATTAAAAGGGTAAGATTGACATAATCAAAGTATTATTAATTAAAATCTCTTAATTTTCTCATCTCTTAACTCTCTCTCTCATTTTTAATTATTTCTCTATTATTTTAATTATAAGATATTGAATGACTATTTTTTTTTAAATAAACTCTTATGTTCTTTTTAAAGTTAAATATTAAACCTAATTAAATTATGTTTTTTAACATATGTGTATACAGGTCAATCTATACAAGACTTATACACTAGTGTATTATTACATCTTGTTCCCTCAGGTCGGTATAAACCAGATTTATACACTTGTGTATTATTTAAGTACATATGTGTACACAGGTCGGTATATACCATACGTATACACCGGCGTATTATTCAAGTACATAGTGTATACAGGTCGGTATATACCAACATTATACACCTGTGTATTATTACATCTTGTTTCCACTATGCATCTTTTGATCAAACATTGATCTAATACATATACGTATAGAGAATGTAATTAAATATTTCTAATCGTGTTCTAGATGGAACAATATTTGATAATGTTTGTATTTCTTTTTCTAAATTATCAAATATTAAGTTAGGTAATTTGCGAAAGAAAAAAAGTATAGAGAATGTAATTAAATATTCTTTTAATTGGAAAGAGAAATCGGGAGAGAGAAAAAAATAAATTAATTAAATGAAGAGATAAAAATACAATTATAACATTGTGTCTATTAAAATACACGTAAGTTGCAAAAGATAATTACAATCTTTCACTAAAGAAAAAATCTAGATCTACAAAATCAATGGTCAGGATAAGTTCATTTTGTTTACAAATACACCATGATTCACTCATGAACCCTAGCCTATATATATACACACACATTCGTGAAAACCTGTATAACAATCAATTTTTTTCTTTTGTTTTTCCTCATATGTAATATATCTAATTATGTTTATACAAAAAAGTAAAAAAAACATTGTTGCCAATTGGTACATACTAGATTTTGCCCCGCCCGCGTTGCAGGGCACTAGGCCGAATATTTCTCTCTCATAACATGTACGTATGTGTTTCGGTTACTTATACATAGTTAACCAATTAAATTAAACCAATATAATACTTTTGCTTAAGAAAAACTAAAACGATAGGAAAACAATAATTTTAATCTGGTTGCAAAATTGTAATTTTTCAGGATAAATTGAATGAGCGTGTGCCAAGCAGCCGCCTCACACAAATAAAAATTACACCGAGTCAAACAATTAAAACAAATCACTACTATAGTTTTGTCAAAAAAAAAAAAAACTAAAACGATGGCATGACTGTAATTTTACTCTGGGGGCAAAATCGTAATTTGACTGGGAAAGCAAAGGAAAACGATGGCAAAATGTAAATTTAGATTGAGGGCAAAATTGTAATTTGGCTGGGTGGGGGAAAACAAAACTAATGGCAAAACTGTAAATTTAAACGAATCAAAATCGTAATTTTGTATCAAGGGCAAAATGATAATTTTTAGTGGGGGGGGGGGGGGGGGGGGGCAAAAGCATAATTTTTTTTTCAAATGTGGGTAAAAACGTAATTTTGAACTGATTGCAAAATCGTATTTTAAAGGGGGGATAAAATCGTAAATTGGTTGGGCCAATAGGGGAGTGCCAGACAGCTTCCTGGCACTATTCCCCCATCTTGTGTCTGTAGTTATACACTAGGTCAAAATCGTAATGTTACTAGGAAAACAAACAAAAACGATGACAAAAATATTAATTTAAATTGAGGGCAAAATCGTAATTAGGTAGGAGGAACAAAACAAAGTTAATGGCGAAACTGTAAATTTAAACGGGGCAAAATCGTAATTTTGAACCGAGGGAAAAATTGTAATTTTTAACTGGGACAAAAGCATAATTTTATTTTGAAATGGAGGTAAAACATAATTTTAAACTATTGTCAAAATCGTACTTTTAAAGCGGGGACAAAATCGTAATTTAATTTGGCCTAAAGCGTAAAAGCTCTGAGGTAAAACTATAAAACAAAAAAGGGGGAAAAAGTCAAAAAAAAAAAAAAAAAAACATTGTTCATGAAACTTCCTAAATGTTATATAGATAATGTGTAACACAATGTTAGTATCGCATGTGTAACTTTTAAACAATCACACTTTATTGCACACCATGTAACAATTCACTTCAATTTTTTTTTCTAATAACTATAATAATTTATATTTTTTTTCAAAAAATTGTTTGATAGTGTTTTTAAGAGTTTTTAAACTCAATTGTGTTTTCATTATATCTATTATATATATACACGTACATATACACACACATCACGTATAGATTGGAGGTTTATTGAGGAACTTCAAAAAGTGGCAACCGAGGACCCTTTAAGAGCAACTTGAGCTAAAAGTTTAATTGATGGGATTAGATCTAAATTGTAGTCAAAAGTGAAAAAAAAAGAGAGCTTAGACTACTTTATTCTAGGGTTTCGCCATTAAACGCCATTCAGATGCAACTTGCTAAAGTATAGAGAGTGGGACTTCTAGATTCAATATGCAAATGAAAGCAACTATAGGAGTGGTGGAAGGCGGTAGTACGACCCTAAACTGGTGGCGCATCACCAAAGACCGGTACAACAACGTCAATCTCAGGTGGGGACGGTTGCTCAACTCATTGCAGGTGGTGTTGCTGGCGGCGTTGGCCAAACGTGCACTGCTCCTATCGATTGCCTTACTATACTCTTTCATATTTTTATGTATGAAAAATTACAAGTTTTGTCCTTTATCTTAATACCACTTATCAGGTCGTGTCCTTTTTAACGAATTTTGACAAGATTTGCCCTTTACAAGGAATTTTGTTGCACGTTTTGTCCTTTAGGGCTAACCCAGTTAGATTTTCTTGTTAAATCTTGTCACCCAAGGATATTTTAGTCTTTTTACCCATTTATTTCAAGAGTCAACCCTAAAATTTTATTCTTTTAAATAATATTAAATAAATGGATAAAAAGACTAAAATACACTTGGGTGACAAGATTTAACAAGAAAATCTAATTGAGTTAAGCCTAAAGGACAAAACGTGCAATAAAATTCCTTGTAAACGATAAAACTTGTCAAAATTCGTTAAAAAGGACACCGCCTGATAAGTGGTATTAAGATAAAGGACAAAACTTGTAATTTTTCCTTTTATTTATCATTGCTTACTACAAAATTCAAATCGTATTGCTATTGTGATAACTTTTATTGCATTTATGGTCGACTGATTTTAGATTGGTAAATTTTTATATGGATGGAGCTTGACTCTTCTTCATTTGATGTGATAAATGCTTTTGGTTTTCCGTTAGGATTTTGTAGTCTTTCCTATAGGTGCAAGCTATGCACTCTGATTCGTCCACATTAGCGTTGTAGAAATCGCTAGGCGTGGTCAGTCGTGGGGTATCAAATAGAAATTAATCGGATTTGAGTTTATACACACACGTATAGCATTAGTTTTATAATGATTTTATACACATTTAAAAGTTTGAGGACTAAATATAAACTAGTGAAAATGGAGGGGGTTAAATGTTAAAATACCCAAACTTAATTAAAGCTAATCCTCACCACCATTCATCATACGCTACTTCTCCCTGCCCCTCTTCTTCGTTCATCAGATATAACTAGGTATTGAGGTAAAAACTCGTTTCACCTGATGAATTTGGTATATTTTAACCCATTCTGGTCCAGTTTTGACCTAATTTTGATCGACTTGGTCTAATTTTGGGTGATTTTTAACCAATTTGACTTTGACTGACTTGGAAAAATTCGGGCAGCAAACCTTTGTTGAGCTACTAATCGCCGCCTAGGCACGATTTTACAACACTCATTCACGTTAAGAAAGAATGCCCCGCTTGCGGTGTGCACATATAATGCATATATGTGTGTGCGCTTGGGGAGCAAAAGTGAAATGGTACTAACTTTAACGTTATTTTACTAATTTCGTGAAAATAACGTTAAAAGCAGCAGATAGTTAATCATGCCTCATGTGGTGACGTTGCTAGCTTAAAGACACGGGTGTACATGTACCAATCAGTCTCTGTCCCGATTGTTTGAGTGTTATGTGTCTTAGGTCCAAGGCTTGATACAAAACTACAATCGAGTCGGGAGTCTCACTGTTAGTAACCTCTCTATTCCTACGGGGTAGAGGTAAGGTTGTCTACATTTACCATCCTCAGACCCTACCTTAGCTTTACTATTGATGGGATTTACTGAGTATGATGATGATGAGAGTTCATGTTAAGAAAGTCAACATTATGGCGTGAGGCTTCACGAATAGTGATTGAAGAAGAATTTCGTGCATTCTGAAAGGAGAATTTGGTCAATATTGTTCGAGCTGAATTAGATTCAATGCGTTAATTTTAGAGTCAGAGATTTCGGAATACAAAATTTTACTTGTGAAACAAACTAGTTTTATTGTTTTACACGTATAATAATTATTTGGTTTTGTAGATTTGATTTTGGCAGGTCTTTAGTTGTGTATTTTACATGTTAATGATGAGTTTTTTAATTTGCATTGTTGTTTTACATGTAAAGAAATAAGTTTAATGTAATTTTACAGAGATGAGTTTTTTTTTTCATTTAGAATGCTGTTTTACATGTAAAACAAATTCGCTATTCATAATTTTACATGTAAAAATTATATAGGTGGTGTAAATACCTATTGTTTTCCGCTTTTATTGAGTTTTGTAATAAACCCACAACACACACTATATTAGACCACGTGTAGTGGTTTAGCCAAATAATGCCCTCATCATGGGGCATTATTCGACACGTGACAGTCCTGTCAGCATGGGGCGTTATTGCAAAAGTGGCGTAGTGAGAATAATGCCCCTTCCAATCATTAAAAAAAACAAACTAGTTTCTCATTGGGCAGTCAAACCCAGTCAACCCTTCTACAATCCATTTTAGGCGTTTTCTTAATCACGCCAATACAATTTTTTTTTTCAAAAATAAACCCCCAAAACGCCCTATGTAATGGAGGGGGCGTTTTTTTTTGAAAATAATGCCCAAAAACCGCCCCACTACGGGTGGTCTTACAGTATATTACACTATATAAGAGGACAAAATGGTAATTTTATAATTTTTAACATTTTAAGTAAATAGAACTTTTAAATAATCCTTTAAATCATATTGTTGAATTTTAAACCAGCTTTCTCACGAATTTTAAACTGCACTGACTTTTTTCACACGTTGATATATATATATAGGTAGAAGATCCTGTAAAAAGTGCTCAAAGTGTGAGAAGTGTATTATAACACTATATATAATACTATATAACACCATATAAACACCGTATAACAATATGTAACACCATATAATACCATATAACACTATGTAACACTATATATAATGTTATAACAAATATAACACTATAGGTTGTCTGATAGCATGTCTATGATAGATGTATAGTGTTATATTTATTATATAATGTTATATAGTGTTACATAGTGTTATATGGTATTATATGGTGTTACATATTGTTATACGATGTTTATATGGTGTTATATAGTATTATATATAGTGTTATAATACACTTCTCACACTTTAGGCCCTTTTTGCACTATCCTTACCCTATATATATATATATATATATATATATATATATATATATATATATAGGATTAGGTTCAAGAGTGAACACTATTGTAGCTTGCGAACTGAGTGAACTAATCCTGGCCATACACGTGTGTAGATCAATGGCCAGGATTTGTTCACTCAGTTCGCAAATACACTAGTGTTCACTATAGAACCCCACCCTATATATATAGGTAGAGGATCCTGTACAAAGTGGAACTTTTGTGAGAAGTGTGAGAAATAATTTGGAAATGACAAGTGTCCTTTATCCTAGTTAATTCAAAAGGGTATATTAGTAATTTGACATTCTTATCATTTAATTGATTTCCAAGATAACTGCCAAAAAAAAAAAATTGGCGATGAGTTTTTATAGGGATTGAATCGAATTTTGAATTAGGAGAAATTTTAGGAAACATATTTGTTTTTACGATTTTATACATCTGATTTTTTTATCTTCTTCATCATCTTTTAATCGCAACATCTTTTAATCATACATTGTTCATGGCATGGTGTTTTAAACATCTGGAGACATTGACTATGATTCAAGTCATGGTGTTTTATCCAGAGACATTGTTCATGGCGTGGTGTATTAAACATCTGGAGACATTGACTATGATTCAAGTCATGGTGTTTGATGTGTAGTAAAATACACATATTTGTCCTGTGTGAAATGTATAATTATTGTATGGTTTTTATTTGTTTTTATTTAGTTTTAAGTTTGTTTTATTTTATTTTGTGTTTTGCCAGGTCCTGGTGTAAAGGGAGCAAAAACGGCGAATAAAACGGAGTCCGAATGAAGAAAAGAACATAAATACGCGCCAGAAACAGTCAAAACTTCATCTGGCCATATCCGGAGCTAGAAAATGAGTTACGGGATCCATAATATATGATTTTGGGGTAGATCGACGAGAGGAATCCAAAAATAAAGTTTGCTTTTGAAGATGCCTTGCGCACCGTAAGGCTTTCACCCTTACGGTGCGCAAGGACCTGTCGGCAGAAACTTTTTCGTGCGAATGGAGCAATTGAAGTGAAGTAGGTCAAAAGTGCTTGCGCACCGCAACGACCAGAGTGTTACGGTGCGCAAGGGGTGCGCAGAAGCTCAAAATTTCAACTATAAATAGCCTTCACTTGGTACTCGAAAACTACACCTTCAAACACCTTTCCTACTTCGAAAACACCCTCTCAAGACCGAAAAAACTCGGATCAAATGTAGTCTAAGAAGATTTTGGAGCGCCTCAGAGCTCTCGGGAGTTGTGGAAGCTTTCGGTTCGAGTTCTAAGCGATCCGGGTTCGGTAATTATTCGCTTTTCAGTTTTTATCTCGTCTTGTACCATGTTTTCAATTACTTTCAGACTTTGTTCATTTGTATTGTTTAATATTATGTGTAGCTAAACTTTGAAACTATCTAGGTTATGATGAACACTTGTTAATATGTAATTTTTACCGGGTATTGTGTGATTATGGTTTGTTCTTGTTAAGTAAATAATTTAAGTTATATGTTTTGGTGTTTATGCATATTTTAACTTGGTTTACACTTTGATCATTTGTTTCACATAAATTCCGGTGAATGTATTTTCATAAAAAGAATTATGTCGATATTCAAGTCCTAAACGGGTTGGGTAATCTTATGGTGGATTGTGAAATAAACCATAGAAATAATGATCAAGAATTAATCCGGTTTTAATGTTCTACTATTTTTAGCGCTGTAAGGTATAAAAATATTAATAGATCGAGTTTAGTGTATTGCTAAAATTGTGTTTTGTGAGAAACCAGCTTTTAGTTAAATTGTCGCTAACTTGTCTATTAAACCAAATCAAGTTTTCTTAAATTGCTTTAGACTTACAACCGAAAGGAAGTTAGTCTTTTCAAGCACTTTTCTAGAACACTAGATAACCGTAAGGAAATCTAGTAAATCGGTAATCAAAATAAATCTTTAAAGTCACATAGTTGTCTTCCCGAGAATGATTGGGAATCCTATACGTCGTCTTTTAGGGTTTAATATCTAAAGATCCTGGTTTCATATCACACAATTACCCGGTAGAAAGTATGTTATTAACAAGTGGAATTCCAACCTAGATAGTTCCTTTATCATCATAGAATTTAAACATTAGTCTTAATTTGTTTTTAGTACATTTTTATTAATTAGTTTTTAATTAATTTATTTTTAAGTAAAACCCCCCTTTAAACTAAAAATACAAAAATATAAAAATGTTTAGTGTGGTGTCATTTTTAGTGTAATTAAATTAATTAACGTAATTCAACAGAGTCCCTTGGGTTCGATACTCGGACTTACATCAGCTATATTTCACTGATCGGTACACTGCCGGATGTGTGGTTTAGGTTTAGATCGAGTCTAAGTTTATAAATTTAAAACTTAGAGTGTTTAATTTAAGGTTATTTTTAAAGTTTGTCTTTTTGTACATTATTTGTAAAAATGTGTTTTCGTGTCGGACATGTAGTAACTGGAAGGGTTAAGTACCGTTAAGTTGGGAACTCCTGTCTAGGCTGGCATTCGTACAAGTCCAAATATAAGGACCCGTTGCCTACCTGGGGACAATCCCAATGAGAGTACCGATACCTATTAGGCCAAAGCATGTCCAAAAGTTTATTTTTTTTTTGTTGTTTTTATTTAACCACTTTAGCACACATCAGTGTTTTATCTGACTTGAATTCCAGATAAAACACCATGACTTGAATCATAGTCAATGTTTCCAGATGTTTTAAAACACCACGCCATGAACAATGTCTCCAGATAAAACACCATGACTTGAATCATAGTCATGGTGTTTTAAAATCTGGGAATGTTTTGTGTTGATTGTCCAGATAAAACACCATGACTTGAATCATAGTCATGGTCTTTTAAAATCTGGGAATGTTTTATATTGAATCATAGTCATGTTTTGTATTGAACAATGTCTCCAGATAAAACACTATGATTCAAGTCATGGTGTTTTCTGGATTCTAGATAAAACACCATGACTTGAATCATAGTCAATTTATCCAGATGTTTTAAAACACCACGCCATGAATCTGATTACAGTTCTTCTAAACGTAAAACACCACGCCTTGAATCTTATATAAAACAAAGAGTCTTCCGATTTAGATCTTGGTTATTAATTCCGATTTTTAAGGAAAAATGAGTGAATGTAGGTGTTTTTGGTTGTGTAGGATGCGGTTACCATATTTGAAACATTGAAAAAGACACTATTGCCCTTCAATTTTACATAAGATCCCTCTAATTAAAACACAATTTACATTTTTATACCCTATTGATCTTAACCATTAGATCAAATATCCAATGGTTTAAAACACTTCTTACCCTTCTCACATTTTAAACACTTTTTACCATATCCCTACCCTATATATATATATATATATATATATATATATAGGGGAAGGTTCTATGCAGAACACTAAATATTGCGAGAACACGCAGAACACAATGAATCACCCATTTTTTCAATTTGAAAAGTCTATGAAGTAAATAAAAATGTTACAAATGTAAGATTTATTGTTTTCTACACCAGAATTCAAAACAAAATATTAAAAATTTTCACTTTTTGTATAACCTACACATATGTAGGTTATTTGTAGGTTAAATTACTAACATGTATGAAGGCTATGTGTAGGTAAAAATATATGGTTTTTTTTATGTATATATAATACACATATGAATGTAAAAAACATAAAATTTTATAAATAGTAACCTTAAATCCCAAAATTTAGTGTTTTGGAGTTGTTCTTTTTGTTCTCGCAATAGTTAGTGTTCTGTAATGATCCTCATCCTATATATATATATATTGAAAAAATCTAAGTAGCAAAAACGAGCATTTTTATTCTCTTCAATTTAAGTATTGTATTGCTATATTTTTCAATTTAAAAAAGTTTAATATGGTACATGATTACCCATGTTTGTGTTCTCGACCGCATCATGCAAACATCCTTTCAGTGTTTGTCTCTCTCTACATATAACACCTCTTAGGGTGAGAGGGGCACTCCCCTCTCTTACGCACACCCAATCAGGTTATGCCACGTCAACTCCCCTCTTAAACTCCCCTCACACCCTCAATTTGATGGCGGCACTCCCCTGGTAGAGGACTTGTTTTTTTTATTCAAAAAGAAAAAAAAGAAAAAAAAAGGAAATAATTTGATTGGTTTGAAAAGAGAGTGGCCCACCATCTCCCCCTCTCCTTCATCGGTGAATATGCCCCGACCCACCTCGCCGAATTCGGTCACCGCGGTGACGGCGGCGGTGTTCCCGAGCGGGGACTTCGCTCACCGCATGGGGTCACCGAGAGTGCCCCACATACCCTTAAGTAATTCTTTTTTCAGTAAAGATACATATAACATTATAAAGTTATAAACTAATTAGTATACTATATAAAATAATAACAAATCTAACTTTTAATTTAAAATATTATATTTATTTTGAACGGTTTAAATCACATCAAATCCACCTTTGTCGGGACTTGAACTCTTGACCTCTAGGGAGAAATATCTTAACTCCAATGACTTTGTCAATTAGACCCAACCCCCACCCATTTAAAATAAATTAACTTTGATTTTTAGTTGGAGATGGGTTAACATGTGGGTGGGCCGATATATTGTCCTTTCCGTTTTGAGTTTTGTTAAGAAAAAGTTGTATTGGTAACTTACTAGGCGGGGTCGAACTCTAAAAATCCAAATCGGTGAATGCTAGACTCTTAAGAATCCAATATTGTACACTATTTTTTTTTAATAAAATTAACATTACGCGCGAATAATCGGCGGAGGCTGGGGGCACCCCCCGGACCTCCATTATCCTCCGCCCATGTCTATACTTGTTCGATTTTATGATTTTGATCTTACGATACGCATGACGTTATATACGAAAACAATAGGGCATCTAAGCAAAATCTTCTTATCTTGATTTGATTTTACGGTCTTGATCTTACTATCATAACCTTACGATCTTGATCGATCATCTTACGACACATGATTCCAATCTAAGATAAGGTTTTGGAATTACCAACGAATTGAGAGCACCAGCTTTGAAGTTGTGTGGGGCGTTTTTGTTTTTTTGTCTCGATACATAAATCAAATTAGGCATTGATTGCCCATTCTTGTCCTTTTCTTTTGCACTCTCTATCAGTACCTGTTTTCATACAAAAAATCCATTAATTCTACGTAGTATTCAAACAAAATTTACCCCTCATAAAACATTCATTCTATGATTAAAAAATATATATTATTAATTTTTAAAATAATTAAAAGGTAATTCATTAGAATTTTTAAAACATTACTTTTTGTAAAAAAAAAAAAAAAAAAGAGAGAGACAATGCAATTTCATCCCTTCTTCAATGGTCATGCATGCCAACATAAATAAGTGGCTGGGATTTTATATCTTTGTATGTGGTAGTACGTTATGTTGCTATCAAGGAAAAAAACAATGGTAGTACCTGAATAATGGTTGGATGGTTTGCGCGAGTAAACCCTGGTGTTCGATATTTATTGAAAGCTTGACGTTGTACTTCGTCGGTCGGGCATACCTCACCTCTTTCCACAACATTCTCGACTCTTATTTTCATGTTCTCATACATTGCCTACAATGATAACCAAAATTTGTATATTATCTAATTGGCGTCCTGATATACTGTTTTCAGAAATAAAATTCTCTGAAATTTTCGTTTACAAAATTACCAACACTAAAACTATTTTTTTTTTCTAAGACTAGTGGACCAATTCTCGCACATGTGGTGAATCGCAAGACATCACATGTGATTCCTTTGCCAGTTATTTAACAAGACATCACATATCACATGTGATTGCCAATTATTTAAATATATTCTTTTGCCTTTTAAGTTAATATGTTAAAAAGGTCCAAACAAAAAATCTTGATATTAAGTAAATGAGACCACATCAATGTGAGTTTAGCTTATTTGATAGAGGCTTTTGGCTTAATATTTAAAGGTGTTACAAAATTAAAACTACACAATCTGTTACAAAAAAAAAATTAATACTCAAATATGTTACTTTTAATAATCCACTAAGACTATATGTGTAATTAACTCATATATTAATTTACGACATGCCTAGGAATCATATAGTTAGTTTGTTTAAATTTGTAAACATATAAGGGTATATGAAGTGGTTAGACACTTAAGAGTGACAAACTAAAAAATCAACCAATGAGAGTGTGCCATGTCAAAGTGGTAAACTATGCTCAAAAGTGTTGGCAATGGTTAGACACTTGGTGAAGTGGTAAACTATTTTAAAAAAAATGTGTGATTGGTTGAGATTGGAATGGACCCCACCTCACACCACCCCCTCTCTCTCATACCCTCCCTTCACCACTTCGGCAAGCCTACACCGATTTGGCAAACTTTTGAGTGGCAAACTATGTTGGCGGTGTTGTTACCAATTGGCAAATTAAGTTTGCCACACTTTACCGCACCCCACTCCGTATACTCTAAAATAATCAACCCACAATAACTTGGATAACCTAAAAGTTTCAACCCAAAAAATTTCTACTATATCTGTATAGTTTATGACGGATACAATCTCACTATTTCTCACTATTTTGTTTTTCAAATTATACAAGTTTTCCACTAATTTTTTTTTATTTCTTCCAAACCTATGGGTTCCTAGAAACCCCTAAAAACCACCCGAATCCGCTCCTGTATATAGTGGCAAATCTACGTAAAACGAGGAACCTTTTTTTTTTGAATTTCGCCCAAAAAGTCAAAGGGTAGTTAAGGTACCCCTAGATCCGCCCAACATATATTATGTTTCAGAAAAGTTGGTACAACTTTAATAAATGTACTACATGTTCTTCACTCTACTCGTGAATTAACATGTAACAACTCGTTATTAATTTATTTTAGTAAATATAAAAATAAACATATAGTATGAGTAATCTTCATGCAAAATATAGGGACGAAACAAACCTTACAAAAGCTAAAGCAGTTACCTTAATTTCCTCAAATATCTGAAGCTCATCATCACTTCCATGGGGGTCAGAGCTGAAATATACTTCCGGACATCTGTCCATGATGTTATGTTCCCTACAAAATGGGAGCCAAATCTTTGCAAACTTTGCAGCCTCCATGAAAGCAAAAAGAGTAAGCTCAGAGCCACCATCATCCGAAACATAAACCGACATCTTCTCCGGTGGGTAGTCGAAAGCCATAAGAGACAACGCGGTGTTGACAACGTTCATCGGCGGCTCTTTAAACGGATCCGCGGTGCATATGAATATGTCCATGGCAGGAAAATCTTTTATGTCCATGACTTTCTCTAGGTTTTCCGGGTAAGCTTTTCGGAGAATGGGGCGGAGGCGGAAGGAAGTGGTGGCGACCCACGCGACGCCGAGGATGAGGTCGGAGATCAAGAGAGATGTGGTGGTGACGATGGAGATGAAGGTGGTGGAGTGGAGGAGGAGGGTGAGGATATGGTGGTAGATTAGGGCAAGGATGGCACAAGTGTAAATAAGTGCAAAGACACGGTTGAAGGTTATGCATGACATGTGCTTGTATGTGTGAAGAAGAAGTGTCCCCATGGCTTCTTTCCTTCGCTCATTCAATTCTTTGTTACTTGTTTTCACTATTTATAAGCTCGTGGCCAAAAAAATCATTCGCATATCGGTTTAGGACTTTTCTTTTCTTATGTATAGTTTAATAGTAAATATGTAAATTACGTTTTGAATCAAACTAGTTACTTTCCGTCCGCGCGTTCCGGCGGGACCCAATGACTACAAAAGGCGTGTCAGCAACGACAAACAGACACCGAATATCAAATCATAAATAAAGTGACGTGGTAAGGATAGTCACTCCGTCATAAAAAAAGCGATTTTAAATAACCTAATATATAATAATAGGACCCACACGTCATACACGTTGGAAATTCGGTTGTTTTCAGTTCAGTTATTACGGTGCTAACACGTTAAAATATGGATGAGCTCGGTACCGGTAACGGCAGCGAAAGTACCGATCCGGAAAATCATGGAATTTAGGTACCGGCAACGAAAATGCTCGGTACAATACGGTATGGTATTTGAAGGTAAAAATCAATAAATACAGGTATGGTGCTAGACCGGTGTCGAACCGAAAGTAACGATTCTGAAAACACCAAAAGGTGGATACCAAATTGGTACCGAAAATGATTTGGTATAGTAAATTTGGTACCGATACGATACCGGTTTGTTTACAGGATTTGATACGATTTGCTCATCAATATTCTAAATATCCAAGTTAATTTTACATGCTACAATTCACTCATTATAGAAAAAGACAAAAAAGAAAGCAAAATAACTTGTTGTGTATATAAAACCTCATTCAAACTAAATACAGTTTACTTACTGTGTGTATGAAAAGTAATCTAAACGATTCAATTACTTGCATTGCTGCGTTGCTCAAGGATTTAATGAGCTCGGTACCAACCGGTACTGAAAATACCGTTACCGAAATCCCCAAAATTGGGTACCAGTACCGAATATACCTAGCATGGTACGGTTCGGTACCGGTCGGTACTGGTACGGCACCAGTATTTGAGGGTAAAAACTGGTGAATACCTGTGCAGAACTGGTACCGAAAATACACCGGTTTGGTAAATTTGAGACTATCAAATCATAAATAAAATGACGTGGTAAGGATAGTCACTCCGTCATAAAAAAAAACGATTTTAAATAACCTAATATATAATAATAGGACCCACACGTTGTCACACCCCGATATTTCCACATATGACCGGTGGGCCCGGCGGGGAGTATCGTGACGTAGTTGATATCATCATAGTCAATACACACAATATAATAGCACAGCGGAAGTCTTGGTAAATAAACTATTACAAACCATACTGTCTGAGTGTTCGAGTTTATGAATATACAGACTGGAATGTAATAAGATCCACAGGCGGATCATAAATGTACAAAGAAATAAAAACAACAGACTTCAGGCATCTTATGGATTTGCAAGATCCTCTATAGACACCCTATAGCTCCAGCCTATTTCAAGAGGTACCTGTCAAATCAGTCTTTAAGAAAATACGTCAGTTTACACTGGTAAATACAATTAACTGACTCTTTTGAAAACATTTAAGAAAATTGATTTAAGTACACATGGCACAAATATTTTATAACTTGGGACAATTATTTAAATATAATCTTGTATGCAGATTTAGATGTTTGTCTTACAATTGGGGCCGGTTGGAAGCCGGTCGTGATTAACCGACTCACCACTTAAAGAACCCACAAAGGAGTTATCCCCAACATGTGGGTTTATATTTTAGCATTTGCATCTGTCAGGTGTATGCCTACACCCTGTGCATAGGTCGTGGCCATTTTCAATGAAATGAGCCAAGAATATCCAGGACACGGTCGAATTAACCCTCAATGCTTATGTTATCAAACAAGACAGATTAAAACGGGTTATGTAAATTTATTAATCACAATTCGATTAAATGATTTCATACCCGACCAAGTGGTATTATTATAATACCATATCCCAAGCCCGTATAAGGGAAAATAAGTTAAAAGTATTTACCTGATGCTAGCAGTAAAATCCTAAAGCTTTTTGAAGGCACCTTCTACCGGAAGCTATTTAATCTGTATAGAAGGTTTATTAACATATTTAGGATGCTAACGGGTCTTTAATTCAGTCAAGGACTTAGACCGGTGATCGGAGTGTCGCGCTCCGGTCAAAGATAATATTTATATGCCCTAATTACCCTTAACAAATAGCTAGTGGTAGTGAGGGGTCGAACCACGAAGAGTATGTGGTTTGTGTATGGATTCGAATGAATTATAACAAATGTCACGATTTATGAAGCTTACTAGAATGTTTTTTGTATTTTTGTTTAATTAAGAGATATGAGTTTAGACTAATTGAATTGATTAAATTGATGAACAACTAATGATTAACGATTACGAGAAAATGGTTACTAGAACAATAATAATAAAAAAGGAATCACGCCCGGTTTCGGTAATTGTTAACCTAGGATTTCTACAAGTTTTAGTTTCAACTCAAATGCATTCGATTAACGGATTTAGTGTACCGTGACTTAGGTGCTACTAACTATCAACGCCCCGAAGAACGGACAAAAAGACACTTTGTAATCAACACAAGTAAATCCTAACAACGACAACGTACAATTACATATCACCGTTTCGCAAAGTCATAACTTTTAACATCGCTCGACAATTCACGAATTCGTAACAAATGTAATACTATTGTCAAAAGTTTCAAAAACCAAATACAAATTGTCACTAAGATGAAACAAGAACAAATTGAAACCCTAAAATTAACAACTACCTACACCGGGGTGAAATCGAGATGATTAGCCGCTCATGGTTGATGCAACTTGATCACCGGATGCTTGGAATACGGATGGAGTCATCTTGAAGCCTTGAGAATGGTGAATGATGAGGTTTGGTGAAAGATGATGATGGTGGAAGGATTAGGGTTTGTGGATGATGGATTAATTGTGATGATGGTGATGATTCTTGATAATGATTTCGGGTTGTGTAGATGATAGATGATGGAATGGTAGGTGATTGATGGATAGTATAGGCTCCAAGATGTGTTCAAAACTCAAAAACAATGTGTAACCCCCGAAATTGATGACCCAAAAATTGTTTTTATTCGTTCAAACCTCAACCAAAGTCAAAATTTGCGAAACAAGAAAATAAGTGCCGTCGCCGACTGCCTGGCCCACCGTCGGCGACGCCATGTCTGGCTCTCAATTTCAGGCGACGTGCTATCTTGCTGTCTACGAGTTTTCTTGGCGACGGTGCTTTCCAACATCCGTCGGCGACGGCACATCTCCACGTCGGCGACGGTGCATGTCTGTTGTTGATTTGTGCTTGTTGGCTTTTGCTCCTTCACATTCACATGTGCCGCCAAATATAGTTCAAGTGTGTGCGGCCCAATCAAAATAATCCACAAGTTCTATTATTCATATGGCGGCCCACTCTTGTACAAGGTTACATGTATGCTCCAAAGTCGGCCACTCCCTTTTGTCTTCACGTCTAATTGTGGCAGCTCCCCCAAAGTCCATTTTCTTTTCATTTGATGATGATGATTATTAAGTTGACATTTGGGTTCCATGTTGCCTCCTTCACGTGTTCCCTGACATCACTTTTCTAATGTGATTTTCAATTAATTCCCACCTCAAGATGTCAGCCCCCACTTGTTCCACAAATAATAATGATGATTTATTTAAATAATAATCCCCAAATCTCCTATGTTAGCCGCCAATTATGTGTTGATGTGATGATGATTTTTAATTAAGTGATGATGAGATGCCTTTCATTAATGTTGACTTATCAAACCCTTCTCTTTGTATTTCAACACCCACTTGTGCGCTAATCGGTGTAACTCCGCGGTATTACGCGTTTTACCTGTAAAACCATAAACACACGTAGTTAACATATTCGAGACACATTATCGTTGAAAATATAATAAAACACATAAATTAAAACACTTTAAGGCACGGGTTTCACACTCTCCATCACATCCCCACACTTGTCGTTTGCTTGCCCTCAAGCAAATCTGTTTGTCACTTTCACGTGGGTCGAACGAGAAACACACTTCCCATTCCTGAGACAAAGGTTAAGGTCTAATGTCATACCCGATTCAAATTTTTTTTTAATTTACGAAATATTTAACGGAAAAGTGAATAATCACATATAAAATGGTTATTCAAGATTAACCCGCCTTTGAAACCAATAAATCATGCACATCCCTCACAGTGTTCTCTCCACTCGGTTTAAAATTTGGCTAATTAGATAATGAATTAGCACTTTTTAAGTAATCACTCAAAACCGATTAGAACACGTACCCGCATATGCTTGCAACTCAATCATTCTCCACCATCGAACACGAATACCAAGCACAAGTCAAAAGGTCTTTGAAGGGTTGTAATGGGGCTAGGCGAAGGGTAAGGAATATGATATTTTTAAGTGGTTAAGGTGATGAAAATTCGATTCTTTTATTACAAAAAACTATAGTAAACAAAACTAACTATAAACATCAATCTAATAGGCAACGATTTTAGCCTTTTATTCCACAACTAGAAACACATATTTTTTTGTTCTTTTCTCAATGATTTTCTATTCTTTTTCGCAACATTTTTTTTTTTTACAAAAGAATCACAACTATACAAACTTAAGCTCCTATAATCGAATTTTCATCACACGGGTTTAAAAAGAAAAGGCTTATGGTTATGGGCTAAATGGGTTGTCAAACGAAAGGTTTAGGCTCAAAGTTGGCTACTAAGGGATAATTTTTGGGTAAGGATATAAAAATGGTGTAAACAGAAAAGGTTTACCTAATGCCTTAATCATTCTCGTGCTTGTATTCGGTCTATGGTCTCAAACGTATCAAAAGTTGCAAGTTCTACAATACGCGACTAATGGTCCACTCAAACAAAGAAACATGTATATGTAAATCTAAGATATAAAGTGGCTCAAAACCTCACGTATAAGAGTATGATATGTGATATGCATAAAACACTAGTTTCTTAGGCGAATTATTCCCAAATAACCACCCATTAAATACACGTCATGTTATTAATTCGAACTTGACCATGACAATAGACCAAATGGGTTGTAACATCCCTCGTTGACTTAGTTACTTGTGCTTTTAAGACCACTTTTGAAACAAGACATTTTTGAAATTTTTTTTTTTGAAATTTTCCCCCATCCCCACACTTGAGGTAAACATTGTCCTCAATGTGTAGTATTTAAATGAACGGGTCAAAATATAAAATTTTTATTACTCCCCCATCCCCACACTTGAGGTACATATTGTCCTCAATGTGTAAAAACTAGAGTATTAAACGCACAAGGGATGTGACACGGCTAACATTCCCAAAATTTCACCCCGGAAGAATAATATACAATATACATTCCACTTATTTGCTAATCTAAAGATCAAAAGTAAAAAGAAACGTATGCACCTGGTTTGTGAGCTCATTCTTCGTATGCTCCTCTCCTCTTCATGAAAGCGGTTGTCCCACGAACCAAATGTACCTACAAATCTTAACCCTTGTGTAGAAGCACACTTCTCACAACCATTAAAATTTGTTAGTTACCTAGTTCTACCACTTTTATGAAAATATTACCAAGTCATACATTAATTTACTTTGATTTATGTGGAAAAATAATTTACAATAATAACAAGCCTAACTCACTTTCGTAGGAATCACGGTTGCATTTAGCTTATGCAACAAGCCCTTTTAAACCTCCCGATAGCTCGGGAGGACGAGAGGTCTCGTGAGGGTTATATAGGGAACACACCCACAACGTTCATTTAACTAGGCAAAAATTAAATAACAAAATTGTACAACAACAACAATACAAAACTACGGAGAAAAACTAAAACTAACTAAAACTAACTATAAAATGTATACAACAACAATTAACTTACCACCTCATGGTGGTCGAATGGAGTGTTTGCCGCTCACAAACTCATCGAAATCACCCACCGGTGATTCATACCATTTGTTGCCAAATGGTCCAAACTTCCTCACCTCCTCTTCCTTCTTCTTTTCTAGAGGTGACTTTTTCGCCTTCTTTTTCTTGACCGTTTTCTTCCTTGTTCCTCCAAACCTACCAACCATAGCACACACCTTTTTGTTTGGATTCATGTCCTTTTTAGGACACTTATCCTCACCGAGCGGGTTAGTGAAATTTGGAAAAACATTTAAATTTAATTCCCGGTCCCCAAACTTCATGCTTACCGTTCCCGTTGCACAATTTATTATGGCATTAGCAGTTGCCAAGAACGGTCTACCCAAGATAACTACTGGTTGGGTGTCCTCAACACACCCAACATAGTCTACTACCAAAAAATCAACTGGGTAGTAGCAATCATCCACCTTAACAATCACATCCTCCACCATCCCCCTTGGATGCGTGGGAGTCTGATCGGCCAATACCACGGGAGTATCAAATTTTTTTAATGGACCAAAATCGTATTGGTCATACAAACTCCCGGGTAAAATGCTCACACAAGCTCCAAGATCGAGGAGTGCCCTCTCAATTTTGAAGGTTCCAATTTGAATTGGAATAAGAGGGTCTCCTGGATCTTGAGCTTTTTGAGGAAGGGCACTCGATAGAACGGCACTAACATGCGATATCAAATCAACCGGTTCGGGTAATTTGTTGTGCCGTTTTTCGATGCTTAACTCCTTTAAACATTCCACATGAGCCGGAACCTTTTTAATGTCATCGAGTAATGGTAAATTAATTTTTGCTTGTTTAAAATTTTCCCACCTCTCGTCCTTTGGTGGGCGCCGTTTTTCAAATTTTGATGCATTAATCGGGTTAAGTTGATTTAAACAATTTTCACAAAAAGAGTTTTTAGTTACATTTTCAATTTTACTTTGTGAAGTTGTTTCTTGTTCATTTTCAATTTCCGGCTCATCATTTATATTTTTCACTACACCATCAACTAATTGTGGTGGTGGAATGCTTTCAACACTAAGTGCATATTTCACTACACCATCAACTAATCTCAGTTGTATGTAAAAAGGGCGTTTATGGCATTATTAAGCATAATTACGATTAAGTGCATATAATTCAAACCACTAGGTACCATGCAATATAACTCCAGGGGGTTATACTACTAAGTAATGTGGTCCTAATGGAAGCTTAAAACATGGGAGAATTAAGCTTGAATGGGTCAGAACTGAAAGTCAAAGCAAAAGTCAAGCTTTTGCGACGAAAGTCAATTTGACCAGTGGTTAAGCCACATGTAATTATAACGAAAGTCAAACTAATTTTACGATAAGTTTGAATTTAGAGTAATTAAGCTAAATTAAACAACTAAACAGGAAATTAGAGGCTTACTTAAGGTCCTAGCAAACTTTTCTACACTTGATAATCCTCTTCTTACTGATGGAAGCACCAGGACAAGTCCCTCAAGTGAAATGTTGCAAATGTGTTTATGAACACAAGAATAGGCTCTCTTATATAGCATATTCCTTGAAGTTAGATCAGTTCCAGGTGTAATTGGAGGCCCTGGGATCACCCCAGGTGTCCTAGCTAGTGTAATAAACCGACCTACATCTCCCTAGGTCGATATAACCTAGACTAAGGCGGTGGAACAGCCAAACCCGCACCTGTCAACATTTTTCTGATACTGGCACTCTCTGGCAGGCTGCGTAAGCCATAGGGGAGGGGGGCTTACGCGGGCCGCGTGACATGTCTGAGCGGGTAAAACAAGTTTAGATGTTGGCAGATTCAGTCCCTGGTGCTTTTAAACCCTTTTTAACTCCATTTTTGGCGTCCAAGGCCCTTGTAGTTAATTTGTTGAGGTTCAAGGGTGTATAAACTAACTTCGTTAGGCTCCGGTTCGTTAAATATCCCTATGAAAGCAAGTTTCATCAAGTTGACACTTTTGGCCCAAAGTCTTGAAAACATGCCTAACGATCTCGAAACCACGTGAAATTTATACCACTTATTCTTAAGAGTATATTTGAATATTTCGAAGCCTCGGTTTCATTAAAAGGTCACTCAGAGGTCAGAAATGACATGTTGACACGTTTAACCCTTGAGATTTAATAATTTTCCGATTATTTTCATAAACGGCTTCTTATATCCAATCAATCACTCGTTTAAGAATATATTCATCATGTAAGGTCATTCAGAGGCACAAGTTTGGCATGTTGACACTTTTAGTCCCTGTGGTTTCATAGTTTCACTGTTCGACAACTTTGGTCCTTCAAACTCAATCTTTCGCACCTTTAGAGTTTAGGACACGTGTCTATACATAATTGGTTACATCCTCTCCCCCTTAAAAGAAATCTCGACCCCGAGATTTACTGGTATAAGTGAGGGTACTTTTGTCGCATAGTGGACTCAACTTCTCATGTATATTCGGGACCTCTACGGGCTTCCCATTTGACCTTTACTATAGGTACATGCTTCCTTCGGAGCTTTTTAACCTGTCGATCCTCAATTGCTATAGGTCTTTCAACGAATCTCAAGCTTTCATCAACCTGTACGTCCTTATGAGACATTGCTAGAGATTCATCGGCTAGGCATTTCTTGAGATTACAAATGTGAAACACATTATGAATCCCACTCAGCTCCTTAGGCAAGTCAGCTTATAAGCTACACTGCCGACACATTCGATAATCTCGAATGGTCCAATATACCTAGGGCTTAACTTACCCTTCTTACCAAAACGCATCACACCTTTCCAGGGTGATAGTTTCAGTAGAACTTTATCGCCTATTTCAAATTTTTGAGGTTTTCGCCCCTTGTCAGCATAACTTTTCTGCCTATCCCTGGCAGCTTTCAGGCGATCGCGAATTTGGATAATCTTATCTGTTGTCTCAAGGACTATATCAGGTCCTGACAACTGAACTTCTCCTACTTCAGCCCAATAGACAGGTGTTCTGCATTTCCTACCATATAATGCCTCAAAAGGCATAGCCTTAATGCTTGTATGGTAGCTATTGTTATAGGAGAACTCTATCAATGGCAGGTGGTCATCCCAACTACCACCTAAATCAATAACACATGCATGAAGCATGTCTTCCAAAGTTTAAATTGTATGCTCACTCTGTCCATCCGTCTGAGGATGGTAAGCAGTACTAAAATTCAAACGTGTGCCCAAAGATTGTTGGAAACTTTTCCAAAAGTGGGAGGTGTATCTAGTGTCTCTACAGAGATAATAGACACTGGTACACCATGCAGAGCTACAATCTTATCTACATATAACTGGGCTAATTTATCGGAGCTATGAGTCTCCTTGATGGGTAAGAAATGTGCTGACTTAGTCAGTCTATCAACAATAACCCATATGGTATCATTTCCATGCCTTGTTTTAGGTAACTTGGTTATGAAATCCATGGTTACCATCTCCCACTTCCATGTAGGGAGTTCCGGTTACTGTAGTAGACCTGAAGGCTTTTGATGTTCAGCTTTAATCTGAGCACAAGTCAGGCATTTAGCTACATGGGTGGCAATAGATTTCTTCAAACCTATCCACCAATAATTCGCCTTCAAATCATGATACATCTTGTCACCTCCCGGGTGAACTGAGTACTTGGAATTGTGGGCTTCCTGAAGGATTACCTCTCGAAGTCCTCCATGAATAGGAACCCAAATTCTTCCGTTCATACTGAGAATTCCATCCTTCCCAGGTGCTAACTGTTCAGCAGTTATACCTAACTTTTCATTTGGAAGATTATTTTTCAAAAACAACATCCTTTTATGCGGCTAATAGTCTGTCATTTAGAATATTTTTCAACTCAATGCTCTTGGCATTGATCCTAATTGGTTTAACTCTTTCCTTTCGGCTTAGAGCATCTGCGACCACATTCGCTTTACCAGGATGGTAGCGAATTTCGCAATCATAGTCATTTAAGGTTTCCATCCAACGGCGTTGTCTCATATTGAACTCTTTTTTATTGAACAAATGTTGAAGACTTTTGTGATCTGAATAGATCACACATTTAGTTCCATACAAATAGTGTCTCCACAACTTTAGTGCGAATACTACGGCACCCAATTCTAAATCATGGGTGGTGTAATTCTTTTCATGCACCTTTAGTTGTCGTGATGAATAGGCAATCACTTTGCCTTTTTGCATGAGTACACAACCCATCCCGGTGTGTGAAGCATCACAGTATACGACAAACTCTTCAATTCCATCAGGTAAGGTTAATACCGGAGCATTGCTCAACCTTTGCTTAAGAATCTCGAAGGATTCCTGTTGCTTTGGACCCCAATCAAATTTAATATTCTTCCGGGTCAAAGAAGTTAATGGTGCAGCTATTCTTGAGAAGTTCTCAATGAATCTTCTATAATATCCAGCTAAACCCAGAAAGCTACGTATTTCGGTTGGAGTCTTGGGTGCTTCCCAATTCATTACGGCTTCTACCTTAGCGGGATCTACTTGGATACCTCGCTCACTGACAACATGTCCAAGGAATTGGACTTCACGAAGCCAAAATTCTCATTTGGAGAATTTTGCATACAGCTTCTCCTGTTGAAGCAATCCTAAGATACATCTAAGGTGCTTCTCATGATCAACTTGGCTTCGAGAATAGATAAGGATGTCGTCTATAAAAACAATGACAAACTTATCCAAGTATGGTTTGCAGACTCTATTCATGAGGTCCATGAATGCTGCTGGCGCATTAGTGAGCCCAAATGGCATCACTAAGAATTCGAAATGTCCATACCTCGTCCTGAATGCCGTCTTAGGCACATCTTCAGTTCTAACCTTAAGTTGATGATACCCAGATCTCAAATCGATATTCGAGAAGAAGCTTGCTCCTTGAAGCTGATCAAATAAGTCATCGATCCTGGGTAAAGGATAACGATTCTTGATCGTTACTTTATTTAATTCATGATAATCAATGCATAGGCGCATTGATCCGTCCTTCTTTTTCACAAAAAGTATTGGAGCTCCCCAAGGTGAAGAACTAGGTCGTATGAAACCTTTCTCCAATAGTTCATCCAATTGAGTTCTGAGCTCTTTCATTTCTGTAGGCGCTAGATGATAAGGAGCTCGTGCTATAGGTGCTGATCCTGGGAGAATGTCTATCCTGAACTCTACTTGCCTCTCAGGAGGTAATCCAGGTAATTCGTCAGGAAAGACATCAGGATATTCAGAGATAATCGGGATATCTTCAATTTTAGGCTTAGGATCATTCACAGTCACTTGTGCCATGTAAATGACACGTCCACTTTTCATACACTGCGATAACTTGAGAATAGACACATTGCTGGGCAATCCGTATTGTGTATCTCCCTGAATGGTGACTGATTCGCCAGAAGGGGTTTTGATAATGACTAGCTTTTTATGACAGGTAATTTGGGCTTGGTTATGCGACAACTAATCCATGCCTAAAACTATATCAAACCTAGCCAATTTCATTGGCAAGAGAGATAACGGGATAAAATGATTCTTAATGGATATAGAACATCCATCAAGAAGAGTGGAAGCTGTTTCTAAGGTACCATCAGCAAGCTCTACCTCGTATTTTATGTCTAGAGTCTTAATAGGCAGATTCAATATCTTACAGAACTTATGGTCTACAAAAGACTTATCAGCACTGGAATCAAATAAGACTCTAGCATAATTATTATTGACGAGGAAGGTACCTGTTATGACGTTTTCGTCATTCACCGCTTCCCTCGCTTGCATCTGGAAAACTCTCGCGTTGTTCTTCTTTGCCTCCTCGGGCTTCTTTGCATTCTTGGGGAAATTGGTTTTGATGTGCCCCTTTTCATTGCAACCGTAGCAGGTTGCATCCTTTATATTTCGGCACTCAACAGACTTGTGCCCCTTCTTTTTACAAATCCCACATGGTTTGGCCTGTGGGTCTTGGTTGCATTTCCCAAAATGCCTTTTGTTACAAGTCTTACACCTGGGCTTGTCGTTCAACTGCCCCTTTTTGGAACCAGAGTTCCCTTTACCCTTTTTGTTTGACTGAGGAGACTTATCTTCCTCTCTCTTCCTCTTCCCCTCATCAGTGGTTTTCTTTGCCCTACTCCTCACAACATCTAGAGTGAGGGACAAAGATAAGTCCACAGTAGACCTATAAGTGGCTGGCTTTGAGGCCTTAACATTCCCTTTTACTTCGGGGGCCAAACCACCGATGAAACGGGCAATGCGTTTGGGTTCAGGAGTGACTAGATATGGCACGAGTCTTGACATTGAGTTGAAGCTAGTTACATAGGATCTACAATCCAGATCCTTCATTACCAGGGTGAGGAAATCTGATTCGATCCTCTCAACCTCGTGTTGAGGGCAGTAAGTGTCCTTTACAAGATCTACAAACTTTTCCCAAGAAAGATTATACAAGTGAACCTTCCCCGTAGATTGCACTAGGGCCTTCCACCATGTGAGGGCATCACCCTTGAAGGATTGTGATACAAACATAACCACATCCTCTTTAGCACATCCGCTAATGTCTATCACTGTCTCCATCTCGTCTAACCATTTCATACAATCAATCGCTCCCTTTTCTCTAGTAAAATCCCTAGGCTTACAAGAGACAAAGTACTTATAGGTACAACCCTTTGGTGTACCTAGGAGTCGGCTTGAGGACTACCTGCCTCTTGGGTTCACTACCCTGGTTAGATGAGTGCTGAGACTCACTTTTCTTATTAGTGTGGGGTTGAGATTGGGATTTTGAATGAGTTTGAGACCTAACAATATTAGGCTCTTTAAACTTAGCATCTACCGCTTGAGAAACTGCTGCGGTGATCATTGCTTGCAGTTCGGCACCAGTGATATTAATCCTGGTGTTGTTTCCTTCAGTAGGATGACTGTTTGCTTCATCCAAGCCAGCCATTTCTGAATGCTATATCAAACATAGATGATATATTTAAATTATGCATTAAATCATCATATTGATGATTAGATGGTCATGGTATTATTAAACCATATAGACCTTTTTAAATAAATTAATCAATTTAAAAGAATATAATATTCTATCATATCTAATAGACAGGGGAATTATAATTCACCTCTGTCAATGTCTTAAAAGACATTTTATTTAACATTAGGCTTGTCCTAGAGACGATTAAAATATATAATCATTGGTCTCTTGGATCAATGACCTTGTAAGGGTCGAACAAAGTTCATTGCCTTTTTTGACAAGAAGTTTATAATATTACTATCATTGTCATTATTACACCTTTGCTTTTAAGCATACATCTCTAACGGATGTTTTTGGTGTATACATCACATTGATGTTTGTTAGCCATGATTTATGATGATCATATAGGCTAAAAATAATGGCTTGGAAAAATCCAAGTACATTAGGAAGATTGTGTGATTTCTCGGACCGCACAATTCAGGATTGTTAACATGTTCTCAGATGTTAACAGAGAGTCATTATCTTAAAAAGGTTATACCATCATAGCCATTTAATATTTTGGCTAGGTTATACCTCTAAGAGTTTCTTAGGCGGATAAAATAAAATTTGAAATGAAGTAGCATGATGTAATAAAATATATATTTATAATCAAATAACTTCATTAAAAACCTCGAAACGATTACAACGTTGCCCGAAAAGGGACTTGAGAAAACACCACAAACTGCCCATGCAGGGGCTACTGAAAACACTGCCCACGCAGGGGCTACAGAAACAGAAAATAAGTCCACGCAGGGAGTTGGTACATGAAAACAAAACAAACGTCCTCGCATGGACTTTATTACATGACAAACAAAACAACCCTACATGATCCTATTTCTTGTTGCCCTTGAGAAGGCTCATAAGACCCTTGACAAAACCATTGTGCTTCTTCTTGGTTTCATGGGCTACATGTTCAACCTTGTCTAACCTCTCAAAAATCTCTTGAGTTTGATGCTGCTGAACAGGAGGAGGTTGTTGGTATGACGGGTATGGAAAATCCTGCGCCGGGTATCTAGTGGGATAAACCGGAGGGTAAGAAGAAGGGTAAAGATGATGGTATTGTGCAGCTGTCAGATACGGATCATGAGTCCCATAGTCAGATGGGTATCCAGACAGATTATACCCAGATGATCCTGGGTATGTCGGGATTGGGTTGTCAAAACCCAACGGTGGCTGAAGTGGTGTGTGTGAAACCGGCGGAAGGTTGACTTCCGGCACCGTGTGTGATGGTCCGCCCAACTGAGGGTCTTCAGGGATAGTAGGATACGAACTTGAGCCACGAGAGATGCAAACCGTGGTCCCCCACGTACAGACATTCTAGCATTTCTCCTTCGCCTTGGAGGCTCGGGAGGCTGTTGAGGTGGATCCTCAACTGGCATGGGTGGTGGGGTAACAGCTCGAAGCTGTGGTTCATCCAAGGGAGGTTGGACTGGGGAGTTATGGTATGAAGGTGTAAAGAACCAGTCATACTTACCCATCCTCTCCTGGAATGAGTCGGGCCCATGGTACGGTGATCCCTGAAATGGGGAACCGCTTGAGATACTTATTGGGTGGCCTGGTGTTCCTGTTTGCAAATCCGGGTCTGGGTCGTCATCCATCTCCATTTCCTGAGAAAAGTGATCCTCAGGTCCCAAAGGGTTGTAGCCCAAAAAGTCATTAACATAAGCGTTGGGATTAAATTGTGAAGGTGAGTAAGTGGAATCTGAATGATGAAAAGGATGGGATTGAAAAGAGTGATGTGATTGATTTGAATGATGAGTTCCATGTGAAAGAGGGGAATGATGGGGTTCGATAGGAATGGGCATCCCAAAATAAGGAGGGTCAGACGGTGAGGACCCCAGCGAGACAGAATGTCTTGCTGGTTGAAAGCTATGGCTCCAATTATCCTTTGAGTCAGAGCCGGAAAGCGAGTCGGATGGTGTACGCCTGTGGGAGGGTCCCGTGCTGGTAGACGGTCCTCCACGTATGGGTCCTTTGCCTCGTCCTCTTAGTCTAGGTGGCATTCTTCCACGTGATAACCTGTCAAGACAAGTAACTATAATAAAGCAATAAAAGGAAAGTTAAGAGTAAAATCCTAGGTCATTTGCCTAGACTTGAGAGTCTAAGGAATGTGCTTATTGTGTCATTGAGATTAAACACAAAAGGTTAGTGTTTAATTCACTCAATGTTGGCTCTGATACCAACCTGTGACACCCCGATATTTCCACATATGACCGGTGGGCCCGGCGGGGAGTATCGTGACGTAGTTGATATCATCATAGTCAATACACACAATATAATAGCACAGCGGAAGTCTTGGTGAATAAACTATTACAAACCATACTGTCTGAGTGTTCGAGTTTATGATTATACAGACTGGAATGTAATAAGATCCACAGGCAGATCATAAATGTACAAAGAAATAAAAACAACAGACTTCAGGCATCTTATGGATTTGCAAGATCCTCTATATACACCCTATAGCTCCAGCCTATTTCGAAAGGTACCTGTCAAATCAGTCTTTAAGAAAATACGTCAGTTTACACTGGTAAAAACAATTAACTGACTCTTTTGAAAACATTTAAGAAAATTGATTTAAGTACACATGGCACAAATATTTTATAACTTGGGACAATTATTTAAATATAATCTTGTATGCCTATTTACATGTTTGTCTTACAATTGGGGCTGGTTGGAAGCCGGTCGTGATTAACCGACTCACCACTTAAAGAACCCACAAAGGAGTTATCCCCAACATGTGGGTTTATATTTTAGCATTTGCATCTGTCAGGTGTATGCCTACACCCTGTGCATAGGTCGTGGCCATTTTCAATGAAATGAGCCGAGGATATCCAGGACACGGTCGAATTAACCCCCAATGCTTATGTTATCAAACAAGACAGATTAAAACGGGTTATGTAAATTTATTAATCACAATCCGATTAAATGATTTCATACCCGACCAAGTGGTATTATTATAATACCATATCCCAAGCTCGTATAAGGGAAAATAAGTTAAAAGTATTTACCTGATGCTAGCAGTAAAATCCTAAAGCTTTTTGAAGGCACCTTCTACCGGAAGCTATTTAATCTGTATAGAAGGTTTATTAACCTATTTAGGATGCTAACGGGTCTTTAATTCAGTCAAGGACTTAGACCGGCTAGCTAGAAAGAAACCTTACGGTTCTAAACGCTAGATTAAGCAGAGACAGGAATAGAATGTGGTTTAGACCCGACAAGCTTGAATACTTGTATAATATGGCTATACTAATCACATTCTGGAAATTGAGGATTTAATGAAAAGGTTTGACCCGTTTCGACTATTTTGCGTAAACTAGTCACATAAGCCGATCCAAACGCGTAAACGCGTAACGGGTAACCAAATAAATTATATACAGGTCTTAATCATTATTATGCTCAAAATATGTTAATACATCAGTAAATTGTTAACATATATGCCCAAAAAGTAATTTAAACCAAAATAAGTCCCATAAGGGCATTTTGGAAATTTTAATGCCCATAAAAGAGTTTAATTGGGAAACTGAGTTTCAGGTCTGATTAAATCAGTAAAAATGTGTATTTTTATAAGTTATAACAGTGGGATACTTTATATATGTGAAAATCATCTTATATAGCTAAACTATGTCCCGTAGGTTCATTTTGGTAATTTTACATAGGTTTTAAAGGTCAAAATAGACTTCTAAGTTTAAAAACTTTGGCTTACTGATTTATTATATAAATTATCTTAAAAACATCAGTGGGTAATATGTTTTATATGTTAAAAATAGTTTTAACCCACACTAGGTGCTAAAAACGCTTAAAAGTCGGTTTAAAGGGGTATTCGGTTTAAAATAGGAAATCTGAATTTTTGATCAGTTTATAAAGTTCAAAATACTTTATTTATCATATGAAATCAGTAGCAAAATGTTTGACACTAAAAAGTTATGTAAAACTCATTTTATACATGAAAAGGGTAAAACCGACCTTTACCGAAATCAAGCTATAATCCTATGTTATGCTCAGCCTAAAAATAATTAAAAATCTTCAAAAATCCCAATTTATTATTTCACATCAGTAGGTATAAGGGTTGATGTCAAAAATCGGGTTTAGATAGGCTTTATGCTAATTACGCCTTTTAAATAACAAAAGGCTTCTTAATTACGCTATTGAGCATAACTTCTATTCTAGACCTCCAATTGATGTCAAATTTTTAGGACATGTCTAAATATCAGTAGCAAAGGTGTTAGTCCAATCACATTGTTAAAAATCTCAGTTGTATGTAAAAAGGGCGTTTATGGCATTATTAAGCATAATTACGATTAAGTGCATATAATTCAAACCACTAGGTACCATGCAATATAACTCCAGGGCGTTATACTGTGACAACCCTCAAATTTACATGTATTCCGTACAATTTATAAATAATAATTAATGTGCTTGACGACTGTGTGGAATTACGTAACTGCTTTCTGATATCTGTGTTATATTTACATGTGCATGTTGACACACTAGTAGTGTACAGAAAAGTCATTAAATAGTTTTTTATGACTTCCTGAGTGTTAAAAATTAAAAACGTTGCAAAAATATATATGTAGGACGCTTTACGGATTAATTAAGCAGTCTAACGGAACAGTGTCGAACCGAACAACCGGACTTTACCCGGAACCTAAAAAAATATTGACATGACATTATTTTTCCTTTTCTGAACCAGTTAGGGTCCCCGAATACCCTAACACCCGTTATAAATTACAACACGCTAATACACTAAATTAGTTACTAAACTAACTAACTACCACTTAACTTTACCATTGAAATTGAACCATAAATACCCACCCCATAACCGATTGTTCCCTCATGTGGCACACACACCACTCATTTTAGATTATTATAATCTTGCTTGCCTAATATCTACAATACACATTATCTATTGGTTAATGTTGAAGAATGGATTATAAGAATGCATATGAGGTTCACCATTTCATTTATTCAAACACACAAACTTTGCTCATCTCTCTCTCCCTCTCCTTACCTTCGGCTGAAACCATAGCCAACACCCCACCATCATTCAAGTTTCAATTTTACCATTCCAAGTGCACTCAAGTGTGAAGGATCGCATACGAGGGAGCCCGGTGCTTGCGGATTGCCAAGGACCTCTCTACGGCGCTTTTAACCACCCGTTTTTCGTCTATTTTCTTCCCTAGCCTCGAGCTAGTAGTAAGTGACTCTAAACGCCTTCTTGATCTTGTATAGGGTGGTTAATAAGAGATTTGTCGGTTAAAAATTATGAACATATAAGATCAAAGTCTAAAAGTCTACTAAAGTGATGAACAAGGTGGTTAATGGATGAATATTAGTGTAAAGCATGTAGATCTTGTGTGATTATGATTATTGGTTGATTATCTGATGTGTTGCTGGATTATATTGATGTTTGATGTTGTTACGATCACTAAACATAATTAACGGGATCAACCGAACACAAACTAGTAAGGTGGAGACTAAAAACAGCAATCTGTCCATACTTTACAGCCAACTTCAGTTGGCTGTAAACAGGTCGTAAATTCAACGAAAAACCGATATTTTGAATCTAAAATATGTTATTATAAAATACGGTTCTAATGGCACTGGAATCGTAATTTTTGGACTCCGTTTACTATTTTTAAAGTGTTAATTTGTAACAGCAACTTAAGATGAATTTTGACAGCAATAAATGGGTGTCATACTTTCAGTCATAACCTGAGTTTTGTGATGAATCGGACCATGAAATTTGTACAGTAGATGAAAACCGATGCATTTGTAATTACCCCACTAGAATTTCGTAAATCGGACACTCGATGAATTTTTAATAAATTGTTCCGTGGACTGTGGTCAGAAATACATAAATCTGAGTTCAGTCCGGAATATGAATTTTTATAAAATATTGGTAACGAACCGGACCCCGATAGTTTTACACAATAAAATATGGAACGTTTAAGACATCCTGTAAAAATTTGGAAATTTTTGGAATAATTTAACTATTTTATTAAAAGGTCCAAAAACAGCCGGTTTTGAATATTAATGCTGAATTGACATAAGTTGTGACTTGCGTGTCTAAATGTCGAGTATGCTATCGGTGAATGATCTAACATGTTATATGTGTTATGTGCAATATCGTATGTTTGTTTATGAGTGGGGAATGGATGGGAAGTTTATATGGGCATAACTCGTTAAAGTGTGTACCTGTTATGTGGTCAAAGTAATGTGCAAATAAACCATACGTAGGATACGTGTTATGCATGAGAAACTGATTGTTATCCGTACCTTATTAGGACGTGATTGACCGACCTTGACTGTTAACTATATTTGAGAATCTAACCGAGCAAACCGAGGTGAGTTCACACTTTTCTACAAAGCATGGTAAATTCCCGGTGGGAATGGGAATGGGTACAGGAATAGGGATTCCTCGTCCTTTGAGACGTGTTCAGGAATGTAAATTCCTCGTCCTGTTGGGACGTGTTAGACTTATTAGACTAGAACTCTATCAGCGAAGTCCCTCCCTTTTTGTATCGACTTAATCGCCGAGGCTATGGCGAGCGGGTCATTAGTTAATAGCGCTATTAGGTTTAACAAACCTCACACCGTGCCAGTCGGACGGGCGTGTACTAATGGACTATGGCACGTCGGTGGTGATAGAACACCGACGCTAGGGCACAATTGATTTCTTTTGTTAGTAGTCGATATGATAAACGAGTCTGGTAGTTTAAAATACTGAGGCAGCTCCCCACGGCCAAAGTGCCGGGCTGGATAGCCATGGAAGGTGGACATGGGATGGTTAACAAATAAACGTTTTCGAACTATGGGGTAACCCCCACAGCTGGATAGCCGAATGAGATTAAACTATGTTTTTGGAAACAACTCTAAAATGGACAACCAACCGTGAACTCACTCAACTTTGTTGTTGACTCGTTATTACATGCTTTGCAGGTCGTTAAATGCTATGGAGCTTGCATATGGAGGTGGTCGTTGTGGGATGCGAACTGATATTTCCCGTAATTAATGAATAAACTTCATGAACTTATTAAACCTACGTTTTGGACTTTAAACTTATGAACTATGGACTTATGTTTTGAGCTTATGTTTTATGCTTCAGCTGTTAACCTAAAACCGGTTTACTTCCTTTTGGTCACCAATCGTATTGTGTTTGGTTTTATTTACTTAATTATGATGTTCAATATGATTGGTGGCTCGATCCTGGTCACGTCATGCCTCCAAGCGGTGGTACTCCGCATGGTGGATTTTTGGGGGTGTGACAGATTGGTATCAGAGCCATTGGTTATAGTGAACTTGGTTCTTTTAAAAGGGAAAAGTTTTTTTTGATAAAACCAGACTATAACCAGTACAGTGCTCAACGATCCACAACGACGCTTCGCTCCACGTGCAAGACTCGACACCATAAGTGGTATGATTTATGTTATATTGTCGGTTAGATAGTTCTCACTGTGCATTAGATAATGTGGTAATTGCTATTTGAACCTTGTGTGCTTGCTCTCTATTGTCGTCCCACACTTACGCACTTTCGCGACACTTGTCTCACCTACGTTGCTTCGTTATGAAGATCATGAGCGGACGCGGAGGACGAATCAACCTCACTCAAGCCCAGTTGACGGCTTTGATCAACGAACGAGTCGCTGAGGCACTCGCAGCCAATCCAGCAGGAGGTATAACCTGCCGTATCAACCCATCTTAGGATGTTTAGATCCTACCTTCACAAACCAGCCCTCGTGCTTAACCTTGTCTTTTATTCTCGCACAACAGGTCAACATGCTCAACCTCCTGTGTGCACATTCAAGACGTTCATGGACTGCCGACCTACCACTTTCAGTGGCACCGAAGTAGCAGTGGGCCTTCTTCACTGGTTTGAAAAGCTTGATTCAGTTTTCGAGATCTGCGAATGCCCCGAAGACCGTAGGGTGAAATATGCTACCGGAACACTTGTAGGGGTAGCGCTCACATGGTGGAACGCTCAGGTTCAGCTGCTGGGGTTGGTTGCTGCTAATGCCACCCCATGGAACGGTTTCAAGGAACTGATCAAGGAAGAGTACTGCAGTCGGGATGACATCCACAAACTGGAGGTGGAATTTCTCAATCTGAAGATGACGGGGTCTGAGATTGAGGCGTATACCAAGAGGTCGAATGAACTGGCCATCCTGTGCCCTACTATGGGGGACCCTCCCATCAAACGTATTGAGCTTTACCTCAAGGGCCTTGTACCCGAGATTCAGAGTCACGTGACTTCGGCTAACCTGGGTACCATTCAGCAGATCATTAAGTTAGCCCATCGTCTCACCGATCAAGATGTGGAACAAAACAAACTGCCTAAGCGTATTGGTGCTGCTACTGCTGACACACCCAATGATAACAAGCGAAAATGGGATGGGAATTCAGGCAAAGGTTCTACTTCAGCTCAGTTCCAGCAGCGAAAGACAGATGAGTACAGGAGTCCCAGTCAGCAGTCTTCTGGGAATCAAGGTCAGGGTGGATACAAGGGAAATCACCCCAAATGTAATCGCTGTAACTTGCACCACAGTGGGCTATGTGGTAAAGGCAACTGTCATCGATGCAACAAGCCTGGTCACATGGCAAGGGATTGCAGGAGTCAGCATCCGGCAAATCAGAACCGGCAGCAACAGCAAGCCCTACCCAATCAACGCCAGCAGCAGGGCAACAAAGGATGCTTCCAGTGTAGCGCTGAAGGCCACTTTAAGAGAAACTGTCCTCAGCTAAACCAGAATCAGAACAACAACAACCAAGGAAATGGGAACCACAATGGGAACAACAATGGAGGCAACAATGGAGGCGGCAATGGGGGAAACCACAATGGTAATGGGGCCAGAGGTCGTGCTTTCGTGATTGGTCAGGGTGATGCAAGGAATGATCCCAACGTTGTGATGGGTAAGTTTCTTCTGGACGACTTCTTTGTTACTGTTTTATTCGATTCAGGTGCCGATACTAGTTATGTGTCCGTAAAAGTTAGCCAAATGCTTAAGCGCACTGCAACACTCCTGAACACCAAACACACGGTAGAACTAGCTAACGGTAAAAGTCTTGAAGCCACACACATAGTTAAAGGTTGTAACCTCGTCTTAGCTGGTCAGACTTTCTCTATCGACCTTATTCCTATCACACTTGGTAGTTTCGACGTTGTTATTGGGATGGATTGGCTATCTCATCATCAAGCGGAGATTGTTTGCCAAGAGAAAATCATCCCCATTCCTCGTTCTGGTGAAGAACCTCTCATGATTCATGGCGACAAGAGTGGTGCTGTCGAAGGCATCATCTCTTTCCTTAAGGCCCAGAAGTGTTTACGAAAGGGCCACACTGCCATTTTAGCACTCGTTACTGACACATCAACAGAAGAGAAGAGAATTGAAGACATTCCTATTGTGCGCGATTTTCCTGAGGTATTTCCTGAGGAATTACCTGGTCTTCCGCCTCATCGCCAAGTTGAGTTTCAAATCGAGCTAGCTCCTGGAGCAGCGCCAGTAGCTCGAGCGCCATATCGTCTAGCTCCATCAGAATTGGAAGAATTGTCCAAGCAATTACAAGAACTTTTGGAAAAAGGTTTTATTCGTCCTAGCTCTTCGCCATGGGGAGCACCAGTGTTATTCGTGAAGAAGAAAGACGGTACCTTCAGGATGTGTATTGACTATCGCGAGCTTAACAAGGTGACGGTGAAGAATCGTTATCCTCTTCCACGTATTGACGACCTATTCGACCAGCTGCAAGGGTCGAGCTATTACTCCAAGATTGACTTGAGATCGGGATACCATCAGCTGAGGGTCCGAGATGAGGACGTCTCTAAAACAACATTTAGAACTCGTTACGGCCATTACGAGTTTCTGGTTATGCCATTCGGGCTGACGAATGCACCAGCGGTCTTCATGGATCTCATGAACCGAGTGTGCAAGCCTTACCTGGATACGTTCGTTATTGTTTTCATTGATGACATCCTAATCTATTCGAAAAGTCAAAAGGAACATGAGCAACATCTACGGCTTATGCTGGAACTTCTTCGAACAGAGCAGTTGTATGCCAAGTTTTCGAAATGTGACTTCTGGCTTCGCGAAGTCCACTTTCTAGGCCATGTGGTAAACAAGGATGGAATCCATGTGGATCCATCTAAGGTTGACTCGATCAAGAACTGGCCTGCACCCCGCACACCAACAGAAATCCGCCAATTCTTGGGTTTGGCAGGATATTACAGAAGGTTTATCAAGGATTTCTCAAAGATTGCGCAACCTCTCACTTCGCTGACTCAGAAGGGTGTCATCTACCATTGGGGTAATGCACAGGAATCTGCTTTTCAGCACTTAAAGGAGAGACTTTATAGCGCGCTTATTCTTTCATTGCCCGAAGGCACGGAGGATTTTGTGGTTTATGGCGACGCTTCCATCCAAGGACTTGGTTGCGTGTTGATGCAATGTGATAAGGTCATTGCCTACGCATCACGCCAACTTAAGGTTCATGAAAGGAATTACACTACTCACGATCTGGAGCTGGGAGCAGTTGTTTTCGCGCTTAAGATATGGAGACATTACCTGTACGGTACCAAGTGCACCATTTACACCGATCACAGGAGTCTCGAGCATATCTTCAAGCAAAAGGAGTTAAACATGCGACAACGCCGATGGGTCGAACTCTTGAATGATTACGAATGCGCTATCAAGTATCATTCGGGCAAGGCTAATGTGTGGCTGACGCCCTCAGTCGAACGGATACTATACCTAAGCGTGTACGTGCTTTACAGCTTACCATCCAATCTAACCTTCCCGCTCAGATTCCGATGCTCAGGTTGAAGCATTGAAAGCAGGGAATATCAGGGCTGAATCCCTACGAGGATCAAGGCAGCGGCTAGAACAAAAGGAAGACGGTGCCTACTATGTTATCGGACGCATCTGGGTTCCACTTTATGGGGGATTACGCGAGCTTGTGATGGATGAAGCACACAAGTCTCGTTATTTAGTACATCCTGGTTTGGACAAAATGTACCACGACCTCAAGACTACGTATTGGTGGCCTGGCATGAAAGCCCACATAGCAACCTACGTCAGCAAGTGCTTGACTTGTGCGAGAGTCAAGTCTGAATATCAGAAACTATCAGGCCTACTTCAACAACCGGAGATCCCGAAATGGAAATGGGAACAAATTTCCATGGATTTCGTTACCGGCCTGCCCAGATCTCAACGCGGAAACGATACCATTTGGGTGATCGTAGACCGACTGACCAAGTCTGCACATTTTCTGGCTATCAAAGAAACGGATAAGTTTTCTACTCTTGCAGACATTTATCTAAAGGAAGTAGTATCAAGGCACGGAGTGCCAACCTCTATTATATCTGATCGTGACGCGCGTTTTACCTCTGAACTGTGGCAAGCTATGCACAAGTCTTTTAGCTCACGTTTAGATATGAGCACCGCTTATCACCCGCAGACGGATGGGCAATCTGAACGCACCATCCAGACCCTTGAAGACATGCTTAGGGCATGTGTAATCGACTTCGGAAATGGCTGGGAAAAGCACCTCCCGTTAGTGGAGTTTTCATATAACAACAGCTACCACACCAGCATTCAGGCCGCTCCATTCGAGGCGTTGTACGGACGCAAATGCCGATCACCTCTCTGTTGGGCAGAAGTTGGTGACAGCCAAATCACTGGCCCAGAACTCGTAGTAGATACAACAGAAAGGATTGCTCAGATACGACAGCGAATGGCGGCAGCTCGTGACCGTCAGAAAAGCTATGTTGATAAGGGAAGAAAACCACTCGAGCTCCAGGTTGGGGATCGAGTGCTACTCAAAGTCTCACCTTGGAAAGGTGTAGTCCGCTTTGGCAAACGAGGCAAACTCAATCCGCGTTATGTCGGACCATTCGAAGTCATGGAGAAAATTGGCAAGGTAGCCTACAGGTTGAATCTACCTGAAGAACTCAGCGGAGTTCACAACGTATTCCACGTGTCAAATCTGAAGAAGTGTCTGTCAGATGAGACCCTCATAGTTCCTCTCAAGGAACTCACAATCGACGACCAGCTGCGATTCGTCGAGGAACCAGTAGAGATTACGGATCAAGATGTTAAGATCCTCAAGCATACCAGGATACCTCTGGTCCGAGTTCGTTGGAATGCTCGTCGTGGCCCAGAGTATACCTGGGAACGCGAAGACCAAAAGAAACTCAAGTATCCCCAACTGTTTAAGAAAAACGCAACCACTACTGAGGCTGAAGCTACTGCAGAATTTCGGGACGAAATTCCAAATCAACGGGGGGATGATGTGACACCCCAGGAAAATCAGGAAAACAACGCAACTCAACTAGCTTCCTCAGTAACCACGCGCTAAATTTCGGGACGAAATTCTCTTAACAGGGGGAGAATGTGACAACCCTCAAATTTACATGTATTCCGTACAATTTATTAATAATAATTAATGTGCTTGACGACTGTGTGGAATTACGTAACTGCTTTCTGATATCTGTGTTATATTTACATGTGCATGTTGACACACTAGCAGTGTACAGAAAAGTCATTAAATAGTCTGTTATGACTTCCTGAGTGTTAAAAGTTAAAAACGTTGCAAAAATATATATGTAGGACGCTTTACGGATTAATTAAGCAGTCTAACGGAACAGTGTCGAACTGAACAACCGGACTTTACCCGGAACCTAAAAAAATATTGACATGACATTATTTTTCCTTTTCTGAACCAGTTAGGGTCCCCGAATACCCTAACACCCGTTATAAATTACAACACGCTAATACACTAAATTAGTTACTAAACTAACTAACTACCACTTAACTTTACCATTGAAATTGAACCATAAATACCCACCCCATAACCGATTGTTCCCTCATGTGGCACACACACCACTCATTTTAGATTATTATAATCTTGCTTGCCTAATATCTACAATACACATTATCTATTGGTTAATGTTGAAGAATGGATTATAAGAATGCATATGAGGTTCACCATTTCATTTATTCAAACACACAAACTTTGCTCATCTCTCTCTCCCTCTCCTTACCTTCGGCTGAAACCATAGCCAACACCCCACCATCATTCAAGTTTCAATTTTACCATTCCAAGTGCACTCAAGTGTGAAGGATCGCATACGAGGGAGCCCGTTGCTTGCGGATTGCCAAGGACCTCTCTACGGCGCTTTTAACCACCCGTTTTTCGTCTATTTTCTTCCCTAGCCTCGAGCTAGTAGTAAGTGACTCTAAACGCCTTCTTGATCTTGTATAGGGTGGTTAATAAGAGATTTGTCGGTTAAAAATTATGAACATATAAGATCAAAGTCTAAAAGTCTACTAAAGTGATGAACAAGGTGGTTAATGGATGAATATTAGTGTAAAGCATGTAGATCTTGTGTGATTATGATTATTGGTTGATTATCTGATGTGTTTCTGGATTATATTGATGTTTGATGTTGTTACGATTACTAAACATAATTAACGGGATCAACCGAACACAAACTAGTAAGCTGGAGACTAAAAACAGCAATCTGTCCATACTTTACAGCCAACTTCAGTTGGCTGTAAACAGGTCGTAAATTCAACGAAAAACCGATATTTTGAATCTAAAATATGTTTTTATAAAATACGGTTCTAATGGCACCGGAATCGTAATTTTTGGACTCCGTTTACTATTTTTAAAGTGTTAATTTGTAACAGCAACTTAAGCTGAATTTTGACAGCAATAAATGGGTGTCATACTTTCAGTCATAACCTGAGTTTTGTGATGAATCGGACCATGAAATTTGTACAGTAGATGACAACCGATGCATTTGTAATTACTCCACTAGAATTTCATAAATCGGACACTCGATGAATTTTTAATAAATTGTTCCGTGGACTGTGGTCAGAAATACATAAATCTGAGTTCAGTCCGGAATATGAATTTTTATAAAATATTGGTAATGAACCGGACCCCAATATTTTTACACAATAAAATATGGAATGTTTAAGACATCCTTTAAAAATTTGGGAATTTTGGAATAATTTAACTATTTTATTAAAAGGTCCGAAAACAGCCGGTTTTGAATATTAATGCTGAATTGACATAAGTTGTGACTTGCGTGTCTAAATGTCGAGTATGCTATTGGTGAATGATCTAACATGTTATATGTGTTACGTGCAATATCGTATGTTTGTTTATGAGTGGGGAATGGATGGGAAGTTTATATGGGCATAAATCGTTAAAGTGTGTACCTGTTATGTGGTCAAAGTAATGTGCAAATAAACCATACGTAGGATACGTGTTATGCATGAGAAACTGATTGTTATCTGTACCTTATTAGGACGTGATTGACCGACCTTGATTGTTAACTATATTTGAGAATTTAACCGAGCAAACCGAGGTGAGTTCACACTTTTCTACAAAGCATGGTAAATTCCCGGTGGGAATGGGAATGGGTACAGGAATAGGGATTCCTCGTCCTTTGACACGTGTTCAGGAATGTAAATTCCTCGTTCTGTTGGGACGTGTTAGACTTACTAGACTAGAACTCTATCAGCGAAGTCCCTCCCTTTTTGTATCGACTTAATCGCCGAGGCTATGGCGAGCGGGTCATTAGTTAATAGCGCTATTAGGTTTAACAAACCTCACACCGTGCCAGTCGGACGGGCGTGTACTAATGGACTATGGCACGTCGGTGGTGATAGAACACCGACGCTAGGGCACAATTGATTTCTTTTGTTAGTAGTCGATATGATAAACGAGTCTGGTAGTTTAAAATACTGAGGCAGCTCCCCACGGCCAAAGTGCCGGGCTGGATAGCCAGCGAAGGTGGACATGGGATGGTTAACAAATAAACGTTTTCGAACTATGGGGTAACCCCCACAGCTGGATAGCCGAATGCGATTAAACTATGTTTTTGGAAACAACTCTAAAATGGACAACCAACCGTGAACTCACTCAACTTTGTTGTTGACTCGTTATTACATGCTTTGCAGGTCGTTAGATGCTATGGAGCTTGCATATGGAGGTGGTCGTTGTGGGATGCGAACTGATATGTCCCGTAATTAATGAATAAACTTCATGAACTTATTAAACCTACGTTTTGGACTTTAAACTTATGAACTATGGACTTATGTTTTGAGCTTATGTTTTATGCTTCCGCTGTTAACCTAAAATCGGTTTACTTCCTTTTGGTCACCAATCGTATTGTGTTTGGTTTTATTTACTTAATTATGTTGTTCAATATGATTGGTGGCTCGATCCTGGTCACGTCACGCCTCCAAGCGGTGGTACTCTGCATGGTGGATTTTTGGGGGTGTGACATATACTACTAAGTAATGTGGTCCTAATGGAAGCTTAAAACATGGGAGAATTAAGCTTGAACGGGTCAGAACTGAAAGTCAAAGCAAAAGTCAAGCTTTTGCGACTTTCGGTTATAAACTGACCTTAGACTATTAACTGTCGGGTTAGGACTGATAAAACATGTTTTAATATTGATTACCAAGTCATTAGAATGTCAAAATATATTTTAGAACCTCTGTTTTATTAATTAGAATCATTTTTGTAATTTCTGTCCAGTTTGACTTTTTGTCAAACTACTTTGACCCGACAATTGACCAGCCAAACGAGAAAATTAGGAGGTGCCCTTTTAAGGGTTAATCACCTACACTAATGTGGTCTCATAACCACTTTCAATTTGATCAGTGGTTAAGCCACATGTAATTAAAACGAAATTCAAACTAATTTTACGATAAGTTTGACTTTAGAGTAATTAAGCTAAATTAAACAACTAAACAAGAAATTAGAGGCTTACTTAAGGTCCTAGCAAACTTTTCTACTCTTGATAATCCTCTTCTTACTGATGGAAGCTCCAGGACAAGTCCCTCAAGTGAAATGTTGCAAATGTGTTTATGAACACAAGAATAGGCTCTCTTATATAGCAAATTCCTTGAAGTTAGATCAGTTCCAGGTGTAATTGGAGGCCCTGGGATCACCCCAGGTGTCCTAGCTAGTGTAATAAACCGACTTACATCTCCCTAGGTCGATATAACCTAGACTAAGGCGGTGGAACAGCCAAACCCGCACCTGTCAACATTTTTCTGATACTGGCACTCTCTGGCGGGCCGCGTGACCTGTCTGAGCGGGTAAAACAAGTTTAGATGTTGGCAGATTCAGTCCCTGGTGCTTTTAAACCCTTTTAACTCCATTTTTGGCGTCCAAGGCCCTTGTAGTTAATTTGTTGAGGTTCAAGGGTGTATAAACTAACTTCGTTAGGCTCCGGTTCGTTAAATATCTCTATGAAAGCAAGTTTCATCAAGTTGACACTTTTGGCCCAAAGTCTTGAAAACATGCCTAACGATCTCGAAACCACGTGAAATTTATACCACTTATTCTTAAGAGTATATTTGAATATTTCGAAGCCTCGGTTTCGTTAAAAGGTCACTCAGAGGTCAGAAATGACATGTTGACACGTTTAACCCTTGAGATTTAATAATCTTCCGATTATTTTCATAAACGGCTTCTTATATCCAATCAATCACTCGTTTAAGAATATATTCATCATGTAAGGTCATTCAGAGGCACAAGTTTGGCATGTTGACACTTTTAGTCCCTGTGGTTTCATAGTTTCACTGTTCGACAACTTTGGTCCTTCAAACTCAATCTTTCGCACCTTTAGAGTTTACGACACGTGTCTATACATAATTGGACACGTTTTTACGTGGTGTTACACACGTCCTACACGTTGGAAATTCGGTTGTTTTCAGTTCAGTTATTACGGTGCTAACTCGTTAAAATATGGATGAGCTCGGTACCGTTAACGGCTGCGAATGTACCGATCCGGAAAATCATGGAATTTAGGTACCGGCAACGAAAATGCTCGGTACAATACGGTATGGTATTTGAAGGTAAAAATCAATAAATACAGGTATGGTGCTAGACACGAGCGTGCCATGTGGTAGAGTGTGCTATGTGCAAGCAGTCACAAGCGGTCCCAGGAATTTTTCCATGGTGTAAAAGAATATTTCTTACTCGTTGTGCCTATCACATACAAAATAAACAATGATCTTCGAGTGTTCAACCATCAATATTCCTTAATTTTCAAGATTATTCACATCAACAAGTTTTGAATTTCAACTTTTCAAACCCTATACTAAAATCATATAATCAATAAGAGATTAAGGTGCTGTTTGTTTTTTCTACGGGAAAAGGTCTGCAGTCTGCGGACCACATCTGCAGGCATCTGTAGGAGAAGAGGTGGACCAAATGTCTACAGTCTGCAAGGAGAAGAGGGTTTGTTTGTTTTTCTTCTACAAAACCACATGTCTGCCTCAACTCTCTCTCTCTACTCTCTCTCTACAATTTGCAGACCACCACCGCCCATAGCACCACCACCACCGCACCACCTCCGCCATCATACCACCGCCATCATCTCCGCCATCTCACCACCGCCACCGCCTTCGTCGTTCAACCACCGCCTTCGTTTTTCAACCACCACCACCGCACCACCTCCGCCATCTCACCACCGCCATCATCTTCGTCGTTCAACCGCACCACCTCCGCCATCATCTCTGATCTGGGTTCGATTTGGGGTTTTTGGTTCGATTTGGGGGTTTCGGTTCAAGCACCACCACCGATTTCCGATCTGGTAGCACCACCACCACCGATCTCTCTCTATCTCTCTAAGGTATCTCTCTCACACTCTCTCTCTCTCTCTACGGTATCTCTCTCACCGATATTGATTTGGGGGTTTTGGTTCAATTTGGGGTTTTTGGGCAGGGATGTGGTGGTGGAGGTTTGGGCAGGGATGTGGTGGTGGAGGTGGTGGCAGGGATGTGGTGGTGGAGGTGGTGGCAGAAGAGGTCTGCCAAGAAGAGGTTCCAAGAAGACAAACCTGAATGTCTGGGTGGTGAAGAGGTCTCGCAGACCTTTTTTAATGAAAGGTCTGCGAGAAAACAAACAAGTTGCGGACTCCAAACCTCTGCGCGCGTCTGCGCGGCGCAAACCTAAGTGGCCAGAAGTGCTTCTGGCCAAAAAACAAACACCACCTAAGAGACAACAAACCCATCCTATAAAGACTAGAACAACCCAAAAATACCTCAAAACACATAAAAGTTTAAACCTTTTTAACCCATCCTATTATCTCTTGAGTTTTGAACAAAATCACATAAACATCAATATAACCAAAAACAAAACATGTACCTGTCTAATATTTGCGATTAGAAGTTGTTGGTGACTGGAATTTTGCAGTCGTCGAATGGGGGTGGGTGTCAAAGTCGCTGGCAGTGAGGCAGAGGGAGGGCGGGAGTTGCACAGTGCTGGCAGTCGATTTAAGTTTGTTGTCTTGTGGACTGATTTTGTTTAATTAAAGTAATATTTAGGTTGGGCTTGAATTGATATTAACTTATTGGGCTTGATGTTTGATTAGGAGAGGATGGGTGGTTCACTAGTGATAGATTTCTATCACTCCCACTATCCAATCAAATCATGCCATGTCATCACCCAATATTCTATCACTAGTGATAGAAATGTAGGGGGTGGTATCACTAGTGATGGAATTCTATCACTCCTAATTTTTTTTTTAATTTTCATTTTAAAATTAGAAATTAACAATAAAACACTAAAATTAAAAATTTCATTAAACTTAAAAAATAAATTACATAGCAAAATAAAAAAACAACTAAACATTGGAAAAAAAAAACTAAACGGGTGGCATCTCCCAACCCCACTTTGCGCAAATCTCGCTCTTTTGTTGAATGACAATTGACTTAAACGGTTCATCGAGATGGTTGTGTTTTTCACACAAGATTTTTAAATCATTTTGTTTTTCAATCGTCTTCAAGTGATCCTTGTACGCCTGCTCGCGTTCAACTTTTAGGGACATAATTGTTTCTTTTTTTTGTTCGGCCTTCTTGGTGAGGTTGAAACGGTGGGACAAACGGTTGGGTTTGATAGGTTTGCGATTGAAAGGGTGGATATTGTTGGGTTTGAAAGGGTGGATATTGTTGGGTATGAAAGGGTGGGACTTGGTCGGGTTCGTCTTGCAACCTAAAGCGCGTCGGCTTGCCAAGATTCGCTCGAACCTTGGGTCTTACGGGATTTTTCTTCGTACCTGAACCTCTTTTTTTCGAACCCCCACCTCTCTTGCTTGAACCTTCCATATTTCTTGTAAAATTATTTAGATTGAGTTGGAGAGTTTGTTGATTTTTTGTATTGAGTGTGTGAGAATGGTTTAGAGAATTTGTTGTTTTTTAATTGAGTGTGTGAGGGTTTATATATAAAAAAAAGGTTTAAACAGTAAAAAAAAATTCAAACGGTCAAAAATCTTTCCAAACGGTCGCTTTCAACGTTCGAATTTTCAAATATCAACGCGTTGATAATATAATGCGTGAAACTTAGGGCGGCGACGGTGTTCCGTTCTTGTTTAACGAGTGATGGTTGTGGTATAACGTACCACCCCGTGTGGCCTTACAAGAATGAATACAAGTTTATTTAAAGGGATTAGTGGGCTAACTCGTTTACATAATTGGGTCGGGTTTCAATCCGTGTTCACAACTTTTTTTATATAAATTCCTAACATTTTTTTTCTAAGGGGTACGGACGAAAATTTCCAAATGTGCGGTCGGGATTTTTCACGAAAAATAGCATTAAATTTTTTTTCAAGGGGTGCGGCCGCCCACCCACGCCATAAGGTGGGTCCGCCCTGGTCACGAGCAGCTAACATGATTGCAGCGACTGATGTCGATTGGTCCATGCAAGATTTAGAGACTATTATTAATCCATATCACTATATCAGTGCTATACAGTCGTACGATTGTGTAACCAAGAAATAAAACCCGAGCCTAGCATTTTTAGAATGACAAGTTTCATTAACCTCTAAATCTAGGTGTTATTAAAGGTATTGTGTTTGTCAATATACTCCCTGGTTCGACTAATTTTGTAACAAAAAAAAACAACTTAGCTTTTTTAGAACAACGAATTTCTTTAAACGTGTCACTTGTGGGACTTAAACTCAAGACCTCCAGACCTAGCTAGGTGTTCCTAAAAGTCTTTGCCAGTGGGCCACTAACCCCATTGGTAAAAAAAATGAGCCTGGTTGTTAATTACGATTTTAGAAAACTAAGAATTGAACCAACCGAGTTAGATGACTTATTTTATAAAACATGATTTCAATTTTATATTAGCATCTAGGGTTGTAAACGAATCGAACATTCAGCAAACAGTTCGTGAACCATTCGGCGGGAAGTTCGTTTATGTTCATTCATTTAGTAAATAAACGAACACGGACAAGAAATTTCGTTCATCAAGTTAAACGAACGAACAAACATGAACAAATGTTGCGTTCGTTCGTTTACGTTCGTGAATGCTCGGTAATGTGTTCGTTTATGTTCGTGAACGCTCATTAGTGTGTTCATTTATGTTCGCTTGTTAATGTTTATTTGTGTTCGTTCCTTTAAAGGTTTTTATATGTTGTATTTTTGCTTTATTGTTTCTAGTTTTTAAAATTTTGAAACCTTAGTTATCTTATATGCCTCCGCCAACATCCCTCATTTTACTATTTCAATTTCAGTTTCTGATAATCATGTCAACTGTGTATGGAAAATTATGTTTGTGTTTATTTATGTTCATGAACATTTGTTAGAGTTCGTATGCTTTTGGTAAGCGTTCGTGAACTGTTCACGAACAAGTTCATTTCTTCAATGAACGAACACAAACAAGTTCATTTCTTCAATGAACGAACACAACCATGCCCGTGAACGCCACAACATGAGTCTTTCAACGCCTCTCCCCATGACCGTTGAGTTACTTTTAAGTGTTTAAACTGTTTTAAAATGATGTGGCATGTAAAACTATGTGATATATGAAAACCATTTCATCGATCACTTGATAAGTGTGACATTACCAACTACTCACACTTGCCAAACACCCATTCAAGGGAAGCAAGACAACTTTCCAATGTATGAATGTGTGTTAAGATTTATGAACTTTGAAAGTACAAGTAATGAGTGTTACGCATTTGGTACAAGCAGGACCACCGTACAAAGAGTGAGAGCTATCAATGTGGAAATTACACTTGTAACCCTAGGCATTTTCCCTTTGTCGGTCCTCCATAACATGGCTTCATAAATGGGCCATGAATTCACAAGCCCAAAACAAGATAAAAACATCTGCCCAAAAAGCCCATTCATGTTTCCCCCTTTTAGTATTTGCAAAATTCCAATAACAAATGCAACTAAGTTAACGATCGCAACCGTCGCTAAAGGAACGAACATTGGCGATGGTACACCAAACTCAAAAACGCCGTTGTTGTATCGTTTACTTTGTTCGTTATCGACCACTTTGCTTGTCACGTGAAACCCTTTCGATGCAATTCCTAAGCGTTTCATGGAGAATTCTATGAACCCGAACAAAAATGATGAGAGACCGCGTATATGCCATATCCGTTGGTCGTTCCACCATTGTTGGAATGTACCTTGGGCCAACACGTAATCAAGACAGTCTTGTACATTGGCCCCCAAAAATAGAAAAGCGTACAATATAAACCAACTACTTGAAATCTGCGGTTAAACCGTCACAAAAAAAAATTAGGCATTACGTGACGAATGCAAAATAAAAATGTTACTTTAGGTGTATGCATACCTCTGGGAAGACGGAAACGCCATTGATAAGAGCTAGTTGAGGGACAAAAGAGTATATGAATATTGGAATTGACAAAATGGGCCAATATGCATTGTTTGCATAAGCAAGGCCCATTAGAGGGCCCATGAAGCGGCTTCCATATGTTAGCGGGTTGTGCTTTGAAAATACAACCTCTAGTAGACCAATGCACCACCTTCGATTTTGGTTTAGCGCGTCGTATAGGGTGATTGGTAGGTCACCCAAAAAAGCAGGCCTTCTTGGATGGAAGAATATAGACTTCCATCCGCTACAGTGTTGTTGGAGGCCCGTATTAAAATCCTCAGATAAAGACCCATATCTAAAGCCCATCTGAAACGATAGAAGGGTCAACTATCAAAGTAAGTACATTATGGGCTAACAATACTATACATAAAAGTTAATGGGCCCGATTCGGCTTACCTTGGAACCCCAAGTAGTATTGTTTTCATAATTTGAACATGCAACTTCATGAGCCGAATCTAGAACTTGATGGCTTCTGATGGACATTTTAACCACATGATCGGGCCATAGATGACGAGCCTCTGGCAATTCAGGCGATGATGGCCCGCCAAAGAAGGATCGACGAACAAAAAAGCATCCGCTCCCAACATAACATGGACCTTTGAGACCATCCATTCCCCCTGGATTGATCACATAGAGACGTTTATATTCACTAGCATAGATGTCCGCCTTATTTATTCCATGAAACCGTTGTGGGAATTGAATGTACCCTAAGTTGTGACGGATTGATTGATCTGCATAGAAACATAACATCCTCTGAGGTGTTTTTGGATCGTTCGAGTACATATCACAGTCCTGAGTTAGGACTATAGGTGCATTTGTCATTACAGCCGATACCCGAAGCTACAAAACCACAAATTTCAATAAGAGTGTATCCATCACATATTCTGTCACCTCTACCCCCAAAACATTAAAACTGATTAACCGTTGGAGTACAGTCAAACTCGGAAATGCTTACCATTGTGTTAAGGGCACCAGCCTTAAAATTGTGTGGGTAGGCCTTATTTTTTTCTCTTGAAACATATATAAGATTAGGCATAGGGTGTCCCTTAATGTCTTTCTCTTGTCCACTCTCTAACAAAACCTGCTTCAATAAGTTCCATCAATTTCAAAAATATATATAAAATATATATATACTGTACCATCAGTTTTAGCAAAAGATAAGGTACTCGAAAAACGACCTGAATAACTGTCGGATGATGATTACGGGTAAACTCTTTGTCCCATCTGTCAAAAGCTTTTCGTTCATCTTCGGTTGTAATATACTCCGCGTCTATGCTTCCTCTATCGACTACACTTTCAACCTTCATTTTCATTTTCTCGTACAAAACCTATATATTAGGAGAAAAATAAAATTTAAAGATGTAATTTATGCATCTCGGTTTATAAAATTATAAAAAAAATTAATAATCAGGTTAAATATCCAATCAAAGCTGTCGCACTCACTCATGGCACATCCTCTTTTTTCAAATATTGGGGGCATGAATGTTATGTTACAAAGTATGAGGGCACTATTGCAATAAAATAAAAGTGATAGGGATTGCAGCGCAATATTTTTAAAAGATATAACAGATTCGCTGCCCTTTGGATTTTATATGTCTAGTTGAGATTAAAAAATAAACAATTTGGATTTTATTTATTTTAGAAACATTTTTCTTTAACTATAGAATACAATAAAAGAACTATCATCATGCCAAAATGGTGACTCTGATTCGTTGGTTCATAAATCTTAAATTGACTGAGGAATGGCACGTGATGGCTGCAACTTTTGCTTTTTTTATTTTGAGAAAAATGCCCGGATAGTCCCTGTGGTTTCACCTTTTTTCACCTATAGTCCCTATCTTTCTAAAACTACTTGAATAGTCCCCAAGGTTTTCCGTTTTATTCTCGGATAGTCCCTGGGTCTAACTTCAGTTACTTTTCTCTGTTAAGTGGGTGTTGAAATGACCAATATACCCTTTCCTTAAAAGGCCAAACCATAGGGACTATCCGAGAACAAAAAAAACTAAAAAAATTGCATAATCACTTCATCTTCCCCAATTCCTAACCCTAAAACCCTAACCACCGTATCCTCACCACCACCTCATCCTGCCGTCACCAGGCCACACCCACCACCTTTAACCCCTTGCAGATCTGCAACCCTTTTTTGTTTAATAAAGGAAAAAACTAACTTGACAGCAATGAGTGTTCGATTAGAAACCATTTTGTAGGTCTGAGTGTCTCTGTATGCTATAAAGAATTGTAAAGTGACGTCAATGATGAAAGCTACTGGACCAGCCATGTCTAAAAAAAATAGAGGTTTTTGAATAATCCTTTGAAGAATCCGAATTCCACTGGTGTGAAGAAATAAGAATACATTGCCCATATTATTATGAATTTCTCCCAAGCCAACTCTCTATTTCTCTCTTAATCTTGTAACCTGAAGTTCCACTTGCCACCACCCCAGCCACCATCTTGCCACCACCATTTCGGCCACCACTGAAACGACTCACCACCCATCTCTCTTCCTCCCAAAGACCACCACCTATCACCATTAATAACCATCACCACATCTCTGAAAACCCACCTGCAACCACCACCTACCAATACTAACCCACGCCACCAACCCCCAAAAATAATCACACCCCACCCCAACCTCGCAAAGAACCTCTCCTTCAAACTCTCAAATTTGGGGATCGGACGTGAGGTGATAGATCCAGAGGTTTGGTGGCGGTTAGGGCTTTTTTTTTGCTCCGGTTGTTGTGGTTTTTTTCCGGAATCGGTATCAAAACCGGAATCTTCTGAATCGGAATTAGATGACAAGTGTGATCGGGTTTCATTCCGATTTGTTTATGTTAAATTGTTATTTGTGTGCTACAAGCCTATTAACTATTTTCACCATTTCATGAGGTTTCTTGCAGTAGCAGGGACTGCTACTATCTTGGGGCAAAACTCCGGCGAAACAAAAGCAGATCTAATGGTTATACTCTTTGACTCCTTTATTAAAAGCCATACCGTAATCTTTCACGAACCTTGCCAGCAATAGAATTAACCTTGCTAGAAATGGTGGTGGTGGTGGCTCTCACGGTGATGGTAAGGGTGGGGTTTGGTTGGAGAGAGATAGAGAGGGGAAAGAGAGATCTGAAACATGAAACAGAGAAATTAGTTTTCTATATGAGAAAAATGCCCGGATAGTCCCTATGGTTTGGCCTTTTAAGAAAAGGGTATTTTGGTCATTTCAACACCCACTTAACTGAGAAAAGTAACTGAAGTTAGACCCAGGGACTATCCGAGAACAAAACGGAAAACCTTGGGGACTATTCAAGTAGTTTTAGAAAGATAGGGACTATAGGTGAAAAAAAGCGAAACCATAGGGACTATCCGGGCATTTTTCTCTTTTATTTTTTTTAATTTCGTGGTCGTGTCGTGGTCCGTTAATGTTAGTTGAATTTGTCGGTTGGTGGGCCGTGGGAGGGTGGAGGGGATTAGGGTGTAAGGAGTGGTTAAACACTTTGGAGTGGCAAACCAAAAAACCGACCAATCAGAGCGCGCCATGTCAATCAGTCAAAAGTGTTTAAACTTTGGTGAAAAGTGTTGGCAATGGTTTAGACACTTGGTGAAGTGGTAAACTATTTAAAAAAAAAAATTGTGATTGGTTGAGATAGGAATGGACCCCACCCCACCACACACACATACTCTTCCCCGCATCGGTAACCAAATACCGATCGACAAAGAATGCCGTGCGTCAAAGTTGTTGGTGGTGGTGTTACCGAGCGGCAATCACCTTTTGCCGATAAGGTTTGCCGCCCACTCCGAACAGCCTTAATCACCCGAGTAATCTCATGTAGCTAACTATAAATAACAAACAAAAGGTAACTATCAATTTCATTAACTTACGTTTATAAAAATCACTCAAATTTTAGTACTACAATATATTAATGTTATAAATATTTATTTAAGAAATATTAAAACTAAGAGATTTGAACAGAACACATAAGAAATTTTTGTTTCTGTTTTTCATTAAGGTCATTGTATTAAAACCACTACGAATTTTTTTTACAAGTAAAACAATAATGCAATTTAACTCAACTATAATAGTGAAGAAGCGTAATGGTATTATAGCCTAGTCGCATCTTAGAGATAGGATAAGGCTTAGAAACCTTTAAGCCCTGGGTTCGATTCCTAAAGGGGTTTTTCCTAGATTTATTGGGTATTGCCTATGGGGATGGATATGATTCGTTGGTTCCGCTGGTGGCACAATGATACATTAATGGTCCGTCAGTGATCTAAATTTACCGTTCAAAAATAATAATACTGAAGAAACACATGGTAAAAGGGTTGGAAATTAAGTTTACGTTCTATGGAAACACCGCCATAATTGAATCGGTTCATTCGGCGCCCCTCACACGTAGGAGAGGATCCCTCCCTTGTTTTCTCGCTTCAAACGATAAATTTTACCGAAAATTTTCAAAATTTTTATATGCATTGTATCCGACCCCCATATGTTTTTTCTTTAAAACTTTCGGCCCCTATTTAAAAGTTTAAAATCCGCCTCATAAGAAAAATAGTATTTCAAAAAAAATATATATATATATATATTAGATGAAAGTACAAACTGCTTGACGGTTTTTGTACCTTGATATCGGCGCTGCCGGAAAATGCAACGTCATTTGATCGGAAAAAAGCCTCCGGGCATCTATCCACAACATTATTATCCCTACAAAAGGGTAACCAAATCTTCGCAAACTTCGCAGCCTCAAAGAACGCAAAAAGAGTCAACTCAGAGCCACCATCATCGGAAACATAAACCGAAATCTTCTCCGGCGGGTAGTCATACGCCATCAAAGACAACGCAGTGTTCACAACATTCATGGGCGGCTCCTTGTACGGATCCGCCGTGCAAATGAATATATCCATCGCCGGAAAATCTTTCTTCTCCAAAATATGTTCAAGATTCTCCGGGAAAACTTTCCGGTCGGTGGGGTAGAGGCGGAAGGAGGTGGTGGTGGTCCACATGAAGGCGAGGATGAGATCGGCGATGAAGAAGAAGGGGGTGGTGGAGTGGTGGAGGTTGTGGAGGTGGTGGTGGATTAGGACCAAGATGGCTAGAGCGTAGAGGAGGGAGAATATCCGGTTGAGGGTGGTGCGGCGGAGGAGGTGGGTGGTGTGGAGCGGAGGTGACGGCGGAGTGGTGGTTGACATTTTGGTGGGGGAGTCAAGTAAGATGGTATGGGTATGAATCTATTTATATGGAAAGTTGTGGGTTGATTGGAGATTTAAACTTTTACCAAATAAGATTGTACATTTGTACTTGTTATCTTACTTGTTATGTGCATTTATGTTTTAAAAAATATTAGGCTATGCGGTACGGGCTTCGGCCTTGGATCGTCCCCCACCGGCGCTGCATCTCCGCCCATTCCCCACCCCCCACCCCCCACCCCACCAGCGGCGTCCCACCCGTCCCCAGCCTGCCTGACGTTGAAGCTGCTCCACTACAAGACAAACCATACTCACACACACATATACATACAACTCATATATATATATATATAGGGAGCCGCTAGAATGAGAACCACCACGAGTTATGAGAACCACGAGAACCGCGCCCCGCGGGTGGCCGTTGACCACGAAATTTTTTTTACACCTAGATCCGTATATTTTAAGACCGGGTGTAAATTTTGGGTTCAAACGGCGCGCCCGAGGGGGTAGTTTTTTACGCCCAAAGTTTGGTTAAAAAAAAAGAAAAATTAAAAAAACCCAAACTTTGGGCGTAAAAAACTACCCCCTCGGGCGCGCCGTTTGAACCCAAAATTTACACCCGGTCTTAAAATATACGGATCTAGGTGTAAAAAAAATTTCGTGGTCAACGGCCACCCGCGGGGCGCGGTTCTCGTGGTTCTCATAACTCGTGGTGGTTCTCATTATAGCGGCCCCCTATATATATATATATATATATATATAGGGTGGAGTTATTGTAAAAAAGACCAAAAGTGTGAGAAAGGTAGGAAAGAATCTCAGCCATTAGATCTAAATTAATTGAAAATGGTATAATTGTAAATGTATTAACAAATTCAAATATGGTAATCCTTGATTTAAGGATTTGGAGAGAGAAAATCCTTGATTTAAGGACTTATAACCGTTCATAATCAGAGCATGTTCATGACATGGTGTTTTAAATAAATTCATAGTTCAATTCATGGTGTTTTTACAAAATAATATAACACCATTCAGTAAACAAAAAATAACACCATTCAGTACACAAAATAACACCATTCAGTATAAGATATAACATCATTCAGTAAACAAAAAATAACACCATTCAGTAACGAAAATATAACACCATTCAGTAAACAAAAATATAACACAATTCAGTAACGAAAAATATACCACCATTCAGTAACGAAATATAACACCATTTAGTAACGAAATATAACACCATTCAGTAATGAAAAAATAACACCATTCAGTAAATAATATAACACCATTCAGTAACGAAATATAACACCATTCAGTAACGAAAAATAACACCATTCAGTAACGAAAAATAACACCATTCAGTAAAAGAAAAAAAACACCATTCAGTAAAAGAAAAAAACACCATTCAGTGAAGAAAATAACACCATTCAGTAAAGAATATAACACCTCTGTATCATCTTCTCCACTTCCGGCACCACCACTGCCGCTCCGCCGCCGCTGTCGTGTAGGGAGAGAGATCCGCACCACCACTGCCGCACCACCACTGTCGATCCGCACCACCATTGCCGATCCGCATCACCACTTCCGGCACTACCACTGCCGCTCGCTGCCGCCGCTGTTCGAGCGATTAGAGAGATAGACGAAATTGTAGAGAGAGAGAAACTGTTCGATCGATTGGAGAGAGAGATCGGAATTGTAGGGATTTTGATTTACAGTTTCCTATTTTGAATGGATATAAAGACTTTATTACCCCTAGAATTTTCAATTCAGTCCAAAAAATAAAACAAATTTTACAATTTGGTCCCTATTAATCTCAACCATTAGATCAAAGATCTAATGGTGTAGATTTTTTCTTACCCTTCTCACACTTTTGGTCTTTTTTACAGGATCCTTTACCTATATATATATATATATATATATAGGGTAGGGCTATATAGAAAACCCTATCTATATAGAAAACCCAACCTCCCGACATTTTTTTTTTTTTGAAAAAATTAACACATGTAATATACATGCTTTTAAGAGTTTTGGGCCAAAAAAATCAAAAAAGCGCCGAAGGGATGTTTTAAAAAAAAAATCAGCATTTTCTGTCTTTTGTGCCTAACACATGTTAGGCACTGAAATTTGTTTATTTTTATTTTTTAAATCCCTTCGGCGTTTTTTTGTTTTTTTTTGCCTAAAACACTTTAAAACATGTATATTACATGTGTTATTTTTTTCAAAAAAAAAAATTGTCGGGAGGTTGGGTAAAAATGGGTGGAGATTTGAGTTTCCAGAGTTTTCTATGTAAATAGGGTTTTCTGTCTAGCATTGTCCTATATATATATATATATATATATATATATATATATATATATATATATATATATATATATATATATATATATATATATATATATATATATATTAGACCCATTCCCCATTTCCTTACCTCCATCCTTTTTGCCACGTCCTCACACCCGATCTACGTAACGCTTACGTGACGGATCATCCTCCAAAGATGGGCCATCACCATACCGCATAGCCTTAGATTGTTACATTGCTGTGTTATTGATGTACATTTATGTTTTTAAAAAGTTATTGATTAAGTTACTTGTTTTGATTATAAAGTATTAAAAAAAGGTTCTGATGACGGGGGTAGCCCAAGACTAAATAAAATGACTAAATATGTAAACGCTCAAAGGGTTAAACGGTTCAATGGTTGAAAAGCTGTGAGATGGGGAAAAGCAATGCGGAAACAGTGGCCAGTCACATCCAGGGATTGCTTCACCAACCCACAGCCGCAAAAGCAAAGCAGGTCTGCAAAACACACGCTATTACCCAGGGGTCAAAAGGCTTCAACCCCCAAAAGGGTAAGCCCCTCGCTGCAAGCAAGGACACTAGTCAAATGAATGCCTCTTTGGGAGATGTCTTCTCCTATATAATCGACACTTCATTAACTGAGTTGGGACATTCTTGGCCAGGCCTGTTTCGTTAAACTCTGGTCATTCACATTGAGTATTTGCTTTATGCAAGTCACTCACTTTCACATCCAACACACACATTCCGTTTGCTCCCACATCCGAATCTGAGTATACTTCAGAGTAGGATCTTCAGCAAACAACAACAATAAACTAGTGAACCTCCTTCCACGTCTTGCAAACGTGGGGGAACCCCACGACCTGCGTTAGGCAAAGTTGAACCCTTCAACCCTTTTGCCTAACCAGCATAGCTACCATCCTTGGTCTCTTATTTGTTGCATCAACAAGTTGGCGCCCACCGTGGGGCTACGCCGCTATTTCTCCTCAAAAGCCCTAGTAGTGTAGCTCTTTTCACTTAAAATCACCATGTCTGAAAGTGGATCCCCAGGTGAAGTAAATCAGATTCCAAACACCTCTACCCCAGGTAGTAGCCAAGCTCATGTGGCTATACCAACTTATTTCTCAACTCCGGGGAGCACACCCGAGTTCCTCACCTTCAACACACCAACTCCGTCCAGATCCGGAGTTCCTTCTCCCAATGTCGGTGTCTCTGACACCCCGGCGCGTGTTGAACTCACCCCCGAGGGGGTTGCCAAAAATTTCCTGGAATTGAGGTCTCTCCTCAACCAGCATGTGATTAGAGAGAGAGAGAAAAGGGGGTGAGAATCCGACTAGATTATGACGAGCCAGAACCGACGTTGTCTCCCGGACCACCTCCCCTTCCTTTCACAACTAGAAATAAGGCTGGTCCCAGTAATGCTCCAAACCCTCACCCATATCTATCCACGATGACAAATCCCACAGTGCATCCCATCTTCTCTTCCCAACCAATTACTAGTGGTGCTCCTTTGGGACATGAGCTAACCCTTGACCAGCTCCTACAGTCCCCAGTAACGAGCTTTCCAGCATCTACGACAACCACATGGGAGCAAGCCTGTCCGTGCTCCCCTTGGCACAAAGTGCTGTTATGAGTACTCCCTTTGGAGTAAGCTGCTCAGTTGCACCCGGAAGCCTTCAAGGCTTCAACCTCATGCCCTCAATGATGACCCAGATGATGGCCAACTTCCCGTGGCAACACTTTATTAATCAGGTGCTAGCCACTCAGGGAAACAACGGCAATGGCAATAATATGGGTGCAGGGGCTGAAGAAGACTTGGCCAAACCATATAAGCCAAGTAACCTTTCATGCTTCTCACAGCAAATAGCTGATTATGATTTCCAAGAAAAGATCAAGATGCCTCCTCACATCAAAACATACGATGGGACTGAAGATCCCGAGGACCATCTTCAGATCTTTACCGGTGCAGCAAGGATAGAGAAATGGTCAAACGCTGAATGTTGCCTAATGTTCATGCAAACCCTTGTTGGATCAGCCAGAATCTGGTTCAACGACTTGCCTGCTCGAAGCGTTCGAAGCTTTGACGACCTCAGCAAGGGTTTTCTGGCCAATTTCTCCCAACAAAGGCGATATGTTAAAGACGCAACAGTAATCTTCCAAATAAAACAACGTGATGATGAAAGTCTCCGAGCGTTCATTGAACGATACAAGAAGGAAGGTTTGACTTATGTAGGGGCAGACGAAAAGATGAGAGTGGCTGGTTTCATGAATGCCATCACCTCCAAATATCTCACAAGAGATTTCAACAAATCCTTGCCCAAGACCTTGGAAGAAGCCCTCGAGAGGGCTGAAGCCCACATTCGGGGAGAGGAGGCAGTAGACATTAAAGAACAAAGGAAAAGGGGGTCCAGCTGGCGAAGCAATAGTCCAGCTAGAAAAAGGGGAAACTTTAACTCCTATGACAAGCGGTCAAATGGTTCAGACCCTCGAAGGTTTGAAGGCCGGAACCCTTCAAGCAGGGAGAAAGGCATAAGTTTCACACCCCTCACGAATACCCCTCAAGAAATCCTCGCGACGGAAGAAGTCAAGCAAAACTTTCGGCCTCCTAGACCTCTCCCCAAAAGCAGAAAAAATGAGAACTCCACACAATATTGTGAATTTCATGAAGAAAAAGGTCACCACACCAACGATTGCTTCCAGCTCAAGAAAAGAATTGAAGAAGCTTTTAAGTCCGGAGAACTCGCTCATTTGGTAAAGGGAGTCCGGGACAAAATGGCAGAAGGGAAAGGCAAGGAAGTCAATATGGTGGATTTTGATGGAAGGGTTCCTCATAAAAGACAGCGGTTGGAAGCTTGGGAGCTTCAGTGTGTCTGTTTCCCCCCAACGGAGAAAGACCCTCTTTCTAGCCCTCTTGTGGTAGAAGCTACTGTGGGAACGTTGCAAACACACAGGGCATACATAGACAATGGGGCAGCTACTGAAATCATGTTCGAAAAATTCTTCAACCGATTGAGTAATGAAGAACGTTCAAGGCTTCAACCCTCTGGAACATCCATAAAAGGTATTGCTGATATACCCCTCAAGCCTTTAGGGCAACTGAAACTTAATGTTCGTTTTAGTGAAGGTTTGAAAGAAAGAACCCAACCACTCACCTTTGTGGTTATTAACATCCCCTCAAGTTACGATGTGATCATTGGAAGGCCAGGGCAATGTGCATTCTACATGGCCGTGTCTATTGGCCATGGCACAGTCAAATTTCCCACCGAAAGGGGTATAGCAACCCTTTAACCCTCTCAAGAAGCATACCTAGTTGAAGGTGAAAGTTCCAAAAGCGAAGAAGACAAGCAAAGGCTAATCATAAATCCTATGTACCCTGAACAGAGAATAAGGGTCAATCCAAGCCTTTCACAAGAAACCCTTTCGTATCTCGAGAAGCTGCTAACACATTACAGCGATGTCTTCGCTTGGTGTCCAGAAGATATGACAGGGATCCCTCGGGACATTGCCGAGCACGAGTTAAGGATACCACCGGATGTCAAGCCTGTGGTTCAAAAGAAAAGAAGCCTGGCACCCGAGAGGAGTTTGGCAGCCTGCCAAGAGGTTGAAAAGCTTGTATCAGTCGGCATTCTCCGAGAAGTCAAGTACCAATCATGGGTTGCAAACCCGGTTATGGTCAAAAAACCCGACAACTCTTGGAGGATGTGCATAGATTTCAAGGATCTTAACAAGGCTTGTCCTAAGGATTGCTATCCACTACCGGAAATTGATCTCAAGGTTGACTCCCTCACCAGATACTCGTTCAAATGCTTTCTCGACGCATACAAAGGTTACCACCAAATCCTCATGAAGGAAGAGGATGAGGAAAAAACAGCCTTTCACACGGACAAAGGGATCTTTTGTTATCAAAAGATGCCTTTTGGCCTCAAAAATGCCGGTGCAACCTACCAACGTCTCGTTGACAAAGCTTTTGGTAGCCAAATTGGTAAGAACATGGAGGCATATGTCGATGACTTGGTAATTAAAAGTAAGATGGAATATCAAATGCTTGACGACATTCAAGAAACTTTCAAGAATCTCAGAAAGGTTAACATGAAGCTTAATCCGGAAAAATGCTCATTTGGATTCGAAGAAGGAAAGTTCTTGGGTCACATTGTTGGAAAACAAAGCATCAAAGCCAACCCAAACAAAGTGAAAGCCGTCCTCGAAACCAAACCACCAAAAACCAGGAAAGAAGTCGAAAGTTTAAACGGGAAGCTTGCAGCCTTGAAGCGTTTTACCTCCAAGCTGGCTGAAAGGTCTCTACCCTTCTACAAAATGCTCAAGAATTGCTCTGATAAGAAGAACTTTAAATGGACCGATGAGGCTGAAGAAGCCTTCAACCAGATGAAACAACATCTTGCTTCCTTACCAGACATCGCAGCTCCTGAAACGGGGGAACCAATTTCAGTCTATCTATCAATTGCTGAAGAGGCCATAAGTGCAGTCCTCATCATCGAACGGGACAAGGCTCAGGTACCTGTCTATTTCTTTAGTAAAACTCTAAAATTGGCTGAAACCAAATACCCCCCCCCCCTTGAAAAGCTTGCCTTAGCCCTAGTCCAAACAGCTAGAAGGCTTCGAAGGTATTTCCAAGCACATCCTATACAAGTGGTCACTGACCAACCTATTAAGAATGTGCTTGAAAAACCAGAAAATTCGGGAAGACTGGCCAAATGGGCAGTGGAACTAGGTGAACATAACATCACCTACGTCCCACGAAAGGCTATCAAAGCCCAAGTCTTGGCCGATTTCATCGTGGAAATCCCGAACCAAGCAATCACTGAAGTAAACACTACCACCACTGAACCTTCCAACCCTGAAGCCTGGAAGCTTTTTACCGAGGGGGCTTCAAGTGTTGAAGGGTCAGGGGCATGACTGATTTTGATCAACCCAGAAGGGTTGGAATTCACATATGCTCTCCGTTTTGATTTTCAGACCACCAATAACGAGGCTGAATATGAGGCACTAATAGCTGGCCTAAGGCTGGCTAAAGAAATGAAGGTTGAAAAGCTTGTAGTGTTCACAGATTCGTTGCTGGTCTCAAGCCAAGTGAATGATAGCTACATAGCTAAAGAGCCCAACATGAAAAAATACAGAGAAAAATCCAAGGAATTGATGAGTACCTTCCAAACATGCAACATCAAACAGATCCCCAGATCTCAAAACAAAAAGGCTGATGCCCTAAGTAAGCTTGCATCTCTCACTTTCGCCCACCTTACCAAGAAGGTGCTGGTAGAAGTGTTGAAGGCTCCATCAATCGATGAATTGGAAGTTCAAGATGTAGTTACCGAAGAAGATCCAAACTGGATGACTCCCATCAAAAAGTTCCTTAAAAATGGTGAATTGCCCAATGATCAAGTAGAAGCTAAAAGGGTTGAGATCAAGGCAAGGCAGTACGTACTACAAGGAGAAACCCTTTACAAAAAGGGTTACCTTGCTCCCTTGCTAAGATGTGTTGGTACTGAGCAAAGTAAGTACTTGATCAAAGAAATTCACGAAGGCATATGTGGAGCTCACTTTGGAGCTAGGTCGGTGGTTGCAAAGCTCATGAACCTTGGGTATTTTTGATTTTCTGGCCATCAATGCATCGTGATACAGCTGAACAGTTAAGGAAATGTGATGCTTGCCAGATTCATGCACCAATCCCAAAAAGTCCCAAACATGACTTGGTCCCAATAACCTCGGCATGGCCATTCCATAAATGGGGAATGGACATTGTTGGTCCATTTCCCCCAAGCAAGGGAGGAGTAAAATTATTGCTGGTGGCAATAGATTATTTCACCAAATGGACCGAGGTCAAACCACTTGCTAAGATCACGGGAAAGCAGGTCATTGACTTTGTTTGGGAGAATATCATTTGCCGTTACGGGTTGCCGGGAGTACTTGTCACTGATAACGGGAGGCAATTTGCTGAGAAGCCTTTCAGCGTTTGGTGTAAGGAATACAAAATCAACCAGGTTTTTAGCTCAGTGGCTTATCCGCAATCAAATGGTCAGGTTGAAAGGGTGAATAAAAGCATATTGGAAGGTATCAAGACAAGATTGGGAAGATACGAAAGCAAATGGCTCGAAGAATTGCCTAGTGTCCTATGGGCAATTAGAACAACCGAAAAAACAAGCCACAAGAAAACACCCTATAGCTTAGTATTTGGGTCCGAGGCCGTGATCCCCGCTGAGATAGGAGTTGTAACCCAGGGAATTGTCAACATGGATCCCGAAACAAACCAAAAAGAGACCATGTTGAATTTACAACTCATAGAGGAAGCACGAGATCAAGCCGCAATCCAAGAGGCCAAATACAAGCAACAAATGGAAGCCTACTACAACAACAAAGTCAAGAATAAATGATTCAAGCCAGGAGACCTGGTCCTCAGAAACAATGAAGCTAGCAAAAAGGAAAATCAAGGAAAGCTTGGCCCAAAATGGGAGGGTCCATATACCATCCTCGAAGCACACAAAGGCGGATCCTACAAGCTAGCAAATTCAGAAGGCAAAAGGCTTCCAAGGCATTGGAATGGCAAAACCCAGAAAAGGTTCCATGTTTAGACAGGATAGTTGGGTTTGTATCAAATTGTATTTCGAACATCACCATGAATACCTTTTGTAAAAAGCAAGTATTGCTTGAATGAATGAAGTTGTTTTATCAAACTTGTCTTTCTATCCTTAGATCAGGTTGAGAACCTCGCAAAAAACTCCATGGCAAGGGCCATGTAAGGGGATGAGCTCCCATGCCACATCGCTCAATAGGTTCAAAGGTTGAATGAACCTATATAAGGGGTGAGTTCCTAAATCAATACAACTCCATGAGACTTGTCAAGAAAAAATAAAGTTGTCTCATAGACAGGTTTGAACAGCCTACACCAAATGTTCCCTAAGACTTAAAATATAATCAACAAACAGGCTTATAAAGTCAAGTACAAGGAAATGATAAAAAGGATAGGTGCCATATCTTCTTGTTAAAAATACCAAGGCCAAGTGTCTGCAGCACTGAACCCTTTAAGGTATAAAAAAACATAAGGGCAGCACAAACTCGACGAAGGCAAAGTTACAAAAAGACAAAGAAAATCTAAAAGAACAATACAACTTAGACAAAAAACTATAAAGATACAAACCAAGTCAGACCACAAGGCTAAGAAGCCTTCAAGGCTTCAAGCAACCCGGGTAACAACTCAAAGCCTCCAAGGCTTCAACCTACTAGCTCATCCCCTTGGGGAGCGCCAGTGTTGTTTGTGAAGAAAAAGGATGGTTCAATGAGAATGTGTATCGATTATAGAGAATTGAATAAGATTACAATTAAGAATCGATATCCATTACCTAGGATTGATGATCTTTTTGATCAACTTCAGGGGGCTAGATATTTTTCTAAGATAGATTTACGCTCCGGATATCATCAATTGAAGGTACAAGAAGAAGACATACCTAAGACTGCTTTCAGAAATAGGTATGGTCATTACGAGTTTACAGTCATGCCCTTCGGATTAACAAATGCGCCTGCAGCATTTATGGACATGATGAATAGGATCTGTAAACCGTACTTGGATAAATTTGTAATTGTCTTCATAGACGATATACTTATTTATTCCAAAAGTCAGACAGAGCATTGTGAACATCTTCATGCACTCTTAACTTTGTTAAGAAAAGAAAAGTTGTACGCCAAATTCTCGAGATGTGAATTTTGGCTAAAGGAAGTGCAATTTTTAGGACACATGGTAAATCATGAAGGTATTCATGTAGATCCTGCTAAGATAGAAGCAATTACCAAATGGAAGGTTCCACAAACAGCAATGGAAATAAGAAGTTTTATAGGTTTAGCTGGGTATTATAGACGGTTTATTAAGGATTTTTCCAAGATAGCTGTACCATTAACTAAGCTAACCTGTAAAGCCACTAAGTTTGAATGGGGACCCAAACAAGAAGAAGCTTTTAGAATATTGAAACAGAAATTAACCCATGCTCCAATCTTAGCCTTACCAGAAGGAACTGAAGATTTTGAAGTATATTGTGATGCTTCAAAATTAGGATTTGGATGTGTGCTTATGCAACGCAAGAAGGTAATTGCGTATGCATCAAGGCAATTGAAAAAGCATGAAGAAAACTATACGACTCATGATTTAGAATTAGGAGCCGTAGTTTTTGCCCTTAAGATTTGGAGACATTATCTGTACGGAAGTAAGTTTACTATCTATACAGATCATAAGAGTTTAAGATATATATTTGGGCAAAAAGAGTTAAACATGAGGCAAAGGAGATGGATGGAAATCTTAAGCGACTACGACTGTGATATTCAATATCATGAAGGAAAGGCAAATGTAGTTGCAGATGCCTTAAGTCGTAAGTATTATGAGAAACAACGACGGGTTCGTGCTCTCAGATTAAATCTACAAATAGATTTAATGGAACAATTGAAGAATGTTCAAACTACAGCAATCAAGGATGATGTTGAAGGAATGAAAGGACGAATCAAGGAATTAGAACAAGGAGTTGATGGAATTTGGAGATTCCACAAAAGTAGAATTTGGGTACCTAAGCAGGGAGACTTAAGACCTAAGATTTTAGAAGAAGCTCATAAATCTAGGTACACTATACACCCAGGAAACAATAAAATGTACCAAGATTTAAGAAAGAACTTTTGGTGGATAGGAATGAAAAAGGACATTGCCAGATATGTTTCTAAATGTCTTATTTGTTCACAAGTTAAGGCAGAACATCAGAAACCTTCAGGATTACTACAACAGTTAGAGATGCCAGTGTGGAAATGGGAACTTATAACAACGGATTTTGTTACTAAGTTACCCAAAACCAGAAAAGGTAATGATGCGATTTGGGTAATTGTGAATCGATTAACCAAATCTGCTCACTTTCTACCTATGAAAGAAACTTTTAGCATGGAAAGACTGGCTAAATTGTATGTAGATGAAGTTGTATCCTTACATGGAGTTCCACTCTCCATTGTTTCGGATAGGGATAGTCGTTTTACTTCCCATTTCTGGAAAAGTTTCCAGCAAGCTTTGGGAACTCGACTAAACCTAAGCACTGCTTATCATCCCCAAACAGATGGACAAAGTGAAAGGACAATCCAAACTCTAGAAGACATGCTCCGAGCATGTGTAATAGACTTTGGTGGAAGTTGGGATGATCATTTACCATTGATTGAATTCTCCTATAACAATAGTTATCACTCAAGCATTGAAACTGCTCCATTTGAAGCACTATATGGAAGAAAGTGCAGAACTCCAGTTTGTTGGGCAGAAATAGGAGAAAGTCAATTGCCAGGTCCTGAAATTGTGCAAGAAACGACTGATAAGGTTACTCAAATCAAAGAAAGGCTGAAGACGGCTCGAGATCGTCAGAAGAGTTATGCAGACAATAGAAGCAAGCCGCTAGAATTCCAAGTTGGAGACAAGGTATTATTGAAAGTTTCTCCTTGGAAAGGAGTTGTTAGATTTGGTAAGAAAGGAAAGCTAAGTCCAAGATACGTAGGACCATTTCCAGTGATCCAACGTATAGGACCAGTAGCTTATCGTTTACAGCTACCAGAAGAATTAGCAGGAGTACATGATGTATTTCATGTATCCAATCTCAAGAAATGTTTAGCAGATGAATCTCTGGTAGTACCTCTTCAAGACATAGAGGTAAACGAAAAGTTAAAATTTGTGGAAAAACCTCTTCAGATAGAAGACAGGAAAGTGAAGTTTCTCAAGCACAAACGACTAGTGCTAGTTAAAGTAAAGTGGGATTCAAGGAGAGGACCTGAATACACTTGGGAGCTGGAATCAGAAATGAAGAAAAAGTATCCTCACTTATTCCAGTAAATCTCGAGGACGAGATTTTTATTAAGGTGGGGAGAATGTAACAACTCTCATCAAAATTCATAATTATTAAATTAATTAGTCCAAAAGGAAACCCTAATTGAGACACCCAAGTGATTCTGAACAAACCCTAAAATTTTCATAATTTTCAGAATCAGGATTAGGGCCCCTAAAACTCAGGGGGGGTAATACCCTTAGTAACGATTATCCAAATTGTGAGCTGTAGAAACCGAATTTAAGAAAACTGTCAACTCAGCTAAGCTAGTCCCAACCGTGGCAACCTAGGCCTAAAAAGTAGGTCTTACACGGGCCGCGTAAGGATAAGCTTAGATCTCACGCGGGCCGCGTAAGGGTCAAATTTTACCTATAAATAGAGGGCAGTGGGACTTGAAATCTGGAAAAACAACGACGTAAAAATTCACAATATACACTGAGTTACGTTCGAATTACTACACAAACACACACGGGTCTCGAAATTCTGCTGCAAAACAGGGTATTAGCACAATCGTTACTACGATTCATTTTCCGACGATCAATATATCCAATGGATGTTTAAGTGCCGCCCACATTAGGGTTATACTTTATCGTTCGTCATTAATTTGACGGATCATCGTTAATTCGATGGATAAAGTATTATACTTTGTCGTTCGTCATTAATTTGACGGATCATCGTTAATTCGATGGATGAAGTATTGCATTTTGTCGTTCATTGTGAGAATTTGATCTCGTGAGTTATCGTAATTGCTGGATTGATTACTAACCCAGTTTTGTGTGCATTGTTATTTAACTTAGGTTAACAAGGTTAAATCATAGACTAGACTCTGTCCGTATTAAAACAGCAAAGTGAGTCATTCTCTCTTTTTATCAAATTACTTTACAAAACCCTATTTATTTCAAAGTTATAATTACAGGGATTAAGTTTATGTAATCACCATATTACAGCCGGTATGTGGGGTTTTGTATACATTACTTGATAATCTTCACCATTGGGGCAGCCAATGGGTGATATGACCATAGTCACAGACACCATTGGACGGAAGGGCCAATGGGTCGAGTGACAAAGTACTGTGGGTAATTGGTTTGATATCAGAAACATTGTAATCTTCCTTAATACTGTAAATTATAACAAATGTGTCATTTTAGTAAATAGAATGATTCACTCAGTATTTCCCGCTGACAAAACCTTTTTCAAACATGTTTCAGGTGATCTGTTGTAATTCATGAAAAGTGCTGGGGAGCATTTCAAGCTTAAGATAGTGGCTCATTATAAAATAAAGAAATAAATTTTGTAATTTCACGATTTCATAGTAAAAAAAACATAATATTGTAAATTATCGGGGTTTTATCCCGAATTGTGAAATAAAATAAATCGGGAAAATTTTAGCTTTAAACGATCCTGATGAAAACTTCCGCTGTTAAACTTAATTAAATACCGCAGTATTTCTGTCCCGCGGCTCCTGAAACGGGTCAAACCGGGTCGAGGGCCGTGACAGAAAAAGGTGGTATCAGAGCCACTGAGTTAAGCTAATTAAGTGTTTAGAAATACTTAATTTTTCCTGATTACTATTATGTGATTATGTGTGATATTAACTGATTATTTGTTAATTACAGTATGGGTAAGAAAAAGCTAGCAAGTATCTATCTTAAATTAGATAGATCATCCAATCAGAAGGGAAGTTCATCCCGAACTAAATCCTCGAATCAGGCTGAAATTCCTAAAGAAGGAATATTTGTGCGAAAGGCACAATACGAGGAATTACTTTCTCCTAGAAGGAGAGAGATGATTATTAAGAAAAGTAAAGAGAAAATCCAAGAAAAGAAGATTAAACGGGAAACCCAGGAATTAATTGATAAATCACCTTGGGAAGATAAGCTAGATGAGAAATGGGCAAATTTATATATGCTAGCCACAGTAGCAGAAAATATAAATCTTTAAATATTTTAAAGTTTTAGCACCTTACCCTTACAATCTAGAAACTCTGTGCAATAAATAAAATTTGAAACCCTAAGTGTGTTTTTCAGTTATCTTTGTAATCAACTAGTACACAGTATGTAATAAATTAAAAGGTTATTTATAAATTTTAACTTAGTATTTTATGCATTTTGCATATATGCTACATCAGCATGAGTAGGATATCTGAAGCTTTTCAGAACCTTAATCTTTACCCAGTGAATGTCGAAGCTTCCAAGAATATACTAGCTACTTTCCCGATGTAGAACAACCGGTAGAATTCAAGGTTCCACCTATGAACAAGCCAAAACGAAAGAAAAGAAGTTATGTAGGATGGAGGAAAATACGTAAGAAAAAGCCAGCTACAAAACTTCCTAAAATAAGCAATCCTTTGAAAAAGGGAAAAGAAATTATAATCGGAGAAAGTTCTAACCAGCAGGAAATGGAAACCGAAAACAAGGAAGAGGTTAAGGAGATAGGAATACCAATGGAGGAAGTTACTAAAGAAATAGTAATGGAAGTTGGGCAAGGCTCTAGACCAGCTCAGATAGAAATCGGAGAGAGCTCCAATCCAAACCAGGAAATGACTTTTCAAGATGAGATAGATTTCCTATTGGCAAGCTGTGAAACAATTCAGCCTGTCAATAATAATAATAATAATATTTTTAATTATACTCTTGAAAACCAACTCCCTATGAATTGGGAACCAGCAATTCCAGACCCAATAGTCCACTCCCAACCCATAGGAATGGACGAATGGTGGACAAACGATTGGCAATTCCAAAATATTGTCAACGATCCTTACTCTTTTCTTCCACAATTCGATCCAGAACCCCTACCTAATCCACCCATGAGTAATGAAAACATGGCTGAACTTCGCCACTTTGGTGAAGAGTTGTTTGATGCTGGAACTAGAATCAGGGAAATAGGGGGACAGATTGCCTGGAAGTACGATGAGAGGGAACTGCGTTTTTAGAACAACAAGTGACGAGAGATAGTAGGATGGTAAAACGGTGTTTGTATAATAGTAATAGTAAAGTTAGTCTGTAAATAACAAATAAAACTCTATATGATATTTGTGAGTAATGATGCATACTATGATAGATATAAAATGAAATCGAGAAATCGATTGTTTTGACTATATCTGTATTATAAAATTTTCTGACTGTTTGTATGTAATTGTTATTTAGCAGATACTAATAAAATTTATATATATATTATCAGATGGCAAACAGTGGTAATGAACCTATAAATGAAGTTAATCAGTCTGAACAACATTCAAGAGATCAATATATGACTCGGCAAGATATCGAAAACATTGTTGCTCAAGGGATAGCCAATGCTATTCCAGCATTCGTAGCTGCTATAAAGAATCCAATCGAACCGCAACAAATTGTTCCTAGTAAACAGATTACTGAAGATAACTTCAGTAATAGTGTAAATGGAGGCAATAATCATGTTAATCATAATAGGGAACCACATCAAGCTCCATTACCCAAGAAAATGAAAACTGCAACGCCTGGTTGCACTTTCAAAGAATTCCTTGCTTGTAAACCCACTGAATTTGCAGGCAATGAAGGAGCAACTGCATCACTGCGTTGGTTAGAGAAAACCGAAGCAGTCATTGCAATAAGTAAATGTGGTAAAGATGATCAAGTCATGTATGCATCCAATCTGTTCAAAGAAGGAGCACTCGAATGGTGGAATACTGTGTTACAATCAAAAGGAAGAGTAATAGCTTATGCTATGACTTGGGAAGAATTTAAGGGTTTGGTGGAAAGAAAATTCTGTCCTGAGTATGAAAAGGAACAGATGGCGAATAAGTTTCTAAATCATCGGATGACGGGAGTAGATTGTCGTGGGTATACCTCGACATTCTTTGAATATGCAAGAGTGGTACCAACACTGGCTTCGCCAGAACCGGTACTCATTTCTCGCTATATTTGGGGGCTAATTAGCGAAATCCGCAATATTGTTAAAGCTGCGAGACCTCGCACTATTGATGATGCGGTAGAATTAGCCAATACTCTAACCGATGAACTGGTGCGCACAAGAGATGAAGATAGGAAAAAGGAAATAGCTCAGAAGATTACCCAAGGATTTCGGGCGGGTAATAGTAATAATTTCAAGAAAAGAGGAACAGGGCAATATTCAAATCCACCTTTCTGCAGAAATTGCAAAAGGAAGCATTACGGAAAATGTAATTTAACCTGCAACCTTTGCAAGGGTATAGGACACCGTGAAGAAAACTACAGAAAGAAAACCGTAATCTGTTTTAACTGTGGAGAAGCGGGGCATTATAAAACAGAATGTCCTAAATTGGTCAAACCAGTAGATAACAAGCCCAAGGCGACGGAAGGAACTACAAAGAAGAATGCCAGAGCATTTCAGCTGACCACTCAAGAAGCAGAACTCATTCCGGATGTGATAGCGGGTACATTCTTAGTTCACAATGTGTACGCAAAAGTATTATTTGACTCTGGTGCAAACCAAAGTTTTATAAATACTTCATTCTGCCAAGCTCTTAGTTTACCTTTAACCAATATTAGGCAGATTTTTACAGTTGAAACAGCAGACGGAAATTCAGTTAAAATAGATAAAGTTTTGCAAGAAGGAAACATAGAACTTTTAGGACATAAATTCTCTGCAAAACTATTGCCAATGAATTTAGCTGAATTTGATGTTGTCTTAGGAATGGATTGGTTAGTAGCCAACCATGCTAGAATCCTTTGTGATCAGAATTCCATAGAAATTCAATCACCTACCGGAGAAGTGATTAGGATTACAGGAGATAAACCACGTAAGCCCATGAAGTTCATATCAGTAATGAAAGTTGCTAATTATGAACGAAAACAAGGAATAGTGTATATGATTTCGGTAATCATTAGCACTAAGGGTAAATATCTTAAGGAAATACCAGTAGTCTCAGCATATCCTGATGTATTTCCAGAAGATTTACCGGGATTACCTCCAGATAGGGAAGTAGAATTTAGGATTCATCTAATTCCAGGAACTACACCGATAGCCAAGGCACCTTATCGGTTAGCACCCACAGAAATGTTAGAACTGAAAAAGCAATTAGATGAATTACTAAGTAAAGGATTCATACAACCTAGCTCATCCCCTTGGGGAGCGCCAGTGTTGTTTGTGAAGAAAAAGGATGGTTCAATGAGAATGTGTATCGATTATAGAGAATTGAATAAGATTACAATTAAGAATCAATATCCATTACCTAGGATTGATGATCTTTTTGATCAACTTCAGGGGGCTAGATATTTTTCTAAGATAGATTTACGCTCCGGATATCATCAATTGAAGGTACAAGAAGAAGACATACCTAAGACTGCTTTCAGAACTAGGTATGGTCATTACGAGTTTACAGTCATGCCCTTCGGATTAACAAATGCGCCTGCAGCATTTATGGACATGATGAATAGGATCTGTAAACCGTACTTGGATAAATTTGTAATTGTCTTCATAGACGATATACTTATTTATTCCAAAAGTCAGACAGAGCATTGTGAACATCTTCATGCACTCTTAACTTTGTTAAGAAAAGAAAAGTTGTACGCCAAATTCTCGAGATGTGAATTTTGGCTAAAGGAAGTGCAATTTTTAGGACACATGGTAAATCATGAAGGTATTCATGTAGATCCTGCTAAGATAGAAGCAATTACCAAATGGAAGGTTCCACAAACAGCAATGGAAATAAGAAGTTTTATAGGTTTAGCTGGGTATTATAGACGGTTTATTAAGGATTTTTCCAAGATAGCTGTACCATTAACTAAGCTAACCTGTAAAGCCACTAAGTTTGAATGGGGACCCAAACAAGAAGAAGCTTTTAGAATATTGAAACAGAAATTAACCCATGCTCCAATCTTAGCCTTACCAGAAGGAACTGAAGATTTTGAAGTATATTGTGATGCTTCAAAATTAGGATTTGGATGTGTGCTTATGCAACGCAAGAAGGTAATTGCGTATGCATCAAGGCAATTGAAAAAGCATGAAGAAAACTATACGACTCATGATTTAGAATTAGGAGCCGTAGTTTTTGCCCTTAAGATTTGGAGACATTATCTGTACGGAAGTAAGTTTACTATCTATACAGATCATAAGAGTTTAAGATATATATTTGGGCAAAAAGAGTTAAACATGAGGCAAAGGAGATGGATGGAAATCTTAAGCGACTACGACTGTGATATTCAATATCATGAAGGAAAGGCAAATGTAGTTGCAGATGCCTTAAGTCGTAAGTATTATGAGAAACAACGACGGGTTCGTGCTCTCAGATTAAATCTACAAATAGATTTAATGGAACAATTGAAGAATGTTCAAACTACAGCAATCAAGGATGATGTTGAAGGAATGAAAGGACGAATCAAGGAATTAGAACAAGGAGTTGATGGAATTTGGAGATTCCACAAAAGTAGAATTTGGGTACCTAAGCAGGGAGACTTAAGACCTAAGATTTTAGAAGAAGCTCATAAATCTAGGTACACTATACACCCAGGAAACAATAAAATGTACCAAGATTTAAGAAAGAACTTTTGGTGGATAGGAATGAAAAAGGACATTGCCAGATATGTTTCTAAATGTCTTATTTGTTCACAAGTTAAGGCAGAACATCAGAAACCTTCAGGATTACTACAACAGTTAGAGATGCCAGTGTGGAAATGGGAACTTATAACAACGGATTTTGTTACTAAGTTACCCAAAACCAGAAAAGGTAATGATGCGATTTGGGTAATTGTGAATCGATTAACCAAATCTGCTCACTTTCTACCTATGAAAGAAACTTTTAGCATGGAAAGACTGGCTAAATTGTATGTAGATGAAGTTGTATCCTTACATGGAGTTCCACTCTCCATTGTTTCGGATAGGGATAGTCGTTTTACTTCCCATTTCTGGAAAAGTTTCCAGCAAGCTTTGGGAACTCGACTAAACCTAAGCACTGCTTATCATCCCCAAACAGATGGACAAAGTGAAAGGACAATCCAAACTCTAGAAGACATGCTCCGAGCATGTGTAATAGACTTTGGTGGAAGTTGGGATGATCATTTACCATTGATTGAATTCTCCTATAACAATAGTTATCACTCAAGCATTGAAACTGCTCCATTTGAAGCACTATATGGAAGAAAGTGCAGAACTCCAGTTTGTTGGGCAGAAATAGGAGAAAGTCAATTGCCAGGTCCTGAAATTGTGCAAGAAACGACTGATAAGGTTACTCAAATCAAAGAAAGGCTGAAGACGGCTCGAGATCGTCAGAAGAGTTATGCAGACAATAGAAGCAAGCCGCTAGAATTCCAAGTTGGAGACAAGGTATTATTGAAAGTTTCTCCTTGGAAAGGAGTTGTTAGATTTGGTAAGAAAGGAAAGCTAAGTCCAAGATACGTAGGACCATTTCCAGTGATCCAACGTATAGGACCAGTAGCTTATCGTTTACAGCTACCAGAAGAATTAGCAGGAGTACATGATGTATTTCATGTATCCAATCTCAAGAAATGTTTAGCAGATGAATCTCTGGTAGTACCTCTTCAAGACATAGAGGTAAACGAAAAGTTAAAATTTGTGGAAAAACCTCTTCAGATAGAAGACAGGAAAGTGAAGTTTCTCAAGCACAAACGACTAGTGCTAGTTAAAGTAAAGTGGGATTCAAGGAGAGGACCTGAATACACTTGGGAGCTGGAATCAGAAATGAAGAAAAAGTATCCTCACTTATTCCAGTAAATCTCGAGGACGAGATTTTTATTAAGGTGGGGAGAATGTAACAACTCTCATCAAAATTCATAATTATTAAATTAATTAGTCCAAAAGGAAACCCTAATTGAGACACCCAAGTGATTCTGAACAAACCCTAAAATTTTCATAATTTTCAGAATCAGGATTAGGGCCCCTAAAACTCAGGGGGGGTAATACCCTTAGTAACGATTATCCAAATTGTGAGCTGTAGAAACCGAATTTAAGAAAACTGTCAACTCAGCTAAGCTAGTCCCAACCGTGGCAACCTAGGCCTAAAAAGTAGGTCTTACACGGGCCGCGTAAGGATAAGCTTAGATCTCACGCGGGCCGCGTAAGGGTCAAATTTTACCTATAAATAGAGGGCAGTGGGACTTGAAATCTGGAAAAACAACGACGTAAAAATTCACAATATACACTGAGTTACGTTCGAATTACTACACAAACACACACGGGTCTCGAAATTCTGCTGCAAAACAGGGTATTAGCACAATCGTTACTACGATTCATTTTCCGACGATCAATATATCCAATGGATGTTTAAGTGCCGCCCACATTAGGGTTATACTTTATCGTTCGTCATTAATTTGACGGATCATCGTTAATTCGATGGATAAAGTATTATACTTTGTCGTTCGTCATTAATTTGACGGATCATCGTTAATTCGATGGATGAAGTATTGCATTTTGTCGTTCATTGTGAGAATTTGATCTCGTGAGTTATCGTAATTGCTGGATTGATTACTAACCCAGTTTTGTGTGCATTGTTATTTAACTTAGGTTAACAAGGTTAAATCATAGACTAGACTCTGTCCGTATTAAAACAGCAAAGTGAGTCATTCTCTCTTTTTATCAAATTACTTTACAAAACCCTATTTATTTCAAAGTTATAATTACAGGGATTAAGTTTATGTAATCACCATATTACAGCCGGTATGTGGGGTTTTGTATACATTACTTGATAATCTTCACCATTGGGGCAGCCAATGGGTGATATGACCATAGTCACAGACACCATTGGACGGAAGGGCCAATGGGTCGAGTGACAAAGTACTGTGGGTAATTGGTTTGATATCAGAAACATTGTAATCTTCCTTAATACTATAAATTATAATAAATGTGTCATTTTATTAAATAGAATGATTCACTCAGTATTTCCCGCTGACAAAACCTTTTTCAAACATGTTTCAGGTGATCTGTTGTAATTCAGGAAAAGTGCTGGGGAGCATTTCAAGCTTAAGATAGTGGCTCATTATAAAATAAAGAAATAAATTTTGTAATTTCACGATTTCATAGTAAAAAAAACATAATATTGTAAATTATCGGGGTTTTATCCCGAATTGTGAAATAAAATAAATCGGGAAAATTTTAGCTTTAAACGATCCTGATGAAAACTTCCGCTGTTAAACTTAATTAAATACCGCAGTATTTCTGTCCCGCGACTCCTGAAACGGGTCAAACCGGGTCGAGGGCCGTGACAATAGGTCAGCTTCTCCATTTTCTCAACGGAGCCTTTGAAAACATCAGAAGCCTCGGGATGAAACAGAGGTGACTTCTCCAAAGGATGGCCGGATTCATAAAGCTTATAACCAGCAATGAGGCCTTGGTGTTTCCCCAGGTTGAGCAGCTTAGTATAAACTTCACCAAGGGCAGAATTGAACTCCTTGGAATGTAGAAGGTAAGTAACAACCTGCTGGAAACCTTGTTCAATCAACCGCTGATTGTCAGCGGTAGAACGAGCAACTGAAGCTTTCAACCCCTCATTCTCCTTACCAAAAGCCTGCTGTTGAACAAATAAAGCTTCCCGATCAGCCTTAAGCTTCAACCGATCAGCCTCAAAGCTCTTTTTCAAATCACTCATCTCAATCTCATGCATCTTTTTCAAATCACTAACCTTCTTGTCCCACGCTGCTTCTTTCTCGGCAAAACCAGCTATCTCCTTTTTCATCGCGGCCATGGAGGATTTCATTTTATCCTTCTTCTTGGAGAATTCTTCATATTCCTGCATTCTTTAACGAAAACGAGCAATCCCTTGAGGAAGCATAGAAGCAAGGTTGCAAGTGCTCAAAATCATGCGGGATAACATCAAGTCATCATCCATCCCAGCAATGGTCTTGTGAACTGAAGGAGGAGCAATGTGACTTAGAACATCTTCACAAACAGCAGCATCTTTAAAATTGTCATCATTCTTCACCGACCAATTGGGCACATAAACCTCTTCTGGATCCAACCCTTCAACGTCCCTACTTGAAGAACCCTGAACAGGGGTAGCAACAACCTTTTTACCATGAACAACCAATTCTTTCTCCTTCTCAACACCCGCCTCACCACCTTGATCTTCCGAAACTTCAATATCATCACTCAAATCCGCTGGCTCAGTAGAAGTAGATTGAGGACCAGCTTTCAACAACCGACGGGAAGATCGACGGGTTGAAGACTTGGGAGCATGGGACTTAGAAAAACCCTTGACATTGGCAGCACTAACATAACCCGAGCCCTCAAACCTTTGCTCAACAGTTCTAACCACAACATTCTCACCAGGAACAGACAGAGCATCCCCAAATACAACATCAGAAGTGTCGTCACTCTTAATAAAATCCAAAGCAGACATGACTGCAAAGAACAAAACAAAAGCACATAAGTAATAAGTCAAGAAAAATGCAAAAGGGCAAAAAAGGAAAATGCATACCCATGCCACTCCTCATAAGAACCGGATCCCGATCAACATTCCCCCAGATTTTACTAACCCCTAAAAGAACTAGTAAATGTTCAGGAAAGGGACGAACCCTCGAAGGGCATTCCCGGATGGCTTTAAGAAAAACATCATTCAATTCAGACTCGGAGGGCTCCGGATCATTAAGAACGGCATCTGGTTGCCTCCACACCATCTTGAATGGGACAATAGCATCGGAAACCCAGAAAAAGCGATCCTTCCAAGCCCCAAGCGTTGTAACCATCGACGAAATAAGGCAGGAATCAACTTTGGATGTTTCAAAGGTAAACCAATCGCCATTCTTAGCCAAACGAAAAAACCGGCGAAAAAGTAACAAGGAGGGATCATATCCAAGGGCACGGCACAAAACCTCAAAATGCAAAACCCTAGCCATACCCTTCGGATGAACTTGCCCAAAAGAAACCCGATAATACTCCAACAAGTTCAAAACAAAAAACGAAAAGGGATAACGAAGATTCGAAAACTCAAAATGACGGCAGTAAAAGGCAATCGAACCAGGGGTCGGTTTATCAACAGGAACATCACAAGCAGGAGCAGTTGGGTTAAACTTTCTATCAATACCATATTCCATACAAAATAAGTCTACCTCCTCTTGTGTTAACCGGGAAAAGGATTTTGCTAAATCCTTACGAGCACCCATTTTTGAAAAAATGAAGAATATAAGATGCAAAGGAAACCGAAACTAACCTTAGAAGAGGAAGGAAATGGCAGAGAAAAACTTGATGGAATTATGCAGAAAATGAATATGATATGCAAATATAAAACAAAAATAACTTAAAAATAGGGGTAATAATGGCAAACAGTAACTTCTGCAAAACCGCCACCCTATGAACTGCCATACATCAATCAAATCAACTGCCAGTTATTTAAAATTCAAATATTAACCGCCTACAACCTTTCAAGCCTTCAAGCAACGAACCCTTGAAACCTTTAGGCAATAAAATACACGCATAAAAGTCAGAAGTCTTTGAGCTCATTACCCAAAAACCTCTGACTTGGGGGGCTGATGACGGGGGTAGCCCAAGACTAAATAAAATGACTAAATATGTAAACGCTCAAAGGGTTAAACGGTTCAATGGTTGAAAAGCTGTGAGATGGGGAAAAGCAATGCGGAAACAGTGGCCAGTCACATCCATGGATTGCTTCACCAACCCACAGCCGCAAAAGCAAAGCAGGTCTGCAAAACACACGCTATTACCCAGGGGTCAAAAGGCTTCAACCCCCAAAAGGGTAAGCCCCTCGCTGCAAGCAAGGAAACTAGTCAAATGAATGCCTCTTTGGGAGATGTCTTCTCCTATATAATCGACACTTCATTAACTGAGTTGGGACATGTTGGTTCAGTTCTGTTTAATCATAATGGAAAACATGAAAACATACCTTTGATTGCATCAGCATAAACCAGCAGAGAATCCAGTTGAAGACTCAGCAACAGTGTTTGACATGATTGTCATCTTGGTCTGGTTCCTCCTTAGGGTGCAATCTAATGATGGTGGCTAAGGAAACCGAAAGGGTATCGGCTGTAGGAGATGGAGGTCGAATTATGATGTTATGATCTTATGGGGTGTGTCTGATTAAGTAACTGAGTAACCCTTTAACCTCCACATAATTCTCCTTATATAAGCACCCAGGAGGAAACCTAATTAATTAATAAGGGTAATATGGTCCATCAACAATTACCAACTAATTATTTAATAGGCTATAATATATTTTGATCTATTATGTAAATGATTATAATGGCTATAGATTAAATATTAAATACATAATATATTTAATCTTACATTCTCCCACTTAGCCGAGTAATCATTTACTATGAGTATTAGATAAGCCTGATCAGGAGTTAACACTCATTTTAGCCTTAAACAAGTACCATAGCAGAGAAATACAGCCGTTGAATCATTATGCGACTCAGGACCCCCATTAATCATACTATAGCCTTAATTTAAAACCTAATCATTATGATTAAAATACGCATAAGCCCTTTGTTTGATTTGTAATTATATTTGTCTATATGCCATTATGCTAGCTTGACATATTCTTAGAGACATACAAAATCAAACTGATGAGGAAAATTAACTAATACTTAATCATTCATAGTACAATATGCAGTTGCGCATGACCATTAATTAATACCCGTCTATGAGCTCTCTTAATAAGACTTATGGGTAATGGCCATTCAGTTATAGGATCCTTAAGCATATCCTGAATGTATTCGATACAAAACTTAGTTTCCTCAATTCGTTCATAAACGAATAATTAATTGCGTATCGAAAATTAATGCAGTACCTCTTGAACTGTTATTGTTCAAGGAGTTATGGTAGCTGACTTTATCACACTAAGTCTTCAAAACATTAATTATATGGAGTTAATAAACTTATGAGTCCACTGATAAAATTTCCAACAACATTTAGTGACTATATTATGTCGTTATAACTTAAGTTGTTAATATCAGTGCATTATGACTCCTCCATGAAATAGGTTTTGTCTGCTGACATAAAGATATACCCGAAATTACATTTTGTCATCCTTGAATATCTCAAAGTTAGAGTAATAAACCGGTTTGAGTTCTCACTTCTTCTTTAAAATTATAGTCTCTCGTTTCCTTTTATGGATATTTTAATACTCCATAAGATGCTTCACATCAATCTAGACATATCTAGTGTGTTGCAATGTGAGTAATATCTAAACGAGTATAGCCTTGAACTTACATAAGGCTTCCAATTAATGAAGCGTAAGGAAATAATCTCATATATCCTATTATCCTCTAAAAGAGAGCATTAATATTTGTTACATATGTAAGGACCCATTTGAGGTTAAACTTATGGAACGGAACTAATATCCCATTTGGTCTATCTCAGTATGTTATGATATCTATTACATAAGAGATATCTCTGAGATCTATTATATCAAAGTTTGTGTTAACAATGCTTTGACTTATGTAACATATACCTGTCAAAAGAATGTCATCTATATAGACAAGTTTATCTTAGTTGCTCCCACTCATTTTGAGGTAGGTACATTAATCCACTTGATTCTCGATGAAAATAATTACGTTAGCTTTTCATCACATTATGATGTTTGCATTAACCCATACATGGATATTATTGGCTTACAAATAAAGTGTTCTTTAACCTTCAGTTTGAAACTTTAGGTTGTTATCTAATGAATATGTAAATGTGTCAGCCATTGTTAGGGAAAATTCTTTTAATGTTCATCTAATGTAGCTTTAAACTATTGTAAGCTACTAAAACAGTGACGATCCTCAAAGAAATCTTTTGTTAGATATGTAATAAAGATTCTTTAATAATTTATCTCTTCCTGAGTACAACCTTTGACAATCAATCATGCTTTTGAGTGTCTCAACGCTTATATTAGGATTTGCTTTAGTTATGAATACTCTTAGGTAATTCAATCAAATCCCAAACGTTATACGAACACATAAAATCAGTTTTACTAGAAAACTGTTTTATTCCATTTAAAAGAATATTGATTGACACTAATGGCTTAATTTTAAGAGATAGGACCAGTAAACTTTTCCAAAATCCATTTCAACTTCAGTTAGGGAGGTTATGTAATCATCAAAGTTAGTAAGCTTTTAAACCTAGATGACCTCCTGAGTTGATTATTGGGTTCATTAGAAGTTTCAATTTTATAGATTAGCTCTTGGTTAAGTTGCTATCATTTTCAGGATTCTAAGTTTGTAAGAGTTGGTGCAGTATGGTGTACAAGAGGTGTAATCGGAGTTAAATTCGGAGTGAAATTTAATGACACTCTTCCCCCCGCCTCTTGTATTCCTTGTAAATCATGATAAGGACTTTGACTGCTCCCACTAACCTTAGGAATTTTTAGGAACTCAGCATGCTTAGGGTCAATACTTAACGACCAACTAATTCTAATAGAGAAACAAGTTAATGACGTCAGTCGTTGTAGTTTCTCTTGTTGAGGATTATGTTAGTTTAGGTAAGAAATCTAAGTGTGCCCACAATTAAGCAACAATGAAACTTTTGTAAGAGTAGCATTAGATTTTTAAGGAGACAAGTTATGATAGAACAGTGTCGTGATGGAGCGGTGTCTTGTACAAGAGGTGCAAATTTAGGTAATGTAAAATTTTCACTCCCCCACCTCTTGCAACTATTGCAAGTTATTATTAAGACACTTAATGCTCCCACTGATCTTTGATATCTCTATAAATGCTACAAGAGAAGTTTCAATGAGGTACGTGACGTGGGAACCTATCATATATATGTTAGACTTTATTTGATTTCTTTAATGTCCAGATATCATAAGAAACTTTAGGAACATATTTAATAGAAATCTTATTAAGTGCATACATGAATAGATTTCTTCTAAGAACGTGAGCCATATGCGACAAAATTTAGATACAAGTTGATAGTCTTTTAAATGATAAATGAATTATGTCTGAATATTCCATTTAGAATAAGTTCCACGAATGTCAATGAATGACTTATGATGGACCCATACTTATTCCTTAAGCCAAGTAATATTTAGGGCTTTAATGTCATGATCTAAAATCACTTAGAATGAGATTAGTTGAATAATCATCCTCATTAACCATGTCATGATTTCTCATGAATTTCGGTTATAATGGACGAAATTTATAAGTCTCATTTTCCTTTTGTCAAATTCTCATTTGCATGATGACAAAAGTTGTGAAAGTGTAAAGTATCATCTAGTTCCATCTTAGTAATGTTTCAATCCACATATTTAGAACAATAAAATGAGAGTTTAACGTAAGTGTGACCTTATGTTGGTTATGTAAACCTCACAACCTTCATGACATAGCCTAAGTAATGATACTATATTCTGATTAATCTTCAGAATGTGTAAGGTATCGAAAGGCTTTGTTAGAAGACTGCTTATTATGGTTCTTATAGCCTTAACATTTAATTTTGTCACTAACTCTCATGTTAATTATTTGTTTGACTTCTGGTAAGGAAACGTTTAGAACTAGAGTCAACTAATCATGTGTTAATAGAAATATTAAAATTTGCTCAGACTTAAATATCATTAGTAAGTGACTATCTAATTAACTTATCCAACTGTTAGTTTGAATAATGGATAGTCTCGTTGCTTATGCCTAGTCTAATGGCATAATTATGCAGTGAGATTTTCCCTTAAAGAATCTTAGAGTTGGGATTTTGTACTTGTATTTTGTCTATGGACCTTAGAACAATTCTCTTTTAAAGTATTAGTGGTTGTAAGGTGAATAACATCTTATTTTCCAGTTTCAAACATTTATTTCTTTGTACATATGTTGCTTATCAACACACTCATTATACTTTGATACTTTTGAGTGTTATAGTTGATTTATAATGCATCAAATTGTACAAGTGAAAATCTTAGTATGTAATGTACTGGAAAATGTACTTATTTCCACGCGTAAGCCCTTAACTTTATGGGTCATGGTATTGTACGTTATTATGTATTCACATATACCACTTAGCTTTATAATGTATAATTTAAATGAAGGCATGCATCTTAGGAGTTCTAGTGATTATTCCACAATTATAGATTAGTCTTAGGAAAGACTTAATCTGGAATAACCTTTTAGTGACAGCACTTATTCTTGATTATCATAAGAGACATCATGTTCGATTTATCCTAATCATCATGCTCTACTTTTCTTCTGTAGTGCTTTATCAGAAGAGAGCAATAGGAGTATCGTGCCTTAAGAGATAATCAAGGATTTAATTTAAGAGCTAATTCTTATAGAAACTTTAAATAAAGCAAACATTTTAGGTTTAGGAATTAGAGTGGATGAGATATATATAGAAGAAAAATTATAGTGAGTAAAATTATGGGTACTAAGAATAAGGCAGACGAAATGATCATAAAACTTAATTAAGGATCATTAATATAAGGATCATTGAGTGAAGAGGTTGTGATATGTCTATTACTAACATCAAAATAATAGACTTAGCGAAAAAATTCTACTTAAACGAAGACAAAACAGCTTTGGCCAGAAGTGTAATCATTTAAGCATATGTGCAAAATGGTTGTAACAAATCAGCTTTGGCCAGAAATTGAGACAATCACTTTAGTTATGCACTCGTTAAGTATGCCATCTATGAATGAATTAAATCAGCTTTGGCCAGAAATTAAGACATTCATGCTTATGATGCATACTTAACATAGCTTTCGTAATACTTGAACGATAAGTAGATGTATCAAGTCAGCTTTGGCCAGAAATGATACATCAAAAAAACTCATTCAAATTAAGCTATTTTGGTTTTGTAAAACATTATTTGATCCTTATTAATTAACTAAATATTTACAAAAACCAATTATTTAATAGCAAACCACCCGTTAGCGCGGATCGATTATGCCCAAAACTTGTGCGATCCATAAGGCCCAAGTAAACTTGTGCGATCCGTTATGCCTTGTGCGATCCGTTATGCCCAAAACTTGTGCGATCCATAAGGCCCAAGTAAACTTGTGCGATCCGTTATGCCTTGTGCGATCCGTTATGCCTTGTGCGATCATCTTATGCGATCAGATCATCTCTTATGTGATCTGATCTTGTGCGATTATCTTATGCGATCAGATCATCTCTTATGTGATCTGATCTTGTGCGATCCAGTTGTTTATGGTTATAACAACTGAAAATTCGAAATTTATGAATTGTGATATACTTTCCTATTATAACTTTGATCTAATTTTATCATAAAATTTTGAAAACTTAATCTGTTTATCCTTTTAACATATTTCGAAAATCCTTATTAGAAAAAATAGATCAAAATCAGGAAAACATATAACAATTCAAATCATACTCCAAAACATAAAGGATATTTCGAATTTTAACTAAGAACATGATGAACCCTAAATAAAATTAACTCAAACATTCATCCGAAATCTGGAATTTTATTACACATTTAATCATATTTCTGAAACTTCAGATTTCGGAACAATAATCACGAATGAACATAACGATCCGAGATGTATATCAGATGACAGAAATCGAACAGTAATGATTTCTGATGATGAAAACGAATTTTATTATGGTTTTTTTTTAAATCCTGTTTTCCAGTTTTTAATCCAGATTTACGGATACAAAACAGAACCGACTAATCAACATATGCTCTGATACCACATGTTGGTTCAGTTCTATTTAATCATAATGGAAAACATGAAAACATACCTTTGATTGCATCAGCATAAACCAGCAGAGAATCCAGTTGAAGACTCAGCAACAGTGTTTGACATGATTGTCATCTTGGTCTGGTTCTTCCTTAGGGTGCAATCTAATGATGGTGGCTAAGGAAACTGAAAGGGTATCGACTGTAGGAGATGGAGGTCGAATTATGATGTTATGATCTTATGGGGTGTGTCTGATTGAGTAACTGAGTAACCCTTTAACCTCCACATAATTCTCCTTATATAAGCACCCAGGAGGAAACCTAATTAATTAATAAGGGTAATATGGTCCATCAACAATTACCAACTAATTATTTAATAGGTTATAATATATTTTGATCTATTATGTAAATGATTATAATGGCTATAGATTAAATATTAAATACATAATATATTTAATCTTACAGGACATTCTTGGCCAGGCCTGTTTCCTTAACCTCTGGTCATTCACATTGAGTATTTGCTTTATGCAAGTCACTCACTTTCACATCCAACACACACATTCCGTTTGCTCCCACATCCGAATCTGAGTATACTTCAGAGAAGGATCTTCAGCAAACAACAACAATAAACTAGTGAACCTCCTTCCACGTCTTGCAAACGTGGGGGGACCCCACGACCTGCGTTAGGCAAAGTTGAACCCTTCAACCATTTTGCCTAACCAGTATAACTACCATCCTTGGTCTCTTATTTGTTGCATCAACAGGTTCGCATGTTACACTATATTATCTCAAATTGTTTTGGTAATTGACTAAGTGTTAACTACTGTGGGACTCTAGCCCTCAACCTCACAACCCGAGACATCATTTTACAATCTTGATGCCACTAGATCTAAAGAGATTTTGATTATCTTAGGTTATTAACTCATGACTTATTGTCTTATTGATACATTATTAATAAAACTAAATAAAATAAATATATATACATAATTAGATGTAAAAGGGATTATGTTAAATAAAACATGTTCTCACATAGCATTAAGGATTGATTAAAAAGACTTATAATGTATAACATTAATTAATTTTGTTTCATAAAACTAAATAATACTTAAGAAAATCAAAATCATTTGTTGTTGATGTTCTGGTTTAAATCAATGATGCCGTCCAAACTTGTTGATTTGATTTCGTGCTTCTTTCTATAAGATTTCAAATTGATGGTTTAAATTGGTTCAAACCAACCATGACAATTTAACTTACGGTATACTTTTCGTCCTCCATAGTAGGGCTGTTCAAAAAGCTCGCGGCTCGGAGCTCGCTCGGATTTAGCTCGGAAAAAGCTCGCTCGATTTGGCTCGGTTTAAAAGTGAGCCGAGCCGGCTCGGCTCGGTTAGAAAGTGAGCCTAGCTCGGCTCGGCTCGTAACGAGCCGAGCTGGCTCGGTTCGGCTCGCTTTGTAGCTCGGCTCGGTTTACTCGAATTATTTTACTTATAATAAGTTTTAATTTTATATACATTATAATATATTACAAAAAAAAAACTGATTATTATTTACATGTATATAGGTTTGTAATTTGATATTTATGGCATATTTGAAGATTGATTACCATACTAATGAACTAATATTGTATTTTATTGAACTTAAAACTTATTTTGCGTTGTTAAACTTGATTTTGGTTTGAATTGTATTAGGTTGAACTTATTTTGAATATATTCTTTTAAATTATTGAATAATATTTTAGGCTATTAAATTTTAAGAGGTATATATTAGTTTTTTTTATAAAATCGAGCCAAACCAAGCCGAGCCGAGCTAGCTCGGTTTAAAACCAAGCCGAGCCCGAGCTTAGATTTTCAGCTCGGTTTCAAATCCGAGCCGAGCCGAGCCAGCTCGGTTTATAATCGAGCCGAGCCCGAGCTTGGCCTGGCTCGGCTCGGCTCGGCTCATGAACAACCCTACTCCATAGCATAGTTTAACTAATGTTATTACAAATTATTTATGTCACCTGTTATATCTATGCTTCTCTGATAAATCTCTATATAATTTTGTGTACATACATTTAACATTAACCCTTAACACTAGTTACCCACTTGACTTAAATCACTTTAATATAAATAAACAAGGGATTTGTGGTGGAACCACTATGACATTGTAAGTTTCAACAATTATCTTGAAAACAAAAGCAAGATAAAATCGTTTTTAGGATGAGGAAACACTTTCTTGTAGAGGGTTCCAATAAGTTTATTTTTTAAACCTAAATTGAAACCAAACCAGTTGTACAATTTGATGTGCTATAAATTTTGTAACGGTTCGGATTTGATTTAGAACAAAGATTTGAAGATTGGTATTAAAACTAGAAAATAGACCATGTCTCTATTAATAAAACACCATATTGTGCAGTTTTGTTGTCTCATATTTTATCATTCAAATTTGTAAATAAAAGACGTGTATGATGTATGCATAGCTTTTATAACAAAACATATATGGCACTTACTTAAATATAAAGCGAATTAACGTTATTTTGGTAAAGAGGTTGTTTAGTATTTAGTTCAATGTTTTATATAGATATATTTTGGTGTTTTGGAATAATGAAATAATAACCTTGCAAATCTTGGATCACCGACGCTATATATGGTTGTCTTTTTCTCGGGTATGGTTGACAACTTGACTTGACAAACTTTTTTTTGTTCTTTTATATCAAATAAAGTGGAACATGCCTTGTCTTGTTTCGAAAAATTTAAGATACTTAATTTTATGATTATGATTGCTTTACACATTTTACCCCTTCATCCATGGGTGGCCTTTATGGTATGCATTGATGACCATCATACAGGGCTGTGATTTTAAGAGGCACGTTTTTTAAAACAAATCTGATATATATGTTTTTTTTTGAACGGCCAACGAATCCTTAAAATGGGCTACTGGCGAAATTCACCACATCGGGATACACTCGTCTCCGAACTGGGGAAAACCCTCACCTATGGCAGAAGCCAGTGAACACTCGCCCAAAGGCACGACAGTGCGGTAAGGTAAAACCCATTCAGTTCAAGGATCGAACTAGCGATCGCCGCCTACTCGCCTAGTCTCCCATCATCACCAAGTGCCATTGAAAACTAATGGGGGGAAGCAGGAATTGAACTTGGGTCTCTTGAAAACCTAAGTCTCTCCCTTACCACTCAACACAAGTATGTTAATTATTATTTTTTAAATAGTATATTCATACCAATTTCAATAAAGGCTTATTTACAAATCAATTTTTATGGTTTAAAAGTGGTTGTGTTGTAATAAGAGATACGATTTAAATATAGGCTCAGTTACAAATCAATTTTTATGTTTTATCGTTAAAGCATAAGAACACATTTTTTCGATCTCGAATAAGGTACATGAATTTTTAAAGATGCTCTGGCTTTACCCATTGTGCTATGTAACCCACATGTGATGTGTCAGATTTGATCATCTCATCCTTTCATTATTTTTTATCAATGGTTAATCAACATATATAACTTGGTTTGTAGTTTATACAATTTGGACATATGTAATCAACATAGAATCTTTTAACCTAGTATGATTTAGTCGTAAGTGTATAGAAGTAGAGGTGACAATGGTGTCGGGCGGGTTTAAAGGATAAATTTGGACATGGCCAATAAATTTAGTATTATCAAACATATCATCTGTAACTCAAACTCGACCGTTTCTAAAACAAATGAAGTCTTGTTCTAGCTTGATTAGTCATTTAGTAGTACGTTTTAATAAGGAGATGGTATGTTTGTCAATGCTAATCATAAATTTCTATATGTTATGTATAATATTTGTAATGAATTGTATTGAACTTAGAAAGTAAGTTTGTTTATTGAACTTTATTAAAATTGATCTAACTAATAGACTTGTATATATAGTTTTAAATTATTATTCTATCTGGTTGTATCTAGAGTTTGGGAGTTTTTCAAAATTATTTGAGTATTTTACCTTTAGTCCTAAAGTTTTTGATTAATTACTTTTAACCAAAAACAATTGAATTTTTTACTTTTAACCCAAAACATTTCATCTTTTACAAGTTAACCTTACAGCCTTTTTACATTCAACTTTGGTCCCCTATATTTTTCATCTTTCGCAATTTTTTCGTTTTATGATTCATTCTAAATTTCGCCAGTCAACACGGGGTAAAGTGCGTGTGTGGTTCAACATTTTTACGTTTCGTTCTAAGTTTTCCGAGTTAACACGACGCAACGTGCGTGTGTGGTTCAACGTTTTTACGTCGTCTATTTTTTCCCATTTGACAAGTTTGTTATAACGTGCGAGTCCTCAATCGACTTAGTTATTATTTCTATGTTTTACGTTTCGGTCTAATTGCTCTGTATTAACACGACGCAAATTCAGTGTTGATGGTCGCTCGCGATGGTATGACATTGATACTATTTGGCATGGTTTTACGCCCTCGTCGCAACGTGGGGTACTTAATACTAGTTTAAAATAATAACCACATCAACATACCACTTTATACTAATAGAAAAGTTTGTTTATATTTAGTATTTCAAAAAAATTAAAATAAATAACGATTATTAATACCCCTACTATGATCTATATATATAATAAACAAACAAGGTTTGGGACACGTGTCGCGTTATGGTGCAACCTCACTAGATTTTTGGCGGGAAAACATGGGAAACCTTATATTCTAACACGGGATCTGGATGGCAACAACCATACCCGGATTTTTTACCCGTCGTATATATTCATCTAAACAAACCCTAAATGTTCTAATCACTCATTTTTTCACACCGTCATCCCAAAAACCAAGAATTCCTCTGTAGATCATTCCTTCTTATCTTCAGTACATTGATTCATGAATGTGTTAAGAGTATCTAAAATACCACACATCGCGATTAGGGTTGTATCTACTCCTGCATTGCTCCTCCGTCTCTGTGTGGATCTGATCGTTAATATCATCATAAAGGTTAGATTTCAAAAATTAATCAACTATCATTCTTGATTTTCTTAGGTTTTCTGACTATTTTTCTCTTAGATTTCGAAAATTAATCAACTATCATCATTTGATACCCAATTGGAGCAACATGCTTATTCTTCATGGTAACCCTAATTCTTCAAGCGTAGCCTTTTCGTGTCTGAAAATCAAGGTACCCGTATCTCTAACCCTAATTTTATCAAATTCATTATCATGTATTCAAAATCTCATTGTTCTATTTGTGATTCATGTTGTTCAACATCGCAAATCCGACAACTGGATGCCAAAAGAAGTTTTAAATCGATGATGACCAAAAGTTGTAAGGGCTCGATCTGTACTCTTAATTTGAATTTCAGACTTGCTATATGAAGATTAATGATATAGAGTTGGTGATTGTGTGTGTTTTATAAATCGTAGTTGTTTGTTAATCTAATGTGAGTTTATCTTACAATTATCTCGCTTCGTTTTAGCTTCGTTTTAACTTTGTTTCACTGATTTGATGTTAAGATTAGGGCTACATCAATTTATTCAGTTTAGCGTTTATTTTTGTTCATATTACATTTTTTTACAAATCAATACAAATTAGGGTTTTTGCAACTACAAATTTGTTACATCAATTTGTTCATATTAGGGTTTTTTTGTTCAAATTTGTTACATCATATATAGTGCTGGAAGAGGATCCTATCTTAGTTTAAAGTGGGCTGAACGGGCTTGAATTGCTGTTAACAAGATTCCAGGTATATATGTTCTTCATTGCTATCTGCCTTTGGTTCCATTCAGGTAGGAAATTTTACATCTCCGAGTGGATAGGTAACGTGTCGTTCGGAGGGGATAGGTAGTGGGTCAAAATGGATAGAATTTAAAGCAGAAAGTATGGTGATGTTTGGCTCCAAGAAACTTCAGAAACTGATGGTGATGATGCACATATGCGTGGAACAGATGAGGTTTGGCATGAAGATGCGTCACAGAGAGCCATTGAAGATTAGCCCGACGTGGCTTTTCACCTGCTATGAAGGCCGCATATGGGCGTTGTTGGGAGGGTCAATAGGTTTCACCCACCTGACGATGATAATGCTACAACATGGAACTCCGAGAACTTTTCAACAGGTAATTTGTCACTTTGTATAATATATATTATTTTTTGTTACAGTTAATTATCTTATACTATTACTTAATTCCAGCTTAACTTTATCCGATTCAGATTCAGACCTGATTACTCAACAACAGTTGGATCAAGTTTCAAGCTTGCCTGGTCAAAGTTTCAACGTTGACTTTGCCCATTATGCTGTAGGTAGATCTGGTGCTTTTTTTATGATTTGCGATATTGTTATGGTTTTCGAAAGCATCTGATAGATTGGATTGAAGATATACACTGAATATTTTGTGATTAATTTTGTATAGGCATTTGATATGTTTCTTCATATTTTTTGTCATTGGCAGTTTGGAGCTTCATGAACGATAAGGTAGAATAAGTGGTCTCGAGCTTTTTCTCAGGTTCATCATCATGATTAGTTTTTATTCTTTTATCACAATCATTTAGATATTAATTGTATTATGAGTATTATGTTCGTTGATAACTTTTAAATCATATTTTTCATACTTAATATAGATTATGGGCTCGGATTTAATGGTTGTAAAAGTCCACATTCTATTGGTATTGATGATACAACACCAACTGATAGCCTTAAAATTCAAGCAACAGGATTTTTCTCCAAGAATACTGTTAAGGATGTACAGTTTGCCCTTTAACCTTCTAGGTATCTTTGGTCACTGTTCTTTCGGTTCCGGTTGCTCGACACCGGTCTTACAAACCCGTAAGATTGTAATTGCTTTTCGGTTTGATTCATTTAGTTTATTTTGAATGTCCATATTTTGAACACATTTATTATGAGCAGGTTCACATAATTATAATTATAATTATAATAATAAATAAATAAATCTATTAATTCACAAATGTTGGAAATAGTAACCTTTTCCAAATGGTGTGTCATCGTTCATTCTTTTTTTTTCTTTCCCACGTTATTTACAGTGTATATATACGAATTCTGTTATGAATTCATCGTATTATTGCATTTGGTAAAGTGGTTGTGTGTTTGGTTGAATTCCAATTTGACGCAGTTTCGATCCCTCTAAGGTGAATGCAACCAGTTTTAGGTGACTCTTGTCTGGTTGCAACGGAAAATGGATCCACGGTCACTGCATTGTGATTATCTCTGCCAGTCCGACGGAAGACGGCCATAATTTTTACCTAGGGTGGGTGATCAAAGTGAATCTAGCCGCATCAAGTCGCTGTGGTTAGGCAATCTGGAGATGGGTAGGATTACTGGTTAATGTTTGTAGCATTTAATATCTTGATATTCGATTTAAAAAACCATAACTTGTGGTCGAGATATAGGGTGTTAATGGCGCCAACGGTCGAGAAGCGTATGATAGCGGTTTCGTTTGAGAAGCAGCTGCTGCTGATAGTAAAAGTTATGTGGTTAAAAACTTGATTTACTATTCATTATCTCTGCCAGTCCGACGGAAGACGACCATAATTTTTACCTAGGGTAGGTGATCAAAGTGAATCTAGCCGCATCAAGCCATTGGGGTTACGCAATCTGGAAACGGGTAGGATTTAATCAGAGTTTTCCCATCGCTTGAGGTAAGTTTCTGGTTTACTGGTTAATGTTTGTAGCATTTAATATCTTGATATTCGATTTAAAAAACCATAATTTGTGGTCGAGATATAGGGTTTTAATGGCGCTAACGGTCGAGAAGCGTATGATAGCGGTTTCGTATGAGAAGCAGCTGCTGCTGATAGTAAAAGTTATGTGGTTAAAAACCTGGTTTACTATTCATTATCTCTACCAGTCCGACGGAAGACGGCCATAATTTTTACCTAGGGTTAGTGATCAAAGTGAATCTAGCCGCCTCAAGCCGCTGTGGTTACGCAATCTGGAGACGGGTAGGATTTAATCAGAGTTTTCGCATCGCTTGAGGTAAGTTTCTGGTTTACTGGTTAATGTTTGTAGTATTTAATATCTTGATATTCAATTTAAAAAACCATAATTTGCGGTCGAGATATAGGGTGTTAATGGCGCCAACGGTCGAGAAGCGTATGATAGCGGTTTCGTCTGAGAAGCAGCTGCTACTGATAGTAAAAGTTATGTGGTTAAAAACTTGATTTACTATTCATTATTCATCTTTTAGGGTTTAAAAAAAATGTTTGGTTCATTTGTTCAAATATTTTCATCGCTTACGGTTTTAAAAATGTGCTTTGTGTTTCAGATTTGTAAGAACTCCATGATTTCCGATCATACGTCGTGAAAATTGCTATTCATATTTCAATTATATGAGATGAACACCGGAGACAGTGCTGGAATACTCACTGTTTTGATTCGGTTAGTTTTTTTCGGTGAGGTTGTGGGATTACATTGATTAGGTTATTGTTAATGGTTTTGTTACGAATTTTTGTGAATTTATGTTTTTGGTTGGTTAATTGAAGGTGTCCAGTTTAAATGAGCATTTGTTTGATCATCTACGGTAAGCAAGCAACATGTAAGTTTTTTTCGGTCTTTAATGTTCAAGGAAATTTTGGGTTCATTCTTTTCCGAATTATTTGCGATGTTACAGTTTTGAAACCCTAGAAGCAATAGTCAAGAAGGTTTCTTTCATCGCAGATAGTCAAGAAAGTTTACGGAGATGAAGATTGTTCGATTTCTGGGTTCCATCACAGGTAATCAACAAGGTTTATGGTGTAGAATGATTTCTTTGATCGGGACTTCAATATATGTTTTTGAATCTGGAACATTTTGAGTGATTTTTAATTTCTTGAAGCGCTATGATCAGATAGGTGCTTGATTTATACCAACTTGCCTTCGTCCTTAAACAACACGTTCTTGGTAGGTTTTTAATTTTGTTCGAATCAATAATTTTTAGGTTTTCACTTCGTTGCTCATCTAAATATGTAAAACGCTAATGGTGATTTTAATTTCTTGAATCACAACTTTTTCCATTGAAATATGTGGTGATTTAAATCTCGTGGGATGGATAATCTACACCATTCGGTACGTTTCATTACCTATAACCGTCCATTCGTTGTGTAAAAATTGTTACTCGCATTTTTTAAATTTTTAGAACTCTGTGCCTAACTGGTATATTTTTTTTGAAGAAAGAGTTGGTGTTATTTGTATTATTGATGTCAATATTATTATGGTTTAATGTTACGATGTCAGATGCTTTGTGGAAAAATATGGAAAATGATTTGTTTTGTGGTAAGGTCACCTGCGGCACGAAGGCTTTTGGTTGGTCGTGTGGAAAGTTGGAGCCAGTAGTGTAAGTGATGCGGGTCTCAACTTAAGCATCAAATTCGAGCAGTACGGTTTCGTTTTCGATAGTAATCGTTAATTGCAGGTATGGCTTTCTGAAAATAATTGTGTTCATGTGTACTTGGGGAATATATTCAAGTATGTTTCACTAATTACTAAGTTTTCTAGACTTTTGCGTATCGAAGAAGACTTGCTGTGTTCCGAAAACCTGTGATATTTGCAACCGGATTCATGAGTTTCTTTTTTGTTGTTATAGCATTGGTTAAGGTAAAGTCGTTAATAACTAATTATCAGATACTTTCACTAAGGTAAGCCATAAGCTTGATAACTGCAAATCATTATGTTATTGATCATTGATGGGATGGCAGATTATATAAAAAGGCTTCAAATGTGCAGCAAATGGTTCCAAGAACTTGAAAGTCAATTTGTCAGTGGCCTCCAAGAAGGTTAGTTTTTTCCCTTTATTAGAAAGTGCACCAACACTTGCAGTGTTAACTATGTTCTATTTTTATGTTGAAAATAATCGTTTGAAAAGTCAACTTTGCTAACTCTGAAGCTTTTAAACCCATCTTTCACTAACTAATAGTTTCATTTTATGATTTTATTATAGTTATGTTTAGGTTATATGAGTTGAAGCACAACAGTTTCAGTCTTTCACTTTATGATTTCATTACAGTTATGTTTAGTTTATGTGACTTGAAGCACAACAGTTTCATAGAACGTGATGAGCTAATCGAAAATATACTAAAATTTTTTACATTTACTCAAAGTTTGACTTTTTATTGAGGTCTGATATTGGAAATGTTTGATAATTTGAAGCTGAAGGAGATGGTTTTGGCTCTTTTAAAGGAAATGAATGTGGATTTATCAGATGATGGAGTTGAAGGTATCTTCAAGTAGGTAATAATCACGGGTTTGACTTTTTAGTCATCAATTTTGACTTTTTAGCCTTCGACTCTTTTCTTATTTGTTTGCTCAGACAATTCAGGATCCCGATCTCAATCAAGATTGATTTAGACGAGTGGAAAATGTTTTTCTCAAAAAAATTCCAGTTATCCTAAAAAATATGATGCTTCCCATCTAAGGCAAGTTTAAATTTTCGTTTCTTCATTTAACATAATATTATTTTATAACACTAGAGCATTTCCCTTTGAAATTTGGTTAGATGTTGAGCTTTACTATAATCTTGTAAGTGTTGTCTAGTATAGAGAGCAAACACAGTGATTAGGGTTTGAGTTGTATTTGAGAATTCTATTGAACATCAATCAAAAGGATACAAGAAGGGTGCCTTATATAGAACACCAAGTTACATATTAGACCCTCTACTATTTATTTTCTCCTTTCCGACACTCCCCCTCAAGTTGAGTAGTGGGGTCACCAATACTCAACTTGCTCAAACAACTGCTAAACGCGTTTCCGTTGACTGCTTTTGTTAGAATATCAGCGAGTTGGTCTTTCGATGCTACATACGGGAGCTCTATGATACCTTCCTCTAATTTCTCCTTGATGAAATGTCGATCTACCTCCACATGTTTTGTTCGATCATGTTGGACTGGATTTTCTGAGATCTGTATAGCAGCTTTATTGTCGCACATGATCTTGGTTGTTGTAGTAGGAAGAAATCCAATCTCAGTTAGGAGCTTGCGGATCCACAGAATCTCTGCTAAGCCACGTGCAACTCCTCGGAATTCAGCTTCTGCACTAGATAGGGCGACTACCTTTTGTTTTTTACTTCTCCAGGTAACTAGATTTCCTCCAACCATGGTGAAGTATCCTGAGGTTGACCTTCTCGTTCCTTTATCCCCTGCCCAGTCGGCGTCTGTATAAGCTTGGATTTCTAAGTGCCCATTTGATTTAAACAATATACCATGACCTGCTGTTCCCTTGAGATACCTGATGATTCTTAATACTGCTTCCATATGGCTTGCTTGGGGCTGGTGCATAAACTGACTCACCACTCCTACTGCATAAGCTATATCTGGACGAGTGTGGGAGAGATATATCAATTTTCCCACCATTCGCTGATATCTCTCCTTATCTGCTAGTTCTGCTCCATCTTCCATGTGTAGGCCGTGATTAACTACCATTGGGGTGTCAGCCAGTCTGCACTCAATCATTCCGGTTTCAGCTAGCAGATCAAGGACATATTTCCTTTGACAGATAAAAATCCCTTGTTTAGATCTTAGAACTTCAATTCCAAGAAAGTACTTTAATCTTCCCAGGTCTTTCATCTCGAATTCCGAAAAAAGTTTATCTCTTAACATTGACATTTCCTCTTCATCGTTTCCTGTAAGAATCATGTCATCGACATAGATAATCAAGCAGGTCACAAGACTGCCTCTACGTTTCAAAAACAGGGTATGATCTGAGTTGCTTTGTTTAAAGCCATATTTCTTCATAGCAAGGGTAAACCTCCCAAACCAAGCTCTAGGAGACTGCTTAAGCCCATACAGAGATTTCTTCAACCGACATGTTTCTCCAGCCTTGAAATTCTCATTGAAACCGGGTGGAGCATCCATATAGACCTCCTCGTTCAGTTCCCCGTGAAGAAAGGCATTTTTTACATCAAATTGATGAAGAGGCCAACCTTTATTGGCAGCTATAGAGAACAGGACTCTGATTGTATCGATTTTGGCTACTGGGGAGAAGGTTTCAGAATAGTCGATTCCATAAGTCTGAGTGTAGCCTTTTGCAACCAGCCGGGCTTTGTATCTTTCAATCGTTCCATCAGGTCTGTGTTTGACTGAAAACACCCACCGACATCCCACCGGTTTCTTTCCTGGAGGAAGAATGCATTTCTCCCACGTGTTATTCTTCTTGAGAGCTTCCATTTCAGTCTCCATGGCCTTTTTCCATTCTTCAGATTTCAAGGCTTCTTGTGTTGTAGATGGCATTTGTTCAGAACATAAGGCAGCTGCAAAAACTTTAGCTTCCTTAGACAAGTTTCCAGTGACAAAGTTTGCCACAGGATACCTAGACCTTGGAGTCACCTTTTCCGGGGAATATCTCTTAGGAGGAACTCCTCTATTTTCTCTTGGAGGGAGAGAGTACTTTCCGGTTGTCTCTGCTGCAACTGGTTCAACATGTTCAACAACTGGTTCAACCTGTTCAACATCTGGATCAACATGTTCTATATGATCTGTTGTTGTCGGTTCTATGTGTTCCCCTGTTATCTCATAGTTATAAGATGTAGAACATTCAGGGCTCTCAGTATTTCTTACCTCTGGTATCACGTTGGATGGACTTTATTCAGTGGTACTGTGCTCCTCAGATTGTATGACTGTCTTTGAAGGACTCGAAGTACTGTGATGGTTTTCTGTTGTTACTTCTTCAGATGAGGGAAATTGGGTTAACCAACTCAGAGTGTCTATACTGTCATTCTCCCCCTGACCACTGAGTTGGGTGTTATAAAAGTATTTTGTTTCGAGAAAGTCAACATTCATTGTGGTGAACATTTGACGAGTTGTTGGATTATAACATCGGTAACCTATTTGATCAATCCCATAGCCGACAAATACACACTTCTCAGCACATGGGCCAAGCTTGTTTCGGTTGGTTTTTGGTATATGAACAAATGATGTACACCCGAAGATTCGAGGTTCAAGTGTAAGAGGATGGGGAATACTGGCCGATTTAGATAGACAATCTAAGGGAGTTGTAAATTTAAGAGCTTTTGTGGGGAGCCGATTTAGAAGATACACCGAGGTTGCAACCGCCTCTGGCCAGAAATATTTAGGAACCTGGGATTCAATTAAAAGAGCTCGAGTCATTTCAAGAATAATACGGTTTTTCCGTTCGGAAACACCGTTTTGTTCGGGAGTATGAGCACAAGAGGTTTGATGAACTAGTCCTTTGGTTTTAAAGAACTGTTTCATGGATGTATTGACAAATTCTCCCCCATTGTCAGATCGAAGGATTTGAATTTGAGTTTGGAATTGAGTTTGAATCATAGCATAAAACGTGATGAATTTTTCGTAAACTTCGGCTTTATTTTTCAAAAAATATACCCATGTCATGCGAGTGCAATCATCCACGAATAGTATAAAGTACCGTAGACCCTGCCCCCCCCCCCCATCACAGGAGCAGGACCCCACACATCAGAATGGATTAGGGAAAAAGGTGAAGCAACTTTCGTATTGCTAGGTTTAAACGGTTGTCGATGGCTTTTAGCACGAAGACAAGTTTCACAATCTGTTTTTCCATTTGAAGGGAAGAGTTTCGGAAACAAAAGGTGTGAATAACCTCTGGATGGGTGTCCCAAACGTCAATGCCATAGCCAGGCTTCCCGGTTTTCGGTTCCATGTGCCAACATCACAGTACCCTGTTGAGCCACTTCATCCACATAGTACAATCCGTGGCGCTCAGTACCACGTCCAATAATCACACCCGTCCTGATATCCTGTAAAAGGCAAAAATTAGGGTGCATTAGTACAGTACAATTCAGCTCTTTGGTAATGTGGCTAATGGAGAGCAGTTTGTGTGATAATGATGGAACATAGAGACAATTTGATAATTTCATAGTTGGGGAAATTTCAATAGTCCCTCCTCCTTTTACTTGCATCATTCCATTGTTTGCGGTATGTATTTGAGTTTTTTGAGGGTTGGACATTGACTGTATGTCCAGCGGTTCAAATGTCATGGTGTCAGTGGCACCAGAATCGAATATCCAAGAACTGTTTTTTTCACGATTGATTTTCATTTTTTTCCCTTTTTTTTTTCCGATCGCACAAGATCACTTCGATCGCACAAGGTTACGATCGCACAAGAACAATTGAAGTTGGATCGCACAAATTGACGTCAATCGCACAAGATGAAGTTGTTGCACATGCACTCTTGTAATTTAGTTGCACAAGTTGACTTTCAATGCAAAGATGATGTGTGTTGATGATGAATCGCACAAGACAGCTCACACTCCAATTCAATGAATCACACAATTCAATGAAGTTGTCGGTTGCACCTTTCTAAATAATTCCACCAAATTTTTAAACCAATCAAAAAATCAAATCCCAAAAAAGAAGGATCAGATTTCGAAGTTTAATTTTTGAGAGATTCTCCACCAACAACTTTCCAAAAAATAAAAAAACACTTTGACTATTTTCCCAAAACAGATCAAACACACGGAAAAATTGATTTGTTCTTCGCTGCTCCTTACTGTTCTTTTCGGAAGTCTTTGACAGTTTGATAAAGAATTAAAAACAAGGCACAAACAGATTCGAAAGTCTTTGAAGGTTTAAAACAAAAAACGAAACAAAACAGAGATTCAGATCAACTGGTTCGAATTGGGTTTTCTGGTTGAATCGTGTTTTAAGAGCTGTTGAGATTGACGAACATAACGATTTGAACGATTTCTGGATTTGTTGTTTTTTTTTTTGTGGGTTTGAGATTGACGAACAGAACGATTTCTGGATTTGGTTTTGCGGGTTTGAGATTGACGAACAGAGTTTTCATGGATCATAAACGCTGCTCTGATACCATGTTGTCTAGTATAGAGAGCAAACACAGTGATTAGGGTTTGAGTTGTATTTGAGAATTCTATTGAACATCAATCAAAAGGATACAAGAAGGGTGCCTTATATAGAACACCAAGTTACATATTAGACCCTCTACTATTTATTTTCTCCTTTCCGACAGTAAGATCATGATATTTATGATCACTTAAGCTACTAACCTAGGAAAGTAAAACAATAACATGCACCATGTAGATGTTTTTTATTATTTCATTACTGGATGGAGTAATTAGGCCCTTTCCTACTGAAACAATAAAGTTTGGGATATGACTGGCTAAAACTTTTGAAAAAGGAACCAGATATACCCTGTAACAACTCTCATAAAAAGTCATAATTATTAAATTAATTAGTCCAAAAGGAAACCCTAATTGAGACACCCAAGTGATTCTGAACAAACCCTAGAATTTTCATAATTTTCAGAATCAGGATTAGGGCCCCTAAAACTCAGGGGGGGTTAAACCCTATTGACGATTATCCAAATTGTGAGCTGTAGAAATCGAATTTACGAAAACTATCAACTCAGCTAAGCTAGTCCCAAACGTGGCAACCTATAGCTAGAAAATAGGTCTCACGCGGCCCGCGTGAGGATAAGCCAAAACTAAAGCGGGCCGCGTAAGGGTAAAATTTTACCTATAAATAGAGGGCCTTGGGACTTGAATTCTGAAAGAAAAACGACGTAAAAATTCGCAATATTCACTGAGATACGAACAGTATACTCTAAATTCACACACGGGTCTCGAAATTCTGCTGCAAAACAGGGTATTAGCACAATCGCTGCTACGATTCATTTTCCGATGATCAATATATCCAATGAATGTTTAAGTGCCGCCCACATTAGGGTTATACTTTATCGTTCGTCATTAATTTGACGGATCATCGTTAATTCGATGGATAAAGTATTATACTTTGTCGTTCGTCATTAATTTGACGGATCATCGTTAATTCGATGGATGAAGTATTGCACTTTTACATTCATTGTGAAAATTTGATCTCGTGAGTTATCGTAATTGCTGGATTGATTACTAACCCAGTTTTGTGTGCATTGTTATTTAAATTAGGTTAACAAGGTTAAATCATAGACTAGACTCCGTCCGTATTAAATCAGCAATGTGAGTCATTCTCTTTTTATTAAATCTATTTACAAAACCCTATTTATTTCAAAGTTATAATTACAGGGATTAAGTTTATGTAATCACCATATTACAGCCGGTATGTGGGGTTTTGTATACATTACTTGATAATCTTCACCATTGGGGCAGCCAAGGGGTGATATGACCATAGTCACAGACACCATTGGACGGAAGGGCCAATGGGTCGAGTGACAAAGTACTGTGGGTAATTGGTTTGATATCAGAAACATTGTAATCTTCCTTAATACTGTAAATTATAACAAAGGTGTCATTTTAGTAAATAGAATGATTCACTCAGTATTTCCCGCTGACAAAACCTTTTTTAAACATGTTTAAGGTGATTTGCTGTAATTCAGGAAAAAGTGTTGGGAAGCATTTCAAGCTTAAGATAGTGGCTCATTATAAAATAAAGAAATAAATTTTGTAATATCACAATTTTATAGTAAAAACATAATATTGTAAATTATCGGGCTTTTATCCCGAATTGTGAAATAAAATAAATCGGGAAAATGTTAGCTTTAAACGATCCTGTTAAATAAACTTCCGCTGTTAAACTCAATTAAATAAATACCACGGGATTTCTGTTCCGCGGCTCCTGAAACGGGTCAAACCGGGTCGAGGGCCGTGACAGAAAAAGGTGGTATCAGAGCCACTGAGTTAAGCTAATTAAGTATTTAGAAATACTTAATTTTTCCTGATTACTATTATGTGATTTTGTGTATTATTAACTGATTATTTATTAATTACAGTATGGGTAAGAAAAAGCTAGCAAGTATCTATCTTAAATTAGATAGATCATCCAATGAGAAGGGAAGTTCATCCCGAACCAAATCCTTGAATCAGGCTGAAATTCCTGAAGAAGGAATATTTGTGCGAAAGTCACAATACGAGGAATCACTTTCTCCTAGAAGGAGGGAGATGATTATTAAGAAAAGTAAAGAGAAAAGAAGATAAAACAAGAAACCCAGGAATTAATTGATAAATCACCTTGGGAAGATAAGCTAGATGAAAAATGGGCAAATTTATATATGCTAGCCACAGTAGCAGAAAATATAAATCTTTAGATATTTTAAAGTTTAGCACCCTACCCTCACAATCTAGAAACCCTGTGTGATAAATAAAATTTCTAAACCTAAGTATGTTTTCCAGTTATCTTTGTAATAAATTACACGGTTATTTATAAATTTTAACTTAGTATTTTATGCATTTTGCATATATGTTACATCAGCATGAGTGGGATATCTGAAGCTTTTCAGAACCTTAATCTTTACCCAGTGAATATCGAAGCTTCCAAAGAATATACTAGATACTTTCCCGATATAGAACAACCAGTAGAATTCAAGGCTCCACCCTTGAAAAAGCCAAAACAAAAGAAAAGAAGTTATGTAGGATGGAGGAAGATACGTAAGAAAAAGCCAGCTCCAAAACTTCCCAAAATAAGCAATCCTTTGAAAAAGGGAAAAAAAATTATAACCGGAGAAAGTTCCAAACCACAGGAAATGGAAACTGAAGACAAAGAGGAGGTTAAGGAGATAGGAATACAGATGGAGGAGGTTACTAAAGAGATAGTAATGGAAGTTGGGCAAGGCTCTAGACCAACTCAGATAGAAATCGGAGAGAGCTCCAATCCAATCCAGGAAAGGACTTTTCAAGATGAGATAGATTTCTTATTGGCAAGCTGTGAAACAATTCAGCCTGTCAATAATAATAATAATAATATTTTAAATTATTCTCTTGAAAACCAACTCCCTATGAATTGGGAACCAGCAATTCCAGACCCAATAGTCCACTCTCAACCCATAGGAATGGACGAATGGTGGACGAACGATTGGCAATTCCAAAATATTATCAACGATCCTTACTCTTTTCTTCCACAATTTGATCCAGAACCCCTACCTAATCCACCCATGAGTAATGAAAACATGGCTGAACTTCGCCACTTTGGTGAAGAGTTGTTTGATGCTGGAACTAGAATCAGGGAAATAGGGGGACAGATTGCCTGGAAGTACGATGAGAGGGAACTGCGTTTTTAGAACAGCAAGTGACGAGAGATAGTAGGATGGTAAAACGGTGTTTGTATAATAGTAATAATAAAGTTAGTCTGTAAATAACGAATAAAACTCTGTAAGATATTGGTGTGTAACGATGCATACTATACTAGATATAAAATGAAATTGAGAAATCGATTGTTTTAACCATACCTGTATTATAAAATTTTCTGATTGTTTGTATGTAATTATTATTTAGCAGATACTAATAAAATTTATATATATATTATCAGATGGCAAACAGTGGTAATGAACCTATAAATGAAGTTAATCAGTCTGAGCAACATCCAGGAGATCAATATATGACTCGGAAAGATATCGAAAACATTGTTGCTCAAGGGATAGCTAATGCTATTCCAGCATTCGTTGCTGCTATCAAGAATCCACCCGAACCACAACAAATTGTCCCTAGTAAACAGATTACTGAAGATAACTTCAGTAATAGTGTAAATGGAGGCAATAATCATGTTAATCATAATAGGGAACCACATCAAGCTCCATTACCCAAGAAAATGAAAACTGCAACGCCTGGTTGCACTTTCAAAGAATTTCTTGCTTGTAAACCCACTGAATTTGCAGGCAATGAAGGAGCAACTGCATCACTGCGTTGGTTAGTGAAAACCGAAGCAGTTATTGCAATAAGTAAATGTGGTAAAGATGATCAGGTTATGTATGTGTCCGATCTGTTCAAAGAAGGAGCACTCGAATGGTGGAACACTGTGTTACAATCAAAAGGAAGAATAATAGCTTATGCTATGACTTGGGAAGAATTTAAGGGTTTAGTGGAAAGAAAATTCTGTCCCGAGTATGAAAAAGAACAGATGGCGAATAAGTTTCTAAATCATCGGATGATGGGTGTGGATTGTCATGGGTATACCTCGACATTCTTTGAATATGCAAGAGTGGTACCAACACTGGCTTCGCCAGAACCGATACTCATTTCTCGCTATATTTGGGGGCTAATTAGCGAAATCCGCAATATTGTTAAAGCTGCGAGACCTCGCATTATTGATGATGCGGTGGAATTAGCCAATACTCTAACCGATGAACTGGTACGCACAAGAGATGAAGTTCGGAAAAAGGAATTGGCTCAGAAAATTACCCAAGGATTTCGGGCGGGTAATAGTAATAATTTCAAGAAAAGAGGAACAGAGCAATATTCAAATCCACCTTTCTGTAGAAATTGCAAAAGGAAGCATTACGGAAAATGTAATTTAACCTGCAACCTTTGCAAGGGTATAGGACACCGTGAAGAAAACTGCAGAAAGAAAACCGTAATCTGTTTTAACTGTGGAGAAGCGGGGCATTATAAAACAGAATGTCCTAAATTGGTCAAACCAGTAGATAACAAACCTAAGGCAACGGAAGGAACTACTAAGAAGAATGCCAGGGCATTTCAGCTGACCACTCAAGAAGCAGAACTCATTCCGGATGTGATAGCGGGTACGTTCTTAGTTCACAACGTGTACGCAAAAGTATTATTTGACTCTGGTGCAAACCAAATTTTATAAATACTTCATTCTGCCAAGCTCTTAGTTTACCTTTAACCAATATTAGGCAGATTTTTACAGTTGAAACAGCAGACGGAAATTCAGTTAAAATAGATAAAGTTTTGCAAGAAGGAAACATAGAACTTTTAGGACATAAATTCTCTGCAAAACTATTGCCGATGAAATTAGCTGAATTTGATGTTGTATTAGGAATGGATTGGTTAGTAGCCAACCATGCTAGAATCCTTTGTGATCAAAATTCCATAGAAATTCAATCACCCACCGGAGAAGTGATTAGGATTACAGGAAATAAACCACGTAAGCCCATGAAGTTCATATCAGTAATGAAAGTTGCTAATTATGAACGAAAACAAGGAATAGTGTATATGATTTCAGTAATCATTAGCACTAAGGGAAAAGATCTTAAGGAGATACCAGTAGTCTCAGAATATCCTGAAGTATTTCCAGAAGATTTACCGGGATTACCTCCAGACAGGGAAGTAGAATTTAGGATTCATCTAATTCCAGGAACTATACCGATAGCCAAGGCACCTTATCGGTTAGCACCCACAGAAATGTTAGAACTGAAAAAGCAATTAGATGAATTACTAAGTAAAGGATTCATACAACCTAGCTCATCCCCTTGGGGAGCACCAGTGTTGTTTGTCAAGAAAAAGGATGGTTCAATGAGAATGTGTATCGATTATAGGGAATTGAATAAGGTTACAATTAAGAATCGATATCCATTACCTAGGATTGATGATCTTTTTGATCAACTTCAAGGGGCTAGATATTTTTCTAAGATAGATTTACGCTCCGGATATCATCAATTGAAGGTACAAGAAGAAGACATACCTAAAACTGCTTTCAGAACTAGGTATGGTCATTACGAGTTTACAGTCATGCCCTTCGGATTAACAAATGCGCCTGCAACATTTATGGACATGATGAATAGGATCTGTAAACCGTACTTGGATAAATTTGTAATTGTCTTCATAGACGATATACTCATTTATTCCAAAAGTCAGACAGAGCATTGTGAACATCTTCATGCACTCTTAACTTTGTTAAGAAAAGAAAAGTTGTACGCCAAATTCTCGAAATGTGAATTTTGGCTAAAGGAAGTGCAATTTTTAGGACACATGGTGAATCATGAAGGTATTCATGTAGATCCTGCTAAGATAGAGGCAATTACCAAATGGAAGGTTCCACAAATAGCAATGGAAATAAGAAGTTTTATAGGTTTAGCTGGATATTATAGACGATTTATTAAGGATTTTTCTAAGATAGCTGTACCATTAACTAAGCTAACCTGTAAAGCTACTAAGTTTGAATAGGGACCCAAACAAGAAGAAGCTTTTAGAATTTTGAAACAGAAATTAACCCATGCACCAATCTTAGCCTTACCAGAAGGAACTGAAGATTTTGAAGTATATTGTGATGCTTCAAAATTAGGATTTGGATGTGTGCTTATGCAACGCAAGAAGGTAATTGCATATGCATCAAGGCAATTGAAAAAGCACGAAGAAAACTATACGACTCATGATTTAGAATTAGGAGCCGTAATTTTTGCCCTTAAGATTTGGAGACATTATCTGTACGGAAGTAAGTTTACTATCTATACAGATCATAAGAGTTTAAGATATATCTTTGGGCAAAAAGATTTAAACATGAGGCAAAGGAGATGGATGGAAATCCTAAGTGACTACGACTGTGATATTCAGTATCACGAAGGAAAGGCGAATGTAGTTGCAGATGCCTTAAGTCGTAAGTATTATGAGAAACAACGACGGGTTCGTGCTCTCAGATTAAATCTACAAATAGATTTAATGGAACAATTGAAGAATATTCAAGCTACAACAATCAAGGATGATGCTGAAGGAATGAAAGGACGAATCAAGGAATTAGAACAAGGAGCAGATGGAATTTGGAGATTCCACAAAAGTAGAATTTGGGTAACTAAGCAGGGAGACTTAAGATCTATGATTTTAGAAGAAGCTCATAAATCTAGGTATACTATACACCCAGGAAACAATAAAATGTACCAAGATTTAAGAAAGAACTTTTGGTGGATAGGAATGAAAAAGGACATAGCCAGCTATGTTTCTAAATGTCTTACTTGTTCACAAGTTAAGGCAGAACATCAGAAACCTTCAGGTTTACTACAACAGTTAGAGATGCCAGTGTGGAAATGGGAACTTATAACAATGGATTTTGTTACTAAGTTACCCAAAACCAGAAAAGGTAATGATGCGATTTGGGTAATTGTGGATCGATTAACCAAATCAGCTCACTTCTTACCAATGAAAGAAACCTTTAGCATGGAAAGACTGGCTAAATTGTATGTAGATGAAGTTGTATCTTTACATGGAGTTCCACTCTCCATTGTTTCGGATAGAGATAGTCGTTTTACTTCCCATTTCTGGAAAATTTTCCAGCAAGCTATGGGAACTCGACTAAATTTGAACACTGCATATCATCCCCAAACAGATGGGCAAAGTGAAAGAACGATCCAAACTCTAGAAGACATGCTCCGAGCATGTGTAATAGACTTTGGTGGAAGTTGGGATGATCACTTACCATTAATTGAATTCTCCTATAACAATAGTTATCACTCAAGCATTGATACTGCTCCATTTGAAGCATTATATGGAAGAAAATGCAGAACTCCAGTTTGTTGGGCAGAAATAGGAGAAAGTCAATTATCGGGTCCAGAGATTGCGCAAGAAACAACTGATAAGATCACTCAAATCAAAGAAAGGTTGAAGACGGCTCGAGATCGCCAGAAGAGTTATGCAGACAATAGAAGCAAGCCGCTAGAATTCCAAGTTGGAGACAAGGTATTATTGAAAGTTTCTCCTTGGAAAGGAGTTGTTAGATTTGGTAAGAAAGGAAAGCTAAGTCCAAGATACGTAGGACCATTTCCAGTGATCCAACGTATAGGACCAGTAGCTTATCGTTTACAATTACCAGAAAACTTATCTGGAGTACATGATGTATTTCATGTATCCAATCTAAAGAAATGCTTATCAGATGAATCACTGGTAATACCTCTTCGAGATATAGAGGTAAACAAAAAGTTGAAATTCGTTGAGAGACCTCTTCAAATTGAGGATCGAAAGATCAAGTTTCTCAAGCACAAACGACTAGTTCTAGTCAAAGTCAGATGGGATTCAAAAAGAGGAGCTGAGTACACTTGGGAGCTGGAATCAGAAATGAAGAAAAAGTATCCTCAATTATTCCAATAAATCTCGAGGACGAGATTTTATTAAGGTGGGGAGAATGTAACAACTCTCATAAAAAGTCATAATTATTAAATTAATTAGTCCAAAAGGAAACCCTAATTGAGACACCCAAGTGATTCTGAACAAACCCTAGAATTTTCATAATTTTCAGAATCAGGATTAGGGCCCCTAAAACTCAGGGGGGGTTAAACCCTATTGACGATTATCCAAATTGTGAGCTGTAGAAATCGAATTTACGAAAACTATCAACTCAGCTAAGCTAGTCCCAAACGTGGCAACCTATAGCTAGAAAATAGGTCTCACGCGGCCCGCGTGAGGATAAGCCAAAACTAAAGCGGGCCGCCTAAGGGTAAAATTTTACCTATAAATAGAGGGCCTTGGGACTTGAATTCTGAAAGAAAAACGACGTAAAAATTCGCAATATTCACTGAGATACGAACAGTATACTCTAAATTCACACACGGGTCTCGAAATTCTGCTGCAAAACAGGGTATTAGCACAATCGCTGCTACGATTCATTTTCCGATGATCAATATATCCAATGAATGTTTAAGTGCCGCCCACATTAGGGTTATACTTTATCGTTCGTCATTAATTTGACGGATCATCGTTAATTCGATGGATAAAGTATTATACTTTGTCGTTCGTCATTAATTTGACGGATCATCGTTAATTCGATGGATGAAGTATTGCACTTTTACATTCATTGTGAAAATTTGATCTCGTGAGTTATCGTAATTGCTGGATTGATTACTAACCTAGTTTTGTGTGCATTGTTATTTAAATTAGGTTAACAAGGTTAAATCATAGACTAGACTCCGTCCGTATTAAATCAGCAATGTGAGTCATTCTCTTTTTATCAAATCTATTTACAAAACCCTATTTATTTCAAAGTTATAATTACAGGGATTAAGTTTATGTAATCACCATATTACAGCCGGTATGTGGGGTTTTGTATACATTACTTGATAATCTTCACCATTGGGGCAGCCAAGGGGTGATATGACCATAGTCACAGACACCATTGGACGGAAGGGCCAATGGGTCGAGTGACAAAGTACTGTGGGTAATTGGTTTGATATCAGAAACATTGTAATCTTCCTTAATACTGTAAATTATAACAAAAGTGTCATTTTAGTAAATAGAATGATTCACTCAGTATTTCCCGCTGACAAAACCTTTTTCAAACATGTTTCAGGTGATTTGCTGTAATTCAGGAAAAAGTGCTGGGAAGCATTTCAAGCTTAAGATAGTGGCTCATTATAAAATAAAGAAATAAATTTTGTAATATCATAATTTTATAGTAAAAACATAATATTGTAAATTATCGGGCTTTTATACCGAATTGTGAAATAAAATAAATCGGGAAAATGTTAGCTTTAAACGATCCTGTTAAATAAACTTCCGCTGTTAAACTCAATTAAATAAATACCACGGGATTTCTGTTCCGCGGCTCCTGAAACGGGTCAAACCGGGTCGAGGGCCGTGACATACCCTTTTGAAAAACTTTTGCCCGATTTGCCGGAAAGCTTGCTTAGACCAATTTGGGGAGCATGCTCTGCACTGTAAAGAACTTCCGGGGTTTAGTATAGGCACGACTAGGTGCGGGATGTCTTGGGGGACATCCTCAAACGGGCGGGGATCTCGGTGAAGAAAGAAGCCCCCGTAAACTTTTTGACAGATCCGAGGGAAGGAAGATCCACATTGCGTCGCGGACGTTTTTGTTTTCGGGTGGGATGCAGGTAAACACGCTTGTGTTGATCTTACCGGGGTTTCCCCCCTTGTAGGCTTTCGGGATACAGGTTTTGTCCCTGGTCAGGCGATTGCAAGGGCGGCAGCAAAGGAAATGGACAAACATGCAAAAGCCTGCGAGGATAATCAACATTCCTTTATCCCTTTTGCCTTTGATACCTTTGGCTCGCTAGCCCCAGAAGCCATCAGATTTCTTGAACGGGTCCAACGGGTTGTTCACAGCAACATTTCGTCTCCTAGAGATCGGGGTTTCGTTTTTACTAGGTTAGGTTTCGCTATTCAAAAGGGGGTAGCGGCGCAGCTTGTTGCCCGCTTACCGGCTATCCTGGTGTAATTTGTTTGACCTTATATATAAATATCAATCTATTTGTGTTTACTCTTAGATGGTATTCTCAAATTATTATTTTTTTTATTGTGCATATGTGATATGGTTATAGGTTGATCTTACTTATTGTGCCTCTTATCAAGACATTGCATAAGTTAGGTCACAATTCAAGAAAAGATGAAATGAGCGGACTTGATGAGTGAGCTGGAAAAAAAAACATAAAAAGCAAAATGTTAAAATTACACCCAATATTGACATAATTCACAAGAACATTATGTAGTCTTAGTAAGCAGCTTGACTTTAACTCACTCGACATTCAGGTTAGTAAGGTCGGGTTAGTCGGGTTTTAAAAAAACTCACTTGCAACCCGATCATATTAAGTTTCAGATAAGTCTGGTTTATCAGGTTAAGAGGAAGAGGATAGGTTTGATTGGGTTAGTCAGATTAATTTAAGTTATATGATTATTTAAATTATCGTCACATTTTTACATTTAAGTAACCTTTAAAGATGTAATTTGTTAGGGAGATAATTATATCTATAGTATTTTTGATATTTGCAGCAAAATATCAAAATTCATACTGCTACTACCAAAATTTCATTAAAATTCAAGCATCGTTTGACAATATGATAATTAAAAGTCTCAAAACATAATGTTCCAAATACCATAGACTCTAAACTAAAACACATCTACAAAAAAAAAACAAATGTTCAGGTTTTTTCAGGTTTTGTGTTTTGAGGTTTTTGGGTCGGGTTTTCGCATGGAAAAAGTGACCCGATGACCAACCCATATAAGGTTCGGGTTGGTTTGGTTTGGGGTTTTTGGGTTTCTCGGGTACTGTTTAATTCGGGTTTTGGTGGCTTCGGATTAGGGTCGGGTTTCGGATAAAAATGAACAACCCTACTCATGTATTTGGAATCTTTATTTGCAAAACCGATATGATCAATGATTGATTAGCTGTTGATATATTGCCGTTTTGTGATAGTTTTAGAATAGTTGTTGATATATCACCTGCTAAAGGAGAGTCATGTGTGAAGGCCTGCAGTGAAATAAGATCGGAAAGAATTAAAGTTGACTTTAGAAGTCTAATTTTTTGTGCAGAAAGAGTATGTGGCTTCCAAGGTCAAAGTCTAGATTTTTTATTTGGTTCAAGTCTAGATTTGACTTCTAAAGTCAACTTTTAGATCTCCACTTATATGTGGGTGGGTTGGTGAAAAGCGATTCAGGCTTGAGTTATCTATAGGTCAAATGAGTTTCTGGTGCAAATGGAAGTCCCGAAATGATGCAGTGTTTAATCAAAGGAAATGTACTCAGAAGGTTTCCAACCTCGGGACAAGCAGTTGAGTCTGGAATGGGCCACTTGTAGTAATTTTAATGTTAATAATCTTTGGTGGTAGTGATTTGTTTGTATATGGTTGTATTTGGGAGTTTGGTGTAGATTTTTTTGGTTGTATATATGTATTATGTTACGGATGAAGGTACTTGAGTCATTAGGTATGTGTTGCATAAAGTTCCTTTACATTATTTCATTAGAAGTTTCACCAGATATTGTTACTTTTAACTTTTAAATTCTATTCATTTTGGGAGCGTTCGGGACCCAAAAGCTTAAGCTGCTTTTTACCCTCTATGTTTTGCTTTTTTTTTTACTTTGTTTCCGTTGTATTAAGTCTATCCTTTCCTATAGGGCTAACTTTGTTTCCGTTGTATTAAGTCTATCCTTTCCTATAGGGCTAATTTTGCCCACTTCGTTAGTAAATTGCCGTTCTAAAAACTCGACTGTATAGATGTTTAATTTCACCACTAATATTACAATTTTCATTTGGGTCTATGCGTAGGCTTTAAATCACATCTTGATTGAATTTAAAGTAATTTTTCCTGCTCGGGAGGTTTTTGAGGAATTGATATTAAGTACCAGGTATTGTATGGGTAATGGTCAAAACAGGTCGGGTATGGGTTAAAACGGTTGGGTGGGGCAAGGTTGGGAATAGGTACGAGTCGGGTCAAAACATGTATTTTTATTTTATTTGACGACATAATTCGATTAATATGCATTAATTTTTCATGCCCGGGAGGTTCCCGAGTTATGTAGTAAAAATTTATGGGCAATAGGCCCCTTTGGCTATTCATCCATCATGGCGTGTCTTCTTAGGCGTATGGGTTTCAAAAACATTCTTATACAGAGATTTCATTATGAATTAAAAGGGAATTAGCTTTACATGGAAACTTTCAATACATACGGAGGCAAAGTTAGGATACTTATGAAACCGAATTAAAAATTTGTGATGGAGAAGGGAAAGAGGATACTTTAGAGGTTCAAAGTGTTATTTATGTATTTATGTATTTTTGTTTATTGTAATTAAATTTTCCTAGCCCGGGATTTTCCCGGGTGATAGCCTAGTTTGGATCTATATGTCAAAACTATAAATTATATCGAGAAATGTTTTGTAAAATAGATGCATATATAGCTGGAAAATATGAAACGATATAGAAAAACACAAGTAAAACAACAAACAGGACATTTAATAATTTAGTTTGTCGAAGCTCTAGGTATTTATAATTTATAAAAACCACTTCAATTAGCATTTTCTCAGAACTTTTATAAGCTTTTTCTATTAAAAAAAAACCCTTTTTATCTTGATTTTCTAATAAAAATTCTTCTGAAAAGAACTTTAACAATAAACGAATAAGGGGTGGGTACCAAGCGTTTCTACAACTTGCCAATATCAAATGGATATTCCTTCACACAAAGCTGTTACCCCATGCCACACATAAACTATTATTACAAATGCTTATTAATTATGTCACTACAATTCATTACATTGATTTATTTTAATTTATTCTATTTTTTTTAACAGCTAATTTTTTCCCCTTAAATACTTACACCTCTCATTTGAACCTTGATCTCCTCACAAGAGATAAGTTCTCTTGACCACTAGACCATAACCTAAGTGGCTTTTAATTGATCCTTCTGGATGATTCAGGTTGATTTCTCTTTACCCGCACAACCTATTCCTGGTAAGAAACATATATCAGTATCGACTAATTGTGACCATTCTTGACATAATTAATAAACATATAATCGGGATCTAGAAAATAATTATATTGGCAACATTTCAAAAAAAAAATTATAGGGTCAACAAAATTGAAAAAACGTCAAATTTTCAATAAAAATTACACTACCGCCGGAGCGTCACTCTACCCCTGGTTCTAAGGTATATCCACCGCTGCATATAAGTGAGCTAAACAAGTAATTTTTGAGGAAATGATTATGACATTATCATTTACTGACCCCATTGGTCTATATATAGGGTGCTACTTTCTACACCCCCTAATTACTTTTTACACCCCCTCCTCTCACATACTTACAGGTGAGGTATGCGTGGGACCAGCAGTTTTCCTCTCACAAGGGGGTATAATTAGGAGGAAGGGGGTGTGTATAGAATCAGCCCTATATATACCCTTAGATTTTGCTGGCGATGACTGTGGTCCCTCTATTTACACCATATATTGTATCCTGTCAATCAGTCATTATCAAGTTGGTTATTTCGCAATTGCCATTCTGCTTGTTTGAGTTTCCAGTGTTACCCCTTTAGTTTGGATTTTTTTTTTTTGCCAACGCTAAACTCAAGTCTTAATAGAAGAACCCTACAACTAGTGAGTACATACTTTCGAAAGTTTAAAAAGCAAAGGCAAGTCTTTGTGGGCACAACAACAAGCTCTAGGGAACAAATGCCTATTGTGATAATACTATAGGTGTTCATGACATCCATAGAACAAAGATTCCATAGGGAGGTCTACAATATATTCGAGAATGTAAAGATGCGAATAGCCCCACAATCACAACTTGAAGGCATGGTTGTTGTCAGATGGCACGATAGGCTAAGGGAAACGATAAATGTACTTTGAACAATAAACTTACTCACATTAGAACTATCACATTTGTAACATCAATTACTTAGTTGAGGAACACGGTCTTTGTATGTTATATAACGTTAGATTAGAGAAATGCCGGTATCCAACATTCCACTTGATACATAACAAGTTAACAACCCAATAAAGGGTACCCCTTATTGGTAAAGGATGGCACTAATGCATTATGCCAAGATGAGTAATTTTAGCAACGGGTGAAAAAGTGTCGTATTGTTCTAGTAAAAGTAAAGCACTTTTCTCACAATGAGGTTTGCAAAGAGTTACAAACTTCTTTCTCTAAACTTCAACAATTACATTTCAGGTTTTGCCTTCATTGTTTTGTTACAAATTTATGTCTCGAGTGGATGTGGCTGAAATGGTGTTTTGAATATGTGTATTGAATTGTATCACGTGTTGCATACTATAGGCATTTCAAACATTGCACCAACCAATTAGGCCGACCACACACCTTTTCCTTTTCTAAAGAAAAGCAAGGGTTTATATCCACTAAATTTAAAATACTTCTCAAAGGTCCTAAAAAATTAATTGTAAAGTTAAAGTTGAACGAGTCTTTTTTAATAATTTTGTTTTGCGTTACTTTGATTATTCTCTATCAAAGTGTGAGATGATAGAACATTATTCCATATATTATTCCATATATTAATAATCAACTTATATGTGCATCATATCATAACTTATAACTTGTGCTTAGGAAGTGTTTCAAAAAAAAAAAATTGTTTTTTCACTTCTAACCCGAACATTTTCATATTTTACATTTTAACCCGTTTTCATTTTTTACTTTTAACCCAAAGTTTTCCATCTTTTATAATTTAACACAACACTTTATTATCTACAACTTTTGTACCCCATAATTTTTATCTTTCACAGGTTTTTCGTTTTACGTTTCGTTCTAAATTTTGCGAGTTAACATTTCGTAGCGCGCATGTGAGGTTCAACGTTTTTGCTCTATTTTTTCATATTTGACAGACCCGTCGCAACGCGTCCATTTTTCCCCTTTTGGAAAGTTCGCCGCAACGGGCGGGTCGTAGATCGATTAAGTTATCATTTTCTACGTTTTACGTTTCTGGTTAATTTCTTCGTATTAAGACACTGTAACGGATGTGTGTGGTTCAACGATTTTAGTCTGCTTTTCGTTCAGTGTAATTTTTACCATTTTATCTATTTTATTTTTACGATGTTGAGAGTCGATGTGGCTGTGGCATTGGTGCTACTTGGCACGGTTTTACGAACATTTTTAACCTATTAAAATTTTTACTAATTTTTGTTTCGGTTTACCCCTATACCTCCTTTACTTAAAAACTATTTTTTACGTGCATATTTTATGTACGGGTATGTGTAAATATGATTTCTTCTACATTCCGACGTAAACTTTTTTTATAGACGAGTCAGATCAAATATAATATGTTTTCGTTTAAAGAAACCATTTTTACATGCATATTTCTATGTACGTTTTCATATAAATTCAAGTTCTACGTTTCGACGTAAACTTTTTTGAGAAATGATTCAGGTCAAATATAATATGTTTTCGTGTTTATTTTATGTATGTTTCGTAAAGTTTTTTTCGAACCGAGTGGAGTCAAATTATGGTTTTTTTTTTCTCCTCTTTTTTTTTTTCAAAAGCTCTAATTAATCCCTTTTAATTACATATGCATATTTTCCTTCATACCCGTTACGTTTTCTTTGTATAAGTTGGGTCACATATAATACGTTATGATTGTTCGATATAAATTCCATTTACTTTACGTTTGATCCAATCACAATGCTTATACATGTTACACTGAGTTCAATTGGATACGTCGAAATGTGTGTTTTCATATGGTTAATGCATCATATAACGTTTGGACTAATCCATTCAATGTTTACGATGTACCCGCGCCGCAACGCGGACGAGTCTTAACCCTAGTTTTTATTATGATACAAAGTTTACATTCTTTTTTGTCTGTGTGTTCATCAATGTGTATTATGACATATAAAGTAAGGTTATATTTAAGTAAATGGGATTTTTTTTTATTTAAATAAGCTTCCTTCACTTATAATGTTAAGGTCATTTTGTAAGTTAATATCAATTTGTATTTGATCCTTACATATATAATATAAAATTTAACTAGAATAAGATTGATTATAAAATATTTTATTAAACAATTTATTCTTCTTTTTTGGACACCACAACTTGTATAGGAGATGATTGGTATTTCAACTTTTTAGTTGTGGAGTGATTGGTGTATTTTAAGCACACATTATTGAATATTAGTTATGATAAAAATGCATTAATACGAGCCTAAAATATATATATCTTTAGGGGAAAGTTTATGTACAAATAAAGTTAACGTACTAAACGTACGAATAGCATGAAAAAACAACAAGCACACGGTGGCATTTTTGTAATTATCTGCTTGTAGGGTAATTATCAAAATTACTCTACAAATGATAATGTAGAGTTCTTGTAGAGTAATTTTGATTAAAAAAAACTATACCAACCAAAAAAACCCCCAAAAAACCTAACCCCCCCCCCCCCCCCCCACCCCCCAAAACTAAAAGCTAAAAACTAAACCATAAAGCTAAACCCTATAACTAAGGGCATGTTTGGCTAAGCTTTTCCAACCCAACTTATGACTTATTGACTTAATCAAAAAGCTAAAAAGGAGTTTTTGTGACAACCCGAACTTTCAAGGTCAGTGTCGTTTAGTCTCGTGATTCTAACTTTTCCTAATTCCCTCATTTCACGTTTTTACTATATTAAACATTTTGTTAAACGTTTGTGCTATGATAATTTGTTAAACACCTTGTGGTGATAAACTTGTTAAACCTAAACGTAATCGAGTATAATTGATTGTGTATTTGGGTCGTGCACACGTAACAGGGCCGCACACACACACACTTATGTTTTACACATTCCCTAAACTATCACCCCACTTCTATTCTATCTCGGCCCACACGTTGGATCGGGCCCGAATCAAACCCCCCAACCCATGAGGTCACTCTCTCCTCCTCTTGATCGACTGTGACACATACTTGACGAGGCTTCTCCCCTACGAAATCCCTTATCCCCATCGTTCTAATAATCGGTATGTATGTATATTAGTTTTGATTGTGTTAGATTATGTGATCACATGTTAGGTTGCATGAGTATGTGCAAGGTATAGACATGGATTGTGTTTTCTTGTTATAAACCGGTGATGCGAAACTAGATAGTTGCTCACGGCATCAAATCGATAATATAGGATTCATGCTGAAGTGGTAATTATCATGTACTGATTGACTGCTATTGTTGTTTGATGAAATCGATAGTATACTACGAATGATTAGGGTGATGATTAGTCTGATGTGTTTGTGAATTAATGATTAGATTTGATCATTACGAATTATAACGGTTCCGTGATGTGAAGTTTATGATGTTCAGTTTGTATGGTAACATGTATTAATCGGAATAATAGGAGCTATTGAGTGGACTGAATAATCATGATGATAACAACCGTTAGGAAATAATTAAGGAGTGTGGATTTGAGTTATGTGATTGATGAAACTTGCATGATGTTAATCCGTGTAATCGCTGCAATAATTGTGTGGATTGATCTGATTTGGAATATGTTAACGTGTTGCTGATTTTGCGGGATGGTGGGATTGATCAGTTACGTTGGTATGGGGTTGCGGGTCGCAATCTCATGATCTCGAATTGAAACCAAACCTCACAAAACATCAGGACCCGAGACCAACTAGTTGCGAGTAGAGACTAGATCGGTTTCGACTCGAGAACTGACGCGAGACCAAGAGGTCTCGACTAGTGAAGAAATCACCCGAGAACAATGATGTCGACTCGAGATCGCTATGGTTATGAGTCGAGACCTTGTGGTCTCGACTGGAATCCAATTTGCAACTTAAATGGGCCACACACTCCATTGGACCTAGACACTATTTTTGGGCCGCACATTTAAAAGCATATATATTGGACTGTTGATATTTATTGAAACATGGATATGTAGTGTAGACACTTATGAGGACCGAATATTAGTTATGTGGTGTTTTGGGGGTGTGACAGTTTGGTATCAGAGCCACTGGTTATAATGAACTTGGTTTTAAAAATGTTTTTATAAAACCAGACTATAACCGAACAGTTCTGAATATGTGAATACGACCATGACACTCAGCTCTAGATTGCAAGGTTCGTCTTTTTCATCTGCTGCATACATTACATGGCTAGTACACATTTGTTCATGATGTAGCGTACGAACACACACTCGTCACTATAGCATGATTACATGAATTGTTTGCTTACATTATGATGCGTTGATAGTTGTCATAATCTTTGGATTTCTATGATCTTATCGTTTTGATAACCTCCGTTTGACATCTGAGATTGGGGAACCATTTGACATGAGTTAGGAGGAACTGGATGAGCATGCAAATCACAATATTATTGTGGGTGCACACATAATAATAATGTGGGGTGCATGCGAGTCCCGGTGAGGCTTAACAAGTGAAAAAGGGGTTCTGTTCCGTTATTCGATCAATGAGAAACATAACAAACCTTTAGGGGTCATAGCAGTGATTGTCTCCTACTCGAACGTGATCTTTTCACTCCTCTTTGAATCCTTACAAATCTCGATGCTATTGAGTATCACCTGAACACTCATCTGAACGTCTAGCGAACTGTGTAGAATGTTAGGTGCTAGTACAAACATCCCTGAGTTGGATGCCGTAGCGACGAATGATTGGTCTATACCTTTCTCTCGCTTTTCTTCGTTTGTTGGAACTTAACGTATTGACGCTTTAGATCCCAAAGTGCGATCACTTCTGCAACACTCTAGAAGCATAACGTGTATTACTCAAACAACTTGCAAGATCGATGGACAGGAGGATGAGCGTGGTACCTGACCGACCTCAGTACTAGGACGACCCTGATTACCGGCAACGAACACCAGCAAATTAACTTCAATCGAATCCTTAACCCTAGTCAGCGACTTATGGGAGTCAACTCTTACGAATCAATCGGGACATGAACAATGACAATTGAATATAAAGAGGAATGTGTAACTCCCCGCACCGTGAGTAGTGCCATAGCAAGTGACGTGGAATGTGAAAAGATGGACCCTGTTGGTGAAAGGTCAAAGGACCCCGTTACGAGCAGCGACATTAGAGGCAACAGACACGGCGAAATCAAGGTACTCATAATCGTAGCTTACAGTGTGGAATCAAGGGTGACTTCGACAAGGATTGACTGTTGTTAAGTCAAAATGTCAACAACCAAGGGAACAATGATAGTATTGGAAAATCCTCATAACCGTAACAACAATACTAGTAGTGGTGTTCGTGGACGGGCATTTAGGATTGGCGTAGGCGACGCCAGGCATAAAAGAAACATGGTAGCTTATGGGTAGCTAATCGCTTCGTCTCTGTCCTGCTTAACCCTGAAGCTTTTGGAAACCCACCCTGTTGTGGAACCGAATGATGGCAAGTCAATGGAAACCTCCTATGTTCGTTGGGATGCAAACTCGACCTTGTGGGACAAGTGTTCAACCTCGACCTTCCTTCTGATATCCTTGACAGTTTCGATGCATTAGTTAGTATGGATTGCTTATCCAGATATCGCACAGATATACCCTGGGAGAAGAAAATTTTGCGTCGCTAAATGCTCTAAAAGTGTCAGAGCAGTGTAAAGGTTAGCATCATTTCAGCAATGAAAGCCAGGAGCGCCTACGAAGGGACTACCCCGCTATGATAGCAACCGTTACTGATGTTAAGACTAAGAAAAGAGGATCGAGGATCCACCAATTGTCCGTGACTCCTCTCGGTGTGCTATCCGAGGAACTTTTAGGTTTACTTCCACAATTGTAGGGAAGAATCTCCATTTGATCTCGCGCCAGAGGCAGCTTTGATTGCTCGTACTCCTTACCGTCTTGCGCCTGGAGGGTTGCAAGAACTGTCCAATCAACTTCAGGAACTACTGGATGGGAGTTTTATCGATCTATTTGCTCGTCTTGGGGAGCCCGAGCCCTATGGGGGAAAGGACGAGTCCTTTCGTACGTGTACAGACTACCACAAGGTGGCAACCATAAACCGTCACCCTCTGTCTCGCATCGACAACCAGCTTGACCCGTTGCAATAATCAAGAATATATCCGGAAACTGACTTAAGACCGGACTGTTATCTGATGGAAGACCATGGGGAGGATGATTCCTAACACGGCGTTACAGATCCAGTATGGCCACTACGATTTTCTTTTCAAGTTATTTTAGATATCCAACACACCAGCAGCCTCAGGGATCACACGAGTAGTATGCGTTAACCTCGTTTCGCCAGATTCGTCGACCGCATTTATCTGTGATGTTTAGAATCACTACCAGGGGAAAGAAACACCATGAATGGCACCTGTATTTTGTCCTAGAGCTCCTAGGGGAGGAGCAACTTCACGCGAAGTCTATCTAAGTGTGACTTCAGGATTTGAGAATTACACTTTCTTGGTCATGTAATCAACGAAGTGGGAATACACGTGGATCTCGCTAAGACCCATTTTGTTAGAAACTGATCGACACTAAAGATTCCTTCGAGGATATAGCAATTTCTTAGTCTCTCTAGATACTATCGTAGATTCATCATAGGATTTTCGAGGATTACACAGTGTTAACCTCCTTAGCACAGCAGGGTGCTGTGTGTTTTTGGGAGACAAGATAGGAGAACGTCTTTTCATCTTTTGGAACCCAACACTACAATGCACTGAGCACCGTCTTTACCCGGGGGTACGGGTGATCTAGTGGTATACCATGATAGTTCGAATCAGAGCCCCAGTCACATGCCGATGTAACGCGAGAAGGTGATGGTTTACGTAGTGGATTTACAAGAAGAACTGCACGAATCATAACCTGCAGTGGAAACCATGGTCTTTGGGATTTAGATGGAGGCATTACTTGGACGGTACCAATTGCACTATTTAGACCGATCACAAGGGTCTCCCGTGTACCTTTGTTTGAGAGAGCTAATTATGTGATGGCATCGCGGGATGAAACTCTCGAGCGAATACGACTATGAAACCTAAACGCGTATGAGCTTGCAACATACCATCGACTCTAGCATACCCGATCGGATTCGCCCTGTTCACATCGAAGCACTGAAAGAAGAGAATTTTCAAGTTGAGCCCATGCGGGGCATGGAGGAGCAACTTTTGGCAAGTCGGACGATATTCGCTACTTCATGAAACGAATATGAATCCCACCATACGGCAACCGTAGGGAACTTGTGTTGAGCAAAGCACACCAGCCTCATTATTCTAGTCGTCTGGATTTTGATAAGAGATATGAGGATCTATAAATCTGGTACTGGCAACCGAGCATGAAGGTCCATATAGCAATGTATGTGAACGATGTTTGACTTGTGCGAAAGTCAAGGTGGAATATCAAGAACCTTCTGGTTTGTGTCATCAACCAGAAACACCCATTTGGAAATGAGAACAGACTGCCACGGATTTTGTCACTGGACTACCTAAAACCCAGAACGGAAACAATATCACCTAGGTGATCGTTGATTGCGTCATGTAACCAGTACACCCTCTTGCAATTAAGGAAACTGACGAGTTTTCGCAGCTTGTGAATATTCCTCTGAGAGAGACGGTTTGTAGGCACGGGGTGCCAACTCCTGTTACCTCTGGTTTTGATCTATACCTGATTTATGACAGGCACTACACAACACTCTTGGCTCACGTCTAGACATGAACATTACTTATCTCCATAGAACAAACGGTCAGAGTAGACGAACCATCCTGACACTCGAAGACATGCTGCGAGCATGTGTGTGATGGACTCAGTAAAAATTGGAAGGACACCTGACTTTGGTTGAGTTTTACTGCAACAGTTACCATTCTAATATTCAGACAATTCTGTTTGAGGTATTGCATTGACAGTAACGCTAATCTCCTTGTTGGATTAAGGTGGGTGACAACCTAATCACAGGTCCAGGACTTGTACTCGAAACTCTTGGGAAGATTACTTGGAACGGAAATCGTTTGGCAGCAACGCATGGCCGTCAGGAAAGTTGATAAGCTTAGGAAACACTGGGAGTTCGTTGTAGGCGATCGTATCATGTTGAAAGTCTCACCCTGGGAGGGTGTGGTACGCTTGGGAAGCGTGGCAAGCTTAATTTACGTTACGTTGAGTCATTCAGAATTTTGGAAAGATTCGGTCACGTGGCCTACAAACTCGAGTTACCCGATGAATTGGGTAACATACACAATACCATTTATGTCTCGAATCTAAGGCAGTGTTTGTCCAATGAAACGCTTGTGACACCCTTATTAGAGTCTGAGGTTAATGACAAGTTGCAGTTGTTGAGGAATCTACTGAAATCATGGATCGGGATGTCAAGGTGCGTAAACATAGTCGAATCCCGATCGTAAGGGTTCATTGGAACTCCAGACGTGGACCGGAGTTCACGTGGGATTGCGAGGACCAGATGAAGCTCAAATATCCTCAACTCTTCCCTACTGACCAATCTAATTCTGATATCACTGGTGAATTTCGGGACAAAATTTCATTTCAAGTTGGGGATGATGTGGCACCTGAGGAAAACTTGCAGTAATCTTGAGTTACCACTTCAGGACCCGAGACCAACTAGTTGCGAGTAGAGACTAGCTCGGTTTCGACTCGAGACCTGACGCGAGACCAAGAGGTCTCAACTAGTGAAGAAATCACCCGAGAACAATTATGTCGACTCGAGATCGTTATGGTTGCGAGTAAGGTCTCGACTGGAATCCAATTTGCAACTTAAATGGGCCGCACACTCCATTGGACCTAGACACTATTTTTGGGCCGCACATTTAAAAGCATATATATTGGATTGTTGATATTTATTGAAACATGGATATGTAGTGTAGACACTTATGAGGACCGAATATTAGTTATGTGGTGTTTTGGGGGTGTGACAGTTTTAGTGTTTGGCAAAACTATAAGTCCTTTTCAAAATGACTTTTTGAGAAGAAGAAAAAGTCATCAAAAAGTCATTTTTGAGAAGTTAGAATGTTGTAACTTTTTGAACCAACTTATTGACTTATTAGTTTTTAGTCATTTTACATCAATAAGCTAAGCCAAACACTTTTTTAAAAACTCATTTTTAAAAAGTAATAAGTCAATAAGTCCTTTTCACAAAAGTCCTTTTTAGATAAAATAAACTTAGCCAAACATGCCCTAAATGCTAACAAAATTACTCTACATGATCATTTTACAAAATTACTCTACAGGATCTTTTGTAGAGTAATTTTGAATTGTATGTTGTTTGATAAACTTGCAAGGTAATTTTGATTCAATTGTAAAGTAATTTTGATGCAGAGTAATTTTGATACACTTTTAGAGTAATTTTAATAATTACCCTAAAAGAACAAAATTACTCTACAAGAACATTTTACAAAATTACTCTACAAAAGATCAAAATTACTCTACAGGATCATTTGTAGAGTAATTTTGATAGTTACTGATAATTACGAAAATGCCACCATGTTTTTTTGTCTTTTTCTTCAGTTCGTATGTTTTGTACTTTAATTTTATTTGTATTTGATCTTTTTTCTATATCTTTAACCACTATTTTGTATAAAGTTGGTAATGGACTAATTATTCATTCAATTAATTTGTTGTAGGAAAGAAATGAATGGAAACAAGTATTATTCAAAACTCATACTAGTTTTATGGATCATATTTATTAACTTTTTTTATTTAAATTTCACTAATTGATTGGTTGCCTATTAATAAAAATGCTTTTGTGCGTCAACGCATGAAATCATAAGAATATAATTAGGGCTGCAAACGAACCGAACGAACACGAACAACACCTTGTTCATGTTCGTTTGTTAAGGAAATATATGTGTTCATGAACCTTTTATGAACACTTATCGAATGAGATTTTATGTTCGTGTTCGTTTGTTAAGGAAATTAACGTATTCGCGTTCGTTTATGTTCATTTGCTAATTTTAAGCAATTAACGCAAATAACATTCATGAACACAAACTAATGTTTATGAACACAAATGGAAACAAACGAACTCAAATAACTGTTCATAAATAGAATAGATAATACACTAATACACTGTACTTATTGTGTATTTTATTTATCGGAATATTGAAGTAATTAAAGAAAATATAGAAACTAAAACACAACCGAACATAAACACTAACGATATATCAAACACAATCCAACATAATCGAACATGTTAGCAAACGTTCACGAACATAAATGAACGAACACGACCACTGTTCATGTTCGTTCAAATAATTAAACGAATAAAATTTCATGTTCGTGTCCGTTTGGTTAATAAACGAACAAACACAAACAAACTATCCGTCAAACGGTTTATGAACTGTTCGCCGAACATTTGGTTTGAAGCCCTAAATGTAATGCATGTCTAATAAATTTTGGTTCATCAAATCTAAATTGAGCGTTTGACTAGTATGTTAGTATGTCGGTGGGCTTTTCAGGAACAAGGCATTGGTCCAATAGAAAACTAAGGAGCAGCCCATACAATTAAGAAAAAGAAGATTTAACGGCAATTTGTGGTGTGACCCTGAATTGGGTTCTGACGCACGGAACTTTTACGGCAGTTTTGGGTTCACATATGGTTCACAGAATTCAAGACTGTAGAGATGTCATGACAACCATGTACGGCTAAAATTCTTTGTAACTTCCCCGAATGAACGATTGCTTAGCTTAATACATTAAACTCTTTTTCCGATTCTTATAAATTGGTGCTTTAAAATTAAGTGAAAGTGTAATGTACAATATGCCTTATCGTACGAGCGTACGAGATTTGAAGATCGCACGTTATAAACTTCAATCGCATGTTATAAAAAAAAAGTCGCATGGTTTATAAACTTCAAAATCGTATGTTTATATAAAAAAATCGCATGTTGAAGAAAAACAAATTGCATGTTGTATAAAATAAGAAATCGCATGTTATAAAAAAAAACTCGCATGTTGAAACTCAATCTCGTACGCACCATACGTTAACCCCTAAAATTAAATTGGTTAAAATAGTTGGATGGAATAAATTGGGGTTCTAGGTTCCCACGGATTTTTTTTTTTTTTTTTGTTGCATCAAGAAACAAATGCATAAATTAATTCTGATGCAACAAAATAAATAAACTAGTTGGGCCAATGCTAGATTTATGGGCTGATCAAAGTGGGCTGCAGACAAAAACCCATGGACTTCGAAAATAATAAAGGGAGAGGAATTGAAGGAGGATGGTTACCAGATTTGATTATTGGATAGTTTTTGTTTGTGTATACGTGTTGAATATCGGAAAAAAAAAAGTAAACCATAAATTTATATATAGTTTTTATTAATGAAATAGACTTATTACATAAAAGAGCGAAACAAAATGAAAAATGATATTTTAGGTATCCAAATATGATTTTATATGATTTCATCTCTTTTGAGTTACTATACTCCATATTATTGTTTCTGGCTATAAAACAGTAACACTACAAAATAACGATAAGACTTCAAATATTATTAATTATAAATTGTAAGCTATGAGTTTTAATAAATAAAATTTAACTAAATTCTACTGTATATTAATGATCTAGATGATTAAAAACAAAATTACATGATCTCGATGTTTACTATTGGTGTTCTTTCTTATGTTGAATTAAAAAAAAAAACATTGAATCGGTTCTTGTTAACCATGAATAGCAAAGTTAAAAGTTTTCGGTGGTTAGACACATTTATTTCTTGATCGACCTCGAACAACCAAATTGCAGCTTCTTAATGTTATAATTGTTTCTTCTTACTGATATGTACAGAGCTTATAACCAATGGCCAACGAAAGAAGTGAGAGGCTAGATTGAAGTTAAGATAGAACTAGAATTGCTTTTTCCCTGATAAAATTCACAAAGGCAACATCACTTAAATACAAGGAAAGAAAACAATGAAATAACTAACTACCACTCCTAAGATTACGTAGAACATGGGAGATGGGCATCCCCACTCATCCCTTTTATATCCACACATGCATAAACAAACATAAACTACTTAAAAACATGGCTGACGTGTCAAGCACGTATCAGTCAGCAACCACTATTCTATCACTCACAAGCATTCTTTAGTGATGTTACATACCAAACGAGAGAACTCAACCCAAAAGACTAGTCTGGTGGGTGAGAGAGCTCATTTGGTATATAAACCCCACATCAGTTGCCCATACAACCGATGTGGGACAAGTCCCATACCTTGCAATGGTATTAGTCCATAACAATCGACCCTCCTTAAGGGCCAACGTCCTCGTTGGTCACGGCTGGCTCTTTCCAGGCCACCACTCCGAGCCTCGTTGGTCACGGCCACGTTGGTCACGGCTGGCTCTCTCCAGGCCACCACTCCGTGGGCCACCACTCCGAGTTCTGGCTCTGATGCCAATGTTACATACCAAACGAGAGAACTCAACCCAAAAGACTAGTCTGGTGGGTGAGAGAGCTCATTTGGTATATAAACCCCACATCAGTTGCCCATACAACCGATGTGGGACAAGTCCCATACCTTGCAATGGTATTAGTCCATAACACTTACATTGATGGGAAAGAAGTATGGTTGGTCTTCAAACTTCTAGACAACCCCTCAAAAGATTGGGTATGGTGAATTAGTTGATTAATGTTTATGTTATTTGAATAACAAGATCCACCATCAAAAGGGAAATGGTATGATGAAACTTGGTGAATGTAGCAATGATGAAAGGAAAAGAAAATGATGGTTTTATTGGTAATTTTGAACATTCTATTGGAATGTTTAGAATTCCATTACTAATACAAAAAGAATGTGAAATCCCTTGATTGAAGGAAAATATTATAAATCATTTTCAACTATATTTATATACATTAAATGGCCGACCCTATATCTATATATTGTGAAAATTAAACAATCACATGTAAGATCTCAACCTAACAACTTTAGCTTTCTTCCAAACTTCTTAATTACGACAAGTTTAAACTATGTTGTTTGTTGAGTTGAAGCACTATCACACATACTTATATAGGTGGTTTGAGTAACCAAATAGTAAATTAATGGTTAATCAAGTTTTTCGGTTCAAATTTAAGTTTACGGAAAGGATGATGCGACATATTTATTTAACATGTTAAATAGTACGATAAAAACAATTCAAATTAGTAGAATGATAAGAAATACATTTATGCAAGTAACGGCCTAGTGCCCCGTCATAGCATCACCACCCATCGCATCAAAACCATACCTTATCGTTGAGTCGTTAAAAGTAAACATAAATAGAATCGACGAGACTAAGAAACATTGAAAACGATTGTTTGTTTCTAATTTGTCAACAAAGATAATAAAATTAGGATAAGATTTTTAATAAAAAGACTTGATGCAGGCTAGCCAATGAGCAATGGTTGCGCCTTAAAATGGTAAATTCGTGTTCACCCACCACTCCAGCTCATGATATAATTCTTTTAAGTTAGTGTAGTTGTGTTGTCAAACCTAAAGACCCGACTAATTAAAAAAAGTGACCTAAATTGGGTAATTTGTATTTCTATTTTTTTAACGTTCAACAAAGCCCGACTATTTAGGTACATCTATGGACAAAAGACCAGCATGAGATATCAGACAACACTGCCACACTGGTGATCCGGCCCGTCACCAATTTCAGGGGACACCCATTGCCCAAATGACCACTGTGATAAAACCCTGTCTCGCATATGACATTTTGTTACGAATGAAGACTCTAACCGGTGACTTTCCCTAAAGAAAGTCGCCCAGATAACACTAGAGAACTTCCCCTTTGGTTATTTGTATATCTATTAAAAAATCCAGATGTGAAGAATATAATATGTTGAAAGGATATGGAGATACTTAGTATACTTGTTGAGAAAATCTCAAAAGTAGCATTTTTTTTTGTAAGTTATGAGCGTCGCACAATCACTCATAGTTGGTGCACACATCATAATGTTTATACATTGTCATTCGATATAAATAAACCACTCATAAATAACAATAGCTCACGTATGTGTTTAAATGAGTTATATATGCATTAGTGATACTCATTGTCTAAACTTCAAGTAGCAAACTCAAAGTATTGTGTTATAATCGTGCACGTGATACGCTGGGAAAGCAGGTAATACGGGAGTCCACATCATGTATGTATTGAATTTTGTCATCTATTTATCGACAAATGTGTATTCGTCTACGATACGCAACATGACCTTAAACTTGGACTATGGGATTGAAGTATGGTATACAAGCAAATAACCGAAGATTAGCGTATCTCATGACCTTAAATGTAATAATTCACTATAATAGCTCCAAAGGTATGTAACATATTAAATTAATAAAAATAAAGTAGCATATTAAACAAATAACTATTTTTATAATTATAAAAAAAAGTCGAATATAAATTCATTAGTAAGTGATTTCAACCAATTAACATGCAAGAAAAAATATAGTATCGTAATCATCATTTATATCAACCAGTATTAAGCCCCCATCGCAACATGATTAATAGCACCAATACCACACCATTGTCAGCAACAACCAACACTGAAATTGCGGCGTGTTAATGCGAAGAAATTAGACCGAAACGTAAAACATAGAAAGTAATAACTAAGACGATTTAAGACCAGCACGTCGCGACGAACCTATCAAATGGGAAAAAATTAGACGACATAAAAACGTTGAACCACACATGCACGTTGCGCCATATTTACTCGCAAAATTTAGGACGAAACGTAAAAACGTTGAACCACACACGCACATTGCGTCATGCTAACTCGCAAAATTTAGAACGAAACGTAAAACGAAAAATTTGCAAAATATGAAAAGTATAGGGGACTAAAGTTGAAAGTAAAAGAGTTGTGAGGTTAAATTGGAAAATATGAAAACTTTTGGGTTAAAAATAAGCAATAAAATAGTTTGGGGCTAAAAGTGTAATAAGAATTCTTTTTTTTTTTTATCAAAACTCCCCTAAGACCGTGTGGTATGGTGGGGCTTGGGTTGGGGCATGAGTTAACACCTGGAATTGGAGCCCCCCCCCCCCCCCCCCCACCGCCTAGTGACGTATCCGTGGGGTATGGCGGGGCGTGGGTTGGGCATGGGTTGGGTGCACCGCGTGGCAGATTATTAAAAAAAATTTATAAAATTCACACAACATTTATAAAAAAAAAAACCTACAATTTCATTAAAATTTTAAAAATTACATAATCCTAAAAATTACATAATTCCTAAAAATTACAAAATAAAAAACCTAGAGCGTTAGGTAAATTTCAAAAAGGGCGATCTTGTCGAACGCCTTTCGCTACTTGCCTTGAAACTCTATGTTCGCCACCGCCACCCGGTCCTCGTGGCTTAACTCGCCGCTCGGAACGGCTTCGTAGTAAGCCTTGAAACAATCGAGTTTGGGTCGTAGCTCGCGCCATTTATGTTGGCACGCGTTGAGGGTGTGGCGGTCGTTTCCGACGTTATGTCGGTAGGTTGCGAATGCTTCGGGCCAATATTTTGTCGGGCCAATATTTTGTTTGGCCCGGTTGCCGCCCCAGTAAATCTCGAGGACGAGATTTTATTAAGGTGGGGAGAATGTAACAACTCTAATCAAAAGTCATATTTATTTAATTAAATTGTCCATTAGGAAACCCTAATTGAGAAACCCAAGTGACTCTGAACAAACCCTAAAATTTTCAGAACAATTGGAATCAGGATTAGGGCCCCCAAAACTCAGGGGGGGTAAAACCCCAGTAACGATTATCTAAAATGTGAGCTGTAGAAACTGAATTTACGAAAACTGTCAAGTCAGCAAGGCTAGTCCCAACCGTGGCAACCCTATGCCTAAAAATAGGTCTGACGCGGGCCGCGTAAAGTTAGCTTAAATCTGACGCGGGCCGCGTAAAGGTCAAAATTCACCTATAAATACTGGGCATTGGGACTTGAATTCTGTCTTTGGAACGACGTAAATTTGAGTTACGTAGACTGAGTTATCACCGAAACAGTCCACTAAACACACACAATCACTAATTGCCGCCGCAATCAGGGTAATAACGCGATCGCTATTACGATTCAACGTCCGATCGATTATAACTATCCAACGATTGTTTAAGTGCCGCTCAAATTGAGTTTATACTTTGTTAATTCATCGTGATTTCGACTTGAATGTTTGAGTACTGCTCGAATTCGGACTATACTCTGTCATTCGTTGTGAATCCGCTGAATTGTTAAGTATTGCACTAATAAATCGTTGTGAGGGTTTTATCTCGTGAATTGACGTAACTGCTGTATTAGTTACTAACCTGTTTGTGTGTGCATTGTTATTTAAATTAGGTTAATCAAGGCTAATCAATAGGCTTATACTCTGCTCGTTAAATCAACAAATGTGAGTCATTCTCTTTTTATCAAAGTGTTTTCTTAAACATTTTCAAGATTATAATTACAGTGATTAAGTATATGTAGTCACCAAATTACAGCCGGTATGTGGGGTATTGTGCACATTACTGTTTTTATCAATATAGGTGGGCGTACCTAATTAATGATACTCGTTACTATTGGGTGAACGGACTCAATAGTAATATGACCACAGTCACCGAAACGAGTCGATGACAAATACTGTGGGTAGTTGGTTGAAATAAACATTGTAATCTCTCTTAATACGGTGAATTATAATAAAAGAGTCATTTTAGAAAAACGAATGATTCACTCAGTATTTCCCGCTGACAAAACCTTTTTCAAACATGTTTCAGGTGATCTGTTGTGATCCAGGAAAAGTGCCGTGAAGCACTATTAGCTTGAGAAAGTGGCTCAGTATAAAATAAAGAAACATGTTTTGTAAAATAAAAGATTTCTTTGTGAAATCTTAATATTGTAAATTATTGGGTTTTATCCCGAATTGTGAAATAAAATAATCGGGAAATATTTCAGTTTTAAAAAGATCCTGAAGAAACTTCCGCTGTTAATTAAATACCACGAGATTTCTGTCCCGCGGCTCCAGAAACGGGTCAAACCGGGTCGGGGGCCGTGACAGAAATAAGGTGGTATCAGAGCCACTGATTTAAGCTTACTATTGATTTTAGTCTATAAGAGATATTTAGGAAATTTAATTGTTATTCTGTGAAAACATGTTTATTAACTGATTAATTGTTGAGTTAAAGTATGGGTAAACAAAAGATTTCTGCTATCTATCACAAATTAGATACTGCACTCACAGAAAAAGGAACCTCTTCCTCCAAACACCCAGCAGAAATGGAAGAAGGGATTTTTGTCCGTAAAGCAAATTATGAAAATCCTCTTACCCAAGATAAAAGAAATTTGATTCTTAGAAAGGGACAGGAGAAAATAAAGAAATCCCAAGTCAAGAAAGTGAGGTTTAATTCAGAAATCCAGGAATTAGGAAATAGGCCACCTTGGGAAGACACATTAGATGAAAAATGGGCAAACCTTTATATGCTAGCTACCGTAGCAGAGAATGCAAACCTCTAAAATATCAATCAGCCTGGTCTAGTAGAAAATTAAATCTCCAGTAAATAAATAAAGTATAGTGTATTCTCTTTCCTATAATCTTTTGTACAAATCCGTATGCAATAAAACTTTAATGTTTATTTGTAAAACTTTGTTCCAAAGTTTTAACTTGGCATTTTTGTGCATTTTGCATATATGCTATCCAGCATGAGTGAGATATCGGAAGCATTACAGAATCTCAACCTCTACCCAGTACCAATTGAAGTCTCCCACGACTTTACTGGTTATATTGCTGACATAGAGGAACCTCTGGAATTCCAAGCTCCACCGCTGGAAAAAGCAAAATCTAAAAAGAAAAGAAGATATGTAGGATGGAGGAAAGTGCGCAGGAGAAAGCCAGTTACTCGGAAACTCCCCAAAATAGAAAACCCTATAGACAAAGGAAAAGGAATCGAAATCGGAGAAAATTCTAATCCAGCAGAGATCGAAATCCGGAAAGATTTTAAACAAAAAGGAATTGAAATTGAGAGAGTTCTAGACAAACTGAAGAAATCACATTTCAAGACGAAATCGATCGTCTGCTAGCAAATTGTGATGTCATTAGCCCTATCCATAGTAATCTATATCCTTACCTAGAAACCCAACTTCCTGTAAATCTGGAACCAGCTATTCCAGACCCACTAATCCATACTCAACCTTTAGGCCAAATGGAAGAATGGTGGACAAATGACTGGCAATTCGAAAATATTATCAACAGTCCTTATTCATTTCTTCCACAGTTTGATCCAGAACCTATCCCCAATCCTCCAATTAACAACGAAAACTTAGCCGAACTTCGTCTTTGGGGTGAAGAGTTAATTGATACAGGAAATAGGATTAGGGATATTGGAGAAAGGGTTACTTGGAAGTACGACGAAAGGGAACGTCGCTACTAAACTGTCAGTTGACCAAAGAATAGTGGGGTTGGGAAGAATGTCTGTATATTAATAATAATAGTTAAATATAACTCTGTAAAATGGGAAATAAAACATTGTAAGATAAACAGTGTGTATGGATGCCTATATAATATAGAAAGCAAAATAGAAGTCGAAACATCGACAATTTTGGATACATATATTTGTGTTGTAAGATTTTATGTGCTTTTGTGAAATTGTTTTATTTACAATTATTTGATACTAATAGTTATATTTATAATAATTATCAGATGGAAAATGCTAATAACGAACCAGTAAATGAGGGTAATCAGTCAGAGCAACATCCAGGAGATCAATATATGACTAGACAAGATATCGAAAATATTGTTGCTCAGGGGATAGCTAATGCTATTCCAGCATTCGTTGCTGCTATAAAGAATCCAATCGAAACGCAACACATCGTTCCTAGTAAACGTATTTCTGAAGATAACTTCAGTAATAGTGTAAACGGAGGCAATGATAATATCAATCATAATGAGGAACCACATCAAGCTCCTAAGAAAATGAAAACTGCAACGCCTGGTTGCACTTTCAAAGAATTCCTTGCTTGTAAACCCACTGAATTTGCAGGCAATGAAGGAGCAACTGCATCACTGCGTTGGTTAGAGAAAACCGAAGCAGTAATTGCAATAAGTAAATGTGCTAAAGATGATCAGGTCATGTACGCATCAAATCTCTTCAAGGAAGGAGCGCTCGAATGGTGGAACACTGTGCTACAAGCTAAAGGAAGAAATAGAGCTTATGCTATGATTTGGGAAGAATTTAGTAGAAAGAAAATTCTGTCCTGAATATGAAAAGGATCAAATGGAGAATAAGTTCTTAAACCATCGTATGACGGGTGTAGATTGTCGTGGTTATACTTCGACATTCTTTGAATATGCTAGAGTGGTACCAACGCTGGCTTCGCCAGAACCGGTACTCATTTTGTCACACCCCGACCACGTGGAACATACAAAACGTGGCGGAAATATCGGGGAGTGTTGTAACAGAATTAATCGTTTCAAATCCATGGCAATTGAAGTTTCGTTTTATTGATTAAAAGTGTTAAAATGTCTTAACAAACAAGAAAATACAACATAATTAACTAGTCTTGCATCTTTTATTGTCACTAAAGTCCAAGACTGCCTATATGTATCTTGATCATCTTATGCAACAGTTCCTGAAAAACACATGTGAAAATAGGTACGTCAGCATAAAAATGCCTGTGAGATACATAGGTTTTGTGAACATAGGTTTCATGACTTATGTTTGAGAAAATGTTTAGTCATGAACCTTGTAATTTGCTTTGTTTTGTAAATCATTTGAAAAACAATGAGTTCAGATGATATGTATAAATAAGTGAATAATGTATGGTTAAATAAATAACCATGTAAGATGAGTTTGTATAAGATAAGTTGTTTGTAAAACAATGTCTTGTGAAAAGTATGTTATTTGTATAAAATGTTCTATGTCTCAAACTGAAATGATTCAAATAACGCTATGATATGTAATACCATACAAACACTTATATATAGGAAGTACCAGCGGCGTATCCACCATGCTTGTATCATATTACACACACATCGTTACTTAATCACTTAATCAAACCAAACCAAACAATGTAAAATGTCTATGTTTAAATCAATTGTCAAATGTATTGAATAAAGTATTCATGTCAAGATGTAAATCATGTCAAAATGTCTATGTCAAATATCCATGTCAAATGTCTATGTCAAATATCCATGTCAAATGTCTATGTCAAATATCCATGTATGGCAAGTGAAATGTCTCAACTAAACCATATGCACAACAACAAAGTATTGAAGTAAAACTTGGTTTAAATCAAAGTTATGTTTTGTGGGAAATACATGATCAATGTCAATCATGTTAAAATGTCTATGTCGAAATGTCTATGTCAAAAATGTCATGTAAAACAATGTACTAAGTAATGCACACAATGGCAATACATAGCATGAACTGTAATGAAATCATGTACTATAATGTACTAACGAACATAGCAAGTATATGATGTCAAAACAGGAAAGCATGAAAGTAACAAGTAGGCACATGTGTTCCACCCCAAAACAGTTTGGAAAACAGTAAAAGAGGGGTCTATGTACTCACCTGAGATTGCTCAGTAGTCCTTGAGTAACAACTAAACAATGCTAGAGATCGCGGATATCAAACGGCACCTAGTATAGGTAACTACATTAATAAACCGGACCTAAATCGGAGGATCGGGTAGCATTAGGGTTTGTAAACCAAACGAGTGTAGAGACTCGTGTCTTTTGGTTTAACAAAGCCTACCTACTAAATGAAACTTAACCTAAGTGTCTACGACCCATTACGACCCGTTTAGGTAGCTTATGCTACTTTAACGCGTCGTTCGCGTGAAACGCGTTCGGACCGCCTAACTAGCCCTATGACAAGTGTTATATGCCTAAACATATTACATAATCAGTTATGTGACAAAGGTTTAGGTTACATATGCTTAATTACCAATTATACATGAAAAGGGTATTCTGGTAATTTACCTAAGGCATATAAACTACCTATCATACAACTACTTAAACGATGTGACCATAGGGTATAACCTCGGAAGGTTATTCCCTACCTACTATGGTCACCTAATGTGTTTGGTCGGATCCTAATGATCGACCAAACTGGGTCGGGTTCGAGGTATAAGCGATTTATCAGATCGCTTACCCTACGACCCTAGACAACGTGGTAATCAGTGGGCATAGTCCCAAGGGACTATGACCAACGTGATTACACTCACGTTGCGAAGTTCAAACGAACTTCGCATTGACCATTACCGGTCAACGCTGAAAGTCAAACAAAGTTTGACTTTCTGACTCGAAAAGCAGTAAAATAAGGAAAAGAACGAAAGAATACTTACGAAGGGTCCCCGAATGCTAATCGTGATCGAATAGCTTAGGTATGAAGCGAAGGCTTCAACTTAGAGCTCCTAAATCAGATTCTAGTGGGTTTTTGTGTTGAGTATGGATGGGTATTTATAGTAAATGCACCACCGTTAGGATCGTTTATCGGGAAACGTGCCTTGATCTCACCCGTACAAGTGTCGGAAGCTTATGGTGGCTCATTTGGTCACTCACCATAAGAGATCAACACTTGGCATTGGGATTAGGAGTGGTTTGCAGCTGTTAACAGCTGTTTAAGAAGGTTCTGATCTGCTGGAGATACCTTACGGACCGTAAGGTCAATGGTGTTGCGGTCCGTAAGCTAACCTGCAGACCAAAACTTTGATTTTTTGGCAGTTTTGGTCCCTGCTGAGTAATAAGGCCATTTTCGACACGTTTAAGGCCCGTTAACCCCATTTCAAAGCTCTAAAATGAAGTTAAAGTATAGGGAACTTAAAATGTGCTCAAAAATATCTCGGATGTCGGTTCGTTTAGCCGTACAGTTGCGATGTTCGGTTAATTACGACGGAATGCGCACAAGCGCGAAAAACGATCCAAATGACGCGACGAATGGATTTTTCTTATGGCGAACACTAAAATATAATATAGTCATGCTTACATAAATTTTTGGATGTCCGGATGTATTCGGAACGTAAGTTATGCGCGAAAATGCAAACTTGTGCACTTTTTGACACTTTTAGTCCCTGAATGACCCAAAAGTTTATTTTAGCACACCGAACCCATCAAAGCCTATTTCTAAGCTATGTAGAGGATTTTTAAGGTGTGTTTAACTTATGGTCATGTTCCGGAATGTCTATTACAGTTCAAATTGGCATACTTTCGCAGTTTGTCAACTTTAGTACCTGTAAGCGATTAAACTTTGATTTCACCACACCAAACCTTCCAAAACTTATATCTAAGTTATGTATAGGTTATTTAAGGTATGTTAAGCCTATTTCACTATTCCGGAGTGTTCGTTGCATTAAACTGGTTATATTTACGCATTAGTACGTGTATAACCTTCCAGAAAGCGATTTAGAGCTTGAAATCGAACATGAGTCGATATGTGCAAAAGATACACATATTTACACAAGTCCAAAGTATGAAATACATTATTTCATTGGTTTGGCATTTGTTTGATGGTTGAAATGGCACAGGTGTTACAGTCTCCCCTACTTTAGGAAATTTCGTCCCGAAATTAATTCGTAGGAGTCTATTTGTGACTTTGTGTTAAATAACCATCAAAGATGAACAAGACGTAATCCTGTAATTTCTCTTTAACGAACATTTTTCAGAAATGAAAAATGAACAGAGTTATTTTCAACAGGCATTCTTTAGAAACAAAATGAACAGAATAGTCATTTTACATCTTCAGAAATAAAAATGAACGGAATAGTCATTTTATATCTTCAGAAACAAAAATGAACGGAATAGTCATTTTACATCTTCAGAAACAAAAATGAACAGAATAATCATTTTACATCTTCAGAAACAAAACAGAATAGTCATTTTACATCTTCGGAAACAAAAATGAACGGAATAGTCATTTTACATCTTCAGAAACAAAAATGAACGGAATAGTCATTTTACATCTTCAGAAACAAAAATGATCGGAATAGTCATTTTACATCTTCAGAAACAAAAATGAACGGAATAGTCATTTTACATCTTCAGAAACAAAAATGAACGGAATAGTCATTTTACATCTTCAGAAACAAAAATGAACGGAATAGTCATTTTACATCTTCAGAAACAAAAATGAACGGAATAGCCATTTTACATCTTCAGAAACAAAAATGAACGGAATAGTCATTTTACATCTTCAGAAACAAAAATGATCGGAATAGTCATTTTACATCTTCAGAAACAAAAATGAACGGAATAGTCATTTTACATCTTCAGAAACAAAAATGAACGGAATAGTCATTTTACATTTTCAGAAACAAAAATGAACGGAATAGTCATTTTACATCTTCAGAAACAAAAATGAACGGAATAGTCATTTTACATCTTCAGAAACAAAAATGAACGGAATAGTCATTTTACATCTTCAGAAACAAAAATGAACAGAGTTAACTCTAGATACATGACAAAACTTGCTGTGGTTTCTGTGCACTAAATTTTATAATTATGTACGCGTCCATAATTACGTAATTCCTTGCACAGTCCGCACAGTGCATTTCATGATGTGTCGGGGAAGAAAAATATCAAATCTGTGATGAGTGTGACTAGACTACCCTAGGGTCCTTTTAATCAGATCAACACATGATCTTTTTAATTAGACCACCAAGGAGTCCTTTCAGCTATATCATCACATGATTTTACTAACCAGATTTTTGGATCAATCTGTTTAACTAGACCCCTCAGGGGTCTAATTATGGAGTAGTACCTTATAATCCAAGGGACTTAACTACAACGTAGAAGTCCATTAAGGATTTAATATAGTACCTTTGGATATCCTACTATGAATTTCCTTATACAAAGATATGGAAGATTCTACGAGGATTTGGATAACAAAACTTGGATTACACAAAAACATAAAAGAAAACACATAAGCACATAATCACATAGTTGTTTAATTTGTTTATTAATTTGTTATCTTTGGACGCGGATACTTAAAGTACACCAGGAATCCAATTCGTGGATTTCAGTTGGCACTTTAATCATTTCAAGAATCCATTCATGAAGATAGGATGATCAACCAAAAATTTGATTTCCGTTTTTCAGGAAAAACGCAATATTCGAATTAAGGTACACAATAATTTAGGACATACGGAAATACCCTTGGGTACCCTATTAAGAATTTATAGTGGTACTTGGGGTATCCGTACAGAATTATAACTTGTACCTTGTACTTCGTTTCTTTGCAAGAGACGGGTACTTAGGATCTTCGTGGAAAACGCAAGAGATTGTAACATGGAAGAATTTTGGGGATAGTTTGCTTTTCAAGGAATACGATTCCTCGATTGTCGGTATTATAGGGGATATGTTGTTTATGCATACAACTATATAAATACATTGTAATGTAAATAAAAAGATTTATTTATTAACAATGATAACAACTGTTTCATGAACCTTGACAACAAAAGAAAATAATACATAAGATATGATTATTTCTAAAGAGTGTTGTCCCCTAGTCGATCAGATGCTCATCTCTGTGCTGGATTAGCATTAGCAAGCTTTGGGCAATTTCTTCGGAAATGTCCCATCTCACCACACTTGTTGCAAGAACCTGGTGGAAAGCGAGCTCGAGCGGGTTTGTTGTCGGCTTGATTCGGTGCAACTGCTGCAACGCAAACTTTTGCCACATGACCTTTAAGTCCACAAATTTGGCATTCGCGGCACTTCACATTAGCATGATGATGTAGGCCACATCGGTTACACAAGGGTGAAGTTCCATTGTATGGCTTCCTAGTACGGGGTTGAGCTGGTTGGTTGGGGATAGCTTGATCATTGTGAGCGATCATGGCGAAGTTCTGAGAAGCCTTTTGCTTCTTTGACCGCTCAAGGGATCCAATCTGCTCATCCATGGTCTTTGATTCCTCGATTGGTTTCTTGTCACCCTTTCGGAAAAGCTTACGTTTCCTGATCTGAGATTCAGTCAACGTTGCAGATAGCTCAATGGCCTGCCTAACCGTAGTGGGGTTACTACCAGTAACAATGTCTTGAACTGTGTCAGGGAGACCATCAATGTATTTTTCGATCGCCTTATCCAAAGGCGTAACCATGGTAGGACACAACAGGCTCAGCTCCTCATATCGATCAGTGTATGCTCGATGTTCACCGCTGTCTTGCTTAAGATCGTCGAATTCCCTTTCCAATGCCCTGATCTCGTGACGAGGACAGAATTCCTTCATCATCAGTGTTCGAAGTTCTTCCCAAGTTTGGGCCAGTGCCACTTCGGCACCCCTATCTCTCACCACACCGTTCCACCATGTCAAAGCTCGTTTCTCAAAGACACTAGATGCGAAGTCTACCTTTCGCTCGTTTGGACATTGAACATGCCTGAAGGTGCTCTCTAGACTCTCGAACCATTGCAAAAGTGCAGTCGCTCCTTGAGACCCAGAAAACTTTGATGGCTTGGCTGAGTTGAACGTCTTGAAGCTGCAGAGAGCATTATTGTTGTTGATAGCTTGGTGACATTGGGCAACGAGGTTTGGGATTGCAGCAGTTATTTGCTGTGTAATGACAGCTGCCAGATCGTCAATAGATACCGGATTTTCGCGTCGTGGAGGCATTCTAAAAGAGGAAACATGAAAGGAAACGAGTGAGAGGATTAGACGAAAAGAATGAGATGAAACAAATCTGATGAAAGCCAGGATAGTGGTCATTTGTTTGTTACTACAAAGCAACAAACGACACACAGTGACTGAATTAAAGTAAATGGATCAAAATAATGTATCGCGAAGACATGCTCGCCTATAAGTGAACACTCATCCCAAGAATTCCCAGGTAAGCACAACTGGTCTCGCGTCTGATGAGATGTATACGAAGTGCTTGCCTAGACAGAAAACCCAGAATACAGGCATTCACCCTTCCAGTTTGCACGTGTTCACACTATTTAGGACCCAAAACTTTGACGAGATTTTGAAAACTCAAAAGGGTTCAAAATCTTACAATAGAGGGTTCAAAACCTTGTAATCAATCATCCTAGAACAGATGATTAGTTTTCAAAGCGGTTTTGAAATTTATGTTCTTGTTGTGGTCGTCGCCTAAGGATAGGTGACAGTATTGTTTTATGACTAAACGCAAGTAAACTCGCGTTAGGGTCCTAAGAAGGTTATAGACTAGGTCAAAGCATTACTAATAACCTAATTCCCTATAACCATTGGCTCTGATACCATCTTTTCTGTCACACCCCGACCACGTGGAACATACAAAACGTGGCGGAAATATCGGGGAGTGTTGTAACAGAATTAATCGTTTCAAATCCATGGCAATTGAAGTTTCGTTTTATTGATTAAAAGTGTTAAAATGTCTTAACAAACAAGAAAATACAACATAATTAACTAGTCTTGCATCTTTTATTGTCACTAAAGTCCAAGACTGCCTATATGTATCTTGATCATCTTATGCAACAGTTCCTGAAAAACACATGTGAAAATAGGTACGTCAGCATAAAAATGCCTGTGAGATACATAGGTTTTGTGAACATAGGTTTCATGACTTATGTTTGAGAAAATGTTTAGTCATGAACCTTGTAATTTGCTTTGTTTTGTAAATCATTTGAAAAACAATGAGTTCAGATGATATGTATAAATAAGTGAATAATGTATGGTTAAATAAATAACCATGTAAGATGAGTTTGTATAAGATAAGTTGTTTGTAAAACAATGTCTTGTGAAAAGTATGTTATTTGTATAAAATGTTCTATGTCTCAAACTGAAATGATTCAAATAACGCTATGATATGTAATACCATACAAACACTTATATATAGGAAGTACCAGCGGCGTATCCACCATGCTTGTATCATATTACACACACATCGTTACTTAATCACTTAATCAAACCAAACCAAACAATGTAAAATGTCTATGTTTAAATCAATTGTCAAATGTATTGAATAAAGTATTCATGTCAAGATGTAAATCATGTCAAAATGTCTATGTCAAATATCCATGTCAAATGTCTATGTCAAATATCCATGTCAAATGTCTATGTCAAATATCCATGTATGGCAAGTGAAATGTCTCAACTAAACCATATGCACAACAACAAAGTATTGAAGTAAAACTTGGTTTAAATCAAAGTTATGTTTTGTGGGAAATACATGATCAATGTCAATCATGTTAAAATGTCTATGTCGAAATGTCTATGTCAAAAATGTCATGTAAAACAATGTACTAAGTAATGCACACAATGGCAATACATAGCATGAACTGTAATGAAATCATGTACTATAATGTACTAACGAACATAGCAAGTATATGATGTCAAAACAGGAAAGCATGAAAGTAACAAGTAGGCACATGTGTTCCACCCCAAAACAGTTTGGAAAACAGTAAAAGAGGGGTCTATGTACTCACCTGAGATTGCTCAGTAGTCCTTGAGTAACAACTAAACAATGCTAGAGATCGCGGATATCAAACGGCACCTAGTATAGGTAACTACATTAATAAACCGGACCTAAATCGGAGGATCGGGTAGCATTAGGGTTTGTAAACCAAACGAGTGTAGAGACTCGTGTCTTTTGGTTTAACAAAGCCTACCTACTAAATGAAACTTAACCTAAGTGTCTACGACCCATTACGACCCGTTTAGGTAGCTTATGCTACTTTAACGCGTCGTTCGCGTGAAACGCGTTCGGACCGCCTAACTAGCCCTATGACAAGTGTTATATGCCTAAACATATTACATAATCAGTTATGTGACAAAGGTTTAGGTTACATATGCTTAATTACCAATTATACATGAAAAGGGTATTCTGGTAATTTACCTAAGGCATATAAACTACCTATCATACAACTACTTAAACGATGTGACCATAGGGTATAACCTCGGAAGGTTATTCCCTACCTACTATGGTCACCTAATGTGTTTGGTCGGATCCTAATGATCGACCAAACTGGGTCGGGTTCGAGGTATAAGCGATTTATCAGATCGCTTACCCTACGACCCTAGACAACGTGGTAATCAGTGGGCATAGTCCCAAGGGACTATGACCAACGTGATTACACTCACGTTGCGAAGTTCAAACGAACTTCGCATTGACCATTACCGGTCAACGCTGAAAGTAAAACAAAGTTTGACTTTCTGACTCGAAAAGCAGTAAAATAAGGAAAAGAACGAAAGAATACTTACGAAGGGTCCCCGAATGCTAATCGTGATCGAATAGCTTAGGTATGAAGCGAAGGCTTCAACTTAGAGCTCCTAAATCAGATTCTAGTGGGTTTTTGTGTTGAGTATGGATGGGTATTTATAGTAAATGCACCACCGTTAGGATCGTTTATCGGGAAACGTGCCTTGATCTCACCCGTACAAGTGTCGGAAGCTTATGGTGGCTCATTTGGTCACTCACCATAAGAGATCAACACTTGGCATTGGGATTAGGAGTGGTTTGCAGCTGTTAACAGCTGTTTAAGAAGGTTCTGATCTGCTGGAGATACCTTACGGACCGTAAGGTCAATGGTGTTGCGGTCCGTAAGCTAACCTGCAGACCAAAACTTTGATTTTTTGGCAGTTTTGGTCCCTGCTGAGTAATAAGGCCATTTTCGACACGTTTAAGGCCCGTTAACCCCATTTCAAAGCTCTAAAATGAAGTTAAAGTATAGGTAACTTAAAATGTGCTCAAAAATATCTCGGATGTCGGTTCGTTTAGCCGTACAGTTGCGATGTTCGGTTAATTACGACGGAATGCGCACAAGCGCGAAAAACGATCCAAATGACGCGACGAATGGATTTTTCTTATGGCGAACACTAAAATATAATATAGTCATGCTTACATAAATTTTTGGATGTCCGGATGTATTCGGAACGTAAGTTATGCGCGAAAATGCAAACTTGTGCACTTTTTGACACTTTTAGTCCCTGAATGACCCAAAAGTTTATTTTAGCACACCGAACCCATCAAAGCCTATTTCTAAGCTATGTAGAGGATTTTTAAGGTGTGTTTAACTTATGGTCATGTTCCGGAATGTCTGTTACAGTTCAAATTGGCATACTTTCGCAGTTTGTCAACTTTAGTACCTGTAAGCGATTAAACTTTGATTTCACCACACCAAACCTTCCAAAACTTATATCTAAGTTATGTATAGGTTATTTAAGGTATGTTAAGCCTATTTCACTATTCCGGAGTGTTCGTTGCATTAAACTGGTTATATTTACGCATTAGTACGTGTATAACCTTCCAGAAAGCGATTTAGAGCTTGAAATCGAACATGAGTCGATATGTGCAAAAGATACACATATTTACACAAGTCCAAAGTATGAAATACATTATTTCATTGGTTTGGCATTTGTTTGATGGTTGAAATGGCACAGGTGTTACACATTTCTCGTTACATTTGGGGACTGATTAGTGAAATCCGCAATATTGTTAAAACTGCGAGACCTCGCACTATTGACGATGCTGTGGAATTAGCTAATACCCTAACCGACGAATTGGTGCGCACAAGAGATGAAGACAGAAAGAAAGAATTGGCTCAGAAAATTACCCAAGGATTTCGTACGGGTAATAATAACAGTTTCAAAAGAAGAGGAACATGGCAATCTTCAAATATGCCATTCTGCAGGAATTGCAAAAAGAAACATTATGGAAGATGTAATATAATCTGCAATTTTTGCAAAGTTATAGGACATCGTGAAGAAAACTGCAGGAAGAAATCCACAATCTGTTACAATTGTGGAGAAGTAGGACATTTCAAACCCGAATGTCCTAAACTGGTCAAACCAGCAGACAACAAAACCAAGGCGACCGATGGAACTAATAAGAAGAATGCCAGGGCATTTCAGCTGACCACTCAAGAAGCAGAACTCATCCCAGATGTGATAGCGGGTACGTTCTTAGTTCACAACGTATACGCAAAAGTATTATTTGACTCTGGTGCGAACCAAAGTTTTATAAATACTTCATTCTGCCAAGCTCTTAAGTTACCTTTAACCAATATTAGGCAAATTTTTACAGTTGAAACGGCAGAAGGAAATTCAGTTAAAATAGATAAAGTTTTGCAAGAAGAAAACATAGAACTTTTAGGACATAAATTTTCTGCAAAACTATTGCCAATGAATTTAGCTGAATTTGATGTTGTATTAGGAATGGATTGGTTGGTAGCCAACCATGCTAGAATCCTTTGTGATCAGAATTCCATAGAAATTCAATCAACCACTGGAGAAGTGATTAGGATTACAGGAGATAAACCACGTAAACCCATGAAGTTCATATCAGTAATGAAAGTTGCTAATTATGAACGAAAACAAGGAATAGTATATATGATTTCAGTAATCATTAGTACTAAGGGAAAAGAAATTAAGGAAATTCCTGTAGTCTCAGAATATCCGGATGTATTCCCAGAAGAGTTACCGGGATTACCACCAGATAGGGAAGTAGAATTTAGGATTCATCTAATTCCATGAACTACACTGATAGCCAAGGCACCTTATCGGTTAGCACCCACAGAAATGTTAGAACTAAAAACGCAATTAGATGAATTACTAAGTAAAGGATTCATACAACCTAGCTCATCCCCTTGGGGAGCGCCAGTGTTGTTTGTAAAGAAAAAGGATGGTTCAATGAGAATGTGTATCGATTATAGAGAATTGAATAAGGTTACCATTAAGAATCGATACCCATTACCTAGGATTGATGATCTGTTTGATCAACTTCAGGGGGCTAGATATTTTTCTAAGATAGACTTAAGCTCCGGATATCATCAATTGAAGGTACAAGAAGAAGACATACCTAAAACTGCTTTCAGAACTAGGTATGGTCATTATGAGTTTACAGTCATGCCCTTTGGGTTAACAAATGCACCTGCTGCATTCATGGACATGATGAATAGGATCTGTAAACCATATTTGGATAAATTTGTAATTGTTTTCATAGACGATATACTTATTTATTCCAAAAGTCAGACAGAGCATTGTGAACACCTTCATGCACTCTTAACTTTGTTAAGAAAAGAACAGCTTTACGCTAAATTCTCGAAGTGTGAATTTTGGTTGCAAGAAGTGCAATTCTTAGGACATATGGTGAATCACGAAGGTATTCACGTAGATCCTGCTAAGATAGAGGCAATTACCAATTGAAAGGTTCCACAAACAGCAATGGAAATTAGAAGTTTTATAGGTTTAGCTGGGTATTATAGACGGTTTATTAAGGATTTTTCCAAGATAGTCGTACCATTAACTAAGTTAACATGTAAAGCCGTTAAGTTTGAATGGGGACCAAAGCAAGAAGAAGCCTTTAGAATATTAAAGCAGAAATTAACAAATGCACCAATCTTAGCCTTACCAGAAGGAACTGAAGATTTTGAGGTATATTGTGATGCTTCAAAACTAGGATATGGATGTGTGCTTATGCAACGCAAAAAGGTGATTGCATATTCTTCAAGGCAATTGAAAAGGCACGAAGAAAATTATACGACTCATAATTTAGAATTAGGAGCCGTAATTTTTGCCCTTAAGATTTGGAGACATTATCTGTATGGAAGTAAATTTACTATTTATACAGATCATAAAAGTTTAAGGTATATATTTGGGCAAAAAGAATTAAACATGAGACAAAGGAGATGGATGGAAATCTTAAGTGATTACGACTGTGATATTCAGTATCACGAAGGAAAGGCAAATGTAGTTGCAGATGCTTTAAGTCGTAAGTATTATGAGAAACAACGACGAGTTCGTGCTCTCAGATTAAATCTACAAATAGATTTAATGGAACAATTGAAGAATGTTCAAGTTACAGCAATCAAGGATGATGCTGAAGGAATGAAAGGACGAATGAAGGAATTAGAACAAGGAGCAGATGGAATTTGGAGATTCCATAAAAGTAGAATTTGGGTACCTAAGCAGGGAGATTTAAGACCTAAGATTTTAGAAGAAGCCCATAAATCTAGGTATACTATGCACCCAGGAAACAATAAGATGTACCAAGATTTAAGAAAGAACTTTTGGTGGATAGGAATGAAAAAGGATATAGCACAATATGTTTCTAAATGTCTTACTTGTTCACAAGTTAAGGCAGAACATCAGAAACCCTCAGGTCTACTACAACAATTAGAAATGCCTGTATGGAAATGGGAACTTATAACAATGGATTTTGTTACTAAGTTACCCAAAACCAGAAAAGGTAATGATGCGATTTGGGTAATTGTGGATCGATTAACCAAATCAGCTCACTTTCTACCAATGAAAGAAACCTTTAGCATGGAAAGACTGGCTAAATTGTATGTAGATGAAGTTGTATCCCTACATGGAGTCCCACTCTCCATTGTTTCGGATAGGGATAGTCGTTTTACTTCTCATTTCTGGAAAAGTTTCCAGCAAGCTATGGGAACTCGACTCAATTTGAGTACTGCATATCATCCCCAAACAGACGGACAAAGTGAAAGGACAATCCAAACTCTGGAAGACATGCTCCGAGCATGTGTAATAGATTTTGGTGGAAATTGGGATGATCACTTACCTCTGATTGAATTCTCCTACAATAACAGTTATCATTCAAGTATTGAAGCTGCTCCATTTGAAGCACAGTATGGAAGAAAGTGCAGAACTCCAGTATGTTGGGCAGAAATAGGAGAAAATCAATTATCAGGTCCAGAGATAGTACAAGAAACGACCGACAAGATTACTCAAATCAAGGAAAGGTTGAAGACGGCTCGAGATCGCCAAAAGAGTTATGCAGACAATAGATGCAGGCCGTTAGAATTCCAAGTAGGAGACAAAGTACTATTGAAAGTTTCTCCTTGGAAAGGAGTAGTTAGATTCGGAAAGAAAGGAAAGTTAAGTCCTAGGTACGTAGGACCATTTTCAGTGATCCAACGTATAGGACCAGTTGCTTATCGGTTACAACTACCAGAAGAATTAGCTGGAGTACATGATGTATTTCATGTATCCAATCTCAAGAAATGCTTAGCAGACGAATCACTGGTAGTACCTCTTCAAGATATAGAGGTAAACAAAAAGTTGAAATTTGTTGAGAAACCTCTTCAAATTGAGGATCGAAAGATTAAGTTTCTCAAACATAAACGACTAGTTTTAGTCAAAGTTAGATGGGATTCAAAGAGAGGAGCTGAATATACTTGGGAGCTGGAATCGGAAATGAAGAGAAAGTATCCTCATTTATTCCAGTAAATCTCGAGGACGAGATTTTATTAAGGTGGGGAGAATGTAACAACTCTAATCAAAAGTCATATTTATTTAATTAAATTGTCCATTAGGAAACCCTAATTGAGAAACCCAAGTGACTCTGAACAAACCCTAAAATTTTCAGAACAATTGGAATCAGGATTAGGGCCCCCAAAACTCAGGGGGGGTAAAACCCCAGTAACGATTATCTAAAATGTGAGCTGTAGAAACTGAATTTACGAAAACTGTCAAGTCAGCAAGGCTAGTCCCAACTGTGGCAACCCTATGCCTAAAAATAGGACTGACGCGGGCCGCGTAAAGTTAGCTTAAATCTGACGCGGGCCGCGTAAAGGTCAAAATTCACCTATAAATACTGGGCATTGGGACTTGAATTCTGTCTTTGGAACGACGTAAATTTGAGTTACGTAGACTGAGTTATCACCGAAACAGTCCACTAAACACACACAATCACTAATTGCCGCCGCAATCAGGGTAATAACGCGATCGCTATTACGATTCAACGTCCGATCGATTATAACTATCCAACGATTGTTTAAGTGCCGCTCAATTTGAGTTTATACTTTGTTAATTCATCGTGATTTCGACTTGAATGTTTGAGTACTGCTCGAATTCGGACTATACTCTGTCATTCGTTGTGAATCCGCTGAATTGTTAAGTATTGCACTAATAAATCGTTGTGAGGGTTTTATCTCGTGAATTGATGTAACTGCTGTATTAGTTACTAACCTGCTTGTGTGTGCATTGTTATTTAAATTAGGTTAATCAAGGCTAATCAATAGGCTTATACTCTGCTCGTTAAATCTACAAATGTGAGTCATTCTCTTTTTATCAAAGTGTTTTCTTAAACATTTTCAAGATTATAATTACAGTGATTAAGTATATGTAGTCACCAAATTACAGCCGGTATGTGGGGTATTGTGCACATTACTGTTTTTATCAATATAGGTGGGCGTACCTAATTAATGATACTCGTTACTATTGGGTGAACGGACTCAATAGTAATATGACCACAGTCACCGAAACGAGTCGATGACAAATACTGTGGGTAGTTGGTTGAAATAAACATTGTAATCTCTCTTAATACTGTGAATTATAATAAAAGAGTCATTTTAGAAAAACGAATGATTCACTCAGTATTTCCCGCTGACAAAACCTTTTTCAAACATGTTTCAGGTGATCTGTTGTGATCCAGGAAAAGTGCCGTGAAGCACTATCAGCTTGAGAAAGTGGCTCAGTATAAAATAAAGAAACATGTTTTGTAAAATAAAAGATTTCTTTGTGAAATCTTAATATTGTAAATTATTGGGTTTTATCCCGAATTGTGAAATAAAATAATCGGAAAATATTTCAGTTTTAAAAAGATCCTGAAGAAACTTCCGCTGTTAATTAAATACCACGGGATTTCTGTCCCGCGGCTCTAGAAACGGGTCAAACCGGGTCGGGGGCCGTGACAGAAATAAGGTGGTATCAGAGCCACTGATTTAAGCTTACTATTGATTTTAGTCTATAAGAGATATTTAGGAAATTTAATTGTTATTCTGTGAAAACATGTTTATTAACTGATTAATTGTTGAGTTACAGTATGGGTAAACAAAAGATTTCTGCTATCTATCACAAATTAGATACTGCACTCACAGAAAAAGGAACCTCTTCCTCCAAACACCCAGCAGAAATGGAAGAAGGGATTTTTGTCCGTAAAGCAAATTATGAAAATCCTCTTACCCAAGATAAAAGAAATTTGATTCTTAGAAAGGGACAGGAGAAAATAAAGAAATCCCAAGTCAAGAAAGTGAGGTTTAATTCAGAAATCCAGGAATTAGGAAATAGGCCACCTTGGGAAGACACATTAGATGAAAAATGGGCAAACCTTTATATGCTAGCTACCGTAGCAGAGAATGCAAACCTCTAAAATATCAATCAGCCTGGTCTAGTAGAAAATTAAATCTCCAGTAAATAAATAAAGTATAGTGTATTCTCTTTCCTATAATCTTTTGTACAAATCCGTATGCAATAAAACTTTAATGTTTATTTGTAAAACTTTGTTTCAAAGTTTTAACTTGGCATTTTTGTGCATTTTGCATATATGCTATCCAGCATGAGTGAGATATCGGAAGCATTACAGAATCTCAACCTCTACCCAGTACCAATTGAAGTCTCCCACGACTTTACTGGTTATATTGCTGACATAGAGGAACCTCTGGAATTCCAAGCTCCACCGCTGGAAAAAGCAAAATCTAAAAAGAAAAGAAGATATGTAGGATGGAGGAAAGTGCGCAGGAGAAAGCCAGTTACTCGGAAACTCCCCAAAATAGAAAACCCTATAGACAAAGGAAAAGGAATCGAAATCGGAGAAAATTCTAATCCAGCAGAGATCGAAATCCGGAAAGATTTTAAACAAAAAGGAATAGAAATTGGAGAGAGTTCTAGACAAACTGAAGAAATCACATTTCAAGACGAAATCGATCGTCTGCTAGCAAATTGTGATGTCATTAGCCCTATCCATAATAATCTATATCCTTACCTAGAAACCCAACTTCCTGTAAATCTGGAACCAGCTATTCCAGACCCACTAATCCATACTCAACCTTTAGGCCAAATACCCCATAGTCTAAGCAAGGGTTACTACACCACTATGCATTAAAGTGTTGCTTATTTATAGTATTTAAATTATATACTATAAATTTGTAACAATTCTTGGCATTTTCTTTGTACTATGTGTATTGAAGTTTGTATTATGGTTTTAAGAAACCATGGTAAATAATAAATAAGCAACCCTTTTGTTTTATATAGAGTTGTGCCCTTAGCATTAAGAGTTTTTCAAAAAAAAAATTGATTTTTCACTTTGACGCCCCGTACTTTTCATCTTTTTGCAAGTTTTTCGTTTTACCTTTCATTCTATATTTTGCAAGTTAACAGGCCGTAAAGTACGTGTGGGGTTGAACGTTTTTTCGTCAATTTTTTCCCGTTTGACAGGCCAGTCGCCACACGTCTATTTTTCCCTATTTGGCAAGTTCGTCGCAACGCGCGGGTCCTAGACCATCTTAGTTATTTTTCTATGTTTTACGTTTCGGTCTAATTTCTTCACATTAACACGCCGCAACGGGCGTACGTGGTTCAAAGATTTTACTTTGCTTTTCGTTCGATGTTATTTTTTTCTTTTTAATTTATTTTGTCTTTACGAGTTTTTCTGGTGTTGTTGGTCACCGACAGTGGTGTAGCGTTGGTGCAACTTGGCATGGTTTTACGCCCCTGTCGCAACACGGGGATGGTTTAATACTAGTTAAATTTAAATTAAACTAGTGGATTTTCCCCCGCGCTATGCGGCGGTAACTCAGTTAGTATCAGTTCGGTTGGGTTCGTTTTAATACCGGCATTCGCTACAGTAACTGAAAATGAAAACTAAAGAAAATACAGTCGTGATATGCTCAAAAAGATATCGACGCATCTTTTACATCAATCAAAAAACTTAAAAACAAATACCAGTTTCTGATATTGCCGATATCGGTATCGATGTTATTTGGTCAAAATCGATTAGATTCGTCACATATTAAAACTTGTATAGTTTACAATAAAAAATGCATTTTAATATTGTTATCGGTACTCATATAATATACAATTAAAAAAACGTTGTTTTGAATACAAAAAAAAATGTAAATACTATACATCGTCGGTTCTGGTTCTATTTGGTATGATAGCGGCACGATATCCATTTCATGAAAATTTATATCACAATGTTTAAAAATATAGTTAGAGAGTTAGATTAAAAAACTAACATAAGCAAGTTATTAAAAAAATAAACTAAATGATAAATAATCTTTTATTAAAAAACTTAAAAAGAATATTTAAAAAATTCAAAACACTATTCATCGGCAATTCAAATTAATATGTATAATATAATAATTAATATGTATAATATGTATAATTTATACACAAAAGGTTACGATCCGTTTTCAATTTTTTTACTTTTGCCGAGCTTTTACTTTCGCTCTTTATTATTTTATAAATTGTATTTTTTACTTACCACAGTATAAATTGTATATTTTACTTACCATAGTAATTTACTTTTTACCCTTAGATTTATATAAACTAGTGTTTTTCAATGGCGCGCGTTGCGCAAAAGGCATTGGTGTTTTCGACCGACATCATTCTTCAAACGATTCGAGATAAACGATACGTAACCAGCCATATCCGGCATCGTGGAGTGTATTAAAAAGGGAGCAATTGGACGATTGGATGTTGGGCTAGGTGTTTCTTGGAATGCCCACGGATTGTTCGGGTCAAAACCACGATTATGAGGATTCATTTTTCATATTGTGGTTGGATGAGAATTTTTTTTTTAAAATAAGATAGAGATGATTATAGAAGAGGTGGAGTAGTTGTGGTAAAAAAATGAATAGAAGTGTGAGTATTTATAGTGAATAATTTTTTTTAAACACATAGCCGTTGGCCAACGGCTAGCCCAAACGGCTACTTGTCTTGGCCAATGAGATCCTGCCATGTCATCTTGATTGCCCCGTCCAACGCCTGGGCTGAAACGGCTACTTCGTGTACCATATGCGAGCTCGAAAAAATGTGTCCTTAGACCTTAACGAAATTGGGTATTATGCTCACTAAAGATCTGAACCTTATACAAATGGACTAATAACTAATCTAAACCATAAAAATAGTTTTGTAAGTGGGTCTATGTTGGCGTTTGTATGAGTACACCCTATTAAAAAAATTTACATATACATATCGAGTTTTTTAAAATAGCATACCCTTCGAAATATCGGGCCCTAACTGATGGTTCTTTCCGCCCACGCAGGGCCGCCCTCGACTCATCAACTATGTATTTATTTATTAAAAATCACTCGTAATGTCTATTTTATACACCGCCCAAAGTATATATTAAGTTTTTCAATAACAAAGAATAACAACACATGTTTGATGACGAAAATATATTTACTTTTCTTTTTTAATAACATAGTTATGACACATGTCTTGTTACGAAAATATCTTTACTTTTCTAAAAAGGTAAAATAAAAATACCATGTATGTATCTAATCCGAGTATATACATATATCAACTACATCAGTGACATCTACCTAATATTATCGTTTTGTTCACACACAACACGATTGAGAATCGAAAAAAAAAAAAACCCAATTTATAAAGAAACAAACAAGTTTTAATAGCTACATATATCACCTTAATTTAGACACTATCTAATCTATACTATTATATAATGCAGGAGGGAAAAATTCCCAAAAGTTAAGAACTTATTCCCCCCTTATTTATAAATAAACCCCTAAAATAAGGGTAAAGTGGTCTTTTAAACCATAATTATTTTTTAGTCCCTCAATCTATTACATTTAAATCCTTGACATTTAGCATAATTATGGGTAATTAGTTACACTCCCCCCCCCCCCCCTCTTTAATTCTTTAACGTATTCCTGCGATATCTTACAACCTGTAATGTTTTAAAAAAATCCGAAGGTACCATGACGATCGGCACATTTTTTTAAACATTTCGATAGTTGTCTTTTTTAGTTTCGCCGTGCGTTCATAAAGTACAAATAGCCGATGCGTAAATGTACAATTGATTAAAGTCAACATTTGTTTTTTACCCAAGCCCGCTTTGACCATTACCTAGCTACCGTGCATTAACAAACTGACTATGTACAAGTTTTTTGTTTTGAACGGCATTAATAAACTAAAATATTCCCTAATTTTACTAGCTGCAATATTGAATGTTTAAGTGACTCTGTACAAGTTTTTTGTTTTGAACGGCATTAATAAACTATAAAATATTCCCTAATTTTACTAGCCGCAATATTGAAAAGTTACTAGCCGCAATATTCCTCCAAGTTTTCTGGTACATGATAATCAAATTAAAATCTATTCTATATAACAAGTTCAGCTCAACTCCAAGATGATAAATCGGCACCGCGGCACTTCATAAATCTGCAAGACGAAAACCGTTAATATGAATTTTTAACAAATCAAAGTATATATAATTATTTTGTTCAAAGTAACAATACATATAATTATTATTTCACAGTTGAAAACAAACATTTTAACTAGATACATCAACTCCAAGATGATAAATCGGCACCGCGGCACTTCATAAATCTGCAAGACGAAAACCGTTAAATATGAATTTTTAACAAATCAAAGTATATATAATTATTTTGTTCAAAGTAACAATACATATAATTATTATTTCACAGTTGAAAACAAACATTTTAACTAGATACAATTATTATTATTATTTTATGCACGTTTGGTTTTTTTTAAAGATTGGTAGATTCAAAATTAAATAGATGCAACTAACTTTCTAAACAAAAGGGTGCCAGATTTCAAAATAACCCTAATTCACCTCTATATTCCTACTATAAATACATAGTAGGGCACCCATTTCTATTGCTAAACATTTGATAATGGATCCAATTTCGAATCAAGTGATTGCGAAAAAACAATCATATGATGTTGTACTTTCAAAGGTTAGATTGTTAATTCGCATCAATTTATAAATTATGTTTTAATTTTATGCGAATTTTAATATATGTTATTTTTTCGTTTCAGTTGGAAGGTGAACGCGTCGATTTAAACAATCCAGTTGCAGCTCCCGCTTCTAAGGTTTCGATTTTGATTGTTTTATTAATTTTTTCTGTTCAAACATCAATTAAATAACGAGCTGTTCATAACAGGTTGTTCGATGATTCCGATGACGATGACAAAGCGGAAGAATTTAAAGATACTGCAGATTCAAACGACAAAACCCGATTAAAAATACCTCGGGTGTCAATTCAGAAGCGGAACATATATCATGAAGTCTCATATGATATCTAGCAAATGTTTTCTATGTTTTTTTTTCTCATTTTCAGTTTGTGTTGGTTGGAAATAATAAAACAACTGTTTAAGATTCTATTTTATGTTCTTTTTTTTTGTTTGATTCTTAATAATAATTCGTGTATTAAACGTGGAACTAGAGCACAAATTGTAGACTCCAGCCTGCGGATGTCGCCTCTTTGGTATTTGACTAAAAAGATGCGGTTGACGATAAACATGAGAGCGCTAAATGATCCATGGTATTCTGATTTTCTTTTAAGAGTCGGTGATGGGTCTGAAGAATCGATCGAAGGAAGCTATATCCGCATACTAGACGACATGACAATTCCTTTCAGTAATCCAAAAAACTCTATAAAAGAATTGATCAATGCAGTCTTTTCGTCAATTCAAAGCAATGTATATTCTTCTGATTATATAATCTCTAGAGAAATATTGTCCACTAAAAATGACAGTGTTGACGAGATCAATGATCAAATGATTGACATGTTTCAAGGGGGTGAAATGGTTTACTATAGTTTCGATGAAGTCGAAGACGATCGCCACAACTTCTATCCGGTCGAGTTCTTAAACTCACTAACTGTTAGTGGTTTGCCGCCTCATAGACTTCCTTTAAAAATCGGTTGCCCTATAATATTGTTGCGGAATATCGATCCATCACATGGTCTGTGTAACGACACTAGATTGATATGTAAAGGCTTCCAGCGCAATGTTATTGATGCCGAGATAGCTGTCGGGCAACATGCCGGAAAAAGAGTATTTTTGCCTAGAATCCCTTTGTCTCTTTCTGAAGACGACATGTTCCCGTTCAAGCTAAAAAGAAAACAATTCCCCATTCGACTTAACTTTTCCATGACAATCAACAAAGCTCAATGTCAAACAATTCCGCATGTTGGTGTTTATCTTCCGGATTCAGTATTTTCGCATGGACAACTTTATGTCGCTTTATCAAGAGGGATATCACGTGCTAATACAAAGGTATTAGTACATCCTGCCAAAGACTTCAGACGAGACGGTGTATACTCCTCAAATGTTGTCTATCGAGAGGTGTTACATGACGAATGAAATACTTGTGAGTGAGAATGTGATGATTTTTTATGCATTTGGTGGTTTACGTAATTACATTCTACATATAGTTTATATATGATGTCATTATATTACACACTTTTGTCTTTTTTACTCGCTTATTTATTTTTCCCTTGCAGATTAATTAAGAATTTGATATGGATAAGACAGATAGCAAAATGAAATATGTGCCAGGTATCTACCTATCTATCAGATCTTATATATAACTTTAACATGATATAACATATATGTAGCTAAAATACTTATCATTTCTTTCAGTTCCCCAAACTGCTACAGCAGCTACTACTGATTTATTAGTTAAAGAGGATATCGAAGAAGAAAATCAACCTCAAAAAGATGTAACAATCAAACAGGAAGAGATACAAGAAATTCCGGAAGACGTTGATCTCGATGATAAGAAATGGTGGTCTGACAATATGGATGAGATCCTTGAGATGTTTAAGCCGTATGATTAATAAATTTTCAACCTCATGATGCAAAGTACTTGACCCTTTATGTTTAAGACTTATCTTTCCTTATTTGTGTGGTACTTTATATAACTTTTAATTATGTTTAAGGCTTGTTTTTTTCTTATTCGTGGTTTACTTTATTACACCAATTGTTTCTTGAAGTACTTGCTAATTTAAATTCTAAATTTAACAATTACTAAACATGTGTAACACTTATGACAAATATCCACCACAATAATGTTATCATATACAAATAAGAAAACTACCAGCAACGAGTGCCGCAATCCAAAGTGTCGCCCCCGCCGCATCGCGCGGGCACCCTACTAGTTTATAAAGAAACACACAATATATCACCTTAATTTAGACACTATCTATCTAAAATATGTCGTTTAACCAACAACCACATGTTCTTGATGGATCGACCATGAGGTCCATGACTTACACGATACTTGATTTTTTTGTTCATATATTTCACTAAAATTATCGAGAAACGTAGTTTCGGGCCACATATTGGGTTGTGATTTTATTAAGCCGGCTCATATTAATTGACCAAAGGCCCGTTTATTTATATAATCTTAAAGATAAAGGTCCGTGGTAAAGCCACCGACCCATTTTACCTTTCACACTTTGCTAAATGTTAAAAGTAACCTCTAACTTTGTAAATGTCACTTTGACCCCTTCGTTTTTTTAAAGTTTCGAGTTTACCCTAAAACTAATTTTTTACTTGTTCATTTTTATGTACAAGTCAGTATAAATTCGAGTTCGTCTCATTTTAATGTATTTTTTGTTTTGAAACGACTCAAATCAATTATAAAATGTTTTATTTTTATATATGTTTTAAGTTGGACTACGTATTAACGTAAATTTTGTTTGTAAACAAATCATGTCAAATATAATACGTTTTCATTCGATAGTATAAATTTGAGTTACTATAAATTTAGTTGGAAAACGAGTCAGGTCGACTGTAGTTTGTACATTATCACGCCGCGTACAACGCCAGCACACGTGTTTATTTTATGTGCATTTTGAGTTGGTCTACGTTTTGACATAAATTTTGTTTGGAAACAAGTCGGGTTATCTATAATACGTTTTCATTCAACGGCATGAACTCGGGTTACTCTACGTTTCTACGTAAATTTAGTTCAGAAACAAATCCGATTGACTGTAGTATTTAATTTATCACATTGCGTATGGCGCCGCTGCAACACGCGATAGGTAAAAAAGCTAGTTAAAGCTTAAACAACAAACTTGCTAGCACGTGACGAGTTGTTCGGGACACATACCAATGGCAGCGGCTGCTTCACTTTACCTTAGCACTCAAGTAAAGTTTGTTATTCTTGTTTCCTTTTGTAATACTAATCGACTTAAAGTAAAGTTTGTTATTCTTGTTTATACTAATTGACTTAAATAAAACTCATACAATTATTATATATTATATTTAGTCCGAATAAAATTTGGATTGTTTGAAAAAAGTAACGTGTTGAATATTATTAGTATTCAGAGGTGATAGAGTTGAATAGACCAATTGAGTCAATAACAAAAGACCTTGTTCTGAATTCGAAAACAAATAAGTTTCTAGTTATGTAAACTTAAGTATGGGGATGGCTAAAATGAGAACCACCACGAGTTGTAAGAACCACGAGAACCGCGACCCGCCGCGTGCCGTCGGCGACGAAATTTTTTTTACACCTAGATCCGTATATTTTAACACCGGGGGTAAAAGTTGGGTTCAAACGGCGCGCCCGAGGGGGTAGTTTTTTACGCCCAAAGTTTGGGTTTTTTTAATTTTTTTAATTTTTCTTTTTTTTTTTTACCAAACTTTGGGCGTAAAAAACTACCCCCTCGGGCGCGCCGTTTGAACCCAAAATTTACCCCCGGTGTTAAAATATACGGATCTAGGTGTAAAAAAAATTTCGTCGCCGACGGCACGCGGCGGGTCGCGGTTCTCGTGGTTCTTACAACTCGTGGTGGTTCTCATTTTAACCTTCCCCACTTAAGTATAATCTTATTTTTATATACATATAATATGTATAATCTTATTTTTTTATACATATAATATAATTATAGTTTTAAGGGAAGGTTCAAATGAAAACCACTAGTTAACGCGAAAACTCGAATAATTGTTATAAGAATTATTACATCAAAAATATAACATGTATATAAAAAATATAACTTTATTAACAAGAATCTAACAACAGGTTTTTTAGATTCAATCATCATAACAGTAAACAAGAAAGTAACTTAGATTTGAATCCAATACATAAGAACTTAAATCTAATTGTTTCCATTTGTTCAGATCTAAAAACAAATTTTACACAAAAAAAAAAATCAGTAATAAAAAACAACATATCCAGAAAACAAGAACTAAAAAACATTCATCTTCTTGAACAAAAAAATAAAAAAAGTTGCAGATCTACAAAACACGAAAAATTAAGATCTACAAAACACGAAAAATTAAGATCTACAAAACACAAAAAAATGCAAATCTGAAAAAAAAACCTTGAAAACACAAACATACTTATGGATCTGGAGGATCTTTTAGATCTGGAACATCATGTTCAACATAAAACATCTTTTAGATTATCTTCAACATCGAACCGTCATCTGAAACATCATCTTCAACATCGGAATTTGTTGACCACCCTCGTATCTTGAAACCACCATCGGATCTTGAAACCCTTGTCGAGGAACTACCCGAGCCCACCTTACAAATCTATTGAACCACTCAAAGCACTAAATCCGCCAAGAAAACCAGTGGTTTTGGTGATGATTTGTGGTGGATCGATGGATATTCCGTTCGCCAAGAAACCGGATCTTGAACTACACCGTCACCGGGTTGTTACGCTTGTAGATCTAGAGTTTTGATGGTTGATTATGAATGATTTTGATAAGAAGAAGAATTTTGATGGTTAATTATGAATGATCTTAGCTTTGGAAAAATGATTATCTAGAGAGAGAGAAAGAAAGAAAGAAGTGTGTGTGATTTTGTGGTTATGATGAGAGAAGAATCAAATGAGGTAGAGTTAAATGTCTGCATAAAAAAGCTTTTCATGTCTAGTACAAAATTCCCAAATTACCCTTGATCTCATATTTTACATAAATGACGTGGATGCTTCTAGTCCACACAATTGGGTTTTCTGGGTTTTCTTAACTGGGGTGAGTTTTCTCATTATAATTAGCCTATATATATATATAGGGTAGGGATATGGTAAAAAGTGTTTAAAATGTGAAATTGTAAGAAGTGTTTTAAACCATTGGATATTTGATCTAATGGTTGAGATCAATAGGGTATAAAAATGTAAATTGTGTTTTAAGTAGAAGGACTGTATGTAAAATTGAAGGGCAATAGCGTCTTTTCGGATGTTTCAAATATGGTAACCGTATCCTACACAACCAAAACCCCCATTATTCACCTAAAAACTAGCGACTTCCCTTTAAAAGTTGATTATCCGATTTCCTTGACTATTGTAAGACACTATACAGTTTAATTAACAATAATCTGTTGATTTAAATCAATTAATAATCATAAAACACTATGAACCAGAAAATTAAGATGTCTGTACAGAATATAACACTATTGATTGGGAACAAAACACTATATATATAAATATAAAAAAATAACACTGTTAATGATAAAACACTAAATCAAAAACTTACCCTGAACAATTCAATGTATAAAACACTATTGATTGGGGATAAAACACTATGAAAGGAATTAAGATGTCTGTAAAGAATATAACACTATTGATTGGGGATAAAACACTATTAAAGGAAATTAAGATGTCTGTACAGTATATAACACTATTGATTGGGGATAAAACACTATACATATAACACTGTTAATGTATAAAACACTATGAAAGGAAATTAAGATGTGTGTACATGATATAACACTATTGATCATCCATATGACACTATACATCTAAATATATCTCTGTTCATGATAAAACACTAAAACAATTATAATTGATGAAGAATGATGCGTACATGAAATTAATTGATTAAAAACTAAAATTCGAAAGAATCCCTAAAATATCTCATCGCCAGTTTTTTTGCAGTTATCTTGGAATCAATTAATTGATAAGAATGGAAAATTACTAATACACCATTTTGAATTAATTAAGATAAAGGACACTTGTCATTCCCAAATTATTTCTCACACTTCTCACAAAAGTTGAATTTTGTACATGATCCTCTACCTATATATATATATATAGGGAGGAGTTCATGCGAGAACCACGAGAACCAATGTGAACACAACCTAAAATAGCTAAAAAAACCTAACCCCCCCCCCCCCCCAAAAAAAGCTAACCCCCCCAAGCTAAATGCTAAAAACTAAAACCCCCAAAAAACCTAAAAAAAACCTAACCCCCCCCCCCCCCCCAAAAAAAAAAAACCTAAACCCCCTCCCCCACCCCCAAAAACCTAACCCCTCCCAAGCTAAAATGCTAAAAACTAAACCCCCAAAAAACCTAAAAAAATCAAAAAAAAAAATCTAAATTTTTTTTTTTAATATTTTTTATGCTCAAATCGCTACTTTTAGTGGCCAAAATTTTTTTTTTTTTTTGCTTCGAAAAGTAGTGATTTTTATATAAAAAATATTAAAAAAAAAATTGTGTGATTTTTAGCTATTTTTAGACATTTTTGAGGTGGTTCTCGCGGTTCTCGCAATAAGAGGTGGTTCTCGCATGATCTTCTCCCTATATATATATATGGCCAGGATCATTTCAGAACCATAAATATTTACATAACTCGCAGAACTCGCAGAACTCCTAATAAACCATCTTTTTATTTATATATTTTTATGTTTAGGATAATTTTTTTATTTATTATGTGTATTTTTACGATTACATACATGTTAAGAGTAATTTTATCATTTTTTATATGTACTTTTATAATTACACATATGTAAACTAGTTTTTTTTACATATATGTAATTAGTTATGACACATATATATAATTTTGGCAATTAAACATATGTAAACTACTTTTAACATGTATGTAAGCAAAGAAAATACATATCTATACTACCTTATTAAGAGAACTATGATTTCTACCCTTTTGGTAATTTTACATTGTGTACACATCTTGAGGCAACATGTACAAGTGAGTCAAGCTATCTTAGAGGGGGTAAACTTGCCCATTCTCTAAAAACTTAAGACACTTTAGGGGCATTTTAGGGATTTTGACACATGTGTAACCTATAATATTAAGATAATATTAAGATGAAATATGAAGAGTGTAAATTAATTGATTAAATTTATTATAATTTCCACAAAGTAAGAGTTGACATCATGTTTTTTTTTTCAGTTAATAAGAGGAACTTTTCGTAATTTGCATACAGTATTAAGATTACATAGGAAGAGTCAAAGAAGAAATCCCAATTATTTTACACTTTCCCCCCTTCTCCCCTTTATTGGCCAATCACTACCAGCATACGAAGTTCATTCCCTTTATAATTGTACGCTTCATTTACCCAATTCTTATCAATTAAACCTATTGAATGCCCTGATTAACCATCTTGAATGCTAGAATCAACCACCATTCAATTTCCCTTCACCCCCTTAATTGTGCCTCTTTGTTTTCCATTTGTGCAGAGATTACATCACCTTATATAATCCAACTCCAGTTGCATCAATTTCTCAAACAAAATCAAACCCTAACGTTATGTTGACAGCGAAACCTTAATGAAAATCACATCGTTTTGAAATTAAGTTATTTATTCAGATGTTGGGTGAAGATGATAACAAATCTTCCATCGATTACATGATCTGTGATTCGAGTTCAAGGCTGATTCCAAAGGGGTTTATGAAATCGAACTTTACAGGTTAAAACTTTGACTGATTTTTGGTTTTATATTACCGCATATTTGTCTAAGTTACATTCTTTTGCAACTTATGTACCAAGAAATTTGTAGTTGATTGATTTGTCCAGCTGACAAACATGATAGAGGTCTAGAGAAACATATAAATTAAAGAGGCTCAATACTCTGAAACATTGGATGCTTGGCAAATATTATGATGCTTTTGTAAGTTGATCTTTTTAGGCTTTTTAATTATATGCTTTATTTTGCATTTTTAATGTATAGATTTTAATTAATACCTTTTTTTTTGCTTTTGTGGGGTTCTTGACTAATATAAGCACGCATGGAGATATAATTTAACCCATTATCTTGATTAGAGTTCTTATTATTCGAAGCAAAAAGGGTTATTTTGTCAGTTGTAAGCTTAAAATAAGTTTTAAATTACAAACTTTTAACAATTGTATGTTGCGTATATGATGATTGATAAAATGTCTATGTGAAGATGAATAAGAGAACCAAAGTTGACGTGACCATGGTCATGTCATGTATGATCCGGGAGAGATTGAAGGCATTTTTTGTATTTTGTAGTACTTTCTTATTGGTGTTTTTAGTGATTAATTGTGAAATTAAGTTTTTCCTTTTTATGTTCTAATTGTTGGGTTTGTTGCAGCTCCTAATATAACTGGTTTGTCACTGTAGCTTTTTGTAAAGTTAGTTAAAATGCATTACTTTGTTCTTTAATCATTGGCCACTTGAAGAAACAAAACAAAATGAATGAAGTGTGTTTAAGTTTTGATTTATGTGTGTGTATATTGTGTTATTATTGTATTTGATTTACATTTTTCATTAAAAAGATGTTAAGCGAGACTGATAATAGTGATACCAGTGTTCAGATCTGAGTTCCCTTCTCAAGAGCGGCCGGTGCAACTGACCTACTCTTGTATGCCCCTTTTTTGAACAAAGATATCGTCAAGGTTGAAGGTCTATGCAACTGTACCAATTAACTTCACCGATGACCACATGAACTCTCTTGATCTTTACAGGTATACATATGGTTTTCTTTCTAAATTTTTTTTTTGATTGAAAAAATTCGGAAAGTAGGTTTTCTGAAAAGAATCAAGTCTGCTCCAAATCGACGTAAGTGCTACAATACAGTGAAAGTTTTCTTAAGCATTTCTTAAGCATTTTTTTTATACCGATATGGTTGTCGTTACCTGTTGATCCATTGTAGGCAATGGAAGTGGGAGATCGGCAGGCTTATCTCCAATGGATCCTTCGCGCAGAAGAAATTCTGGCAACCTACTACTTAGGGAAAAAAGCCCAGTTACTAAATGATGCAACAATTAGCACAGATGCTTGCGATAATTTTTTGTAAATTGTTCAACCAACTTTTTTCCATAAAACAAAGAAATTGGCCTTGATATTAATTGTGATAGTTGGTGACTGAGACGTATGTAAATTAGTTGCTACACGTTCATTCTATTTTATGATCAATTTCTTTTGAGTCTGGGTGCATGAAAATGACATTATCTAATATATTCGTAAGTCTGCAATTACTTAAATGTATTGATCTAGAGTTTCCTCGTTTTAGAATGTCTGAACATTCACTTGCCTATTAAAGATGCTAACTTTCTCAATGACTCACTTGTATTTAGTTAATCAAGATTTAATTTTCATATGGTTATATATTGTTCTTTATTGTTTACAAATCGTTTAACTTGAATATTGTTAGATATTCAAATTTAATATTTAAGATCCAGATTTGGTTCATTTTTTGTTTGTCACTTTTTCTTGACTTTGGCGGGTGGAAAAAAGGTGTCTAGTTTAGGCGCACCCGCAGCAACGCGCGGGCGTTCCCACTAGTAATAGATGATAAAAAGATCCTAAATACAAAAACTTATGTATAAAATGATTGTTTATTAGGAGTTCTGAAAGTTCTGTAGTTATTTAGAGTTCTGAAATGAACTCAACCCTATATATATATATAGAGAGAATAGAGAATAATTGAACTGTTTATAAATACATATAATATAATTATAGTTTTAACCATAAACGTAAAACAAAATTTAATAATTTTTTTAAACTCTTTTAAGTTTATTATGCAAAAAAAAAATATAAAAGCCAAAAAAGGAAAAAATCACAAAAGACAAAAAAGATAATATTCCTTTAAATGTTATAAACTAGTTTTTGCCCCGCCCGCGTTGCGGGGCAATAAGCCGAATATTTGTCTCTCGAAACATGTATGTCTGTACAGAGGGCAAAATCGTAATTATATTTTGAACTGGAGGCGAAATCATAATTTTAAAATGAGAGCAAAATCATAATTTTGAGCTAGGGGAAAACATAATTTTATTTTGAACTGTGGGCGAAAACGTAATTTTGAGCTGAGGGCAGAATTGTAATTTTGAGCTAGAGGAAAAAACTAACATTTTATTTTGAACTGGGGGCGAAAACGTAATTTTAAACGGAGGGCGAAACCGTAGTTTTAAACTGGGAACAAAATTAAAAATGAGTTTTTGAACCGAGGGCGAAAGCGTAATTTTGAGCTAGGGGCAAAATTATAAATTTATTTTGAGCTAGGGGCAAAAACGTAATTTTAAACAAAGGCGAAAGCATAATTTTAAACTGGGAATAAAATTAAATGGGTTGATCCAATAGGGAAGTGCCAGGCAAGCTGTCTGGCACTATTCCCTCAAGTTGAAAATGTATATGTAGGAAATTAATATATATTCATTAATATATATAGAGAATAGAGAATAATTGAACTGTTTATAACCTTATTGATCATTTGATCGATATGGAAATGTTAGAATCGAAACCAATGTTTTAAATATCGGTATGAACCGGCCGGTTATACCGGTTAAATCGGATATCGGACATGAGTCCGGTACGATAAAGGCTGGTAAAACCCGAATACGATGTCTTATGTACCGGCGGTAAATCTGGTTCTAACGGTTCAAACCGTTGAATCGGTTTGCATTATCTTAAGATTTGATTTCTTAATTTTAATAAAATACGATATTAAGGTAGGGTGGGGATCAAATAGGAAGTTTATTTTAGCTAGTAAAAGTATAGAAAGCAATAGAATTATGACATGTGGCAAAATTTAAAATAAAGAGAAATGGTATTTTAGTCAATCCTATCCTTTCTTCTTCCTTTTTTCCCCAGTAACTTCAAAACCCACCATTTTCAAAACCCACCATCTTCAACCTTTTCTTCACTTACTATCTCAATAATCACTACATTATAGTGCGATTTTCGTCATCAATCAATGATTCAAACACCCGATCAACGTGTTCTTCATCTTTTTTGAAGAAAACCCAGTTTAATTTCATTCAAAATCTCATTTTTTCCCGTTATTTTGAAGTTAATCACTCGATCCATTCAATTCGATCGCTGATAAGTGTTTCTATCATTCAAATTTTGTAAATCGTTGAAGAAATCGGATTCGATCCATGTAAGAAATTCTTTAATTTCATTTTTACTATCTGGTTTTTTGATTTAGTCATTGCGTTTTACGATCTTGGCTGGGGTCCGGGGGCAGCACCCCTGGTAGCAGGGACCAAGGGGCGGCAGCCCCTAGCGAGGTTGTAACACCTCGTAAAATCACGCCCAATGATGTATTGACACGTGTAATAAACCCTAATGAAGTCAAATATTGAATTTAAGGGACTAATTTATCGAAAAATCGAAAACCTTGATTATGAAAGGACTGGAAGTGTTAGCATACCTAAAATAAGTTTCTAAATAACCTCTTACGATAATTATATTCACAAATGAGCCACTTGATGATCGAGTGTAGTCGTTTGCGTAATTAATTGAAAGTTTGCGCAATGAAGGGTTAAAAGCGTCAACATGTTAATTCTTACCTCTGAGTGACCTATTAACGCACCGGGAGCTTCATGATATTTGATTATACTCTCGGGAATGCCAATTATTGAACGTCTAAGGTTTTTATGCCTATAAGTAAAGTTACGCGCAACTTTGCAAGTTAGAGGGACTAAAAGTGTCAATTGTTTAATTATACATCTGACTGACCTTTTAGCGAACCCGAAGAATCGTGATGTTTAATAATACTCTCAAGAATGCCTAATATGGATTATATGAGGCTTCGGTGCTATTAAACGATGATATGCACAAGTTTTGCGCATTAGAGGGACCTAAAGCGTCAACTTTTGAATCTACGCCTTTTGGTGACCATTTAAGCGATCGAGAGCGTAGCAATAATTAAACCCATGCTTGGGAATGCCCATTATGGGCCATGGAAGGCTGGGATATCATTAAATGACATTTCGCGCTACTTTGTGCGATTAAAGGACTATTTGCGGCAAAATGCAAAAGTATGTCGATTCGTATGGTATCGAACTTTCCGGAATATGATCATAAGTTAAACATGCCCTAAATATCCTTTACATAGCTTAGAAATAGGCTTAGAGGTGTTTGGTGCGCAAAAATAAACTTATTTGATCAACAGGGACTAAAAGCGTCAAAAAGTGCATAAGTTTGCATTTTCGCGCATATCTTACGTTCTGAATATATCCGGACATCCAAAAATTTATGTAACCACTAAAATATTTTATTTTAGTTTTCGGAATGAAAAAATTCCATTCATCGCGTAATTTGGATCGTTTTTCGCGTCCGTTCGTGTTTCGTCATAATTAGTCAAACAACGTGACCGTACGGCCAAACGAACCGACATCGGCATATTTTTGAGCATGTTTTATGTCCCCTATGTTTAGGAATCATTATAGAGCCTTGAAAATGACTTAACGGGCCTTAAATATGTCAGAAATGGCATTTAACATGTACAGGGGCTAATCTGGTCAGTTTTGAAAGTCAAATATGTTTGGAAAACATAACAGGGACTGATATGGTCATTTCTGGAACTTGAAACATGCACATATCAAAAACAGGGACCAGAACTGTACATCTTGCCAAAGTAATGAGTTGGGCCTGATGTCTAGGCGGGCCGCGAAGGCCATCTGGGCCACCTACGCGGGCCGCGACCCAAGTAACAGCAGCAAACAGCAGCACAGTTGCTGTATTTCTTCATTATTTGATGGTTTTCTATTTCACTCTCACACAAAACCATCAAACTGAAACCTTGGGCTGCCCATTGTTTACAACCAGCGGTCATAACACTTGTTATGATCTAATGAACTCATGAAACACTTGGCATCATCCTATTCCATCTCAATTTCTATAAATAGGCCAAGATTTTTACCTTCACTTGCTCATTCCTTGCAATCTGCTCTTGCTTGCAAATCTTGGGGGAAACCTGGCCATCTTAGGAACCTCCTTTAGTCCATTGGACCCTTTGTAAGTGTTCTTTCATGGCTAGTTATATTTATTTGGCGTTTATATCCGAAAAGTCAAGCGTTTTCGATAAACGCTTTGACTTTTAAACGGTTGAGCCATTGTTCGCAATGGACATGGACACGTGACCGTAATTAGGTAGGTATTAAACCCCCCAAGAGGGCACCTCCTAATTACCACGTTTACTCAGTCAATTGTCGGGTCAAACTTCTTAATAAAAAAGTCAAACGAGTCAGTTTTTACTAATAAATAAATTCATAACTAATAATACAGAAGTTATGGAATATGTTTTATCACTTAAATAACTTGGTAATTAATATAAGAACATGTTTAAGCATGTTCAACCCGATAATTCTAAGTTTAGGCTCGATTCGCAACCGAAAGTCGCAAAAGTTGACTTTTGCTTTGACTTTCAGTTCTGACCCGATTTAGCTTAGTTTAGATATGCCTTAGGATTCCTTTAGGACCAGGTTATAAGTTAGTACAACCCTCTGAGGTTATACAACTTGGTTCCTAATTAATCCGATTTGTTTGCATGTTTCCGTTATATGCTTAAATGTTGACCATTATGCCCTTTTAACCTTAAAACCAGATTTTTGAAAATGCGAGAGGACAAAAACCTTTATTACTGATTTATAAACTTGTCCTAAAAATTTGACATCAGTTTGAGGTCTAGATTAGGAGTTATGCTCAATAGCGTAATTAGAAAGCTTTTTATTAATTAAACGGCGTAATTAGCATAAAGCCTATCTAAACCCAATTTTTGACACCAAACCTTTTACCCACTGATGTAATATAATATTTTGGGATTTTTGAAGATTTTTATTTATTTTTAAACTGAGCATAACATAGGGTTCTTGCTTTAAATCGGTAATTGTCGGTTTTGCCCTTTTGGCCTATAAAATAAGTTTTATATAATATTTTGACACCAAACTTTTTACTACTGATTTTATATGATAAATAAAATATCTTGAACTTTATAAACTGATCAAAAACTCAGATTTCCTATTTTAACCCGGAAATCGCTTAAAACCGACTTTTACGCGTTTTAAACGCATAGTATGAGTTAAAACTATTTTTGGCATATAAAACTTAATACCTACTGATGTTTTAAGTAAATTTTTATATTATTACAGTAAGAAAAAGTTTTGAACTCAGATTCCCTGTTTTGACCCTTAAAGCCTATGTGAAATTACCAAAATGCCCCTACGGTGCATAGTTTGATCATAAATGATAAATTTCGCATATATGTAATACCCTACTGATATAACTTATTAAACTAAATATTTTTACTGATTATATCATACCTGAAACTCATATTAGTGTTTAATCTCTTTTATAACCTTTAAAATGACCAAAATACCCCTACGGGGCTTAATTTGAGTTTAAATTCGTTTTGGGCATAATGGAAGATATCCTACTGATATCATAACATATTTTGAGCATATTAACTTAGGAAACCAGTTCATGACTCTTTTGTTTACACGTTGCGCATTTATCGCGTTCGGTACGGTTTATGTAACTAGTTTGCATAAATTGGCCGAAACGGGTCAAACCTTATCATTTTTATCTCAAAATCCAGAATGTGTTTAGTTCACCCATATTATAAAAGTCCTCAAACTTGTCGGGCCTAAAACACATTCTAATTCGGTCTGCGCTTAATCTTGCGTTAAACCGTTTACCTCTCTTTAAAACTAACCGGTCTAAGTTTAAACTTAAGTAAGACCTGTTAGGAATCTAATAGGTTAATTAAAACCTTCGTTCCAGATTTAGGAGCCCAGTAAAAGCTATCTGCACTTGCTGATTGAATACGGTTGAGATAAATTTGAATATTCGCTCAGGTAAACACTCTTAACTTATTTTCCCAATACGGGCTTGGGATACGGTATTATAATAATACCGCTTGGTCGGGTGTGTAGTCATTTAAATCGGATTGTGATTAATGTATTTACATAACTCATTTTAATCTGTATTATTTGGTGTATGGCATTTGGGGGTTAAATAACCATGTCCCGGATATCCTTGGCATCATTCAAAGAAATGGCCATGACCTAAGCACGGGGTGTAGGCATACACCTGACAGTTGCATTATGTAATAAATGGTAATCCACTTAAAGGAATCAACCTTGTGGGCATTATACCTGTGGCGTGTCAGTTAATCATGTCCGGCGCTTCTAACCGGCCCTGACGGACGACAAATAAGTAAAACTGTATACAAGATTATTTTTAAATAATTGTCCCAAGTTATAAAAGATATTTTGTGCCTTGTGCATTCAAACCTATTTTCTTAAACATTTTCAAAATGAGTCAGTTAATTGTATTTACCAGTGTAAACTGATGTATTTTCCAAAAAGGCTAAGTGCAGGTACTAGACGAAATAGGCTGGCTACTCCTGGCATCATTAACCAAGTCTTGCCAGCTTTAGATGTTAAAGTCTGTTGAACAATAATCTTTTCATCTTTTGATCCGCCTGTAGATCCATTACAGTCCGTTTGTGATACTTTGATATTACTATTTTATTCGGTTTGCAATGTGATTCATCTTTTACTTCCGCTGTGCATTTAAATTGTGTTGTTGACTATGATGATATCAACTACGTCACGATACTTCCCACCGGGCCCACCGGTAATACGTGGAAATATCGGGGTGTGACAGGTTGGTATCAGAGCCAACATTGAGTGAATTAAACACTAGCCTTTTGTGTTTAATCTAAATGACACAGTAGCACATTCCTTGACCTTCTGTGTCTAGACTTAATATAGGAATACTCTCATCTCTATTCGGAGAATTATTGCTTTCAATTCTATATATTTTTAATATGTCGCCAAGAAAAGGAGCTGTAATGGAAATTCTTCCCTTCCAAAGCCTAGGAATGCCGAGCTTCGTACTGCGACTAGGATAAACGTGCAACCAAGGAGAAAACATTCAGAAATAAAATGAAGAAGAAACTCCTTTTGCTGAAGTTCGTTTCCTTAGTAAGTCCTTATAAGGGCATACTTATCTTTCAGTCCCTTCGTGGACTACATTATTTCTTTCAAGCCCCGTTTAGGGAAATTCTGTACCTCTTTTAAAACCATTTGAATGTTTTATCTAAATTTCATTATATATGAATATAATATATGAAATAAATCAAAATTTTCATTCCTTCTATAAGATCTGCCATTATAATAATACCAAAATCTAAAAAGGACAAGACCTAGCCCATGTGTCATTTTAACCAAAATCTAAAAAGGACAAGACCTAGCCCATGTGTCATTTTAAGACAGGGCCAAGATGGTAGTTCCTCAATTAGATTCATATCCTTGTTAAGTTCTCAACTTAGGATTGCTTTGCGTTAAATATTAAAAATAATCTTAAAGGGTATAACCTAGCTCGAATGTCATTAAAGACCTAGCTATGATGGTAAAACCTGTTTAAAAAGAGATTCAGATCCTTGTTAACATCTGAAAACATGTTAACACTCCCGACAACAGTGATGCGATAAAATCACACTTGTCATCTTTATATTAGGAATTTTCCAAACCCCTTATTTAGCATAAATGATCAATAGGAATCATGGCTAATAAACGTCGAACATGATGCATACATCAAAACATTCATTTGGAATGTATGCCTACGGGCAAAGATATGTACATGGAAAAGATAGTTTTATTTCATAACTTCTTGTCAAGACAATGAACTATGAAATTTTCCGATCCAAAGGATCATTGATTATGTTATAAAATTTCCCTAGTGACAAAGCATCTGTGCCATCAAAAAGTCCTTTGGAATAAGCCCTTGTGCTATATAAAATGTCGGTACGACATTGACAGTCGTGACTTATGTCCCATGTCTAATAAATATGAAGGATTATATTCCGTTTGAAACGCCAAAGATGGCTTATTTAAAAACCTAGGCAAAACATAATCAAATAAATTTAATACTATCTATTGGCCTATATGGTTTATTTGCACCATGGCTATTTAATCATCAAACTCGACGATGCGTTATATAATTAAACAAATTATTACTACTTGGTCTGTAGCCTTCAAAGCTTCACCATGGCTGACTCATCTGAAGCTCACAATCATTCAGTTGATCAGAGTGATAATGCAAGACTGAACTTAACGGGCACCGAGTTACAGGCTATGTTAGATACAGCCGTAAACAAAGCCATGGACAGAGTATTAAAGAATCATAAGCGAAAGTGCGATAATACCCCAAATAAGGGTTACAAAAAGGGTAAGGCCGGTTCAAACCAGTCCAAGCCAAATGAGGCAAAACCCAAATGTAAAACCTGCGGGAAGCAGCACTTCGGAAAATGTTTCCGTGAACAGACCAGGGGATGTGGCATCTGTAAGGAGATGGATCACAAGACTCATGAATGCAAGGACTTAAAGGACGCCACATGCTATGGTTGTGGCGAGAAGGGGCACATAAAGACCCGCTGCCCAAAGAAGGCGACTAAAGGGAAATGCACTTTAGAGTCACAAGCTAAGCCTTGTGAAATCTGTAATAAAGAAGGGCACAAAACTTTGGAGTGCCAAGACATAAAGGATGCAACCTGCTATGGTTGTAATGAAATAGGGCACATCAAAACTAATTGCCCAAATAAAACCAAGAAGCCTAGGGAGGCTAAGAAGACCAAAGCTGGGGGCTCTCAAATGAATACTCCAGAGGCCGTTCAGGATGACAATGTCACAACAGGTACTTTCATTATCAATGATGTTTATGCTAGAGTATTATTTAATTCAGGTGCAGATAAGTTTTTTCGTAGACAATAGATTTTGTAAATTATTAAATCCGCCTGTTAAAACTCTAAGCGTTAAATATGAAGTAGAATTAGTCGATGGTACCTCAGAGACTGCTTCAGCAATATTAGATGGATGTTTTATATCCATTAGGAATCATTCTTTTCCGCAGTACTTGTTTCCGTTAAAATTAAAGGGACTCGATATAGTGATAGGAATGGATTGGTCGTCTTATAACCAAGCCATATTGTGTGTGATAAGAAGCAAGTAGTTATCAAGACTCCTTATAGTGAGCCTTTTGACAATTCAAGGAGACACATGGTACGGATTGCCTAAGCACTTGTTGAATTTGATATTTAATACCAAGTTTCGAGTATGGAAAACTCAGAAAAGACAAACAGCAGTCGCGATGCTTGAGGGGCGACAAATGTTAACGGTGCATCAAATGTGAACCTCAATGTTAATGGAGTTAATCTCCAAAACTGTAATTAACACGGCTGTTAGAAAGGCTATGAGAAAAGTCATGAAAAGGTTCAAGAAGCCGAATGTTGTTTGCTCTAAAACACATGTCGCTGCTCATGAGAAGAGCTTTATTCGTACTTCAAATGCGAAGAATAAACCAAACAAAATCATATATGGCAAGGAGCCCCATTCCTTGTTAGGATGTACTTAAAAATACTTCGTCTTTTGGTAGTCAAGAGACTTCAATAGTAAAAAGGGGCCATCGATTGCAGGAAATTGTTGGATGAAGTAGAAACCATTAGGTGTATCAGCGTTTATGCTGGAAAGGACACGGTAAGGTATGCATCACAGTCATTCGATGGTAATACCCTTAATTAGTGTGGACATTAATGAAGTCCACAAGAAAGATCCTCTTATACATTATGGGATGGTCCAATTTTTAAGGACCTTATTAGAAAAACCTATTATCCGCATCACGAGATGGAAAAAGATGGAATAAGAATTTTCTGACTCTCACCATAAAAGTTCTAGACTGTCGACAGTATGTTACAAATTTTAATTCATTGGCTGAAATAGTACCCTATTCCATTTACCCAAAATCTAAGCTTAATGCAAATAATTATTGGTGGTTAGCAACGGCAATAAGAGGGCACATTAAGGTTTCAAAGCCTGCTTATTATAAATCCATTATGGATCTACCTCAGCTACTCACGTTATATAGATTATGAAACAACCAGTCAAAGCTGAGTCCGCCCTAAAATTTGTCAAAGATCTTACAGCTAAGTTTAAAAGGATTAAGAATGGAGGCGTTTAACCCTCCTGATGAATGATTAGAGGCAGTTCACATTAATAATGACACCAGATAAATTCCTTATTGTGATTTTATTGCTAGGAGATACGTTTGGTTTCAGGTGCTGTTGAGTCTCTCATAAGACCATAAGCTTAGCAAACTTTTAGAAAAAATTCCGTAAGAACCCCAGAGATTAAGTGTAAGGTAAAACTTACAGGCGAAATCATAAGAACCATTTCTTCTGTTCCTGTCAGAAACCTTCAGTCGTAGAATTTTAGAAGCATCCTTTCTCTAAATGTTGTACGTGAGCATACGTAGTTGATATCTCTTTGATCTCTGTCGATTGAGAATACCAGACGGTATGACAAAAGCGCCACATGAGGATTGATGTATCTTAATAAGTTCCATAGATTGCTTCCATGCCTGATCAGTATGAAGGTTTAATGCATGGAACCGCAAGGATATTCCAATGGTCATATGGTACTAAAGTCAGCTAATGGTATTCAAAGAAGATATCCTGAATGGATTGTCCAAGTATATGTCTCCGATTATGGAATTCGTGGACTCGTAATATAAATGTGTCACTTATCTGACACAGACTATGATAGATGAACTGGAGCCTGAGATTTGGAAAATCTCTGTAACCTCCTTGTACCTTGGTTATCTTCTCCAAAGATTACCCTATTTACCTTCTGAAAGGCAAGTAGAGCTAAGATTAACATCCCGCTTAGGGCTGCAGTATTGTAAAGACTCCATGTTGATTATCGAATAATCGAATCCCTGATTAAGTGAGTTTTAAGATAGAGGTTCATAAAGCCTAATTCATTATTCTGGGAAGTTCGGTATTGTTAATTAAGAAAAATGGTTCATTTTGCTTATGCAATGATTACCGTAACCCTATTTAGGCAACAATTAAGAATCGCCATCAGCTGCCCAGGATCGTCGATTTGTTCGACTAACTGTAAGGTTTAGTTATCCCTTAAGATTGGTTTTAAGCTACAGTTGGGATAACCATCTCACCATAAATATGCATTTTTATAATAGATGTTATATAAATATCAAGGCTGCTTCTTTGGAGACCTTGCATAGATGGAATGTTAAACATCTATTGTTAGATAGAAGATTAGTAAGTCCAATTATCAGGATCTGAAAGTTGCCTTGGAAACAACGAATAAGATCATACAAATCCATAATCATCTGTAAGTTGCCAGTAATCGGCAGAAAATTTAGGATTGATGAAAGTCGCAACCCTCTTAAGTCCTTAATAAGGAATAAGGTTCAATCGAAGGTATCACCCTAAGAATGGTGTGCTAAATTTTAATTTATCAGGGTAAGTTAAGCCCTTGATATATAGGAATATTCGGGGAATCGATTGTATCAAGATCAAGTAGCTTATAAGCTAAAACCTATTTAAGGAGCTTGGCGGAGCTCGCAATGCATTACACACTAATGAGTTAAGGATGTGTTTCACCAATAAGTCGAGAAGCATTATCACATAATGATATGCAGATGTATGATAGGATGAGAAACATGTATCGATTGAGGATTGACAGGTTAAGAAGCTCCAAAAAGGATACATGTACCTATATTAGAGGTCAACTTGGGAGCTTGGAGCGGCTCCAGATATGCTACAGAAGTTAAGTCCATTATGCGACGAAAAGTACTTCCAGGATTTTAGCAAATCTCGAGGTCGAGTTTTCTTTTAAGGGGGTGAGGATGTAAAACCTCATAAAATCACGTCCAATGATGTATTGACACGTGTAATAAACCCTAATGAAGTCAAATATTGAATTTAAGGGACTAATTTTTCAAAAAATCGAAAACCTTGATTATGAAAGGACTGGGAGTGTTAGCATACCTAAAATAAGTTTCTAAATAACCTCTTACAATAATTATATTCACAAATGAGCCACTTGATGATCGAGTGTAGCCGTTTGCGTAATTAATTGAAAGTTTGCGCAATGAATGGTTAAAAGCATCAACATGTTAATTCTTACCTCTGAGTGACCTATTAACACACTGGGAGCTTCATGATATTTGATTATACTCTCAGGAATGCCAATTATTGGCCGTCTAAGGTTTTTATGCCTATAAGTAAAGTTACGCGCAACTTTGCAAGTTAGAGGAACTAAAAGTGTCAATATGTTTAATTATACCTCTGAATGACCTTTTAGCGAACCCGAAGCATCGTGATGTTTAATAATACTCTCAAGAATTCCTAATATGGATTAGATGAGGCTTCGATGCTATTAAACGATGATATGCGCAAGTTTGCGCATTAGAGGGACCTAAAGCGTCAACTTTTGAATCTACGCCTTTTGGTGACCATTTAAGCGATCGAGAGCGTAGAAATAATTAAACCCATGCTTGGGAATGCCCATTATGGGCCATGTAAGGCTGGGATATCATTAAATGACATTTCGCGCTACTTTGTGCGATTAAAGGACTATTTGCGGCAAAATGCAAAAGTATGTCGATTCGTATGGTATCGAACTTTCTGGAATATGATCATAAGTTAAAAATGCCATAAATATCCTTTACATATCTTAGAAATAGGCTTAGAGGTGTTTGGTGCACAAAAATAAACTTATTTGATCAACAGGAATTAAAAGCGTCAAAAAGTGGATAACTTTGCATTTTCGCGCATATCTTACGTTCTGAATATATCCGGACATCCAAAAATTTATGTAATCACTAAAATATTTTTTTTTAGTGTTCGGCATGAAAAAATTCCATTCGTCGCGTAATTTGGATCGTTTTTCGCTTCCGTTCGTGTTTCGTCGTAATTAGTCGAACAACGTGACCGTACGGCCAAACGAACCGACATCCGGCATAGTTTTGAGCATGTTTTATGTCCCCTATGTTTAGGCATCATTATAGAGCCTTGAAAATGACTTAACGGGCCTTAAATATGTCAGAAATGGCATTTAACATGTACAGGGGCTGATCTGGTCAGTTTTGAAAGTCAATTATGTTTGGAAAACATAACAGGGACTAATATGGTCATTTCTGGAACTTGAAACATGCACATATCAGAAACAGGGACCAGAACTGTACACTTTTCCAAAGTAATGAGTTGGGCCTGATGTCTAGGTTGGCCGCGAAGGCCATCTGGGCCACCTACGCGGGCCGCGACCCAAGTAACAGCAACAAACACCAGCACAGTTGCTGTATTTCTTCATTCTTTGATGGTTTTCTATTTCATTCTCACACAAAACCATCAAACTGAAACCTTGGGCTGCCCATTGTTTACAACCAGCTGTTATAACACTTGTTATGATCTAATGAACTCTTGAAACACTTGGCATCATCCTATTCCATCTCAATTTCTATAAATAGGCCAAGATTTTTACCTTCACTTGCTCATTCCTTGCAATCTGCTCTTGCTTGCAAATCTTGGGGGAAACCTGGCCATCTTAGGAACCTCCTTTAGTCCATTGAACCCTTTGTAAGTGTCCTTTCATGGCTAGTTATATTTATTTGGCGTTTATAGCCGAAAAGTCAAGCGTTTTCGATAAACGCTTTGACTTTTAAACGGTTGAGCCATTGTTGGCAACGAACATGGCTACGTGACCGTAATTAGGTAGGTATTAAACCCCCAAGAGGGCACCTCCTAATTACCACGTTTACTTAGTCAATTGTCAGGTCAAACTTCTTAATAAAAAAAAGTCAAACGAGTCAGTTTTTACTAATAAATTCATAACTAATAATACAGAAGTTATGGAATATGTTTTAACACTTAAATAACTTGGTAATTAATATAAGAACATGTTTAAGCATGTTCAACCCGATAATTCTAAGTTTAGGCTCGATTCGCAACCGAAAGTCGCAAAAGTTGACTTTTGCTTTGACTTTCAGTTCTGACCCGATTTAGCTTAGTTTAGATATGCCTTAGGTTTCCTTTAGGACCAGGTTATAAGTTAGTACAACCCTCTGAGGTTATACAACTTGGTTCCTAATTAATCCGATTTGTTTGCATGTTTCCGTTATATGCTTAAATGTTGACCATTATGCCCTTTTAACCTTAAAACGAGATTTTTGAAAATGTGAGAGGACAAAAACCTTTATTACTGATTTATAAACTTTTCCTAAAAATTTGACATCAGTTTGAGGTCTAGATTAGGAGTTATGCTCAATAGCGTAATTAGAAAGCTTTTTATTAATTAAACGACGTAATTAGCATAAAGCCTATCTAAACCCAATTTTTGACACCAAACCTTTTACCCACTGTTGTAATATAATATTTTGGGATTTTTTAAGATTTTTATTTATTTTTAAACTGAGCATAACATAGGGATCTTGCTTTAAATCGGTAATTGTCGGTTTTGCCCTTTTGGCCTATAAAATAAGTTTTATATAATATTTTGACACCAAACTTTTTACTACTGATTTTATATGATAAATAAAATATCTTGAACTTTATAAACTGATCAAAAACTCAGATTTCCTATTTTAACCCGGAAATCGCTTAAAACCGACTTTTACGCGTTTTAAACGCATAGTATGAGTTAAAACTATTTTTGGCATATAAAACTTAATACCTACTGATGTTTTAAGTAAATTTTTATATTATTACAGTAAGAAAAAGTTTTGAACTCAGATTCCCTGTTTTGACCCTTAAAGCCTATGTGAAATTACCAAAATGCCCATACGGTGCATAGTTTGATCATAAATGATAAATTTCGCATATATGTAATACCCTACTGATATAACTTATTAAATTGAATATTTTTACTGATTATATCAGACCTGAAACTCATATTAGTATTTAATCTATTTTATAACCTTTAAAATGACCAAAATGCCCCTACGTGGCTTAATTTGAGTTTAAATTCGTTTTGGGCATAATGGAAGATATATCCTACTGATATCATAACATATTTTGAGCATATTAACTTAGGAAACCTGTTCATGACTCTTTTGTTTACCCGTTGCCCATTTATCGCGTTCGGTACGGTTTATGTAACTAGTTTGCATAAATTGGCCGAAACGGGTCAAACCTTATCATTTTTATCTCAAAATCCAGAATGTGTTTAGTTCACCCATATTATACAAGTCATCAAACTTGTCGGGCCTAAAACACATTCTAATCCGGTCTGCGCTTAATCTTGCGTTAAACCGTTTACCTCTCTTTAAAACTAACCGTTCTAAGTTTAAACCTAAGTAAGAGCCGTTAGGAATCTAATAGGTTAATTGAAACCTTCGTTCCAGATTTAGGAGCCCAGTAAAAGCTATCTGCACTTGCTGATTGAATACGGTTGAGATAAATTTGAATATTTGCTCAAGTAAATACTCTTAACTTATTTTCCCAATACGGGCTTGGGATACGGTATTATAATAATACCGCTTGGTCGGGTGTGTAGTCATTTAAATCGGATTGTGATTAATGTATTTACATAACTCGTTTTAATCTGTATTATTTGGTGTATGGCCTTTGGGGGTTAAATGACCATGTCCCGGATATCCTTGGCATCATTCAAAGAAATGGTCACGACCTAAGCACGGGGTGTAGGCATACACCTGACAGTTGCATTATGTAAAAACTGGCAATCCACTTAAAGGAATCAACCTTGTGGGCATTATACCTGCGGCGTGTCAGTTAATCATGTCCGGCTCTTCTAACCGGCCCTGACGGACGACAAATAAGTAAAACTGTATACAAGATTATTTTTAAATAATTATCCCAAGTTATAAAAGATATTTTGTGCCTTGTGCATTCAAACCTATTTTCTTAAACATTTTCAAAATGAGTCAGTTAATTGTATTTACCAGTGTAAACTGACGTATTTTACAAAAAGGCTAAGTGCATGTACTAGACGAAATAGGCTGGCTACTCCTGGCATCATTAACCAAGTCTTGCAAGCTTTAGATGTTAAAGTCTGTTGAACAATAATCTTTTCATCTTTTGATCCGCCTGTAGATCCATTACAGTACGTTTGTGATACTTTGATATTACTATTTTATTCGGTTTGTAATGTGATTCATCTTTTGCTTCCGCTGTGCATTTAAATTGTGTTGTTGACTATAATGATATTAACTACGTCATGATACTCCCCACCGGGCCCACCGGCAATACGTGGAAATATCGGGGTGTGACAGAGGTCCAAGGGGCAGAGCCCCTGGCTGGGGTCGAGCTGCATGATAAAATTTAATTTTCTGTAAATTTGCCTCTGGAAAACTGCATTCGTAGACATTTTTTTATCTTCTACTTCCTGGTTCAGACAATTCACAGACAAAACTATTGTCTTGGTTCAATGCGTTTTAGGGAGAACACTTTCTTTGGTGTTTTTAGGCCATTGCGTTTTAGAACTAAGATATTTTTATGTGTTTTCTGGCCATTGCGTTTTAGAAAAACATATTTTTGAAGTGTTTTTAGTCATTGCGTTTTAGAAAAACACATTTTTGAAGTGTTTTTAGTCATTGCGTTTTAGGTAAAACACATTTTTAGGTGTTCTCTGTCCATTGCGTTTTAGAGAGGACACTTTCTTTTGTTTTTTTAGGCCATTGCGTTTTAGAAATGAGACATTTTTAAGTGTTTTCTGGCCATTGCGTTTTATAAATAAGACATTTTTTTGTGTTTTTGGTGCATTGTGTTTTAGGTAAAACACTTTTTATGTGTTTTCATTCCATTGCCTTTTAGAAAAACAGACATTTTAAGTGTTTTCTGGCCATTGCGTTTTAGGAATAAGACATTTTTGTTTGTGTTTTGGTGCATCGCGTTTTAGGTAAAACACATTTTTATGTGTTTTCAGTCCATTGCATTTTAGAAACTACACTTTCTTTTGTGTTTTTAGGCTATTGCGTTTTAGAAATAAGACATTTCTTTGTGTTTTTTGGCCATTGCGTTTAACAAATAAGACATTTCTTTGTGTTTTTGGTGCATTGCGTTTTAGAAAAATGTTATTTTTTTATGTTTTTTTTCCATTGCATTTTACGCAACTGGGTTTTCAAAAAAAATTTCGAAAATATAGCAATAGTATACTCGTTTTAAAGATAAAAAACGCTCGTTTTTTTGGTGCAATTTTTATAAAAAAATAATGTCGTATGAAAGAGTTATTAACATTTAAAAATGGGGGGAATTAGAGGAGGGAGAAACTATTGCCTTGGATTGACTAGAATGTCCCTAGACAAACCCATTCGCCTCCTGTTTCTCCTTCAATTTCACTCATTTAATCTTAGCGCTTGATTAAATAAATGGATGGTCAAGATTACTTCCTAGGCTTCCTACCCAAATTAACTTTCTATTATATCCTAACCCTATTAAGGTAATATTGATCTTCCATATTTCCGGTAATTAACATAATGTCTTCTATTCCAATATTTCATCGTTGTTGAAATTGTTACTCACATCGTACAATACAATATTGTTTATAACTAATAAAAATATTCTTAAAATGCTTAATAGTTTACAATAAAAAAATAGTTGTTTTTAGATAAAACTATTATCAGTTACATAAATCCTAGTTGAGATTCGATTGTTTTTTAGATGAATTTGTATTTTATGGAATTTATAGGATTAATTAGTAACCTGGTTCAACCGCCCGATACAACTGGTTCAACTGGTTAAACCAGTTTAGAGCCCAACCCGATATGACTTAAAAATCGGTTTTTAAAACATTGATCGAAACACCAGTAATGAATTAAGATTTAGTGATATATAAAATAGTTTAAAAAAATATTATTACATACTAATTAAATTTTCTTGATGACATAGTTTACAAATTTATATACACACATTTGTTTACGTTTTTATACAAATTTTGACTTGTTTAACTTATTTAAGCCAAGTTTTATAGTAAAGTTTTTCTTGTTATTAATATATTAAAGTTAGGTACTTAACAAACTTTTATGAGCTATGGCTAAAATAATGAATCATGAGTTAATACATCAAAACAATCGACTCTAAGGCTATGGGGTATGGGGTGGTGGATTGGATTATAGATTGTCATGCGGGAAATGGTTCTCGTGATACATTGCGCCCCATCTCAAACCATAATGGTTCGCATGGTTTAATCAATGACAACCATGACACTCTTTCAATTAATTTGTGGAGGAGGATAATGGGGGTCCTGGTCCAAACCATATTAAGTGGAGGATTAGGTTAATGAATAAGGGTAGGGTGATATGATAGTGATATGAAGAATAGTGATGATTATTTGGGTCAAAAGCACACCATATAGGCTAATGGATCACCAATAGAATTACCATTGTGAACCTTCCAAAATAGTGTGAACGAAAATCTCACAAATCTTCTAGATGGATCACCCTTTTCCTGCAATTCTAAATAATTTCGCTTTAGCCTCATAGTGTGAACGAAAATCTCACAAATCTTCTAGATGGAATTCCAAATTATTTCACTTTAGCTTCTGCATTTTCTGTGGACTAAGAGCATTCTTATCCAATCCATCAAAACTTGTGAGGGTGAGTTTTTATATTGTAAAGGGTAATAAAAGTGGTTGTGAGTGGAGGAGAGAGAAAATGTTACTGTTCATCTGTATATTTGGGGGGACACTGTTCACCCAGTATAATTTTTTTAATATATATTGAAAGTGGTTGTGAGTGAAGGAAAGAGAAAAATGTGATGATAATATTATTTAATTGAAAATGAAAGAGAAAAAATATTTGTTTTTAGTGGAAATATATTGATACAGGAGTTGTTTTTTAGTGGAATGTATGTATAATTTGATGGATTGGATGAGAATGCTCTAACAGTATAGGATTTTGGTGTATCTACGCCGAAAATTCAGTGGTATCTTTTTTTTTTATTTCAGGGGTATTTTTCGTATAGAAAAAATATATAAATTTTAAACTACGTAGACGAAGTTAAATGGGATTTTTACACGATGGAGACGGGATTGAAGGATAGACCGTGCTACCCCTGCTTGTACACTACCTCCGCGGCTCCGCCCCTAGTATAGGATATTTACTAGAATATATTTTGTATAGTTTATTCATAAAGGTTGAAGTGAGTGGAACTTCATACTTATTGTTGTCCCCAATATAACGAACTATATATAGTGTTTCAGCTTTCTAACACGTCCATCAGCTTCATGATAGCTAATAGAAACTTTAGAGTAATTACCTTAAAATAATCGAAATTATTACTAAAAAATAAAAACTAAATGGTTAAATTATTTGAGATCATTGATAAAAACTAAATACTAAATGATCTGATTACTTAAATTTAATTATTTTTGGTTTACTAAAACCTTTTTTAGTCAGGCATATTAGTACTTAAACAAGTCAAACCTTATTATGTTACTTGAGCTACTTCGAGTCAAGACTTTCTAATGATTTTGGTGAGTGTTAACTAATCCATCTTAGATTCTTAGACAATAATTTTATTCACTATCTTATCTCTAAATTGACATAGGGTAAACGAGATTTCACTTTGACATGTATTCGAAAAGTTAAAGGATCATGTTTTCAAGAGGCTTACTCTAGTATGTGTTGAATATTTGTTTAAATGAATAAATAAATGAAGCAATATTAAAAAAAAAAGCGACTTAGACCACACATGCACGATTTGTTCGTTCATTGCATGTGCTCTTTCTAGACATTATTTACCTATTTAAAAAAAAAAAAATTAGAGTCGAGCCTCTTGAGTCTTGACCAAACACATACAAAGTTTTCTCACTTAAAAACACTAAGATTTATAAATCAGAAAGATAAATTTTGACTACACCAAACATGCTTGAATTCAAATGAAAAATGGAAGACGTTATTTAAAAAAAAAATTAGCCAAGTATTTGAATAACCTTTTTTCTTCTGCATAGCCAAAGAAAACAATTTTATTGCTAAAAAACGAGGCCAACTAGTAAGCAAGTAACTGGAAGTCGCCACAACCAACCAAACACGACACAAGTATTTGAATAAGTAAAGGATTGTTTTAGACTTTTATGATATCACTCTATAGAAGATCATTTCTATCGGGTTGTCTATCAAAATTCAAAACCATCTTTTACAATCCTTAGCTTTAGCTATATAACTTTCCCTGAATATATAAAAGACATGATAATATATTTATTTTCAAGGGATCAAAAATTCAGTTCAAAATCATTTCTATCAGTTTGTCTATCAAAACAATCTTTTACAATCGTTAGCCATGTTTAATATAACTTTCTTTGAATATATAAAAGCCACGATAATTTATTTATTTTCAAATGATCAAAATATCAAATGATACGTATGTTTGGTGTTGACTTGAACTTAAAATTTGACTGGTTCACGGTTGATCCACGATCTACGTGCATCAATGTTATCTCTCCATGCATCACTCTTTCTCTATTCAATTGTTTGACTTGGACATTTGTTATTGATATACAATAATATAAAATAAAATAGAGTAAATTGCCATTTTGGTCCCTGAGATTTGTCCAAATTTTTTATTTTAGTCCAAATAGTTTTTTTCCTCCTCTGGGTCCCTGACTTTTCCTTTTTGTTGTCATTTTAATCACATTACCTAACTCCATCCAAAAACCTCATTTTTAACCAGGGGTATTTTGGGGATTTTCAATTTAAATCTTTCAAATTGCTATTTTGATCCATTTTTTTATATTAAAAATTTAAAAGAAAATATCTAATTAGTGGGACCCACCTCTACCCTACCCTTCTTCATCAACCAGCTCTCTCTCTCTCTCTCTCTCTCTTTACTTCACCTCACTTTACATCTTCCATCTAACACCACCGTAACCCATGGATCATCCGTCACTGCATTCAACCATATCAATTCAATTCCCCTAAACCTATAAGCAGTTTACATGACTCAAACATCAACAAAAAAACCATCTAATTTCAAATTATGTTATAATCAATCAAAGAAACAGTTATAAAAATTAAAAGGGTATAAAAAGAAATTTCAAACCACCACCATCGCTATAACCTTCAACCTGTTATAATTTCAAACCACCCCTACAATTCAATTCCCCCTTTATCTATCTACACCACCAACACCTATCACCGCCACCATCCACCACCTGCCACCTGCCACGACGCACCTCTCTTTCTCTCTCCCTCCCCCTCTCTCTACAACCCACACCAAACCACCACCTGTTACCACCTATTTCTGCCACCCGTCACATAACCACCACCACCACCACTATAACCTTCAACGTGTTCCCACCACCATAACCACTACTAATCCACCACCATTTCAGATCTAGTGATGATGAAAACGTTGAATAAAGGTCGACAGGGGCTGTTGGAGGTCAGCTGTTATGAAGAATAATGGGTTGGCAGTTGTTACAGGTGGCTCCGGCAAGGTTTGAGGGGAATCCGAAACATGGGGTGTGGAATCTGGGTTCGATAGAGAAGATGGGAGTTAGGGTTTCGCAGATGGATTGTGGAAAGTGAACGATGTTGGGTTTTGATTTGGGGACAGTGACGGTGGTGAACAACAGTGGGTTTTAGTTAGGGTTTTGATTTGGGGATGGCGGCGATGGTCTGAGATGGCGACCATGGTTAAGGTGGTGTTGGTGTTGGTGTCGGTGGTTTATGGTGGTGGAATGTGGTGATGCCGGTGCCGGTGGAAGGTGGTGATGCCGGCGGTGGTGGAAGGTTGCGATGAAGGTGTGAAATTATTTATCAGTTAATAATGTGTGTGAAAACCCAAATAATAATAATAATAATAATAATAATAATAAAAGATTGGAACAAAATGACAACTAAAAAGATTTAAATTGAAAATCCCCAAAATACCCCTGGTTAAAAATGAGGTTTTTGGATGGAGTTAGGGTATGTGATCAAAATGACAATAAAAGGGAAAAGTCAGGGACCTAGAGGCGAAAAAAAACTATTTGGACTAAAATGACAAATTTGGACAAACCTCAGGGACTAAAATGGCAATTTACTCAATAAAATATAAACACATCATTTTATATTCCATATTTATATTTTCATTATCACTATTAAACAAAATATACCCTGTTATAATTTATTTACACTACCATATTTTTTATTATCACTATCTAAACAAAATATATACTGTTATAATTTTATTTACACTAACATATCTTTTATAGATCCATATAGTTTGCACTTTATAATGCATTTAGTACTCAACTTTTTCCAAAAGTACATGGATGGTCTCTGTGGTTTGCACTTTATAATACATTTAGTCACCAACTTTTAGTGACTAAATGCGTTACAAAGTGCAAACCACATGGACCATCCATGTACTTTTGGCAAAAGTTTGGGACTAAATGCGTTGCAAAACAAAGAAACCATCCATGAACTTTTAGAAAGCTAGAAACTAAATCCAAAATTTTGGTTAACTATAAGAACCATATGTATACTTTACCTAAAACGTTTATAACCGCAAACACCATTTGAAAACACACACGAAACATCCAAACAGAAACACCCTTCAAGCCCACCACTACAACACACTAAGCAAAATCTATTATTATAATCGCAATAACATATATTTTGCAGGGGCCATAGTGGTGCATACCCACAAACATGAAGGATCCAGAACTCTCTTCTCACACAGACATGTTACGCGTGTTTTCAGGCACATCTATTCGCTCAACATAATCTATTATCTCAACCTTTAACTTTTTTATCCCATAATTTTTCCATTAACAAATAAGTAATGACCAAATGGCTTTTTTAACAATTTACTTTTAAGTACCCGTGTTTTTTAACCAACAAACATGCAGTGACGGATCCAGAATTTTATTCTAATGGGTTCTTTTTCATAAATTGTCTTTAATTCTCACTAATTTTTTCTAAATTCTAGAAGGTTCTCACTAATTTTCTCTTTTTTTTCCATACGCACTAGGTTCCTTGGAAAACCCACAAATATGGGTTGAATGCGCCCCCCCTGCAAACAAGCACTCTCTACTCTATTTCTAAAACTACACTTGCAGGATATGAACCTACTACAATTGTTTGATTAGAAAATACATCACTTTACCACCTTAATATCCTATTAGGAACTAAATACCGATGATTTAGTAGTCTAGTATAATGGTATTTGCCCCGTATGAGTTTTGACTATTACAAATTTAAGGTTAGATGGTATTTAGATATAAAATATTGTTGTAAAAAAATAATATTATTTTAAATACCACATAATCAGCAAACTAACACAACATTTGTTAGAGACAATCATATATACCACTAGACCCGAAGGCCATAAGCTTATCTACCATATGTAGAAGTGTAAAATAGTGTCTCCAGTAATTAGATTAACTGGGGTCATAGTAAACCATGCTTCGCGACGGGTAGTGATTTTTCTGCATTCACCCGCACGATGCGGCACGAATTCGCGCCGGGGTGTAGATACAGTGGAAAATATGTAAGGCTCGTTTCGACCAGTTGTACATCCCGTAAAAAATAAACGTTGAAAAGATGATAAAAATAAGCAAGTTCACGTCAAAACGACGATAAAAACTTAGTTAGTGCTAAAGGACGAAAGATGTAACGAGGTTTCCAGATAAAAGATTGTGACTGTAGTTATTAAAGTTAAAGACTATCCGTTGCAATCCGGTACAAACATAATGGACGAAAAATGTAATTTACCCTAAAAACAATTAAATAATAGCTAATAACTAATTCAATAAAATATGTTTTTAAAATTTCAACTCGAAACCTTTGACGAAGTAACACGCAATCCATTCAATCACAATCATTTCCTAGAAACTTCCCACCTCCCATACATGAACATCACATCTCATTCCCTTTTCTTCTTCTTCATATAAACCGACACCCACTTCACAATTCTCTACAAATTCACAATTTTTCCATCTGGGTATCAATAAATTTTCAATCTTTAATCATGGAGAACAACAACAATCAATCATCTTTCTGGCAATTCAGTGATCAGCTTCGTGTTCAGACCAACAATCTTTCTTTAAACGACTCCATCTGGAGCACCTCTTACGCCTCCAAACGCCCCGAAAAAGATCGCCGTAACTTCGACCTCCGTGTTGGCGGTGACTTCATCAACTCCGGCACCCTCCACACCAACAATTCCGGCACCGATTTTAATGGGTTCAACTTTGATTGGAAGATGGGGTCCACTAATCAGACCCAAAGCTCTGATTTTGGGATCAATGGTGGGTTTAATAAGGGGATTTATTCAAACCCAAACCCCAGTTTGAATTTTGGTCCAAATAATAATGTGAATTTTGAGAGAAATGGGTTTAATAAAGATGGGAAATTGGGGAAAAATGGTGAGGTTGATCATCATTCTGTTGGGGGTAAGCATGGGAAGAATAAGAAGAATAATAATAATAATAACAGTAATGAGAAGGATAATGGTAAGAATAGTGTTGATAAGAGGTTCAAGACTCTGCCACCTTCAGAATCTTTGCCCAGAAATGAGACTGTTGGTGGCTATATTTTTGTTTGTAACAATGATACCATGCAAGAGAATCTTCAAAGGCAGCTTTTTGGTATGTTTGCTTCTTTGATTTGCTCAATTTTGTAGCATTTTTTTCATGGGTGTTTTATAGTTCATATTTGTGTTGATTTTGTTTATTTTTTCTAGATTTAGGGTTGAGAATTTGGGATGTTTTTGGAGTTGTATATAGATCATTTTTTAGAACATTTCCAGATGATGATGGTATATAGAAAGATCAGTTTATGGTTAGAAAATTAGGCAAGAATAATGAGGATAAGAGAATGGTTAGCATCTTTTTAGGTTAATGTTGAATTATGACCATAAATTAGAACATGGGTTGGCTCTTGACTTCTTCCACAAATTGAATTGTTGTTTTTTTATTCAAGATTTAAGGTTTGATTTTTTTTTTTTTTTTTTTTTTTTTTTTGCAGTTGTACATTTATATATTTTAGAATAACTCTAGATGATGATGGTATATAGAAAGTTAACATCTTGTTAGGTTAACGTTGAATTGTGACCGCGCATTAGAATATTCTGTTGGGAAGATTTTACAAATTAGTTGACATTTTTTGAGTAAAATTTCTGAACATTATGCTTATATTCTAAGTTTTGTTGAACAACTTTGGTAATCACAAAAAAACTAGATGGATTTGATTAAAATTTAAAAGACAGTGCCTGTGTGTAGTTCTTTAAAGATATATGATTTATGAACGTTACGTATTCTGATGGAAATCGTTTTATCGTGTAAGATGCAAGTGTAATTCTGGTATGAATTTGCCTAATCTTTTTCTTAAACTGAATTTCAGGTTTACCGCCACGCTACCGGGACTCTGTTAGGCAGATCACACCTGGTCTGCCTCTTTTTCTTTACAACTACTCCACCCACCAGCTTCATGGTGTTTTTGAGGTATTCAATCTCATTCATTTAACTTGCAAGTTTCTTGTAGTTGATTTGTATTAGTGAAAATCCTTAAAAATCAAAGGTTAAAGAACATATCATGGAATATGGTTTTAATGATTTAGGCTGCAAGTTTTGGCGGAACAAACATCGACCCGTCTGCATGGGAAGACAAAAAGAACCCTGGTGAATCACGGTTCCCTGCTCAGGTTCGCGTCATAACTAGAAAGTTAGCCGAGCCGTTAGAAGAAGACTCATTCAGGCCAATTCTTCACCACTACGATGGCCCTAAATTTCGCCTTGAACTCAACATCCCTGAGGTAAAACTATCCTTTTACCCTTTGGGTCCATTAAGAACACTTTTCAATGTCCAAATCATTTGAAAAACTAACACACGTGTTGTTGTTGCAGGCGCTCTCGCTTTTGGACATATTTGAGGATAACAAGAACTGAAGTATGTTCGAGGAAAATCAAGTATCAACATGTATTATAAGGTTAAGTGGTTTTGTGACAATGTGAGATGTGTTTAATCATATATACGTAACTAATATATGTTAATATCGAGCCGTATTAAGAAAGTAGTATATGTTTGTATACGGGACGTGTAACCATGACGATGATGGTCCCTTTCGGTTATTTGGCTCGGTCGTATATATGCTAAAAATACAAACTCAGTATGAATAAATGAACTATAATACAACTTTTATTTATGTTACATTTGGTGTTTGTATTTTGATGCAATGGAGCAGATAAAGATAAGGAGGCTCTTTGGTTGATATGATTAGGTTGTAGTTGAATGGTTCAACCAACATCACAATCTTGAAATAGACAAAGTCGTGGTGGTGGTGGTGGTTATTTGGTATGGACCATTGAATGTTTGAATTTGCAAGCCACCAAAACCAACTCAAACCCAATCAACACAAATGTTGACACATTTCATTGTTCTAGAATATTATTTTCAAATAAACCAAAAGTCAGATAAAAAAAGAGTATAATGCCAAAATTGTTCCAGGTTTAGTCCTTTTGCTTTTTCCTTTCAAAATGTTTTTTTTAGTCATTCAGGTTTGCATTTTATTGTCATTTTCATCTTTGAGTTTGACAACTTTTTGCGACTTTCGTCCTTCGAAATTTGACTCTCAGGGATGAAAATTACATGATTTCAAACTTTTTTTTGATGAAAATGACACCTCAAGGACGAAAGTCACAAAAATATCAAACCTCGGTTAAAAATCACATTTTACTCCAGAAAAAAAATAGTGGGAATTAATAACCATTTTGATCTAGATTGTTCCAAGTTGACCATGAACCACTAAACTATCAACCACAAACCATACCACTTTAAGTGGCTTGGTCCATTTAACATTCATTGATTTTAGTGGAGTCTGATGTTTGATATTGCCATTGATCATGCATATAATTGTAAACACGAAGTCGAAAATGGATAAAGAGGGTAGCTAGGGAGCGGTAGATGTCGTATCGTTTGTCATTGTTTGCGCAAGCATATTAAGTTTGTGTCGACAAAATAAAATTCTAACATCGAATCTTTATAAGGAATAGCATGCAAGAATGTTAAACCGCAAAAAATGACTATACTAAGGTTAATGTACAAATGCGTTAGGAAGTCAACAAAAAGTCAAAGTAACGACCACTATGAAAGTGCTGGTAAACATCACCGGTTTCCACCCTCGTACTGACCTTCGTACTTTTCTATGAGGTAAGTCAACGGAGGAGTTTGACCTCGGGTTTGAGATGAGATCCCCAAAAATCCTGAATGCCACAACAATGGTGACATAAAGACTTGCACAAAGAAAGGCATGCTCGGCCTTATCGAGTCTTTCTTCATCGTTTGCGATCTTCTCTATATCTTGTCTACAAAGAAATTCAAACCAATTAGCAATAGTCTACTTATGGGCCCACTAGGCTGGACTTTGGGCCCAACCATCAATTTATGGGCCCAGTTTCTATCACTTTGGGCTTAACTTTCAACTTGCATAAGAATATCCATATTGATGAAAACATGTCAAGAATGCATATTTACTTTTTTGTTAATACTACCAAATGATGGGGTTCAAGAAATTAAGCTTAAATTGAGGTTTTATAAGACCAACATTACCTTAACATGATGTTTTCTTTAACAACTGACTCCAAACGAAACGACACAGAAGCCTTCCACGGCTCCAAGCCGGTAAGTTCTTTCTCCTGAAGTCGTTAACCATGCGACATGAAATAAAAATATTAGCAATAAGTACCTAGAGGTGACAATTTCGGACGTTAGACTAAACAACTAACCAAGGTCTCCTTCCATGGCCAGAAATCCTTAATCTCCAATCGCGTTTGCTCCACTAGCCCCGAATACTTCACAATATCTCTTTCAAGCTGTGGAAACACATCCCCTTGTATCTTGTTCAACTCGTTAACATTATCTTCCAACGACGATAAAGTATCTTCCAATAACCGAACCTTTTGCATCAGAATCTTCAAAACAGCATCACCATGTATTCTTCCATTACCTTTCGGTACAGTTTCCGGAACTTTACTCACAACCAATGGCTTCTTCGGTGCATCATCGGCCCCTTTAATCTTTTTATCAAACTCATCATCTTCCAACAACACAGTCTGATTACGATTCGAAAAATTCGATAACTCCCCTGAAGCCAAGATTAAATCCTCAAGCATTTTCTCAATTGCATCAACACCATACGCTTCAAACACGCTAAGCGTGCAGTAAAACTCTGACCCGTAATGAGTGATCAGCCTCAACTTTATGTATCTGGCCCATTTAGGCTCGGGTAACTTAAAATACTGCCTATGCTTCACATTTTCGGCTACAAATGTCGCAAGTTCAAACCATGTTTCAGTCGGAAAAACCAAACTTCCTGACAATTCAAACTGTTTGAAATTCGACGAATGGTGTTCGAAATTCGCTATCGTTATTGCATCCACTAAAGTCTCTTCCGCAAGCTCGATGACCACAAACTTATCAGCAACCGAACACGGGTTCCTTAAATACATATCATGATCATCACCCAAAATATTACTTGCACCTTTTGCTTCTTTGTCATGGGCCACAACTTTAGCACCTTTTGATGCAGCTGCATAGTTATACTTGGTTCCATCGGGCTCGAGCCGATGAGTAATGTTCACTAGCCCATTACCTTCCTTTGCAATACTTCTAACCTCATCTAGATCAAGATAAGCTAAACGGGCCCGGCCCGTTTGACCCATTTGACCCGTTTGCACCACTTCTAGTTTATTTTCTAAATAAATGTCTTGAACTTGTCTTTCACAGACAAATGTTGAATAGCCTAAAACTTTCCATAACAATTCTTCTACTGGAGTTGTTTGTTCAAGCAGGATATCATCGGTTTCATCGAGCTGGTACGTTGTTGTTGTTGTTGTTGTATCGTTCGAATCCAGCGATAAAAGGACCTTATCGGTTCGATTTAGAGCTTGATCTTCAATGTATGAATATGAGCTTATGTTAGTAATGTTCTTATTAATAACACCTACATTCCCTGCAAGAATTCCATCAAATTCATATATTATTACCTCAAATTCATGAAATTAACATAAAAAACAGGGGAATGTGACAAAAAATGCATCTAAAAATATATAAAATTGGATGATTTGATATGGGTTACCTTGGTTAATGTGATTGGGGCGAAATGTGGAGAATGAAAACATAAAAGGGAACCAAAATGTGATGATTAAAGGCAATGAAAGCTTTAGGAAACTTTCTTTTTCGTCTTTTTTGATGAATAATTTGAGGTTTTGATGATGAAATTGGACATGTGCAGATGGATCATCAATGGTGGATTTCTTCATAATTCATGGAAGAGTGGACAGGAGAAGTTTACTCTGTTTTTCGATGTTAAACTTCTGTGTAACATGGAAGGTACTTTTTGTCTATCAGCAAATTCGGAAGGGTGTTATGTGAAAAAAGAGACATGTTATGGTAAATGACTATTTAGCCCCACACAGTTTTTATGGTTTATTTCTACCGTGCGATGTAGCTCAAACAGTCATATTACAAAGTAAAAAAGTTTATTTATAAGCCTCTATGGGCTTTAGGGTATACGGAGTGGTGCGAGAAAGGAGTTTGGCAAGGGGGTTTGTCGCGCGGTAACACCGCCGCCGACCCTCTTTGCCGATCGGTTTCAATGTCGCTCGGGGTTCAAACGCCGCTGCGGTGAAGGGAGGGTATGAGAGAGAGAGAGAGGGTAGTGTGGGGTGGGGTCCATTCCAATCTCAACCAATCACATCTTTTTTTTTTCTTCTTTTTTTAAAGTTTACCGCTTCACCAAGTGTCTAACTATTGCCAACACTTTTCAACATAGTTTAAACACTTTTCACTGATTGACGTGGCGCACTCTGATTGGTTGATTTTTTAGCTTGCCACTCTCAAGTGTCTAACCACTCCTTATACTCTTATCACGTTATATCAACGCCACGTAGGCTTCATGTCACATAGTGAGTTTTAAAGCCACAACTTGCATGCAATTGGATAAAGCCCCTTATCTATTAATAAAGAAAACATGAACTAAAAAATGTGATTATCTCTTGAAAAGTGGCCCCCACATGTGCAAGCCCTTAACGCCCGTTAATGGAATGGCGAAGACAACGATGAAGCCCCCCTTTGGCGCCCAAGAAGTGGGTTAGGGGCGCTATGGGGCGCCAAAGGGGGTGAGGTGGCAAGGGGGCGAAACCACACCCACCAGCCTAACAATACTAGTATATGAGGGAGATCCACTAAACAGGTCCGTTCCAATCATTTTGAGGCCTAAGGCGAAATGAATTGTTAGGCCCTTTTTTTCTTTGTTAATTGTTATAAATGATACTCCTTTATCCATGTTTAGAACTAAACAAAATTCTAACATAACTATAATAGAGAGTGGTTTGCTTGTTAATGAAATCAAACAAATCTAAGAGCATTCACATCCAAGGCATCATATTGTGAGTGTGGGGTTTTTAAAATGTAAAGAGTATAAAAAGTGGTTGTGAGTGGAGGAGAGGGAAAATATTACTGTTCATCTGTATATTTGGGGGGACACTGTTCACACACTATAATTTTTTAATATATATTGAAAGTGGTTGTGAGTGAAAGAGGGAGAAAAATGTAATATATATTGGAAATGAGAGAGAAAAAGTATTTGTTTTTAGTGGAAATATATTGATATATGAGTTGTTTTTTAGTGGAATGTATGTATATTTTTAGTGGATTGCATGTGAATGCTCTAAAACAATAACTTTGCACTAATATTAATAGTCAGTATATTAATTTTCTTTTAAGTGGAGACCCTATTCGTTTGGAGGCTCTAGGCCCAAGCCTGAGTTACATGTACTATAGGTCCAGCCCTGCCACTAAAAAGTGGGTTTTACCTAAGTAGTCTAAGAAGAATTGCGGAGATAACATGTGACACTCCTATACGTAGGATGAAAGGGTATTTTGGTCATAAAACACAAACCCTCGTCCTTTTGTTTGCTTAAACATACAACACAAAAAATATAGCACAAAAATGTTATACAACATAGAAATACAATACATTTTTTTGTTTTTTTTAGTTTTCATATTTTATATAGCAATATAGTACTTAAATTAAAGATAAAAAGATACTCGATTTTTATAGTGTAATTTTTTAAAAATAATGTCGTTTAAAAAGTTATAAACGTTTAAAAAATGGGAGGAGAAAGTCAACAAATAGGTTTTTCTAAGAATGCCATTGCACTCCCTTTTTTCCTACATTTTCATCTTAGTCATTGATTTGAAAAATGGAATATTAAGATCTCTACTTATCTTACTTAGGCAAAAATAACTTTTTATTTGATCTTACCCGTATATAAACGGAACAAAGATTACAAAATGCTAAAAAGTATTGCTAAAGAATTGGGTGGGAACCACGGACTAGTTAGTTTTATCGGTTTGACGGTTTTAACAATTTTCTTTCCTCAAAATAATCATTTTGGATCAAAATAAATGACATAAATTATTCACGATTATAAAACATATGAACTACACATCCCAGAAATGAAAAAATACATAAACAATAAAGGTTAAATATCAGGTTCGGTTTAGCTCTAGGATTATGTTTTCTTAATTGTTAAAGAATTCGAAACTTGTCGAAAGAAGAATTGGTATATGTGACAGCAATATATAAATGAGCATCTTCAAGAATAATATTCGTAGTGTTTTGGCACCCACGTATACCTTAAGCATAATGAGGCATCAAACACCACCCATGGGGCGCCATGGTGGTAACATGTGAAGTGCTTTAAGCGTGAAAGCGGGTCAAAAATCTTTTTTATCCAGTCACATCAAACCACATTATCTAATTTTTAGTTAAATCATTACACATTTTTATGAGAAAGTTAGTTAGAACCTTATTCTTACATGAGAATCACATTTTTACTTTTTAGTTAAAGTACTATACATAACATACAACATACAAGAATACACCAAAATAAGTGCTACCACCACATTTAAAAAACACATCCTTCAAAAACACCAAAAGCTTTTTTCAATTAGGGATAACAATGGGTCGGGTATGACAAATCTATGTTTCATACCTCTGGTTTTAAATCTTATGCCATACCTGACTCATTATCCGTTGGGTATCGGGTATACCCGTTAGTGTTTCTAAAAAATACCCCTTGAGATTTTTATGTAAATATATTTTTTTATTTTCCTTTATAATTTTATACTTTTAAAATCTATACAATATATTAAATTATGATAAATAATATAAACATCATCACCCTAAAATAATTAAAAAAAAAATGTAAATATATTATAGTATTAATCTCAAAAAATAGTTTGTATTTATTACATGTAAATATATATATTAAAAGAAAAGTTTATTTTTGTAATTGAGCTACTAAAATGAAAAATTACTAAACGATAGTTAAGAGAATATAAAAACAAAAGTTAAAAGTTTTCAGGTACCCGGGTTGGGTATCACCTAATCCATACCCACGAAATATTAATTTCATACTCATCAAGTATCGGGTACACCCGTCTCGCATACTTTAGGATTCGGGTAAACCCGTCAGTCTTGGGTTTTTTTTCCATCCAGGTTTTCAATTAAGAGACCCAAACACCAAAAATATTGTAACATCATCAACATTTTTTACATTTAATTTTAATCACCAAACTTTTGTTTTAGTAAAAATATATTTAAATATTTTTCATGGATTGGAAAATCTAATATTTGAAAATTCAAATTCAATGATCAAAGTTTGAATACGTAGACTGACATGGGAATTTTCAAATTTCAAAACTTCCAAAATTTGAAACTCACGAGGTGTGACCTAGATCGGCTAACCCGACCTGGTTATCACCTATTATTTTATTATAAATATTTAATTACACATATTTATTCTAAAATGTTCTATTCTGTATGGATAAACCACGTAACCAAATACCCAAACTTTTGGGAAGATCATGCAAATCCCTAACTTATCGGAGTCTATCCTAAGTTAGGGGAAACCCTAATGGTAAACTATAAATAGAGGTAAACATTAAAGGTATGCATTCATTCTGCTCCCGTTTACTCTCTCTCTCTCTCTCTCTCTACACATATTCTTTACTCCCGAAACCGAGACTTATTCTCACGCCGGAGGGTGGTTACAGGAATAACCCATTCCTGTAACGAGTCCTAACGGTGTTCTGTTTTGCAGTCAGCTGTTCGGATCGCCAGATAGTTGAAGTCCTAGCCGGAGCTTACCAGTAAGGTCAGTGTTTCTTCATTGGCTCCATCTGTGGGACCTTTCGGTAACAACAACAATATTAAACCCAATGGCAAGCGATCAGAACACGACAATAACACCAAATCAAGCAGTGATAACCAGCAACCCGTTGCTGGTAACGAGTTCTGTGGCCACTACCATACCGGCCTCACCCGCTATAACCAGGTCTCTTGACCTGGAGTTTGAAGCAGAAGCACTACCACCGGGGTTTGCAAGCGCCCCTACTACTCATTCTGGGACGACAACAGCAGACCCTCTCTCATACACCTCCTGGCAGCTACGATCAGTGGTACCAACCACAGCAGCCGCCATTGTCTCCACCCCAGCATCGACAACAAGTGCACAGACTATACGTCATAGCACTATGCCTGTTATCACAACCGCGGGCCCAAGTATCACTACACAGCAGATGAGCATGGCTCAATAATATCAGCCGCCGGCCACATACGCCATGCCGCCGCTATATTCGGCGGCACTTACTGCCGCATTATCCACGCCACCTCATCAGCCGGTGATCATGCCTGCTGGAGTTATGAATGCCCCTGTCACACCTGGGAACCAAGCTTATTTTCCAGGATACTACTATGCTCCTCCTTACGGGTACATGCCTCCATACAACAACAAGACGTATTCACCTCAAATGACAGCACAGAGTTATGTCCAGCAGCCATACGTGGCCTACATGTCACCTTGTTGGACCTTTCCAACATCACAACCGGCTTACGGTCAATCCCCGCCTACGACGGAACCACTTTACGACAGAGGAAACGCGTCAAGACCCCGTTTTTCTCAAAACGGGGGTCACAACTCCACACTCAATATCACCACGGCCCAACCCCCTATCACTCAGGGAACCAGCCAGGGCGGGGCAACTCAACCAGTACAACCCGTTAACGTGGAAGATGATGACCTCACCAGACCTTATAAACATGTGGACGCTACGTTCAAGTCCAAGTTTACAAGGAGAATAGCCGAGGCTCCAATTAAGGAAAAACCCAAGATGCCTCAGACAGTGGGCAAATACGATGGTGTAGGCGACCCTGATGACAATCTCAACCTGTTCAAGAGTGCCGGGGAGGTAGTCTGCTGGCCCATGCCTCTTTGGTGCAAGATGTTTGTCCAAACGTTGGTAGGGGCAGCGCGAGTATGGTGGGATAGTCTACCTATTGGGGAAATCGATAGTTTTGAAGACTTAGGTTCTGTTTGTTTTTTGCCCAGAAGCTCTTCTGAGCACTTATGTCTGCGTCGCGCAGAGGCGCGCAGACATAAGGTTCCTGCAGGGTGTTTGTTTTCTTGAAGATCTGCAGACCAAAAACGTCTGCGAGGCCTCTTCCCCAAGCAGACCTGTCCACAAGTCTTCTAACCTCTGCAGACCTCTTCACCTCCCTGCTCCGCCACCACCACCTCCCTGCTCCGCCACCACATCTCCGCCACCACCTCCCTGCTCCGCCACCACCTCCACTCCGCCACCCCCTGCTCGAACATCATCATCGATCTAAAACCCCCAACATCGATCTGAACATCATCGATCGATCTGAAACAACACCCCCATCATCGAACATCTGAAACAAAACCCCCATCGATCTGAACATCATCTGAAACAAAACCCCCATCGATTTGAACATCATCTGAAACAAAACCCCCTGCTCGAACAAAACCCCCATCATCGAACATCTGCAAAACCCCCAACATCGATCTGAACATCATCATCGATCTGAAACAACACCCCCATCATCGATCTGAAACAAAACCCCAAAATCGATCATGGTGGTGGCGGTGTAGTGGTGACGGCGGTGGCTGTGGTGTAGTGGTGACGGTGGTGGCGGTGGTGAAGTGGTGGCGGTGGTGGAAGTGGTGGAAGTGGTGAAGTGCAGATTGTAGAGAGAGAGTAGAGAGAGAGAGTAGAGAGAGAGAGTATAGACGTGTTTTAAACCTAGAAGAGGTTTTGTATAAAAAAAAAAACAAACCCTCTTCTCCTTGCAGACTGCAGACATTTGGTCCACCTCGTCCCCTGCAGATGCCTGCAGATGTGGTCCGCAGACTGCAGACCTTTTCCTACAGAAAAAACAAACAGCACCTTAGAGTCCAAATTCACGTTGCAATTTAGTCAACAGATACGACACACAAAGGATCGAAACAAACTCCTTCACATTCGTCGACAAGACAATGAAACATTGGAGAGTTTTATCGTTAGATTTAACAAAGAGAGCCTGGCGATCCCAGGTATCACAAACGATCTGGCCTGTGGTGCTTACCTACAAGGAGTAAACGATGATGAGTTATTAAGGACACTCTATGGAAGGGATGGCGTGCCCTCCACCATAGATAAAATCCCGAGGATAGTCAAGGTGTACTTCACACAAGAAAAAACAATGGCAGCCAGTCACGCGGCTAACAGAAAAAAGGAAGCCCAGAAAAACCAAGACGATAAAGAGCAGCGGAACGCTAAGGGCAAAGGTAGAGGAGACAGGTACCAAAAAGTGACAGATCAGACTCGCGATATGACAGATCCGGGAGTTCATATTCAAGAAACGAGTCCTCCTCCAAGCCAAGGTTTGATTACCCTAATTTGAGTAAAACGTCGGCAGAAATTCTGGCCTCCGAAAACCTAAAATTTAACCCTCACAAGCCATTGAAGGACGCGCCCAACAAAGACACCAGTAAATACTGTGAATATCACAAGGGTGGCGGCCATGATACCAACGATTGCTATCAGTTGAAGAAGCAAATCGAATACTTCATAAAGGCGAGAAAGTTGGCTCACCTGGTTCGAGACATAAAGCAGGGCCCGCCCCCCCAACAAAGAAGATGCTGACAAATGGGCGGACAAGAGACAGCGGGAGCTAAATATAGTATATGCCGATAAAGAAAAGGGGCAAAACGGAGTTTCTCCACACTCGAACCCTGGATGCTGGCAACCATGACAGTTGAACCACGCGTAAAGGATTTACACCTCACCACTGACCCCCTAATCATATCCGCAGAAGTAGGCGACTATAATATGAGAAGAATCCTGTTAGACACCGGGAGTTCTGAAGACATAATCTATGAGCACTGTTTCAACAAGATGCAACCAGAAGACAGAAAATTGCTCGAGTTGGTACACGCCCCCATTATGGGGTTCACCGGAGAAAAGGTTGATCCAATCGGCCAAATTACCTTTCCAGTAACATTCAGACACGCCCCCGGGAAAGGAACTTACTCCTCACGTTTCTTGTGGTACGCGCTGAATCTTACCACAAGGACCTACCGGTGCCATTGGCCTAGTGTAACACCCCAAAATTTGAATTATTAAATTCGTTAGCACGTTGCCATGTTTAATAAAATGAGATACAATAACTAAGTTATTGAACTTAGTTAAATGCCTAATAAATAATTTAGGAAATGAAATTTGTAGCATTATAATGGTAAGTTAAACTATAAGGGCCTAGGTTGCCAAAATGGGAAGAACTTTTAGTTATTAAAATTAAAACCCAACACACATGGGGTGTGTGTGTGGGTGTCGACATATCGACCAGGAGAAGAGAAGAATGGGATAAAAACCCTAGCTCACAAATCCTTCAAATTGAAAGAGGGAATTGGCAAGGAACTAATGCATGGGCTTAAATTCGTGATCATCCAGTCTTTCTACACATCATGTAAGTTGTAGAAGTTAACTTTATGATCTAGTATGAAGTGGGTTATGATCAATCCACGAATTTGTATGAGATTTAGCATGAATATGTGTTAGAATCATCATATGAAACATGTGTTATGTATGATTTTGATTAAATTCATGTTTAGAAGTAAAACCCATTTGGGATGATGGAGTGATTGAATCACCATGTTCAATAATTGTGTAATTTGTGATGTAGTATGTTGTATGTGATGAATTATTGTAGATAAGATGATTAGGACATGAAATAAATGGATGTTTAGTTAAATTTGATGAATGAAGATAAGAACATGGGGGATCATGCATGAATGGGTTGTACATTGTGCTAAGATAGTGGTACGCACACCAAGTGTTTGATGAAATGCCTAGGTGAGCTTAATAGATGAAAATTGTATGTAAGTAAAAGATGAATATATGTGAAATGTGAAAATGATGTGTTTGATAGTAAACTAACTTGAGAAGTGTGCTTTGGATATAGTTCATGTGGATATCATGTTGAAATGATGTTGGGTTAGTTTAGTATGGGTTAAAGTGTTAGTTGTGAAAATATGAGAATGCTAGTGTGGATGGAATGGATTATGTAAGTATATGTGTATGTGAGTATAAGTAAATGATCGTGTAGTCGTAGATATCACACAATACGGGGGTGTAATGCGTATAACATTAATATTATGGTCTACTCTATTAAGATGGATACATGTTCATAAGTCGAAAGTGTGTAAATAGGACATTGGATTTTCTGAAAGTTAACAATGAATGTATAACATGGTTAGCCTTTCGGATATGATTGTAATAGTAGAGAAATCATTAAGTACGTGCTATGTCCATATGCGAGTTTTTACTAACGAAGTGGCAACCATGATGACATGAAAGTATAGGATCATGTCAAGATGGGAAAGCATGGAAGGCTAACGGAAAGGATAGGAGGAAGCACGTACGAAACGGGCACTCGAGGTAAGTGATTTCCGTAGTCACTTCTTAGTTTGTTTAAGTAATATAATGCTTTATTTAATTAAACATGATGTTTGATGTCAAGTGTGTGATGAAGTCTTTCGTTGTAAATAATGGGAATAAAGTTGATTAAAACGCCCTTGATGGGTATATTGGGCGAACAATCTTAAAAGTAGTTTATAAGCAAGCTATTCGATTAGTGTAATGGTTTTGGTCAAGTATAAAAGTGGGGAGTATGTTTTTGTAAACCATAGACCATTTAATGCGCAAACACCTTAACGGGTCAAAATAAGCTTGTGATCAAAATGGATGGAAAAAGGTGTAAGGTATCCGAGAATGACTCTTTTATAGTAGACGACCTTGGAATTATTAAGTTCGTGTAAAGATAAGGTTAAACCAACAAGTTATGTTGTCAAATATATGAATGGGTCAATTACGTCAAAAATGATTATTAAGCCGTAAGCGTAAGTAAAGGTTTTTCTTAATCCGGGTGTGGGATTTTAGGTCCACATGATAGAGGACCAAATTACGATCATGTAGGAAGAAACGGGAGGTTAAACGGGTAAACGGTTCAAAAATTATGCGCGTTTTAGTGCGTACGGACGACGAAACGAATCTATGACACAAAGGGAGGTTAGGTAATCATTCCTAGCACCCAAAAAGCAAGAAAATGCGTCTGGCACGCAGAAGGGGCGTCGCCGACGCCACCCCCTGCGTCTCCGACGCCTCACAGAACACCCAGAAGTCCCCGACGAAGCTCTCCTCTGGTCGACGCCTATCTGACGCCATTAGGCGTCGACGACGCCTAATGTGGCGTCTCCGACGCCACCTAGATTTGCTGGTTTCTTCGAAAACTGTTTTCTTCATAACTTCTTCGTTATAGCTCCGTTTTACTCACCGTTTTCGCCCACGTACTCGTAATTCAGGCCTCTATCATAATATCTTCCAATATCTTCATGTTGACTCCATTAATGTTCCCTAAAACACATCCAATCTTAGTGGTTAACCCGGTTTTTGTTCATTTCACATCCCCGGTTGATCATGTTTGATCCCGGTGTTCCGTAAAGCTTCCCGAATAGCACCTTTAACCCCGTTAGACCTACAAAACATAATTCTAATCAAAGTAGGCTATTCGACAATGAAGTTTATGTAAAAACATAAAATTTAACATAATAAGGCACCGGTTTTTAACCACGCATCAGATACGCATGATAGTATGTATATATGTGAAGGCGTAGGAATGTATGTACGTATGCAGATGTGTATTTATGTATGTATGGAAGTACGTGTGATCGTATGCAGGTACGTAAAGACGTACGAATGTAGGTACGTATGTAGAAGTGTATTTAAGAATATATGAAGATACGTATGAGTGTATGCATGTATGTAGAGAGGTATGGATGTATACACGTGTATATTTAAGTATGATTTTGGATACGTTGAGTGTTAATGATATTAATCGTGTACCTGGAAAACGAAGATTTATGCAGGTACACTATTGAAGGCTCACCAGGGAATGGATATGCGAATGATATGCTTAAAATTAGAGAGAAAGCTGAATGGAAAGTGTACGTGTATGAATCTTGTTTATATGTATAATGTATGCTAATGTTATAAATGTATGTGGTGAGTGCAGGTTGTACGAGAGTACGGGTGATTATCACAAGGAATAGAGATAGAAGACCGAGTCACAAGGTAGATTGTACGGGAATGATCGATTGCGTACCTTAGCAAATAGGAAGTTTGCTTTTGTTTAGTAAGAGAGTTATTTTTAAACGGACTTTCAAGTAAGTCAAGACGTTTGTAATGAAAGAAATTTTATGGCACGAATTTCCGCTGCGACTTTTGTCATGTACGATTTAGGGTCTAACAAGTTGGTATCAGAGCCCTGGTTTGAGAGAATCAAGTGTAAGAAGGTAAGTGCTTGAACTCAAACCTGTGTGCTCTTGTGATAAGAAACCCGTACAATCCAAGACTCGGTCAAGATCCAAAGGTAAAAGAGAATGTAAGTATGTACTTTTGTATACGCATAAGGAAACTGACAGTTTGGTATATGCAAGGTAAGTATAAGCTTTTGAAGAGGATGATCCGCGAGTGCGATCAAGTACCGACACCAAGGCATGAAATAAGATAAAGTTGAACCCAGGTACGTAAATTTAATATGTCGGTATATGAAATGGTAAAATGCATTTAGGGAAGAAAAATGCTAAATGAAGGACCATGATGGTATAGTAAACAAGTTTTGAAAAATGATACACGTGCCGAAACCAAATTCTTCGGACAAAAGGTGACAATTACACGAAGACACGAAACTAGTATGTGGATTGTGTACTTGGCCAGTACACGTGAAGCATATGACGTTCGTGGGACCGTGATAATTGATACAGGTATGTCCGCTAGAAGTAAGTAGTAGGTGGACGTGAGGGTGAAGAGAAAAGTAAGACTCTCAAGAATGAGAGTATGATATGCTATGTTAGAATCCGCGAGACGGATTCGAAACATGATATGCTATGTTAGAATCCGCGAGACGGATTCGAAACATGATATGCTATGTTAGAATCCGCGAGACGGATTCGAAGCATGATATGCTATGCTAGAATCCGCGAGACGGATTCGAAACATGAAATGCTATGTTAGAATCCGCGAGACGGATTCGAAACATGAAATGCTATGTTAGAATCCGCGAGACGGATTCGAAACATGAAAGAAGTTAAAGTATGAATGCAATGCTTGAATCCGCGAGACGGATTCAAAACAAAGAAGGTACGAAAGGTATGAGTAATGTGTTCGAATTCGCGAAACATATTTAAGATATAAAAGACGAAACTAGTCTAAATAAAAAGAAGTCAGTAGCTTGACCATGTATGCGTCAAACAAGTCATATAAGTAAATGTAAAGCAAATGAACAAAAGAATGATAGGAATGAAAATATCCGAATGTGTAAGTAATTACGGACCAGACAAGTAAATATTTCTTAAGTGATATGATTCAAATTATGCTTAAATCTTCATGTATAGATATATGAATATATTTATGCAATTGCGTTGTATGCAAGAATGGTCGAAAGGATAAATGGGTCATACGGTCAGATGGCGATTGCCATTTGAACTCGTTAGTTAATGTTTTGATATGTTAAGTTTTGTACTCATAGGTGAGATTGATGAATGGTCACGCAATGTCACCAATCGGAAAGGAATGATCACCGTAATATAAGGATGGCGAATCCATGGAATCTACTTCCGTCAGATATCATAGTGTGATAAGCCTATCAAGATCAGTGAAAGAATTCTCATAAGCGGAAGCTCATTACCCGGATGAATGAGATCAATCCTGGGATGGGTTGGATTTGTAATGAAATGGTCGGTTCGCTTTCGCGGGTCATGGCATTATTCCAAAACAGTAAGGTTAGTGAATTGTTTAATATGTGAATTTAAGTATAAAGTTATGAATTGAATAAGTACCTCCGCACGAGCCAGTGGTAAAGCAAGATGTGATATGATAAGAAAGGGTTGACTTTTAGAAGCAGGCTAAGAAGGAGTTTTAATTCTGGCTTAAGTAGTAGACAGTGCATGTATGAGTGAGAAGGTAGAAGTAAAACTCCAAGTATATACGAAATTATTAGAACTAATACTAACGGTGAATGTGGTAGCAAGTTCATATGAACTTCATTTTGCTTTTATGTAAATCATGGTAGAAAACCCTTGGGTTTGCTTCTAGTTTGCACACTTTAGTTCTAGTACGATAATGTGATGGTACGATTATATTTATTCATGAATAAGACTTTTGCAAAGATCCTGAATGTATTCTTGTGGTATTGAACATCGTGAATGGATAGATGAAAAAGTAAGAGTGACATAGGTCTACTAGGAACGAGAAAGGTTTCGGGGACGAAACCTTCTTTAAGGGGGGTAGACTTGTAACACCCCAAAATTTGAATTATTAAATTCGTTAGCACGTTGCCATGTTTAATAAAATGAGATACAATAACTAAGTTATTGAACTTAGTTAAATGCCTAATAAATAATTTAGGAAATGAAATTTGTAGCATTATAATGGTAAGTTAAACTATAAGGGCCTAGGTTGCCAAAATGGGAAGAACTTTTAGTTATTAAAATTAAAACCCAACACACATGGGGTGTGTGTGTGGGTGTCGACATATCGACCAGGAGAAGAGAAGAATGGGATAAAAACCCTAGCTCACAAATCCTTCAAATTGAAAGAGGGAATTGGCAAGGAACTAATGCATGGGCTTAAATTCGTGATCATCCAGTCTTTCTACACATCATGTAAGTTGTAGAAGTTAACTTTATGATCTAGTATGAAGTGGGTTATGATCAATCCACGAATTTGTATGAGATTTAGCATGAATATGTGTTAGAATCATCATATGAAACATGTGTTATGTATGATTTTGATTAAATTCATGTTTAGAAGTAAAACCCATTTGGGATGATGAAGTGATTGAATCACCATGTTCAATAATTGTGTAATTTGTGATGTAGTATGTGATGAATTATTGTAGATAAGATGATTAGGACATGAAATAAATGGATGTTTAGTTAAATTTGATGAATGAAGATAAGAACATGGGGGATCATGCATGAATGGGTTGTACATTGTGCTAAGATAGTGGTACGCACACCAAGTGTTTGATGAAATGCCTAGGTGAGCTTAATAGATGAAAATTGTATGTAAGTAAAAGATGAATATATGTGAAATGTGAAAATGATGTGTTTGATAGTAAACTAACTTGAGAAGTGTGCTTTGGATATAGTTCATGTGGATATCATGTTGAAATGATGTTGGGTTAGTTTAGTATGGGTTAAAGTGTTAGTTGTGAAAATATGAGAATGCTAGTGTGGATGGAATGGATTATGTAAGTATATGTGTATGTGAGTATAAGTAAATGATCGTGTAGTCGTAGATATCACACAATACGGGGGTGTAATGCGTATAACATTAATATTATGGTCTACTCTATTAAGATGGATACATGTTCATAAGTCGAAAGTGTGTAAATAGGACATTGGATTTTCTGAAAGTTAACAATGAATGTATAACATGGTTAGCCTTTCGGATATGATTGTAATAGTAGAGAAATCATTAAGTACGTGCTATGTCCATATGCGAGTTTTTACTAACGAAGTGGCAACCATGATGACATGAAAGTATAGGATCATGTCAAGATGGGAAAGCATGGAAGGCTAACGGAAAGGATAGGAGGAAGCACGTACGAAACGGGCACTCGAGGTAAGTGATTTCCGTAGTCACTTCTTAGTTTGTTTAAGTAATATAATGCTTTATTTAATTAAACATGATGTTTGATGTCAAGTGTGTGATGAAGTCTTTCGTTGTAAATAATGGGAATAAAGTTGATTAAAACGCCCTTGATGGGTATATTGGGCGAACAATCTTAAAAGTAGTTTATAAGCAAGCTATTCGATTAGTGTAATGGTTTTGGTCAAGTATAAAAGTGGGGAGTATGGTTTTGTAAACCATAGACCATTTAATGCGCAAACACCTTAACGGGTCAAAATAAGCTTGTGATCAAAATGGATGGAAAAAGGTGTAAGGTATCCGAGAATGACTCTTTTATAGTAGACGACCTTGGAATTATTAAGTTCGTGTAAAGATAAGGTTAAACCAACAAGTTATGTTGTCAAATATATGAATGGGTCAATTACGTCAAAAATGATTATTAAGCCGTAAGCGTAAGTAAAGGTTTTTCTTAATCCGGGTGTGGGATTTTAGGTCCACATGATAGAGGACCAAATTACGATCATGTAGGAAGAAACGGGAGGTTAAACGGGTAAACGGTTCAAAAGTTATGCGCGTTTTAGTGCGTACGGACGACGAAACGAATCTATGACACAAAGGGAGGTTAGGTAATCATTCCTAGCACCCAAAAAGCAAGAAAATGCGTCTGGCACGCAGAAGGGGCGTCGCCGACGCCACCCCCTGCGTCTCCGACGCCTCACAGAACACCCAGAAGTCCCCGACGAAGCTCTCCTCTGGTCGACGCCTATCTGACGCCATTAGGCGTCGACGACGCCTAATGTGGCGTCTCCGACGCCACCTAGATTTGCTGGTTTCTTCGAAAACTGTTTTCTTCATAACTTCTTCGTTATAGCTCCGTTTTACTCACCGTTTTCGCCCACGTACTCGTAATTCAGGCCTCTATCATAATATCTTCCAATATCTTCATGTTGACTCCATTAATGTTCCCTAAAACACATCCAATCTTAGTGGTTAACCCGGTTTTTGTTCATTTCACATCCCCGGTTGATCATGTTTGATCCCGGTGTTCCGTAAAGCTTCCCGAATAGCACCTTTAACCCCGTTAGACCTACAAAACATAATTCTAATCAAAGTAGGCTATTCGACAATGAAGTTTATGTAAAAACATAAAATTTAACATAATAAGGCACCGGTTTTTAACCACGCATCAGATACGCATGATAGTATGTATATATGTGAAGGCGTAGGAATGTATGTACGTATGCAGATGTGTATTTATGTATGTATGGAAGTACGTGTGATCGTATGCAGGTACGTAAAGACGTACGAATGTAGGTACGTATGTAGAAGTGTATTTAAGAATATATGAAGATACGTATGAGTGTATGCATGTATGTAGAGAGGTATGGATGTATACACGTGTATATTTAAGTATGATTTTGGATACGTTGAGTGTTAATGATATTAATCGTGTACCTGGAAAACGAAGATTTATGCAGGTACACTATTGAAGGCTCACCAGGGAATGGATATGCGAATGATATGCTTAAAATTAGAGAGAAAGCATGGAAAGTGTACGTGTATGAATCTTGTTTATATGTATAATGTATGCTAATGTTATAAATGTATGTGGTGAGTGCAGGTTGTACGAGAGTACGGGTGATTATCACAAGGAATAGAGATAGAAGACCGAGTCACAAGGTAGATTGTACGGGAATGATCGATTGCGTACCTTAGCAAATAGGAAGTTTGCTTTTGTTTAGTAAGAGAGTTATTTTTAAACGGCCTTTCAAGTAAGTCAAGACGTTTGTAATGAAAGAAATTTTATGGCACGAATTTCCGCTGCGACTTTTGTCATGTACGATTTAGGGTCTAACACCTAGAAAGGTGGGTTTTAAGCACACGCCATCCTGAGCAAACAGTTACAATAGGAGACAGCCTCTCTCCTGAAGTTAAGAACAATTTGAAGCAATTGTTAAGGAGAAACGTTGATATCTTCGCCTTTGAACACTCCGACATGACCGGGATCCCTCGGGACAAGGCAGAACACAAGTTAGCCACGCTCCAAGGCATTAAGCCAGTCGCCCAGGGAAAACGTAGCATGGCCCCTGACCGAAAGGCAGCGGTAGTGAAAGAAGTACGAAAGCTGGTCGAAGCTGGAATCATCAGGGAAACTAAATACCATACACGGGTATCAAACCCCGTGATGGTTAAAAAACCAGATGGCACATGGCAGATGTGCATTGACTTCAAAGATTTGAACAAGGCTTGCCATAAAGATGCTTACCCGCTGCCCGAGATGGATTTCAAAGTTGACTATCTGGTCCCTTATAGGTACAAGTGTTTCTTAGACGCCTATAAAGGTTACCACCAGATCAAAATGTCAAGAGAGAATGAAGAAAAAACAGTGTTTCACACCGATATATGCATCTTCTGCTACACAAAAATGCCTTTTGGTCTACGAAACATCGGGGCCACTTATTAATGCCTCATGGACAAGGCTTTTGAAAAACAAATTGGCAGAAATCTAGAGGTTTATGTTGATGACCTAGTGATCAAAAGCAGGGAGGAAAAACAAATGCTCGAGGACATTGAAGAAACCTTCCAAAAGCTGAGAGAGTACAACATCAAAATAAACTCCAAAAAGTATTCATTCGGGGTAGAAGAAGGTAAGTTCTTGTGGGTAGTGGTCACCCGGAACGGTTTTAAAGCTAACCCGGAAAAGATAGCCACCATAGCGCGAATGCCCTCTCCAGAACTTTAAAGGAGGCACAGGCACTAAATGGGCATTTAGTGGCAATAAACAGATTCTTGGCAAGACACGCCGACAGATCTTTGCCATTTATTAAAACACTGAAAGACTGCCTCAACAAGAAAAAATTCAAATGAATCAGTGTAACAACTCTCATCAAAAGTCATAATTATTAAAATAATTAGTCCAAAAGGAAACCCTAATTGAGACACCCAAGTGATTCTGAACAAACCCTAAAATTTTCATAATTTTCAGAATCAGGATTAGGGCCCCTAAAACTCAAGGGGGGTTAAACCCTATGGACGATTATCCATTTAAAAACGTTGGCAGCAAGTAAAAATTCGAAAGTTATAACTCAGCAGACCTAGTCCCACATTCAGCAACCCTATAAGTAATTACGTGTCCTTTTACGGACCGTAAGGAACCAGTCTTACGGACCGTAAGCTGGTGCAATGTCAAGTCAGCCAAGCTAGTCCCTGAGGTGTCTGACCTATAAAGATTCCCTGCCATTTACGGACCGTAAAGGTCGGGGCTTACGGTCCGTAAGTCTGACCAAAATTGGGCTATAAATAGAAAACGTTGGGACTTGCTTCTGGCTTCTGTGCGACGTTCAAACTTCGAATTGATAATTGAAATACGTTCTGTTTACTCCAAATTACACCCCCAGGTCTCGAAATTCTGCTACAAAACAGGGTATTAGCACAATCGCTGCTACGATTCATTTATCCGACGATTAATATATCCAATGGATGTTTAAGTGCCGCCCACATTAGGGTTATACTTTATCGTTCGTCATTAATTTGACGGATCATCGTTAATTCGATGGATAAAGTATTATACTTCATCATTCGTCATTAATTTAACGGATCATCGTTAATTCGATGGATGAAGTATTGCACTTTGTCATTCATTGTGAGAATTTGATCTTGTGAGTTATCGTAATTGCTGGATTGATTACTAACCCAGTTTTGTGTGCATTGTTATTTAAATTAGGTTAACAAGGCTAAATCATAGATTAGACTCTGTCCGTATTAAACCAGCAATGTGAGTCATTCTCTTTTTATCAAATTACTTTACAAAACCCTATTTATTTCAAAGTTATAATTACAGGGATTAAGTTTATGTAATCACCATATTACAGCCGGTATGTGGGGTTTTGTATACATTACTTGATAATCTTCACCATTGGGGCAGCCAAGGGGTGATATGACCATAGTCACAGACACCATTGGACGGAAGGGCCAATGGGTCGAGTGACAAAGTACTGTGGGTAATTGGTTTGATATCAGAAACATTGTAATCTTCCTTAATACTGTAAATTATAACAAATGTGTCATTTTAGTAAATAGAATGATTCACTCAGTATTTCCCGCTGACAAAACCTTTTTCAAACATGTTTCAGGTGATCTGTTGTAATTCAGGAAAAGTGCTGGGGAGCATTTCAAGCTTAAGATAGTGGCTCATTATAAAATAAAGAAATAAGTTTTGTAATATCACGATTTCATAGTAAAAATATAATATTGTAAATTATCGGGGTTTTATCCCGAATTGTGAAATAAAATAATCGGGGAAAATTTTAGCTTTAAACGATCCTGTTAAATAAACTTCCGCTGTTAAACTCAACTAAATAAATACCACGGGATTTCTGTCCCGCGGCTCCTGAAACGGGTCAAACCGGGTCGGGGGCCGTGACAGAAAAAGGTGGTATCAGAGCCACTGAGTTAAGCTAATTAAGTATTTAGAAATACTTAATTTTTCCTGATTACTATTATGTGATTATATGTGTTATTAACTGATTATTTGTTAGTTACAGTATGGGTAAGCAAAAGCTAGCAAGCATCTATCTTAAATTAGATAGATCATCCAATGAGAAGGGAAGTTCATCCCGAACCAAATCCTCGAATCAGGCTGAAATTCCTGAAGAAGGAATATTTGTGCGAAAGGCACAATACGAGGAATCACTTTCTCCTAGAAGGAGGGAGATGATTATTAAGAAAAGTAAAGAGAAAATCTGAGAAAAGAAGATAAAACAAGAAACCCAAGAATTAATTGATAAATCACCTTGGGAAGATAAGCTAGATGAAAAATGGGCAAATTTATATATGCTAGCCACAGTAGCAGAAAATATAAATCTTTAGATATTTTAAAGTTTAGCACCCTACCCTCACAATCTAGAAACCCTGTGTGATAAATAAAATTTCAAAACCTAAGTATGTTTTCCAGTTATCTTTGTAATAAATTACACGGTTATTTATAAATTTTAACTTAGTATTTTATGCATTTTGCATATATGCTACATCAGCATGAGTGGGATATCTGAAGCTTTTCAGAACCTTAATCTTTACCCAGTGAATATCGAAGCTTCCAAAGAATATACTAGCTACTTTCCCGATATAGAACAACCAGTAGAATTCAAGGCTCCACCCTTGAAAAAGCCAAAACAAAAGAAAAGAAGTTATGTAGGATGGAGGAAGATACGTAAGAAAAAGCCAGCTCCAAAACTTCCCAAAATAAACAATCCTCTGAAAAAGGGAAAAGAAATTATAACCGGAGAAGGTTCCAAACCACAGGAAATGGAAACTGAAGACAAAGAGGAGGTTAAGGAGATAGGAATACAGATGGAGGAGGTTATTAAAGAGATAGTAATGGAAGTTGGGCAAGGCTCTAGACCAACTCAGATAGAAATCGGAGAGAGCTCCAATCCAATCCAGGAAAGGACTTTTCAAGATGAAATAGATTTCTTATTGGCAAGCTGTGAAACAATTCAGCCTGTCAATAATAATAATAATAATATTTTTAATTATTCTCTTGAAAACCAACTCCCTATGAATTGGGAACCAGCAATTCCAGACCCAATAGTCCACTCCCAACCCATAGGAATGGACGAATGGTGGACGAACGATTGGCAATTTCAAAATATTGTCAACGATCCTTACTCTTTTCTTCCACAATTCGATCCAGAACCCCTACCTAATCCACCCATGAGTAATGAAAACATGGCTGAACTTCGCCACTTTGGTGAAGAGAGTTGTTTGATGCTGGAACTAGAATCAGGGAAATAGGGGGACAGATTGCCTGGAAGTACGATGAGAGGGAATTGCGTTTTTAGAACAGCAAGTGACGAGAGATAGTAGGATGGTAAAACGGTGTTTGTATAATAGTAATAATAAAGTTAGTCTGTAAATAACGAATAAAACTCTGTATGATATTTGTGAGTAATGATGCATACTATGATAGATATAAAATGAAATCGAGAAATCGATTGTTTTGACTATACCTGTATTATAAAATTTTCTGATTGTTTGTATGTAATTGTTATTTAGCAGATACTAATAAAAGCTATAGATATATATATTAATCAGATGGCCAACAATGGTAATGAACCGTTAAATGAAGAGAATCAGTCTGAGCAACATCCAGGAGATCAATATATGACTCGGCAAGATATCGAAAACATTGTTGCTCAAGGGATAGCTAATGCTATTCCAGCATTCGTTGCTGCTATCAAGAATCCACCCGAACCACAACAAATTGTCCCTAGTAAACAGATTACTGAAGATAACTTCAGTAATAGTGTAAATGGAGGCAATAATCATGTTAATCATAATAGGGAACCACATCAAGTTCCATTAACCAAGAAAATGAAAACTGCAACGCCTGGTTGCACTTTCAAAGAATTTCTTGCTTGTAAACCCACTGAATTTGCAGGCAATGAAGGAGCAACTGCATCACTGCGTTGGTTAGAGAAAACCGAAGCAGTTATTGCAATAAGTAAATGTGGTAAAGATGATCAGGTTATGTATGCCTCCAATCTGTTCAAAGAAGGAGCACTCGAATGGTGGAACACTGTGTTACAATCAAAAGGAAGAATAATAGCTTATGCTATGACTTGGGAAGAATTTAAGGGTTTAGTGGAAAGAAAATTATGTCCCGAATATGAAAAAGAACAGATGGCGAATAAGTTTCTAAATCATCGGATGATGGGTGTGGATTGTCGCGGTTATACCTCGACATTCTTTGAATATGCTAGAGTGGTACCAACACTGGCTTCGCCAGAACCGGTACTTATTTCTCGCTATATTTGGGGGCTAATTAGCGAAATCCGCAATATTGTTAAAGCTGCGAGACCTCGCACTATTGATGATGCGGTAGAATTAGCTAACACTCTAACCGATGAATTGGTGCGCACAAGAGATGAAGATAGGAAAAAGGAGCTAGCTCAGAAGATTACCCAAGGATTTCGGGCGGGTAATAGTAATAATTTCAAGAAAAGAGGAACAGGGCAATATTCAAATCCACCTTTCTGTAGAAATTGCAAAAGGAAGCATTACGGAAAATGTAATTTAACCTGCAACCTTTGCAAGGGTATAGGACACCGTGAAGAAAACTGCAGAAAGAAAACCGTAATCTGTTTTAACTGTGGAGAAGCAGGGCATTATAAAACAGAATGTCCTAAATTGGTCAAACCAGTAGATAACAAACCTAAGGCAACGGAAGGAACTACTAAGAAGAATGCCAGGGCATTTCAGCTGACCACTCAAGAAGCAGAACTTATTCCGGATGTGATAGCGGGTACGTTCTTAGTCCACAATGTGTATGCAAAAGTATTATTTGACTCTGGTGCAAACCAAAGTTTTATAAATACTTCATTCTGCCAAGCTCTTAGTTTACCTTTAACCAATATTAGGCAGATTTTTACAGTTGAAACAGCAGACGGAAATTCAGTTAAAATAGATAAAGTTTTGCAAGAAGGAAACATAGAACTTTTAGGACATAAATTCTCTGCAAAACTATTGCCGATGAAATTAGCTGAATTTGATGTTGTATTAGGAATGGATTGGTTAGTAGCCAACCATGCTAGAATCCTTTGTGATCAAAATTCCATAGAAATTCAATCACCTACCGGAGAAGTGATTAGGATTACAGGAGATAAACCACGTAAGCCCATGAAGTTCATATCAGTAATGAAAGTTGCTAATTATGAACGAAAACAAGGAATAGTGTATATGATTTCGGTAATCATTAGCACTAAGGGTAAAAATCTTAAGGAAATACCAGTAGTCTCAGAATATCCTGAAGTATTTCCAGAAGATTTACCAGGATTACCTCCAGACAGGGAAGTAGAATTTAGGATTCATCTAATTCCAGGAACTACACCGATAGCCAAGGCACCGTATCGGTTAGCACCCACAGAAATGTTAGAACTGAAAAAGCAATTAGATGAATTACTAAGTAAAGGATTCATACAACCTAGCTCATCCCCTTGGGGAGCGCCAGTGTTGTTTGTCAAGAAAAAGGATGGTTCAATGAGAATGTGTATCGATTATAGGGAATTGAATAAGGTTACAATTAAGAATCGATATCCATTACCTAGGATTGATGATCTTTTTGATCAACTTCAAGGGGCTAGATATTTTTCTAAGATAGATTTACGCTCCGGATATCATCAATTGAAGGTACAAGAAGAAGACATACCTAAAACTGCTTTCAGAACTAGGTATGGTCATTACGAGTTTACAGTCATGCCCTTCGGATTAACAAATGCACCTGCATCATTTATGGACATGATGAATAGGATCTGTAAACCGTATTTGGATAAATTTGTAATTGTCTTCATAGACGAAATACTTATTTATTCCAAAAGTCAGACAGAGCATTGTGAACATCTTCATGCACTCTTAACTTTGTTAAGAAAAGAAAAGTTGTACGCCAAATTCTCAAAATGTGAATTTTGGTTACAAGAAGTGCAATTCTTAGGACACATGGTAAATCATGAAGGTATTCATGTAGATCCTGCTAAGATAGAGGCAATTACCAAGTGGAAGGTTCCACAAACAGCAATGGAAATTAGAAGTTTTATAGGATTAGCTGGGTATTATAGACGGTTTATTAAGGATTTTTCCAAGATAGTTGTACCATTAACTAAGCTAACCTGTAAAGCCACTAAGTTTGAATGGGGACCTAAACAAGAAGAAGCTTTTAGAATTCTGAAACAGAAATTAACCCATGCACCAATCTTAGCTTTACCAGAAGGAACTGAAAATTTTGAAGTATATTGTGATGCTTCAAAATTAGGATTTGGATGTGTGCTTATGCAACGCAAGAAGGTAATTGCATATGCATCAAGGCAATTGAAAAAGCACGAAGAAAATTATACGACTCATGATTTAGAATTAGGAGCCGTAATTTTTGCCCTTAAGATTTGGAGACATTATCTGTACGGAAGTAAGTTTACTATCTATACAGATCATAAGAGTTTAAGATATATATTTGGGCAAAAAGAGTTAAACATGAGGCAAAGGAGATGGATGGAAATCTTAAGCGACTACGACTGTGATATTCATTATCATGAAGGAAAGGCAAATGTAGTTGCAGATGCCTTAAGTCGTAAGTATTATGAGAAACAACGACGGGTTCGTGCTCTCAGATTAAATCTACAAATAGATTTAATGGAACAATTAAAGAATGTTCAAACTACAGCAATCAAGGATGATGCTGAAGGAATGAAAGGACGAATCAAAGAATTAGAAAAAGGAGCAGATGGAATTTGGAGATTCCATAAAAGTAGAATTTGGGTACCTAAGCAGGGAGACTTAAGACCTAAGATTTTAGAAGAAGCTCATAAATCTAGGTATACTATACACCCAGGAAACAATAAGATGTATCAAGATTTAAGAAAGAACTTTTGGTGGATAGGAATGAAAAAGGACATAGCCAGCTATGTTTCCAAATGTCTTACTTGTTCACAAGTTAAGGCAGAACATTAGAAACCTTCAGGACTACTACAACAGTTAGAGATGCCAGTGTGGAAATGGGAACTTATAACAATGGATTTTGTTACTAAGTTACCCAAAACCAGAAAAGGTAATGATGCGATTTGGGTAATAGTGGATCGATTAACCAAATCTGCTCACTTTCTACCTATGAAAGAAACCTTTAGCATGGAAAGACTGGCTAAATTGTATGTAGATGAAGTGGTATCCTTACATGGAGTTCCACTCTCCATTGTTTCGGATAGGGATAGTCGTTTTACTTCTCACTTCTGGAAAAGCTTCCAGCAAGCAATGGGAACTCGACTAAATTTGAGCACTGCATATCATCCCCAAACAGATGGGCAAAGTGAAAGAACGATCCAAACTCTAGAAGATATGCTCCGAGCATGTGTTATAGACTTTGGTGGAAATTGGGATGATCATTTACCATTAATTGAATTCTCCTATAACAATAGTTATCATTCAAGCATCGAAACTGCTCCATTTGAGGCATTATATGGAAGAAAATGCAGAACTCCAGTTTGTTGGGCAGAAATAGGAGAAAATCAATTGTCAGGTCCTGAAATAGTACAAGAAACAACTGACAAGATTACTCGAATCAAGGAAAGGCTGAAGACGGCTCGGGATCGCCAAAAGAGTTATGCAGATAATAGAAGCAAGCCGTTAGAATTTCAAGTTGGAGACAGAGTACTGTTAAAAGTTTCTCCTTGGAAAGGAGTGGTAAGATTCGGTAAGAAAGGAAAGCTAAGTCCAAGATACGTAGGACCATTTTCAGTGATTCAACGTATAGGACCAGTAGCTTATCGTTTACAGCTACCAGAAGAATTAGCTGGAGTACATGATGTATTTCATGTATCCAATCTCAAGAAATGTCTAGCAGATGAATCTTTGATAGTGCCTCTTCGAGATATAGAGGTAAACGAAAAGTTAAAATTTGTGGAGAAACCTCTTCAGATAGAAGACAGAAAAGTGAAATTTCTCAAGCACAAACGACTAGTGTTAGTGAAAGTAAAGTGGAATTCAAGGAGAGGACCTGAGTACACTTGGGAGCTGGAATCAGAAATGAAGCGAAAATATCCTCATTTATTCCAGTAAATCTCGAGGACGAGATTTTTCATAAGGTGGGGAGAATGTAAAAACTCTCATCAAAAGTCATAATTATTAAAATAATTAGTCCAAAAGGAAACCCTAATTGAGACACCCAAGTGATTCTGAACAAACCCTAAAATTTTCATAATTTTCAGAATCAGGATTAGGGCCCCTAAAACTCAAGGGGGGTTAAACCCTATGGACGATTATCCATTTAAAAACGTTGGCAGCAAGTAAAAATTCGAAAGTTATAACTCAGCAGACCTAGTCCCACATTCAGCAACCCTATAAGTAATTACGTGTCCTTTTACGGACCGTAAGGAACCAGTCTTACGGACCGTAAGCTGGTGCAATGTCAAGTCAGCCAAGCTAGTCCCTGAGGTGTCTGACCTATAAAGATTCCCTGCCATTTACGGACCGTAAAGGTCGGGGCTTACGGTCCGTAAGTCTGACCAAAATTGGGCTATAAATAGAAAACGTTGGGACTTGCTTCTGGCTTCTGTGCGACGTTCAAACTTCGAATTGATAATTGAAATACGTTCTGTTTACTCCAAATTACACCCCCAGGTCTCGAAATTCTGCTACAAAACAGGGTATTAGCACAATCGCTGCTACGATTCATTTATCCGACGATTAATATATCCAGTGGATGTTTAAGTGCCGCCCACATTAGGGTTATACTTTATCGTTCGTCATTAATTTGACGGATCATCGTTAATTCGATGGATAAAGTATTATACTTCATCATTCGTCATTAATTTAACGGATCATCGTTAATTCGATGGATGAAGTATTGCACTTTGTCATTTATTGTGAGAATTTGATCTCGTGAGTTATCGTAATTGCTGGATTGATTACTAACCCAGTTTTGTGTGCATTGTTATTTAAATTAGGTTAACAAGGCTAAATCATAGATTAGACTCTGTCCGTATTAAACCAGCAATGTGAGTCATTCTCTTTTTATCAAATTACTTTACAAAACCCTATTTATTTCAAAGTTATAATTACAGGGATTAAGTTTATGTAATCACCATATTACAGCCGGTATGTGGGGTTTTGTATACATTACTTGATAATCTTCACCATTGGGGCAGCCAAGGGGTGATATGACCATAGTCACAGACACCATTGGACGGAAGGGCCAATGGGTCGAGTGACAAAGTACTGTGGGTAATTGGTTTGATATCAGAAACATTGTAATCTTCCTTAATACTGTAAATTATAACAAATGTGTCATTTTAGTAAATAGAATGATTCACTCAGTATTTCCCGCTGACAAGACCTTTTTCAAACATGTTTCAAGTGATCTGTTGTAATTCAGGAAAAGTGCTGGGGAGCATTTCAAGCTTAAGATAGTGGCTCATTATAAAATAAAGAAATAAGTTTTGTAATATCACGATTTCATAGTAAAAATATAATATTGTAAATTATCGGGGTTTTATCCCGAATTGTGAAATAAAATAATCGGGGAAAATTTTAGCTTTAAACGATCCTGTTAAATAAACTTCCGCTGTTAAACTCAACTAAATAAATACCACGGGATTTCTGTCCCGCGGCTCCTGAAACGGGTCAAACCGGGTCGGGGGCCGTGACAATCAGCGAAGCAGAAGAAGCCTTGCAATATATGAAAAGGTTCATTGAAAAGTTACCTATGTTGACAGCGCCATACCCAGAAGAACTCTTAAATATTTACCTGGCGGCAACCCACAACGCTGTAAGCGCGATACTCATGGTAGAAATGGATGGCAAACAGACGCCCATATATTACATTAGCCGGGTACTAGCGGGACCTGAAACGCGATATCCAACACTTAAAAAACTGTTACCTGCTTTGGTCCAAGCTACACAGCGTCTCCGAAGATACTTTCAAGGGCATCGCGTACAGGTCTTAACGAATTATCCCCTACAGCAAATCTTACACAAACCAGAAATCTCTGTCAGATTGGCCAAATGGGCGATTGAGTTGGGAGCCCTAAATATTGAATATAGAAAGCGAACAACAATCAAGGGGCAAGTAATCGCCGATTTCTTAGCTGAGATTCCTGACGGAGAAGTAATACAAGACCCCGTAATCAAAGACATGCCAGAGTCCAGCACAGCCAGGCAAGTCTGGAAGTTATACCTTGACGGATCTTCCAGTGGAAAAGGATCCGGGGCGAGCCTCATGCTGATAAGTCCAGATGAAATAAGGTTAATGTACGCCATGCGATTTGATTTTGAATGCTCCAATAACAAAGCAGAGTATGAAGCGCTACTAGCGGGCCTTAGAATGACTCAGTCTATGGGAGCAACAAGGGTCGATGCATATGTCGACTCTCTATTAGTCAATAACCAGGTGAACGAGACCTATGAAGCTAAGGACGAAACGATGGCAAAATACTTGGATAAAACCAAGGAGCTTATAGCTTCTTTTGACAGCGTAACATTTAATCATGTCCATCAGGGAAAAAAATCAAATAGCTGACGCCTGAGCAAGCTAGCCACCTCGGGCATGTAAAGGAAGTAAAGGTGGAAACGCTACAAGCACCCTCTATAGAACCCAGAGAAGTGTCAGCCGTCACAGCGGAAGAACCCTGCTGCTACACCCCAATTCTCAAATTCCTCACAAAGGGGGAATTACCATCCACCAGAGGCGAAGCTCAGAAGATACAAACCAAGGCATTGCAGTACGAGGTGAACAACGGTGTCCTATACAGGAAGTCGTATTTGGGACCACTGTTGCGGTGTGTATCCCCGACTAAAGCAAAGTATCTGATCCAAGAAATACACGCTGGTATATGTGGCATTCAAGCCGGACCCCGGGCAGTTGTTTCCAAAATCCAAAACGCCGGACACTATTGGCCCGGGATGCACGAAGACGCGGTGGATGAACTTAGAAAGTGTCGCAGTTGTCAAAAGTTTGCTCCTCAAACACTCCGCCTAAAAAACAATTTAATTCCTGTCACGGCGGCCTGGCCTTTTCAAAAATGGGCAGTCGATATCGTGGGACCATTCCCACTGGCCCCGGGGAAGCTAAAGTACTTGATCGTGGCAATTGGTTATTTCACCAAGTGGGTTGAAGCAAAGCCTTTGGCCAAAATAACTACTGAAAACGCCAAGAAATTCCTATGGGAACACATAGTGTGCCGATTTGGATTACCGCTGTACCTTGTGAGCGACAATGGAACACAATTCACTGACAAAGTCTTACAAGATTGGTGTGCGGAGCTTTAGATTCAGCAAATCTTTACATCGGTTGCACATCCCCAAGGAAACAGACATGTGGAGCGGGCAAATAGGAGTCTGTTTGATGGGATCAAAAGAAGGCTAGACTACGAGGGGAGTTCCTGGGTGGAAGAATTGCCAATTGTCCTTTGGGCACATAAAACCATGCCCAAGACAAGCAACAATGAAACCCCCTTCAGCCTGACCTATGACACGGAAGCAATGATACCCGCGGAAGTTGGATTACCGTCGCTAAGGCGCCTAACTACCAATGATGATAATGACAGGCTCTTGCGGGAAGGCCTGGATCTCTTGGAAGAACGACGCGAGGCAGCCGCCATAAGCGAGGCAAAGTACAAGAAAACTTTAGAGAAGTACTACAACCAACGCGTGGCTCAGCAAACTTTCAAGGAAGGCGAGTACGTCATGCGAGGCAATGAGGGAAGTAGAGCGGAGCTCTGGGGCAAACTAGGACCCAGCGGGGAAGGTCCCTACATCGTCCAAGAAGACTTGGGCAAGGGCGCTTACCGCCTATCCAGGCTCGATGGCACAGCGATTCCACGTAGTTGGAACGCCGCTCAGTTGAAGAAATGTTATATATAGACTCCCGCCCCTAACGGCGGGATTGATTATTCTTTTTTTTAACAAGTGTAATCCATCATTGGCGATGTCTCTTTTTCCTTTAAGTCATTGAATTAATAAAAGTTACCTTTTTATCTTTTATTACTTGCATGCACCATATCAATTACCATCACATTTATACTGCACATTATGGTACAAAAAATTACCATCGCATTTATATTGCACATTACGGTACAAAAAATTACCAACGCATTCAAACTGCATATAAAGGTAACAAACGTCCCTGACAGGAAATATTTTTCATATATAAGTCAAGACCAAAACTATACAGCGCTAAGAGTGGGTATCTTGGTAATAGATACATTAACCACTACAAAAAAGATAGGTATTTTTCGTAATAATAATATTATTACTATATTATATACAACATATTTATTATATATATCTTAAAGACAAATGTTGGTCGATGTCACATCAAAAGCCACCGACTTTATTCTTTATATAACTTTATGAAAGTAAACAAGCAAACAATACAATGGTTGGATCAACTGGCTGAGACATGAGCATTTTAAAATCCTCAACCCGTGTTCGAATCTTTCTTGAAAGATGATATAAACTGTTTTGTTTTTTCTCCACATATTTGTTTCTTCCTTACATGTATTACTTTTTCCTTTTTTTAGTCATATTTGTTTCTTCCTTGCATGGATTACTTTTTCCTTTTTTTTAGTGTCAAGTATACAGTTGATTCCATCTCCATAAAAAAAACTTTTTATTTTGTATTTTGTCCAAATGTTTATTTTTCTATAATTTATATTCACAGGTTTTCTTTTTTAATTTTTACTGTTTAACTTTATATGTTTTCTTTTGGGGTAAATTACACTTTTCGTCCTTTATGTTTATATTAGACTAGGTTTTTACCCGGGATTGCTTCCCGGGCTCGGGAAAGTTATTTAGATTAATTACTATTTGTTATTAATACGACCACATTACATCAACCTTCTTATTCTATTCAACAACATTGTCTTAAAATCACTGAATTAGGTCGTGAACCCATATTATAGATCAAACATCTGTTTGACTTTTGGTCAACAGCTGTTTGAGTTTTGGTCAACATCTCATTTTGTATTCAACAGAAATTTGAATAAGTCAATCAGTGGTTCGAAATATGTTTGACTTTTAGTCAACAGATGGATGGAAACCCATGTTAGATTGAACAGTGTTTTGAACAGATGTTTAAATACCTGTTTAGGCTTAAACAGATGTTGGGGCTTAAACTAATGTTTGGTGTTCTATATCAGTTGTTTGGACTTAAACAGATGTTTGGATTTAAACAGATGTTTGGACATAAACAGATGTTGGCAATAAAGATATGTTTGGCCTTAAACAAATGTTTGAAGTTAAACAGATGTTTGCTCATAAAGAGATATTTGGCCTGAAACCAAACATCTGCTTAAGGTCAACATCTGTTTCACTATTCGCCAACATCTGTTTGACTTTTGGTCAACATCTATTAAAATATAAACACTGTTAACATAAATTACAAATAATTAGCTAATAGACGGCACACAATTAGCAACTTAAATCATCAAGACCCTTAACAATTTGACCATATAATTTAATCGTGTGTTTTATCTTAGATGGGACAACTCGAAAAGAAAATTAACTAAAAGGATAACATATTAAACGGCTAAAAAAAAGCTCAAAGAGTATTTTTACTGTAAAACAGGATTAACAAACAATGCCAACAGTCAAGTTAACCATGTTTCTTACACCTTTGACTTTCAAAGTCAATTCAGTTACTTACCAAATTCACAAATACATAAAATTTCTTATATAACCGCAAACATTAACACACCTAGTAATCTTAACTCTGCTATAAACTGTAAAACACAAACCCAAATATCACATATCCATTGTGAATCTTTATTGCCTCATCAAAAATTCCCTGACTTGACCTTTGAATTGTAATTCAAAGTCCAAGGAATCTGTATCATCCTCATCCCTACACAATGTAAGATCAAGGAGATCTTGCAGATCTTCAACACCCAGACCCAGTGCTTGTTCCCTTGATATTTTCTTCACCTCACCACTGGATTTGAACAGAGTCAATACTTGGGTCTGTTTGTCAGATATCCACTTTAGTATTTGTTATTCAAGTGGGTTTCTTGGGAGAGGTTTTATCGATGATGAGTTTGGAGATGGTGGCCTGGTAATGACTAGCTGAGCAGAATTTGTAGTTTGTGTCAATTCAAGTTTTTTCTCCTATTATCTGCTTAAGGCCTATTTTTACAACGTAATCCTCTGCTGCTTTATCTGCTTCTGTTTCTGCATCCATCTGCTTTTGTTTCCTTGTTTGGTAAAGGATGGCAGCAGGTGGAGCAGTGGATCTCCTGATTTGTAGCTTTTTTGGCTTAGCTGGAACCACTACTTTAGGGTAAACAGGCTTTGGGGAACATTAGGATTTTTCTTTCTTAATTCTTCTAGCTTTTTGTAAGAGGCGAACACTTTATCCTCTTTCCACCTTGCCACTTGGTTCTTTGAGCCAAAATCAGCTGTTATTAACCCTTCCTTCATTCTCTTCAGCTGCAGAGTCCTATCTGGTACATTTTTCTTAAACTTTGCCTAGATAGGAGGAGTCTGCTTCACCTTGTTTTTTATCATATCTTGAATTCTGGTTGTTTCACTTTCTAGCTCACTGATGGTCCATTCTTTGTACTGGTACTTTTCTCCCTTGTATGTTTTGTAAGCCATGGTATAGTCAAGATAATGTTTCCTCAAGGTTTCATCAGCTCTTTCTGATAAATTTTGACAGAGATCTTTTGAAAACTGCTCCAAATTTTCTACTTGAGTTAGCAGATATTGGTAGTATGTTTGAATCTCTCTGTCAGATTTTCCTTTTGTATTTCATTTGGAGATATCCTCTGCTTGTTGAGCCTTTAACTTTAAGTATTCTTCAATGTTATTAGGCCTTGGATATCCTTGAACAGATGGCAAGTTCCTTTTAGCAGGGTCATCTTCAGAGTATAAGGAATTGATCTCCTCTCTAACTGCTTCCAGATCTAATGGATACTGGGTTCCTGCAGGAAAAATGGCAGTGTTTGAATTTGAGACTTGTGCTGAAGAGAGTGGGACAGGATTGGGAATGGTAACAAGGGACAGTGGTTGGGTGGATGTTTGCGGTGGTGAAGGGTCAACATTCAGAATTATCCTTCTCCTTTTATGTTTTGGAGAGGTTGGTGGCGTTTTGGTGGGTTGAGTGGTTGTGATTTGAGTGGTAGATGGTTGACTAACAGTTGTTGAAACAACTGTTGCCATTACAACAGATGATGTGTCACCTGAAGTATTTTGCTTTTTGGAAGGTGGTGTTGGTGGTAATGAGGATGTTTTTTATGGTAATGTGATTTGTGGTAAGGCAGTGGATTGAGTGTGTGTTGAAGTGGTGGCAATTGTTGGTGTAACATATGTTGAAACCGCTGAAGTACCAACAGCTGTTGATACAACAAATGTTTTAACATCTTCTCGTTTTGAGGTTTGATGTGTGGAGCTTTTGGGGGAGCTTTTGGGAGGTGTGGATTTGGGTTCCCTAACTTTTCTAGTGGGCTGTTTTCTTTTAGGCTCAAGATTTTCTTCATTCTTAGGCTCAGAAACACCCTGCTCATCCTTCTCCATAAAAACTCTTTTCTCCTGTTCCCACCTTGCTTTATCCTTTGCCTCCATATCCCTTTTTACCCTTGCTCTTGCATCAGCAATGGCATTTGTGGTTACATCAAACTTTTTAGTACCATCTGGCTTAGGTATGTCTGCAAGCATAGTGGATTTGTCTGGTGCAATGTACAAACCATCTTCATATCCCTTTTTCTTTAGCTTCTTCATTTTCTCCCCATTTTTGGCATCAGCTGGTGGTGGGTTGTCCACAAAGATGATAGTATGAGGAGCAGAATCAGTGGTTTTCAACAAATGGGCCTTGATTGCCTTTATGTCTGCTTGTGTATCCATGAACCTAGCTTCGATCATATTTCTGATCTTTTGAATTTGTATTTCATGTTGCTGATCAGCATATGCCCTTTGTTGGTGAAGCAGAGGTTGAAATAAACTCCAAAGCTCAGTGGGAGTAGGAGCAGATGATGGAGCAGATGTTGTATCTGGTGCAGCAGTGGGTGTTGCCTTTTGTGATTGTAACAACTGTTGCAGCATTGACTTAATATCTGCAACAGATGTGTCCAATTTGTCAACCCTCTCCGTCAAGTCCTTATACATTAAACCATCACCCAAGTTAATGGGATCGTCTGATTTCCCACTGGCAGTGGTTGTATCAGCAGTTGACTTAGGGAAAGTTTCCCAAAAGTCATCCACAGATGCCCCTTTTTCTTGGTACTGGGGACTTCTTTCCTCAGCAATTGACATCCTTTTAATACAACTAGGGGTTGGAACAAAGACACCAGCGGATATCACAGTTGCTGGAGAGGAAATTTCCTTCAAGGGAGTCTTATTGATGAAACAACTGGCCAGGTGTAGATCAGTGGATCCAACACCTGTAGTTGCTGCTCCAATTGAACTACTGACAGGAAGTACTTGTATTTCCTGCAGTGTAACCTCCTCAGTTGTTGGTGGGTTAGCAATGATTGAGACACCAGACCCAGTCACTTGTTGAGGTATATTCTCATTAACAGGTGTTTGAGAAGAATTGGTTTGTGTCTGGGCTAAATCAACTGCATCCAACAAAAGTTTTGTTTGTGGGGGAATTTGAGAAGTGAGGATATGTGTAGAAAGCGAATTTGCCCCAGGCAGTGGGCTGTGGATGATGGAATAAAGTGATTCCAGAGCATCATAATTTGGTGTCCCTATTATTACAACCTGCTCTTTTTTAGAAGTAGGAGGAGTTTGAGGCTCAGGTTGAGATCTTTCTTCCAACTGCTGTGAGGTAGTAGCAGCAGTGGTTATTGGTGACTTTTGTGTTGTCACTGGTAGTTGCTCTGGGATCTCATCTTCCAGAGTTACCTTTGTTTTGGGTTTGGGGGGCTTTTGTGATTTTTTCTGTTTTGGGTTTTTGGTGGTTTTAGGTGGGGGTTTAACAATAGTTGTTTTGTTGCTATCATCACCTTGAGCAGTGGGCTCAACAGCAGGTGCCTGAGGAGCAGTGGTAACTGCTGAAGTCTACTCAGGAACCTCTGCTTGTGTTTTGGAAACTTTTGACATCCTTGTGAAGGTTTCAGAAGTGAGGCTCTTAATTGAAAAAAGGATTGCCCTGGATAAGCACATGGGCATTATCTTCTTAAAATTTCTTTTTAAAATAGTAACTTAAAAACCTTGGAAAGAGCAAAAATGTCTTTTTATTAACATTTGTAACAAGATAATTGAAGATTTCCTGGGAATAGTTAAAATTTTCACCATGTAAGATAGCATAACCCAGATATTGAATCTTTAATGGGATTTCATTGAAAGCAGTGGTCTTGTTTTAGACACACATCAATAGGGTATGAAACAAAAAACTTGTGGCAGGAGGAAAACTGCCTTTTTCTAAAGTGTCTTTTTTAATTTCCTCTTCATAACCCCCTTTGAATGAAAAACGTTTGATACTCTTCTTTAGGGAAAGATGTTTTACCTTCAAGATCATCGAGTTCAAAAACCTCCGAAATGGTTTGAGGTGTTATTGTGACTGGAACATCCTTTATAGAAGAATTGATGGCTAAGGGCTTTTTATCCTTAGTTTCCAACTTAGCATTTTTCCAGAATTCTTGCTGGGTATCCATGTAGATCGGAGCATCACAAGTCAACAAAGTTTTGTACTTTGAAGACAACAGAGCATCAATGATGGAATTGAAGGTTTCGGTGTGACTGGGTTTTTCAAGTAGACCCAAGTAGTTATGTGTGGATTTGTGTGGGAGAGACATTGTGATTTGATTATGATTGCGATAGGAAGAAGACGATGAAGAGGATGAGTGATTTTGAGAGAAATGGATGATAACTGCTTTGAGAAAGGAATTCAGAATTCGATTCGACAGTAAAAACATTGTTTGGGGGGTTTTGATCAGGGTTTTTTTTTGTGAAAAAGTGAATGCTGACGTGGCAGCGGTTACTAAAAGATCTTACCACTATGTATTGTCCACGTGCCAACCTCTGATGATAATGGAGGACAGTTGGTAGGAATCCACTGATGGAACAATATCAGTGGTTTGCAACGGTTACAAATGAGAACAGTGACTAACTTTAAGCTAGCAGTGGATAGCCATCAGTGTGTTAAAACACTGATTTTGAACAACAGTTTTTTTTTTATTTTTTATTTTAACTTTAATTTTTATCACCAAAACAATATTCGAGGAACTCTTATCTCATTGGAATGTAACGATTAGGTAAAATTGTAATTTCATTGTAATTCTAGTTTTCATTTAATAATTTCATTCTATAATTAATTAACCACATCAACAATAAAAATGTGAGCAGTGGATGATTTTTAGAAAAACCAATGATTGTAAATATCAGTGCATGTCAACAATAAAAAGATGAGCAGTGACTATTTTTTTAACTATCAGTGGATACCCAACAGTGATTGAAACACAGATGTTTGGCCAGTCAGTGGTTAACATGAAGAATGAAGAAATAGAGGTTGGCCTTCAGCAATGGATAACATTTAACAATCACATGTTTGCGCTTAAACAAATGTTTGACATTAAAAAGAAGTTGGCCCATCAACAACTGTTTGCAAGAAAAGACCAATTTCAAGAATACTATACCCAAACAATCAAAATGAGGAGCTTAATAATCATCCAAATGTACTTCATTTTTATTCAGTGGATGTCAACTAACAAAATGTGAGCAGTGGTTGTTTTTTTAACTAACAGTGGATAGCCAACAATCATTGAAACACTGATATTTGGAGTTAAATAGATGTTTAACCTTAAACGGATATTTGCAATAAACAGATATTTGGCCATAAATAGATGTTTAGCCTTTTAGGCTTGATTCTTATTTTGATTAACTGTTGATCATGTTGAGAGTTTTTATTCACATTGAGATTATTAAAATAAAGTATTACATAGAAAAATAGAAATTTAATGAAATCTTTATAAACTATTACACGCTAGAGTTAACACTTGTTAGGATTTCGTAAACTCTGGCCTTTCTCCATGTGATTTCATGCTCTCTGCTGAAAACACCAAGAAATTCCTATGGGAACACATAGTGTGCCGATTTGGATTACCGATGTACCTTGTGAGCGACAATGGAACACAATTCACTGAGAAAGTCTTACAAGATTGGTGTGCGGAGCTTCAGATTCAGCAAATCTTTACATCGGTTGCACATCCCCAAGGAAGCGGACAGGTGGAGCGGGCAAATAGGAGTCTGTTTGATGGGATCAAAAGAAGGCTAGACTACGAGGGGAGTTCCTGGGTGGAAGAATTGCCAATTGTCCTTCGGGAACATAAAACCATGCCCAAGACAAGCAACAATGAAACCCCCTTCAGCCTGACCTACGACGCGGAAGCAATGATACCCGCGGAAGTTGGATTATTGTCGCTAAGGCGCCTAACTACCAATGATGATAATGACAGGCTCTTGCGGGAAGGCCTGGATCTCTTGGAAGAACGACGCGAGGCAGCCACCATAAGCGAGGCAAAGTACAAGAAAACTTTAGAGAAGTACTACAACCAAGCGTGGCTCAGCAAACTTTCAAGGAAGGCGAGTACGTCATGCGAGACAATGAGGCCAGTAGAGCGGAGCTCTCAGGCAAACTGGGACCCAGCTGGGAAGGTCCCTACATCGTCCAAGAAGACTTGGGCAAGGGCGCTTACCACCTATCCAGGCTCGATGGCACAACGATTCCACGTAGTTGGAACGCCGCTCAGTTGAAGAAATGTTATATGTAGACTCTCGCCCCTAACGGCGGGATTGATTATTCTTTTTTTTAACAAGTGTAATCCATCATTGGCGATGTCTCTTTTTCCTTTAAGTCATTGAATTAATAAAAGTTACCTTTTTATCTTTTATTACTTACATGCACCATATCAATTACCATCGCATTTATACTGCACATTATGGTACAAAAAATTACCATCGCATTTATATTGCACATTACGGTACAAAAAATTACCAACGCATTCAAACTGCATATAAAGGTAATAAACATCCCTGACAGGAAATATTTTTCATATATAAGTCAAGACCAAAACTATACAGCGCTAAGAGTGGGTATCTTGGTAATAGATACATTAACCACTACAAAAAAAATATGTATTTTTCGTAATAATAATATTATTACTATATTATATACAACATATTTATTATATATATCTTAAAGACAAATGTCGGTCGATGTCACATCAAAAGCCACCGACTTTATTCTTTATATAACTTTATGAAAGTAAACAAGCAAACAATACAATGGTTGGATCAACTGGCTAAGACATGAGCATTTTAAAATCCTCAACCCGGGTTCGAATCTTTCTTGAAAGATGATATAAACTGTTTTGTTTCTTCTGCACATATTTGTTTCTTCCTTACATGTATTACCTTTTCCTTGTTTTAGTGATATTTGTTTCTTCCTTGCATGTATTACTTTTTCCTTTTTTTTAGTGTCAAGTATACAGTTGATTCCATCTCCATAAAGAAAAAGTTTTTATTTTGTATTTTGTCCAAATGTTTATTTTTCTATAATTTATATTCACAGGTTTTCTTTTTTAATTTTTACTGTTTAACGTTATATGTTTTCTTTTGGGGTAAATTACATTTTTCGTCATTTATGTTTATATTAGATTTCAATGGATAACCTTTAACTTCAATAATTACAATCACAATCCTTTATTTGAAAAACTCATTACACTCTACGTCCTTTAACACTAACATGGTTAAAAATTTTAGTTAAGTCAGATCATGTGCAAAGCACATGAGGGTATTTCAGTCATTTTTCCTACCCTATTATTTAAATGTACATCTATAAAAAATAAAAACAACTTAATTAATATTTTAATCATTTTCCCTACCCTCAACTCTCTCATCTTAAATCCAAAAACCCCACCTCTGTTCTTCCTTTTCCGGCTAAGCATCATCGTCGGTTCAGTTCGTTTCAACGTACAAATTCGAAAGAATCACACATATGAAGCAAGTGGTATTAATGGTGGTCGGTGCATTCGAAAGAATCCCATGTTTGAGCTCCAACACTTTGGAAGTCTCTTGGGACTTTAGGACAGTAGGTTTATGGAGGTTTTAGGCCTCTAATCTTGTAGAAACAACCAATGCACAAGTTGCACAACTATGGGTTTAGTTGCAAGCAGGGAGGGTGTAAGTTTTCATCAAGAGTGAACAAGAATCATAAAGTTTGTAAAAAAATTATCAAAATAGAAAGTTTCGGCCTCAAAATGGTGATGTACAACTTGGTTACACCTTGAGTAACATCCCTAGAGGTTGTCCAAAGAGTTTAGAAGCAAGAACAAGTAGAAAACATTAAGAAAATATGAAGAAAGTGAGTGTAGAACGCACCTGTACACTTGAAAGTAATCTGCCATTAACTTGATATTCCACTGAGTTTGGAGAGTTTAAAGGGTTTTGAAAAGTGAAAACAAGTGAATGGAGGCTTGGTTATATAGTAGAGGTTTAGGGTTAGTGTTTACTGGAGTTTGGATGTTGATTGGTGAGTAAAAGAGGTGAGAAAATGGACAACCCGTATGAAGGAAACAAGTTTCTGCGGATTAGGGCTCCCCGCGTCCCGCGGGGCGTTGCGTGCTCATTTTCCACGAAAGTTTGTTTTCTTTCATTTTGCCTCCCGAACTTTGGTTTGTTTGATATTTGAGTTACAAACTTGTGCTTTTTTCTACTTTTCAAGCATGGTAAGGGTATCAAAGTATGATGCAAGTGTGATGTTCGTATAACTGTGTTCCAAAGGTATAATAAGTGTCGGTTTCGCTTATAAACGCGTATTGGATGATTGTTTGGATAACGAACAAGTGTGGATAGTAACATGATAGGTATAAAACAAGAATTCCATTAAGATTAACGCCTCGGATTGTGAGATTGAAACTTAAATACGAATGTAAGGTTTCTAAAAATAGAATGCGAATACGAACTCTCTAAAAATAGGAATACAGAAATACGAGGCGTTACATAAATAGTTATGATCCCTACATAAAGATATATAATTTAAACATGAGTTGTCGAATTTAAACTTAAAGTTTAAAAAAATATAAATTAAGTAAAGATGTATATACCTTGACAAAAAAATCAAGTGAATCGCGCACAATTTTTTTGGACATTTATAGAAATTCGTCCGTTGCGTCTGACGAAATCCCATACGCTAGTTGCCATAGAGCAGCACCGACAAATCATTCACTAAACGCATAAATAATTTTCTACTCATTCGAAAATGTCGCCTAAAATGTTCTCCATCGTAAACGGGATTGGGGCTAAAATAGTGACGTATCAATATTTGGTTAGCCCCCTCTCGATCACGATTTAGTGGTGGTTGTCTCGTTAGCCTTCGTCGCCTTTGAGACCGCTCAACCAAGTAGTTGACCGTTATCCTACCCACTTCAATAATAAGATCGTCTTCTTTGGAAGAATTAGATGAAGAAAATGCATTCCATTCCATTATTTTATGAGAGTAAGAGATTTTTAAAAAAAAAATTGAGAGAAATATGGGAGCAAGAGAGGCTTTTTTTTTTAAGATTTATAGAGAAATGTGGGTGTTAAGGGGTTATTTATAGAATTTTTGAATATTTTTTTAAATTATAAAATGTGGCTCGGAATCCCAACCCCCAAAGATTAAAAAAAGAGTTGCTACCTTGTTCACCTGTCACTGCTCGCAAGCCACCCCTAGCGACTCCCACAACATGTAGTCTAAATGGACATCCCATTAAAGCTTAATGATCTAAGGTGTCTCACTTTAATACATCCAACATAACTTTTAAAAGACACTTGACAAGTGCAATGCACATAAAGCATTCATGAATTCTTTTTATTAAATCCAAAGGTACCATAAAAAGGCACAAAATTAAAAAAGCAAGAAGCTCCAAAGGGCCGTTGATACACATCATTCATTGTTGATGTTCAAAGGGTCAAGACAAAAGCCACACTCAACGGCTACATTTCCGCTCTCTCACTCATCCAACTTAACATACAATCCCAACAATGATTTGAGCCCTAAACACAAATCACATGCATTTCCCCTTTTGCTGTTCGTTTCATCAACAATTGCCCTCTTAATCTATTCAAAATCGATCAATATAACCTCATCCAATCAGGTAAGAATCTACCCATTTCAAAAAGTTAAGATTTTTCCTACTTTGTGTACCAAATCTTGTTGCTTTTTAACAATAAAGATTGTTAATTGTGCTTAAAGATTCGAGATTTAGAGATGGATTGTGTTTTGGAGCTAATTGACGAAAATGCCCTTTGATTTCAGTCTATTGGGCATTAGGGTTTTGTTCATTTTAGTGTGTTTTGGTTGTTGTTGTAAGTGATTTGAAGATTTGTTGGTTGATTGATTGTAACTTGTAAGTAATATGTTCAATTTGATTGAGATGTGTGAGATATTGTTGTAAGTAAAGAAGACAGTGAAGAGAAAGGATAGAGTGGTGTTGGAAAGTTTGACTTTTTGTGGGTCAATTTGAAACAAATCAACAATGTCAGCTGTTGATGTTGGTTTGAGTCCGATTCACATAGAGTCCGCTTTCGTTCGTAATGTCAACGAATCGATTGTTATATATCTTACCGGTGCCGGTTCAGTGATTCCCATGTGTATTTTGGAGTCCGAATCGGTTGCATCGGTGAAGCTAAGGATTCAAACATGTAAAGGGTTTTTAGTGAAGAAACAAAAGTTGGTTTTCGAAGGAAAAGAGTTGTCAAGAAATAATAGTCTTGTTAAAGACTATGGTGTTTTGAGTGGAGATATTCTTCATTTGATTCTTAGAGTTTCGAACCTTCTTATGATTACGGTTGAAACCGCGTTTAAGGAAGAGTTTAAGTTCCAAGTTGACCGGTTTAGAAACGTGCGGTATTTGAAGCAAAAGATAGCACAGGAAGCGAAAGCGAAAGCTGATGCTTTCGTCAATGTTGAGGATCAAGAAATATTGTGTAATGGTAAGAAGCTTGATGATCAAAGACTCATTGATGATATATGTAAGAACGGTGATGTCATTGTTCATTTAACTGTTCGAAAACCGGCACGAATCGAGAACGGAAAGAATCGTAAGAAGTTACCGAATCTCGGTTACTCATTGCAACCGATTATAATCAACCCTAATTTGAAAATTCCTTTAACCATATGGGGTATGCTAAATTCGGTGTCTGAAGGGTTGAAAATGGGGAAGAAACCGTTTAGATCGTCTGAAGGCACTGGGGGAGCGTACTTTATGCAACACGCATTAGGTAACAAGATAGTTGCGGTTTTCAAACCCGTAGATGAAGAACCGTTGGCGGTTAATAACCCTCAAGGGCTACCACCGTCAACAAACGGTGAAGGACTCAAGAGAGGAACTAAAGTAGGTGAAGGTGCATTAAGGGAGGTTGCAGCCTACATCTTAGACCACCCATTAACCGGGCCGCGGTCATCAAAGAGTGAAACCGAGAAAGGTTTTGCAGGTGTACCACCGACCATCATGGTCAAGTGTTTGAGTCCAGAGTTTAATCATCCACTCGGGTATGTTGGCGGGCCGGAGAACATCAAAGTCGGATCGTTACAGATGTTTGTGAATAACGGTGGAAGTTGCGAAGATATGGGTCCGAGAGATTTTCCGGTTGAAGAGGTTCATAAGATCACGGTTTTCGATATACGAACCGCCAATGCTGATAGGCATGCGGGGAACATTTTGATGAACCGAGAGGGGGATCGTATTGTGCTAACCCCTATTGATCATGGATACTGCTTGCCCGAGAATGTAAGAACTCGCAACTCTGCTATTTTCATTATTTAGTTACGATAACAATATAACCGACATTTCTTGATTTCTTTATAGTTTAAAGATTGTACATTCGACTGGTTGTATTGGCCACAAGCGCGCGAACCATACTCGAAACAAGTTCTCGACTACATAAACTCATTGGACGCAGAGCAAGACATAGCGCTCTTGAGCTCGTACGGGTGGGACCTTTCACCAGAGTGTGCACGTACGTTGCGCATTTCCACCATGCTTTTGAAAAAAGGCGCAGCAAAAGGGCTCTCACCCTTTGACATTGGTCAAATCATGTGCAGAGTAAAGGTGAACCAAGAATCCATGATCGAGATGATGGTTCAGAAAGCCCATGATTCCATACTCACAGGAATGGGCGAGGCTGCGTTTCTTGAAATTGTGTCTGAAATCATGGATTTTGAACTCGAGAATATACGTGTTTAAGGCTGGCTCATATACACAGTCGTGTCATGTATGTATGTAATTGATCTGGTTTGGATGGAAATGATGTCCGGATGACTCACTTCATCACAAAAAAAAGTTTGTTAATTTGTGGCTTCTAGTTTTCTTCTGAAGAATAAAACTATGATCAGCAATGTTGTTATTTAGATCTCCTTGCTGAATTTGGCTTATGTAGTTACATGCTTGTAATATGATTAATTGTAAACATATGATATCCAATAAACATATTATGTAAACTCAATATAAAAAACATTAAACTGCTTGTTAATTGACTTCAAATTACATAATCACAAACATGTTTCAAAACCATCAATGATCATATATCATAGGGTTGTTTTCCGGTGAACTTAACTTCGATCGGACTAACATTCTTTCCGATTGACCTCATGTTCTGACCGACACCTTGTCGGCCAGCGTTAACCTTTTCGGGGTACACCCCGTCTTTCGGGTGCAAATACTGCACTTCCCCATTTGGAAACACGCGGTAAAACTGGTACTTAATCTTGTATTTCGACCTCAACCGTGTCCCCAAAGCCAAACACTGCTCTTTTCTAGCTAACTTCAACAAATTCGGGCCTTCACGCATAATCGCAGCACCGCCTGTGGGCATTTCGAAGATTTGTTCTTTGGGTGATTCCCATGTGATGACATAGAATTCCTCCACTTGGGCTTTTCTTAGCAGGCCACCGGTGCTTCCGGCGAAGATAGGGGAGGGGGTGTTGGGGTCTAGTTGGGGTGGGGTGAAGCCGACTGGAGCAGCCACGGCTTCTTTGGTGGGGGCTTCTTCTGCGGCTGCGGCTTTGATGGCGGTGAAGCGTGGGGCGGATACGGGTTTGAGGGGTTTGATGGTTGTGAAGGAGGATGAGGATTGTTTCCATTGGTTGGTGATTGTTGGTGGTGTGAAGAGGGAAGCTTGTGTAGCCATTGCCATTGAAGATTTGGAATCAAGATTCAAGAGGGTGAAGAAAATTGTGTGGAGTGTGGTGGTTATTAGATGGAGGGTTTGAAGTTTGTTGGGATAAGGTGGGGTTAGTTATTCTTGTTAGATAAGAAGATTTGGTTGTAGCCAATAAGAATGTGGTATTTGATCCACCCTCATCTAGTGCCAGGTGGTGTATGGAATATAGAGAAAATCTGGACTTTTGTAGTTGAAAATTAATCCTTATATAATGGAAATTTAGCATATTTATGGTCAGATTTGAGGAGATCTAGTTATTTTGACATGGTGTTATAGTAATAGGTGTAAAAAAATTAACAAAATAACCATTAAACTTTTACTATTTACTTTTTTTCCTCAGTTGACATTCTTGAATATACAATAATACAAATAAAAGTTTACCCGTTGTCCATGGCTATATAGCCTAGTGGCATCTTAGAGGTGAGATAAGGCTTTGAGACCAATAGGTCTTGGGTTCGATTCCCACAAGGGGGTTTTCCCATATTTATTGGGTTTCTTCCTGAATTGGTCTGGTGGTTTCGCTGGTGGCACAAGAGATTAAACTTGTAACAAGATTGTATATACTCATGTAATATTTAAAAAGGGTAGATTTATGATTTTATTAAAGTTAAATACTTGGCTAAAAAGGTTTTAAAGGGTTCTAAACGCTTTAGATAAAACTTTCTGAAATTTAAGTATAAAACAAAAAATTATATATTTTCGGCTTTTCGCAGTTCTCTTGGTTGATAAAACATGGATCTCACAAAAGAAAACCAAAACCGACACGTAAAATGTCAATGAAACATTAACCTTTTTATGTATCAGAGACTTAACATTTCAGAAAACATGACCAGTAAGACAAGGGCAAAAAGGGAAAAGCCTCAAATACAGAATCTTGTTAAATAATAAATAACGAGATTTTGGGACCCGCGCTATGCTGCGGGACCGTTAAACCAAACAAAAACATAGACGTTGAAACATTTAATTATATACGTGTGTTACGGAGTGTTTACTTAAACATCATCATAGAAAATAACAGCTAAGTAAGAACGATAACAAAATTCACGTCAAAGAAAAATCTTTAATGACTACAGTTAAAAATCTAGTAATAATAATGATGATTGTAATAGTATTGGATTTGAATTTATGTGTTAATTGTAACTTAAAAGATCTTTCTAAAGTGTTCTTAATCTCATTTAATCTTGAATAGTTTTAGTAAATTAATTCCAATCCCATTTATTATGAATATTATATTAACTTAAATTCTTTATAGTTATTGTAAAAATAAGTTGAGAAAAAGTTAAAATTGTACACTTTAAGCATTTTATACCATTTTGTTTCTTTTATGTATCTATGAGTGTACACACTTGTAGAGTTCTAGGTCCTTTGTTTTTCCCAAAGTGTACATCAAACATTTTCTTAACTAAAATTAATATTTTATATGTTAATCTCCATCATCTTCTATAATGCTAATAACACAACCATAGCACCAATCCCCTTCTTAAAATTATGCTCGGAAACCAACTGTGAGTACCATCTCATCATATCTACAACAAACAAATATTTAGTTGATTTGTCCATACAAACCATTAAATAACAATTATATACACAAACCACCACCATAGCACCGTTAGTCACAGAGAGACACCATCATCACCATCATCGTCATTACCACCTAACACAACCACCCCTCCGCAACCACCACCAGCCAGCTTCCAACTCCATCAGCACCAAACCCCCATGGCACCACAATGGTGAGCACCACTACCTAGCTGTCGTTGGGCCGTGGAGCTGAGAGGTGACCTCCGACCGAAGAATTTCTACATTTCATAACCGACCCAACTCGCGTCTCATGCGAATCCAAAATCCATCCATCTTTACCAACGTAGATCTTGACTATGCTATGCCATGCCGCCACCGGTTCGTCTTGTGGAACGGGAAACACCTAAGGTATCGATGGTGCATGCTGGTGTGATTCTCTTGGAGGAGGAAAGACTTAAGAGGGAAAGAATTAACAGAGTAGTGGTGAAGAAAAAAGAGTAAGAGAAAGACAGTAGATGAGACAAAAAAGTATGGGCTAAACCAATAAAATGACACAAAATTGAACAGTGTTTTTGTGTCTATGAGAAATTTTGATAAATTATATAGGGTAAATGTAACATGCCTCTTCAATAGCTACAAAACACCAGATGTCAAATGTCATATACAAGAATAAATTGCACTATATGTAAAAAGTAAAAGGGTGGTTACCCCTGGACACTTAAATATTGAAAAAGAATATGACTATCTATCAAATGTTTATTGTTTAACTTATGATAATTACCCTATCTAACCTTCTCTTCACTACTTAAATAATTTGACTTTGTAAAATTCCACAACAGCCCTTTGGTGCACCGGATTATTTGCTGAGATAACCGTATGGGTTCTTGCTGGCCCAATTCCACTGGTCTCTGCACATCTCCTCTATCCCATTCTCCGCCCTATACCCATTATCATATCGCATATAAGCTAATGTTATAGGTGAAACAAGTAAACTTTATTATATTTTGGAAATAAATAACTCTGGTAAATACTTGTAAAGAAAACTTACTTCCAGTTTAACTCACGCTCTGCTTTGGCGGTTGAAGCATATACGACCTCAGCATCGCCGGGGCGTCTTCCAGCTATTACAAGAGGAATTTCCTAAAACAAAATTCAATGTGTAAAAGTTGTATAACCCCGAAATTATAGTCTATAAAAAAGTGGTTAATTTAGGAAAAAGAGTAAAATGCCACTTTCGTCCAAAGGTTTGTTTTTCCGCATCTGAATCCAAAAGGTTCGAAATCATGTCATTTTCATCCGGCCCATTAACTCCATCCATTTTTCCCCGTTAAGTCAGAGGTATTTCCATCTTTTTTGCTAGCTTAAAAGGCAATTCGGTCTTTTCCACTTTATGTAAAAAGACCGAATACCCCTGAAAAAAACTGAATTGCCCTTTTAACTTAACAAAAAGACGGAAATGCCCCTCATTTAACGGAGAAAAATAGATGGAGTTAACGAGTTGAATGAAAATGGCGAGATTTCAAACCTTTTGGATCCAGATGCAGAAAAACAAACCTTTGGACGAAAGTCACAAAACAAACCTTTGGACGACAATGGCATTTTACTCTAGGAAAAATTAAGTCTTTTAACTAAAAAGTCGACCTTTTTGGTACTGGAAGATGAACTAGTTTTCATCATTGTTATAATAAAATGAACACGCCGACTCTATTTGATCTATAGAAAGGGTCACCTCGATGTTGAAATGAAAAATGCACCCATTTGAGTTTTTCACATTAGTAATTGATTGATTTATTTTAAGAAATCTAAAAGAAAAGGAAAAAAAAGACTGAAAATGGCAATACCTTTCCGGAGACCTTTTCAAACGCTGCCACCATCTCCAAAACCGATGTTCCTTTACCAGTTCCCAAGTTGTAAGCCTCACAACCTAAAAATATCACATTTGCGTTATAAAATACAAACCAGCAAAATAAAACATAATTGGGTTCAACTTGTAATGGTTTCTACTTACTAGTAAGTGCATAAATAAGAAATATAGAGTAATTAAACATGAAAAAGAAGACACAAACCTATTTCAGGATCCGAGAGTTTTCTCAAAGCAGCAATATGCCCAGTAGCTAAATCCGAAACATGGATGTAATCACGCACCTGAAAATTACAAAACAAACCCTATTTAACAACAATAAAAATGGGCATATTAACGTATTACAATTTACATTTATTTCCACATTGAGTGATAATTAAAAAAAAGTACTGAAAGTAACACATACCCCGGTTCCATCTTTGGTCGAGTAATCGGTTCCAAACACTTTTAGCGCAGGCAGCCTGCCAACCGCTACTTGCTGAATATACGGCATAAGATTGTTCGGGCACCCCAAAGGATCTTCACCGATACATCCACTTGGATGGGCCCCCACAGGGTTGAAATACCGTAACATTATCATTTTCCATCCGGAATCCGAAGCGTAAATATCACGGAAAATGTCCTCAGCCATGAGCTGGATGATTTAAAAAGATTAGGTACATACTTATTAAAATTATGCAAGTGATTATATATCACATGTAGGGCTGCAAACGGACCAAATGTTCGGCGAACGGTTCGTGAACTGTTCGGCGGGAAGTTCGTTTGTGTTTATTCGTTCATTAAAAAACGAACATGAACAGAGTTTGTGTTCGTTCATTTATGTTCGTGAACGCTCGGTGATGTGTTCGTTTATTTCCATTAGTGTTCATGAACATTAGTTTGTGTTCATTTGTGTTCAGCAACATTCGTTGCCTAAAATTAATAAACAAACACAAACGAACACGAACACATTCATTTCCTTAACAAACAAACACGAACATAAAATCTCATTCAGTCAGTGTTCATGAACCGTTCGTGAACACATATATGTTTTAACCAACGAACACAAACAAGGTCTTGTTCGTGTTCGTTCGGTTCGTTTGCAGACCTAGTAGATACATGTACAGAATAATAGAAAATTTGAAATGTTTGGTACCTTGGTTCGTCCATATGGGCTGGCTGCAGATAAGGGGAAATCTTCCGTGCATGGTAACACCTTTGGCCAACCGTAAACAGTAGCTGACGATGAAAACACGATCTGAAGCGTTTGCAAACCCAAGAAAAAACATGTCACGTTAACACGTCATATGTTAATAATATGTAGAAAATCAAACAAATGTTATGCCTTTTTGCATCCATGAGCTTCCATGACTTCCAACAAAGTTAGAGTGCCAACAACATTGTTGTCGTAATACTTCAATGGCTTCTGCACACTTTCGCCAACAGCCTTCAATCCAGCAAAATGTATAACAGCATCAAACCTGCGTACCAATCAAAATTAAAACGGATTCCCACTTGTTTATAAGCGTTATAATTACCCTATTGGCAAAAGATACACCAAGAATATTAGCAATGAGTAAGTTTACTTTGTGGAGGCAAAAAGCTTCTTTAATTCAGGCTTGTCCCTGATGTCGATCTGCAGCGAATCAAAACAAAATATAAACACAAGTGTTAACTCGTAAAATTATAGATTAATTCAATATAGTGCAAAAATGAATGATTTTAGACAAGATATGTCAACTCAAGTTCCACATTTCATTTTGCATTTGTATCTAAATTTCCACAATTTATAAAAAATCATTCATTTTTGCACTTTTGAGACAAAAAGAAAGGTTGGTTGAAACAGTTAATCACTCTAGTATGATAAACAAATAAATAATAATATTAGAAAAAAAAAAAAAAAAGCATTTTAATTTTTTCATATTTTTGTATAAACATGCCTCCAACAAAACTGGAACTTCTACCAACCAAAAAGCATAACACCAATCAACTTTCCAAATTCAAGCAACAGGTCCACATCAATTTACATGATAATTAAGGCATAATTCAGCTAAATTTCTAGAAACCCAATTTTAAATAAATCAACTTATGAAAATGAAAGTTTAATAAAAACCCCAAAAAAAAAAAAAAAAAAATTCAACAACTTTAACAAACAAAACCCCCAATTTCCCAAATTATAACAAAAAATTAAATTAAAGTGAAGAAGAGTAACCTTATGAAAAATTAGGTTAAGAGCATGATGACCAGCGAGTTGTTTAACTCGATTGATAGCAACTTGAGAAGAATTATCAAGATTATCAATCACCACCGTCTTGTAACCGCTTAAGAGCAGTTGCAAGACGGTGTGACTGCCAATATAACCGGCACCACCGGTGACCAAAACACAATGCGGTGGCGCCATTGTAATAATCAACAAATGGGTATATCAAATCGGAATCCGATTGAAGCAAATGAATGAATTGGGGGGTTGGGTTTTGGGAATGTACAGAGAGAGTTTATATGAGAGATCTGTGAAGGGAATAATGATATTTGTGAGAGACAGATGGGATGGGAGAATTGAATGGGTTTGTTTGTTCCATATATACATGTGGTGACAGATTGGAAGAATGGTGGATGTGGTGAAAAAAGTAGGTTTTTTTAGTGTAGTTTTGGCAACCCCAATTTGGGGAAAAGTATTTGGGGGAGTTTCAACTCAAAGAAATATGTATGTTCGGTTGGTTATTCAAAGTTGAAATCTTTTGAGCGGTATTGGAGGTGATAGGGAAAAGTAAAGTGGAAATTAGGTTTATAAAAATGAATGATTTGTTTTATGAGTAAAGTGCAATTTTACCTACTGAGGTTTAGGTCAATTGGTACTCTGACCCCCTCTAACGAAATAATTGCAATCCCCCCCCCCCCCAACGTTGATATTATGTCGCAATTTTACCCCCTCCGTCCAGCCAACGTTAATATTACCGTTAGTCTATGTTGAAATGTCCATTTTGCCCTTTGTCTTCCTTATTTAAGAAGCATACCCCATTCATTCTGCCCTAATTCCATCGATGTTCAACCGTTCTCCCCCAATTGTTCAATCGCCCCCCAAATCTGCAAGCCCTAAATTCATCGTTGTTGCTGAACATGTCTACCTCTTCTTCCTCTGTGCTTCGATCGAAGGAAACAATGGGCAAAACTCAACCCTCAGACATTATATGTCCTTGTGGTGGGCAAACAGTTTACAAACAATCAGAAACCAAGGCTAATACTGGAAGATGGTATCTTCGATGTGTAAGTGAATTATGTTTTATGCTTATTGAAACTACTTCTGTGATTATTACGAGTTGTGGTGTTGCTTATGATGTCCGATTATAGGTTGGAGGATGTGGATTCCTCAGATGGGCTGATGTTGGTGAAGAACATGGATGTCCGATTTGTCGAGAGGTAATGCCTGCATTAATTCAAAGCATTAAAGATAAGGATGAGTTGGCTAAGTGCAAAGACCAGTTGGCTCGGTACAAGAATGGCGATGTGTTCAAACTGAAGATGTACTTAGGGATTACTTAGGTCTTGATTGTTCTACTTTCTTTGCTTAAGTAGTTAAATGTAGAGAAATTGGATTAGTTTGTGTATTTTGACCCTAATTGTATTTGAGTTATGAGTTTTCAAGTTTATGGAATGGTCTTTTTCAAGTTCTTACTTTATGTTTGTTTTGGTAGCCTGTTTGTAATTTTGTAGGTATTGCTGACAAAGAGAAAGATATAGTTGAGAATGAGAAAGATATTGCTAAGGATGAAGACGTCATTGCAGCCGAAGAACCAGACAGTTATGTATACTTTGAGGATCAAGACTCTGAGATACTAAGACCTTACTTGGAGCAAGAAATAGATAATGAAAAGATATTCTGAGATCCGACAAAGGACTATGACCCTGAAGTGCTGGAACATGCATGGGATTACACATATTGGGATGAAGAGGGTGATTGGTACTTTGACCCATATGAAGGGGAGCCTGGTTCTGATTCGGATTGGTCTTGTTTGGATTATTGTCACTGGAAATAGGGTAGAAAGCAGCATCCAGATTTGTTTGGTTGTATGTTGTATTTTGGACCACTTAATTAAGGAATTTGTACTAAATGTTGCAATGTAATCGAATCACTTTCCGCTGAAATTCTGTTTGAACGCAAATGTGAACATAATAAAGCAGCCATATGCAAACATAGTCTAAAGTTACAAAGCTTATGCAAACAACCAAACATCTTCATGACAACATAATAAACTTACAAAGATAGTCTAAAGTTACAAACCATAGTCAAACGTGCAAACATGAAAACAAACATTGTCTTGAACAAACTTGACAAACAACTACAGATACTACAAACCATAAAAACCATCCGTCACTCATAAAGATTGTAAACTGGTGCACCTTGAGTGGCAGTGTGTGATTCCTGTGACGCAGTGGATTGTTCACCGTAACACCCCGAAAATATAAAACTTTATATTAGAATTATAAAGTATAAAATAAACGAGAATAAACTGACTAGGACTAAATAACCCAGTTAGATACAACATTGTGAAACCAAATAAATGGATGGGAACTCCTAAATTAATAAACGAAACAATAATCGAGGGACCTAAGTTACAAAGTTGGAAACTTGGGTGATTATAATCAAAATAACACACACCAAACACACACTTAGGTGTGTTTGGTCGAACAAGAACACAGGGGGCGACACAGGCTCCCCACCAAACCCTAGTGCATGTCAAACTTGATCAAATTGAGAGTTCAAATCAGCTCCAAATCGATTTTCAAGCACGAATTAGTGATCACCTTGTTGAGGGGATCATAAGGTATGCAAAATCTTGATGTTTTGATCCATCTTAAATTATAGGTTAATTGTGAAAAACTGAAATTGAGCTTGATTATGTCTTGCATGGATGAATTAGAAGTAATATGGCATCTAGGGATAAACCCTAGATGATTTCTTGTTAAAATCTAGCATTATACTTGTGGGGTTTATAATCACCATTGTAGGTGATTAGTGAGTTGTAGAAACTAAATAAACACTAGAATTATGGTTCTTATTCTAGTGAAATCTGAATTCATGTGGTGAATCTGAAATTATTTATGTTAAAATTTAGTATAGATTTGTTAATTGAAGTGAATGTAGATGAAAATAACATGTCAAGAACCTAGTAATGGTTATGTAAAAATCTGACCCGCTAGGTGTTTGTTAAAACGCCTAAGTGAGGAGTAAAACGTTAAAGATCGGACAAAACGCAGATTTGAATATTATAATGAATTGTCCGATTTTTGGTTATAAAAGAGTTCTAAATTTGGTTGTGAATGGAACTCTATAGGTAAAGAATCCGGGTCGTCAAGTGGACAAGCCGGAGGTGATACACGCTTGAAAGGTGTGCTTTAAAGGTACGTAACTTCGGTTTTGTTACATTATGCATAAACAATAGTCTTAGAAATGTTAATGAGAATGTAGTGTCAATTGCGAGTTGGTATGTCATAGAAGTGACAAAGTTCACTCGACAAAAAAAGGGGTCAAAATAGTTAATTAGAATTGTTGGTTGATAATGTTGTTTAATTATGTAAGTAGGTAACTTGACCCGTTACATTAAATGAATTGTTGTTAAATTATGCGTAGTCGCATTTTAGAATAGAAATTGTGTTGATTTTAGTGACCATGATTGTTACTTGAATTAATAAGGTTAGAATTGATAAGGAACCGTTTGGTGGTCATCATATTGGAGGATTTCCACAAGATGAGTCAACGGGTCGAATAATAGTGTGAATTGTAGTATTGGTGTTTTAATTAGTTAGCTATGGCAATAACAATCACAAGAGCATTAAACCATGGGATTTGGTAAGGAAATGCAGGTGATGCTAAGCCCTGGAAGATGGGCATAAAGCGCCATAGGCTTACTAGTGAAATGGTAGTAAAATGGGTAAAGTTAGAGTGGGTCGAATAAATGCATAGTGACATTTAGTCGTTCGGTCCGTAAGTTAAATTTTCAGTATAATAGTTGTAATGAGTATGTCCGTAATGAATTTACAGACATATAGGAAAAGAATCACCTAAAACGACATGTGGATTCGGGTGAAATCAACAAAATGGTCAAAATAGCAAAGTTACAGGAGTCTACCGTAGCTTACGGTAGAGATCAAAACGTTACGGCAGAAATCTACTGCCTTACGGCAGACCAAAGTTTTCCAGCGTCTACCGTAACTTACGGTAGCTACCGTAAGTTACGGTAGAGCCCTGTCATGAAAGTTAAATTTTGCGTATTCTTGTTAATCGAATCTGTTTTTTAGCGTAGTTTCGATTATATAATATTTCTGAGATCTCTAATACTAATTTTTGTTAAAAATCTCCAGTTTTTAGGTATTGCTAGTATGCGGATCGACGATCAAGTTGATGCTTCAAAAACCGAACACAAAGTTTTGGATGATTCCGCACTAATCTGATCAAGTTAAATTATGAAATTTTGTAATCACTACTGAATAACTTATGTTTGAAACCAGTTATCTGACTATGTTAAGAACTATGAAGTATGACTTAGTTTACCAACTAAAATTTTGTTAACTATGAAATTTCTTTTTACAAATATAGCATTTCTTATGATTAAATAATGAAATTATAAGACGGGTGTTACATTCACCCCCTTGTCCTTTGCAGCTCCTGACATTGTGACCCATGTTCCCACATTTACCACACTTGATGTTGGTTCCCTTTCTGGTCATTTTACCTCCTTTGTCGAACTCCTGCTCAAGCTCTTTTTCACCAAATGCCTTCTTTCGTTTCTTCTTTGGTCTTCCAACTTGTGTTTGATGCTTTGGTCGGATGAGTGTTGTTGGACACTGTAAAGGAGTCCACATCTCCGGCCCATTGATTGGCTCTATCACATTCTCATAAACTTTCTTCCATGTTGACAGCCAATACACATCAGAAACCCACTCTTCTGGTATGCCAGCATCAATGCTATTTCTTGACATATCCCATATTGGCTGCAACTGCATGTTTGCAAGGCATCCCTGTCAAATCCCACTACCTGCATGCACAAGTTTTATGTTTAACATTCACAACACACTGTGATCTCGGACCTGTTACTTGATACTTGTCTGTATCAACCATTAAAACAGACATTTCAGCAGCCTGTTTCTTGATCTCATAGAAGACCTCAGTGGCATGAGGTGTCAGTGGCCCCATACACTTTGCTTGCAATTTCTTGACATTCACTATCCTCTTGGTCATGTACTCCCTAATGAATTCTAGGCATGTGATAATCGGCTTGTCCCTTGCTCCTATGATTTGTCTGTTAAAAACCTCACATATGTTGTTCAGCAACATATCACATTTAGCACTTCCAGAAAAATATGCTCTTGACCAAGCGGTGTATGGGATCTCATTCAGCCAGTGATACATAGCTCGTTCTGTTATCTTAATTTCTTCCATAGCTTTGTTAAAATATGGAATAGATGTCTTCCTTCCAGCTGACCAAAGCAAATTCTTGTAAAGATCTCCACGCCACTTGGATTTCATGTTCTCATGGATGTGCCTCAAACAAAATATGTGCTCACCATTAGGAAAAACAGCTAGCATAGCTGGAATCAGACCCTGTGATACAAATTGCAATTAATCCTAATATTTTGCAACCAAAGTTAATTGAAAGTTATGAATTAACACTTAAGAAGCGATTACCTTTTGTCTGTCGCTGATGAAGTGAAACAAGACTCAGCCGTACACCCTAGGTCATCTCTCAACAGTTGCAAAAACCATTTCCAGTTTTTTGTTGTTTTTGCCTCAACAAGGGCATAACAAACTGGATATATGCTATTGTTCCCATCTATACCAACAGCACTCAAGATCTGTCCAGGAAATGGACCTTTCATGAAACAACCATCGACACCCATCAACGGTCTTCCAATCATCTTAAATCCTCTCATCATAGAGGCAAAACAGACATAAATCCTTCGAAACTGCCTTGTAGGACTACCTGAGTTCCCACATGGCTCCACATCAATTTTAATTGTACTACCTGGGTTGGCTTTTAGAAGTTCATCACAGTATGACCTTAGCAGACCATACTGTTCTTGGTAATCACCATAAATCCTCGTAGTTGCTATCCTCTTGGCTCTGAAGACCTTATGTATTGATATTTCTAGCTGATGCTTACGAAGCAGATGACTTTGAATTGCATGAATTGGCATGTCTGGATTGCTTTCAATCATAGGTTGGATCTTTCTGGCAATCGAACTCATTGTGTACAAAGAAACGACCCTTGTTGTCAAACAATTATGTTGATTATGAATGGTCTTCACACACCACTTATCCTTGGCCGTATGCCTTGAGATGTGAACTGTCCAAGGGCAGGTGGGCTTGGTATGCCTTTTAAGGTGCTTGTATTTTTGCCCTACTTTGCTGCATTTACTATTTTGCCCCTCATCTCCCTTTTTTTTACAGGACCAAGTAGTGGTGGATTACCTTAACAATTCGTTTTTTAGGATAAACACATCCCTCCTTGCCTTAAGAGCATAATCTTTGACCATCTGATTCATCTTATTCTTGTCATCAATAAGCTGACCAACAAAGAATGGCAGATCATTTGGTCCTTTTAAACCACCCTTCTTTCTCCTCCTTATCTTTCGTGCAACCTTATCTCTAAGGTTTGAATTGTCATCAGACCCACTTTCAAAGTCCTTCAGGTCTACAGGCAGATGGCCTTCTTCGCTTCTCCCATCATCATGATCCCCATCACTTGAACCATCCAGTTCTTCCATAGTAAATTCAACATTAGCCATGAACCTCTGCATACCCACCTCTATTTCATAAACCAAATTATATTCCTCAATATACTCATAACCAGGATCACTTTCTTCACTCTCTTCATTATGATCTTCAATTTCTTCCTCATCTTCATTCAGACTTTGATTCTGATTATTTATTACAAATGATGCTGGAACAATTGCTTTGCATGGCCCTACAGGAACTTGATTGACTCAATCAAGATTGTTGACCTCCGGTGTTCAAAATACATGTCTATCATGTGGACTCCTTGACGCACATGATCAAAGATAGGCTCTAAGTCAACATCACATTTTAATGTCCTAAGACCAAAATTCAAAGAACAGTAGGGTTCCTTGTAATGAATGCAGAAAAAGAGACCATCATTGTATCCTAATTTCTTAACAATCTCCTCTAAAACATCCGTATTCAACACTCGAAAATCTACATGATCAATGTAGTTCATCTTCCCACCAAAGTATTTCCTATTTGGGTTTTCTACAAAATTACCTCCATGGTGAAATTTAATAGTAAATTGAGTTTGGGTTTCACCTGTAAACAAACATCAATAACAAATTAACACAGCAAAAGGTTCAAATTTTACCTAATTCAGACCCTGTGAATTATTATGACTGTTATAATTTTAAACATCGGCCCCTATTCTTTGTTTCTTCTCCGTCACACAATCCCACCCACTTATGTGCTTGTTCGATTGCAAAAATATTATGACTGTTATAATTTTAAACATCGGCCCCTATTCTTCATCGAATACGAGAGTAGGAAGAACCTCTGTTCCGTCGGCCCCTTATAGGCGAAAGTCAACTCCTTGACCGATTACGAAGCTAACCTTGCTTCTATTAATGCTAAGTAGTAAAAAAACTGTTTTCCCGACTTGGCTGGATGATAATTACTATGTAAGAGTTGGTGAACATTGTTCTGAATCATAATTATAAGATGACAATGACTCCTAGTCACTGGTCAATCTATGCTTATGGTCCCCCCCCCCCCCCCCCCTAGTTGTCTATACAAATAGAAGCATAATGATAATTTTAAAAATAAATGTCAAACATGAAAAACAAATGCATGCCCGCTCGAACTACTAAATGCGTTTATGTATTAGTAAACAGTAGGGACCGTATATGTAATTTCAGAAAAAAATAGTACTAAAACTGAAATATAAGCTTACTACGTGGGTCATTGTTGTTGTTAACTTCACAAATAAATACAGTAAAGTATCTATAACATTAATTAGGGAAGTCACTCGATGAGTCGATGGAATTTTTAACCCCTAAAAATAATAAAAGGTGGTTGATTAATAATAAAGATTTGGGTATTTCGTTGATACTTAAATGACCGGAAGATATGTTTGATGAACCTATTGATTAATTAATTGTGACAAAAGGTATGAGGAGCCTCTTTTAGTATGTGTTATGTATGTGTTATAAAGAGACACCAAGATGGTTCATGTTGGAGAAGAGGAAGATTATGAATACCAATGAATTTGACAAGTTCACTAATAGTATAATTTGAATTTGGATGTGCATATCATAATGAAAATAGGTGATACCACACACGTGTACCAAAAAGTCTTTGCCAAGGGTAGCATTTCATTCAAAGTATCAACAAGTTATGTGACATGTCATATATACCGTCATGAATAATCTCATTAACTTGTCCATAAAATAATAAAAAAGAGTATATTAATTAATATAAATTAAAGAGTTAATTACTGTTTTCGTCCCTGTGGTTTGTAAAAAATCACTATTTCAGTCCATTAGTTTAAAAATTGCGATTTCAGTACATGTGGTTCACTTTCGTAACAATTTCAGTCCACCTCCTTACCATTTCAGTCCCTGTACAAACAGAATAAATTGATTGACATGGTTACGAAAGTGAAACCACATGGACTGAAATGGTTATGAAAGTGAAACCATAGGGACTGAAATCGTAATTTTTAAACTAATGGACTGAAATAGTAATTTTTGACAAACTACAGGGACGAAAACAGTAATTAACTCTAAATTAAAAAAATAAGTTTCATGAACTTGCATAAAATGCAATATATTTTATCCGAATAAAATTCAGTATCTATACTATATAATAAAAGAAACCACTTTTGAGACACATGTCATCATATTAGGTCATCTCCTTATAGATAATTATTATTTTAGTTTAATCTCTTATAGATAATTATTAATTTAGTTTAATATTATTTAGTTTAATATCTTATATTATAAATAACCCTTCTACTAAATATTATTAGTTTAATATCTTATGAATAATTATTATTTAGTTTAATTTCCTTCTCATTTATAATATTATTTATTTTAATTAATTATATTTGAACGTTTTGTTTAGTTTGTTATCAAATAGATTTTACGAAACTTAAAATAAAAATAACTAATATTATTTATCATTTATACATTTACGGAGTTTTAGATAAAGGGTTAAATTTTTTGAGACTTCCTTAACAAATTTTGCAACAACAAAATAATCTATTTTTATCACGAAAACCAAACTTTGTATTAATATATTAAATATTTTTATTTTCACTATACAAAATTACATTTACTCGACCCATGTAATACATGAGGTTTTTAAGGATATAACTTTTTATTATTTGATATATAAAATTAGATTTATTGAATTCGTACAATAGATATAGATAATTATTATTTTAGTTTAATATTATTTAGCTTAATATCTTATATTATAAATAACCCTTCTACTAAATATTATTAGTTTAATATCTTATGGATAATTATTATTTAGTTTAATCTCCTTCTCATTTATAATATTATTTATTTTAATTAATTATATTTGAACGTTTTGTTTAGTTTGGTATCAAATAGATTTTACGAAACTTAAAATAAAAATAACTAATATTATTTATCATTTATACATTTACGAAGTTTTAAATAAAGGGTTAACTTTATTGAGACTTCGTTAATAAATTTTGCAACAACAAAATAATCTATTTTTATCACGAAAACCAAACTTTGTATTAATATATTAAATATTTTTATTTTCACTATACAAAATTATATTTACTCGACCCATGTAATACATGAGGTTTTTAAAGATATAACTTTTTATTATTTAATATATAAAATTAGATTTATTGAATTCGTACAATACATGGGGTTTCTTAAGGATATATATTTTTTATTATTTAGTACAGAAAATTACACTTATTCAAACCGTGTAATGCGCATATTTATAAAGATGTATTTTTTTATTATTTGGTAAACAATATTACATTTATTCAACCCGTGTAATACACGTGGTTTTAAAGATATAACTTTTTTATTTGGTATATAAAACTACATTTATTCAACCCGTACAATATGGTTCTTATAGATACAGCTTTTTATTATTTAATATATAAAATTATATTTATTCAACACGTGCAATAAATGTGGTTTTTAAATATATATTGTTTTATTATTTAGTATATAAAATTTATTTATTCAACCCGTGTAATACACGGGGTTATAACCTAGTATATTTATATTCAAGAATTCGATTTTGAAATCATGAGATAAAAGGTAAAAAAAAAAAAAAGATACGAACACTTATATTACCTAATACTAATAGAAATTTTGATTGTTACTTTATTTGTTGGCTTACCTAGTATTTTTTTTATTTCATTCATTTCTTACTACCTATTTATTTTACAATATAAAGTTAAAAATAAGATTGTGTGTTAATGAGTTTAGGCTTTATTTGCTTCACCCTTTAAGTATTAACACATTATTAAACAGTTAAACCTGCCTGTGGTATTTAAATATCAAGTAAATCAAACATTTTTTAACAAAAGTTTGAATTAAAGTTGCAAGTGAGCTTTTTGATTCATTATGTGTGGGGCAAGTTTGCATACGGCCATGTGAAGTCCAGCTGATCATACATACATACATATTTGTGTGTGTATATACACACATAAGTTACATTTAACAAAAAAACATAAATTATAAAATATAGTAGTAATAGTAATGATTGTGTACCTAACAAAAAAAACATGTATGTGTGGTGGACCGGGTAACGGTTGTCGGTTAACATGGTTCAGTTTGGTTTAGTTACACATAAAACTTAAAACCGAATTGAAATAATAAAGGAAATTATTTTTTTAATTAAATTGGTTGTCTTATGATTTGGTGTTGATCTATTATTGGACAAAAATTTAGGCTTGGGTCCAATAAACAACAGTTCTTCACTTTGTGTCCATACATTTTAGTCTGGAAAACAACCATGATTTTGTTTTGTTTATCGATCTGTAAAACAGTTGGTTGAAACACCGACAATCGTTATTTACCAAATAAATGATGAATATAACAACACATACTCTTCTTAAATCATATATACCAATCATAAATTTTATACATGTCATATGTTTGACTGTTTTGAGTCGTTGATTACTTGAATTATTCATACTGAAAACTAAATACTCTTGTTGATGATCATTTAATGTATTATTGATCATCACACTCTTATTCTTCTTCAATCTTATAAAAGACTTAGGTGGTGTTTGTTTTTCTAAAAAAGATCTGCACATGCTCTTCTGTCTGCACTGCGCAGACATTGCAGACTGTTTGTTTTTCCAAATACGTTTCATTAAAAAAAGTCTGCGCGAGCTCTTCCCGGTGCAGACTTGGCCCAACCACTTCTAAGATCCTCTAAGATCTGCAGAGGGTTAAACGCCGCCACCCACCAGCACCGTCCACCACCATCATCCATCACCACCACCACCACCTGTGTCACAAGGAACACCAAGTTTTTCCCCAACCACACCACCACTACCTCATTGGCGCTTCTTTCTCCTATTAAATAATCATATTAAATCATTATTTTTCCGTTTCTCTTTTATTTATTTAATACTTCTTTCTCTGCTATTTTCTTTATTTTAAAATTTAATAATAAGCATTTCATATTTCGTTGATCCAACCCGAGTAATACACGGGTTTCTAACCTAGCGCGGTTATATAAATAGTTATCACGATAAATAGTTGGTTTATTTTCCATCAAACGAATAATGAAAACAATACCTTTAACGTGTGGGTTGTGGCCTAATTTCGTGATATTTAACAAACTTGAGATATATGCTTTATACGACGTGTGATTCAAGTATTTGACTAATTGTAAGTCAATTCTATACAACAATACAAAGTCAACGCATGGTTTACCTTTCTCCCTTTTCAAAGAAATTGACCATCCAATCCAACTTATATCAATACAAAGTCAACGCATGGTTAACCTTTTTCCCTTTTCAAAGAAATTGACCATCCAATCCAACTTATAATAAAAGAAACATGAAGGTTTGTTCCAACAGAAAAGTGAAAACTAATAAACCGTACCGCTTTTCTTCGACACAGAAATTTCGGTTTTCCTTTATTCGGTTATGGTTACCAGTTTGATATAGTTAGGGGTGTTCATGGGTTCTAAACCTGACCGACCCGTAAGTGACCAACCAAACGGAACCACAAATGTGAAAAATTAGACCAGGAACGGACTGGATACACCTTGCTGCGTTTTGGTTGGTCACGGTTCTGGTTGGTCGGTTAGATCGAAATCAAAAGCAGTTCTGGTTGGTGGGTTGGAGCAAAATCAAAATCATGGGCTGCAAGTCATGGGCTTTTGGAATACTAGTAGTCATGGGCTTTGGGACTGCTAGTGCTAGTAGTCATGGGCTGATGTGCTGCTAATCTGCTATAATATTAAAATCTTATATAACTCTAATTATAACGTAATCCGGTTTTTAAGTTCGTTGGTCCAACCAATATAGTAGTAGTGCAGCCAATTCGATAACCTGTCCGTTTCTCAAAACATGCATTATCGACGGCTAAACATCTTACCAGTAGTCGTTACAGGAACACACACCATGTTTAAAACAATGAAACCGACTTCTATCTCTCACGATTATTTCTCGATCAAAAAACTTCGAAATAAGTTTACTCGCCTCATGACAATCTTTACACACTCTCAAGTTTTTCGTAATCCTCAAAGTTTCCCCTGCTTTCGTTTTCAACAAACCGAACGCAATCGCTAGTTTCTCACTATGGTAAAACAATGCTTTCTCTATCTCCTCTTCTTCGGTTATATCATGCACAACACTCTCGGCTTTAGGCACGTATCCAATAGATCGAATGCACGCCAACATTTCTTTTACTTTCGCATAAATCTCTTCAGAATCCGGATGACTTCTCCCCCCTGCGATAAACTCACTAACCGCACCATCTGTTTCAATTAGCGAAAACCCCCGCGATTTCTTCACTCCTCTGTTGTTCATTAACTTCCTGATGTTCGCAACGTCTTCCCATTTATTGGCAGTCGCGTATATGTTAGCTAATAATACATATCGCCCGCTATTATGAGGGTCCAATTCTATAACTTTTTTTCCGATTTTCTCTCCCAACTCGATGTTTCCATGTATCTTACACGCTCCGGCAAGTGCACCCATTACGCTGACGTCCGGATCCATCGGCATCTCGTTTACGAGCTTCATTGCTTCATTTAACAGTCCGGCCCGCCCAAATAGGTCCACCATGCATCCGTAATGCTCCATTCCCGGTGAAATGTTATGAACTTCGGCCATGTGTCGGAAATAGCGACGACCTTCTTGAACCAACCCTGAATGAGCACACGCGGTAAGTAAGTTCACAAACGTAACGTAGTCTGGAGGTATCATCGACTCGTTTTCCATCTTCTCAAAAAGCTTAACGGCCTCCTCGCCCTTACCGTGCATTGCAAATCCACCGATCATGCAATTCCACGTGGAGATCCCTTTAGTCGGTAACTCGTTAAACGTTTTAACCGCCATTTCAAGGGACCCGCATTTGCAGTACATATCAATGATGGTTGTCGCAAGTTTTGGATCCACTTCTATCCCGCTTTTCTTGATGTTATCGTGTATCCACTCCCCTTGTTTTAACGCTCCGAGCCCCGTACAAGCCGACAACATGCTAGCCGCTACAAATTTGTCCAACTTAAACCTACTGGATCGCCGCATTTTATCGAACAGTAGAAACGCTTCATGGAAACTGTCGCTTTGGACATACGCTACAATCATTGCATTCCAAGAAGCAGGGTTCTTCTCAGGCATCAAATTGAACAGTTTACATGCATCATCAACGAACCCCGACTGACAATAACCGCTAATTAAAATTGTCCAAGATACATCGTCTCGTTGCGGCATCATGTCAAATACCCTCCTTGCTTCCACTAAACGCTTAAAACTTACATACATATGAATCAAACTGTTTTGAGAAAAACAGTCCAAACGGTACCCGAATTTCAAAATCTGAGCATGAACTTGCTGGCCTAGTTCAACGGCATTGTCGAAAGTGCAAGCTTTGATGACCGGAGGAAATGTAAACTTATTAGGTGTGACGGAAGCGTGTAGCATCTGTAAGTACAACGATATGCACTCTTTGGGGAGCTGAAGTTGCAAGTAACCCCTAAAAACGGTGTTGTAAATGAATGTGTCCGGTTGTGGCAAGCAGCTAAACGCCTTGAGAGCATAACCCAAATCACCGTTTGTTGAGATGGCACAGAATTTGATAACTCTACCCATCGCATCGTTATCGCATGAAAGACCAAGTTTGATGATCTGTGAATGATATTGCTTCAGCTTCTCTATAGTTGAGCATGACTCTAGGCCTTGATGGAGCTGGATTGAGTTAACAAAAGACAAGATTCACCACAGTGCTTAAAATTTAAGGGCTCGTTGTTTAATAGTAAAGCACTGGAAATGTCAGCTAGAAACTTGTGGGTGGTACAATGAACGCTATACAGTGTCCTCCTGGCCTCCACGACACGCGTTTATCCTATAGAATATAGAGTATATTAGTTAACGTTTATTGAAATATATTTACCATAATTAGGATATATGTATTGACTAGTTTTCCTTTGTAATTATCGGCGGAGAGGGATAAAAAGGGAGAGTAAAGAAGAAGGAAAGAACCTTAAGATTTTGATACTGTATAGAATGAAAACCCCGTAAGAACTATATATAAGGATACTTACAAAGGAAACCTAAGCAAATCATATCTCCTAATTATGGTGAATATATCACGATAAACACTAACTAATATATTCTATCTAATATAAGTCTATAAAGCTCGGAGGCGGGTGATGCCCTTCCAAAGTGCCTGTGTCGTTTTGTTTCAGCTGGGCGGTCCCAGAGTCCTACTGTGGTGCCAGATACTTGTTAAAGTTTTAGGTGTTATTGGTCTTAAATGGTTGGGCTGCTTATAATTGGCTATTGACGGGCCGCTAAGCTAAACGAGGCGTATGTATGTAATTATGTATGCATTCAATTGTAATTGTTGAAAATAGATGATGAAGACTAGATGACAAATATTATATTTGATAGTAGAGTAAGAAGTTGAAGCACCTTAAGTAGATGAAATTTTTCTTTAGACTCTAGGGAATCATGTCTCGAGTTCGGGACTTCAAACCTACATATGATACACCAATGTTGTTAAATCCCCAGTTTAGACGACTGCTTAAAATGAAACTGCATCAAAATTTGAACATGTAAATGTTATAAATTTAATTATGTATTTCACCTTTGAGGATGAAGTAGTTAGAATCATAACTAGACAAATTTGGATATTCCTTGACATAGTCTAATTGACTTGCCTTTGAGATAGTGTAACCGTGAACTTGCGGGGACTGTTAAATGGCATCGATTGCACATCTCTGCTCTCCAGAAATCTACGAGACATGACGCCATTTTTAGTGGCGCCATATAGGAGGACTAATGGTAAAGTTGTTGTTTCCCATGAGACACCACCACTTATTAGCATGATTTCAAGCACTGCAAAGATGAATGATAAAATATGACAATCAATTGGTATATTCAAACATGCAAGTTTTTATCAAATGAAACAACTTGTGTTCAAAATTAGATACAATAGTGAGTTGTGAATAGTGTTGGTTTGCTAAACTGGGAAATTACTAACACAGTGTCGGTTTAAAACCAAGCAACAAAAGATACAAGTAGAAAATTGTTGAACCGATACCTGCTTAGTGCTGCAGTGGACAGTGGTGGCGGAGTTTCTGGCGGTGCAGCGGCGACGGGCGGAGTGGCGCAGTGGTGGCAAACTGGCGGTGCAGTGGCAGGAGGAGTACTCTGGTTTTCGAGTGAGCAAGAGAGGGGGTTTGGGGGCTTACGTTTGGTTGAACACAAGTGGAGAGATAAGAAACAATCTTCATCGTATCATCATCATACTTACTTAAGGGTGTTTGCCTAGCTTTTATTTTTTTGGCTTATCCTTATATTTTATAAAGTAGTTTATAGCTTATTTCTATCATTTCATAAGCTTTTTTTTTAAGTGTTTGGATTAGTTTATAGCTTATTTTCTATCATATGTCCTTACACAAACAAGCTTCTTCAAATAAGCTAAAAAACAATCTTCAAATAAGCTTCTTCAAATTAGCTTATATAAGCTAATATAAGCATAAGCTTAAAAAGCCAAACCAAACACCAAGTTAAGCTTATTTTGTAAAAAAAAACTAAAAAAGCTATAAACTTTGTTAAAAAAGCTAGGCCAAACACCCCCTTACTAAATCCCACCAATAGCAAAGTTGTAGGGTTGACGAGGCTGCTTCTTCCCGTGAGACCCCGACTCAACAGTAGTTTTGTATCAAGCCTTGGACATAAGGCAGATAACACTTAACAATTGGGACAAAAAAGCTGATTAGCGCATGTACCCCCTTGTCTTTCGGCTATCAACACCACCACATGATGCATAATTAACCATCGCTTTTTAACGTTATTTTCACGAAATTAGTAAAATAACGTTAAAATTAGTGCACTTTCACTTTTATGTGTACACAGTTAATTCGACTAATCTTCGTAATTTCTAACTAAAATAAATCAAGAGCCAAATTAGATAGATTAATTTATCAACAAACCCTAACAATTAAATTAAGTTGATTTAACCAAATAAATATTACTATCTCTTAGCAACTCAAATAACCCCAAGACCTATCAAAATGTCCACCTAAACAAAGGAACTACAAGCAATGAATATGAATGCAAAAACTGAAAAAAAAAAAAATAATAATAATAACTAAAGAAACATACATTTAAAAGCTGAGATAGTAGGATAGTATTCTAGATGTGAGTCATAAGTGAATGCCTTTGAGTGAAACAAGCTTTCGAGCTTGGAGAGCCAAAACGGAGAACATGAGAGATATAAAGAGGTATTGGATAGTCACGTATTGATTATAGTTACATACCGCTAAAGTATCGTCTTTGTATTAGAGATAATGATATGATTAGTTTCATGCTAAGCAAGAACTAGTAACAATGGACATGTAAGTATGTAACATGTTTTTTAATCATAGTCATATAGGCATATAGTATTTTTGATAACCCTACTTGAAAAGCTTGTTAACATGAAAATATGACTAATCTTCATGGTAATAAAAAAAATATAATAATAACCCTCCTCGGTTATTACTTCTTATGGTAGGTACCCACTATAAAAACATATATCAGTTAAGATTTGGTTGAATAAAAATCTCTGTCAATCATTTTTAACTCTAATGTACCACGTGAACCGTAGTATGTTGCTAAGAAAAAATGGAGATGCGGGGAATCGAACCCCGTGCCTCTCGCATGCGAAGCGAGCGCTCTACCATATGAGCTACATCCCCTGATGTTTGTTAACGTAAACACGTTGATATATAATTCAAAGGGTCCTTTACTTCCTCGTGTTTGTTTTCTTTGCTGAGTCTCTATTTCTGTTAAACATATGTTTATGTTTTGACCGGTTGCACTAAAGGGATTGGCATTGGATAACTAATAACAGTAATATTAAATCAAACTGTATAGCCAATCTATCTATACATATAATAAAAGAAACCATGTTAGGGACACATGGCGTTCTATGAGGCAGTCTTAATTATTTTTTCTAAATATTTATTAGTTAAATGCTTGGTTGATCTCTGTGGTTTGCAAAAATTTCATAGTTGGTCCTAGTGGTTTACTAATTACACGCGTGGTCCCAAAAGTTGTCAAAAATGAACTCGGTTGGTCCCCTGACCTAACCTCTGTTAAATTTCTCAGTTAACTATGTGTGAAATTACTATATTATCCCTAAACAATTAAAAGAAATAAAAAAATATATAAAAAAGACTGATCTGTAAATCGTACATGATGGTTTTTTTTTCCGGCGACGAGTTATCAGCAGATTACAGTGTTTGTTTGTTTGTTTAAAATCGTCAGTGTGATTCTGAATCAGATTGGTGTTTGCAGAGATGGATGTTGTAGCGGAGGTGGTTGTTGTCTTACAGTGGTGATTATGAATGGTTTGGCTGTATGTATGTGTATGATTGGGGGCTGGGGTGTGGAGATGACGGTGGTGATCGGAGAAGATGAAGGTGGGCCTATGGTGGTGGGTTTTAGAGAGAGGAGGAAGATGATGAGGGTGTGCTATCTTTATTTTTTAGGAAGGGAGATGGATGGAGGTAGCCATGGTTGACGGATTTGGTGGTGGTGGTCGGGTATGGGTGTTCGGAGGTGGTGGTTACTGGTGTTTGACAGAGAGAGAAAAGGGGGTTATTGAAGAAGATGATGAGGGTGGGCTGAAAAAAAGGAGGAAGAAGAAAACGGTGGTGGTGGAGGTAGTTGCAGGTTGTGGTCGGTTGTGAAGGTGGAGGAGGCGGTGGTGTTAGAAGTAGAAGAAGAGTCTTTTTTATATACTTTTTTTAATTGTTTAGGGGTAATATAGTAATTTCACACATAGTTAACTGAGAAATTTAACAGAGGTTAGGTCAGGGGACCAACCGAGTTCATTTTTGACAACTTTTGGGACCACGCGTGTAATTAGTAAACCACTAGGACCAACTATGAAATTTTTGCAAACCACAGGGATCAACCAAGCATTTAACTAATAAATATTTGGAAAAAATAATTAAGACTGCCTCATAGAACACCATGTGTCCCTAACATGGTTTCTTTTATTATATGTATAGATAGATTGGCTATACTGTTTGATTTAATATTATTGTTATTAGTTATCCAATGCCAATCCCTTTAGTACAACCGGTCAAAACATAAACATATGTTTAACAGAAGGCCTGGTCTATTCGCACACGGCCTTAGTCTATTTGCACACTCGAAGCGCCCCGCTTTGGCCATAGCGGGGCGCTTTGAGTGTGCAAAAAGACAAAAAGTGTTGGCTGGAAGTTGTGTTGTTTTTTTTTTGAAATAGGTGGGATGTGGGTTAGTTTGGTAGTGTTTTTTGAAGGAAAAAATTGTATTTGAGTTTTATAATACGTTGTTTTATAATTACGTTTTTTTACGTCATTATTTTTATAGAACGTATATAATATAAGTGCGTCTTTATAAACTGTTAACCTAGTTTATTTTGTTAAATTAAACGAACACGTTAAATAAATTGTACCGAAAGCCATAAGAATTAAACGTAAACAATCCAAAACCAACGTGATGTAAATATATATCAGTTTGTACATACAAAACAAAAAGGTACAACTGACTACATAATACATAACAAAACACTATACAAACAAACTAAGGTACTAATCCTCGTGCGGTGGGGACGGTGGGAGGGGAAGTGGAGGCAACCCAGCGAACTCTCGTAGAGAAACGAGCGTCTCGATGATCCAGTCCTGGCGTGCGGCCTGGCGTCTGAGGCGCCGGTCGAAGTCCCGAGCCACCTCACGCGCTACCGGAGGCAGGTCAGCGTAAACGTGCTGCGGGTACTGTGGCGGCTCAGGAGCTGGCTGAACTGGTGGTACCGGGATCTCCTCGATATGCTCCTCCTGAGCCGGATCCTCTAATAGAGGCTGAGCCTGAGCCTGAGGCTCCTCCTGAGCCTGAGCCTCAGCCTGAGGCTCCTCCTGAGCCTGAGCCTGAGCCTCAGCCTGAGGCTGGCCCGGGAACTGATCGAGTCCCAGAGCCTGTAGCTGAGCCTGCCGAGCGGCCGCCTGCTCAGCAGGAGGGGCCAACACTCCAGGCCTCAACTCAATAACAACCGGGATGACCTCCGGCACCGGCTCCGGCTGCCAAATCAGCCCGTCTTGGCCCCTAAACCTCAGACCAACATCAAAGCGACGGGTGATCTGCATGCTAGAAACTGACGCGCGGCCCAACCTGGTAGACGGGACCGGATCGGACAGCACCGGATCTCCCTCGGGCACGATCCCGAGCGAGCGTGCGATGGCGGTGATGTATGAGCCAGTGTGCACCCACCCGCGGAGCTGCCGGTGGTATGCTGTGGCAAAGTAATCTGCCAGGCTGGCTGCTAGATCGCAGGGCTGTCGTCGCAGTAGACAGTATAGAGAGAAAAGGTCACTGAGGTTGACCTTCTCCCTGCTGTTTTCCCGCGGCACGATAGTTGACGCGATAACATGGTGAAGGTATCGGAACAAGGGGTCTTTGATGGTGGTGGCCTTTTGCCAGGATCTCCCAAAGGGAACCCTGGAAATGGCCCTCCAGAAACTGATAAGCGTCTGCCTGTCCATCATCGTAACTGCCTGCGTATATAAATCAGTATCGAGCTCGGCCTCTGTGTACAAACCTGTATAAACAAATAATATTAAATAAACAAATAATAATAATAAACAAATAATATTAAATAAACAAATAATAATAATAAACAAATAATATTAAATAAACAAATAATAATAATAAACAAATAATATTAAATAAACAAATAATAATAATAAACAAATAATATTAAATAAACAAATAACATTAAATAAACAAATAATAATAATAAACAAATAATATTAAATAAACAAATAACATTAAATAAACAAATGATATTAAATATAATAATAATAAATAATATTATTTAAACAAACCTGTATGGACAGCAAACTGCCGCACACTCATCTCAAACTCCTGACCGGCGAGACGGAATGTAACCTCGTGGACAGGAAAATCCGGGTCCTCCACGTAATCCGCCGGATGCGGCGCGTATGTAAACGTGGAAAGAAACTCCCACGTCAGCTCAGGGTACGAGTCCTCCATCGCTAACTCAAATAGGCGCGACCAAGGAGTATCTAGTCCAACTATCTCACGCGCCCGCGCGGCCTCTCCCACGGTCTCCAGCAGGCTCCAATCTATCCCTACATGCTCCCCAAGGGGGATGGTGCGCAACCTCGCGCATCTCCCCCTCGCCCGTGACCCCGGCGGAAACTGCAGGTACGGACATGCCGGCTCTCCCTCCTCGCCCACATCTACCTCAGCCTCCATATGCTCAATCTCGTCATCGGAGGAATTCATCCCTGCACGTTGAATATTAAATATAAAATAATAAACAAATAATATTATTTATAAAATTTTAAATAATAAACAAATAATATTAAATATAAAACAAATAATATTAAACAAATAATATTAAACAAATAATTAAAAAAAAATTTAAAATGAACCAAAGCGCCGCGCTTTGGCCTCGGCGCGGCGCTTTAGTTCTTCGTTTTGAAGAACAGCCCCCAAAGATCGATCATACCGCCCAAATCAAACAAAATTCAAACAAAATGAAACACATAACTTGAACCAAAACGTTGATGTGTGTGTAAATCGTACCTTTTAGCGATTGAAACCTTGAAAACGTTGATGTGTGTGTAAATCGCACCTTAATGTGTGTGTGTGTGTGTGTGGGTTGAAATGGGGGAGAAGGCTGCCCCGCTTCAGCTAAAGCGAGGGTTCAAAGCGCCCCGCTTTGGCCATAGCGGGGCGCTTAGGGGTCAAAACGCCGCGTTATGCTCATAGCGGGGCGCTTTGAGCCTTTTTTAAATTTTTTAAAATTGTTTTTAATTCACAAACGCGTCGATAATAGTCTAAATTTTACGTTTTCTCCATTATACATCATTTTTTATTATATATGGACTATATTGCAAGTTCCGGATCAAATCGGTTACGTGTGATGTCTTATTCCGTTATATCGTATCATTTTGGTTTGAAAGCACAAGTACTCCTGTGAGAGGTGTTATGTGTATCAGCCGCCTACCGTAACTGAACATGACATATTTTTTCATTAATTGTAGTATTATGATGTATATTGTCATTTTGGGTCGTACAAGTGTGTATTGAATCTGATTATTATTAAACACATTTAACATACATCGTGAACATATGGGGTTACATTAAGGTCAGGGGCACGATACGTAAGCATTTCGTACGTGTTGATCTGATCCCTGTATAATGTATGCCAGGCTGCTGCGCGCTCTGTTCTGTGTGCTGTCCAGAGTGGGTTTGGGGGAGGCATTGGATAACAACCTCCAAGCTCTACATGTATGAAATGCCCATGGTCGACGAACACAACCGCAACCACCAGGTGAGGTTCCTCAGCTTCGTTTGGCCCGCCCAGCAGAGGGAAAATTGTACAGCTCCCACGCATGTCGAAGCTGTGAACAATCACACCGTATCGTTGGGCAATAAGAAACCCCGTGTCAGGCATCGTCATGTAATTTTCGATATCTGCTCGTCCCACCCCCTTGAAATTGATCCGTCTAAGCAGCGCATCATAATGTCCTATGTTTTCCGGATCGAAAAACTGCCTCCAAAGCGATTCGTTCGTACGTAACTCCTTTATAAGTTGTTTCCGGATCATCAAATATGAATTTTGTTTCACTCCTAACCCAACAGCCACTGATCGAAACCCACAATGACCATCTGGTTTCACGTCCTTTATTCTAACGATGTATGGATGGATCACTTCGGGAATCTGAGATGCGTAGTTGCGGATCGCTATATCCGTCTTAGGACCGAGCTTGATCATCGGGAAATCAGGGTGCAGGTTGATCGGTTTGGTATTCTTTTGTCTTCTAGAATCTTCGAGTGATATGTACGAGCTGTGACGGGGAAGATCATCTGAGGCCTCGACCCAAGTTTCTTCCGACGGAATGTACGAGCTTTTTCTAGCGGCTTCAACCTTTCTTTCTTCCTGCGTTTTCAATGTTGGGCGACCACGAGTTTTCTTCAGAACAGCAGGAGGTTTTTTGTTATTGTTCCCTGGATTGAGGATTTGCTGAAACTTTTCAAAGAAGCTCCTTTTCACCTGAGGGGGTGTTGGATCGATCTTTTGTTTCAATTTTTCAAATTCCGCGTCTACATCGATATCCTCTATGTTTGTCTTTGCAGGCTTGAAGTTAAGCTTCTTCCAGAACACGTCTATGTGTGTGATCCGGAGTTGCTGACCTGTGGATGAAAACAAATTAGGTGGCAAAATCATAACGAGAAAGGTCAAAGATATTAATTACCTTTATTTTCCAACTTTTCCAAACGACAGGCACATGGCAAACCACAGCTGGTAAAAAGTTGGCAACCACAGCTTGCACCGTAGGCTCTCAACCCGTCTTCCTTACGTTTTAGTTCCCTACTCAAAAGCTCAATCGCATATATTGAAACCTTTCTGAGAATATATGCAAGCATGGGCTGCTTCTTGTGGTGCGTCATCACTTTTCGGAGGCTTGTTTCAAAGCTTGTACTAATCTCGGTGTATTGTCTATCAACAACATGATCAACATACAGTACAAGTTTATCCAGTGTGTTGCGATGACTTGGAAAGTGACTTTTTAGTGTTGCATGCATGCCCTCAACCCTGTTGGTCGTAGTTTGGTGAAAGTTGATAGTTTTGTTAATCCAACATGATACAAACTTTTCACGGTACGGATCCAACCAGGATTTCTTCATATAATCAAAAACCTCTAAAATTAAAAAAAAAACGTAAATAGTCAGTTTTTGTTATTATATAAAATTTGAACATAATTATGTAAGAAATACCTACGTTCACGGTCATCTTCTTTCAGCTGTGCTTCAAGGTTTTCCAAGTTATAACTGTATATTTCCTCGGTCGTAGACTCGCACAATAACCAAAAACTACGTACGAATTCTTTCCAATCCGTGTCAGAGAATTTCTTCTTGTTGTTCTTATTAATATTTTGTTGAATATGGAACCGACAAAGATACTTATGCGCTTTTGGAAAAACTTGTTCACACGCGTTCATCAGCGCAAAATCCCTGTCTGTTAAAATCACGCGCGGTTCCATACATCCTACCAGCATAGACTTGATCCTCTGCAACACCCATAGGTAGTTCTCTGACTTCTCAGCGGAAATTACCGCACAAGCAGCCGTAAACGATTTGTTTGTCGACGTCATGCCTACGACCTGAACAAATGGCAGGTTGTACATGTTCGTTTTGTAGGTGGCGTCAATAATTAGCACATGCGGGAAGGCACACCACATCTTGAATGATCTTTCGTGAACAAAGAAGACATCTTCAACTTCGTTTGATATCTCATTCGTGCGCATGTAATAAGTGTAATTTTTTTCGAGAAGAATGCTTTCAAGTTTTTGCATCGGAGACTTACCAACATTTTTTTCGGCGTTGATCTTCTGAACAGCGTTGTGTATATCTTTCGGAATAAGCTTTCTAGCCGGATTGTTTTTTGTCAGCGTTCGCCAGATACTTTGGTTGGGAATGTCTTGCTCTGCCAGCTCCTTAACCAGTTTTGTATCCTCCGAAGAAAGCCTTCTCGCATACGCGTGACCCTCTAAGTTTTCAATAGGAGTGTGATTATGCTTCGCCTTCGTCACCTCGATCCTCCAAACACTTCCGGATGATTCCGAAAACCCGATCATCTCGAACGGGCAGCCTATTTTCTTGCTACCCGTTTTCCTCTGTGTAGCTATACTCTTATGCTCCCCACCAAAAGTACATTGAAACCAAATCTTGTAATTCTCTCCTCTTTTATTCGACCTCTTAGTCACAATGAGGTAACCGTTGTCTTTTGCCGTGTCTTGTACCCAACGCACCAACTCTTTACGTGACGAAAAGGTCTGCGTCGTATCAAACGAAAACGTAACCGGGTAACAGCCTTCCTCGTCAACAGACACATCCCCCGGCTCACCATCGTCACCGAGGTCCGAATATACTTGATGTTCAAAGTTGTGCTCGCCACCGTAACCGAAATTCGAATAACCTTGTAAGCTCTGTTGACAACCGTAACTGTCGTTTGGACCACACTCCTGCTGTACAAAGCTGTACTCGCCACCGTAACCGAAATTCGAATAACCTTGTTGTGCGTAAGGGTCCTCCACAGGGGTATTCAAATCCAGCGTCACCGTGTTATCACGATAACGAATGCCAGATACAACCTCTGCCTCCCTCAAGTTGGACGAGACCGGTTTCTCATACGAGTCAGAAATAGCGGTCCCCTCGTAAGAATCAGGAACAACTGTCTCGTCAGAATATTGACCGAAAATATAGTTGTTTAACCACGACATCGTTTTTTGTAAACAACAAACAACAAAACACTCGAATACCCACGTATGTTTGTAAACAACGTGAAGAAGAAGAACGAGCTTGCTGAAGAAGAACCTCAATCAGTAGTTTGCTTTTAAAAGTGAAAAGTTGGATCGAAGCGCCGCGCTATGGCCAAAGCGCGGCGCTTAGGGTTAACGACAAAACATCATAATCAGCTTTATGTCTGTCAAACAGTATCGAATGTTTCAAACGTCAATCGAAGTACGTTTTGTCGATCGAAGCGCCGCGCTTTGGCCATAGCGCGGCGCTTTGGGGTGTGAAAATAATTTTGGGCGTGTGCAGCTAGCATGACCCTTAACAGAAATAGAGACTCAGCAAAGAAAACAAACACGAGGAAGTAAAGGACACTATGAATTATATATCAACGTGTTTACGTTAACAAACATCAGGGGATGTAGCTCATATGGTAGAGCGCTCGCTTCGCATGCGAGAGGCACGGGGTTCGATTCCCCGCATCTCCATTTTTTCCTTGCAACTTTGATTCGATTTCACGTGATTTACATCTTCTTTTCATATAGATTTTGTATTCCAAGTTAGTTCTAAAAAATTTGCTTGCCCCTATAATAAATCACAAGTTGGTCTTCAATTAAATATTGCAAATCATTCGAAGATCAAAGTTACAATGTTTAACAGCCCTACACCGGATGTTTTAAAGTAACCCATGCTTCCACTCTGATTTTTATAAAAGTTAAAAACACCACAAGAATTACAAGGATCCTAGCATCTATTTAACAAACACACCACTCTATGATTATAGGAAGAAAATAACACGAATCAACCAACGTAGCAAAGGAAAACAATGTTTAGAGCGTTGAACCGATTCAGACTACATTTGTGCCTTTACCCAGATAGAACATAGAAGAAGTAACTAAAATGGCAAATTTGCAGGACGCCTACTGGTGGATAATCAGTTGTGATATCTGGCCCATGGGGGTCTGGGCCTTTGTTGTCCAGGCCCATTTCTTCTCCCTACATTGCTGTTGTTGTTGTGGTGCTGCTGAGATAACACCACCTTCATCCGTTGCTCCTTCATGTTTGCAAATAATGAATCCAAAGTCTGACCCTTCTGTTTTGGCACCACTTTCCCTTGTTGTTTCTGCATACATTCACCAGTCCACGTAAATTCTTCTCTTACCAACACGTAACATTTGAGTAAATGAATAGATACAGTACCATGACAGCAAAACCTCCTCCGTTTGAAGCCCTATTTTGAACGGGTCGAGCCACAGCCCTGCACAACACATTAACAGTTATCTGAGAAAGAAGACGGATGATATTTCTTGGAGTAGTATTGCAGCTACTATTAGTCCATATCATGAACCAGTAGTTGCACAGACCATGAAAACAGCCAACACAGTACTTACCATTAATCAATTTAATTAAATTGTTAATTCAAAACAAACCAAAAACACAGGAGAGGGTGGACAATCAGAGCACGTTTTCAGGCATGCAGAGTCTTGATTGTAATTGGACACTCAAATTGCAGCCATAGCAGATAACAGGCCCCCCTAAGTACTAAAACTAAAGTGCGATCAACAGGTTCAAAACTTTATAACCCCCATGGTGCCATGTCTTGTATTCAAATGTATGATCTCCTAACACCTTACAAGCTTTGGTGGAATGAGTAACTCAAACTTAGATCTCCAATCACGTGATAGAATGTAAGCATGTAACACTAGTTCAAACTTATACATTATCTTTCCAAATGTTGACATCATTTGATATACACCTATATAACTCCTAATCTTCTTCACAAGATCATTGCAATCCAACCATCATCCTTCAGAAGAAGCACATCTTTTGTGACAACCATGCATAGTTTCATCTTAGTATCACCATCAAAGTCTGCTAAAAGCATTCTAAACTGTCTATGATTTGATAAATCAAGGGTTCCTAGGGGAAGTCTATATTGCATAACAAAGGAAGAAGTGACACTCCTCAACGGTTATGTTCTATTCAACACAAACTGTATGCGTCACACTATCTCATACGACATGGATACATGCTCACCCAAAAACATGATTCCAGAGAACTCTTCCAATGATATAACAACCAACAACCGAACCTAGTAAATCCCACCCATAGCAAAGCTATCGGTAAGGTCTAGGAAATCTTCCAATAATATGAAAAGCAGAAAACTACTAAGTCAAGAAAAATTTCAAGATCAGAATTCAGATTTTGGCCCAAGGATTACATAGAAGGTATAAACTTGGAGAACTAATGATCATAGACCTGCTGCTGATTTCTCAAAAACACAGATTCCCCCTCAACCGCGTTTCAAGTATGCTATGTTTCTTTTAAACCCATCTAATACAGAGTGATCCCATCATGCATGTTAACCAAACGGAGACAAAGTGCAGTGTGCAAACTAAATCCCCAACCAAACATCAAAACTTTCAAACTTAGCATACAAGAAATCTTTCCAAGTGCCAGGACTCAAGGGTTTTAATCAATCAAAGAACGTCCTTTAAGCTCAAATCCGACAAGACAAGCTTTTTTTTAAAGATAATGATTTCATGCATAAGACTGATAAGCATGTATCCTTGACTAGGTAGAACAACCACACTTTACCTATATCAATTCACAAGCACAAGCAATATTTTATCAGAAATTTATATATACGTGCAAATGAACACAAAGAAAATCACAATACAATACTTGCCTTGGTCTATATGAAGTAACTGTCTGGTTCCGATTGAAGTTATTATTGCAAAGAGGAGCAACTGCAGCCTTTCTAGCAGCCCCAGCCGCCAAAGGAAATTGGTTACCTTGAAAGCTGGTTCTCCTTTGACCAAGAGCACCCTAATATCATGAAAATAAGTGTCAAAACTTAATATACAAATCAAAACATGTATCTTTACACCACTACAGTTTCATGTCTAAAACTATGCCATTGTGTTGTGACATGCATCACACCTGTCTAAGAGATGATCTTGTATCCGTATAGCGGCGCAACTTCATTGACCTATCTTGAACAACATTGTTTGCAAATTTCTGATTCTTGTTCTGTATGAAATAAAAAAAACAATAAAATAAGATCACGAAACAAAAAATATACGACAAATAGGAGATCTCTTACAGGAACTCGTTGCTTCTTGGCGTTATTAACACCGGTTCCATTCTTAGACATCTTGATAATATCATCTACAGCAAACAGAGTTATACATCTTTAGGTCAAACAACAATCTAACAGAGAGAAAATATAATATCAACTGAATCAAACTTCATGTTTTTTTGAACAATTGTACCTAATGACATGTCCATTTTCTTCTCTGTCATTGCAATTGCAGCAGTTGTAAGCGGTTTTGCTGCCATCTATACAAGTTCACCAATACATGTAAGCATGGTTTAATGAACAAAAATCCACTCACTATATGTACATTATACACAATAAACAATTAAGATTCATTCATAGATTTGTAATGTAACCCTAACATAATATTAAGAACAATAATATGATTAACCTTCAGAGCTAGCTAATATAATCAAGCTAAAAACCCTAATTTTATCAAACAAATAACTTAAATTCAATCAATTTCACTATAAAAGTGTTAACCTAATTGAATAAATTCATCCTAAGGAATACGATATGATTGATACAGGCACATTAAAAAGGATTTGTATAAGAAACAGAAAGATTAACCATTGATTACCTGAGATGCTTGACGGAGATGCGTGTGATTGGATTAATATTCCGATTAACGACGGAGCGAATATCTTCTTTAGGGTTTTGAGATTTTGTAATGAAAGCGAAAGCCGCGTATAATAACGGACGTCAAATTCGGTTAAACCACTGAGCTCAGAAACGGTTTAACAGGATATATCGGGCGGTTCAATCAGGTGTACCGAGCATTTTAATTATATCCATCGGAGGGTTCAACCGGTACTGACGGCCGGTTTGAACCAGTTTTTAAAACATTCATATATGATAAAAATCAAAGTAAATGAATAGTGAATTTAGGGTATATTAAAATATGGGGTATGGGGCGGGGTTGTGGCGTGGGTTGGGTACAAACGCCCAAGTCACCACCCCGGGTGGGCTTGGGTTTCAGCGTGGCCCCTTGGGTCGGGGTTTCAGCCCGGGCGTTGGACGGGGCTATCAAGATGACATGGCAGGATCTCATTGGCCAAGACAAGTAGCCGTTTGGGCTAGCCGTTGGCCAACGGCTATGTGTTTAAAAAAAATTATTCACTATAAATACTCACACTTCTATTCATTTTTTTACCACTACTCCACCTCTTCTATAATCATCTCTATCTTATTTAAAAAAAAAAATCTCATCCAACCACAATACGAAAAATGAATCCTCATAATCGTGGTTTTGACCCGAACAATCCGTGGGCATTCCAAGAAACACCAAGCCCAGCATCCAATCGTCCAATTGCTCCCTTTTTAATACACTCCACGATGCCGGATATGGCTGGTTACGCATCGTTTATCTCGAATCGTTTGAAGAATGATGTCGGTAGAAAACACCAATGTCTTTCGCGCAACGCGCGTCATTGAAAAACACTAGTTGTGATCAACAATTGAATGTCTACAATTAAAAATAAAAGTAATTCGAGCGAGGTAACGAGTGAGCTAGACTCATCTCGAGCTCGGTTCAATTACAAACCAAGCCAACCTCAAGTCGATCTTGACTTGTTTATAAACCACGCTGGACGGGGCTATCAAGATGACATGGCAGGATCTCATTGGCCAAGACAAGTAGCCGTTTGGGCTAGCCGTTGGCCAACGGCTATGTGTTTAAAAAAAATTATTCACTATAAATACTCACACTTCTATTCATTTTTTTACCACTACTCCACCTCTTCTATAATCATCTCTATCTTATTTAAAAAAAAAAATCTCATCCAACCACAATACGAAAAATGAATCCTCATAATCGTGGTTTTGACCCGAACAATCCGTGGGCATTCCAAGAAACACCAAGCCCAGCATCCAATCGTCCAATTGCTCCCTTTTTAATACACTCCACGATGCCGGATATGGCTGGTTACGCATCGTTTATCTCGAATCGTTTGAAGAATGATGTCGGTAGAAAACACCAATGTCTTTCGCGCAACGCGCGTCATTGAAAAACACTAGTTGTGATCAACAATTGAATGTCTACAATTAAAAATAAAAGTAATTCGAGCGAGGTAACGAGTGAGCTAGACTCATCTCGAGCTCGGTTCAATTACAAACCAAGCCAACCTCAAGTCGATCTTGACTTGTTTATAAACCACGCTGGACGGGGCTATCAAGATGACATGGCAGGATCTCATTGGCCAAGACAAGTAGCCGTTTGGGCTAGCCGTTGGCCAACGGCTATGTGTTTAAAAAAAATTATTCACTATAAATACTCACACTTCTATTCATTTTTTTACCACTACTCCACCTCTTCTATAATCATCTCTATCTTATTTAAAAAAAAAAATCTCATCCAACCACAATACGAAAAATGAATCCTCATAATCGTGGTTTTGACCCGAACAATCCGTGGGCATTCCAAGAAACACCAAGCCCAGCATCCAATCGTCCAATTGCTCCCTTTTTAATACACTCCACGATGCCGGATATGGCTGGTTACGCATCGTTTATCTCGAATCGTTTGAAGAATGATGTCGGTAGAAAACACCAATGTCTTTCGCGCAACGCGCGTCATTGAAAAACACTAGTTGTGATCAACAATTGAATGTCTACAATTAAAAATAAAAGTAATTCGAGCGAGGTAACGAGTGAGCTAGACTCATCTCGAGCTCGGTTCAATTACAAACCAAGCCAACCTCAAGTCGATCTTGACTTGTTTATAAACCACGCTACAACCTTGTGATCAACAATTGAATTTTTTCGTATTTTTGGGTTTAGTAGTAAAATTAACCTTTTCGTAACATGTTTGGTTATATAAATGAACAATGGTCGTTAAATCTTTTAAAATTTCCAAAAGAAATTATAAATTTCATAAACCTTATGCTCAACAATTGAATTTCTTCATGGTTAACTTACTAACAATAACCGCGTTAAGGATGACACACGAACCAGAGCCCGAAACATTAACCAAAAACCCAATACATTTAGAATGAGTAACAAGTATTATGGTACAAAATTATTATTTTTTTTAAACAGGGATACTCTACTCGATTATCCGAAACATTCAAACTCATTTTCCCGTAAACACATTCTTTTTCTTTTTGTATTAACCTATATGCTTGGGCAATAGAGTAATCTACTATGCCAATGAAATCTACATGATAATCTCAATGAGTATCTTTTAAGAAACTAACATTTATACCAGATATTTGACGAGTAATGATTAATTATGTATCGGGCATGTGACAGTATATGAGAGAGTTTTACAATTAGAGTTAAGTTCACGTACAAATAGTCTTATCGTATAAAACATACGAAAGGCATGAAAAAACAAAAAAAAAAAAAAAAAAAAAAAAAAACGCGGTGGCATTTTTCGTAATTATTTGCTCGTAGGGTAATTATTAAAATTACTCTACAAATGATCTTGTAGTGTAATTTTGTAAAATGTTCTTGTAGGGTAATTTTGATACTCTACAAAATTACCTTACAAGATCAAAATTACCATACAAGATCATTTGTAGAGTAATTATGATACTCTACAAGATCAAAATTACCCTACAAGAACATTTTACAAAATTACCCTACAAGATCAAAATTACCCTACAACATCATTTGTAAGGTAATTTTAATAATTACTTTACGAGTAAATAATTACGAAAATACCACCGCGTTTTTTTTTTTTACCTTTTCACCCTATTCATACGTTTTGTATGATAAGGGTATTTGTATTTGATCTTTTGTCTTACAATTAAGTATGATCCTGGAGTTACCAATCTCCATCCCATGACATCCCTAAATTGTGAATATAATTTATGTGATAAGTATTGTTGTTCTAATTTTGAGTTTATCAATAACCTTTAAAAAAACGTATTTACCAAAAGATTATATATACTTTGAAACCGGAAGATTGAGATGGAAAAAAAACAGATAACATACTATGTTGCAACTACAATAAACACCAAAAGATTATACTTTGAAACCGAAAAAGAGACCAGACTTTTATTAATTTTGACAACAATAATAAGAAAAACATTCATCTTATTGTACAAAGTGTGGTTTATTTTTCAAAAGACCCGCTATCTAGATTAGATGGCATCTGAAAATATATAAAAAAAGTTGGTTTAGCTTAGTTCACTCCATAGGTCCACTTTTCTTGATTGCTGGTGTAATTAGTCAACTCATCCGGTTTGAACCAGAGGTTGATTTCGTTCTTGGCGGTCTCTGGACCATCGCTTCCATGGATGATGTTCCTACACAGCAACAGAGAAACTTAACGTCTAGTATCAACATCTCGAAACGAAAAATCATTCTTATGTCTAAAAACTCGTGTATAAAAATATGTCGAAAAAGGAAAATGAGACAAATGACAAAATGAAGGGAAATTTGTAAGTCATATGTCAAATACCACATAGATTAACATATTTTTATAAATATTTGTTAAACATATTTTTATACATATTTATACAAAATGTGACATTTAAGCAAGTGCAAAATTGATAGTAAAACTATGATATATGGAAACAATTTTTGTGTGATGACTACTATAGAAGCATTACCTTCCGACGACAATTGCCAAATCACCTCTAATGGTTCCAGGCTCTGACTTCTGTGGATCAGTAGCTCCAATAAGTTTACGGCCATAAGTAATCACACCTTCTCCGTCCCAAACCTGAATGAGTGAACGAAAATGTTATAATAAGTTTTCTTGTTTGTTTCATGTCTATTGTTCATAATTGTAAATGGTTTATTCCTACCATTGCAAGAACAGGACCAGAGCTGAGGAAGTTGCATAAGCCATTAAAGAATGGTCTATCCTTGAGATCATGATAATGCTTCTGGGCAAAGGTTTTTGAGGGTACCACAAGTTTAATAGCTACAAGTTTGAACCCTTTACGTTCAAACCGCTCTATAATCTCTGAAATCTAGATAACAAAAAGATTAAAATCTATGATAGTGAAATATGGTTTATCTGAGGGTTGAATTACCAGTCCTCTTTGCACGCCGTCAGGCTTGATAGCGATGAATGTGCGCTCCATCTGCACAGGCAAGACAATTTAACTAAAACCTATAATGCAAACCAATATTTTTGCATTTTTAATGAAATAATAAGAGTTAGATAAATAAAATATGGAGTCTCTAGTAACAAATGAGATTTTGAAGGAAAAAAAAATGGAAATCCGTTTGGACTGGTAACCGGCCAGTTCTCAAATAGGGAAAAGCCAAATAGACTTAACTGAACCAGTACCAAGCCCGGTTCCCAATCCGACTAGCCGGTCTGGTCCATTTGTGAAAACAATGACTCTAACAACTAAAACAAGTGGAATTGACAATTAAATGACCACCTGTAATGCATGTGCCTCTTGATCCTGAAGCATGTAAGCTGCATTGATTTATACAATGTGTAATTAAAGAAACAATTATAATCTACAAATAAATCAGAATCATAGAAATTGTTAGTTTGAAGTACCTGCAGCAGGAAGCGCAAGAGCTCCTGCGATCCATCTGTTGGAGGCGTTTGTGGAATCAGCGAACGAAGCTAGAGCTGGCAGCGTTCCTTTGAATGAAACCGCTGCTGCTGCAGCAGCTGTTCGTCCTTCTACACGAACAAACACAAACAAAGTAATTTTCACGCTTAACACATCCAGATTTTAAAAACTACGCGTCTGGATTTATCTAACAGATTTGCACACTAATGATTATACTGTCTAAAAACAAACATTTCACATGAATCTCTACGTTCTAACGAAATCATCGTTAACAAATGCCATTAACAAGATCTACACTCAATAATATACAATATTTACATATATCACACATTGTTTGAATTCACAAAATGGAAAATAAAAAAAACTCACTAGATGGAACATGATGCTTGTGTTTGGAAGCATAGGAAAGAAGAGATCTAGCGGCTCGTGAGGCGGATCTATAGATTTCGGAACTCATCGTCGTTTTCAATCGATCAAACTGTGAAAAGAAAACGGAATTGAAAGCTATGTTATCGTTTATTTATAGATCAAAATGGAGGTAAACCAAAGAAAGGTACCATGAGTGTATTTGGTTTAGTTTAAGTATGGAGAAAAGGATCTTAAACTCGTGATTTGCATGTTGGAAATATGAAATGGCCCCCGAGGTTTGCATTTATTTACAATTACACCCATTGGCTTTTAAAATAGTTAAAGTTAGAAGGTGGTGACCCTTTTGGTTAAGTCCTACCTTAAAGTTGGTTCTATATTTTTTTAAACAAATCCAGAAATATATACTACCTAGGGCGTTGATATTTTTAGTTACTCATACTTATTAGTTACTCTACAAAATTTTACCACTTGGAACATGTTCAGTGGTGGACCTACTGCCATAGTTGGGGGCAACCGCTATTTAAGCAAAAATCTCGATCGCACCCTCAGAAAATAAATCCTGGATCCGCAACTGAACACGTTGAACTATGAAGTTGTTTATGCATTGGTAATATTCGAGACCAGACATTTATCATGACCACACATCTCATGTCCACGACCGATGGAATTTAAAAAAGTTGTCATAAATATATTAGAATACAATATAGTTAAAAAGTTATTATTGCATCTTAAAATTAATTTCCATTTTTGTAGTTGTGTTGGTGTTTATGACAGAGACTGGCTTTTTAATGATTATGAGAAAACTTCTACTGCAAGAAAGCATGTGATAGTCTGGAAAGTGATAGCGTATAAATCAGTGAATGTCTGTGTGATTGTGTTTGAAAAGCAAGGGTTTTATTTGTCATGCTGTAAACTGCATGGGTTTTTGTATAAATTACAACTTTTGGAGGGTAAAAACACTAAAAATACTCCCTTTTGACTGTTATTTTTTGTTTGGCTCAGAACACCTTAGATCCGAACTAGTGGGTCAGACCCGAATAAAGCTGGGATGTAATATCCACCATCAGATCAGATTTGTGTACTTCAAAAAAAAAATAATAATAATAATAATACTGTATTATTTAACATGTTTTCCCAAGTAAAAACAAAAAATATCTAGCCTGCATGTTTCATACATTCAGTCATCCATCTTGAACTTATTTGTGCAAGTTATTAACTAAAAAATGTTATAACTTACAAGAGAGTGCATTGTGTATGTACAAACAAAAAACCATGATCCAGTGATCAACTGCTGTCGGTTGCTTATCAGTCGATCCAACAACTAGCAATTATACTAAAAAACCTTAAATTTGCGCAATGTCATAGATCTTGTAAATGATCAAGACTCGAGAGTAATTGAATCCGATCCCAGTTTGCACTCATCTTGCAACGTCGTCACCCAAGCATCCACCTGAAAGAATGTAAAAAACGTTCAAGACGCAAAACACTTTTTGTCCATCTTTTATGTTCATTTTATTCACAATATACGTGTTAAACACTTTTCAAAATATATGAACAAAACAATGATCTAAATCTTTAAACAAAGCGATTTACAAGGGCGTAATCGATGAAATATTTCATGGGAATGAGATGACACCTGAAATTTTGAAGCACTTGAACATTCATATCTCAATCCACGGCGAGTTACTATGTAAAAGTAATATCGAATTTCCCCGTCTTCTTGAGTGTGACATGGCATGCATCCTACTTCCACCACATCAGACAAAAGGGTGGAGTCTTGTGGACTTATATCTAAAGATATTTCAGAATAGTCAACCTATATGATAAATAGTTAAAATGAAAAAAAGGCCACGTCATCATGAGTTGAGATAGATAGTTAGTTACCTGTGGATGTAGAGTATAAGAAAATGCTCGGTCCTTGGAGAACAACAAAGAATGGACGCCAGTCATCAACGTCTGAGTCATCAAGAGCAGGTGGTTCTCCCGGTAGTGGTTCCCATCTCTGTAAAGAAAGATATCAATACCTAGCCGACTGCAGATGTCAATAAAATAAAAGAGATACAATGAGTTTATGGAAATACCGTTCGCATCTGTAGATAGCCTGAAAGACGGGCACCACGTAAAATTTCATCAATGTGTTCCAATCTGCATGGAGCAATAGCTGCCATTGAGCTAGGAAAACATTGGTTCCCTAGAAACAGTAACCATAATCAACTACTGCTTACCGAGCTTTCAGATGAGCTTCTCGTTCCTCTAGATCAGCAAGTTCTGACCGAAGTGATTCTACTTCTGTAGCAGATAATACAACCTGTTCAACACAATAACAGTGATCAAATAAAGCATGGATTAAAATACTGAATTAGGTTGAAAAATGTTGTATTATATCAACCTTTTGTTGCCCATTTGTGTCTTTCCAAGATAGCCTCTTTAGATTAAACAAGTTCAACATGGATGCAACAATTCTTAATCTTCTTCTAGCCCACAACCGGTTGTTGTAGTTATGCTAATGCAGATCAAAGCAACCAAAATACAATCAATTCTAAGTACCTTCAACTCTATTTATGAAATACTAATAAGGAATAAGCTTTACGTATAAGATTGCTTGATTTCTGTTATCAACACATCAAATTTGATTTTTGCATGCAAAATTATAAACTTGTTTGAGGGGTCTCTACACAAAAAGTTGACGCCTGAAAATGATTTGGAGAATTTTATCGATCTAGCACCATCACATATGTGAAGCTTTTTTTTAGCTCCAAGTTATCTAGGTTTTTGAACAAAATGAGATTCTTCATGTTCAGCATTCGGATTGAAAGTTTGCTAGATTTCAAGGTAAATATAAGTTTTCCTAAACAAAATTCTAAAAGATAAGTAGCGCCAACCAGAAAATAACATTTCTTACCGGAAGTGAAGTAAAATTTATCAGATTAAATCCATGTTGTCAAAAGCACACAAGGTGCGCGCCTAGGCGCAGAAGTGCAGCCCAGCGCAGCTTTTGCGTTGTGCCTTGAAAGGCGAGCCAAGCACCAATTCAGGCCAATTTCAAACATACTCCGCCGAAAAATCGTTTGAAACCCCGAAATAAGCCTTGATAAACTCAAATACACATGAAATCAACCAAAACTAGCCCTAAACAAACCTAAAACAAATAAAAATGGTATTTTATACTCTGTGCCTAGCTTAAAAAAGTGAACATCTCAAGTAGACAATACAAAAGAGAGTTTGATTTAAATTTGTACAAAACTAAGAATTAGTGAGTGCTCCAAGCATTGAATTACAGTGAAGTGGCCAACATCATATTAATGCTGATAGTAAAAAAGTAAGAAGCATGCAAATGATGATCTATCTATGTGACAGTTAGAAGAATCCCCAATTCCTCCTAAAAGTCAAAAGTCAACACCTAACCTAACAAGACAAAACAAGGGTGTTCTTCTTCCCCTAAACAAGCATTATGCTTGCTTGCTTGCTTGCTTATATAAAACATAAACAAATGTTCATCATCATCAGCTAATTAAGTCAAGCAAGCAGCAGTGTAAAAAGGGAAATCAATTTCATAATGTGCTGCACCATCATCAAAATGAATATAATATGAAAGGAGATGTTAAAATTGGAGAGAGAAACAAAGAGCAGCAACATCACATGATAATACGAGTTCTGAATCTGTCTGCAGATTGAAGAAGCTTATTATTCTAGAGCGAGAGTAGAGAGAGAAGAAGATGATGAGGATGGTGACGGGTTTATCAAAACAACATCAAACCCTACGTATGTATGTATGTATGCTGTCGATTTCTGCAGTTACTACTATATTGTCCCACTAGATAATAGAGACCGGAGAGGTGTCGATTTCACCTGAATACCGAACCAAATTAACCCTAATCCAAGTTTAGCACGGGGTTTACTTTACTCTAAAATCAAAACTTCTTTTAACAAAAGGTTAAGACTAAACTCTAGTCTTATCCGGTTTTAGGCACTCACACTCTTATCTTTTATTTTCAAAATCTTGTTGCCTTACATCCAGACGTTTTCTAATTGCATCAATCTTGGACTCTGGACTTAGGGCACACGGGGCGGTAGCTTATAACGCGTGATGGCAAAAGTATAACGCGTGATGGCAAAAGTATAACGCGTGGAAGTTTATTTTTCCCACCCCGCCTCATTTAGATAACGCGTTATATATTAACGAAAATCCATTTTCGTTATATTTTCAACGCGTGATGGTTTGGTTTTGTGAGTGGAATTGTTGGTTGGGGGGAAATTGTTGGGTGTGGTGGTGAGTGATGACCACCCCGCCTAAAAAAGGTTGTGAGTGATGAAAAAATGGTTGATGACATGGCGGAACTTGATTGATGCTTGTGAGTGATAGATTCTATCACTAGTGAACCACCCCGTGTCCCCTTAACAGGAAGACTAAAAATCAACTCTGTTACCCACCAACGGTTGAAGACTAAAAAATGGATGCATTGTGTTCCCGAGTCTCACTTAACAGGAAGAGTGGAAGGAAAATGAATTAAGAGAGAAAAAGAAGAAAAATATGTGATTTTTTTTCGTGTTCCCGAGTTTAATGAAAAGTAAAGGAAAGGAGAAGAAATCAAGCATTTTTTGTGTTCCTGAGTTAGGAGGAAAAGAAAAGAAAGGAACAATTTTACCATTATACCCTTTAAACATAAAACAATTTTACCATCAGATATGAGGGTAATTTAGTAATTGATAAGATTTTCTCTCATAATCTCTTCGATTTGGGAGGATAAATACACGTACAAATTTTCTTCCTTTTCTCTCCTTTCCCCTCCCCTTCTATTCTTAAAAAATCTCGGGAACATGGTTTTTTCATATTTTCATCTCTTTTCTTTCCCCTCACCCTGTTAAATGAGACTCGGGAACAGTTCGTCTTTTTTACTCTATCATTTTTACACCCTCTTCAACTTCCACCATCTTCAACCTCTTCCTCCACCTTCCACCATCACCAGGTAAGAACTCCAGTCACCACCGTCTCCCACCACTTCCCAAATTCAGCTTTGTTTTCACGCTTTCCATTGAAAAGATGTATAAAAATCAACAGTGGCGGAACCAGAAATTTTTAACTGGGGGGTCAAAATATATAAATACACACCTGTTGTTAACATAATAATTATTTTACTTATGTAAAAGAGAAAAAGAGAGTAAAAACAATGAAAAAAATTGAAAATCTTAACAGTTTTTAAACTAAATCAAAGAATAACCTATTTTACGTTAAATTATAAATAGTTATTTTTTACATTATATTATTATTAATTCAATTCAATATTAAACTTTTATACTCGAAAAGCAAGTGAAAGCATCTGAACATAAAAAGAAAAATGTACAAGTGATAGTGAGTGCTCTTACAATTAGACTTTTTAATAGATTGGTTAATTACAAAAATATCCTTCATCTTCTTTATTCATCTTTATCACACACTCTCAAGTTTCACTCTCGTAAGCTTGTAACTGTCACGATGGAAAAAGAACTCCGGTGAGCACCTTTCTATTTTCTTCTTTTTTGATGTAAATACTCTTTAATAACAATCTCGTAAGCCTGTAACTATGTGACACAAGGGGGTCAAAATCCAGAGACCCACAACTTGAAGGATCAAACGTTGAATGGCCGTCCGACAGCCGGGGGGTCAGCGGACCCCCTGACCCCCTGTAGTTCCGCCAATGACAATCAAATGCAGATTTTAAGAGCCTTATTGGAAGAGGATTAAAAAAGTAATAATAATAATTATAAATATTGTTTACGAAGGCTGATTAATAATAACTTTATTTTTATAATAATATATAGCTTTTTATTATTATTATTTTATTTAATATATTATAATACTTTACTGTAATATTTACTTTTAATAACATATTTGTAACTTTTTTTTTCCTTTTTTAAAACCATATAATATTCTCTTTACCATTTTTTAATAATTTTTTAGAACATATATTAATTTATCAATTAATTTGATGCTTCTTTAACAATTTACGTTTATAATTTTTTCTAAAAACTTAAGTACGTAGTTTTGCTTGATTTTTCTCTCGACATTCCGTTATAAGTTTTGTTAAAAACGATTTTTTACTCAAAATAAAGTATTTATTTGGTATCATAAAAATTGTACGATGATAAACTAAACCGTTCTAATGGTTTGCCTTCTAAACAACATGTTTTATTTTCAAAACACTTTTGTTTTACATTATAATTTGTTAGGTTTCGCCGCAACGCGCGACGTAAAATACTAGTCATAATCATAATAATAATAATAATAATAATAATAATAATAATAATAATAATAATAATAATAATAATAATAATAATAATAATAATAATAATAATACATCATAGCTCAATAATATCCGGTTCTAGCAACGTGCATTGTGCATAAACAGTAGCATCAGATTATCAACATAAAAATAAAGATGAAATAGACTAAAGTCCAACCAGATGATTAAATATAGAAGAGTAAACTACAATTTGCGCCCCTATTACAGGCCGGTGTAAACTTAAGTCCCCCAAATGAAAATTCCGTTGTCTGAGTCGTTGTTTGAAATTCGCTACACTCTGAAGTTAACTCTGTTAGTTTAAATTAAAGAAACAACTATATTACTCTTTTTCCACATTGATTAATCTAACCACCACAAGTGGCCTAGTGGTGGAGTGACTTGGGTTCTCCAATGGAGACCCAAGTTCAATTCCCATTAGTGCCACTTTGGTGGCCACCGACACCCGCTTTAAAGCCGGACCGAGGACACTCGAGGTCTTGGGTTTGAAACATGTTTCTTACCCCTCTTTGATGGCTATGGGTATTTGCCGCCAGGGATCCTTGTCGGGTGGTGAACTGGGAAGGGAGATCCCTTCCGCGGTCAGGGGTACCGTGCAATTACCCTTTTTTTTTTTAATCTGCGTCCTATAGTTTATTACCATTTATTATTTGAGTCCCTTAACAGTTTTTATTCCTAAATAGTTTCAATTCCAGATTTGGATTTAAATTCAAAAGTCATCATCATCATAAGTTCTTCATAAAAGTCTTATACCCCTAGAACTTCAAGACACGATATGCAGGGCCGGCTAATCCGTGCCGTCACACGATAAGCTTTTTATATATATTTATTAAATTATATATTTAGTATATGTATCCATTTGTTATGCAAGAAATGTTGGTGGTGGGGTGGAAAAATAATGTAAAGATTTCAAGTTCAAGTCTTGGCTCCACCACTAAGATTTTATTTTTTTAATTCATTTCCACTTAACCACAATTTTGGGCCCAATTCTTTTTATCGTCCGAGGCCCAAATTTTTTTGTAAGTTCTCGGTGACACTCTGACTATATGTCCTTCAATTCTTAAGAAATCAAGCGGTTCTTGGGTGCATATTGTGTAACTTTTTGAGATGAACAAAACCCGCCGAATAGAATTTCTAAATTCATCACGGTTTTGGGAGATTGATGGACATCTTTGGTCTGGAAATTTGAAGATTTTTGGTGGGTTTTTGCAAAATCATCATCAGTTAATGTTCATCTCTACTAGCACATCTTTAGTTCATCTGCATCAGTGCATATACTTCTTAAGACATGTAGGGTTGAATTTGTTTAGGTTCTTGTTAAGAACATGTAGGATTGAATTCTTGTCATCATCATACAACAACATTGATTCTTGTTAAGATTCTTGTTAAGAACATGTAGGATGTTCAGATCAGATGATAGAACCTATTCAACTTAAATTCGAGATGAGAAACACAGAATCAAAGAGCAACAACATCACATGATAATAGTTAACTTACGAGTTCTAAATCTGTGGACTTTGGAAGGCTACAGACTGAAGAATCTTTTTTCAGAGTGAGTAGAGAGAGAAGAAGCCGATGAGGATATTGATGGGGTTTATGCACAAAGTATTGGCACACCCAAGTCAACCATATGCACGCTTCAGGGTTTTTTGTACGCCACATAAAATTTAGTGCCAGACACCAGTCAAGCACATAATTTTAAAGGTTGTATACGCCACCACGTACAAGGTTTAGATTGGTGAATTTGGTGTTATAAACTCTCGTCCGATTCAAACATTAGATTGTTTAAAAATACTATACCGTTAATTATTTTGAAAAACTCTGGTACGGTTCGAATATATTATACTATATTTTTTAACTTTGCCCCGGTTCGAACATTTTGCCGTTTCAACATTATATCGTTTAAAATATTATACCATGAATTTGTTTGATAAACTCCGATGCAGTTCGAATACTTTACCGTTTCAATACTTTATCGTTTAAAATATTATAACGTTTTTTTTTACTCTTGTCTGGTTCGAACACTTATGTCGTTTCAATATTATATCATTCAAAAAATTATACCGTTTCAATATTATCGTCTCAACATTACGCCGTTCTCAATCTTATACAGTTTCAATATTTTCGTTTTAAATATTATATCGTTTGAATGTTTGCCGTTTGAAAATTACACCGTTTCAATCTTATTGTTTCAAAAATATTACATCGAAGCAATTTTACTGTTTAAAAAATATAAAATTATTATGAGATATTATGTAATACAAACACGCATCACATAAACCAACAACATAAAAACGACAACATAAGTTTATACATACATAACAAAAGATAAAATATAACCGAATGCTGAATACAAAAACAAGAGCAACAGGCTCGTCTATGGCTATGGATCCTGCTGCTGATGGTATCCTGGAGGCGGATGGTACGGTCGTGGAGGTAACCCCTCACGCTGTCGTCGCTCCTGCGCCTCCTCAACCAACCACTGCAGCGCATAAGCATGCCAGCCAACATCAGCCCGTAACTGTTGATACACTGCTGCTCCTGGGTCAGGACCTGGAACGTGATGTGGAAACTGAGGCGCCCCGGGCGGTGGTGGCGGATGTGGCAGCTCTGGAATGTCCACATCGGAAGCATGCTTCTGTACGTCCCTTGGATGGTATGGTCGGGGAGGTAACCCCTCACGCTGTCGTCGCTCCTGCACCTCCTCAACCAACCACTGCAGCGCATAAGCATGCCAGCCAACATTAGCCCGTAACTGTTGATACACTGCTGCTCCTGGGTCAGGACCTGGAACGTGATGTGGAAACTGAGGCGCCCCGGGCGGTGGTGGCGGCTGTGGCAGCTCTGGAATGTCCACATCGGAAGCATGCTTCTGTACGGCCCTTGGATGGTACGGTCGGGGAGGTAACCCCACACGCTGTCGTCGCTCCTGCGCCTCCTCAACTAACCACTGCAACGCATAAGCAAGCCAGTCAACATCAGCCTGTAACTGTTGATACACTGCTGCTCCTGGGTCAGGACCTGGAACAACGTGATGTGGAAACTGAGGCGCCCCGGACGGTGGTGGTGGCTGTGGCAGCTCTGGAATGTCCACATCGGAAGCATGCTTCTGTACGGCCCCTGGCATGGGTGGCGGATAGACCAGGTCGAATTAAGAAACTAGTCAGTCTTGTGACTTGGGGTCCTAAAGACAGTTAAGAGTGAACATCTCAAGTAGTCAATACAAAAGAGAGGAAATTGATGTAAATTTGTACAAAACTAAGAATTTGGGAGTGCTCCAACATCATGTATCTGCTGATAGCAAATAGAAATCTGTTTGTGAGTTAAGAGAGGAATGCAAATGATAACCCCTTTGCTAAAGCCTGATAATGGAATTCGCCCCATTGCTGTGGGGGCAATTTGGAGAAGATTAGTCTCCAAAGTAGCCATGAAGAAAGTTGGGAAAGAAGCTGTTAAGTACTTGGGGGACTATCAATTTGGGGTGGGGGTCCCCAATGGGGCGGAGGCGGTGCTGCACAGCGCTAACAGGTTTCTTAATTCTTTTCATTCAGATGACTCGCTAGCCATGCTTACGGTTGATTTTTCCAACGCTTTCAACTTAGTTGATCGTTCGGTTTTGCTTCGCGAGGTCCATCGCCATTGCCCTTCCATATTCCCATGGGTTCAATTTCTGTATGCTCAGCCTGCTAGGCTATACGTGGGGAATGACCGCATCGGGGCATTTACGGGGGTGCAGCAAGGGGATCCCTTGGGACCTTTGCTTTTTGCCCTAGCCTTACACCCCTTAGTGCTTCAGGTGCAGGAAAACTGTAAACTCCCCTTCCATGCTTGGTACTTGAATGACGGGACGATTATCGGGGACGCTGTTCAGGTTGCTAAAGCTCTCGACATCATCGGTTCGGAGGGTCCAGCTTTGGGGCTACGGCTTAATATTAGAAAAACTGAAGTATTTTGGCCGACATGCAACGGGGTGAAGGTCCGGCCAGGGCTTTTCCCCAGTGAGATTGGGAGGCCGGAGATGGGTGTCAAACTGCTAGGAGGGGCAGTTAGCCGTGATGCCAGTTTTATTAGTGGTCTAGCGGCTAAGAGGGCAACGCGTGCTGTTGACATTATGGGACACCTTCCCTTGTTGCGGGATCCTCAAAGCGAACTCCTCTTGCTTAGATCTTGTATGGGGGTTGCAAAGTTGCTATTTGGTTTGCGAACTTGCCAGCCCCCCTTTGTGGATGATGCTGTTTCATGTTTTGGCTTCGGGAGGCAATATAAGACATTGTCGTATGTGGGGGTCCTTTTTTTGGTGAACTACAGTGGCGGATCGCGACCTTGCCAATGCGGCTTGGTGGGTTGGGCCTTCTTTCGGCCCGGGATGTGGCTGCCTATGCCTTTATGGCTTCCAGGTCTCAATCTTGGGAGTTGCAGGACCACATCTTACGTAACAGTGGGGTTGCTAACACTGATCCGGATTATGCCAGCGCCTTGGAACACTTGCATGAATCTCTACCTGACTTTGATCTCGGCGGTTTCTCTAACAAGGACACCGCCCCCAAAAAGCCACAGAAAACTTTGGCGAATGCCTTTTGTTGTCGAATCGCACAAAGTTTGGGAGAAGATTTCCATTTGTCCCCCCGCCAGAAAGCCGTCATTGAATGCCTACAGAGGCCTCACGCTTAGGATTTCTTAACTGTTATTCCTATTGAAGGTTTGGGTCAACGTATGTCAGCGGTTGAGTACCGGTCAATCCTTAAGTACCGTTTGATGATCCCCATGTTCCCGAATGATGAAACTTGCCCAGTCTGCCGTAAAGCAAGCCTGGATAAATACGGGGAGCATGCGTTACACTGTAGAGAGTTGTCGGGATTTAAGTATCGCCATGACTTTGTTCGAGACGCGTTAATGGATATTCTCAGACGTGCAGGGATCTCAGCAAAGAAAGAGGCACCAGTTAATTTTCTTACCGATCCATCGGAGGGGAGATCCACCCTACGCCCGGCTGACGTGTTAGTTTTTGGTTGGGAGGGCGGGAAACATGCTTGTGTCGATCTCACAGGCGTATCCCCCCTAGCCGGGTTCCGGGAAAATGGGTTTGTGGTGGGGCAAGCGGTACTAAAAGCAGAGTCAAAGAAGGTGGCAAAGCATGCGAAAGCTTGTGAGGATAATCAGCATGCCTTTGTCACCCTGGCGTTTGACACGTTCGGCTCCTTGGCGCCGGAGGCAGTTCGGTTCTTGTCTAGAGTTCAGCGTGTGGTCCACAGCAACTTTTCGACCCCTCAGGGGCGAGGCTTTGTTTTTAGTAGATTAGGGTTTTCTATTCAGAAAGGGATGGCGGCGCAGTTTGTTGCTCGTCTACCTGCTATCCTTATGTAATTTGCCCAAATTATTGGAATGAAACCTCGTAATTTTAGCCGAAAAAAAAATGATAACCTATGTGACAGTTAGTCTGCTGGGTGTGGGACTTGGGTTTGGGCGTGGGAAACCCACCCAAGCCTTGCAAATCATCCCCTATGGGCTTGGCTTTGGGCGTTGACCCTCTAGCATTGGTATTGTGCCACATGTCAACCCAAGCCCCCCCACACCCCCAGTCTTAGAAACTTAGAATCCCCAATTCCTCCAAAAGTCAAAAGTACCTAGCCACAAGGGTGTTCTTCCCCTAAACAAACATTATGCTTACTTACATAAAACATAAACAATTGTTCATCATCTGCTAATTAACCCAACCAGCAAGCAGTGTAAAAAGGGGAAATCAATTTCATAATATGCACCATCATCAAAATTAATATGAAAGGAGATGTTAAAATTGGAGAGAGAAGCATCACATGATAATGGTTAACTTACGACTTCTGAATGTGGGCCTTGTAATGCTGCAGATTGGAAAAACCTTTTTTAGAGTGAGAGTAGAGAGAGAAGAAGACGATGAGGATAGTGACGGGGTTTATTAGTGAGAGTAGAGATAGGCTTTCTTAAAATAACTTTTTTGTTAATGAAACTAGTTATAAAACTGTCGCCGCAACCTTTTGTTATTTAGTATGTGTTTATATGTGTTTGAAATCATTGCGAGCGCGTTGCACACGGAACCGCTGACAAGAATAAAAAGAAAATGTAGAAAAAAACACTAAAAAATAACCGAAAGAAAATCAGCTAAAAAGTTGTATGGTAATGATGTTCGGTAGAAACCCATAGTCAGAGATGAGCAAATAGTAATGGGTACCGATACCGAATTTCCTGAACCGAAAGATCCTACGTACCAGTTCGGTACTGACGTTTGGCGTTCCTGGTACCGGTTCGCTACTGGTTTTTACCTTCATATACCGATACAGTAACCGAGGTATCAGTTGGTACCGAGCTCATCCCTACCCCTGAAACTAAAAAAAAAGTTGTACGATATCGTTGTTGTTCGTACGGTACCCGTGATCAGGGATGAACAAATGGTACTGGGTAGCAGTACCAAATTTCTCGAACTAAAAGACTATCAAACTCAAACCGGTACCGACTTTTGGCGTTTTATGTAACAGGTTGGTGCTGTTTTTTACCTTCATGTACCGATAACGAACTGGTATTTTTGATACAAGTACCGGTTGACACCAAACTTATAAAACTTTAAAAGTAAAGAAAATAAATTTTTTATAGTATTAAAATAATAAAACAATTATTATATATTAAAAAGACTCTTCATTGCCTTGTCTTTTTAATATATAGAGAATTACATTTAGGCCTTTATTAGGGGGTATTTGGCTAAGCTTATTTCCAAACTATAAATTAGGAACTTTTTGTTGCTTTAATTGTTGTAAGATGTGTATTGGGTGTTTTTCAAAAAAATTTTGCATTTTTAACTTTTAACCCAAAGGCTTTTATGTTTCTCATTTTAAACCCTTTGACATTTTTGGTTTTAACCGAAAGCTTTTCAACTTTTCAATTTAACCCCAACACTTTCTTATTTTCAACTTTGATCCCTTATACTTTTTATCTTTCGCAAGTTTTTCGTTTTACGTTTCGTTCTAAATTTTGCGAGTCAACATGCAGCAATGTGCGTGTAGGGTGCAACGTTTTTTCTTCTGCTTTCCCTGTTTGACAGTCCAGTCGCAGCACGTTTATTTTTCCCACGTTTGAAAAGTTCATCGCAACGCGCGAATCCTAGATCGACTTAGTTGTTTTTTTTACATTTTACGTTTCTATATAATTTCTTCGCATTAACACGCCGCTACTGGAGTGCGTGGTTCAACGATTTTACGTATGTTTTTTGTTCGGTGTTATTTTATACTTTTTTATTTATTTTATTTTTACAAGCTCTTCTGATGTTGGTGTTCATTGGCAGTGGTTGGCATTAGTGCTACTTGGCACAATTTTACTAACGTATTTAACCTATTAAGTTTTTTACTAATAATTTGTTTCGAGTTTACCGTTATACCTCCTTTACTTAAGAAAAACTAATTTTTTTTCACGTGCATAGTTTGATGTACGTGCCTATATAAATTTGATTTTCTCTACTTGTTAAAACTTAAAAGGAAATGCGTCGTATTTTGTCTAAGACTAACAGAATCAGAGTTTAAACTGTCTTTGTGATACCAACTCTCTTTAAAAATTTATTTTAAAGCACCATGTACAAGTTTTTAAATAGTCAATCTAATTATAGTTGGGTTATCACAATGGATGAATAAACCCGTAAAGGTAGTTATGCAGCGTTTGGTAGAGTTCACATCGTAAACTTTCCAAACACCAAGCTCATTCAGAAAATCAGTCTTTCAAAACATTTAATCAGCAAAAGGAAAGTTCAGTTAACATGGAGTTTTCATTTGAAAATCACAGAATTTGAGTACAACAAACAGGCTACAGAACAGATAGATGTATACATACGGATTCGGTTTGATCTTATTAAAAATAGTAAAGAGGCCGAGTCGCTGAGCACCGTAGTCTGCTTTTGAATCACCTTATGCAGCAAGAATGCAAAATCACCAAATAAAAATATATTCTAAAAACAAATATTTCCATGGGCAAACATACCGATACAAGGTCAAACACAGTCAAAATTGATCCATCATGGCAATAGTTAGCAAACACAGCTTAAAACAAATAACAAACAGTACAACAACTTTACAAAACCTGCTCAACAGATGTCCAAAATATGTGGTTTTATCTGCCCCACAAAACCTACAACTAATGTTACAAACCCAAGAATCAATATATTCCGTACCCATGTAACACTTCTTCCTTGTCGTCTATCAAATTGTTAACAATCGCTATTACCATCCTGCACGATCATCAGCAACAACAAATTAGTAGGTCTTTAAAGATGATATTATACACTTGTTTTTGAATAATTATAAATTAACACCGATAACACGTGTATGAAAAGAGGTTTTCACTACAAAAGTCAAACTATCTCTATTTTCAAATATAATGTATGGGGATGTAATTAAGCAATAGAAAACATCTGACCCGATAATGACTAGAACAAAGAGGAGCAAATAAAAGGCAAGCTTAACGATCCGAAGCTTCTTCTCAGCATCAATGGATCTAAAAACTTCAGTTACGTCAATAAGATGTCTTCTTTTCGAGTATCTGAAACATAAATAAATATAACAAACACATAGGGGTTTATCATAAATTCAAAAAAAGAAGCACTTAGATCAGCAAAAAGATAGAAAAATGTATCATTATAATATAGATAAACCATGGTTGATCGGCAAAAGGAAACTTACAACATAGTATTATATATCGTAATGGGGAGTGTAAGAAGAAATAAGACCCAGTGGCCTGTCATAAGGAAAAGAGCACACCATACACCATGGACCACCATCTCGGGAATCACCACTGCGTTAATGCGAGCCGATGAATCATACGGGTTCATGGAGTCAGCCTCCAGGTCTGTTAGGCACACTATCTACATGTTTATTATTAGAAACTTGTTTAAAACATGCTAAAAACAGAGTAAATGAGCCAATGTAATAAAATGCAATTAGTAATAAATGGGAAAGTGAGGACATTTTCTACATACAAAGCCTATCCTAATTCATGTGCTTCATTGACACTGTGTCGTGAATATAAGTTTATTTGCAATCAAGATTTCAAGTTTTCTTTCTAACAAGTTTAAGGATCAACCGATCAAACAAGCAGCCAACATCATTGTGATCCTCTTGGTTTAAAAAAGCGTGAGGCACTCCACGGCGTTTTGGTCCCAATAGCCGAGACGTGCGTCTATGTACCAAATAAGCTTTATATACAACCGAAAACTGCATATTTCTCATCTCTTTTACATATAAACCTATTTATTAAGTAAACTGTTGTATATCGGTTCACCGACCCGCTCACGATTATGGACCTATCGTTACAAGACAACGGTTCAAGACCCCAAGCTCATTTGATTGGTGAATTCAAGAACACAAACTTTTCTGAGCCATGCAAGTTCACCCCACGTAGTGCTTCATTTGTTATCTTAAAATTAATGTTTTTATTTGTAATTGTGTTTCCTTTAATTTCCATGTTTAGTCGGTTTTTAATTCAGTTTCTTATTCCTAGAATTAAGCTAAGTGAACTGAATTTTCTTTTCGTTTCACTCTATGTATTTGGGAAAATGAAATGAAAAAAAAGGCAGTGCGTTTTGATCATAAAAAAAATCTCTTTGGTTGGTAATTGGTTTATCTCAATGGAATTTGAGTTAAATTGATTGTGTTTATGCTAGCTCAACCGTGGCACGTTGGGTGGTGTTCTTAGACTCGAATTCATAACCGGAGTGGTGATTTCTGTATCTTCAGGAGCGATTCGCAGCCCTACCGTAGGTTTTGGTGGTGAATCCGTATCCAAAACGAACCGTAGATCTATCCTTTATTTTATTGTTTGATTTAAACCGGTGATTCGGGGTCTTACTCCTATCATAAACCCTTCACAATTTCTACATCCCTTAGGTTGTTTTTACATATAAACCTCCTACCAACCATAGTTTTGTCCAAGGTCATCCTCAACATAATGAATGGCATCACCCTCCCACAAACAATGCTTTTAGTTTGACAACACTTATAGGCATGGGTTTTATCCGATTAAAGCTCTTAATGTTAATTAAAATGGTATCATGGAGCAATCTGGAAGGTCTCGGGTACAAGTCTTAAGGCGTGTGGATGCTTCCCTTTTGTGTTGTATTGCATTTGTTGTAATTTGCACTCTATGAGGTTTATCATCCATCAATTGCTTCTCAATGCTTTGTTTTAAAAAGCGCGAGGCGCAAAGCACGCTGCTTTTCATACGCGAGGCACAATTTATTTATAGATATATCAATAACATATACTTACAATCTAAAAAGCTATATGTACAGATCCTCATGCACAAAACCTTTCCCCATACGAAAGGGGCGCCTCAAGACTACGCCTCGTGCCACTTTTCCGTGCACTTTTTGTACATTATGCGCCTCACTGAGTCAGAAGCACAAGACTACGCCTCGTGCCACTTTTCCGTGCACTTTTTGTACATTATGCGCCTCACTGAGTCAGAAGCACAAGACTGCGCGTCTAGTTTAACTTAAAAAGTAATTTTTTTTTGGCAAAAGTATGTTTTAACTTGTGACTTATTCAAAGGAGATTTTAAAAAAGTGTTTGAACGAGTTTATAAGATGGGAAAAGTCAATAAATTGCTTTAAAAAAATGTTTGGATGAGCTTATGAGGTGTGAAAAGGTAATATTTCATGAAAAGTTAAAAAAAGTTTTAAAAGCCAAGGTTTCCTAGCTTTTCAAAATGCCTTTTCCACCTTATACAAAAATTGTTTCAAAAGGTCCTTTTCACTTATCCAAACATTATTTTAACTTATTGGTTTTTTTCAAAAAAACCAATAAGTTGTTTCAAAAAGCTAAGCCAAACACCCCCTTGAATAATCCGAACTAGTTGTTATTGGTCAATAATAATATCAGCTAAGTTTATTCCCAACAGCGGTCCCAACTTTTTCATTATTTTTTGTATAATGGTCTGTCGTTAAAAATAACTTAACAGAGTTAAGTTTTTTTTTTACCAAATTACAAAGCGGTGTTTTCGGGCTTTTGATTAAAACGAGGATACGAGGCGATTGATGTAAAATTTACCTCGAAACGGTGCTCCAAACAACGAAAACGGTGCTTCAATTTAAACTTCCAATTAACAAAAATCAAGCCATTTGGAGCACCGTTTTGAGGTTTCGAGGTAAGTTTTACATCAGTCGACTCGTATCCTTGTTCGGATCAAAAGCTCTAACATATCGGTTTGTAATTCGAAAAAAAACTTAACTCCGTTAAGTTATTTTTAACGACGGACCATTATACAAACAAAATGAAAAAAGTTGGGATCACTGTATGAAATAAACTTCGATGGAATTATTATTGACCAAAAACAATCAGTTCAAATTATTTAAATTCAAGAGTAAATTGCCATTTTAGTCCCTGAGGTTTGGCCCATTTTGCCAGTATAGTCCAAAGGTTTCATTTTTAACATCTGGATCCAAAAAGGTTTCGTCGTTGCCATTATGGTCCAACTGACTTAACTCCATCCATATATGTTAAAGCTGCCAAGGGCATTTTTGTCATTTCAGTTTTCCTTTTATTAACCCTTTTTTCTTATTTCTTTTTCCCTCTGATTTGGCGCCCTTTTCACCCTGTATATGACCAGATCGATAGAAACCCTAAAATCCTAATTAACTAGAGCAAAGCAAACCGTCTCTCCTACCTACCTTCAATCTTCAACAATGGTGCAATGTCCATGTGGTGCCCATACTGTAATTCGAACTTCGTGGACCTCTTTGAACCCCGGCAGACGTTTTTATTGTTGCAATAGATAGGTATTTGGGTTTCTTTCATCATCTTCATAATCACCTGCGATTTGTTCATGTTTTTATCATTTTTTGTTAACAGGGGGGAATGGGCTGTGGATTCGTTGCTTGGGCTGAGGCTGAGTTGTGTCAAAGATGTGCATGAATCATAAGAGGGCAGTTGAACTCCATCCGCAGGCTTGAAGAAGAGAACAGGAGATTGAAGTGGCTATTGTGTGTTACTTGGGGTTTATTGATGTTGTACTATGTGTGTAGTTAAATGATGTGTATTTAGGTAATTTCGAGTGTTTGTAGTTCATGAATATGGGATGAATGTTGTAAGATTTTTGGTTCAGCTAATGGAACTATGTTAATGGTGTTATATGAATGATTCTTGATGGTATGAATGATATAAGATTGTTGATGGTTTAGTTAATGGAACTATGTAAATTTGCCGATAGATTGTATCGTACAAAGCGGCCATTACAAACTTGCATTATATTGAACTATGTTAATGGTATGAATGATGTAAATTTGCCGATAGATTGTATCGTACAAAGCGACCATTATATTGAAGTAAACTGCCAAATACAAACTGGCCATTAAAAGAAACTGACCCATTACAAACCTGCATTATATTGAAGTAAACTGCAGCCATTACAAACCTGAACTAAACTGCCAAAATACAAAGTGACCCATTACTGAACTAAACTGCAGTTGACGATTACATACCAAAAGACTAACTGACCCATTACCATAACAGATTACAAGTACCAAAAGACCTAAACTGTTTTACCAAAATACATAACCATAACCCATGACAAGTACCAAAATACATAACCATTAATTGTTTTACCAAAATACATATCAAAGACCTAAACTGCAAGTACCAAAAGACCTAAACTGCACCACTTTGACTTGCACCAACATTTTCACTTGGACCTGCACCACTTTGACTTGCACCATCTTGACTTCCTCCTATGAGCCCTCATTCTCTTTTGCATCTTTGTGTCATTCTCATCATCACTCAAACTATCAAATTCATCTAAGTCAATCTCAACATCCATGTTCACATCATCTCCAATATCTAAGTCTGCCCCATCATCACTTAAATCAAAATCTACTGCAGCCCTAAAATCATCCATATCATCATCATACTCCTCAACAATGTTATCAACATCCATAATGTAGTCCGAGTCTTCATCAGATACATAATCTACTTTGGCCTTTCCTTTAGAAACCTCATCTACTTTGGCCTTTCCTTTAGAAACCTCATCTATATCACTACTATCATCCTGCTCATAATCACCTGCCTTAGGTTCAAAATTGCTATCATCTGATCCATCACTACCACTATTTTCTGATCCATCACTACCACTATTTTCAGATCCATCACTACTTAAAATCTCTTCAACAATGTGCTCCCCGTCAGCTGCACTATTTTCTGATCCATCATCAACATTTTCATTAATATCATGCTCTGCATTGCTTCTTAACTGCAAACCTTCATAATCAGGTCTAATATGTTCTACAAACACATCTATCAGTTTAGTAGTTCTAGATAGCTTTAAAAGATCAAGAATATAGCCATCATTTAACAGTGGTCTTAGCCCTAAATCCAGATCCTCTCCTGGCAATCTATACATAAATCTCATATCATCCTCCTCTCTATACCCAATATCCACCATCATATCCTTCAGTACAATGACTGAAAAGTAATCTGAGTTAACCTTGTCAACATAAGATACCTTACCCTTCGCATATGTCATCCCAGGATACTCTGTAAATTCACCTCCATGGTGTATTTCGATTGAAAAGTTTTCAGGGTAGTTTACTGCATAAATGAACATATAAACTTCAAATAAGGGATCAATCCACTTTAAAAAGGCAAAATTTAAACAACATTGTTGAGTATTAGAGAGAACTTACCATATGCCTCTTCTGGATTGAATACTTCATTAGGATCACGAACACACCAAGGCTCATTCATCGTTCAGAAACCACCGCACAATGCTCGTTCACAGCTCAGTCGCCTTTGATCGATCGTCTTCGTTTCGTTGTTAGGGTTTTAAAATTGTGGGAATTGTCTGTGATCGATGAAATGAAGCAGGTATGTCATTTAAAGAGCTTATAAAGGCATTAATTAAAAGAAAAAGAAATAAGAAAAAAAGGTTAATAAAAATAAATCTGAAATGACAAAAATGCCCTTGGCAGCTTTAACATATATGGATGGAGTTAAGTCAGTTGGACCAAAATGGCAACGATGAAACCTTTTTGGATCCAGATGTTAAAAATGAAACCTTTGGACTATACTGGCAAAATGAGCCAAACCACAGGGACTAAAATGGCAATTAACTCTAAATTCAATTTGCCAATTTTGTTTAGTGGCATTGATCCTCGTAGTTTCCAGCTCAAAGTTTAATGCAGGGTTTTCTAAGTAAAAATAATGATGGATTATGTCAAAAACTTTGATTCAATGACAATAATGTATCCCACATGAAAGGTGAGGTCATGTTGAATGGAAAAGTTATACACTCAGAATGGCTTTCATACTTGATCTTTCAAATTAAATGGTTTTAAATTCTGCCAAAACACTACTCTCTATAGAACACAGACAAACTTAAGTCTTCAAGCCATCAAACATGGTTTTCAAAACTTACAAGTATAAGTTCAATTCGGAAAAAAAGAGTTCAAGATCAATCAAAACAACAAGATTTCCCAACCCATCATTCGCAATGTACATTCATAGCTCTGGTATTCTTAGCCTATGCAACACAAAGTTCGTATGTTGCTTCACACCGAATGAAGTGATTATCAGTGTCCGGATTGCGAACAACCCATAATACATGAAATGGAGAATTAGAGCTCAACCATATCTTATGGACAAAAGTTTCAAAATGGTTTTCAGTTCTGATAACACACAGCAATTGTTTATAAAAAAAATATGAAACCAAAAGATGATTTGTAAAAGCCTCATCAGCTTCATATACATCCACCCAACTGCCAAGCAAAACAAGAAAAAAAACAAGTATCAAGATCACAGGGTGCTTAGTGACTCAAGGTTCCCAGCATAAAGTATAAAGAAGCAAAATAAGATATTGCTTACCATAATAGCATCAATCTCCTCTTGAGTCATTGGAGTTCTTTTGGGTTGTAGAGAGGCTTTCCCACCTAGAGTTTTATCAGATGGGGCAGACCTTGAGAAAAAGGTGGAAGGAACATCACTGGCGGCAGGTGTTGCTTGGGTCTGAGTCGCTGAACCTGCAAGACGAGTGGACGACGCAATTAGCTACAACTTAAACGTCCCAAAATTGATAATATATGAGCAATTAATTTGTGTGAAGTATTTTTGTAACATAGTTCTTGAATTATCTTATATTATATACATTATCATATCATTTGGCTGCATAAGCTAATGGTATAAGTGAGTTTTGCCGTGTTTGATATCTTACAGGTTGTTCAAAGCTCACTTTTACCATGTACATCCACATCTTGGATTGCCGGGATTTGTTACTATAATCCATCCATCACCGAAATACGGAATGACTTGTGAGTTCAAGATGATAGTAGAGCATCCACAATAGTGGGTCACAAAAATGCGGCCATGTAAGCAATTGCCCTCTCATAACCATCAAAACCAGCCAAAAACACCCCTCTCTCACACACACCCACCCACCCACATCATGTCCTCTCTTCAGTCTTCACCACATCAACACCTCCCTCCTAAAAGCTTGGTTTTAAAAAGCACAAGGCAATACCGCTTTTCGTATGCGAGGAGCAAGATGTTTATATAAGTTTTTTATTTCCCATAGGTTTCTAGCATCACACTTACCCAAAACCTGGATATAAATAAGCTCTAAATATGTTATAATGTAAATGACCTATATGTACAATCTAAAAAGCTACATCAACCACACCCTGATGCAAAAACACCTTCCAACGTACAAGAAGTGCGCCTCAAGCCCATTTTACGTGCACCTCACCTGTGCCTTTTGTACAGCCTGCAGCTCACCAAGTCGAAAGCTAAGCAGCTAACAAGCCTACGCAGTTGCGCCTAAGGTCGTCTCACGCCTAGGTGTACTTTTTAAAACCCAGCCTAAAGAAACACCCTATTGTCTATACTCTCACACAATTAACACCAATACTAACACATTTTCATTTGTATGCTTTCTGTATAGTAAAATCCAGTAAAGCAAAATCTCTTGAAATTTTATATAATCAATTCACCGAAAACCAATCGAAACTCAAAAATCAAAATCATCTCTTTCTTTGCAACACCACTCTATGTTCTCTACTAGATCGAACAACCAAACAGTTAACAAATCCAATCCTCTTATTCCAACCCTAACCCTAACCCTAGCTTAACCAATAACACAACTTCTTACATTCAATCAAGCAATTCAATCTAACAAATATCATGATCCAAACCTAAATAACAATAAACAACAATCCACACATTTACACAAACAAATCAAACGATTAAAAAAAAACCTAGAGATTGAAACGAAAACAAACCAGAAGGCTTGGAGTGACGCTGAGGAAACTTGATCCGTGGAATTCTCTTCATCGCTTGTGCTGCTCCCATATCTCGGTCGATCGGCGGTGACGGTGGCGGTGGTGGCGGCGGCGACGACGAACGCGACCAAGGTATAGTTTGCGGTTGCGACTTTCGTTGGTTATAAAATATTGAAAAAAAGTTGCGACATTTCGTCCCTATTGCCATTTTCTAATTTTTAATCCAAAGGAACAAAAAATTTTAAAAAGTTTTTAACAGTTTTTTTTTTTCTATTTATTTGAGGAAATTTTACACCAACGGTTTAAAATTACTAGATCACGAAAAATCCTAATAGGCTAATAGAATCTAGGTTTTTTTTTATTATAAGAACTACTAGGTTATAATCCGGAAACTTCCTGAGTAGGAAAAATCATTTTATATTAATCGAATTATGTCGTTAAACAAAAAACATATGTTTTCAAATGTTATTTTGTTTTATAATTGTTTTGAATTAACAATTGTAGCTGAGATAAATTTTAACATAATTGACAAATCTATACAAACATATATTAAAATATTTATTGGGTTTACTCCTGAGCATTATGCCTAGTGGAGATAGATATAATCGGGTGGTTCGGCTGGTGGCACGATGATATTACAGTGGTCTGTCGGTGATCCAAATTTGCCGTTCAAAAAATATGTATCTTTATTGGGTTTATGCAATTAAAAACAAAGTAGAGTAAGCTGGCCATCCATTTTCTATTTTTATTGGGCTCTTGATCCGTCTAATTTTATTGATCATTTGCATATATTTGAATACTGTAATATAATTTGGATTTTCATCATTTGATATTTATAAGTTTCTAAATTTGTTTTTATACCTAAAAGAAGTTCTTGTTTCAACATGTTCTGAAAATTCAAAACCAAGATGTTATCTTAAGTCTTGCTATATTGAGGTTGGAACATGAGAAATGTGGTATGGTTGAGGACCATGTAGACAAAGAAAACAACACTACGGGGTGGAAATGGAGATGGAGGTCGGTTCCATCAAGCGCGTGAAGGGGTATGGTCCCAAATCTCGCACCAACATGGTCGCGAATGACCATTACCCTTCTCAAATACTCCCACCGGCAAGAACTTATCTGCGTCCGTGCGGGCACGCGCGAACGCAGCGGTCGAATCTAATCTGTCAAGTGATGGGAAAACTTACCTTGTGTATGAAAATGGGTGTTGCACATAGCGACGCGGCTTAGTACCGCATCCTATGAACATTGTCGTCACGACACAGGATATAGAAAAAAACAATTACCAAGTATGGCGATGCGGCTCTGCACCGCATCCCATAAACATCGTCAAGCCAAGGAACGCGGAAACAACCGCGGTTACCGCAGGCAGCGATGCGGCCTAGCACCGCATCCTATTGACGACGCAAGTGGGACTGACACTTTGACTCAGATAGCCAAAACAGCAAGAGGCACTGATGACGGTCATCAGTCAGCCCATATGTAAACGACACTGGGGCACAGACTGACACCACAGTGGGACGTGGCATCACCTCTGTGACCGACAAGCCTGACACACCTGCAAGGGACTGCGCGTTGTCAGTCTAGCCACTCAATTACCCTCTTTCACTCCTTGGCTATAAATACCCATCCCAGACCAGATTTGAGGTATCGCTTATCAAGTTCTCTCACTCTTACTATTATCACACACTTTGCTCTCAAGCAATTTACTGATTCTCACGCCGGAGAGTGGTAACAAGGAGCACCCCCCCCCCATCCTCCTTGTTGCGAGTCACGGTGTGTTTTCCTTGTGCAGGAGACAGATCAACGGACGATCCAGCCATCGATCCTCGGAAAGAAGGGATTAACCCTACTTGACGAGACCAGTGAATTAACCTCCCTTGGTTAACCACTGTTTCATCAGCATGAGAGAGATTGAGGAATGGTCTAGGCCGACGAGTATGTTGTCTTCGATCAGAATACGAGTTCTCAATCAAAGCAGTTAAAAGGCTATGTAATTGCCCCTAGACTCGAGCTCGTTATATCTTTTCTTGGAGGGCGAAGATGGATTGCCTTCCTACGGTGGAGGCTCTTAAAAGAAGTAACATCACGGTTAGTACGGCTGGATATGGCAATGGGTTTGCGGCTGCGATTCTGAATCTTCGGACCATATTTTCACGGGGTGTGCTTTTGCCGTTGTGATATGGCAATGGGTTAGCCTTTGGTGCAAGATTTCTAACATCTTTGCCTTCTCCATTAGAGACCTATTTGAATTCCACAACTATACTGGGTCGAGTTTGCAAAAAAAGAAAAAAAGAAGAGAAGGAGATAGTGCAAGGGATTATTGTTATCTCTTGTCGGTGTATTTGTAGAGCAAGGAACGAGGTGTTTTCTATTAAAGCGTATGGATACTTATGGCTCAAGAATCGGTCCAAATTTAAGTCCATCTCTTAAACAAATTGGTGTAATTTTGAGATTTTGTAATTCTTGATATGGTTCGGTTGGTTTTTTTGGCGTCTAGCCTTTCGGTCTAGGCGGCTGTGTGAATGAAATATACATTTCGAAAAAAAAAAAAACCCCCAACTCATTATTAACAGGACAATCAGTATTATTAAATCTCTTTAATAAGTTTTCCATCTTCAGAATAAGAATATGTAACTCAACACATTATTGATTATCCCTCAACCATTTGCACGCGTAGAAAAATTTTTGCTTTTAAAACTTTCTTGCAGTCTATTTCTCCGGCAATAGAAGAATGTCATAAGCTTCTAGAAACACAATATCTTCTTGTAAGGTTTTATTTTTCGTGGAATGTATTAATATTGGAGTTATATGAAAATGTTGCATCCATATTTAGAAAGAAATAAAAACGCATAGCAAATCGTTAAATTCACTCGTAGTCGTAAATTAATATCTATTGCTTTGATTTCATGCTTAACAAGAAATTATGTTGTTTTATTATATACTAGACAAGATTTACCACCCGCCGCAATTAGGGGTGTTTAAAACCGAATATCCGAAAATTTTGATATCCGAATTTCGAATATCCGAATTTTTTGGATACCAGATTTAACTATCCGAATTTTCGGATAACCAAATATCCGATTTTTATTTAATTTTTATTTTATTATTATTATTTTTATTTTTATATTCAGAACCATATATTTTGGATAGTTTCGGATATCCGAATATAAGTTTCGGATATTTCGGATATTTTTGAATACTTTTCGGATATTTTCGGATCATTCGGATATTTTCGGATACTTCGGATATTTTCGGATATCCGAAAAAAATAAAAATTAAATTTTCGGATATTTTTTTAAAATCACTATCCGAATCCGAAAATTCGGATATCCGAATATCCGAATTTTGTATATTTCGGATTCGGATTTTCGGATACGGATAGTTCTGAACGCCCCTAGCGGCAATGCGACAGGGGCGTAAAATCGTGTCGAATAGAATCAATGACACATCACTGCCAGCGACAACCAATACTGAAGTTACGTGTGTTAATGTGAAGGAATTAGACTGCAACATAAAACATATAAAATAATAATTAAGTCTATTTAGGACCTCACGCATTGTAACGAACCTGTCAAACGGGAAAAAATGGACAACGTAAAAATGTTGAACCACACACGTACATTGAACCGTGCTAACTTGCAAAATCTAGTACGAAGCATAAAACGAAACGTAAAAACGTTGAACCACACATGTAAGTTACGCCGTGTTAACTCGCAAAATTTAAAACGAAAAATCTGCGAAATGTGAAAGTGTGCGGGACCAAAGTTGAAAGTAAAAAAGTTGTAAGGTTAAATTGTAATAGATGGAAACTTTTGGGTTAAAAGTAAAAAGGTCTAATAGATTTGGGTTAAAAGTGTAATATCAATTTTGAGAAACTACCAAAACTTTGAGTACAACACCTATATGCCTAAATATGTTGTTAATTTATACTTTGTTAATTTGTATTAGCTAGAGTTGAGAGACCCGCTACAATGCGGCGGGGATTCTTAAGTTATAACTAAGTCGATTTAGGACTCGCACGTTATGTTAAACCTGTCAAACGGGAAAAAAATAGACGATGTAAAAACGTTCACCCACACACGCACGTTGCGTCGTGTTAACTCGCAAAATTTAGAACGAAACGTAAAAACGTTAAACCAAAGACGTACGTTGCGATGCGTTAAGTCACAAAATTTAGAACCAAGCATAAAACGAAAAAAATGCGAAAAATGAAAACTATAAAGGACCAAAGTTGAAAGTAAAAAAAGTTGCGAGGATAGATTGCAAAAGATAAAAAGTTTTGGGTTAAAAGTAAAAAAAAAATAAATAAATAGTTTTGGGTTAAAAGCAAGGTTGGTGAACTCGCTAGTCGCTAGCGGGTCGGTGAGGTAGGGACTAGCGACTACTCGGGATTAATCGGATCGGACTTTTTATGTATAATTTTAAGTTTTTATACATATATTTTTATACGTAATTTTTTTAAGTGGACAAGTTTTGACCGGAATCTGGGAGGTTTTGGCCGGAATATGTGTTTTTTTCCGATTTTTTTTTGTTTTTCCCCGATTTTTTCCTATTTTTCCCGACCGACTAGTCGCGATTAGGGCCGACTAGGGCCAACTAGGCCGACTAGCGATTTTTTTACTGATTAGCTGAAAATTACTCAGTTGATGGGCGACTAGCGACTAGTCAGCGATTAATCGCCGGCTAGTCGCGATTTTTGCAACCATGGTTAAAAGTAATTTATGAAATACTTTTTGGTGAAAAGTAAAAAAATCATTTTTTTTTGGAAAACCCCCAAAGCCAATGTCACAACAACCATATGCATAACCATTTTTTCTTTAGAAAACCCCCAAAGCACACCCCACGTTGCGGTGGGACGTAAAACGGTGTCAAATAGTACTAATGTCACACAACCGTCATCGACCACCAACACTGACTCGATCTAGGATCTGTGTGTTGCGACGGAGCTGTCAAACATGAAAAAATAGAGGTAAAAACGTTTAACCACATATGCACGTTGCGCCGTGTTAACTTGCAAAATTTGAAACAAAACATAAAAAAGTTTAACCACACTCGAACGTTGCGTTGCGTTGTATTAAGTCGAAAAATTTAGAGCTATAAGTAAAACGAAAATTTGCCAAAGATGAAAAGTATAAGTGACAAAAGTTGTGAAGTTAAATTGCAAATAATGAAAAGTTTTGGGTTAAAGTTTAAAAAAAAATCATGTTAGGTTAAAATTGCAAAAGCTAAAAACCTTTGGGTTAAAAGTAAAAAATCAAGTTTAGTTTTGGGTTAAAGTTAAAAAAATAAATTATGTAGGGTTAAAATTACAAAAGCTAAAAACTTTTGGGTTAAAAGTAAAAAATCAATTTTTTTTTAAACAAAACTCCAAAGCACAAAGTATAAGTGGTTATGCACAAAAAAACTTGCTTATTTATATATGGAATAATTTACTATTTATTAAACTTTTATAATTTAACTTTTGAAAAAATAATGCCCTTTTAACAAGTCAAAGTTTTCAAATGAGGAACAAAAGCTTGATTGGGATGGAAGTGCAAAACAAAAAATATATTTTCATTTATTTTTTCTTAATTAGTTTATTTTCTTTCTCATTGACCGATCTATGTCAGGCAACTTTTTCTAATCACGTGTTTGAGAAGTTATTTGAAGACCAAACTCATTGACTGTCAATATTTTCACAAGTGAAACAAGTGAGGTTACAAATCTCATGGTATTAATCTTAATGTATCGGTAATTGGTTATTGATTTTTATGTTCGGATAAGGAAGTTGTAATTTGCATGTGAAATATATTATTTCAATATTTCATATATTTATGTTGAAAACAAGTATTCTTAATACAAAGTATTGATGTTGGATCTTGTACAAGACAATAATTTCATACAAAGTGTAATAAGAGGAGAAGTGTCAATGGCAGGAATGGTATTCTTGTTCTTTCTCAAGTAAACAACTTCCTTCTTGATTTTCAAATGGCTACAACTTTTTTATACGTTAATATTTTTTTAATTACACCGTCTTAATGAGCATTTTATTCTCTTTAATTCGAGTAGTCTATTGCTATAGTTTTCTTAAACATTTATCTTTTCGTGTCTTATATTTTTATAATTACATAATGCACCTACTATGATGATAAAAGAATAGTATGAAAGTAATAATTCACTTTCAAATAAAATAATTAAAATATTGATAAAACACTGGTTAACACCGAAGGTTAACTAGCTGGGTCGTCTCTTATGTGGGTCAATCTCCTTCTCTACTCGCCTGTGACTGTGATCCTGCAAAACAGCAAACCGTTAGCTCGTTAAGAGGGGAATATGGGGGTTTCCCTCTTAACCGGGCTCCGGCGTGAGAATAAGTACTGTTCTGAGGTGATGAATGAGGAGAACATAAATGGATAACCTGAATGATGAAGGGTCCTATTTATAGCCGGAGGGTGAAGGAGGGAGGAGCGACCTTACCAGCTGCTATTGGGCGCCAGCTGTCCGACCAAGGGGAATATCCTCTTGGTCTCCTCTGTTGTGGTCAGGATAGTGGTCCACGTGGCGCGCCATCATTTGTCCATGTTGGAGAAATTGTATCGCAGCTGTCGGCCTGCCCCCAGGTTGTGTCGTAGGTCTACATGGCGCCCGATTAGTGGTGACACGTGTTGTCCTTTTTGTCTGGAGGAGCATCTTCGGTGCCACCTTGACGTCTTTCAGAAGCTTCTAGAAGCTTCTGGATTTACTTGCTGATGTAGGCGCCATGTTGGATGGAAAAAGTGGTGTGGCCCCTACCATGTGTGCATGGAATTGGGACCATACCTCTTCAAGTCCCCCAGTCCAGTGTGCCTTCTAGTTAAGTTGATCGTCTAGGAGGGATTCTGGACTCATAAGGGTAGTGATCTTTGTTGTTTGCTCTTGTAAGGCACATGACGATGGCCTTACGAAGTTGAGCCAAAAGGGTGCACGACGCGTGGTGGCAACCTTGCAAAGGTGAGCTAAAATGGCGCACGACGCATGGTGGTAACCTTGCAAAGTTGAGCCAAAATGACGCACGACGCATGGTGGTACCCTTGCAAAGTTGAGCCAAAAGGGTGTACGACGCGTGGTGGCAACCTTGCAAAGGTGAGCCAAAATGGCGCACGGCGCATGATGGTTACCTTGCAAAGTTGAGCCAAGATGACGCACGGCGCATGGTGGTAACCTTGCAAAGTTGAGCCAAGATGACGCACGGCGCATGGTGGTACCCTTGCAAAGTTGAGCCAAGATGACGCAAGGCGCATGGTGGTATCCTTACTTTTTGGCGGTTTCTTCTAAGGGAAGCTTCGTTTATTGGGATGAGACAACTGTTCTGATTGATGTGCCGTCTGAGGTGGTTGTCTTTTCGGAGGTGAACAATTGCATTTCAGAACTGTCAGCTACTTTTTCGCCGTCTGTCAGGTGCGTGGCGGCCACGCGCCTTGGAATCGAGGCGACGGTTTCTCACTCCCCTGACGTGTCATCTCCCTGTTGACTGTTTTTCTGTCTTCCTGACGGTCCACTATCCATCGCATTAAATGCGATGGGTATAAATAGTTGGTGGTTCCACCCTTTTTTCACTTTCAAAATTCAAAGTCCCATTTTTTTCTCTCATCTTCTTCTCCATATCTCTTTTTTTTCGTCTCCAAATATTCTCTTCCACAATCATGTCTACTGGAGCGAATCCTTCAAGGAAAAGAAAATACAAACCCCGGAATCCTACTGGTCCTGATCGTGCTGAAATAAACTGGAAGGAGGAAGAATTCCAAAATCTTGTTCGTGATATGGGTTTCCGATCAGAGTGGGGTGCTCAGTTTCCAACCCCGAATTCTACCGCTTTGGATGCTCCTCCGGGATACATAGCATTGTACGCTGTTTTCTTCCGAGAGGGTAACTTTCGTCTTCCGATGACGAAGTTCACCGGAGAGGTGTTGACAAACTATGGGCTACACATTTCACAGATAAACGCTTTAGGGTTACCCCGGATTACTCATTTTGAGTTCATATGTAGGGCCAACCGTATCGAACCAACTTTCGAGATGTTTAATGTGTTTTATTTCGTGAGTTATACTGGTGGCTTCTATTCTTTCAATTCCCGAACCGGTGGAGTTAGCCCTTGCAGTACTAACCCACCAAAGAGTTTGCATGATTGGAAACAAAAGTTTTTTTACATTCATCGTGGGGTCATTCCCATTGATATGCATTACCGTGAAGAGAGTGAAGGGGTTCCTCGTGTGAATGTGTCCATAAATTTTGCTGAGCAAGAGTGGTACAAGGTGTTGACCCGGAAGGTTACTTCTATCGCTCAACTTGAAGAGAGGGCGCTGGTGGCGGCCGGGATGAGTATGTTGTGGGCACCCCAGAACCCTAGGGGTGTTCCTATCTCTGGCTATCAAGGGAAAGGTATTGTTGTTGCTAATTTGCTTCTATGTTCTTTTCTAATTTTTCATGCTTCTACTCATGTTGTTGTGTTTTACAGCAAGATATAGTTTAATGAATGTTCTTGACCCTAAGGCCGGTGGTGCTATGGTTGTGGCAACATTAGCTGAAGGGAGGCCTTTGTGGTTGGATCATGTCGCAACCCCCCGCCCCCTATCTGTCCCGGGAACGGGCGGCCGCGAGACCAGTTGTGGTGGTATCATTTTGTTTATCATTATTATTATTATTTTGGCAGCGAAAATTTCATCAGGACCGTAGTTAGGAAATATTTATCAGAGTAATACCACCATATTTTATATTAATAAACACATGGGTAGAACCTAAGTTTCTTATTACAACATGTTTATAGGGATAAACCCTATTTTATTGAATTTTAAACATCGTCTTTTAGGTAACTTTTATAGCCACATTTTTCCAAGCCGTCAGTGCTCTCCAGCTGGCTTTCTTCTAATTGGCTTTTACATTTTGTTACCTAAAACGCGTTTTAAGAACATTTGTCAGTGGGAAATACTGGTGAGTGAATCCCAGTTTAATCAAGAAACATTTTATTATTAACAGTATTGAGAGCAATCACATTGTTTATTTCTACACAATTACTCATTCAGTATTGTCAATCTTGACTGGTGGGTCATATTACACATTGGCTAACTCGTTGTCCAATGGTAACGTGTTCCACATTTTGTATACAAAACCCCAACATACCGGCAGTAATTGAAGAACTACAAAGACTTAATCACTGCTTAATAGCATTGTAAAACATTTAAGGTTTTGTAAAAACAATTTACAAAAAGGATATTACTCACATTGCTGTCTTAGGTTTTCTGTAAGGGTTTCCTGGTGATAATCTATAATTTACACAAATGTACATATGTTAGTAAAATAACCCATTATTTACATTAGTAATACCCTCCCCGAGATGGTATTCCAACGACTACGTCGGGCAGAACCTCGACAGCCGTTACGGAACCCTGGATCAATCGGACAGCGTATCTAATACGTAACCGTGGTTATGATACTTACATCGGGGCAGAACCTCGTTAATTAGGGGGTATTATACTTGAAAATTATGCCTACTATTTTAGAAATTCAAGTGAGAGAAAGAAACCGAACGATTTGTTTGAACTGCCGAAATTTGCCACTTATAGGGCTGATTCTTGGTTTCGTCGCGCCCCGCGTAGCATTAGGCGAAGGCCTACGCGGCCCGCCAGGGACTACATGTCCGGGCATAGGCTTGCCGAGTCAGCCCTAGACCCCACACGCGTCGGACACGTGGCGTGCTCCGGTGCGTCCTCGTATCTACCCGGTCAAGGACCGCGTAAGAAGGAGTCATAGGCTACGCGCCCTGCGACAACCTTTAAAATTTTGTTTTTATTTTATTTTTAATGCTAGATCATATTTTGGGCTCGGTTTTCACATACGGGTTGTATTTTAAGACATATTGGGGTATTTTAAAATATATTAGGGCGTCGAAAAATATTCAGGAGGGTTGTTATAGATCAGATACGGGACCGATTCTTGCACCCTACCAGTGAAAGCCTTGCTACTTATGCTAACACCAATTTAGGTGAAGATGGTGGGGATGATCTTGATGATGTACTTAGTCCTACTCGAGAGGAGGTTATTGTCCTTTCGAGTGAGGGTTCTGATAGGTCACCTGAAGGTCTAATCCCTCGTTCCCCGCGTGCAGGTCCACCACAAGTGTCACACCCCGATTTCCACGTGTCACCGGTGGGCCCGGTGGGGGAGTATCGTGACGTGGTTAGCAACGTAATAGTCAAACAACACAATATGATAATGCACAGCGGAAGCAAATTTAAAAGAAGATACAACCGAATTTATTTATTGTAATCAAAGTCACAATATCCGGATGTTTATCCACAGTAGGATCGAAAGATAAAAATATTATTTATGGTTCAACAGACTTCAGGCATCTTAAGCTTGCGAGACTTCTAATGATGCTTAGGAGAATCCCAGCCAATTTCGCTTAGTACCTGCATTTAATCTTTTTGGGAAAATACGTCAGTTTACACTGGTAAATACATTCAACTGACTCATTTTGGAAAATGATTGAAAATTGGTTTGGATGCACGTGGCATAAACATTTTATTTAACTTGGGAGAATTATTTAATATTATAATCTTGTGAACGAATTACATGTTACTTATGCGTTCAGTAGCCCGGATCTAGTCCGGGTTAAAGATCAATGGACACACCACAATAATGAGTTATACACCGACAGGTGTACGCCTACACCCCGTGCTCAGGTCGTGGCCATCTCGTAAGATGATGCCAAGGATATCCGGGACATGGTCATTAACCCCCCAAAGGCTGTAAAGTAAACAAGACTGTTTAAACGAGCCGATCAAATTATTCAACTACCCACTAAGCGTGGAGATTTGATGCCCGATCAAGCGGTATGCTATATACCGTAACCCAAGCCCGTATAGGGAAAATAAGTTAAAAGTATTTACCTGATGCAAAGTATAATTCACAATAAGCAAATTGCACGTAGCTTTTACTGGTTCTCCTAATCTGGAACGAAGGTTTATAATAACCTATTAGAATCCTAACGGGCCTTTAATTAAGCTTAAGCTTAGACCGGCTAGTTTCAAAGATACGGTTCGTACGCACGATTAAGCGAAGACCGGATAGAATGTGATTTAGACCCGACAAGTTCAGAGACTTGTTTAATATGGGTTTATTATTCACATTCTGGATTTTGAGATAAAACCGATAAGGTTTGACCCGTGTCGGCTAATTTATGTAAACTTGTTACATAAACCGAACCGAACGCGTAATATGCGTAACGGGTATCCGCAAGAGCCATATACAGGTTTCCTAGGTTAATATGCTTCAAATATGTTGTAACATCAGTAGGATGTCTTTCATTATGCCCTAAACAAAATTAAACACAAACTATGCCCCGTAGGGGTAGTTTGGTCATTTCACATTAGCCGAAAAGCTCAAAACTGAAGTATGAGTTTATCAACCTTTGCTTACTGTTAAAATATTGTAATTTGCCTCATATATCAGTAGGTATCAACCCGGGTATGTCCAATATGATTTTAAAACATACTATGCGTTAAAAACGCTAATTATGGCGATTAAAGGCCATTTCCGGGTTCGATACTTAAATCTGATATTTTTATATTTCCAGAAGGCTTAAAATAATTTATTTATCATATGTGATCAGTAGCAAAAGGTTTGGAGTCGTTTAGATGTGTAAAACTCATTTTATGGCCCGTAAGGGCAAAACCGACAATTACCAGATTAAGCCTACGACTATGAGTTATGCTCAGCCTAAAATTAATTAAAAATCTTTAAAAATCCCAAAATAATATATTACATCAGTGGTTAAAAGATTTGATACCAAAAAGTATGTTTAACTAGGCTATACGCTAATTACGCCATTTTATTAGCATAAAGCATTAATTTTGCGATATTGAGCATAACTCTTAATCTATAAGTCAAACTGATGTCAAACTTTGCATACAAGTTTATATATCAGTAACTAAGGTTTCTATACCTTTACATTTTCATAAATCATGTTTTGAGGTAATAAGGGCATAATGGTCAACATATGAGCAATTAACGGAAATATGCATATTAATTGGATAACTAGTGAACCAAGGTGTATAATCACAGAGGGTTGTTCTAACATGTATCCTAATCCAATTAAAGCTCTGAGGCATTTCTAAAACATGCCTAAACGGGTCAGAACTGAAAGTCAAAGTGAAAGTCAAACTATGTGAATTTCGGTTCCGAACCGGGTCTAAACAGGAAATAGTCGGGTTGAACATGTTTGGACATGTTCTTACACTTATTACTAAGTTATAACAATGATCAAACAGGTTATATACGTTCTAGATAGCTAATTATGCATAAATGACCTTTTAAGCATCCTGTTGACTTTTTACTTAAAAGTTTGACCCGACTTTTGACCTGGTTAGAGTGGTGATCAGGGGAAACCCTTTTGAGGTTTTATTACCCACATAAATACCAACTCATAACTACTTTTAATTCGAGATATGACTGAGCCATTATTGACTAATCTCGAAGTCAAACCGTAATTACGACGGTTTGACTTTTAGCTAATTAACCAAGCTAAACTCAACTAAACAAGAACTAGCAGACTTACAAGAGTCCTATGCACGAGATATGATCACTTGAGAGAGTTCCTTAGCTCCAGAAATGCTCCAAATGATCAGATGGAAGTGTGAAGAACAACATTGCACAAAGTGGCTTTATATAGTGAGATTTGCACCACAATTGGTTGACACATGCTCCTACTAGTGCCCACAACTGATCAACACTTGTTACTAGTGCCTAGGATAATTTAGGGGTCGCCCACAATGCATAAATGTCGAAAAAGGATCGGTTTTCCGCGTTTGCAGGCTGTTGTCACGCTTTTCTGCATCTGGGCGCCTGATGCGGCCCGCATTAGTTTTAACTAATGCTGAAGCGGGCCGCCTGGCCCTCATAAATCAGATTTTTCGTTTTTCTTGTTTTGCAAGTTGACCTTTGGTTAAATTGAAAGGGTAATTAGGCTTTTAACTTGCATTTTGACCCCCTTATCTTTACCCACAAGGGCTTTAGGACTTTTACCCACTTTGCCAAGTCCCCGAACACTCCCGGTTAACCCGAAAAGTCTTAACTTTCAACGTTTGCACTTTAACCCCTCGCACACGAATTTGATCATAACTTTCTCATACGATAACGAAGCTTTATGAAATTTATATCGTGCATTCTAGTGAGCATATTTAACATTTACAAAGCTTCGGGTTTGTCAAAAGGTCACTCAGAGGTATAAATTAAACACATACTTTCCATTTAGAACATCATGTAGGGTCATTATGAAGTATATTTATTCACTGTTGACATTTAGAACCCGTATAATCACATACTTTCCATGTTTGTCAACTTTAGTCCTTTTATAACATTCTTTCACACGTCCAAACTTTATGACACGTGTCAACACATTATAGGACGTGAATTTTCGAGGTGTTACAACAAGGGATTGTGAACGAGCCTGTAAATGAGCCTACTGGTGACGATGTTGATGCTCCGGTTGACACTGCTGAACAGTTAGAAACCAGGAAGAAGAAGAAGGTAGATAAGTCTCCTTGATGTTGATGCTACAGGTATGCCATGTAAGGCTACAATCTTATCCACGTATAACTGGGCTAACATATCGGAGCTATAAGTCTCCTTGATGGGTAAGAAATGAGCTGACTTAGTCAGTCTGTTAACTATAACCCATATTGTATCATTGCCTTTCCTTGTCTTGGGCAACTTGGTAATAAAATCCATAGTTACCATTTCCCACTTCCACGTAGGAAGTTCAGGCTGTTGTAGCAACCCTGACGGTTTCTGATGCTCGGCTTTGACTTGCGCACATGTCAAGCATTTAGCTACATGGGTGGCTACAGACTTTTTCAAGCCTATCCACCAATAATTTGCCTTTAGATCCTGGTACATCTTATCCGCACCAGGATGAACGGAATATTTGGAACTATGGGCTTCCTGGAGGATGACATCACGAAGTCCTCCATAAATTGGAACCCATATTCGTCCATTCAATCGTAAAATTCCGTCCTTGCTAAAAGTTAACTGCTCCTCAGTTACTCCTAGCTTTTCATTAGGATAGTTAGCTTCCAACACAGCTTCCTTCTGTGCAGCTAACAACCTTTCAATCAAATTATTCTTTATCTCCATGCGCTTGGCATTGATTCGGATAGGTTTCACCCTTTCCTTCCGACTCAAGGCATCGGCGACTACATTCGCCTTACCGGGATGGTATTTGATTTCACAATCATAATCATTTAAAGTTTCCATCCAACGGCGTTGCCTCATGTTTAGTTCCTTCTGATTGAACAGATGTTGGAGGCTCTTGTGATCAGAATAAATCACACACTTGACACCATAAAGATAGTGCCTCCAAAGCTTCAGTGCGAATACAACGGCACCCAGCTCCAAGTCATGGGTGGTGTAATTCTTTTCATGCACTTTCAATTATCGTGAAGCGTAGGCAATAACTTTGCCTTTCTGCATCAGCACACACCCCATGCCAGTGTGCGAAGCATCACAATAAACCACAAAGTCTTCAATTCCATCTGGCAGTGTCAGTACTGGGGCGTTGCTCAACTTTTGCTTCAGAATATCAAAGGATTCTTGTTGCTTATGGCCCCAAATAAACTTTACCTTCTTCTTAGTTAAGGAGGTTAGGGGTGCAGCAATCCTTGAAAAATTTTCAATGAAACGCCTGTAATATCCTGCCAATCCCAGGAAGCTACGAATTTCTGTAGGCGTTTTTGGTTCTTGCCAGTTCGTTACGGCTTCAACCTTAGCGGGATCCACCTGGATACCACGCTCACTAACCACACCATTTACACGAAGTTGAGCAAGTTGGGGAGGGTCGTGCTGTTGGTGGTGATGGTCGTGGTGGAGGTGTTGATACCGAGGTGGAGTCAAGTGAGGCTACTCCCCATCACACCATTTACACGAAGCGTGTACGGAGCTCTGGGAGGGTGGTGCTTCTGGGACTCACCATAGTCTAGAGTATGAACATGTTCAGGGTGGGTCTTGGGATACCCACAATCCTGCATGCGCTGATCTCCCGCATGCCCCTTGATGGAACTTGACTCAGGGCTTTCGGATGACTGATCTTGGCAACTGCCGTGAATTCTTTTCTTTATCCCTCCCCCGTGCTGAAAGATTGTTTCAGAAAAGACGCAATCAGATGGATCTCTTGGACAATCATATCCATGCTGGGGTTAATTTTTATGCTACCTCCCAAGAGATTGTACGGGAATGGCAATTGATGGGGGAGGATACGTTGGAATTTGAGGCCGCTAAGAAGGAGTTTGCTGAAGAGAAAGAAAAATTCAACGCTGACAAGAAAGGTTTGGCGTGGAGGGTTGCTGATGCGGAGGACAAACTTGCTAAGGAAAAGCAGTTTAACGCTAACAAGCAGAAGGAATGGGAGGTTGCTTGTGAACGAAACAACCGGGAGATGCAGACCCATCGTGATACTATTGTTAGATTGTCAGGAGAGAAGACTCGGATAAGCGAGGAGGCTGAGCAGGAGCGTGCTGCTCATCAGAAGAGAGAACAGGAATTCAACGTATCGCCAAATTGGAGAAGTTTGCTGCTGAGAAGGTCGCAGAGAGCAAAGCTTCTGAAATATTAGCTGAGGAGGTTACTGCTGATTGCAAGTGGCTACTTGCGCGTGCAGTGCCCCTGGTAATTTTCCTTGTGTTTGCTTGTTTTTTCTTGTCGTTGCTTCTCTCATGTTGCTATTGCTTTCTGCAGATTTCTGAACGTATTGCCAAATCTGATGAACTTGCTAAATACATGTTTGAGCTGGGTCAAGCTGCATACAACAGTGGGCGGAAGGATGGCTATAGTGAAGGTAGGGTGGCAGCTGCAAGTAATGAGAAATATTATCATTTTGAGTTATATAAGCAAGACTGTATTGCTGCCTATACTGCCAAGCGCCAAGAGTATGAGTTTATCGAGTTTGGCATCGTGAAGGCTGTTGAAAAGTTATCTCGGAAAACTAATGCCATTGAAGTCTTGAAGAAGGCTCTTGGTGACCAGGGAACTGAAGGTGAGAATGCAGGTCCTAGTCGCCAGGATTGACTGTTTCCGGCTTGCATGCCGTATATGGGCCTGATGGCCTTGTAATCATCTGACAATTTACTATTTCTCATGTTTATGAACAATTTACTTTTTCCTTTTGTTTTGGTCAAAAATTACCGAAGCAATTAAGTGATCAAATTAGTTAAGTGAGGTAGTGTGCTAGAAATATGCGTGAAAAATATGTTATTCAAGTTAAGTGTAAAAACAGTTTCAGGATACGGCTCAGGATATAGAGCTGTATCTGTGATCAAACAATGAGCGAAAAAGTAAAGGTTGACACGTGATGTACGAGGAAAGCCCTTGATCAATCTAGATCGCCGGCACAAAACCTCGGGAGCTGACAATCGCAGCTGCCTTGTTCTTCTATTACTTCAAATATCAGGATACAGTGCAGGATGTGGTGCGGATCAACTAGGTGTTACAATGTAATTCGAGTACAAGTGTTTGTGTGTAGTGTTTGCAGTGAGCTAGAGAGCAAAAGTGTGTGTGAAAAATTGCGTGCCTAAATCTGATCCGCCCCCATCTATTTATAGTAAAAGAAATGCAACAAACTATCCTAAATAACCGGGATCCGGCGAATATTCCCCACTCGAACGTTGTAGACCTGGTCTTTCGGGTTCAACGTCTCTCACATAACAGATACGCCCGAGTCTTGAGGAGAAGAAGTCCATCTGACCGTTAGTAACCCACAGCCTCTAACCTGCACGTGGTTAATTCAATTAACCTCAGGATATCGCCCAGGATGTTAGCAATATCCTAATCCAGTATCCTGATCACAAGCAAACAACCAAAAGCAGGATATTAGTCAAGATATGTATGCTCAGAAAATGACCCATAACAATTGTCCCCAAATATATCTGTTGGTATACCAATCCAACTGATATATTTTAAAAGTTCTATCTCGTAAATCAAGGAAATTAAAACGAAACGATGGTTGAGGTGACATTGTGCCATTTTCAATGCAATATTTACTCTTTACCCCCTATATTCAGCCTATAATTAGCTGAGATATTTCTCATTATTATCATCACTCTTCCAACGATTTCCAGGTAACTATTCTTTTCTTCATCCCCTGTTTTCTTTCCAGAGTTTCTTTTAATTTGCTTTAACACTCTCCATGGCATCACAGACAAGATCTCGTTCGGATGAACCAGTCCCAACCCTCGTGAGTCAAAACCTCATACGAGAACCAGAAAAAGAAATCTGCTGCTTCAATAATGCCGATATCGCTGCCCTCAAGAATTCCGGCGCCTTTCCTGCTGGAACAGTCATTCGTCCTTTTGATCGGGAGATCCGATCAGACGTGTCATCAGACGAGTGGGTCTGTTTTTTCACCTACCCCTTTTCTTTGGGACTCCGGTACCCATTTCCACCCTTTATCTCTCGTTTCTTTGACCTCACCGGCCTTAGTTATGCTCAAATTATGCCAATGGTCTGGCGAGTTTTGATGGTGCTAGATCAAATCAGATCTCGCCATTGCCCTGACCTGTGTATTGAAGACCTCCCTATAGCATACCAGTTGAGGTCCCATGGCGACAGCCGTTTTCTTTTGTTTTCCACCTCCAAAAGTCCTTTAGTTCTTAAGGCCACCAAGAACGAAGACCGATGGCGGCGAAAGTTCTTTTTCGTGAAAAGAGACTCTATTGACAAGGGTTTCAATCTGGTGATTAGATGGTTAACCAAGGGTAGGATCTAGGGTTTTAGGAATATCCCCAAGTGTATCCTCAAACTATATCCTAAACTTATATCCTGATGTTTTATGCAGCAAACTTCAGAGATTTAGCACCCCCAAGTGCGGAATCCAAGTCCAGGATCAAAGGAATCTACCAACTTCCTGCCAGTGAAAGAACTTTCTCCCTGTCTCTTACAGATTCAAGCCAAAAATCAAGTTCAGAGATGTCTAGTAAGCATATTCTCAGTAATTATCTTTATTTATCAAACCGATTATTTTTCAGAGGTATTATGAGTTTTAAAAATATCTTCCCTTATGCAGTACCGGTTGTCAACCTTGAAGGCTTCCAACTTGACGAGTTGGATAGTTACTCCAGCCTTGTACCTGTCAAACAAGAATCTAAGCCGAAGTCATCCGCCACACCGAAGCCTACTACTTCAAAGACTACTACCGCTCCTAAAGCTCCTCCGGCATCCAGGACCCGGGCCTCTAGCTCCCGGAAGAGGAAGGAAATGGATTTAATGAAGCTACCTCATTCCTCAAGCAGGTAAAAATTCCCTTCCAATATCCTGAACATGCATGTTAGTCATTATCCTGCTCATTTTTTCACTGATACCTGTGTCCTTAACTGCAGGGCTTGGAGCGTCTCGTGCACTTGTATGAAGACGCCTGTGAGCTTAATAAGATGCAGGAAATCAAGCTTGAAAAAGTTGTAGCCACCATAGCTGATCAAGGAACAATTGCAGCTGCCAAGTCCCAGCATTATGAAGACAAATACAAGGCAATGACCCAGGAACACCAAGCTGCCCTCCACAAAGCCAATGAGGATGCTCAAGCCAAACTAGATGCCGCCCTTCTCCAATACCAGCAGGATATGAGTTCATATCGGGACAGTCTCAAAGCATCCGTTGTTATCTCCCTTCTCCAAGCCAGGTTAAGGATGGCTTATGAGGCCAAGAACTTGGGCTTCGAATGCCCCTCCTGGAATGTAAAGGCTTGGGAAGCGAAACTACAGGATCTTGGAGGTCATCCCGTTGCTCATCCTGCAAAGCATGCTGGTGAAGAGCCTTCTAAGGCGGCAGAGGAAGTGGCCAATGCTGGTGATGATGCCGAGGAAAATCCTGAGGGGGATGCTGGTGCAGATGCTGGGAAGGAAGTTGTTGATCAAGAAGGTGTTGCCCCTTAGGCGGCGAAGTGGGCGATGATGGATATACGTGCCAAGGCCGGAGCCCATTTTTTTAAATTTCATGGTTGTGGTTTGTACAAAAAATTTACTTTTCCCGTCGTTGAACAATTTATATTTCCTGCATTAGAACAATACGATGACCAAAGGTGGATGGGTCCTGGGTTTCAGGATGAAGCCATTGGTCATCGGTTAGTATAACCTGTTTTGAATGTCGTAACGGTTGAAGGTGGACATGTCCCATTTTGAGATAGAACCTTTAACCGTTACACAAGTATGGTAAAGACTAATTGTGCTTTTGGTGGATGGGCCTCGGTTTGAGGTGAATCCAAAAGCACAACTTTTGACATGTTAATAATATAACTTCCTTTTGACTTATTTGTTGTTTTCTGTATTTCTTAGTGTAGATCTTAGCTTTGCAAAAATTTCGTACAACTATCTTTTGAAAATATCCTGATCAATATACTCAATGATACATTATGAAAACTTTTATTAAATATAACTCCTAAAAATTCAATCAACTTTAGAGAAAACTTTTAAAGAATAAAAGATAGTCCACTTTCTAAAACCCGTTTTGACAACACTTGTTTGATCAAGGTTTTAATTTCAAACTAGTATCACTTCCAAATATTTTAATCAAATATCCTGAAACGCATCCCAAAAACACATTTTAAAGATATATCCTGAAGATATATCCTTTTCAGGATACTTAAACCTTAACCTGAGTTATAGAATTTATGTAAAGTTTATAAAGGAAAGATCATACCAGGAACTGAGTCTAACCCTAGTATCAATCTCCAATCCCTTTTGCGGCTTCTCCTACTAAGATGTCCCCAGTTCGAGACTCTTAGCTTAACTTTGATCCTTTATGCATCATAAAATTGCTTTAGATGGAATGTCCCCTGTGCATAATGTCCTCGAATACTTAGAAATTCCCTGGAAATCAGTTCCAATTGTATAGACAGTTTTTTGTGTTACAGGGGTAAAACCCAAAATATACTGGAGATAAATCCTTCGTATCCAGGGGGAAATCCCAAATTTTCGTGCGCTACAGGCGGGAGTGTATAAACTCCAATACTTAGAAAGGTGAAAACCTTTAAACCTTAGAGAGTATGAAAATACCCTTTGGTGAGAGAGGGTGATCAATCCTCATATACCTTTAGGATTCAGGATATAGCCAATAGTAACGAAATTGTCAGCCACTTTTACATGGACTGGTCCCGCCACCTTGAACTATTCCCGAATAACTTGCGCTCCAGGCGGGGTGTTTAAACCCAATTCGGAAGAAAGGTGAATACCTTTAAACCTTTGAAGGGATCAGGATCCCTTATACTTGAGAGAGGGGGCCAATCCTCTAATCTTTCGAAGTATCGTGAGTGTGTATCCTGGTGCTATATCCCGAAGTATATTCTGCAAAACCACTAAAAGCTAAGGTGGGTGTTAGCCTGGCTAACACCCCTCCGATGCTTAAGTCAGTAATAGATTCAAAATAGCAAATAATATCAAAAGTTAATAAGAGATACAGAATTCATACCATCCTGAGTTGGAATTTAAGTTCCATACTCACTTGAAATAGAGTTTCAAATGTATAGCATTCCAAGATCTCGGTAGCATATCCCCCTCTATATTCTTGAGTCGGTACGCTCCTTTTCCTGATTCTGACTCAACCTCGTAGGGTCCTTCCCATTTCGGAGCCAACTTTCCATCAGCGGGATTAGTAGTATTCTGAAAAGCTTTTCTTAACACCCAATCTCCAACTTTGAACCTTCTAGTCCTTATATTCTTGTTGTATGCTCTGGATATCCTTTGTTGATATGCTGCCATTCTTAGCCGTGCTGCATCTCTTGTCTCATCAATAGTATCCAGCTCCTGGCATAGGACTTCAGGATTCTGCTCAGGATTCCTGAGGTTGGATCTTGCTGTGGGTATCACCATTTCCGTCGGGATCACTGCTTCTGCTCCAAATACTAAGGAAAATGGGGTTTGACCAGTTGCATTTTTTACCGTCGTTCTATCAGCCCACAAAACAAAGGGTAGTTCTTCTGCCCATCTTCCTTTCTTGGTCCCTAATCTCTTCTTCAAGTTGTTGATAATTATCTTGTTTGAGGATTCAGCTTGTCCATTTGCTTGAGGATGTACCGGGGTAGATGTAATCATTTTGATTCCCCAACTCTTGCAGAAGTCAGTAGTCCTTTTACTTATAAATTGAGATCCGTTGTCACAAATTATCTCAGCTGGTACTCCAAACCTAGTCAGGATATTTCTTTTTATGAAGGATACCACTTCCTGATCTCTAACTTGAACAAATGCTTCTGCTTCAACCCACTTGGATAAATAATCCGTCATTGCCAACATGAAAACCTTTCCTCCTGGAGCCTTTGGAAGCTTTCCCACTATATCCATACCCCACTTCATAAACGGCCAAGGGGAAACAATAGGATACAGCGGTTCAGCAGGCTGATGTAATATGTTACTATGTCTTTGACATGCATCACATCTTCGAGCATATTCTGCGGCATCTTTCCTCATCGTCGGCCAATAATATCCTGTCCTTAATATTTTTGAGAATAAGGACCTGCCCCCAGTATGGTTGCCACAATCCCCTTCATGTATATCCTGAAGTACTTCTTTGGTTTCGGGGTTCTCCAAGCACCTCAGATATGGTTCTGCAAGAGATCTCTTATACAAAACATCATTTATAATAGTGAATCGTGATACCTTCATTCTAAAGGCTTTAGGATTCTCATTCTTTGGGATGTGTCCTTCCTTGAGATATCTCATGATTGGAGCCGTCCAGGACTTAGGATCCTCCTCAGTATACTCCTCATCAGGATTCTGAATACTTATTACTTCTTTATCCTGAGGATTCGTCGCAGGATATAGGATATGTAATATTGGTATTCGGGTCCCTTCCGGTATCCTGACCGATGATCCCAGATTTGCTAAGGCATCAGCTTCAGCATTATCCTCTCTTGGTACCTGTTTAAGTGTAAAAATATCGAAATATCCTGCTAATTTTTTGAGAATTTCGAGATACTCGATTAACTTCTCTCCTTTAACTGCATAGGTTCCATTAAAATGATTAGTGATTAACAAGGAGTCAACATATACTTGCAAATTCTTGATATTCATATTTTTAGCCAACTCTAATCCTGCAATTAAAGCCTCATACTCTGCCTCATTATTAGTAGCAGGAAATTCACACCTAATAGCTTGGGGTAATATGTCCCCATGTGGCGATTTTAGTAGTATACCTAAACCTACACCTCTTACGTTAGATGCACCATCAGTATACACTGTCCAACATTCTAAGTTTTCTCCTAGCTGCTGTACTTCTAAATCCACTTCGTTTTGAATGTCACTACTGAAATCAGCCACAAAGTCAGCTAAAGCCTGAGACTTTATGGCATTTCTAGGCTCATATACTAAATCATAAGCACTCAATTTTACTGACCACTTAGTCATCCTACCCGACATCTCTGGTTTCCTAAGCACATTTTTAACAGGATAATTGGTTCTAACATGAATCCTATGCGTCTCAAAATAATGTCTAAGTTTTGTTGATGCCATAACTAGGGCTAATATCAACTTCTCTAGATGAGAATATCTAGTTTCAGCATCTAGTAAACTTTTGCTAACATAATAGACAGGATATTGCTGACCTTCATGGTCCTTTATAAGAACGGCACTTACAGCATTCCCTGATACAGCGAGGTATAGGGATAGTGGTTCACCATTTTCAGGCTTTATCAATAGAGGTGCAGTTGAGAGATATCACTTCAAATCCTGCAAGGCTGCTTCATGCTTTGCTTCCCATTCGAACTTCTTATTCTTCTTGAGGATATCATAGAATTCCTTGCATTTTTCCGAGGATCTTGAAATAAATCTGTTCAATGCTGCTACTCGGCCTGTTAACCATTGAACATCCTTCATATTCGAAGGTGATTTTATATCCAGGATAGCTCTAATCTACTCCGGGCTCGCCTCTATGCCTCTTTTCGTCACCATATATCCTAGAAACTTTCCTGCCCCCACTCCGAAATGGCACTTAGCAGGATTCAGTTTCATGTTATACTGATCTAGGATATCAAATGCTCCCTTGATATCCTGGAGGTGATCCTCAGCCTTTTTAGATTTCACCACCATATCGTCAATATATACCTCCATGGTGTCCCCCAGCTTATCTTTGAACATCATGTTCACCAATCTCTGGTATGTTGCACCTGCATTTTTCAAACCGAAAGGCATAGCAGTATAGCAATAAATACCTGTTGGTGTCATGAAGGCAGTATCCTCCTGGTCCAAAGGCTCCATCTGAATCTGCTGAAATCCTGAGGATGCGTCCATGAATGTTAACATCTCATGTCCGGCAGTAGCATCCACCATCGCATCAATATGAGGAAGAGGAAATGGGTCTTTAGGACAAGCCTTATTCAAGTCTGTGTAATCTACACAGACTCTCCATTTCCCATTTTTCTTCTGTACTACGACTACATTTGCTAGCCATCTTGGAAACTTGACCTCCCTGATCATTTTGGACTTCAACAATCTTTCAACTTCCTCTTGGATAATTGCATTTCGTTCAGGAGCAAACTTCCTTCTCTTTTGCTGTATAGGCTTGAACGACCTGTCAATTCCAAGCCTGTGAGTAATAATGTCTTTGGATATACCTGTCATATCCTCATGCTTCCAAGCAAATGTTGACATCCTACACTTCAAAAAGTTAGTCAATTGTTCTTCAATATCCTGAGGGATATTGGTTCCTACGAGCACCGAAATATCAGGATTATCCTGATCCAGGATAACTTTCTTCACATCCTGCTCTGAAGACTCCACGATATCCCGGGCCCGCATCTTTAATTGCTATGCTGGATTAGGCTTGGTTGAGGATTTCATTGAGGATGAGTAGCATTCCTTTGCCTCCTCCTGATCACTATCAACTTTGACGACCCCCCAAGGGGTAGGGATCTTGATGCACTGGTGATAAGTCGAAGGCACAGCCTTCATGTCATGGATCCATGGCCTGCCTAGTATGATGTTATAGCAGGATAAGGAGTCCATCACACAGAAGCGTTGTATCGAGTTGACCCCTTCAACATATACTGGTAACTTTATCTCTCCTACGATATTTCTAGCTTCTCCACTGAAACCAACGAGCACAGTGGACTTCGAAGTATTGTCCATCGGAGATACATTCATCCTCTTCAATGTCTCCAGCTGAATTATGTTGACGGAGCTACCATTGTCCACCAATATCCTGCGTACAAAATGGTTAGCAACATATAATGTTATTACGAGAGCATCATGGTGAGGATCCTGGACAGTCTCCCTGTCATCACTATCGAAAGTGATCACTTTATCGGTTGTAAGGGTAGTCATCATAGCTGGTTTATCTCCCTTTCAGTCTTAGCTTCCTTTGCATGTCTTTTGGCCGCCGAATACGAAGTCCCACAAATGTCGGATCCTCCCGAAATAAAGTTAATTATTTTGGCATCTGCTGGGGGTGATGCTGCTCGTTCAGGATCCTGCCCTTTATTCTTCTTTCTTCCCAGCAAATCCTTCAGATACCCTTTGCTTAACAGGTAACTTATTTCTTTCCTTAGAGCAATGCAATCCTCGGTCACATGTCCGAAATCTTCATGGAAGGCACACCATTTGGATTTATCCTTCCAATCAGCTTTCTGCTGATTCTTTCGAGGCCACCTAGCTTTGTCTCCTAAACCCTGCATAGTATACATTAACTCAGGTATATTAACAGAAAAGCAGTATTCAGATAATTCAGGATATTCATCAGGATCCTCGTCTTCAACAACATTCACTTTCTTGTTATAATTTCTACCATATGGCTTGGAGCGATATGGTTTATACGAGGATTCTGATTTCCTGTTGGTTGATTCGTAGGTTGAGGTAGAATTCATCCTCTCTTGCATCTTTTTGTCATCTTCCAAGCGGATATATCTCAAAGCCCTGTTACGAGCTTCGTCGAGATTCCTGCAGGGATTCATTACAAGATCCTGATAAAACTGAGAATCCTTTTGTAACCCCATCTTAAAAGCCTGCACAGCTGTTGCAACATCAAGATGTGGGATATCCAAGGATTCTCGACTAAACTTGTTCACATAATCCCTCAAGGATTCCTGAGGTCCTTGAGTTATCCTGTAAAGATCACTGGTTAGTTTCTAAAAACTCCGACTGCAAGAAAATTGACTATTAAATAAATTAACCAAATGAGCAAACGAAGAAATTGAGTGAGGAGGAACATTTAACAGCCATTTTAAGGCTGATCCTGTCAAGGTAGAACCGAAACCCTTGCATAAGCATGCTTCCTTGAGTTCCGGAGGGATAGGGTTAATCTTCATTCTTTCTCTATACTGGGCAATATGCTCTTCAGGATCCGTAGTCCCATCATACAGTTTCATGTTGGGGGTCTGAAATCTTTTTGACACTTTAATAACTTGGTAATTATTATTTAAACATGTCTAAACATGTTTAACCCGGCGATTCTAAGTTTAGGATCGGTTCGCAACCAAAAGTCGCATAATTTGACTTCTACGTTGACTTTTGGTTATAAGCCGAATTAGACTAGTATGCTGCTGATTTTAGGCTCCGTTATGATCGTATTATAATGTAGCATAACCCTCTGGGATTATATTACATGATCATACTAGTAATCCGAGTCTTATGCAAGTTTCCGCTAATATGCCATACTTTGACTACTATGCCCTTTTAGCAAAAATAAGGTTTTAAACACCAATAAGCTTTCAAACAACTTAGGTACTGATATGTTAACATGTTTAACATATTTTGATGTTATAAATCTGATCATAAATTGAGTTCGCGTATAAGGTCGTGAATTATGCTTTAAAGTGACCAAAATGCCCTTTAGGCGCATATATCGGTTTTAAGCATAATTCCTTATACCAAACTGATTGCCTACTGAATTAATATCATAATTAGGATAATTTGGGATATCAATTCAGATTATAAACTGAGTTTACGCACAAGTTCTTAAATTATGTCTTTAAATGACGATAATGACCTTTTGGCACCTAAAATGGTTTAAAAGCATGATTATCATACGAAACCTTTTTACTACTGATATATCATATTAAATAACATATTTTGGTCATATAAACCTGACCGTAATATCATTTTTCATAAAAGATCGCATATATCGTCATTTAACGACTCAATCGCCGTTTCGGCGCGTAGTATGGTTTTAAACCATAACTACCAATCAAGACTTGTTACCTACTGATTTTATAAATCATCTTAAATATATTTTTACAGTAGGTATATGTTATAAACTCAGATTCCCAAATTAAACCTTCAAAACTATGTGTGAAATTACCAAAATGCCCCTATGAAGCATAGTTTGGTTTTAATCTATGAAACACACATATGTTTGATATCATACTGATATTATATCATTAATAAAGTATTTTAAAAGGATGTTTATGATCGTAACATCAAATTATACCCAAGTTCCTTTTATACGACATTAAATGACCAAAACGCCCTTACGGGGCATAGTTTGATTTTAAAACCTAAATGGGCATACAAGTTGATATCCCACTGATATTATAACTTGTTTAAGGTATATTGGCATACGGAACTTATTCATGACTCGTCCGGTTACTCGTTATCGCTTATACGCGTACGGTTAAACTTACGTAACTAGTTTATGTAAGTTTGCTGAAACGGGTTTAACCTTATTGTTTTTACTTCAAAATCCAGAATGTACTTAGTGTACCCATATTACACAAGTCCTCGTACTTGTTGGGTCTGAATTACATTCTATTCCAGTCATCGCTTAATCTAACGTATCGTACCGTTCTAGATGTTTTAAGCTAGCAGGTCTAAGTCTACGACTTAAATAAGACCGTTAGCATTCTAAATTGGTTATATATTACCATCACTCCAGACTAAAGCCACCCGGTAAAAGCTACCTGCATTTAGATAGATTGGATACGACTGAGTTATTTTGCTGTGAATCAAGTATTAGCTCAGGTAAATACTTTTAACTTATTTTCCCTATACGGGCTTGGGATACGGTATTATAAAAATACCGCTTGGTCGGGTATGAGATCATTTAGTCGGATTGTGATTTAATAAATCTGCATAACCCGTTTTAATCTGTGTTGTTTGATAACATAAACATTGGGGATTAACGACCGTGTCCTGGATATCCTCGGCTCATTAAAGTTAAAAATGGCCACGACCTATGCACGGGGTGTAGGCATACACCCGACAGATGCAAATGCTAAAATATAAATAACCCACGTGTTGGGGATAACTCCTTCGTGGGTTTTGTAAGTGGTGAGTCGGTTAATCATGACCGGCTTCCAAACCGGCCCCATATGTTTGACAAACATGTGAAACAGCATACAAGATTTTATTAAAGATTGTCCCAAGTTATAAATGATTTGTGCCTTGTGCACTTAAATCAATTTTTATAAACCCTTTTAAAAGAGTCAGTTAATTGTATTTACCAGTGAAAACTGACGTATTTTCCAAAAGCTAAGTGGCAGGTACTACTCGTAATAGGCTGGGGGATTGCTTGGTGTCGAAATAGAGGATCTTGCAAATCCTTAAAGATGCCTTAAAGTCTGCTAAACTTCATTTTATACATTCTGTAGTGATCCACCTGTGGAATTGATATTACAGACTCGTCTATAATAAATACTTTGTTATTTTCAGACATTTGAGTTTGTAATAATATTTTATATTCCAAGACTTCCGCTGTGCTATTCTGTGTATGTTTGACCATGATGATATCAACTACGTCACGATACTCCCTACCGGGCCCACCGGTGATACGTGGAAATATCGGGGTGTGACAGGTTGGTATCAGAGCCAACATTGAGTGAATTAAACACTAGGCCTTTGTGTTTAATCTCAATGACACAGTAGCATATTCCTTAGACCTTTTGAGTCTAGACTTAACATAGGAATGTTCTCATCCCTATTAAGTAAACATTGTTTTCGATTTTATGTATTTTAAATAAGTCGCCAAGCAAGGAAGCCGTTGATGGAAATTCTCTTCAATCCGAAGCCAAGAATTGCCAAGCTTCACAATACGGCTAGAATAAGCGTGCGACTGGTGTGGAAGAAAGACCTTTATGGACTCATTCCTAAAACCAAATCTATTGAATTGCAATCAGACTTTAGAGTCCATACCGGAGGTCCCTGAGGCTCAAATTTTAAAAGTCTATGCCAGTGGAGTCCATACCAGGAGGTCCCTGAGGCTCCCGTTTTGAAAATAATGCTAGTAAATGCTGATGATCCTTATTTTATACCTCTAAGTTTTGGAATCCCAGACTTGGATTATATCAGTCAAAACCCAATCTGTGGTCCATATCATTCCTTAACCTTTGAATCCTTAAATTCTGCTTTCTATAACGGATCTTGATTGGAATATTTATCTTATTCACTGAGATCTTCAGCGTCCCTACCGTATATGGTAAACAAAGAAGATAAACAGTCGGAATGAAGCAAGGAAGGCGTTAGAGAATCCTTCTTTCATAATATTCTTTCTCTTTCAAGTCCTTATAAAGACCTATCTCTTCTATAGTGTCCCTGTGTGGACGCACCTTTTGACTTAAGACCCTATATGGGCATTTGCTATATAGTCCTTTCATGGACGTGTGATTTTATTAAAAAATCCCTTTTGTGGATACACTATTTTTAAATAGTCCTCTCGTGGACTTGATATTTTAATATAGTCCTCTCATGGACATTATATTTCATCATAGTCCCTTCGTGGACATACTAGTTCTTCAAAATCCCTTGTGGATATGATATTTTATTATAGTCCTTTCAAGAACATATTGTTTCATTAATAAGTCCCAATGCGGACATATCTTATAGTCCCTTTACGGACTTATATTTCATTTTAGTCCCTGCATGGACTAGAGTTAATTAAAGTCCCTGTGAGGACATCTGTACAGCTAGGCCCTTTTGTGTGCACGTTGTACCAATATAGTCCTTTATGGACATGTTATTGCATTAGAATCCCTTTGGGGATATGCTATTTTGAAATAGTCCCTTTGAGGACATTGGTATTTCATTATAACCCTTATATAGAATTGTAATATTTTATAGTCCCTATACGGACTTATAATTTTTCCTCTTAGTCCTCTGTGGACAAATATATTACTACAAGTCTTGATTAAGGCACTATCGTAAATTCCTAATGATTTATGGAAGATTTTGAGAATTTATATAGGTATTCGTTTCGTCCTTTATCCAACAATAGTTCTGAAATTTTTCTCGAACTTTATTGCTCTGCTAAAAATCTCAAAAGATCCTCTTAATGGTATAACCTTGCCTATATGTCTATGAACATGGCTATGATGGTAAAACCCTCTTAAGATAATTAATCTTTGTTAACATCTGAGAACATGTTAACATTCCTGGCTGTGTGACTTGAGAGACCACACTAGCTTCCAAAAGTACTTGGACTTTTCCAAGCCACCTTCATAGCCTATATGATCAATACGAATCACGGCTACCGAACAACAGTATGAAGTATACATCAAAACATCCAATTAAGATGTATGCCTATGGGCGAAGGTGTATTCATGACAATGATAGTTTTATTTTATAAACTTCTTGTCAAAAGGCGATGAACTATGTTCGACCCTTAAAGATCACTGATCCAAGAGATCATTGATTATGTTTTAATTGTCCTTGTGACAAGGCCTTTTGTGCCATCTAACTGCCCTTTAAGACAAGCCCTGTACTATATGAGGACATCTCTATGACATTGACATTGTGATCTTTATGATCCCCTGTCCAAGGTAATGAGCTGTGCTCAAGCATAATAGTCTACATGGCCAATGCGATCATGGCTAAAATCATCAGTACGATGATTAAATCTGACATCCTTAATGATGTTTTGCCTAAGGGCTATATTATATTGTCCATCTGGGAAAAGGCAATTGTAATCTTTTGTGATTCTTTGCCCAAGGGGGTGAGCCATGCTCAAATCCCATAGTCTATCTGATCATTACGATCCTGGCAAGTATCATCAGCATGATGATCATAATATTAACATCCTTCGTGATGAAATGCCTACGGGCTATACTTTACTCTATTGTCGATAAGACAAAGATAGTGGTGATCTTTATGATCCCCTATACAAAGTAATGGGTTATACCCAACCCTAACAGTCTATATGATCAGTATGATCATGACTAATATCATCAAATGCAATGATGATATATGAACATCCATTAGTAATGTCAATTGGGTTACCTTTGTGCCAAATAAGTCGTCTTTAAAGACAATGACAGTTGTAGTTTATGACTCCCTGTCCAAAGGTGAAGAACTATGTTCAAACCTGGAAGCCCCTAATAAAAAAGATCGCGGCTTATAAACTAATGTCCTTGATAACAAATCAATGAGTTATGTTTTAAACTCATCAATGACAAGCCAATGTGCTATAATTTGTCAATCGTGACAAGTTAACATATTAAATGTTAACATTCCTAGTCACAGGCCACCATGAGCCATATCTAAATGTCCTTTGCGACAAGACCTTCGTGCCATATAATTATTTATGTCCTTCATGACTAGGCTTTATGCCATATATTTTTACGTCCTTCGCGACGGGCATTTATGCCACATATGTATATAATTATAATAAAAGTCATGTAAGGCTAGCCTTCGAGCTATTCATAATCGTCCTTGTGACAAAGACAGTTGTGACATTATGATCCTCTGTCAAACAAATAATGGAATCGCTCCAAACTTTAAGTGCCATTAATGGTCCTTTTGTGACCTGGGCTAAATGTAATGGATATACATTCAAATAACATTCATTAGGAATGTTTGGAAAATAATAGCCTATACGGTTATGGATGCCGTGGCTGATCTATGTAAGGTCATCAGGATGATGACTAACAATTTCTTAACATGATGGTTAGTACCAAGTTTCGAGTATGGCAAACTCGAATGAGGTGGATAACAGTCGCGATACTATTAAGGCGACGAAAGCTAATAATTCTATAGACACAAACCTCAATATCAATGGAGTTAATCTCCAAGTGGTGGTTGACACAGCAGTTGGAAAGGCCATGGAAAAGGTCATGAAACAGTTCAATGAGCCGAATGCTTTTCGCTCTGAATTTCATTCAAAACCTCAATCAATTACTCATGACAAGGGCTTTGTTCACACTTCAATTGTGAAGGATGAACCAAGGGAGGAAGATAACTCCCAGAAATCAAGAAAAAGAGCAATTACGGGCTTAATAAGAACCAACCTAAGTTCAGTAAGAAGCCTGTATGTAAGAGTTGCTATAAAAGACACTGGGGACAGTGTCAAATGAATCAAAGACCAAAGCAGTGTGGCATCTGCAAAGGAACTGGTCATCAGTCCCATGAATGTAGGGACATAAAGAATGCAGCCTGTTACAGCTGTGGTAAGTAAGGCCACATCAGAACTAAATGCCATAAAGTTGCCAAAGAAGGCGCAGCTAAGCCTGGAAAGGCTAAGAAAGGAAATACCTGAATTCGCCTGATGAATGTCAAAAGGCAAAACATAATGTCATCATATACATTCCTTAACATTTGGCAATGATAATTTCTGCTAAGTATCCTGTTTTTATACAGGCAATAATAAGTCTTTCATAGACCATAAGCTTAGCAAAACTTTGATGATATTCATAAGAACTCCAGATTCTAAGTCAGGTAGAACTTAGCAATGAAACCTGAGAGACCGATTCTTCTATTATCGGCGATGATCCTTCTGTAAAATCTAAGAGTACTCTTTCTTCGAATAGAGTACGACAATATATGTTATTTTAATTATTTTTCTCATTGATTTTATCAACTGTGAGTGCCAACTATGATTGACAAAAGCGCCATATGAGGATTTGCGTATCCCAGTGCGTCCCATAGATTATGTCCATGCCTGATCAGTATGGAAGTTTAATGCATGGGGCCACTAAGATATTCCAATGGTCATATTGTACTAAAGTCAGCTAGTGGTATTCAAAGAAGATATCCATAATAAAAATGCCTAAGTAGGCGTCTCTACTTAAGGCATCTGTGCACTCGTAAAACAGATATGTCATTACATGGCACAATCAACGGTAAGTGAACCAAGATCGAAGATTGAAGCTACCTCTATCATATTTGGATAACTTGATTTCTTCTCAGTAGAATTACCCCGTTTTACCCCTAAGGGGCAAAGTAAAGTTAGGATTGACATCCTATTAGGAGCTGTATCTGTTACAAAAAGCTCCATATCGGTTAGCATCAATAGAAATGGAAGAACTGAGGGCTAACCAGATGAGTTATAAAGAAAGGCTTGTACAGCCTAGCTCATTGTCTTAGGAGCTCCGACTACTATTATTGATAAAGGAAAGCACGATGCAATACGCTTGTGTATTGGTTATTGCAACCTAACTAAGAAACGATTAAGAATCGTTATTAGCTACCCAGGATCGTCGATTTGTTTGACTAACTATGAGGGTAGATGATTGCTTAAGATTGATTCAGGTAATAGTTGGAATAACTATCTCACCCTAATTAAGTTCTCCTATAACTGATAGCATTATATAAGCATCAAGGCTGCTCCTTTGGAGACCTTGTTTGGGAGAAATAGCCAACGCCCATTTGTTGGGCAGGAAATTGGGAAAGCCCAATTATCAGGATCGGAGATTTGTCTTAAGGACGATGGATAAGATAATATGGATCCATAATTGTTAGAAAGCTGTCAGTAATTGGTAGAAGAGCAATACGAACAAGATTCTATTGAAAATATCAATATAAAAGAGTGCGATACGTCTCAGTATAAGGGGCAAGTTAAGCTTTGGATATATAAATCATTCGAGAACATCGAATGTGACGGCAGTATAGCTCATAAGCTAAACTTGCCTAAGGAGCTCGGTAGAATTCATGATGTGTTCCACATTTCTAACTTAAAGAAATGCCTAGCTGATAAATCGCTAGCAATGTCTTGTAAAGACATATAGATTGATGAAAGCCTAAGGTTTATTGAAAGACCTATATCGATCAAGGATCGACAGGTTAAGAAACTCCGAAAAGGAGCTTGCACCTATTGAATAGGTCAACTGGAGTACCCGTAAAGGTCCCTAAATTACCGTGGAAGTTAAGTCAATTACACGACAGAAAGTACTTCCATCTTTTTGGAGCAAATCTCCGGGTCGAGATTTCTTTTAAGGGGGTGAGGATGTAACACCTCGTAAAATCGTGTCCAATGATGTGTTGACACGTGTAATGAACCCTAATAAAGTCAAACGTTGACTATGAGGGACAAATTTCGTCAAAATCGAAAAATATGAATATAGAATGACTAAAAGTGTCAAAAAGTGCACAAGTTTGCACTTTCGCGCATATCTAACATTCTGAATATACCCGGGCACCCAAAAATTTATGTTAGCACTAAAATATTTTATTTTAGTGTTTGGCTTTATAAAATTCCACTCGTCGCGTAATTTGGATCGTTTTTCGCGTCCGTTCGTGTTTCGTCGTAATTAGACGAACAACGTGACCGTACGACCAAACGAACCGACATCCGACATGTTTTTGAGCATGTTTTATGTTCCCTATGCTTAGGAATCATTGTAGAGCCTTGAAAATGGCTTAACGGGCTTTAAACATGTCAAATATGGGCTTAAACACATACAGGGACCAAAACTGCAACTTCTGAGAGTTGTTTGATATGTGCAGGCCGTAGCCTACGGCCCCTGCAGCGTAGGCTACGCCCAGGTCTGGGCATCTTTGTTTTTTTTTTTGCTTGCAGCCCACTCCATTCACTTCTTAACCAATCAAAAACGATTCCTTGGGCTCCAAATCAAGTTGGACAGCTGGGGTAACACCTGTAGTGATCCTAAAGATCCATCTAACACTTGTCTCAATCCAAATTATATCCAGAAACCTATAAATAGTTGATGTATCCATTCATTTCAATTGCCATTTATCATTCTAACTTCTCTACTCACAAATCTGGAGCTCCTGATCTGATTGGGACTTATATTCTTGTAGAAAAGATAGCTAGGACTCATGTAAGTGTCTTAAGCCCTCTCATTAGTTCAATTTCATTGTTTACAAACCGAAAAGTCAAGTATCGTAAATTAACTTTGACTTTCGGTTTAAACTCTAATGGTCTGACCACTGATCAAATTGAATGTGGGTATAAGACCATAGATAGGTAGGTGATTAACCCTTAAAAGGGCACCTCCTAATTCCTTCGTTTGCTTAGTTAATTGTCGGGTCAAACTATTTAATTAAAAAGTCAAACTTGGCAGAATTGTGATTAATAAGTAAAACCAATAATACAAGGGTTATAAATTATATTTGACACTTTAATAACTTGGTAATTATTATTTAAACATGTCTAAACATGTTTAACCCGGCGATTCTAAGTTTAGGATCGGTTCGTAACCAAAAGTCGCATAATTTGACTTCTACGTTGACTTTTGGTTATAAGCCGAATTAGACTAGTATGCTACTGATTTTAGGCTCCGTTATGATCGTTTTATAATGTAGCATAACCCTCTGGGATTATATTACATGATCATACTAGTAATCCGAGTCTTATGCAAGTTTCCGCTAATATGCCATACTTTGACTACTATGCCCTTTTTAGCAAAAATAAGGTTTTAAACACCAATAAGCTTTCAAACAACTTAGGTACTGATATGTTAATATGTTTAACATATTTTGATGTTATAAATCTGATCATAAATTGAGTTCGCGTATAAGGTCGTGAATTATGCTTTAAAGTGACCAAAATGCCCTTTAGGCGTATATATCGGTTTTAAGCATAATTCCTTATACCAAACTCATTGCCTACTGAATTAATATCATAATTAGGATAATTTGGGATATCAATTCAGATTATAAACTGAGTTTACGCACAAGTTCTTAAATTATGTCTTTAAATGACGATAATGACCTTTTGGCACCTAAAATGGTTTAAAAGCATGATTATCATAAGAAACCTTTTTACTACTGATATATCATATTAAATAACATATTTTGGTCATATAAACCTGACCGTAATATCATTTTTCATAAAAGATCGCATATATCATCATTTAACGACTCAATCGCCGTTTCGGCGCGTAGTATGGTTTTAAACCATAACTACCAATCAAGACTTGTTACCTACTAATTTTATAAATCATCTTAAATATATTTTTACAGTAGGTATATGTTATAAACTCAGATTCCCAAATTAAACCTTCAAAACTATGTGTGAAATTACCAAAATGCCCCTATGAAGCATAGTTTGGTTTTAATCTATGAAACACACATATGTTTGATATCATACTGATATTATATCATAAATAAAGTATTTTAAAAGGATGCTTATGATCGTAACATCAAATTATACCCAAGTTCCTTTTATACGACATTAAATGACCAAAACGCCCTTACGGGGCATAGTTTGATTTTAAAACCTAAATGGGCATACAAGTTGATATCCCACTGATATTATAACTTGTTTAAGGTATATTGGCATAAGGAACTTATTCATGACTCGTCCGGTTACTCGTTATCGCTTATACGCGTACGGTTAAACTTACGTAACTAGTTTATGTAAGTTTGCTGAAACGGGTTTAACCTTATTGTTTTTACTTCAAAATCCAGAATGTACTTAGTGTACCCATATTACACATGTCCTCGTACTTGTTGGGTCTGAATTACATTCTATTCCGGTCATCGCTTAATCTAGCGTATCGTACCGTTCTAGATGTTTTAAGCTAGCAGGTCTAAGTCTACGACTTAAATAAGACCGTTAGCATTCTAAATTGGTTATATATTACCATCACTCCAGACTAGAGCCACCCGGTAAAAGCTACCTGCATTTAGATAGATTGGATACGACTGAGTTATTTTGCTGTGAATCAAGTATTAGCTCAGGTAAATACTTTTAACTTATTTTCCCTATACGGGCTTGGGATACGGTATCATAAAAATACCGCTTGGTCGGGTATGAGATCATTTATTCGGATTGTGATTTAATAAATCTGCATAACCCGTTTTAATTTGTGTTGTTTGATAACATAAACATTGGGGATTAACGACCGTGTCCTGGATATCCTCGGCTCATTAAAGTTAAAAATGGCCACGACCTATGCACGGGGTGTAGGCATACACCCGACAGATGAAAATGCTAAAATATAAATAACGCACATGTTGGGGATAACTCCTTCGTGGGTTTTGTAAGTGGTGAGTCGGTTAATCATGACCGGCTTCCAAACCGGCCCCATATGTATGACAAACATGTGAAACAGCATACAAGATTTTATTAAAGATTGTCCCAAGTTATAAATGATTTGTGCCTTGTGCACTTAAATCAATTTTTATAAACCCTTTTAAAAGAGTCAGTTAATTGTATTTACCAGTGAAAACTGACGTATTTTCCAAAAGCTAAGTGGCAGGTACTACTCGTAATAGGCTGGGGGATTGCTCGGTGTCGAAATAGAGGATCTTGCAAATCCTTAAAGATGCCTTAAAGTCTGCTAAACTTCATTTTATACATTCTGTAGTGATCCACCTGTGGAATTGATATTACAGACTCATCTATAATAAATACTTTGTTATTTTCAGACATTTGAGTTTGTAATAATATTTTATATTCCAAGACTTCCGCTGTGCTATTCTGTGTATGTTTGACCATGATGATATCAACTACGTCACGATATTCCCTACCGGGCCCACCGGTGATACGTGGAAATATCGGGGTGTGACATTACCGGTCTGAGGATTCTGGCTATATCCTGAAGCATATCCTGAGCTCCTCAAAGTTGACATCCAGACCGAGGAGGGTATCTCAGGGGTATGATTCTGAGGATGGCTTGGGACGATGTTACCCCGGTTGTCCTCAGTGTAAACTGCAGAACTGAAGTTCAAAGCCCTAGGCTGTATAGGAGTGACAGTTTCTTCAGCAGGTCTACTTGGGCCGGATTTCAAGAGTTGTATTTCTCTCATCAGCATCCGATTAGTTTCCTGCTGCTGCCTCATCTGTTCCTGTACACTACCAAACAAATTCAGAATTTCATCATTAGATGCCAAAACAGGACCGGATCCTTGGGTATTGGGAGCGGGGATAACATCCCGAGCTACATGACTTTCAGCTCCGTGAGATGAAGCTTGCATTCTTGGAGGAGGAGGTGGAAGCACCGAACCAATTGTTGCAGAGGTTGTAGAAGACATGGTGGAAGAGCTCATGTTTGATCTCGAGGCCATTGAAAACAATTTAGAAAAAGTTTTGACAAAATAAAACCGAGTAATGATTTTACTAAAGTTTTTAGCAAAAATAGCACCACTTGCCCCACGGTGGGCGCCAAATTGTTTTGGTCAAAAATTACCGAAGCAATTAAGTGAACAAATTAGTTAAGTGAGGTAGTGTGCTAGAAATATGCGTGAAAAATATGTTATTCAAGTTAAGTGTAAAAACAGTTTCAGGATACGGCTCAGGATATAGAGCTGTATCTGTGATCAAACAATGAGCGAAAAAGTAAAGGTTGACACGTGATGTACGAGGAAAGCCCTTGATCAATCTAGATCGCCGGCACAAAACCTCGGGAGCTGACAATCGCAGCTGCCTTGTTTTTTTATTACTTCAAATATCAGGATACAGTGCAGGATGTGGTGCGGATCAACTAGGTGTTACAATGTAATTCGAATACAAGTGTTTGTGTGTAGTGTTTGCAGTGAGCTAGAGAGCAAAAGTGTGTGTGAAAAATTGCGTGCCTTAATCTAATCCGCCCCCATCTATTTATAGTAAAAGAAATGCAACAAACTATCCTAAATAACCGGGATCCGGCGAATATTCCCCACTCGAACGTTATAGACCTGGTCTTTCGGGTTCAACGTCTCTCACATAACAGATACGCCCGAGTCTTGAGGAGAAGAAGTCCATCTGACCGTTAGTAACCCACAACCTCTAACCTGCACGTGGTTAATTCAATTAACCTCAGGATATCGCCCAGGATGTTAGCAATATCCTAATCCAGTATCCTGATCACAAGCAAACAACCAAAAGCATGATATTAGTCAAGATATGAATGCTCAGAAAATGACCCATAACACCTTTGCTATGGTGTTTGGTACATTCAACATATTTTTGATATATATATGATGTTAACCGTAGGTTTATGTGCTGTGAATTTTGCTTTCGTTACAATATTTTCATGTGTTTAATTACTTTGATTAGGTATCACGAATGAATGATGGCTGTGACATGTTATATTGTGTTAGTCGTCCTAGCGTTGCGCTGTATTGTGTTGTGCTTGGAGAACTTTACAACGTTTGTTCTATCGTTGAGCGCGTAGTTTTATTCGTGCATACGAAGTGATCGTGTTATAGGTTATTGTGTTGACCCGGCTGTGCTCAACCTTGGAGGTCTTACAATGTTTGTTTCACCATGTGTACGATGTTTTCGTGTGTAGATGGGTATGAAGTGGCACCCGGGTTGATAGGCTTTGGTTGTGTGTATTTGACCCGGCTGTGCGCTTAGCTGCGACGAGCCTTGGAGGTCTACAACGTTTCCTGTGTCTCGGCCATTGGTGTTTTCGTGTATACCCGAAGTAATATATGCAGTTGTAACAAAAATTCACAGAAGATAAGATATCCAACACTTCTTAAATTAAAGTTTACTGTTGTCACACCCCGATATTCCACGTATTACCGGTGGGCCCAGTGGGGAGTATCGTGACGTAGTTGATATCATCATAGTCAAATAATCACAGTTCAATGCACAGCGGAAGTCTAAAAGTAATAATATTACAAACCGATTCGAAAGTAACATTTAATATTACAACGGGTTGTAAAAGGATCCACAGGCGGATCAAAGATAAAACGAAATATTGTTCAACAGATTTAAGCATCAAAAGCTTGCAAGACTCTTTATTTGATACTAGGAATAGCCAGCCCATTTCGCTTAGTACCTGCACTTAACCTTTTTGGAAAATACGTCAGTTTTCACTGGTAAATACAATTAACCGACTCATTTTGAAAATGTTTAAGAAAATTGATTTAAATGCACAAGGCACAAATAATCTTTTATAACTTGGGATAATTATTTAAAAATAATCTTGTAAAAGATTTATATGTTTGTCATACATTCAGTAGCCCGGGTTAGAAATATCGGGTTAAAGATTAATAGACACACCACATAATATAAACCCATGGCAAGTTATTCTCAACGAGTGGGTATATCTTTTTACGTACGCACCGACAGGTGTATGCCTACACCCCGTGCTTAAGTCGTGGCCATTTCAATGAATGAGCCGATGATATCCAGGACACGGTCATTAACCCCCCAAAGGCTTAAAACAAACAAAACAGATTAAACGGGTTATCTCAATGATTTAACCATTATTCGATTAAAGATTCAATACCCGACCAAGCGGTATTATTAAATACCGTACCCCAAGCCCGTATAAGGGAAAATAAGTTAAAAGTATTTACCTGAGCAAAAATATAATTTTTATCCCAGCCGTATATCAACCAGCAAGTACAGATAGCTTTTACCGGGCTCCTAATCTGGAACGGAGGTTTTTAATAACCTATTAGATTCCTAACGGGTCTTACTTAAGCTATTACTTAGACCGGTTAGTTTTAAAGAAAGGTATACGGTTCAAAACGCAAGATTAAACGAAGACCGGATTAGAATGTGATTTAGACCCGACAAGTATGAAGACTTGTATAATAAGGGTAAACTAAACACATTCTGGATTTTGAAGAGAAAATGATAAGGTTTGACCCGTTTCGGTTAATTTATGCAAACTAGCTACATAAACCGCACCGAACGCGGAAATGCATAACGGGTAACCAAATGAGTCATATACAGGTTTCACAAGTTAATATGCTCAAAATATGTTGTGATATCAGTAGGATACCTTCCATTATGCCCAAAACGAATTTAAAATCAAATTAAGTCTCGTAAGAGTATTTTGGTCATTTTAAAGCTTATAAAAGAGGTTAAATAGTAATATGAGTTTATGGTCTAAAATAATCAGTAAAAATATTTATTTTAATGAGTTATATCAGTAAGATACCATACATATGTAAAATTTATCTTTTATGACCAAACTATGCACCGAAGGAGCATTTTGGTCATTTTACATATGCTTTAAGGGTCAAATTTGGAAATCTGAGTTCAAAACTTTTACTTACTGTTGAAGTATAAAATTTATTCATAACATCAGTAGGTAAAAAGCCTTAGGTGCTAAATATGGTTTTAAACCATACTATGCGCCTAAATCGCATAAAAGTCGGTATTTGACGGTATTCGGGTTGATTAATAAAATCTGAGATTTTGATCCGCCTCTACTATTTAAAATAATTTATTTAATGTATAAAATCAGTAGAAAAAGATTTGACATGTAAAGGATGTGTAAAACTCATTTTATTAGCAAAAATGGCATAACCGTCAATTACCGGGTTAATGCAAGAATCCTATGTTATGATCAGTTTAAAATTAACCAAAAATTTTCAAAAATCCCTAAATATTATATAATAACAGTGGGCAAAAAGTTTGGTGTCGAAACTTGGGTTTAAATAGGTTTTATGCCAAAAATGCCGATTAATTAATAAAAATCCTTCAATTTACGATATCGAGCATAACTCCTAATTTAGACCACAAACTGATGTCAAATTTTAGGACATGCTTAAAAATCAGTAATAAAGGTTTTTGTCCTCTCACATTTTCATAAATATCGTTTTAATATCAAAAGGGCATAATGGTCAACTTTTAAGCATTTAACGGAAACATGCATATAAATCAGATTTAATAGGAACCATATAGTATAATCTCAGAGGGTTATAATAACCTATAATATGGTACTAAAGGAACCCTAAGGCATATCTAAACTAAGCTAAATCGGGTCAGAACTGAAAGTCAAAGCAAAAGTCTACTTTTGCTACTTTCGGTTCCGAACCGAGCCTAAACTCAGAATTGTCGGGTTGAACATGCCTAAACATTTTCTTATATTATTTACCAAGTTATTTTTGTGCTTAAACATGTTCCATAACTTCTACATTATGAGTTATGAATTTATTTGCAAAAATGGATTCTGTTGACTTTTTAATAATAAGTTTGACCCGATATTTGACCAAGTTAGAGTGATAATCAGTGGGCGCCCTTTTAAGGGTTTATTTCCTACATAATTACCAACTCATAGCCAATTTCAATTCAAATAATGGCTGGACCATTAGTGATTAATCACTAAGTCAAAGCTTAATTACGATGGCTTTGACTTTTGGTCATTAAACTAATAAAACTTAAACTAGAGAGACTAAGAATGCTTACTAGAGTACTTAGCACGAAAATAGAACTGGGGAAAACTTCTTAGAGCTCCAAGGGACTCCAGAGAATGAGTTGTGAAGCAAATTTCAAGTGTGCAAATGAACTAGTGCAACAAAGGGCCTTTATATAGTAAAATGGAAGCTCCAAGATCCTTGCATGTGTCCCTATGATGTTCTCAGATGTTCCCAGGTGTCCCTAGTGCATGAAAAACCATTGGCACAGTCTCTGGTATCGAATTCAGGCATGCAAAGGCGGTGGAACTGGCTGAACATGCAGCTGTCAAGTTTTTTTGGTCGCTGGTGCTGCTCACGCGGGCCGCGTAAGACTCAGAAAGTGTCTACGCGGGCCGCGACACTCCTCTATGACCGGAAAACAACTTTCATTAATTGCAGTTTTGTTCCTGGTCCATTATAAGTTTATTTAACTTCTATTTATTACACTTATGACCCCCATACTTAACTTTTAAGGGCCTTGGGTTATTATTTAACTCCGTTAGGCTCCCGGTTAGTCGCACGATCGCCCGAAAAGTCTTGTTTTCTTCGAAACTCCACAGAATTTATATCCGAAATTCTTGAGAACCAAATGTATAATTATTACAATGTTTTTGGGTTTGTTAAAAGGTCATTCAGAGGTATCTTTTAACATGTTAACACTTTTAACCCCTATGTTTCGTAAAATCCTTATTTTAAGCACAAACGACTTTCTATGTTCGACAAATTATTCGTTTAAGAATACGAACGTTGTGTGAGGTCAAACAGAGGCACAAAAAAACCATGTTGACACTTTGGATCCTTTTACTAACATATTTACACTATTTGACAATTTTAGTCCCTCAAGATCAATCCATTACACGTTTAAAGTCCATGACACGTGTCTTTATTATATTGGTCGTGATTTTACGAGGTGTTACATCCTCACCCCCTTAAAAGAAATCTCGACCTCGAGATTTACTAAAACAAATGAGGGTACTTCTGTTTCATTGTGGATTCAACCTCCCACGTGTATTCTGGACCTCTACGGGCATCCCATTTTACCTTCACAATCGGCACATGCTTCTTTCGAAGTTTCTTAACCTGTCGATCCTCGATTGACAAAGGTTTTTCAATGAACTTTAAGCTTTCATCAATTTGCACGTCCTTGTGCGACATCGCTAGCGACTCATCGGCTAGACATTTCTTTAGGTTGCAGATGTGGAACACATTATGTATTCCACTGAGCTCTTCTGGCAGATTTAACTTATAATTCACAGTTCCTACGCATTCGATGATCTCGAATGGTCCTATTTACCTAGGGCTTAGCTTGCCCTTTTTACCAAAACGCATCACCCCTTTCCAGGGTGATACCTTAAGTAACACCTTGTCACCTACCTCGAATTTCAGAGGTTTACGCCTTTTATCTGCGTAGCTTTTCTGCCTATCCCTGGAAGCTTTGAGACGATCACGTATCTGCACAATCTTATCTGTCATCTCCAGGACTATATCAGGTCCTGTTAGTTGGGCATCACCAATTTCCGCCCAACAAACTGGCGTCCTACACTTTCTTCCATACAAAGCTTCGAAAGGTGCTGCTTGAATACTCGAGTGATAGCTATTATTATATGAAAATTCAATCAAAGGAAGATGATCATCCCAACTTCCTCCTAAATCAATAACACAAGCTCGTAACATATCCTCAAGCGTTTGAATCGTACGCTCGCTTTGCCCATCCGTTTAAGGATGATATGCAGTGCTGAAATTTAATCGAGTGCCTAAAGATTGCTGGAAGCTTTTCCAGAAATGCGATGTGTATCTTGTATCCCTATCGGAGATAATAGACACTAGCACTCCGTGGAGAGATACAATCTCATACACGTACAACTGAGCTAGCTTGTTGGAGCTGTGAGTTTCTTTAATCGGCAAGAAGTGGGCTGACTTAGTCAGTCTATCTACTATAACCCAAATAGTATCATTTCCTCGCTTTGTCTTTGGTAACTTTGTGATAAAATCCATGGTTACCATTTCCCATTTCCAGGTGGGAAGTTCAGGCTGTTGTAGCAAACCTAACGCCTTTTGATGCTCTGCTTTAACTTGTGCGCACATCAGACATTTAGCCACATAAGTGGCTATAGATTTCTTCAAACCTATCCACCAATAATTTGCCTTTAAATCCTGGTACATCTTATCACTACCAGGATGAACAGAATATTTGGAGCTATGAGCTTCTTGAAGAATCACATCCCTAAGTTCTCCATAGATTGGAACCCACATTCGTCCATTCAATCTTAAGATTCCATTCTTGCCATACGATAACTGTTCAACAGTTACGCCTAACTTCTCATTTGGATAGTTAGCTTCTAATAGAACTCCCTTTTGAGCGGCTAACAATCTTTCATTCAAACTGTTCTTTAACTCAATGCTCTTGGCATTGATCCTAATAGGCTTAACCCTCTCTTTTCTGCTTAAGGCATCAGCGACTACATTCGCTCTGCCTGGATGATATCGGATTTCACTGTCAAGTTTTTTGGTCACTGGTGCTGCTCACGCGGGTCGCGTAAGACTCAGAAAGAGTCTACGCGGGCCGCGACACTCCTCTATGACCGGAAAACAACTTTCATTAATTGCAGTTTTGGTCCCTGGTCCATTATAAGTTTATTTAACTTCTATTTATTACACTTATGACCCCCATACTTAACTTTTAAGGGCCTTGGGTTATTATTTAACTCCGTTAGGCTCCCGGTTAGTCGCACGATCGCCCGAAAAGTCTTGTTTTCTTCGAAACTCCACAATTAATATCCGAAATTCTTGAGAACCAAATATATAATTATTACAATGTTTTTGGGTTTGTTAAAAGGTCATTCAGAGGTATCTTTTAACATGTTAACACTTTTAACCCCTATGTTTCGTAAAATCCTTATTTTAAGCACAAATGACTTTCTATGTTCGACAAATTATTCGTTTAAGAATACAAACGTCATGTGAGGTCAAACAGAGGCACAAAAAATCATGTTGACACTTTGGATCCTTTTACTAACATATTTACACTATTTGACAATTTTAGTCCCTCAAGATCAATCCATTACACGTTTAAAGTCCATGACACGTGTCTTTATTATATTGGTCGCAATTTTACGAGGTGTTACAACTGCGTTGGGCACGTGGCCATTCATTAAAGGTAAAGATAAAACCGTTGCCTTTTACATATAGCATTTCCTCAGTTGCTGAGCATTCCAAGTCCTGGGGACTTCTTTGTTTTAAAGCGTGTGCAGCTTGTACGCTCGTTTCCCGAGGACTTCGTCGATGATGTAAGGTCCTTCCCACTTGGGAGCCAGTTTGCCCCGTCTTTCGGCATTGGACGCTTCATTGTCCCTCATGACGTAGTCTCCGGGGTTGAAGGTGCAAATTCTGACCTTGCTGTTGTAGTATTTTTCTCGTTTGGTCTTGTATTTTGCCTCGTTGATTGCTGCCATCTCTCTTCTTTCTTCTAGAAGGTCTAAATACAACCTTCTTTCCTCCTCATTGTTAACCATATTCATTGAGAGCAACCTTGGAGATGGCAGGCCGATCTCCGCAGGAATCACGACTTCAGATCCATAGACTAGGCTGAACGGTGTTTCGCCGTTGCTTGTCTTTGGCATAGTTCTATGGGCCCATAATATGATGGGCAACTCATCTACCCATCCTCGTCGCTGCGTCCCGAGCCTCGCCTTTATACCATCTACGATGCTCGTGTTGACTGCCTCCACTTGACCATTTCCCTATGGGTGTGCCACTGAGGAGAAGGTATGTTCGATATTCAGCTCTTTAAACCAGTTCTGGAGGTCTTTGGCGGCGAAGTTCGTTCCGTTATCGGTTATGATTCTCAGAGGTAGCTCGAAACGACAAATTATTTGTTCCCAAATGAACCTTCACACCATGGTAGATGTGGTTGATGCCAGTGCCTTTGCTTCCACCCATTTTGTGTAGTAGTCTACTGCGACTATGATAAACTTTACCGCTCCTGGGGCTTCTGGAAAAGGACCAACCATATCTATACCCCATTGTTGAAACGGCCATGCCGTTGTGAGTGGGACCGGCTCATTCTTTGGGCGCATTGTTTTTGGGGCGTGTCTCTGGCAACCGCTGCATTTCCTCAAGACCTTGACTGCATCCAGGTGCATCCCGGGCCAATAGTATCCTGCGTTCATTACTTTTGCTACCACGATTCTTGGCCCGGCATAGATGCCACAAATGCCTTCATGTACTTCGCAAATCAAATAATTAGCATCTTCTGGATCTACGCATCGCAGTAACGGTCCGAGGTACGATTTCCTATACAGAATGCCATCGTTCATTTGATAATGCTCAGACTTGTACTGTATCTTTCTTGCCTCAGCTTTGTTTTCTGGCAGTATTCCGGACTGGAGATACATGATGATCGGCGTCATCCAGGATGTTGTCCCCAGTTGGATAACGTTTACCTGCCTTAATGGTACCGATGGGTTGGTTAGGACTTCAATGCGCACGTCTTTGGCCAGATGTTGGAAGCTGGTTGATGCGAGTTTGCTTAGTGCATCTGCTGGCTTGTTCTCGCTTCTGTTGATGTGATGCACCTTATAAGAATTGAAGCTTTGAAGCAGAGTTCTTGCTTGTTCTAGATACAATGCCATAACGTCTCCTTTGGCATCGTACTGGCCATTGATTTGTCCTGCTATGAGCATGGAGTCTACGTGTGCTTCTATGTGTTTGACCCCCATTTTGATTGCTAAACGTAAGCCGGCAAGAAAAGCTTCGTATTCGGCCTCATTATATGTGCTTTTGAAGTCTAACCTGATGGCGTATGTGAACTCATGTTTTTCCGAGCTTACCAACCTAAGTTCTGCCCCTGCGCCATCTTCATTAGATGCGCCATCCGTGTACAGTAGCGATGGTTCTTCTGAATGTTGCTTTTCGGCCTTCTCCATTGCCTTGCATTCTCTGTCTTTGTCATCGGGCACCTCTGTCAAGAAATCGGCTAACACTTGACCGTTGATCGCCGGCCTTGGTCTAAAGACCACGTTATGGCCTCCCAGTTCTATAGCCCACTTTGCTGATCTTCCGGATATCTCCGGTCTTGCGAGGATGTTGCTAATGTTGTAATTTGTTAGGACATGAATGACGTGGTTGGCAAAGTATCTGCGCAATCGTCTTGACGCGTGAATCAGTGCAAGAACCAACTTCTCCATTATGGCATATCTTGTTTCTGGGTCATTCAAGGTGCGAGAGACGTAGTATACTGGCGTTTGTATGCCTTGTCGGTCCACCAATAGAACTGCTCCTATCGCTTTTTCCGATGCTGACAGGTACGTCACCAGGGGTTCGCCTTTCATTGGTGCTGTCAGCGCTGGCAATCGTATGAGACAGTCTTTCATTTCTCGGAATGAATGTTCGGCTTCCGGAGTCCACTGGAACTGATTCTTTTTTACGCAGTTGCGAAGGGTTTTGATTAATGGAAAATATTTTGCCGCATGATTGGCAAGGAAGCGGTTGAGTGCTGATAACCGTCCTGCCAAGTTCTGCATTTCCTTTATCGTTGATGGTGAAGGCATCCGCTCTATCGCTTGTACCTTTTTAGGGTTGACCTTGAAACCGTCCTTGGTAACGATGAAACCCAGGAACTTCCCTTCTTCCATCCCGAAAGAGCACTTCGCTGGATTCCGTTTAATGTTTACCCCACGCAAGGTATCGAATGTTTTCTGGATGTTTACCAACATCATGCTTTCCTCCTAACTCATAATGACCAAGTCGTCCATGTATACCTCGATATACTTACCTATGGCATCGCTAAAAGTTTCGTTCATCAGTTTTTGGTAAGTTGCAACTGCATTCTTTAGACCGAAGGGCATTTTTGTATAACAATACAACCCTGTCGGTGTGCGGAACGCAGTTTTGTCTTCATCTTGGATAGCCATCTGCACCTGATGGTATCCTTTATAACAATCGAGGAAACATTTCCACCTGAAGGACGCCAGTGAATCGATTTTCTCGTCAATTTCTGGTAGAGCATAACAATCGCGCAGGCATGCTTTGTTCAAATCCTTATAATCCACGCACATTCTCCATCCTCCGTTTCCCTTTGGGACCATTACTGGGTTGGCTACCCAGGTTTGGTAACGAACTTCCCTAATAATGCATGCATTTAGCAATTCTGTGATTTGTTCTTGCATGGCGTCGTGCTTTATGTCTCCTAGATGGCGTTTCGTATGTACCACAGGTTTAGCATTCTCAGAAACATTCAGTCTGTGTTCTGCTCTGTGCCGTGGAACGCCAACCATATCGGCCGGGGTCCAGGCGAACACGTCCATGTTCTCGAATAGCAATTTTTTTAGCGCTGCGCGCGTGAGATCTGACATTGCTGGGCCCAAGGTGACAGTTTGCTCTAGATACTTGTCGTTTAGTATCCATTTTTCAGGTTCTGCGCGCGGTGTGGGTTTGCTCGTTTTTGCTGGTCTGATTTCATCGGTTGTGAGGACCTCTTTGCTTGCGTAAATTATTGCTATCCCTGTCTCTATTGGGAAACCAACAGCTGAATGTGGTCCTGAATAAATCGTATTAAAATCCCCTTGGGACTCTCTTCCCAAAAGGATATCATGTCTTGAGTTTGCTGGCAACACCATGAATGTGACTTCTTCCATTCTTGAGTTCTTTCCGTCCGAGAGCAGCACCGGGAACGATATCTGACCGAGAGGAAAAATGGCCTCGTTGCAGAAACCAGTTAGTGGGTAATCTACTGGTTCTAGGCGCGCTTTATCCTCTTGGTCCAGTTGATTAAAGCACTGTTCGTAGATGATATCCACGGTGCTCCCTGGATCTATGAAAATGTAGTCAGTCTGGTAATGACCGAACACGCCAGGAATAACGATGGGTCTTCGTTCTCTTGGACCTCCTCGCACCACAGGGAAAACGACTTGTTTTTCGTGCCAAGAATCGTCTTGGGCGCGCTTGTTGTAGTTCTTTCGCGGTCTTCGTTGACCCCCCTGGATCATGTGAGTTTCTAGCTTTCGAAGCCTTTTGTTGTCTGGGCCTTCTTCCCTTCTTTGAATTTGGCGATTATCACGCTTTCCTCCTTTAACCAGATGGGTGAGCTGCCATCTTTCAAAGCTCTTTCTATTTCTTGCCTCAGACTAAAGCAGTCGTCGGTTAAATGACCCGTATCCTTGTAGAATTCGCAGAAAAGATTTGGGTAATGGCCCCTTTTGTTTCGCATCTGCAGAGGAGGTTTGAAGTGGTGGTTCTCGGTTGACAGGACCTGGGAGGGGGTTTTTTGTCAGAAGCGTCCACTGCTTATCTCTGTTTTCTTTCTTAACTTCTTTGCAGTGACTGATTTGGTTGATCGTGGCTCGCGCGTCTTCTTTTAACGGACTCCTTTCTCTGTAGCCATATGTCTTCCATGAGTGGCCTTTGCCTTTCTTATTGCGTCGATCATGTTGGCTATAATTGTAGTGACGGCTATCATCGCCGGTCAATTGTTTATCAGTTCGCGCAATTGTCTTTGCTGCTTCGATGAAGGTGTCGCAATCTTTGGGGCCTCCGTCTCTTCCTTTTAACCTTTTGATCAGGTCATCACATTTTACGACCCTCATGAAGTGTGCGCGCATCATCTTCTCACCCACATCTCCGATTTCCAGACATTCTTTGTTATATCTGGTGATGAAATCTTCTATGCTTTCATGATCTTTCCTCCATATATTTAGGCAATCAGCTGGGTCTCTGGTGTGCCTCCGTTGTTGGGAGAAATGTGTGAGAAACTTATCTCAAAAATCCATCCAGGATTTGATTCTTCCTTCAGGTAGGATATCAAACCAGACACGCGCCGCGCCGACGAAGGTTTGAGCGAATAGATGACACCAAGTTGGTAATGTCCAGCCACCTGTTAATCCTGCGCCGTTGAAGACTTGGAGTTGATCATCGGGATCAGTTAAGCCATTGTACTTGCCCACGTTGTGTGGCAGTTTTGTCTTGTTGATATCAACTGTTGTGATCTCCCTAATAAACTTCGACTTTTCGGCTATGCCTTCTAGGCGATAACTTAGCGAATAATCATGTTCTGCATTTGGACTGTATCCCGCGCGCTTGTGGGGTTTGTACGCTTCGTGGTTTGGTGGTAATCTGCTGAAGACTGTATTTTCTTGCTTATATGTCGTGTCATCGTCTTCGTTGTAACTGTTCCATTCGTCATTTATGTTGCGCGGGCCCAGGCGGCTGTGTACTGATCTCTTCTGTTGGTGAGTATTCTGCACATAGTTGCTTTCAGTTTCGCCATATGTATCGCGCATGTCATGCGCACTTTGTCTTCTTATGCTGGCTATTTTCTCGTGCTGCTGGATTCGCGCGTGCGTCTGCAGAGGAATATGAGCGCTTGGTGCTTTTTGTGGTGGAGTAACAAAAGCGGACTGATTTGCTTGCGCTTGGAGCAAAGCTTGCTGTGCGCTTAACTGCGCATAGACAAAGATGATGTCTGCTTGGCGTACCAGGAGGCCAGAGTTTCTCCTTCAGGTAGCCCTAAGAATGCTGAAAAATTCAACTGCATTTGACCCGATGGTGCTGAAGGACCAGCCCCATGGTTTGGTGCCGGAACTTCTGGAGGTGTTTGGTTATCCACCCCGAGTGAAGGTTGGAGAGTAGCTTCGTTTGTTCTTTGATTGATAACTCTGGAGGTGCTCCCAAAGATATCGGGTAACTCATTGTTTACTTGCCCCTCTCTGACGGTCTCGTTCCCTTGATACCTTTGGACGTGAGTGGTGTCCGTAATCAGTTCGAAGGAAAGACTTCTCCGTCCATGTGAGGGGAAGGGTTTGGTTCAGTCATTTAGAGAGCTTTGTGAAGAAAAAGGAGATGAAAATGGTTTGCGAAAAATGCGGTGGGCGCCAATGATGAAACACTGGTTAACACCGAAGGTTAACTAGCTGGGTCGTCTCTTATGTGGGTTCAATCTCCTTCTCTACTCGCCTGTGACAGTGATCCTGCAAAACAGCAAACCGTTAGCTCGTTAAGAGGGGAATATGGGGATTTCCCTCTTAACCGGGCTCCGGCGTGAGAATAAGTATTGTTCTGAGGAGAAAATAGTGTGTATTGTAGGTGATGAATAAGGAGAACAGAAATGGATAACCTGAATGATGAAGGGTCCTATTTATAGCCGGAGGGTGAAGGAGGGATGAGCGACCTTGCCAGCTGCTATTGGGCGCCAGCTGTCCGACCAAGGGGAATATCCTCTTGGTCTCCTCTGCTGTGGTCAGGATAGTGGTCCACGTGGCGCGCCATCATTTGTCCATGCTGGAGAAATTGTACCGCAGCTGTCGGTCTGTCCCCAGGTTGTGTCGCAGGTCTACATGGCGCCCGATTAGTGGTGACACGTGTTGTCTTTGTTGTCTGGAGGAGCATCTTCGGTGCCACCTTGACGTCTTCTAGAAGGTTCTAGAAGCTTCTGGATTTACTTGCTAATGTAGGCGCCATGTTGAACGGAAAAAATGGTGTGGTCCCTGCCATGTGTGCATGGAATTGGAACCATACCTCTTCAAATATATACCGATCTAAAGCTTTAAAGCGTTCTAGAAGACTTCAACTCATTCCACATGGGTTTGAATCCTAATAGGTTTAGGATTACATCTTTATAAGGGTTATGTAATTCATTTATTCGGTGTGGAGATTTTAGATTTGTGTATAATTTAAGAGTCGATGTCTTGTCTTCGATATTTGTTTGATTCGATGTAGGCCATCACCTTCCAACCCAATTTGTGGAACACCTAAAATTTCCTTTCTATTTAGGCACTTGATTTCACTAATTAGGAACCCACTTGTTTCCTTTGTGCACATTTCCATCGGGGTCCCATCTTGCCCCCACTATGTTGTTAAATATCCAATAAATTTCCATATCTAACATGTAACTTTATCCATAGCACACCTATACACACATGCATCCGCCTACACACACGCGCACACACACCAATACACATAAATAACACAAAAATCATAACATCATCAAAGCAACCATCGTGCACGTGGCAACGCTCCAACGGCACCCCCATGTTCCACGCCCCTTTCTTCCAATGGCGCCTCACCATTCCTTATTTTTCTCCATGTTGATTACGCCCACGGTTTGCCACACACCGGTAACGGTGTTCGCGCCCCTGGCGCGGGTTACGTGGCACCAATGGCACCCCACAACATATTCCCTAGGAATGAATCAATTTAATAAGATATAACCGGAAACTATAAAAGAATAAGCTTATATCCTTTTTGTTCGTTTTGAATAAGTTTTGGGATCTTAACAAGAATTCTAGATTTTTTTCTAGTTTTTGAACAAACTTATTTTCAGTCCCTTAAATCATGGGAAATCAATTAAGATGTAGAAGAAAATTATCATCAATCATTACAAAAGTTGAACAAAACTAAACCAAGTTCATTTTTTCTTTAGTTTTGACATGTAGTTCTTCATGTCACTTTTTGTCCCTCGTGTAAAGATCAACGAAGATAACTTCAATACTACCATTGTTTAGTTCACAACATGAAAGATATGTGTTACATGAGAGGGAACAAGAAAAAATAATTACATAGGAATGGGTTAATTAATTTCACTTCCTCCATAATATTAATATCGACATTGTTCTAAATTGATTATTGATTAATATGATAACATCACATTGAATAGTTTCGTGGTCAATATGTGTCGGTCAAAATATGAGAACATCACGAAAAAAACAAACTATGTTTATGTCTTTCTTTGAGATTAATTGAGACCGCCTACATTTTTTTCTACATATAGTGTTACATCTAAGAAACCTAACTTATTTATGGTGAAGATTCTTCAGATTTCTATTTTTTATTAATGTTGACTAGTTTATAGTGTAAAAATCTTAATAAAGTTCAAAACTCAGCCTAAGACTGAATATGATCATTGACTGAGATATGATATTTGTAACAAATAAGATTTTCAAAAGAGTTAGTTATGTTTTTCATCATTGAGATTTGTTGAAAATAAGTATTATAATCCATTAGTTTAAAAATTAAGAAACCAGTACAAATTAGTTACATATGTAAACGAAGCGTTTGAAACCACTTGTAAACTTTAATAAAATACAAATTAGATGTAAACTTTAATAAAATACAAATTAGTTATATGTAAACGAAGAATAAAATACAAATTAGTTATATGTAAACGAAGATACGCCAAGTTATATTCATATGCACTCGATGTATTGATTTGTATAGTATATTTATATGCGTGAAGGATCCACTAAAAACAAGATTTTGCCTAGGTAGTCTAGGAAGGATTGTGATGATGTTATGTGTCACTTCATATAAGTAGGAAGAAATGGTATTTTGGTCCTTAGATTTGAGGGTATGATGAGGGTCATCCCCACGAGAATGGGCCGCCACGTAGTTCATCACGTCATCGGGAGTGAGAATGGGCCTAAGGCTATGGGGTGTGGATGGAGCCCCATGGGGCTTTATAGGTGCCACATAGGATCCACGTGTGCCATGGAGCCCCCTTTAATTTGGAGGGTGTGAATGGAGCCCCTATTAAACAAAATTAAAAAAAAAAAAATCATTGGTTAAAAATGGAGAAGATGGCGCTACCGGGTGTTACCATCAATGGCGCCCCTGGTGGGTGTGGTGATGGGCGCTATAGGTGCTTATGTGGCGAAGGATGGCGCCCCATGGAGCCTCACACCCCATAGCCTAAAAGGAATGGACCAAGGGGGTGGAGAATGGGGCCCACACTATTTATAAAAACAATTAAAAAATATTAATCGATTTGATTTTAGAGAGGGAGATGAGAGAGAAAGAAGAGAGAGGAGAGAGAACCAGGCCCGTCGCAGGCGTCGTTGGGGAGACGGAGAAGCCGGGACAAGGCATAGGGGGCGGTGTGAGGGTGCGGCGCCGGGCCTCGCCAGGCCATGGCCGACCCCCATACCCTTCAGTCTTATAAATAGGAGTGTGAGAATGACATGCGACACCTCTTTTATTATTTTTTTAAATACAACAAAAAAATCCAGTATAAAAAATCTAGCACAAAAAATCTAGTAAAAAAAATATAGCACAAAAAACGCAGTACAAAAAAATATAGTACAAAAAAATCTAGCACGGAAAAATTCAGCACAAAAAAATATAGTACAAAAAATCCAGCACAAAAAAATTAATAAAAAAATACAATACAAAAATCAAGCACAAAAAATTTAACACATAAAAACACATTTTTTTAGGTTTTTTTAGTCGTCATATTTTATATAGCAATATGGTACTCAAATTAAAGATAAAAAACGCTCGATTTTATGGTGAAATTTTGATGAAAAATAACGTCGTATAAAAAGTTATGAATGATTAAAAAATGAGGGTGGAATATGCATGTGACTTACATGTGTAGAGAGAAAGACAGAAAGTCAATAAATATGATTTTCCCAAGATACTCTTACACTCCTCTTTTTTCCAACATTTTAATCTTAACCATTGATTTAAAAATTGAATAGTTAATATTACTTCTCATAATACTTCAACAAAATAAACTTTTTATTTGATCTTACCCCTATTTATATATAATCACATGTGCTTGAGTAACCTATAATTTATTTTAATTTTAAATTCTAGCATAGATTGTTTCTTTAAAATTTATTATTATTATTATTATTATTATTATTATTATTATTATTATTATTATTATTATTATTATTATACGTGACTAATGACTTTTATAAAACGTCACCAGTTGTACTTTTTGAATTAATTTATTATTATTCTGACCACATGTGTTTGGTTATTGTATGGAAATTTATATTTATATTATATTGTTTTTTGAACAAGTGTAGTCCAATTTATACGCAAAATTTAACCCGAATTCCACTCTATAGAAATAGTGAGTACTTGTTACATCCATCATATATATATGACTTTAAGGAAACCTTCGGTTCTCCATCATCAACATCATCTTTAACCACTCAATCTATATCTAATTATCTATCTCCTTCACTATCACGATGTTTTGCTGCTTGAGCTCTAGCTTTGCAAGAATATACAAGTTTAGAAAGAAAGCTTCAAGATACGTAACTAGAGACAATTTAGACGCGAAACACAAAAGGGGTGTTGCTAAAGGCACCACCGAATCCGTATATAAACGAGACATGAAACATGCAACCACACATACTGATGAGTATGACAACCAAAATAAGGGTACAGTGAGGGTCAAAGTGGTGATGACCAAGGCAGAAGCAATGAAGTTGTTCTCAAAATGTGATGGATCAGGAACTCTCAGTTTCGAGAACGTGACTACCGAGCTCACGAAAGTACCAGCGAATCGTGTTTCGTTAGTTCATCCGTGGAGTCCTAGCAATGAAGTCATGATGCTTGAGAGCATACCCGAAGAACCATAGAGTTGAATCATATCTTCAGGATTTAGTATAAATTTGCTTATATGTATTTTTTTTTTCATTTTACACACACATAACTGATGATCAAGGCTTACGAGAGATTTGAAGTTTTTTTGGCTGTAATAGTGGTATTTTTCTTATAGAATGGAGTGCAACTCCAATATTTTTTTTACTTCATATAGTCATATGTAAATCATCAAACTAGACATGTTGATATTAAGAAATTAACAAAATATATATGAAAAATTAAAATTGAGCTCGCAAACAAGCAACACTGGCTTAGACAGCTAGAAATTAGGCTGACACGGAAATTTTCATAAAGTACATCAAGGACCACAAACGATCCAATCAAAAGACAACACATGTAATGTCAGAAATGAGAATAATAGATAGTGTAGGGGCTAGTGTGTAAAGTGGTGTCCTATATAAACACCATTCTTGTAAACCCTAATTTCTTGAACAACTTCAGTACAAACATTTTCTCAATACAATTCAAACCCAAATCAGAGATTTTCTCTATACCAAACAACATGGTATCAGAGCAGTGTTCTGATTCTTGAAACCACATTGCTCGTCATCAACAATCAAACTCAGACTGAAAAAACCAGAAAATCGAAATTAAAAAAAAAACCAGAAATCCAACCTCTTCTGTCGCACAGCCGCAATCATTCAGAAATCCAGCAATTCCGATCATTGTTTGTGTTCTCTATCCCAGCCGCAATCAATCCTTTCAATACACCAGTAAATTTCTTCGAAATTAATCGATCCCATATCTGTTTCAACCTTCAAAATCACTGTTGTCCTCTGGAATATCTCTTCAGATCTGTTCAAATCGCTCTTCAAATTGCTATTCAGATTGTTCAGATCTGTTCGAACCTGTCGAATCCGTATCAAACAACAACAGTAGCAGTCGCCGTCACCGTACCGACCAGCAAAAACCCCAAAACCCTAAAAACCATAAATCCGCCGCCGCGTTCATCCGTATCGGCAAACCCTAAAACCGTCGCCGCCGAGTTAATCTGTGCCGACATCAGCCGCGTTCTCCATTGTAGCTGGGTCTCCTAACAGTTTGGGGCATTTGAAGATTAAAGTTGGAATTTTTTTTTGGGTTGGATTTATGGTGGAGATGACCGATGATATGTAAAGGGGGTGTAGAAAAAGAGAAAAGTGCCAAAGAAACCCTAGAAATCCTTTAATAAATACGCTGCACAGATCTTGCTTATTTACCTAAATTCGCTGCAACATCATTTACCTAAATTCGCTGCTTATTCACAAATCTTGAACGCGAGTTCGAGTCGCCCGGCATATTTAATAAATACGCCGGTAAGCGAACGTCATTTTCTGGCGTCGTTTTGTTGGCGGATTTAAGTCGCTCTGTTTGGTTACCGGCGAATTTGATTAGACTTGAACGCGAGTTCAAAGGGCTTCCAGCGAAGTTAAAAAAAAAAAAATTGGGAAAATGGAAATCAATCATGGAAAAAATAGTGCTTGGATATTTGATTCTGGTGCTACTGACACGATGACGTTTGAACCGTTGGACATACGTTCAATGAGCCAACCTCAAAAAACTCAAATACATACAGCAAACAACGGAACGATGCAAGTGAAAGGAGGAGGAGTAATTGAAATTTCACCAACTATGAAATTATCAAATTGCCTATATGTTTCGTCATTATCACACAAATTGCTATCAATCAGTCATATTACCAAAGAATTAAATTGCACAGTACTAATGCACCCTACTTTCTGCCTCCTACAGGATATCAGGACGGGTGTGATTATCGGACGTGGTACTGAGCGCCACGGATTGTACTATGTGGATGAAGTGGCTCAACAGGGTACTGTGATGTTGGCACATGGAACAGAAAACCGAGAAGCCTGGCTATGGCATAGACGTTTGGGACACCCATCCAATGGTTATTCGCACCTTTTGTTTCCAAAACTTTTCCCTTCGAATGGAAAAACAGACTGTGAAACCTGTCTTCGCGCTAAAAGCCATCGACAACCGTTCAAACCTAGCAATACAAAAGTCGCTTCACCTTTTTCACTAATCCATTCTGATGTGTGGGGTCCTGCTCCTGTGATGGGGGGGCAGGGTCTTCGGTACTTTATACTATTCGTGGATGATTGCACTCGCATGACATGGGTATATTTTTTAAAAACCAAAGCCGAAGTTTACGAAAAATTTGTCACATTTTATGCTATGATTCAAACCCAATTTCAAACTCAAATCCAAATCCTTCGATCCGACAATGGGGGGGAATTTGTCAATACATCTATGAAACAATTCTTTAAAACCAAAGGATTAATTCATCAAACCTCTTGTGCCCATACCCCCGAACAAAACGGTGTTTCCGAACGAAAAAACCGTATTATTCTTGAAATGACTCGAGCCCTTTTGATCGAATCTCAGGTCCCTAAATCCTTCTGGCCGGAGGCAGTTGCAACCTCTGTGTATCTGCTGAATCGGCTTCCCACAAAGGCCCTTAAATTTAAGACTCCCTTAGATTGTTTGTCTAAGTCTGCCAGTATTCCTCATCCTCTTACCCTTGAACCCCGAATCTTCGGGTGTACCGCATTTGTTCATATACCCAAAACCAATCGAAACAAGCTTGGCCCATGTGCTGAAAAATGTGTATTTGTCGGCTATGGGATCGATCAAATAGGTTACCGGTGTTATAATCCAACAACTCGTCAAATGTTCACCACAATGAATGTTGACTTTCTTGAAACAAAATACTTTTATAACACCCAACTCAGTGGTCAGGGGGAGAATAATAGTATAGACACTCTGAGCTGGTTAACCCAAATTCCCTCATCTGAAGAAGTCACAACAGAAAACTATCACAATACTGCAAGTCCTTCAAACACAGACACACAATCCGCGGAGCACAGTACCACTGAAGAAAGTCCATCCAACGTGATGCCTGAGGTAAGAAATACTGAGAACCCTGAATGTTCTACGTCGTATAACTATGAGACAACAAGAGAAAACATAGAACCGACAAATACAGAACATGTTGATCCAAATGTTGAACAGGTTGAAAATCAGGTTGAAAATGAGCCAGTAGTGGTTGAACATGTTGAACTACCAGGTGCAGCAGAGACAACCGGAAGATACTCTCTTCCTCCTAGAGCCAATAGAGGGGTTCCTCCAAAACGATATTCCCCAGAGAGGGAGACTAGAAATTCAAGATATCCTGTAGCTAATATGGTCAACGGGAACTTATCTGACAGTGCGAAAGCGTTTGTTACTTCTCTATACACTGAACAAATACCTAATTCCGTAAAGGAAGCTCAAGGTAAGAAGAACTGGGAAGAAGCAATGGAAGTGGAGATGCGTGCTCTCATGAAAAACAACACGTGGGAGAAGTGCGTTCTTCCTAAAGGAAAGAAAACAGTTGGATGCAGGTGGGTGTATTCGATTAAATATAAACCAGATGGTTCCATTGGGCGATACAAAGCTCGGCTTGTAGCCAAGGGTTACACTCAGACATATGGGATCGATTACTCTGAGACTTTTTCTCCGGTTGCAAAAATGGATACCATTAGAGTTCTCTTCTCCGTAGCAGCCAATAAGGAGTGGCCTCTTCACCAGTTTGATGTTACAAATGCCTTTCTCCATGGAGACCTAACAGAAGAAGTCTACATGGAAGCACCTCCAGGTTTTTCAGGGGGCTTTAAAGAAGGGGAAGTTTGTCGGTTGAAAAAATCCCTTTATGGGCTAAAGCAGTCTCCTCGGGCATGGTTTGGGAAGTTCACTTTGGCCATGAAAGAGTATGGGTATCACCAAAGTAACGCTGATCATACTCTGTTCCTCAAGAGAAGAAACGGCCTTGTAACTTGCTTGATCATATATGTAGACGACATGATTATTACCGGAGATGATACAGAAGAAATAGCACGGCTGAAAAGGAATCTGTTTTCAAAGTTTGAAATGAAAGACCTTGGGAATCTTAAGTATTTCCTCGGGATAGAAGTTCTCAGGTCTAAGCAGGGGATTTTCATCTGCCAAAAGAAGTATGTCCTTGATCTCCTAGCAGAAACTGGGTTGATTGATTGTAAACCAGCAGATACTCCAATGGTGGTGAATCACAATCTTCACATGGAACTCAATGGAGAACTTGCAGACAAAGAAAGGTATCAACGGCTAGTGGGCAAGTTAATTTATCTCTCTCACACTCGCCCAGATATAGCTTATGCTGTTGGAGTAGTGAGTCAGTTCATGCATCAACCTCAAGTTGCCCACATGGAAGCTGCTCAGAGAATTTTAAGATATCTCAAGGGAACGGCAGGCCATGGAGTGTTGTTCAAAACAAATGGACATTTAAATGTTGAACTCTATACTGACGCAGACTGGGCAGGGGATAAGGGAAACCGAAGATCAACATCAGGATATTTTTCCTTGGTTGGTGGGAACCTCGTTACCTGGAGGAGTAAGAAACAGAAAGTAGTCGCTCTATCGAGCGCAGAAGCGGAATTTAGAGGTATAGCTCGAGGGTTAAGCGAAGTTCTGTGGATCAGGAAGCTGCTAGAAGACATTGGTTTTTCCCAAAAGGCTCCTAGTAAAGTCATGTGTGACAATACAGCTGCAATACAAATCTCAGAAAACCCAGTTCAACATGATCGAACAAAACACGTGGAGGTAGATCGACATTTCATCAAAGAAAAGTTGGAAGCAAGAATCATAGAACTCCCTCATGTTTCGTCAAAAGATCAACTCGCAGATATACTCACAAAGGCAGTCAACGGAAACGCGTTTAGTAGCTGTTTGAGCAAGTTGAGTATTGGTGACCCCACTACTCAACTTGAGGGGGAGTGTCAGAAATGAGAATAATAGATAGTGTAGGGGCTAGTGTGTAAAGTGGTGTCCTATATAAACACCATTCTTGTAAACCCTAATTTCTTGAACAACTTCAGTACAAACATTTTCTCAATACAATTCAAACCCAAATCAGAGATTTTCTCTATACCAAACAACATGTAAAAGTGGGGGCTAAGCCTTAGCCGATAGATAACAACGAGAGCTAAGTGTTAGCCGGCGGCTCAATGGCTGTGGAAGGGTGATGACTCGGGCAACTTTTCGGTGGCTTCGGTCAACACTTTGGTATGGTGCTCACTACTACAAAACAGAGTTTTAAGACGGTGTTTTCAACACCGTCTTAAAGTACACTGGTTTAAAATCATGTCTTATTAGACGGTGTTCAAATGATGCAGAAATTAGTATAAGACGGTGTTTAAGCATTAGACGGGGTTCTTTTGAATTTTATTGAATATTTATAAGACGGTGTTCAAAGACAACACCGTCTAAAGGTTGGAGAAATTAGTATAAGACAGTGTTTAAGCATTAGAGTCATATTGGTACAGGGGCGGACTTAAGGCTTGCCCAAGGTGGTCGGGCGCACCCCCAGGAAATACACATGAATTTAGTCCGAAATGCTAAGTGTGTGCAATCACATGCACATCATACATAAGTGTATACTAGATATACTAGGCAATAAATAAACGAGAGACGAACCTTGCAATCTGGAGCTGAGTGTCATGGTCGCTTTCTGAACTGTTCGGTTATAGTCTGGTTTTATAAAAACGTTTTAAAACCTAGTTCACTATAACCAGTGGCTCTGATACCAAACTGTCACACCCCCAAAATACCACATGCGGTAACCCCGCTAGGCGTGTGACGTTCCAGGATCTAGCCACCAATCACATTGAACTAACCATAAGATGTTTAACAAAATTCCCATTCATTAAATAAAACATTCATAGAACATAAACCAAGTTAAATAGTAACAGCGGAAGCAAATAGTAAAACACTGTTCAATGTTTCAAAAACCAATGTGTGCAAAATCAATAAACAAGTCTTGTAATCCAAGCAACATGACCCATGACCACTCCAGCCATCCAGATAGCAAGTTCCCCAGCCAAAGTACCTAACGACCTGCGAGCATGCAACAAGTGTGTCAGACTACGCTGGTGAGTTCACAGTTTTACGAAAACGTTAATTACCAAGTGTTAAATCCAGTTTGTTAACAAATCCGAAAGTAATGTTGATAATATCTCGATACTGAACAAGACGGCCCCTGATGTATGTTTTGCCTGTTCCCCAGTGCTCCTATCAAAACACTGGGCATGACTGGGTCATTAGTTCACACCCGTCCTCTCCGGTACGGGGTGAGGGTGTCAAACCTAAGTAGCGTTACCAACTAATACCCCGTTACCTCTCCGGTAACAAAAAGATGGGACTTAAGAGTGATAGGGTGAGAGTATTATCCAACATTCTAGTTTTTACCCAAAAGACTTATCCCTCCCCGGGATACCCACTGACTGTCCCAACCACCGGGACGCATGCTCAAGAGTAGTGAACTCACCTTTGATTTGCTCGGTATGTTTTAATTACCCGTCTAGTTGGTCAACCCCCCTACCGTGGTTACCAATAATAGTCAGTTCCAAGATTTAACAAATAAGTCACATGAATCAGAGATTGCATTTATCACAAGTAGCATCTTACAACACATGGTATATTCAGCTCACATACGGATTCACACCCCACGTATAACATGCAAGATCACATAACAGTTAACTGGGCTATCTACCCAAGCCCAAGCCCAATCTGTTTTTTCCCTCGACGAAAGACCTTCTCCGACGAAAGTTCCCTCCGACGAAAGTTCCTATCTTTCGTCGAAATCCCCAGCCGACGAAAGCCCTTATCCTTATGGTTCGTCGACTGTTAACACCTTTGACTAATTCCCAATTCCAATCAAACAGTTAAATTCATTCAATTATCAATCATGTTCGCTCGGATTATATAACTGAAACCATACCACTGTTACCCTAGTTTCTATTGTACCTAATCGTAAACAACCCTAACCCTTCATGCAATCATCAGTCTATCCCAAAACAGTGAATATCAAGATAGACAGAATTGTTAGCATAATCACGACATTCACAAAATCAACGTAGTTCAAACAATAACAGTACCAGATTCCTAATCAGACTCTAATTTATAAACAATCCCTCATATCATGCATCAATCATTCCTCTATAAAACCCTACAAGTTCTATAGACAATTTCATGCATCATGTATCAATTATCAATCAATTAAACAATACGTTTACTAACCGGTATGTAGATTAACACTAGAGATTTAGAAGATAAAAGGTATGCTCGAACATAACTGTCGACGCTTGAAGGATTGCGAGAGAACTTCTAGGGTTTTTCTTTTGTGATAAACAGTTACATGTGATTTATTTACAAGGGTTATGTTTATAACATGCTGGGCCTCAAATGGTTTGGACCGAAATAACCTGGGCCGAAGCCCCTTAATGACGAAAGACCCCTTGACGAAAGACCATGTTTCGTCAAGGGTGTTGGTGGCGAAATACTGGTTTTTCATCGAGACTAAAGATAGCTAAGAACTTTATATTAAATTTTAATTAACTGCATTTAGTTATATTAAACACCACACATGCAACCACCAAGCATAACACATAAACTGTTAATCATTCACATATCTGCACTCGACACCACATGAATTAAATTGTAAAACAGGGTTATGGAATCAGCGATGAGTATGGAAAAGACCTTGAAATCTCGGATTGTCACAAGAAGCCCATAAGTCTAAGTATACGATGCATCCTGGAAATGATAAGATGTATCAGGATTTAAGAAAGAATTTCTGGTGGATAGGAATGAAGAAATATATAGCATCTTATGTTTCTAAGTGTTTAACTTATTCACAAGTTAAAGCTGAACATTAGAAACCCTCAGGTTTATTGCAGCAGTTAGAAATGCCAGTATGGAAATGGGAATTGATAACAATGGATTTTGTTACCAAATTACCCAAAACAAGAAAAAGCAATGATACAATCTGGGTGATTGTAGACAGGCTAACTAAGTCAGCCCATTTTCTACCAATGAAGGAAACTTTCAGTATGGAACAATTAGCTAAGTTGTATGTAAATGAAATAGTTTCATTACATGGAATTCCTTTATCAATTGTTTCTGATAGAGATAGCCGTTTTACCTCTCATTTTTGGACAAGTTTCCAAAAAGCAATGGGAACCAAGTTGAATCTAAGCACAACTTATCATCCTCAAATGGACGGACAAACCGAATGGACAATTCAGACAATGGAGGACATGCTTAGAGCTTGTGTAATTGATTTCAGAGGTAATTGGGATGACCACTTACCATTAATAGAATTTTCTTACAATAACAGTTATCACACAAGTATCAATGCTGCACCCTTCGAAGCACTCTTTGGACGAAAATACCGAACCCCAGTCTGTTGGGCAGAAATTGGGGAAAAGTAACTATCTGGACCTGAGATAGTACAAGAAACAACCGACAAAATCATTCAAGTCAAGGAACGACTGAAAGCAGCACGTGACCGACAAAAGAGTTATGCTGATAACAGGCGAAAGCCGTTGGAATTTCAAGTAGGTGACAAGGTGTTATTGAAAGTCTCTCCTTGGAAATGAGTGGTAAGATTCATCAAAAGAGGGAAGTTAAGCCCCAGGTATGTTGGACCTTTTGAAATTATTAGAAGAATAGGACCTGTAGCCTATCAGCTACAACTGCCAGAGGAAATGGCAGGAATACATGATGTATTTCATGTATCTAATCTCAAGAAATGCTTAACTGATGAGTCACTCGTAGTACCTCTTAAAGATATAGAGGTAAACGAGCAGTTAAAATTTGTAGAAAGGCCTCTACAGATTGAAGACAGGAAAGTTAAGAACCTCAAGCACAAGAGACTAGTTCTGGTCAAAGTAAAATGGGACTCCAAAAAAGGACCAGAATACACTTGGAAGCTTGAATTGGAAATGCAAAGGAAATACCCGCACTTATTCCAGTAGACCTCGAGGACGAGTTCTAAAACAAGGTGGGGAGGATATAATAACCCTCCTAAAAATAATCCGACACCCTAAAAATAATTAGAGTACCCCAATATGTCCTAAAATACACCCCTTATGCGAAAACGGGCCCCGAATACCTTTATTTCTATTAAAATTAAATAAAAACAAAAATAATGGGTCTCTGGCAGGCCGTGTAACACCACCCCTTGGTCTACGAGGGGCGCGACAGCCCGTCTACGAGGCCTCACCCGGAGCCGACACGTGGCACAATCGTGTCGAGGCTAAAGGTAATGACCAGTCATAGCTAGGCCCTACAAGCCTAGGTCGTGGGCCGCGTAAGCCCCCGCTTAATCTTACGCGGGGCGCGAGGGACTCGAAATCAGCTCCTATAAATTGGGAGCTCAGGCCTTCAGTCCCAGTCGCTCATTCTCTTTCTTTCTCTCGAAATTCTGCATAGATAAAGTGATTTTCGGGCATAATACCCCCTAAATAACGAAGTTCTGCTCCGTTGTAAGTATCATAACCCCGGTTACGTATTAGATACGCTGCCCGATTAATCCAGGGTTCCGTAACGGCTGTCGAGGTTCTGCCCGACGTAGTCGTTGGAATGCCGTCTCGGGGAGGGTATTACTAATGTAAATATTGGGTTATTATACTAACGCATGTGCATTTGTGTAAATTATAGATAATCACCAGGAAATCCTTAAAGAAAACCCTAAGACAGCAATGTGAGTAATCTCCTTTTTGTAAACTATTTTTACAAAACCTTAAATATTTTACAATGTGATTAGCAGTGATTGAGTCTTTGTAATTCTTCAATTACTGCCGGTATGTTGGGGTTTTGTATACAAAATGTGGAACACGTTACCATTGGACAAAGAGTTAGCCAATGGGTAATATGACCCACCAGTCATGATTGACAATACTGAATGAGTAATTGTGTAGATGTAAACATTGTAATCGCTCTCAATACTGTTAAAAGATAAAAATCTTCTTGATTAAACTGTGATTCACTCACCAGTATTTCCCACTGACAAAATGTTTTTAAACGCGTTTCAGGTAACAAAATGTGAAAGCTAACTAGAAGCCAGCTGGACAACACTGAAGGCTTGGAAAAGTGGCTATAAAAGTTACCTAAATAAAAGAAGATGTTTTATTTCAATAAAATGAGATTTATCCCTATAAATCAGCTTGTAATAAAAACTTGGGTTTTATCCCAATATATTTATTTATATAAAATGTGGTGTTTTACTCTGATAAAATATTTCCTAACTACGGTCCTGATGAAATTTCCGCTGCCAAAATGATAAACGCCGATACCACCAAAATTAATTCTCGCGGCCGCCCGTTCCCGGGACAGATAGGGGGCGGGGGTTGCGACATAAAATTACACATAATAATTGTTTGGTCAACAAATACCGAAAAAATTTAATGATCAAACTTAGTTGCGATATGGTGTGCTTTGAGGGATAATGCAATGTGTAAGTAAAATAATGTAGTAAACGACTCAGGAAATTACAAGGAAATCCCTTGATTGTTAAGGATCTCTGGCGTAAAACCTCGGGATCCGACTAAACGTCGTGCTGCCTATTTTTCTTCTTATAAACTCTTGAAAAGAAATACAGTGAGAGCTGTAGTAGATCAAGAGGTAAGTGTTACAGTATTTGTAGAAGTGTGTAGTGTGTTTCTAATCGATCTATCAGCTCTTTAAAAACAAAAGGAAACATAACAAACTCTCCGAGAATCCCAGAGATTACTTTGTCTTCACTTGTGACAGTAATTGCGAGTCTTCGAGTTACGACTTGGTCATATAAGTGTTCCTTCCTACGAGTGGGAGTAGAAATAAACGGATAAATAACGGTTAGTAGCATTAATATTCAGGATACCCAGACCATTCAAGATTTGGGATCCACAATCCTAAAAAAGGTTTTAATGATTCTTCGGGTATTTAGTATTGACTTAGTCATCAACGAATACCTGTGAAGACACATGAAAATAGTTAGTACAAGTATCAAGTTAATATTGTTTGTGTCTAAGGATACCAATCTGTTTAGGATCCAGGATCCCTAACCAAAACTCGGGATGCCAGACTAAAATTTCGACCCATAACAATAATGAAAAAACTGTCCTTAAATAGTATTAAATAGATAAAATAAATAAACAAAATAATTGGTTGTTAAGAGTTCTTGAACTTCTTAAATTTTTTGAAGTTCTAAAAGAGAAAAATGCTCGGATAGTCCCTGTGGTTTGCTTAGATTTCACCTATTGTCTCCACACTTCTAAAATTACAGTTATAGTCCCAAACTTTTGCAACTCGTTCTCGGATAGTTAATGAAGCGGATGGAGGTTAGTTTTTTCAGTTAAGTGGGTGTGAAATAACCTAAATACCCTTACTGTTAAATAAATAACTAAAAAGTTAAGAGAAATATAATTAATATTTAAAAATTTATGTAGGACTCACCACCAACCTCCCCCTTTCACCACCATTAATTTTTAAATATTAATTATATTTCTTTTAACTTTTTAGTTATTTATTTAACAGTAAGGGTATTTAGCAGGGGCGGACTTAAGGCTTGCCCAAGGTGGGCGGGCGCACCCCCGGGGAAAAAAAAATTAGTGCTAAGTTCCGACGAAAATCCCGTCCACACCCCTTGAAATTTTTGTCCGCACCCCTTGGAATTTTCCGTCCGCACCCCTTGGAATTTTTTGTCCACACCCCTCAGGTAAAAAGTGTTATCAATTTATATTTAAAATTTTTTTTAGTTAACTCTTATTTTTTTAAAAACACTACCTAAATTATATAACTTTTAATACCTAAATAACTAAACTCAAATACCCAATACCTTTCACTAGCCCACTACTAAGTCTTAGCCCAATAAACAAACCCAACAAATCAACAATATTTCAAACTAAAATAAAATAAACAAGCCCAAAACCCTTACATATTCTCTCCTGCTCTCTATCATCCTTGCACGCACGTCAGCGATTAGAACATCAGCGACAACAGCAGCCGCATACCACCGTAATCAGCCATCATACCACCGCCGATCGAACACGGGTAATTTTCTTTGTTATTTTTGATGATTTTTGGTTGATTTTTGGTGGGGTGGGACGGAACCGGTAGCCACCGGAAGTGATTTTTTGATGGCAGGAGACATGTGCTTCTTGTTAGTGATGATATTTTATTTTGTGGTGGGTTATATATTTATATTTTGTTGGTAATGAGGATGATCTTTTGTCTTTTTTGCGGTGGGTTATATACGATCAGACCTGATGTTTATGTTTTTTTTAATGGTGTATATGATGTTTATATGATTTTTAGTGTGATTTACATTATGATTTCTAGTGTTTGAATACTTGATACATTATGTAATATGTTATGGAGCCATGAAGTTATAGATCAATTTGTTTGTGATAGCCGATAGGAACCATGAGTAGGGACGTTATGGCGCGATTTCTCAAGAGGAAAGTTGATACATCTTCCGAATTCGTTGATGTGGATACTCTTCCTTCGGATCCTTATAATCGCAAGCCGATTGAATCATATAACGTGAATCAACGAGATGAGATTAGAAGGGCATATCTACTAAGAGAACCATATCAACCATTTAGTTTGATGTTCTTTTGTTTTACATGACCCGACCCGACTCGAACCGACCCGATACGAACCAATATTTTTACTTATATACATTGGGGCCTAAAATTTTTAAAAATGTTCCGCACCCCCATGAAAAAGTTCCTGGGTCCGCCACTGTATTGGTATTGGTTTTAAGACGGTGTTATTACTTTAACACCATCTAAAACAAATCCTTGACACCGTCTAATGCTACATTTTGTAGTAGTGGCTAGTCATGCTTCTCCTATAAACATCTTGAGTTGGAACGCTTGGGTACTTTTAAAAATAAACGTGTTCTCGCCTGCCTACGTATGACGAGTTGATCACACGGAGAATTGTTCTGGGTCCGGACATTTGCTAGCTTGTGTTGGAATCTGAGACGAAAATTTGTCACAAAATATTGAAAAAAAATTGTAGGAAATTCGTCATAATAGTGTTGGAATCTGTGACGAAAAAAATTGTGTAGGAAATTTCTGTAAGAAATTATCTCTTTTGCTATTATGTTAGCTTATTTTGCCTTTAAAGGAAGAGATTTCATATGGTTTTTAATGTTGCTTTCATTTGTTTCCTTTACATTCCCATCAAATTAAGTCACCTTCTAAATTTACTAATTTCTGAAACATTCTTACCTTTTAAATCATTTGATTTCGATTTATAGCAAATTATTATTATTATTTTTATTTAGATGGATTTTATAAATTTTGATCCGGTGCACGAGTCTCCACATGCACAGGGTTTAGGGAGGTGTCAGACCAATATGGGTCTCAGGCGGAAGGGGCACTCTATGGGTTGGGGATCAAGGATTTGAACTAGTGCCATAACATTGCCGTCAGCCCCTAACCCCCTAGGGTAAGCAAGGAGGGTTAATTAAGCTAGTAGCTTAAGGGTTGAGTTTGTTTGCGGATGTTGTTGACCTCGGGATTAGTGGGTGGGTTTTGATTGGTTTGGACATTTAACTTTTTTTAAACAAAAAAATAGTTTATAACATGGGTTGGTGCCGCCAATATGTTACTACTAACGGATACCTTGAGCAAAATTGACATGGCAAGTGTTGATTGATCGGGGCTAGGGGTTCATACCCTTAAATGCCCCTTCCTCACTCGTTATTGTTTCAAGGTTCCATCTTTAACTTTAACAAGTTTCATAAACATGCCATCCATTGAAACTATTATTTTACAAGAAGTAGTAAAAAACTAAAAGTTATATATTAGATAATTGATACTTAGGCTACACAAAAAAAGGTAGCCTTTCCTGTTGGACATCTCTCGATACTCACTAGCTTCAACCAAAAACACATAAATATTATAAAAAAATGTTAAAAACTAAAAGTTGGGGTTGTTTTCTTCAAAAACCATGTCATTAAAAACCAAAACATATGCCAAAATTAAAGAAAAACAACCCTAAAACCCTCCTACAATATTCAAAAAACTATTGTGAAGGTATAAATAAGACTCAAAAGATAATATTTCATGAAGTAACTTAACTATAACTTATAAAGATGATGAGTCCTACCCTTGCATTCTCATCTCTTCATAAGTCCTTTTGATAAACCTCTCAGCCCTTTCATCTATTGAATCTTCTTCTCCTTTTTGTTCTTCTTCTTCATGGAGGTCACTGCCACTGCCAGTTTTGCATAATTGCCGTAGCTCCTCCACCGCCGCATCAATCTCCTCCTCACCTTTCACCCTCAATGCAACACTCATTTTCTTAGTTTTTTCCCTCACAGCTTCCCCTAACTTACTCACCATCACATTTTGCACAACCGCGGCCACATTCTCCCGCATGAGCCGCCCATTACCATCCCTCACCGCCTCCACGCCCACCCCAACCTCCACCACCAACCGAGCGTTGACCGGCTGGTCAAACTGCATGGGCATGGCTATTATTGGAACACCAAACTTCATAGCTTCCATTACCGAACTCCAACCACAATGACTCACAAATCCACCAATGTTTTTGTGCCCTAATATTCTTGTTTGTGGAGCCCACCCTTCAACCAATAAACCCCTATTTTTTACCCTTTCAAGAAACTCTAATGGCAATGCACCCCAAACCTTTATTTCTTTTTGCCCCTTTGGAAACCTTAAAACCCAAATGAAATTCATATTGCTCATTTCTAACCCATATGCTATTTCTTCCAAATCAGCACTAGAAAGAAAATACTCACTCCCAAAAGAAACAAAAACAGTGGATCTAGTGGCTTTTTTGTCAAGCCACTCGATCACACTATTTTGTTTCATGTCCATTGGTGGGTCCACCACGAGTGGACCCACTGGCACGATTCTTTTACCACTCAAAAGAGAAAAATAATCGGCATACTTACCTTCGATCTCCTTAAACGATTTGACAAGAATGACGCTTGACGAATTGTGATAACATTCAAGCACACGCTCTATATCTTTTCGATTATCTTCCGTGCACTCAACATGATAGGTATTATTGGCAGCTGCGACACTAGTGGTGATGAAGACCACGGCAGGGATTCCAAGGGCTGCAGCCGCCTGCGGAGCCCATGGTTGTAGAATGTCGTAAATGAGCAAATCGGGCATTAGGGTTTTCAAGATTTGTGAAAACCCGGGGTTTGCCATGTCAAAAGCTTGTTTGAGAGTAGGCATAAGATGGATAGGGAGGCCATTAGTGGTGTGAAGGTGTGGTGGAAGCTCGGGTAATGTGGGAAGGTGAAGTTCTATGAGTCGAACCAAGGATAAACCACACTCGTTCGTTAATGTTTTCTTAACTGAATCGAGGTTAGCAGGAGTTGAACAAAGGTAGATGTTGAAAAGGTTTGTGTTATTTAGTTTCTTAGCTAGTTCTAGGAAAGGAGAAATGTGACCATGGCCTAACCATGGGAACATCAAAACAGTATGTTTTCTTCCTTGGTTGTTCATCATCATTTGCAAAAATCAAAAGGTATGAAACTAAATTTCAATGTGGTTGGTTCGAGTTTGGGATTTGACACTATATATAGAGAGATTTTGCTTGTATGGAAAGTTGTCTACTTTGTTTACTTGCTACATATATGGAAGATATTGCATGAAAATATGAAATTTTCTTTTTACATGCAGGATCCTTCTGAACAACCGGTTGGGATATTTTAGTCTTAAAGAAACGGTAGATTCTTTTTCATAATGACTCGGACGTTATTGCGGTTATTATTTTTTTTATTAAGAATGGAACTCAAGAAGATATCTTGAAGTGTTTAATTTCTAGTTAGATATTTTATCAATATAATTTAATTTTGCAACAACAAAAAAAGATAAAATTCGATTTTTGTAAAGTAGTCAAATTATTCTTTTATAATACAATTTATTTTTTTGGAACGGCTATATTTTAATTTGAATAATAACTTTAAAATATTGAATTCATAAAAATGTATATCATGCACACGTAATTTTATAATCTAATCTTCATCACCATATATCTTATATTTCACAAATATTTAATTAATAAGAAAACACTTATTTTGATTTGAAAATTAAAAGAAGAAAAGGGTGGCGGCGCAGCTTGTTGTCCGTCTACCTTCTGTTTTGATGTAACTTGGCAAGTATGAACAAAAAATTATTCATAGAAAAAAATTAAAGAAATAATGTTATTTTGGCTTAAGATATTAACTGTTATAACGGTCTACTTAATATGGAAGATATTTTAACGGTTTCTGGTTATATTGGGATTTAGTTGAGATCTTTTAATAAATTAAAATGATATATAGTATTTGTGAATTAAATTTATAAGTTCCAAGCCGTTCAAAAAATATATATTTATACGTTCCAAAATGATATATTGTTAGTTACAAAATTTGGTTGAGATCTTTTATTTAGTTGATTTCATGAAAGATTATTGTATTATATATGATACATCATGTATCATACATGATATGTCAATGAGATTTTGAGAGAAAAAATGAGAGAAAAGAAAAGGTGGCGTGTTTCTAGCAAAAGATCAAATACAAATACTTTTAACGTCAAGCTGAAGGTTTTGCTGTAAAAATGTGATGGCATTTTTGTTATTATGCACTCGTAGAGTAATTATCAAAATTACCCTACAAATGATCTTGTAGGGTAATTTTGATATTGTATGATAATTTTGTAAAATGATATTGTAGGATAATTTTGATATTTGTAGGGTAATTTTGTAGAGTATCATAAATTTTTAATTACTCTACAAATGATCTTGTAAGGTAGTTTTGATCTTGTAGGTTAATTTTGTAGACTGTCATAATTACTCTACAAATGATCTCGTAGGATAATTTTGAGTTGTAGTGTTGTTTGATAAAGTAAGGGGTTGTTTGGTAGCCTCTGAATGGTCATTAAGAGGCTACCTCTTAATGGAACCATTAAAAATTTTACCAATGAGAAGGTAGAAGAATGTGACATGTGATGATTTACCATTCAGAGGTTACCTCTTAACCATTCAGACTTGAGGTTATCTCTTATTCATTCAGAGGTTTTAAACCATTAAGAGATAGCATCTGAATGGTCATTATGTTGATAGAATAATTTTGATACACTTGTAGAGTAATTTTGATAATTACCCTACAAGCACATTTTACAAAATTACACTACAAGATCATTTATAGGGTAATTTTGATAATTACTCTACGAGTAAATAATTACAAAAATGTCACCACATTTTTTTTACTTTGTCATGCATTTCGTATGTTTTGTATGATAAGATTGTTTGTACGAGAACCTTTTCCCGTGTTTCTGAACGTGAATATAACTCGTTTAACTACTTTATATCCCATGTCTATAGTGTACAGTTTTATGTTTTATGTATTAAGAAGGAGCAATGATGGACCCAAGCCTTCTAATTTTAATTATTTAAAAAAAAAGTAAAAAGTCACATGCTGTATTTTTCAGTAAACAGATCTAATCGTGCCTTATACAGGTAACCAATTGCCAGCCCTAACGAGGAGGGAGTCATGCCTTACCTAGTTGCTTCAACATGGCTTGATGAATTGTACCGACTTAATGCTATAGTGGTATGATGGCTTCTATTTGTTTAAAAGATAGACGGATTTAAACCTACAAGATGCAAAATAGATGGGTAATAGAAGTATTTTAGAATAAGTTAATTTGTCGTTCTAAAACATGATACATTAGTCAATATCAATTTTTACTTGAATCAAATCAAAATATTAAATAAAACAACTAATTATATGTTGGAAATATCTTTAATTTAAATTGGACTGAAACTATTGAGTTACGTGACTCAAGCTTCTCACTCACCAAAAGCTCGATTAAAGTCAAGTTGAGTCTATATTGAGCTCGGTTAACTTTGCAATTTAAACAAACCCATTTTCAAATACTAACATATTACACAATTTAGATATCAAAGTGTAAATTCTATATATGATTAGTAGCGAATTTATGTTTTTTTTTTCTCATAGAGATTGGGAAGTTTTGGGTCGTTTGACTATCACTTTATATTAACTTTTTGGTCCGGCTCGGGTTGAACTGGTCTGACCACATAATAAAAAAGATGTATCAGAATAAATTCAAATGCATAACAAGAGTACGTCAAACATTAAACGGTCTTCGGTGGAAAACTTATAGGGAGGCAGACGGCTCAGTGGCCACAACAGTGGACTTGGCTAGGCTAGGCTGGGCGGCGAGGGCGCCATACCAAAGAGGCTAACAGGCGACTCCGGCGTTACCTATTCGATTTTTTCATGCGTGTGCATCTGTTTGTCTTTTCAGATCATTTGTTTTTTTTTTTTTTTAATTCTCGTCTTTGTTTACTTTACTTAGGTTTATAGTTTAAAGTTTAAACAAACACTTTAACTTTCAGAAGCCAAATTTGCTAAAATAACTAAACAATTTAACTAATAACATGGGCTTAACATTTTAATTTGTTTAGTTGTGGGTTTAAATATTTATGTTGTTTCATACTCATCTCGAATCGTTTAAGATCATATTTGGAAGAGTATAACTAACAATAGGCAGCGCTATAAGACTTTGGACTCATTTCATCTTTAACGGATGACCCATCACAAACTGAAGTGTATGGCCTAATGGTTTTTGTAATACGCCCATCTCAATATCAACTGACATTAAAAATTAATTATTAATTTATGGTCATATTAGGGTAAATTACACTTTTCGTTCTTTATGTTTGTACCGGATTGCAACGGATAACCTTTAACTTCAATAATTACAGTCACAATCCTTTATTTGCAAAACACGTTACAGTCTATGTCCTTTAATACTAACCTAGTTAAAATTTTCAGTTAAGTTTATTCACTTAAGGGTATTATGGTCATTTCACACTTTAATTTAAAAAGTTTCCAAATAATTAAATAAATAAAACCAAAAAAACATAACATAACATATCTTCCCCATTTCCTAATTCCCCACCGTCTTCCCCATTTCCTAATTCCCAAACCCTACATCACCAACAAGTTCCAGTAACACACCAGTGATAAATCGTCTCTCCTAAAATCTCTGAGCCAGATCGAGTTCGCGAACCTTACCTGAGACCTGATCTACGAGAACGCAAGTCGAATCGACGTTCAACAGCATGTGATATGATTCTGCTTGACAATTTCGAGTACGTCGGCTGATTTTTGGAGGAATGTGAGGTGTTTGTCGAGATCAGGACGGAGTGAGAGGATGCCCCTGCATCTATTAACCACCGCTCGCCGTCGTACACCATGGCAGAGACAAAGCGGAAGAATAATAGGGCTCCGGCAAAGAGGAATAAAGGCAGCAAGGATTAGAAGTGGAAAAAGACCTCATTTACCATGGCGGAGACAAAACGGATGAATAATAGAACTCCATGAGGATTTTGAGGTAATTTAGTTATACTTTAATTACTGTTTGTGTGTTTTGTTTTAGTTATTGTTGTTGAAAACTTGCTATGAACTGAATTTTATTGAAAAATTGCTATAAGATGTTCAGATCAAGATACGTTTTTCAGATCTAGGGTTATATATGAAGTGATGGATTGATGTCCGAAAATGGTGATGGTTTTCAGGTGCGTTTTCAGGGGGATGTGGGTTTTTAGGTGTTTCAAGTGGCCGGAAATGGTGGCCGGTAGTTATGGAGAAGAGAAAAAGAGAGATATGGAGAAGAGGAAGTGATGGCTGGTTGTTACGGAGAACACGAGGAAGGGATTTTTTATTTTGTTCTTATTCTTCGTGGGTGTTTGGGTTAGCTTATTTTGGAGCAACTTATAACTTATTGACTTATAAAAGTTAATAAGTTGTTTTTAGAGTGTTTGGATTAACTTATATAAGTTATTTTTGTGTGTGGAGAAGTTGTTTTGGAGAAGTTAGAAATTCTAACCTATAACTTATGACTTATATAAGTTAATAAGTTGTTTTTGAGAAGGAATCCCAAACACCCTCTTCATCTGTGTGTGGGATTTCCAAGGGACTCAGGGAGTGCAAATTTTACGGATCTTGTTCTTTGATGTTCATGTGTGTGTGGGTTGAAGAAAAACATTGATGAGGAGGAACAATGGTGCAAAAGACATAAATAATACCCTCACATGAGGAGCACGTGATATAATTTAACATGTAAAACTAACCATGTTAGTGCTAAAGGACCTAGGAGGTTTTACAAATAAAGTACTGTAACTGTAATTATTGAAGTTAAAGGTTATCTATTGCAATTTAATACAAACATAAATGATGAAAAATGTAATTTACCCGTCATACTATCATTGTATTTATTTTTACTCTAAACAAAATGAATATTTTTAGCATAAGAAGACGAATCTAACTATCCAAGGTAAAATAAATATGGGTAAATTACACTTTTCGTCCTTTATGTTTGTAGCGGGTTGCAATGGATGACCTTTAACTTCAATAATTGCAGTCACAGTCCTTTATTTGGAAAACCTGTTACACCTTAGGTCCTTTAACCCTAACCTGGTTAAAACTTTCAGTTAAGTAAGGTCATGTGCAACCCATATGAGGGTAAAACAGTTATTTAATAAAAAAAAGAATTTCAAAAGTTAAAATTATAAACCTAAACCATTTAATACAAAATAATGGCAAAACACTTTTCCCCTGTAATCTCTCTCTCTACATTCAATCCCCTGTAACAATACACATTTTTACCATCAAGATCCAGCCCAATTTCTCAAATAAGCAGGACGACGTACCCTTATATTTCTCCACCGCTTTCAATTAGTTACTGAAATCAAATCTATCGATAAGAACCGGCATCTAACCAATCGATGTAGCCCTAATCAGCATAAAAACTCCAAAAACACGAAATAAAGGCAGCGGAAGCAAAGAAACATGGTGAGGTTGCAGCTGAGGCGGTTGTACCTGATGAGTACATCGGAGGTAATCGCGATGAAATTCCGGTGAGTTAACTCCACACCTTTGATTCTGTCGGTTGTACCTGATGAGTACATAACTAAAGAGCATACAGGAGCAAGCCAGAGACCTATTCCATATGGTCGAGATCTACAAGGGTTTCAGATCTAAGGCAAGGTTTCGTGGGTTGAAATGGTGGTGAGGGGGGTTTCGATGTCGTTGGTCGAAGTGGTGGTCGTGACCTGTGAGGCGTTTTGGTGGTCGTCGTGGCACTGGCTGGAATGGAGGCTGGGGTGGTGGTGAGACTTAGTTACAGGGGTTCTAGAGAGGGGAAAGGATTAAGGGGATAAGGGTTTGGTTTGTGTGATTGTAAAAATGAAAGAAATAAAAAGATGTTTTATATAATAGTAAAATTACTAATATACCCTCATGTGCTATGCACATGTCATAATTAACTGAAAGTTTTAACCAGGTTAGGGTCAAAGGACCTAAGATGTAACAGGTTTTTCAAATAAAGGACTGTGACTGTAATTATTAAAGTTAAAGGTCATCCATTGCAACCCGATACAAACATAAAGGACGAAAAGTGTAATTTATCCAATAAATATTTTAGTTACAAAGTTAGAAGCATTCATCATACCAACAGCAGAAACAATCGCCCAACTAAAAAGCATCAAACCGATAATCAGAGTACACGCAAACAAAATCCGCTCAAAAGCAAGAACAATAGTCGGAAACTCAATATGAATCCACTTAAACTGTAAAGACGCCCAAACACCTATCAAAAAACGAGCAAACCCACACACACAACAACCTAACAACCCTAAAATCACGAATTAAAACTGGTAAACGGAGATAGGGATGACAATGGGTCGGGTTTGGGACGGGTTTAGGTAACCCCAAACCCAAACCCGATTAGATAAGCTTGTCCCAAACCCGTCCCAAAACCCGTCGGGTTTCTAGCGGGTAAATACCCATCGGGTATCGGGTATACCTGCGGGTTTCGGGTAAACCCATTAATTTAAAAAGATTACTCGTTGGGTATACTCATCTCAAAACCCATTGGGTATCTATCGGTTAATTACTAACCGGTTACGTTTTGTATTGTTATTTTAAAAATATATATCAAATAACTACAATGTATACGGAATAGAATACCTATATGTGTAAAAAATTGTGACAACTGTCAAAAATCCAGGTATCCATACAATTAATTAATCATGATTAGTGCTTAATGACTGTGCTGAATTGCAATTAACTGCTTTCTGATTACTGTCTTATACATACATGTGCATCATACATTGTTTAATGTCATACCAATATTGCATGAAAGCTGTATTGCCTTAAATGATGCATTAAGTACAGTTAGCACAGTTATCTGATAAATCAGAAAAATGCTGACAGAAGTCAGCACATAGACAGACAGTGTATTGAGACACAGAATGAGCCTGAAACTAAGTATGAAACTAGTATAGTGTGTAAGAAAGTAGGATCACAAAACTGTCTTTCTAGTGATAGTTTAAGTGCCGGAAAATGCCTAAAACTCACCAAAAGTGCTGAATTCAGCAAAATTCAGCACAAATCAGCATTTTAACACACTAATATTATGCAGGAATATGGTAAAATGGTCCTGAATGATTTCCTAAGTGTCGGGAATCAAAAGTGTCACAAAAAGATACATAAAGCACACTAAACTGCATAGTTTAGCACTTTAACGAACCAGTAACCAACCAAACAATCGGACACTACCCGAAACATCAAATTTACACTAGAAGCACTGTTTTAACATTACCAAGCTAGTTATGGTCCCCGAATATCATAACACCTCATACAAAATATCTAATAACTAAGACATGTAACTTACACTTAGATTTCAACTATTAAGTAACTAAACTAGTTAACACCTAATCTACTACCCCACCCCCCACCTATTTACGGCCCAACATGGCCCCCACCATGTGGATTTTATTTCAATATTATATTAGATATGCATGAACTTTCCTAAACATATTACACATGAGTTAAGAGCATGAATTGGTTTATAAAAGAACATGTGAGACATAAACTCATAACCTACACACACCAAAACACACACAAGCTCTCTTCTCTCCCTCTCTTGTTCTCGGCCGTGAGCCACCACCACCATCACCATTATCTTCACTTCAATATCTTCCATTCTCAAGTGATACCAAGGTGCTAGGAGCAAGACTAAGGAGCTTGGTGGCCTTAAAGCTTGAAGAACCTCTCTTGTTTGCTTTTATCCACTTGTTTTCTACACCTGAATCATCCCTAGCCTTGTGCTAGTGGTAAGAGTCTTGATCTTGCTATATTACTTCTATTTTTAGTGGTTAAAGAATAATCATAATAAAAAACTTGAAGAACACTAAAGATCATAAGAAGTAAACATGAACATATGCTTGTTTAATAAAGTAATCTTGATGAATATGAGTTGTTATGCTTGTTGATCATTGATTGTTTGTAGAAATGATGTTGATCATCATAAGATCTTGCTAGATCATGATTAAAAACATAATCTAGCAAGATGAGAAAGTAGAAATGTTGTAGGATGATGGATCATCCATACATGAATCATGAACTTGAAAGAATACTTTGATTTCTTGAAAAATAATGATCAAAGTAAGTTATTAAACATGTAGATCTAAAGATTTATGAATGATCTTTCAAAAAAACCATGTTAAAAATATGAGTTTTATTAAATCTTGGTTCTTACAAAAACAAACTCTATTTTTAGTGGTTAAACAAGTGTAGAAACACTTGTGAAACAAGAAAATTTCATAAAGAAACATTTTTAGAAAATGTGACAAGAAGTTGTAAACATCTAACTTCTTTAAAAATGAAGTTTTGAAAGAACTAATCACATTTTAAAGGGTAACAAGACTTACTAAGAATACTAGTGAGTTACTACAAATTTTTACAAATATTCAAATTCATGAAGTAGTAGAAAATGCATGATTTTGGCAAGATTGGTAAGTAAAGGTTGTTTGTTGATGATTGTGAATTGATTGTGTTGGTTTTTACAAAAGAAAATGATATGCTTGAAAGCACGGAAACCTCCATTTTTAGGGGAAACTATGGCAAAATTTTCTAAAAAAATATAAACACTTAGAAAATTATTTTTAAACAAATAGATGCAAGTGTATTTTAACCATGAGTTTTCTACAAAAGCTTTGCCATAATTTTTGTTACAAAAATATACTTATTGGAGGTTGGTTTTTATAAATAAAAGTGACTAAATATGTATTTAGGAAATATATATTTAGAAGACACCATGTGTGTGATTATTTGTATATTTTGTGTATTAGTTATATTATTTTAGGACATGAAATAATATAACTCATTAAAATACCAAGAATCACAATCCAAAATAATACCAAAATTCCAAAGAATAAATTTACACAATTACACATAAATATTGGTGAAACCGAACCATGGAATAAGACTTACAAGATATTCCGAAATTTATTCACACGTATATTTTGGTAAATAATATTTTGGACACCAAGGAAATGGAAATATGATTTTTACAATTACTACAAAAATATATCATATTTTGACAAGGAAAAATATATTATTTTTGAGAAGTATGAAATATATATTTTTCTTGAAATTTTTAGAAGATATATTATTTTTAAGAAATATATGTTTTCTTCACAAACATGGAATACAATATTTTTGGGAGAAATATAGATTTTCTCAAATAAATATGAAATATATCATTTTTGAAGAAAAATGAGTTTATATATATTTTCCAAGTGAGACTTGAAAATATATTAATTTTTGAACTTACGAGAAAATACAAATATTTTTGCCAAATGAAAATTATAAATAATTTTTCTAAGTAACATACCTTAAAATATATATTTTGGAAATATGTACTGAATCCTTATTAAAGAAAATATTCCGGAATAATTATTATGAAATTAAGTATAAAGGATACTTAATGAATACCGTAAAAATACGTATTCTCGTACGTATAAATACACACCGGAATACGACCCTAATACATGGCAAAAATATACAAGTATAAGAATACGAGTACAAATACCCCATCCTTGGGAAGGATACACATGTATAAATACCCGAAGTGTATCAAGTCAAAAATATATTATTATTCCAAAATTTAATAAATATAATTTAAGTTAAAATATTGATTATTTTAACAAATAATTATATAACTTGGAATAATATCGAAGACACAAAAGAAACGTAACTCAAAGATATTAATACTAAGGCACGGCCCGTTCGTCTAATAGATTAGTACGTTGTAGGTAGTCATGTTCACCGAAGAAGCTTGAGTTACGATTGTTGAAGACGCAAGACTGTGAGTTTCGTGTCCCCTTTTTCTTTTACTGTTTTCAGTTTTATAACTTCGGGGGTGAAGTACATGTTTCAACTGTTTACAAACGTTATTATTTGGTATGGTTAGCTAAGGAAGTGTACTTTTAGATCATATGAGTGATAGATCAATTTGGGTGTAGCGAGCCCCGCCCATGTTGGACCAGGGTGGCCCGTGGGTTGACTATGTCTTACAGCCGGAGGCCCGGTGCAAAGTCTGCTAGGTTTGAGCTTTCCTGCATCACGTCACACATATTAATGGCCTTGCAAACCATTAATGATCTGTTTTTCCTTGTTGCTTTCATACCGGGGTTTTTAAACTTACTTACAATGATTTCAAAGGTTTATTCATACACACAAACAAATACACGAACTCGCTCAACTTTTGTTGATGTTTTTAAAATAGATGTATTTCAGGGAATTAGTTGTGGATCTGGGGGCGTTTGGAAGTTCCAAGTATGGTTTAAGAATAAAGATGTCATCCATGGTCTTCGGGTTTGGTCAGGGTGTCTTATTCCTGGATGAGGCACGTCTTCCAAATCCTGGTTTTATTTAATGTCATCTGTCGAGTCTTTGTGAACTCTTAAACAAGTTGCATGGTTGTACTCGAATTTGAATTTCTATGTTTTAGGACAATGTTGTCATGTTTTTAAACTTAATTAATGGATGACCATCTATGGTTTTATCATATAGTTGTTGTTATGATTGAATGCAATAGTATTAAGGAAGTCACACCATAATCACACTTCCGAAAAAAGTCAGGGTGTGACAGCTAGGTATCAGAGCTTCGATTGTAGCGAACTAGGATTCCTTCTCGAGTCTAGACTACAATCATTAGGGCTCTCACGAAAATATTTTTACAACATGTTTTCATTGCATACACGAAACACCCAGATCAGGGAAAACAAACATTTTTACAAACAAAAGACACGAAACACATTTCAAGGTTTGTGTCTATGGTTCAGTCTGAGAGACTGGGTGGTTCAGTCTGAGAGACTGGGAGGTCTAGTCTGGGAGGCTAGGTAGTTCAGTCTGGGAGACTGTGTGGGGTTAGTCTGGGAGACTAGGTAGTTTAGTCTGAGAGACTAGGTGGCTTAGTCTGGGAGACTAAGAAGGATACGTGATTACATTGTTATTGATTGCATGTTTAATGTTAGATGTTGATATATGTGCATATGTTGTGATTGTTTTGTTACAGACACTATGTCATCTTCCGAGAGTGGTTTGTCCGATACCGATGACCCCATGGCTGTAGTCTCAGATGATGAGAGTGCCCATGAGCCAGAGATCTTTACTTCCGATACCGAGAGTGACCTGGAGATGATGTCCGATGATGACGACGACTTTCAGCCCTTTGCGTTGCCCGATTTCGAAGATGATTTACCGATTGCTGATGGTATCCCAGACGAGGATCCTTTTGTTATTCCTATTCCAGTTCATGATCATCTTATCACCGGTCACCCCGATGGTGAGCATGTCGTGGCACCGATCCTCGCTCCCGTTCCTCTCATGGTCATTCCCCCTGAGGATTGGCCTTTTGACGATCTTTTTGATGATGATGTTGACCTGTTTGTCGATGGTCCTCCCGATGATGCTCAGGGTGATGGAGAGCTCGATAAGGACGTTGTTGCTATCCCACTTCTGGGGATTCCCGTCATTGAGATTTCTTCTGATTCTAGTTTACATTCTGTCCCCGATTCTTTTGAGTCTGTTTCATCATCCGCCTTACAGGTAGTTGGTTTGCGACGATACGCTACTGACTCTGATGACGATACAATGATGTCAGCTGCACCGATTCCCCCACATGACCTTGAGCCTGATTTTGTTCCTGTCGATCAGCCCGTTGATGTACCCCCTGATCCTGAGCCGATGCCAGCTCCTGAGCCTTTGCCTGATCTTGATCCTATCCCCTTTGGCTTACCTGACATTGCACCACTTATACCAGATCCGATTCCTGCACCCGCTGACCCTCCTGTTATTGAGTCCGTTACTCCCCCACTTGCACCTGCACCTATTGATGTTGCCCCTTTTCACCCGATCGAGTATGATGTTCACCGCACTGATTTACCTGTCACTTTCTTACAGGACATCCCTCCACCCCGTCCAGGGGAAGGCCTTTCTAGCCAGGACCCACATGTTTCAGCAGCATTCCCTCACATGCCTCAGTATACACCTACTGCTCATTTTACTCCTTCACCACTTGACGAGCCACTTAGATGGTTCCCACCGTACGCAATGCCGATTTCTGATCCCTACCATCCCTCACATTTCACTGGTTACACACAGGATGAGTTACTTCTATCATTGCAGCTTCAGTTTGAGATCATGAGTCGCAGGATTTTAGAGCTTGAGATGACACCACGACCTTTGCCATGTCCGTGTTAGGCTACTTTTGTACCCCCTCGTTCATCACCGTCCCCGTTTTCGCATCCTCCTGCACCACTTACTCCATTTCCCGAGTTTAACACTCGCTTTCTTACCATTGAGCAGCAGATCAGTTATCTGTTGTGTCATGTTTCTGATCTTGAGGAGGAGCTTGCGCATGTGCGCAGCTTGCTTTTTGTACCTCCACATCCTCCTCCACCCCCATCAGCATAGACGGTTTTTGGTTTTATGTAGGTAGCTTACTTTTGATGAGAGCACCGCTATTGAGCCTAGCTAGTGAAGCCTTTTGGAGACCACATTTTGACTGTATGACGTATGGTAAATTGGTAGACATTTTGGACAAGGGTAGTGTGACCCTGTGTTCCTTTTGACATGATACTTTTGTAAAACATGTAACAATACTTGTGGTCGATGATTAATGAAAGCTCAATCGTAATGTTCTCATTAAATACATTGTTAACTTACTTGTTTGTGCTATGATTGCCTGCTTACTTGCTATAGCAAATGTTATTATATACGTAATACTTACTATATACATAAGACCTGACCTATACAATCTTCTCTTATAAGATGCCTCCTCGAAGGAACAATCAGTTGACCACGACAGAGGCAGAACTGCAAGAACGGATTTCACAAGCAATCGCACAACATGAGGCCTTACGCTCTGAACACAGCGGAGGTACCTCAGGAAATAACCCACCTCACGGTAATGTTTAAGTCATTAAGGACACATTACGATACGTTTGGACATTCCACGTGCGATTGCTAATGCTTACTGTGAATGATGTTGCCTGTGCAGGCTGTACTTACAAGCAGTTCCTCGACTGCAAGCCTCTGAATTTTGACGGTGTAAAGACCTGGAAAACGACCCGTAAGTAGAAACCCGGACCCCTGAAACCCTAATCCTTAAGAAAAACCAAGAAATTTGAATTTTTGGATCGCTCGCGGGCCACGACAACTAGGTGATTCGACCGGATAAGCTTTAGGACACGTGTCGCACACGTGGCGGGCCAACACGTGACACGCTAGCCCTAGCCGCAGCTAGGGTGGCCCTCGCGGGCCGCGTAAGATCTTTCTTGGGTTTACGCGGGCCGCGTAAAACCCAAATTTTTGCTATAAATTGCTCGTGCAAGGGGCTTTCATCTGTGTTCGAAAAGTCATTTCAAAAGACGAAGTATACTGCTCAAAATCATAATTTCACTTAGGGAAACGCTGCTACGAGTACAGGGTATTAACTCGATCACTGCTACGATACAATGTCCGATCGATTGAAACCGATCCGATGGATGTTTAAGTGCTGCCCGAATTCGTGCTATACTTTGTCATTCGTCGTGAGGGTTTTGATTTCGTGAGTTTATCGTAAATGTTGTATGAAGTTACTGACCTAGTTGCGTGTGCATTATTATTTAACTAGGTTACGAGGCTAAATCAGTAGGCAAAGTTCTGTCCAACTAAACTTGTAAGGTGAGTCATTCTCTTTTTGTCAAAAGTATTTTACAATACCTCAAATTATTTCCCAGTTATATTTTACAGGGGGTAAGTCTTTGTTATCTTAAATTACTGGCAGTAAGTGGGGTATAGTGCACATTACTATTATTCTCTCTCGTTTAGGTAGACGAACCTAAACAGAGATAATCATCATTATTGGGTGAAAGGACCCAATAGTGGTATGACCATCATCACCAGGGGGTGTCACTGGACCAGATAATTATAAGATATAGGCAATTGTAATCGCTCTTAGTCTTGTAATTTATAACAATGTGTCGTTTTGTGCAAAATGAATGACTCGCCAGTATTTCCCCGCTGATAAAATCTTTTTAAACATGTTTCAGGTGACTTACTGTGAATCAAGGAAAAAGTGCCACGTAGCACTACAACTTGAAGAATGTGGCTCAGTAAATAAAATAAATAAACATGTTTTTGTAAACATGGAATTTCCCCGTGAAATTTCCTTTATTGTAAATTATGGGGTTTGTCCCAAATTGTGAAATAAAATAATTGGGCATTTTCAGTTTAAAAGATCCTGTTAAAATTTCCGCTGCCAAAATAAACAATACCACGGGTTTCTGTCCCGCGGCACCTGAAACGGGTAAAACCGGGTCGGGGGCCGTGACAGAAAAAAGTGGTATCAGAGCCACTGATTTAAGCCAATTAAGTATTTAGAAATACTTAATTTTTCTGATTGCCATTCTGTGATTCTGTGAAAATTTAATTTACAATAAATAAATTTTTAACTTAAATTTGTGTGTGTTTCTTCATGTGTGCTAACAGCATGAATGAACTGTCGGAGGCACTCCGAAACTTTACTATCCATACCACCGATATGGATACCACAGGAAACCCATCTGGCTACCTGGAAGATATGGAGGAACCACTAACATTCCAGGCCCAGGCCCAGGAGAAACCAAAGCCGAAAAAGAGGAGCAGAATCCTGGACTGGAAACGTGGGCGTAGGAAGAAGCCAGCCGCACAGAAGGTTAAAAAGAGTAAGGATCCGAAAGATAAAGGGAAAGGAAAAGAGATCGGGGAAAGTTCCGGGCAAGCCCAGGAAATGCCACCATGGGAGGAGCTGGATCGCAAACTGGCGAATTGTGACCTCATCGGACCTGCCGATGAAAACCTCTTCAATTACCCCGCTGAATCACAACTTCCAGTTAATTTGGAAGCTGCTATCCCAGATCCTATTGTTAACCACCAACTTCTACCCGAAGAATTGGAGGAATGGTGGATGAATGACTGGCAATTTCAGAATTTCATGAATAACCCCAACGTCTATTTTCCCCAGTTTAACCCTGAGCCTGCACCAAACCCACCTATGAGCACAGAAAACTTGGCTGAACTCCGTCACTATGGTGAGGAGCTGGTGGAGGCAGGAAATAGAATTCGAGATGTGGGAGAGAAAATCACATGGAAATACGACGAGAGGGAGCGTCGTTTCTGAAAGGCCGGTTAACTTTGGTTGTGTGTTTAATAATAATAATAATATAATAATAAATAATAAAAATATAATCATGAAAAATAACTTAAAATAAAACTTTTGTAATATAACTGGTGTGTATCGATGCATACTAATATATATAAAAATATGAAAGTCGCAAAGTTGACAATTTTGGCTATACGTGTTGACATGATTATGTGTGATTGCTTTATTGTGTTTGATTGTTATTTATTTTGTGCCAATAATTTATATATATATTGTTAATTATCAGATGGAACACGCCGTTAATGAGCCAGTTAACGAAGTTAACCAATCTGAACAAAACAATGAGGATCACTTCCTTAATAGGCAAGATATAGAAAATATCGTTGCCCAGGGAATAGCCAATGCTATCCCGGCAATCGTCGCTGCTGTTAAAAGCCCTATTGAGCCTTCGCAAGCCAACCCTAGTAAACGCACGCGCGATGATAATTTCAGTAACAGTGTTAACGGAGGCGGCAACAATGACAACAACGTGATTCAAGCTCCAATACTTAAGAAAATGAAAGTTGCAACACCTGGTTGTACTTATAAAGAATTTATTGCCTGTAAACCTTTTGAATTTGCAGGCAATGAAGGGGCGACTGCTGCATTACGTTGGTTAGAGAAAACTGAAGCAGTAATTAAAATAAGTAAATGTGCCGAGGAGGATAAGGTCATGTATGTTTCTCACCTTTTCAAGGAAGAGGCATTAGAATGGTGGAATACGGTATTGCAAGCCAAGGGAAGTGACATGGCTTATGCCATGAATTGGGAAGAATTTAAGAAATTGGTTGAAAGGAAATTCTGCCCCGAATATGAGAAGAAACAAATGGCGAATAAGTTCCTGAGCCATCGAATGGTGGATGTTGACTGCCGAGGGTATACTTCGAAATTCTTCGAATATGCCAGAATTGTACCAACTCTGGCTTCACCAGAACCAGTACTTATTTCTCGTTATATTTGGTGTTTCATTAGCGAGATTCGTGATATCGTCAAAGCTGCGAGACCCCGCACAATTGATGATGCGGTGGAATTAGCCAATACCTTGATCGACGGGCTGGTACCTACGCGAGAAGAAAACGGGAAAAAGGAATTGACTCAGAAAATTACCCAAGAATTCCGTGGGGGTAATACTAGTAGCAACTTCAGGAAAAAGGGAACTGGGCAATCCTCCACCCCGCCATTTTGCAGTACCTGTAAAAGAAAGCATTTTGGGAAATGCAAAGGGTATTGCAATTTCTGCAATAGACCGGGGCACCCAGAAGAAGAATGCAAGAGGAAGAAATCAACAATTTGCTACAACTGCGGCGAAATAGGGCACTTCAGGCCCGATTGCCCGAAATTAGTCAAGCCAGCTGATAACAAAGCCATACCTGCTGAAGGAACTAATAAGAAGAACGCAAGAGCCTTCCAGCTGACCACGCAGGAAGTCGATATGATTCCCGATGTAATAGCTGGTACGTTTCTGGTACACGACGTTTATGTGAAAGTATTATTTGACTCTGGTGCAAACCAAAGTTTTATAAATACTTCATTATGCCAAGCTCTTAAGCTACCCTTAACCAAACTTAGGTAGATTTATACGGTAGAAACAGCAGATGGTAATTCTGTTAACACAGATAAGGCTCTTCAAGAAGGAAAGATAGAACTTTCAGGCCACAAATTTTCTGCAAACCTGCTACCTATGAATTTAGCCGGATTCGATGTCGTGTTAGGAATGGATTGGTTAGTAGCCAACCATGCTTGAATCCTCTGTGATAAGAATTCCATAGAAATTCATACACCCGCAGGAGAAATAATTGTGATTACAGGAGATAAGTCACGTAAACCATTAAAGTTCATTTCAGTAATGAAAGTTGCTAGTTATGAATGAAAACAAGGAATAGTGTATATGATTTCGGTAATCATTAACACTAAAAGTAAGGAACTTAAGGAAATTCCTGTAGTATCAGAATACCTGGATGTATTCCCAGAAGAACTACCAGGATTACCACCAGATAGGGAAGTATAATTTAGAATTCATCTAATTCCTGGAACTACACCAATAGCTAAGGCACCCTATCGGTTAGCACCCACTGAAATGTTAGAACTGAAGAAGCAGTTAGATGAATTGCTAAGTAAAGGGTTCATACAACCTAGTTCATCCCCTTGGGGAGCACCTGTGTTGTTTGTGAAAAGGAAAGATGGTTCAATGCGAATGTGTATCGGATATAGGGAATTGAATAAGGTTACAATTAAGAATCGATACCCATTACCTAGAATTGATGATCTTTTTGATCAACTTCAGGGGGCTAGATATTTTTCTAAGATAGATTTACGCTCTGGATATCACTAGTTGAAGGTACAAGAAGAAGACATACCTAAAACCGCTTTCAGAACTAGGTATGGTCACTAGGAGTTTACAGTCATGCCATTTGGACTAACAAATGCTCCTACAGCATTTATGGATATGATGAATAGGATCTGTAAACTGTATTTGGATAAATTTGTAATTGTCTTTATTGACGATATACTTATTTATTCCAAAAGCCAGGGCGAGCATTGTGAGCACCTACATGCACTTTTAACCTTGTTAAGAAAAGAGAAGCTTTACGCCAAATTCTCGAAGTGTGAATTTTGGCTACAGGAATTGCAATTCTTAGGTCACATGGTGAATCACGAAGGTATTCACGTAGATCCCTCCAAAATAGAAGCGATCATCAAATGGAAGGTCCCGCAATCAGCTACGAAAGTTAGAAGTTTTCTAGGATTAGCTGGGTATTACAGGCGCTTCGTAAGAGACTTTTCTAAGATAGTTGTGCCATTAACTAAGCTAACCTGCAAAACAATTAAGTTCGAATGGGGACCTAAGCAAGAAGAGGCCTTTAGGATTCTGAAGTTAAGGTTGACAAACGCCCCAATTCTTGCCTTACCAGAAGGAACAGAAGATTTTGAAGTTTACTGTGACGCTTCTAAGCTAGGATTAGGATGTGTGCTAATGCAACGCAAAAAGGTAATTTCGTATGCCTCAAGACAATTGAAAAAGCACGAGGAAAATTATACGACTCATGACTTAGAGTTAGGAGCAATAATTTTTGCCCTTAAGATTTGGAGACACTATCTGTATGGAAGTAAGTTTACAGTCTATACAGATCATAAGAATTTAAGGTACATATTTGGGCAAAAATAATTAAACATGAGGCAAAGGAGATGGATGGAAATTTTAAGTGACTACGACTGTGATATTCAATATCACGAAGGTAAAGCAAATGTAGTAGCAGACGCCCTAAGTCGTAAGTATCATGAAAAACAAAGACGAATTCGTGCTCTTAGATTAAATCTTCAAGTAGATTTAATGGAACAACTGAAGAACGTTCAAGAAACAGCAATCGATGATGATGCTGAAGGAATGAAAGGAAGGATAAAAGAATTAGAGCAAGGGACTGATGGAATTTGGAGATTCCACCAGAAAAGAATTTGGGTACCTAAGCAAGGGAATTTAAGAGATAAGATTTTAGAGGAAGCCCATAAATCTAGATATACCATACACCCTGGTAATAATAAAATGTACCAAGATTTAAGAAATAACTTCTGGTGGATAGGAAAGAAAAAGGACATAGCTAGATATGTGTCTAAGTGTCTAACTTGTTCGCAAGTTAAGGCAGAACATCAGAAACCTTCAGGTTTACTTCAACAATTAGAAATGCCAGTATGGAAATGGGTACTAATCACAATGGACTTTGTTACTAAGTTACCTAAAACCAGGAAAGGTAACAACGCAATTTGGGTAATTGTGGATCGATTAACCAAATCAGCTCATTTTCTGCCAATGAAGGAAACCTTTAGCATGGGAAGATTAGCAAAATTGTACGTAGACGAGGTAGTATCCTTACATGGAGTTCCACTCTCCATAGTATCGGATAGGGATAGTCGTTTCACTTCACATTTTTTGACAAGCTTTCAAGAAGCAATGGGGACCCGACTGAATTTAAGTACTGCATACCATCCCCAAACAGACGGACAGAGTGAAAGGACAATCCAAACCCTGGAAGACATGCTTAGGGCATGTGTGATAGATATTTGTTGGAAACTGGGATAACCACCTACCCTTAATCGAATTCTCCTATAACAATAGTTATCATACAAGCATCGAAGCTGCCCCTTTCGAAGCACTGTATGGACGAAAGTGTAGAACTCCAGTTTGCTGGGCAGAAATAGGAGAAAGCCAATTATCAGGTCCCCAGATTGTACAGGAAACCACTGACAAGATAACTCAAATCAAGGAAAGACTAAAGACGGCTTGAGATCGCCAGAAAAGTTATGCCGACAATCGACGTAAGCCATTAGAATTTCAAGTCGGAGACAAGGTACTCTTAAAAGTTTCTCCTTGGAAAGGGGTAGTTCGGTTTGGTAAGAAAGGAAAGCTAAGTCCAAGGTACATAGGACCCTTCTCAGTGATCCAGCGAATAGGACCAGTTGCCTATCGCTTACAACTACCAGAAGAACTAGCCGGGGTACATGACGTATTTCATGTATCCAACCTCAAGAAATGTTTATTTGACGAGTCCCTGGTAGTACCCCTTCAAGATATAAAGGTAAATGAAAATTTGAAATTTGTTGAGAAACCGCTCCAAATAGAAGACAGAAAGGTCAAGTTTCTCAAGCACAAAAGACTGGTACTAGTCAAAGTCAAGTGGGAGACCTGAATACACGTGGGAACTGGAATCGGAAATGAAGCGAAAATATCCTTACCTGTTTCAGTAAATCTCGAGGATGAGATTTTAAATAAGGTGGGGAGGATGTAAGGACCCGCGAAACGACCCGTAAGTAGAAACCCGGACCCCTGAAACCCTAATCCTTAAGAAAAACCAAGAAATTTGAATTTTTGGATCGCTCGCGGGCCGCGTAAGACTTAAGGATAGTCTACGCGGGCCGCGAAGCTTGGTGATTCGACCGGATAAGCTTTAGGACACGTGTCGCACACGTGGCGGGCCTACACGTGACACGCTAGCCCTAGCCGTAGCTAGGGTGGCCCTTGCGGGCCACGTAAGATCTTTCTTGGGTTTACGCGGGCCGCGTAAAACCCAAATTTTTGCTATAAATTGCTCGTGCATGGGGCTGTCATCTGTGTTCGAAAAATCATTTCAAAAGACGAAGTATACTGCTCAAAATCATAATTTCACTTAGGGAAACGCTGCTACGAGTACAGGGTATTAACTCGATCACTGCTACGATACAATATCCGATCGATTGAAACCAATCCGATGGATGTTTAAGTGCTGCCCGAATTCGGGCTATACCTTGTCATTCGTCGTGAGGGTTTTGATTTCGTGAGTTTATCGTAAATGTTGTATTAAGTTACTGACCTAGTTTCGTTTGCATTATTATTTAACTAGGTTACGAGGCTAAATCAGTAGGCAAAGTTCTGTCCAACTAAACTTGCAAGGTGAGTCATTCTCTTTTTATCAAAAGTATTTTACAATACCTCAAATTATTTCCCAGTTATATTTTACAGGGGGTAAGTCTTTGTTATCTTAAATTACTGGCAGTAAGTGGGGTATTGTGCACATTACTATTATTCTCTCTCGTTTAGGTAGACGAACCTAAACAGAGATAATCATCATTATTGGGTGAAAGGACCCAATAGTGGTATGACCATCGTCACCAGGGGGTGTCACTGGACCAGATAATTATAAGATAGAGGCAATTGTAATCGCTCTTAGTCCTGTAATTTATAACAATGTGTCGTTTTATGCAAAATGAATGACTCGCCAGTATTTCCCCGCTGATAAAATCTTTTTAAACATGTTTCAGGTGACTTACTGTGAATCAAGGAAAAAGTGCCACGTAGCACTACAGCTTGAAGAATGTGGCTCGGTAAATAAAATAAATAAACATGTTTTTGTAAACAGGGAATTTCCCCGTGAAATTTCCTTTATTGTAAATTATGGGGTTTATCCCAAATTGTGAAATAAAATAATTGGGCATTTTCAGTTTAAAAGATCATGTTAAAATTTCCGCTGCCAAAATAAACAATACCACGGGTTTCTGTCCCGCGGCACCTGAAACGGGTAAAACCGGGTCGGGGGCCGTGATATACGGCACTGGAGGTGTTGTAGCCTTCGTCAGATGGGTGGAGAAAACTGATTTTGTGCTGCGAATGAGAAAGTGTTCGCCAGAGCACCTGGTCACCTACATTTCTGGACTTTTCCTAGACGGAGCTCTATCCTGGTGGAACCTGCAGGTTCAGACTCTGGGAGAAGAGGCTACATATGCTATGACTTGGGACGAGATGAAAGAATTAATGCGCAAGAAGTACTGCTCGAGAGCTAAGATTCAGAAGCTAGAAACCGAATTCTGGAATCTGAAGATGGATGGTCCGAAGATTGCTGAGTATATGCAGAGATTCCATCACCTGTCTCGCATTGTCCCCTACATGGTAGAACCAGAATTCAAGCGCATTGAACGTTTCATTTGGGGATTGGCACCTCAAATCATGAGCATGGTGACGACATCCAAGCCCCCAACGATCACTGAAGCCATTGATTTGAGCGTGGCATTGACTGAAGAAGCGATTAGGCTGAACAAGTTTTTTATCTCTAATGGGAAGAAGAAGAAGAAGAAGGAGACTCATGTCGAGTCATCAGGAGAGAACAAAAGGAAGTTCTCGAATTTCAAGAAGGGTACTCAAGGAAACAGCAGTGGTAACAAGAAAAGAGATGCGAACCCAGCAGCCGAGGTCAGGACTGGTGTTGCAAGTTCGGAGAACAAAGGAAAATGTTACATGGGCACTTTGCCTAATTGTGATGTGTGCCAGTTCCATCATGCTGGCTAGTGTAGGTTCAGGAAGTGTGAAAACTGTGGAAAGAATGGCCATTCGAAGGAGACATGCTGGGCTGGTACCGGTCGTGGAAATGGTGGCCAGAGAGGTAATGGAAATGGTAATGGCAGTGGAAACCGTGGTGGCAACGGTTATGGCAACAGAAACCAAGGTGGAAACAACAATCAAGGAGGAAATGGCGGTAATGGAAACCGTGGTGGTACTGGAAATCAAGCCGGTAATGGAAACCGCAACCAAACCAACAACCAGGGTGGTACCGGAAACAAGCAAGGATGCTTTGGTTACGGAGATGCCGGGCATTTCAAGCGAGATGCCCAAAGAACAATCAAGCCCAAGGAAGAGTCTTCAACGTTGGAGCTAGGGAAGCTCGCCAAGATCCAAACGTAGTTATGGGTACGTTCCCTATCAACCAACACTTTGCATCTGTACTATTTGATACCGGTGCTGATTATAGCTTTGTATCCCTAGAATTTAAGAATATACTTGGGTTAGTAGCCAGTAAGCTGGATATTCCATACTCGATAGAACTAGCTAATGGAAAGCTAGTAGAAGCAAAGGAAGTGATTAGAGGTTGTGTAATAGAGCTCGGAGAGCATGAGTTTACGCTTGATCTTCTGCCAGTCGAGTTGGGAAGTTTTGACGTGGTAGTTGGAATGGATTGGTTATCAAGCAACCGAGCTGAAATCGTATGCCACAAGAAGATCATTCGCATCCCGATGGTGAATGGAGAGATGATTGTAGTGCATGGAGAGAAGCATGATACGCCTCTAAGGATTATCAGTTGTCTGAAGGCCCGAAAGTTTTTGCAGAAAGGATGTGTTGCCTTCTTGGCTCACATTGTTGATAAGGAAGTGGTGGAGCCGAAGTTGGAAGATATCCCTGTTGTAAGGGAATATCCTGAAGTCTTCCCCAAAGACTTGCCAGGATTACTGCCTCAAAGACAAGTCGAGTTCCATATTGACTTGGTTCCAGGTGTCGCGCCTGTAGCCAAGGCACCTTATCTACTTGCGCCTTCCGAGATGCAAGAGTTGTCGACGTAACTTCAGGAGCTTTTGGACAAGGGATTTATTAGACCAAGCTTCTCGCCTTGGGGAGCTCCAGTACTGTTTGTCAAGAAGAAGGACGGTAGTTTTCGCATGTGCATTGACTATCGAGAACTGAACAAGTTGACCATCAAGAATCGGTACCCCTTGCCGAGGATTGATGATCTCTTCGATCAACTTCAAGGTTCGAGTTACTACTCCAAGATTGATCTTCAATCAGGTTATCACCAGCTGAGAATTCAAGAAGAGAGTATACCAAAGACTGCCTTCAGGACTCGTTATGGACACTACGAGTTCCTAGTGATGCCGTTTGGTTTGACAAACGCGCCAATAGTATTCATGGACCTGATGAACCGAGTTTGCAAGCCATATCTCGATAAATTCATGATTGTGTTTATCGATGATATTTTGATCTATTCAAGGACGAAGGAAGAGCATGAGCAATACCTTAGAGCCATTTTAGAGCTGCTCAAGAAGGAGAAACTGTACGCTAAGTTCTCAAAGTGTGAGTTCTGGCTGCGTGAGGTACAGTTCCTTGGTCACGTGGTAAACGAAGATGGGATTCATGTGGACCCCACCAAGATCGAGGTGATTAAGAATTGGGAAACTCCAAAGACGCCAACCGAGATCCGTCAGTTTCTAGGTTTAGCTGGGTATTATCGCCGATTCATTGAGGATTTTTCTAAAATCGCTCAACCGCTGACCTCCCTTACTCAAAAGGATAAGAAGTATGAATGGGGAGATAAACAAGAGAAAGCTTTTCAGTTACTCAAGAATAAGCTTTGCGATCCACCTATATTATCCCTACCCGAAGGCACCGATGACTTCGTGGTATACTGTGACGCCTCGCGTCAGGGATTAGACTATGTGCTGATGCAGCGACAGAAGGTTATCGCTTATGCTTCACGCTAGTTGAAAGTCCATGAGAAAAACTACACCACACATGATTTGGAGTTAGGCGCCGTGGTGTTTGCTTTGAAGATTTAGCGACATTATTTGTATGGCACCCGATGCATGATCTTTACGGATCACAAGAGCCTTCAGCACATTTTTTATCAGAAAGAGCTTAATATGAGACAGCGACGGTGGGTTGAGCGGTTAAATGATTATGATTGCGAAATCAAATATCATCCAGGAAAGGCGAATGTGGTGGTAGACACCTTGAGTCGAAAAGAGAGGATTAAGCCCATAAGGGTTAGGGCTTTGGAGATGATCATTCAAACAGACCTCTCGTTGCGTATTCATGCTGCGCAGAGAGAAGCTCTCAAGAAGGAAAACTTGAAGGATGAATACCTCCGTGGGATGGAGAAAAAGTTGGTACCCAACAAGGAAGGAACCTTGTTTTTCATGGGACGAATTTGGGTTCCACTTTTTGGAGGTCTTAGACATGTTATTTTTTATAAATCTCATAAATCAAGGTACTCGATCCAGCTAGGATCGGATAAGATGTACCAAGATTTGAAAGATTTCTATTGGTGGCCGAGATTGAAAGGTGATGTTGCAACTTACGTTGGAAAGTGTTTAACTTGCGCCAAAGTAAAGGCCGAATATCAGAAGCCTTCAGGTCTTCTACAGCAACCCGAGATACCCATGTGGAAGTGGGAGCAGATCTCGATGGACTTCATAATAAAGTTGCCCAAGACACCCAGAGGTCATGATACGATTTGGGTAATCGTAGACCGTTTGACGAAATCTGCGCACTTTTTGCCAACCAGGGAAAAGGAAAACACTGGTAAGCTAGCTGAGCTGTACCTGAGAGAGATAGTCGCACGTCATGGAGTGCCTATCTCAATTATATCTGACAGAGACGGAAGATTTGTGTCAAGGATTTGGCAATCTTTCCAAGAAGCGTTTGGTTCACAGTTGAATTTGAGCACCGCATTTCACCCACAGACGGACGGCCAAAGTGAGAGAACGATTCAGACATTAGAAGATATGTTACGAGCTTGCGTAATGGACTTGGGTGGCAGTTGGGACACTCACCTACCTTTGGTTGAGTTCTCCTATAACAACAGCTACCATACAAACATTCAAGCTGCACCGTTTGAAGCTCTCTATGGACGTAAGTGTCGATCGCCGTTATGCTGGGTAGATGCAAGCGATAGACAGCTAGTTGGCCCCGAATTGGTCCAGGAGACGACAGATAAGATCATGCAGATCCGAGAGCGCATCAAGGCGGCTCGTGATCGACAAAAGAGCTACGCGGACCAAAGAAGGAAGCCTTTGGAATTCGAAGTGGGAGATATGGTTTTGTTGAAAGTCTCACCTTGGAAAGGTGTAGCACGCATTGGGAAGCATGGAAAGTTAAACCCACGATTCATTGGACCGTTCAAAATCCTGGAAAGGATTGGTACTGTAGCATAGGGGTGTGCAAAAAACCGAATTAACCGAACCATAACCGAATTAACCGACAAAACCGAACCGAAAAAACCGAACCAAATAAAAAACCGGTGGGTCGGTTAATGGTTTTTTTGAAAACCGAAAGTAGCGGGTCGGTTATGGTTATCATTTTTTTCATACCCACCATAACCGAACCGAACCGACATGTAATAAATCTTTGTAGGATTTAGGACTTTTCACCATATTTTTAATATTTGATGTTTTTTACTGAAGATTTTTAGTACTTATGGGTTTTTCATATCATTTTGTAGTTTTGGTTGAATGTTTATTTGAATTTATCGAATGCATTATATCACTTTATTTGAATATCCGATAATAATTGGTATTAATATTATAGATTATATGTATTTTTTAATACTATGTAATATGCTAATATATACAAATATGCAATAACAATTTATTCTATGTTAAAAAAAATTAAACTATTTTAGCTAAGCTAAATACACGGTTAACCACCCATAACCGACCCGCTATAACCATCAAAACCGAATAACCATAACCACCATAACCGATCGGTTATGGTTATGGTTATCCAATAACCGACATCGCGGTTATGGTTATGATTTTTGGTCAAAACCGACCCAAACCGACCCATGCACACCCCTACTGTAACATATAAGTTGGAACTACCAGCGGAACTGAATGGTGTTCATGATACATTCCATGTATCTAACCTGAAGAAGAGTCCAACACAAGAAACGGTGGTCATTCCTGCTGACGAAGTTCACATTGACGACACACTCCACTTTACCGAAGAACCTGTTGGGGTTACTGATTGGAAAGTTAACAAAACGCGGAGGAGTAGTGTTAAGCTTGTTAAGGTTCGCTAGAATGCGCGTCACGGCCCAGAGTTTACTTGGGAGCGTGAGGACCGCTGTCACACCCCGAATTTCCACGTGTCACCGGTGGGCCCGGTGGGGAGTATCGTGCCGTGGTTGGCAACATAATAGTCAAACAACACAATTATATAAATGCACAGCGGAAGCAAAAGATAATTATTATTACATTCCGAATATAAAGTAATATCCAGTATTACAACGGAAGGTAAAGGATCCACAGGCGGATCTTAAAACATATCATTTGTTCAACAGACTTTAGACGCCTAGAACTTGCAAGATTCCTTATTAGCGCCCTGAGCTTCCAGCCAATTTCGTTCAGTACCTGTCACTTAACCTTTTTGGAAAATACGTCAGTTTTCACTGGTAAATACACTCAACTGACTCATTTGAAAAGAGTTTAAGAAAATTGGTTTGAATGCACGTGGCACAAAATATCTTTTATAATTTGATTAAAATGCACAGAGGCAAAATTAACCTTTTTAACTTGGGAAAATTATTTGTATATAATCTTGTATACATTTTTACTTATTTGTCGTCTGTTAGGGCCGGTTTGTAGGGCCGGACTAGATTAACTGACACGACACAGGTATAATGCCCACAGGCTATCATCCTCTAAGTGGATTACCAGTTCCGGTATAATGCCCACAAGGATGATACCTCGGAGTGGATTACCAGTTTTTACATAATGCAGCTGTCAGGTGTATGCCTACACCCCGTGCTTAGGTCGTGGCCATTTCGTAAAATGATGTCAAGGATATCCGGGACATGGTCATTAACCCCCAAAGGCCATACACCAAATAATACATATTAAACGGGTTGTAAGTACATCAATCACAATACGATTTAAATAATTACACACCCGACCAAGCGGTACTTTTATAGTGCCGTATCCCAAGCCCGTATAGGGAAAATAAGTTAAGAGTATTTACCTGAGCTAGCTCCTGTCTTAAATAGCAAGAATCTAATAACTCAGCCGTATTCACTTAAGTAAGCGTAGGTACCATTTACCGAAATGCTCTAGTCTGGAATGATGGTATAAATAACCAATTAGAATGCTAACGGGTCTTTAATTTAGCCTAAGCTTAGACCGGTTAGTCTTAAGGGAATATACGGTTCAGACGCATGATTAATCGAAGACCGGAATAGAATGTGGTTTAGACCCGACAAGTTTGAAGACTTGTCTTAAATGGGTATTTCATACACATTCTGGATTTTGAGATAAAACCAATAAGGTTTGACCCGTTTCGGCTAATTTATGTAAACTTGTTACATAAACCGAACCGTACGCGTAATAAGCGTGACGGGTATTCATGAGAGCCATATACAGGTTTCCTAAGTTAATTATGCCTCAAATATGTTGTGACATCAGTAAGATGTCTTTCATTATGCCCGAAACGAATTTAAACACAAACTATGCCCCGTAGGGGCATTTTGGTAATTTCAAAGGTTGTAAAAGAGTTTAGATGTTTAACTGAGTTACAGGTCTGATGTAAACAGCAAACATACTCAATTTGATAAGTTATATCAGTAGGTTAAAGCATATATGTGAAATTTATCATTTATAGCCAACTATGCACCGTAGGGGCATTTTGGTAATTTCACATAAGCCGAAAAGCTCAAAACCGGAGTCTGAGTTAATCAACCTTTGCTTACTGTTAAAATATTCTAATTTGCCTAAAATATCAGTAGGTATCAACCTTGGTATGTTTAAAATAGTTTTAGTACATACTATGCGTTAATAACGCTTAGTTAGGCGATTAGAAGCCATTTCCGGGTTCGATACATAAAGCTGATATTTTTATACTTCCAGAAGGCTTAAAATAATTTATTTAACATATCTAATCAGTAGAAAAAGGTTTGGAGTTGTTTAGATATGTAAAACTCAATTTATGGCCCGTAAGGGCAAAACCGACAATTACCGGATTAAGCCTACGACTACTAGTTATGCTCAGCCTAAAATTAATTAAAAATCTTCAAAAATCCCAAAATAATATATTACATCAGTGGGTATTAAGTTTGATACTAAAAAGTAGGCTTAACTAGGCTATACGCTAATTTCGCCGTTTTATTAACATAAAGCGTTCATTTTACGCTAACGAGCATAACTCTTAATCTACACCTCAAACTGATGTCAAACTTTGCATACAAGTATATATATCAGTAATTAAAGTTTCTACTCTTTTACATTTCCAAAAATCACGTTTTAAGATAATAAGGGCATAATGGTCAACATATGAGCAATTAACGGAAACGCGTAAACGAATGGGTCGATCAATGAACCAACCACAGAGGGTTGTGCTAACATGTAGCCTGGTCCTAAAGAAACTCTAAGACATTTTCAAATCATACTAAAGCGGGTCAGAACTGAAAGTCAAAGTGAAAGTCAAACTATGTGACTTTCGGTTCCGAACCGGGTCTAAACAGGAAATTGTCGGGTTGAACATGCTTAGACATGTTCTTACATTGATTACTAAGCTATATCAATGACAAAACAGATTGTACGCCATCTAGATTGCTAATTATGCGTTTTATGCTTCTGTTGACTTTTTCGGATTAACTTTGACCCGACAAACGATCTTGTTAGAGTGTAATACAGAGGGTGCCCTTTTAAGGGTTTAATGCCCACATAAATACCAACTTATAACTACTCTTGATTCGACTAATCACTGGACCATTTGTGATTAATCTTAAAGTCAACCGTTAATTACGACGGTTTGACTTTTAAGCTAAAACTAGGCTAAAACTTAATCGAGGAAGGTCAAGGGTACTTACAAGGGTCCTATGCACGTGTAGGGATGTCTTGGATCTGCTCCTAAGCTCCAGAAATGCTCCACAAATGCAGATGAAGGTGGATGATCAAATGTTGCAACTAATGGTCTTATTTATAGTGTTTAGATCACCATAACTTGTTGACATCTAAGTCTATCAATGACCACAACTCTTCAACAAGTGTCCCTAAGTGTTTAGGGGTTGTTTAGGAGGCTCTTGGAAGGGTTTAAGGGCAACACATGGCGTTTAGAAGGCTGAACAGGTGAAAAAAAACGAGTTTCTGCATCTGGGAGGCTGAGGCGGCCCGCTTGAGGTGCTAAAGCGGGCCGCATGGGCCTTCTGATCAGCTTTTTCATTTTTTTTTTTTTTTTTTTTTTTGTTTACACATCTTGTCCCTTGGCTCTTCGGAAGGTCAACTAGCATTATTACTTGCAATTTGACCCCTTATTATTTACCTACAAGGGCTTTAGAACTTATACCCACTTTGCCAAGTCCCTGGACACTTCCGGTTAACCCGAAAAGTCTTAACTTTCAATGTTTACGCTTTAACCCCTCGCACACGAATTTGATCATAACTTTCTCATACGATAACGAAACTTTATGAAATTTATATCGCGCATTCTAGTGAGCATAATTTACAGTTACAAAGCTTCGGGTTTGTCAAAAGGTCACTCAGAGGTATATCTTTAAACATGTTGACACATTTAACCCCTGTAGTTTGAAATCTCTCATTTTTAGCCTCGTATGATCCATGATTTATTCGTTTGATGTTGTAAACATCATGTAGGGTTATTATGAAGTATATTTATTCACTGTTGACATTTAGAACCCGTAAAATCACATACTTTCCATGTTTGTCAACTTTAGCCCTTTTATAACATTCTTTCACACGTTCAAGCTTTATGACACGTGTCAACACATTATAGGACATGAAATTTTCGAGGTGTTACATCCTCACCCCCTTAAAATAAATCTCGACCCGAGATTTACTGAAATAAATAAGGGTACTTTTCTTTCATCGTGGATTCAACCTCCCACGTGAATTCGGGTCCTTTACGGGCATCCCACTTGACCTTTACTATAGGCACATGTTTCCTTCGAAGCTTCTTAACCTGTCGACCTTCAATCGACAAGGTTTTTCCACAAATTTTAAGCTCTCATCTATATGCACATCCGTATGTGGTATAACCAGTGATTCATCAGCGAAATACTTCTTCAGATTGCAGATGTGGAACACATTGTGAATTCCACTGAGCTCTTCAGGTAAGTTTAGCTTATAGGCAACTGAACCGATACGTTCGATAACCTCGAAAGGTCCTATGTATCTCGGGCTTAGCTTGCCTTTCTTACCAAATCGCATCACTCCTTTCCAGGGTGATACCTATTGTTGAACCTTATTTCTTAACAAGAATTTAGGAGGTTTGCTATTTTCATTAATCCTTGATTTTCTGCCGAATATTGGCATCTTACAAATAATTAGGGATTTGTGTGATCTGCTTTGTTGTTTCCACTGCAACTTTCAGATCCTGATAATTGAACTTACCTATCTATTGTCCTAACAATAGATGTTTAACATGCCATTTATACAAGGTCTCCAAGGAGCCACCTTGATACTTATATAGCAGTTATTATAGAAAAGTTTATCTTAAGGTGAAATGGTTATTCCAACCATTGCTCAAAATTAATTTTTTTTATTTTAAGAAATAGCTAATCTTTACAGTTAGTCGAACGAATCGATGATCCTGGGCAGCTGATGGCGATTCTTAATCGTTGCCTAATTAGGGTTGCGGTAAACAATGCCTTAGCAAAATGAACCGTCTTTCACAATTTACTATACCGAATTCTCAGGATATTGAGTTTGGCTTTATGAATCTATGTCTTAAAACTTACTTAACCAGGGTTTTCGATTCCGCCAATAATGGTACTAGTTGTCTTGGAGATTTCATAATAATGCAGCCCTTAATGGGATATTAAACTTAACTCTACCTGCCTCCCAGGGGTAGACAGGGTAATCTTAGGAGAATATAATCAAGGTACAAGGAGGTTACAGAGATTTCCATATCTCAGGCTCCCGTTCGCTCATCATTGCTTGTGTCAAATAAGTGACACATTTATGTTACTAGTCCACGAATTCCTAAAGCGGGAATATCTACTTGGACAATTTCATTCTGGATATCTTCTTTGAATACTATTAGTTGACTTTAGTTCCATATGATCATTGGGATATCTTTGTGATCCCATGCATTAAACCTCCATACTGATCAGGCATGGAAGCAATCTATGGAACTTATTAAGATACACCAATCCTCATATAGCGCTTTTGTCATACCATTTGGTATTCGAAATCGATAGAGATTAAAGAGATATCAACTATATGTGCTTATATTTAATCAGAATAGAAATTTTCACAAACTAGGCACCTAGCTCGGTTGGCTAGGCGCGCGAAAGGGTGCGGCCTAGACCCAGGTTCGATTCCGGGGACGGCCAGTTCCACCATTTTTTTTATGTTTAATATTAATTAATCGTACGGATACATGTAATTATGAGGGTTGTCTCATAAGGAGTCTTGATAATTAATCGCTTCTTATCACCCACAATATGGGCTTGATTTTTAAGGTAACCGATCGATTTTTATCACTATATTGAGTCCTTATATTTAACGGAACTAGGACATCGAAAAACTGATTCCTAATGGATATAATAATGCTGAAGCAGTCTCTGAGGTATACAGGCTTCTTACTGAACTTACGTTGCTTTTTATTAGGCCTGTACTTGCTCTCTTTCCCAGATTTCTGGGAGTTATCCTCCTTCTTTGGTTCATCCTTCATATTTGAAGTGCGAATATAGCTCTCCTCATGAGCAATTAAACATGGTTTTTGAATGAGATTTAGAGCGAGAAGCATTCGGCTCTTTGGATTGTCTCATGACCTTTTCCCATGATCCCTCCAACTGCTGCGTCAACCACAGCCTGGAGATTAACTCCATTAGTATTGTAGTTTTTATTAACATTCGTCGCATTATCAATGGCGCGATTGCCGGTTGTCTTATCCGAGTTTATCATACTCGAGATTTTGTTCCTATTGCCAGGTGAATCCTTTACTTAGTTGTAATCCAACATCTGCTATTCATTACCCTGATGGCCTTAACATATACTAACCATGGTTTCATCAAACTATACTGGCCAATAAGGCATTATCATTCTTAATGAATGTTATTTTAAAAAAATATATCAATATCACTTAGCCTAGGTCACAAAAGACCATCAATGGCATTTGAGGGTTGGACCTAGTCCATCACCTCTTTGACAGGGGATCAAAATGTCACATCTGTCTTTAATATACTGATGAATTTGGATAGCTTGAAAGTTTGCCATAAGGATATCAGAAAAGAGTGATTTCTAATAGATATTAAATATCAATATAGGATTTGTTGGAGCATTTTCTAAAGTATCATCGGTCAATTTCTACCTCGCATTAAGTGACCGGAGTTTTAATCAGGCGGAGACAATAGTTCTCAACATTTATCATTCATTATAGAGTCATATGTGCCAGTATCAAATAAAATTCATGCATAAACTGTTTGATATGAAAAGGTATCTGCTTTATCGTTATCATTCTGTCTCATCTCCTTGGCGTTCGTATAGAAGACTCATGCGTTTGCTTTCTTGGCCTCTTCAGTCTTCTTCGCGTACTTAGGGCAGTTGGTCTTTATGTGCCCCTTCTCATTGCAATTGTAGCAGGTGGCATCTTTAATCTTCCTGCATTCAACAGTCTTGTGCTCCTTAGACTTGCATAACCCACATGCAGGTGATTCAGACTTAGAATTGGATTCAGGTCTGCACTTTCCAAAGTGGCGTCTTTGACAAGTCGTGCACTTTGGCTTCTCCTCTGTTCGCTGACTGTTCCTTCCAAACCCAGACTTCTTAGAATCAGTGTTTCCCTTGTGTTTCTTCTCTGACCCTCGTGAGTTATCATCCTCACGATTCCTCTTACTTTCTTCAGATTTCTTTAGCGATCTCAATCTGACCGCATCTAAAGTAAGGGATAAGGAAATGTCAGCTACTGATCTAAAAGTCGCTGGCCGAGAAGCTTTTACGCTTGCCTTGATCTCGGGGGCTAAACCACCGATAAAACGAGCTATCTGTTTTGGTTCCGGGGTTACTAGGTATGGAACCAACCGAGACATAGTGTTGAAGCTCGTTAGGTAAGCTTGACAGTCGAGGTTTGTCATCACCAAGGATAGAAAATCGAACTCTATCTTCTCCACCTCATGCTGAGGGCAGAAATTTTCCCTGATAAGGGCAACAAATTGATCCCACGACATATTGTACAGTGGGATTTTCCCGGTGGCTTGAATTAGAGATCTCCACCATGCTAAAGCTTCACCCTTGAAAGACTGCGACACAAACTTGACCACGTCTCGCTCAGCGCATCCGCTGATATCAACAACCGTATCCATCTCATCCAGCCATGTCATACAATCGATGGCTCCTTTCTCCCCAGTGAAATCCCGGGGTTTGCAGGAAACGAAATATTTATAGGAGCAACCCTTAGCAAGGGGTCCTTTATTCAGTATGACCTGTTGAGATGGAGCACTGTGGTTTGAGGAGTGTCGGTCGTCATTTTTCTTCGGGTCGTCGTTATTGGACGGTGGCTTTGAAGGCTGTGTAGATAGGGTCCTACTACGAGTCCCACTATACTCATCATACTGCCTTTCCAAAGCCTGTGTAACTGCGCCGTCTATGATCGCTTTTAATTCCGCACTAGTTAGATTAATTCGGGCGTCATTATTAACCTCCGCTGGATGACTATTACCCTCGTCTGAGTTAGCCATTACAATTGAACTGTTGCAGAAAACAAGGACAATAGTTTATTTGGGAGTTTATTATGGAATTGCCCCTTAGGGTAATTCATTAACCATGGTAACCAGAGACCATATTTGGTTAATTTATTAATCAAATTTATTTAGGATTTCTATAATAATTTATCCTAATTATAAAACAATAACAGTTTTATTTGTGGCACGTAAGGCCTAGTCACATGGACAATTATAAATTATATGCTAGGATTTCAGAGAATCAAAGCATTTGAGGTTTGAACCTAGTTTATTACTTTTATTTGACAGGGAGTCATAGCTACCAGTGTCTTTTTGGCTCATTTAGAAATGAGCAAGGCCCGTAGGCACTATTTTACCACGTATGGTTAAAATATGATCATCTTAATTGATGATGTAAACCCAGGATTCAGAGATCATTAAACTGGGTTAGGAATCTTCTAAAAAATTCCTTTATAAAAATGACGTATGTGATTTTTAATAAATCACGTCTGCCAGGAGTGTTAACATGTTTTTCAGATGTTAACAGGGATTTGAATCCTTTGAACAGGTCTTACCATCTTGGCCCGGTCTTATAATGACACTCAGGCTAGGTTTCACTCTTAAGATTCTTTTTAATAATTAACGCAGAACAATTTCTAAATTGAACTGTTAACAAATATCCGAATCTAATTGTGGAACTACCATCTTGGCCCTGTCTTAATGTGACGTATGGCTAGGTCTCGTCCTTTTTAGATTTTGCCATTTTATTATAATAGTAGATCTTATAATATAGGAATGATATTTTTAAACATAAGTGTTCCTTTAAAATTTAAACAAGTATATGGTTGCCCTAAACGGGACTTCTGATAAAATGACTTGCCCATGAAAAGGCTAATCAGAAAAAAACAACAAGGAAGTAATTAAAAGACAATGAAACGAATTTGGATTTGTCTTATGTTCTTGTCTAGACTCAAGAATGTGCAATTGTGTAACTGAGATTAAACGCAAAAGGCTAGCGTTTAATTCACTCAGTGTTGGCTCTGATACCAACCTGTCACACCCCGAATTTCCACGTGTCACCGGTGGGCCCGGTGGGGAGTATCGTGACGTGGTTGGCAACATAATAGTCAAACAACACAATTATATAAATGCACAGCGGAAGCAAAAGATAATTATTATTACATTCCGAATATAAAGTAATTACGACGGTTTGACTTTTAAGCTAAAACTAGGCTAAAACTTAATCGAGGAAGGTCAAGGGTACTTACAAGGGTCCTATGCACGTGTAGGGATGTCTTGGATCTGCTCCTAAGCTCCAGAAATGCTCCACAAATGCAGATGAATGTGGATGATCAAATGTTGCAACTAATGGTCTTATTTATAGTGTTTAGATCACCATAACTTGTTGACATCTAAGTCTATCAATGACCACAACTCTTCAACAAGTGTCCCTAAGTGTTTAGGGGTTGTTTAGGGGGCTCTTGGAAGGGTTTAAGGGCAACACATGGCGTTTAGAAGGCTGAACAGGTGAAAAAAAACGTGTTTCTGCATCTGGGAGGCTGAGGCGGCCCGCTTGAGGTGCTAAAGCGGGCCGCATGGGCCTTCTGATCAGCTTTTTCATTTTTTTTTTAATTTATTTTTTTTTCCACATCTTGTCCCTTGGCTCTTCGGAAGGTCAACTAGCATTATTACTTGCAATTTGACCCCTTATTATTTACCTACAAGGGCTTTAGAACTTATACCCACTTTGCCAAGTCCCTGGACACTTCCGGTTAACCCGAAAAGTCTTAACTTTCAATGTTTACGCTTTAACCCCTCGCACACTAATTTGATCATAACTTTCTCATACGATAACGAAACTTTATGAAATTTATATCGCGCATTCTAGTGAGCATAATTTACAGTTACAAAGCTTCGGGTTTGTAAAAAGGTCACTCAGAGGTATATCTTTAAACATGTTGACACATTTAACCCCTCTAGTTTGAAATCTCTCACTTTTAGCCTCGTATGATCCATGATTTATTCGTTTGATGTTGTAAACATCATGTAGGGTTATTATGAAGTATATTTATTCACTGTTGACATTTAGAACCCGTAAAATCACATACTTTCCATGTTTGTCAACTTTAGCCCTTTTATAACATTCTTTCACACGTTCAAGCTTTATGACACGTGTCAACACATTATAGGACGTGAAATTTTCGAGGTGTTACAACCGCATGAAAGCCAAATACCCGCATTTATTCCCTAACTCCCCTGCTACTAGTAGTAAAGCTTAAAATTTCGGAACGAAAATTTCTTAACAGGGGGAGAATGTGACAACTGTCAAAAATCCAGGTATCCGTACAATTAATTAATCATGATTAGTGCTTAATGACTGTGCTGAATTGCAATTAACTGCTTTCTGATTACTGTCTTATACATACATGTGCATCATACATTGTTTAATGTCATACCAATATTGCATGAAAGCTGTATTGCCTTAAATGATGCATTAAGTACAGTTAGCACAGTTATCTGATAAATCAGGAAAATGCTGACAGAACTCAGCACATAGACAGACAGTGTATTGAGACACAGAATGAGCCTGAAACTAAGTATGACACTAGTTAGTGTGTAGGAAAGTAAGGATCACAAAACTGCCTTTCTAGTGATAGTTTAAGTGCCGGAAAGTGCCTAAAACACACCAAAAGTGCTGAATTCAGCAAAATTAAGCACAAATCAGCATTTTAACACACTAATATTATGCAGAAATATGGTAAAATGGTCCTGAATGCTTTCCTAAGTGTCGGGAATCAAAAGTGTCACAAAAAGATACATAAAGCACACTAAACTGCATAGTTTAGCACTTTAACGAACCAGTAACCAACCGAACAACCGGACACCACTCGAAACATCAAATTTACACTAGAAGCACTGTTTTAACATTACCAAGCTAGTTATGGTCCCCGAACATCATAACACCCCATACAAAATATCTAATAACTAAGACATGTAACTTACACTTAGATTTCAACTATTAAGTAACTAAACTAGTTAACACCTAATCTACTACCCCCCCCCCACCTATTTACGGCCCAACATGGCCCTCACCTTGTGGATTTTATTTCAATATTATATTAGATATGCATGAACTTTCCTAAACATATTACACATGAGTTAAGAGCATGAGTTAGTTTATAAAAGAACATGTGATACATAAACACATAACCTACACACACCAAAACACACACAAGCTCTCTTCTCTCCCTCTTTTGTTCTCGGTCGTGAGCCACCATCACCATCATCTTCACTTCAATATCTTCCATTCTCAAGTGATACCAAGGTGCTAGGAACAAGACTAAGGAGCTTGGTGGCCTTGAAGCTTGAAGAACCTCTCTTGTTTGCTTTTATCCACTTGTTTTATACACTTGAATCATCCCTAGCCTTGTGCTAGTGGTAAGAGTCTTGATCTTGCTAAATTACTTCTATTTTTAGTGGTTAAAGAAGAATCATAATCAAAAACTTGAAGAACACTAAAGATCATAAGAAGTAAACATGAACATAAGCTTGTTTAATAAAGTAATCTTGATGAATATGAGTTGTTATGCTTGTTGATCATTGATTGTTAATAGAAATGATGTTGATCATCATAAGATCTTGCTAGATCATGATTAAAAACATAATCTAGCAAGATGAGAAAGTAGAAATGTTGTAGGATGATGGATCATCCACACATGAATCATGAACTTGAAAGAATACTTTGATTTCTTGAAAAATAATGATCAAAGTAAGTTATTAATCATGTAGATCTAAAGATTTATGAATGATCTTTCAAAGAAACCAAGTTAAAAATATAAGTTTTATTAAATCTTGGTTCTTACAAAAACAAACTCTATTTTTAGTGGTTAAACAAGTGTAAAAACACTGGTGAAACAAGAAAATTTCATAAAGAAACATTTTTAGAAAATGTGACAAGAAGTTGTAAACATCTAACTTCTTTAAAAATGAAGTTTTGAAAGAACTAATCACATTTTAAAGGGTAACAAGACTTACTAAGAACACTAGTGAGTTACTACAAATTTTTACAAATATTCAAGTTCATGAAGTAGAAGAAAATGCATGATTTTGGCAAGATTGGTAAGTAAAGGTTGTTTGTTGATGATTGTGAATTGATTGTGTTGATTTTTACAAAAGAAAATGATATGCTTGAAAGCATGGAAACCTCCATTTTTAAAGGAAACTATGGCAAAATTTTCTAAAAAAATATAAACACTTAGAAATTATTTTTAAACAAATAGATGCAAGTGTATTTTAACCATGAGTTTTCTACAAAAGCTTTGCCATAATTTTTGTTACAAAAATATACTTATTGGAGATTGGTTTTTATAAATAAAAGTGACTAACTATGTATTTAGGAAATATATATTTAGAAGACACCATGTGTGTGATTATTTGTATATTTTGTGTATTAGTTATATTATTTTAAGATATGAAATAATATAACTCATTAAAATACCAAGAATCACAATCCAAAATAATACCAAAATTCCAAAGAATAAATATACACAATTACACATAAATATTGGTGAAACCGAACCATGGAATAAGACTTATAAGATATTCCGAAATTTATTCACACGTATATTTTGGTAAATAATATTTTGGACACCAAGGAAATGGAAATATGATTTTTACAATTACTACAAAAATATATCATATTTTGACAAGGAAAAATATATTATTTTTGACAAGTATGAAATATATATTTTCCTTGAAATTTTTAGAAGATATATTATTTTTTAAGAAATATATGTTTTCTTACACAAACATGAAATACAATATTTTTGTGAGAAATATAGATTTTCTCAAATAAATATGAAATATATCATTTTTGAAGAAAAATGAGTTTATATATATTTTCCAAGTGGGACTTGAAAATATATTAATTTTTTAACTTACGAGAAAATACAAATATTTTTACCAAAGGAAAAATTATAAATAATTTTTCTAAGTAACACACCTTAAAATATATATTTTGGAAATATGTACTGAATCCTTATTAAAGAAAATATTCTGGAATAATTATTATGAAATTAAGTATAAAGGATACTTAATGAATACCGTAAAAATACGTATTCTCGTACGTATAAATACACACCGGAATACGACCCTAATACATGGCAAAAATATACAAGTATAAGAATACGAGTACAAATACCCCATCCTTGGGAAGGATATACATGTATAAATACCCGAAGTGTATCAAGTCAAAAATATATTATTATTCCAAAATTTAATAAATATAATTTAAGTTAAAATATTAATTATTTTAACAAATAATTATATAACTTGGAATAATATCGAAGACACAAAAGAAACGTAACTCAAAGATATTAATACTAAGGCACGGCTCGTTCGTCTAATAGATTAGTACGTTGTAGGTAGTCGTGTTCACCGAAGAAGCTTGAGTTACGATTGTTGAAGACGCAAGACTGTGAGTTTCGTGTCCCCCTTTTCTTTTACTGTTTTCAGTTTTATAACTTCGGGGGTGAAGTACATGTTTCAACTGTTTACAAACGTTATTATTTGGTATGGTTAGCTAAGGTAGGGTACTTTTAGATCATGTGAGTGGTGGGTATGACGCTTAAAGCCATCAATCCTCGTTGTAGGACCGAGGGACATGAGTGATAGATCTATTTGGGTGTAGCGATCCCCGCCCATGTTGGACCAGGGTGGCCCATGGGTTGACTATGTCTTACAGCCGGAGGCCCGGTGCAAAGTCTGCTAGGTTTGAGCTATCCTGTATCACGTCACACATATTAATGGCCTTGCAAACCATTAATGATCTGTTTTTCCTTGTTGCTTTCATACCGGGGTTTTTTAACTTACTTACACACTTACAATGATTTCAAAGGTTTATTCATACACAAACAAATACACGAACTCGCTCAACTTTTGTTGATGTTTTTAAAATACATGTATTTCAGGGAATTAGTTGTGGATCTGGCGGCGTTTTGAAGTTCCAAGTGTGGTTTAATAATAAAGATGTCATCCATGGTCTTCAGGTTTGGTCAGGGTGTCTTATTCCTGGACGAGACACGTCTTCCAAATCCTGGTTTTATTTAATGTCATCTGTCGAGTCTTTGTGAACTCTTAAACAAGTTGCATGGTTGTACTCGAATTTGAATTTCTATGTTTTAAGACAATGTTGTCATGTTTTTAAACTTAATTAATGGATGACCATCTATGGTTTTATCATATAGTTGTTGTTATGATTGAATGCAATGGTATTAAGGAAGTCACACCATAATCACGCTTTCGCAAAAAGTCAGGGTGTGACAAAAATGGATGTATCATATATATATATATATATATATATATATATATAGGGGAAGGTTTAAATGAGAACGCTAAATATCGCGAGAATCGTGAGAACGAATGAAAAAACCACGAGAACTTGGTCAAAAACAATTCAAATTCAAAATTTCTTTTTACACTTATCATTATTATTCGAATACAATGTTAGAAATTAAATTTACACGTTTAAATTAACGTGAATTCGTAAATAACGAAAATTTACACATGTGTAAGTTTGTCATTTACACATGTGTAAATTTGTTATATTTACACATGTGTAAAAATTGTAGTAAGAGTGATTTTGAGAGGAGAAATGTATTATTTGATGTTGTGAATTCTTTTTTGATGTTGTATTTTAATTAGAACGAGGTTTGTATTAAAAAAATTCGGTTTTGATTGGTTTTCTCATTCGTTCTCACGGTTCTCGCAATATTTAGCGTTCTCAAGATAACCCTCCCCTATATATATATATATATATATATATATATATATTGTCACACCCCCAAAAATACCACCTAGGGAGTGTCCCTGATAGGCGTGTGACGGACTGACAATGAGCCACTAATTACATTGAACCCACAAGTTTCTAAACGAAGTTCTCAAATTAATGGTAAAATCCCATCGTAAGTTTATATGAAAACCAATATGTCAGCGGAAGCAAATAATAAACCAAAAACTAAGTTGTTCAAAAACCAACGTGTAATAGTAAATAAATAATCACATGAGTCTCTTCAGTCGACCCATGACCACTCCTGCTCCTCCAGACAGCAAGTTTCCAGAGCCAAGATACCTAACGACCTACGAGCATGCAATAAGCGTATCAGACAAAGCTGGCGAGTTCACAGTTTATGAAAACGTTGATTACCAAATGATTATTTCAGTTCGTTAACAAAAGCAAGTAATATTGATAATATCTCGATGATAACAAGACGGCTCCTGATGTATGATTTGCCCTTCCCCAATGCTCCTATCAAAGCACTGGGCCCGACTGGGTAATTAGTTCACAACCGTCCTCCCCGGTACGACGTGAGGGTGCCAAACCTAAGTAGCGCTACCAACTAATACCCCGTTACCTCCCCGGTAACAAAAGATGGGACTTAAGAATGATAGGATGAGAATATTATCAAATATATACCAGTTTTTACCCAAAAGACTTATCCCTCCCCGGGATACCCACTGACTGTCCCATCCACCGGGACGCATGCTCAAAAGTAGTGAACTCACCTTGATGTGCTCGGCAGAGTGTTTTACTTGTTTTAGTTATTATAACCGACCACGCCCTATTATTGATTCCATTCAGCATTAGACCCGTATTCAAGTATATTCACACATATAATCATATGACACATAGCACCAAAGAATCATGTATTACTCATACGTGTTCAAATGTTGCTTATCTAGCATGCGAACCCGTGTACATATCCAATACACCAATATCACAAATAGCATCGAAATAGTACCACGCAAGTTTCCGGGTTATGCAAATGAATCGATTTGTAACAAACGCTCATACTAGACCCACTATGGTGTTTTATAAAAAGGAATAAGACTCGGCCCATTAAACCAACCCAACGGATCAAACTATTGGATTACATCAACTCGCTTAACAACCCAGGGTCAACCTAGATCGATTATTCCTCTACTAAACTTACACCTTGTATCCAATTATCGCCCAATTTCACTTTGTTTCGGACCCCCCCCCCCCCCCCCCCCCCCCTTCATCAACAGGGGTCATACAATATAAATAAAAATTATGTATAACTGATCAGCACATTAACATGAAATTATCTACTAACAAAATCACAAATCGACCAACGTGATCCAGCAACATCAATCCTTAAACTCGTACGTATTAACAGTTTCATATTATCATTTAGTCATGCAACATATACAATCAATAATAATATCAGCAACCTATTCTATCAGAACCGATTACTACTCTATATACCATTCTTTTATTGTTATCCTACATGCTATCCATATATGTGATCAATTTACAATCAGTTCATGTGATATAATAATCAAATAAGTCATGCAACTCATCATTCATGCATATAATATTCCTACTGACAACTTCATTAAATGTCCACATGATTTTGTTTGATCGCACATGGCCGCCATGTTCATATTCAGATTATTAAATTTTTGTGCAACCATGTAACTTCACTCTATGGGCCCTCACAATCGATTGTCATCAATATTCGTTAGTATACCCACACACAAACCGATATCAGCCACTAACATGCAATTTCAATTTCATGTCTAACCTATTAATCATGCAATCACATTCAAAAGACCATAAACACACTCAAATAATCTATGATTGATATACTGGACATACCCGAATGCAAGAAGAGAAGAAGAAAGCTTCGATGATGATCTACTGCCGTCACACTTAGAGGGGTTTTAGGGTTGGAGATATGATTGTGTTAATCATTACACGTAAACTATGTGTAAATATAAGATAAGCCAATGGCCGGCCCCTAAATCAATGCCCACTTGGGCTCTACCAAGCCCAATTGTACATTCAGATAATGAAATGAGTCCGGTTTGGGCTTTAGTTGATGTTGGGCTTGAGTAATGCAATCTAAGGGAGCCGTGTGTATGAGCCGGTTATGATATTAATAAACGTGACCCACCTATAACTAGATGCATGCTAAGACGCGGCCCAAAGACAAAAGATACAAAGAACAAGTTAGAATACTAACACAACGCGTCTAATCACAATTAAAAGGAATGAATAACGAGAAGCTAGAATTTGATAAATAACATCACTGACCTCGGAAGTTTGGGTTGTCACATATATAAAAGAAATTATATCGGGTATACAATCGGGTAAACGGGTACACTTTATCGGGTAATTGGGTCTGGTAAACGGGTATATCACTAAATCCCAAATCCGTCCCAAACCCGCGAACAAAATAAAAACTATTCCCAAACCCGATTAACCGACCCCAAACCCATCCCAAATGTGTCGGGTGTCGGGTTTACCCATCGGGTTCGGGTTTGATTGCCATCCCTAAACAGAGACGAACTAAAACATAAAACAATCTTTGCAGATATGACTGTAAACTAAACCGCAAAGAACGAACCGGATTTAAAGTTCAACGAGTCGAGAACATATGCAACCATAAGCCCTAAGGTTAGAGCGACAACAACTGGAGTGCCACCGAGGTCGAGGAGGAACGCGGCAGACGGAACAAGCGCGACGGCGATCCTCGCGTTGTGAGCAAACGATGCCGGATTGAAGCGAGAGTTGTGTTGCGAACGGCGGTTAGTGGTGGTGTTGTCGTTGGGGTAGCTAGGGCTAGGGTTTCGTTTGGGGGAGTAGACATTATTGAAGTTGGGGGAGCTGACGGAGGGTGAGTGTAGGGGCGGGGGTTGGTTAGAGAGTGAGAGAGGTGGTGGTGGTTGGAGAGAGAGATGGGTGATGGTGGTTATGGTGATGGTGAAGAAGAAAGGGAAATAATGAAGCGGGTTTTTAAATTAGTTTTTTTTTCTTTAATTAAGTTGGTAGAAAGACTAAACTGGCCTTGATTGATCAGACCTAACTGAAATTTTTTACCAGGTTAGAGTTACAGGACGTAGCGTGTAATGAGTTTCCAAATAAAGGATTGTGACTGTAATTATTGAAGTTAAAGATTATTCATTGTAATTCGATACGAAATAAAGGCCGAAAACTGTAAGTTACCCTTGTTTTAACCATGGTATATATGAGAATTATATAACACATAACAATTCCACCTTATGTGATAAGAACAACGTACAAGTGATTATACGGTTCTCACAATTATTAATTGATTGTGTAAATGAAAATAAATGGTGGTTTTATAAAACCTTTGTTATGAAGCATGTCATAATCTTGTTTTATTCTAAATTTAGTGATGAGGATGTTATTTTTATTTTATCCACCCTTTTAAGATTATTTGGAAAATATGTCGTAATCTACTGTTGTTAACATAAGGACTTGTGTAATATGTTCAACATTAATTACTTTTATCATGTTGTTTATTCACCTACACTGTTTTTCCTTCATATAGTTTGAAAAGGTAAAAGGTTAGTCAAACTACACGTAAATCCAATTTACCATTCCAATTATATACTTTTATGTCCCTGTCAATTTGACTGCAAAGTTACATATAGACCAAAATTTATTTTCTTCCATATGTTGTAGTTTATATTCTAACTAGGTTATAATCCCGTGTATTACACGGGTTGAATAAATAAATTTTATATACTAAATAATAAAACAATATATCTTTAAAAACCTTCTTTATTGCACGAGTTGAATAAATATAATTTTATATATTAAATAATAAAAAGTTATATTTGTAAGAACAATATTGTACAGGTTGAATAAATGTAATTTTATATACAAAATAAAAAAGTTATATCTTTAAAACCACGTGTATTACACGAGTTGAATAAATATAATATTGTTTACCAAATAATAAAATAATACATCTTTAAAAAACCTCATTTATTACACGGGTTGAATAAATGTAATTTTATATACTAAATAATAAAAAAATTACATCTTTAAAAATATGCGTATTACACGGTTTGAATAAATGTAATTTTTTGTACTAAATAATTAAAAATATATATATCCTTAAAAAACCTCGTGTATTGTATGAATTAAATAAATCTAATTTTATACATCAAATAATAAAATTACAATTTTGGCCCCCGTGGTTATATCACTTTTACCCTTTTAGCTCAAAAAAGATTTTTTTAACATCTAAGCCCCCAACGTCTTTTTTTCTAACCTTTTTGGCCTCTAACGTCTTTTTTTAACCCTTTTGGCCCCTAACATTTAATGGATGCGGTTAGTGTTAGGGGCCAAAAGGGTTAGAAAAGAAGACGTTGGGGGATCAGATGTTAAAAAATTCTTTTTTGGGCTAAAAGGGTAAAAGTGATATAACCACAGGGGATCTATAAGAGCAATATTGTACAGGTTGAATAAATGTAATTTTATATACCAAATAAAAAAGTTATATCTTTAAAACCACGTGTATTATACGAGTTGACTAAATGTAATATTGTTTACCAAATAATAAAATAATACATCTTTAAAAAACCTCATTTATTACACGGGTTGAATAAATGTAATTTTATATACTAAATAATAAAAAAAATTACATCTGTAAAAAATTATGCGTATTACACGGTTTGAATAAATGTAGTTTTCTATACTAAATAATAAAAATATATATATATCCTTAAAAAACCTCGTGTATTGTACGAATTGAATAAATCTAATTTTATATTTCAAATAATAAAATTACAATTTTGGCCCCTGTGGTTATATCACTTTTACCCTTTTAGCCCAAAAATGATTTTTTTAACATCTAAGCCCCCAACGTCTTTTTTTCTAACATTTTTGGCCCTTAACTTCTTTTTTTAACCCTTTTGGCCCCTAACATTTGATGGATGGGGTTAGTGTTAGGGGCCAAAAGGGTTACAAAAGAAGAAGTTGGGGGCTCAGATGTTAAAAAATTCTTTTTGGGCTAAAAGGGTAAAAGTGATATAACCACATGGGCCAAAATCGTATTTTTCTCTAAATAATATTATAAATGAGAAGAAGATTAAACTAAATAATAATTATCCATAAGATATTAAACTAAATAATTATCCATAAGATATCCAAAAGGGTTAGAAAAGAAGAAGTTGAGGGCTCAGATGTTAAAAAATTCTTTTTTAGGCTAAAAGGGTAAAAGTGATATAACCACAGGGGCTAAAATCGTATTTTTCTCTAACTAATATTATAGATGAGAAGAAGATTAAACTAAATGATAATTATCCATAAGATATTAAACTAAATAATATTTAATAGAAGGGTTATCTATAATTAATTAGAAAATATTAAATTAAAATAATAATTATCTATAAGAGATACCCTAATATGATGACAAGTGTCCCCAAAGTGGTTTCTTATATAGTAAGTATAGATATAGATATAGATTTCCTTTTCAAACCATTTATTTTATCAAAACTAATTAGATTAATAATTTAATATCTTGGATGATATTCGGGTAGACAATAAATGCACAAGTAAGAGTTGTTAGTTGTTACTATCTTATTATAGCCCTACAACTTAAGTGATAGGTAAAACACAAAAGATACACCTCTGGGAAATATCCAGAAAATTAGTAGCAAAATTTTTTTATAATATTAAAATTTTGAACAACTAAATAAGAATTTTTAATTCTTCATAAGTTTATTGTATAAGGGCTATTGTGATAATTTCAGATTCATGGTGAAAGAGAGTAGTTTGACTATGGTAAAGCCATCCTTGATATCTACATGAATTTACAGCAGAGCCCTTCGACTTTTCTACTTTGATTTTGAGATCCAATTAAGAGCATTAATTACGAATTTAAGCCCTCTCATATCGTGTGGCTAAAGCCCTTCTGAGAGAGACTTTATCATACATAAAGTCGTTCATAATTCATCTCTCATGCTCAAGGTATTTAAAGCAGTCACGTTGTCGGTTTGGTTCGCATGTTATGGGCCGACAGGCCACCAATGGTTGAACCGCCGGTTTTTTCTGGTTTTCTGTTAAACGACTGCACCGGACACCAGTTATTTGGTAGGACTGTTTTTTAGAGGTTCAGAAGTTGAAGACTTGATCTGGAAGAGATCTTCGGTGGAATAGGACCGGCTATGCTATCTCAAATTGGAAGATATCTCCGGTGATATTGGACAGAGGCGTCTCTGAAAATTCACGTACCATATTGGAGATTGAAAAAATGTGCCCTTCCGTTATGTTTTGTTATTATAAAAAAAAAATCAAATTAGCATTGGGATCAATAAACCTAATTTCAAGTGACCTAAATTCTAAACCACAAAAAATGATTTGTAAATTAGCCTATATTGGAAGTGGTATGTGTTTACTGTTAAAAAATGACATATACGTATCGGATTTTATTTTTTAAATCGCATGCCTCTCGAAATCGCAGGTCTTGTGCGGAGGTCCTCCCCGCACACCATCAAAGCCTCCCATGATATTGGACCGGGGATGGTGTTGGCAAGACAACTCAAGGTTTTTAGGGGCTAAAAGCAGAAATAAAAGTTGGTGCCCTTTTCATTAAAAGTAAAATAAAGAACCATAAACGTTATTGCGTCCTAACAATCCCAAAGCACTTGCTTTATTTCATTCTCGTCTTGAACTGCCGGAATGTTGGTTGTTTAAAATAAAAGTGAATATTTGAAATTCATAATTAGATAATTGAATTTGAAGGGTTAAAACCATTTATGATAATGTATTACTCCTTATTCCAATTTGATATGTTGACCTAAATAATAAAAACATAATTACTTTTACCCAATAATAATATTATTCTATTTGGAGAAAACAAGACAAAAAGATTAGTAAATGCACACAAATCATAACCAGAAATAATTTGAAACTACTGATCAATAGTCAATGCATACATATGTGATGATACATCCATAGTGAATATAAGTTACCACTAAAAGATTAGTAAAAAAAACATTTTGTCTTTGAGAGATGAGTCTAAAATACCAAATCAAAACACATAATTACAAATCTGGACATGATCCCATCCCAAAGACTGAAAAACACATGATCTTTAACAAAGAAGAGGGTAAAATAGTAACTTCACCATGTAACATATTATGATCTAATCATCTCATGATGAACCTCAGGGGTCTCCATAATACTCTCCAAAGAAGGTTTCCATCCTGCAACACTTTTCCCACTAATCCTACTCTTTTCTATCTCCCCCAACACATCTTCTAATCTTTTCCCTTGTTTGTTCTTCATTTGCATCAACAGCCACTCAAGCTCATCTTTTGTTAATACCAATTTTACCCTCATTCGACTACGTTTGATGCCATAGTTACCCCTTACTTTTCCTGGATCTTGTTTGATATCTTCCACCTTGTCTTGTTGTAGTTGTGGCTTTTCCTCCCTTTGAATGCATGTCTCCATGTAATTCCCCATTATCAAAGATTCAAAATCAAGAAAATGATATTCTTGAAATTGGAACACACACAAAAAGTTATAATGAGCCAAGATATGTGGAGAGAGATTTGAGGAGTTGTTAAGAGTATGTCAACTAATGCATGTGGGGAACATATGGTTGTATGCAGGTGGCAAACTTATTGTCTTTTTTAATAGGCCAATGACTTGCTAAAGGAAGGTTGATATTTTACTCCCTTCTTCAAAATAACTGTTTATTATTAATTTAATTTAATATATAGCATACTGTTTGAATGTGCTCTTTTGATTATTCTTTTAATTTAATTTTTTTATAGGTTTTTGTAATATAATGCATAATTGTAACACCGTCTCTAATCGGGCATCAAAGGGGTTCTGGCTAGGGGTGTGCATGGTTCGGTTTGGTTTCTTAGGCAAAATCAAAACCGATACTAAAATGTCGGTTTTCGGTTTCAGTTTTTTCGGTTTCGGTTTTTACACCGGTTTGATTCGGTTTTCAGTTATTTCAGTTTTTGAAACAAAATTATGTAAGATTCAAAAAATAAAAAGTATAATTTAAAATTTAAGAATCTTTGTTTACATTTAAGTTATTATATTTAACCTTTTTAATGAATATTGTTCACATAAACCAAAACTTCTAATCTATTTTTATGTTTCTCTAAAGTTTTTATTAATACAATTTCTTTTATAATATCTCAAAGCTTTTATTAAGACATTTTCTTTTATTAATACTTTAAAGATCGTTTAATTTTTATATTAAATTTTGTTATTTCTTGTAAGCAATAAATAAATCATTTCAACTATAAATAAACATGTTAATATAATTATCATCAATACTTAACATTTAAGAATAAAATTAATAATTTCTACTAGAATGGGTTAAACACTTAAACTTAAACATAAAAAATATATGGATTAGGCCTACTATTGTAACATATCGGTTCGGCTTTTTCAATTATTGAAAATGGTTATCCGAAAACCGAATCGAAATTTTCGCTTATTAAAAATCCAAAAACCGAACCATCGTTTTTTGTTTCAGTTTGCTTTTTTCGATTATTTCGGTTTTCTGCTCGCCCTTAATTCTGATCTAGCGGAATGGCTAGTATTGTAGATGTTTCGAGTGAACGACAACATAGAACCCATTATCTCAGAGCTCAAAATTTTAAAATTTGTTTCATATCGATAACATATATGAAATCATTCTGAAACAACAACCTAGAGAGATTAAAACCAAATAACATTTTTAAAACCAATAACCTTCTTGAGAAATTAACCCACTTAAACCCAATAACCTTTTTAGCCCATCTAAACCCACCTAAAAATAAACATAATTATCAGTTTATTAATACCAGCAAAGAGCTGTGTTTGAATGTCTACGTGCCCCACATGCTCAGGATTTTCTGTCTGTCGCACCTATTGAAGGCTTGGGGCAACACATGTCGGCTGTGGAATACCATGCTATCCTTAGATACCAACTGATGATTCCTTTGTTCCCAGTTGACGAGCCATGTCCGGTATGCCGCAAAGCGTGTTTGGATTCTTTCGGCGAGCACGCGATCCACTGTAAAGAGCTACCAGGGTTTAAATATCGGCATGATTGGGTGAGAGATGTGTTATATGATGTTCTTAAGCGGGCCGGGATCTCTGCCAAAAAGGAGGCTCCAGTAAATTTCCTGACTGACCCCTTAGAGGGGAGGTCCACTTTACGCCCAGCGGACATCCTTGTGTTTGGATGGGAAGGGGGGAAACACGCTTGTATAGATCTAACTGGAGTCTCCCCCCTTGTCGGGCTCAAGGACAAGGGCTTTGCCGTAGGGCAAGCGGTGCTCAAGGCAGAGGCGAGCAAAGTGGCAAAACATGAGAAAGCCTGCCTGGAGAATCAACATGTGTTTGTCCCGTTTGCGTTTGATACCTTTGGTGGTCTCGCTCCTGACGCTGTGCGACTTTTGAATCGGGTTCGAAAAGTCGTTAATAGTAATTCTTCGTCGCTAAAGGTTTCAAACTTTGTATTTAGTAGAATTGGTTTTTCTATTCAAAAGGGGGTGGCGGCGCAACTTATTGCCCGACTACCTGCCATTGCTTTGTAAAAAAAAAATTAATTTGATGTTCCTCAAAGTCAAATTCCAATGTTTTTAAACGACTAAAGGTGCAACGATTTTGTATTCACTATTCACGAAATTACAATCGATTCTGATAAATAAAATCGACATTCAGCAAGTCGACGATTCTGGGTGTAGGGAGTGGTTAAACACTTTGGAGTGGCAAACCAAAAAACCGACCAATCAGAGCACGCCATGTCAATCAGTCAAAAGTGTTTAAACTTTGCTGAAAAGTGTTGGCAATGGTTTAAACACTTGCTGAAGTGGTAAACTTTTATTATTATTTTTTTTGTGCACTATTTTATTTAATATTAATAAATGTAGAATAAATACATTAAATTAAAAAACAATAAACTTTCATAAATTAAATTAAAAACATCAAAATTACACTAAATTAAAAAACAATAAAATTACATTAACTTGAAACAATTTAAACTAGTCTTCGTCAGAATCGACCAAAAGGTGGGGTGAATCTTGACTTGCGAGATGATCTATGAGATCGTGTTTTAGTCTCCAATGCGTGTCTTCATCCATCAACTCGCCCAACACCGTATCGTCTAGAGCGGGCTCGACCGGAGGATCCCGAATGTGCACCGGTGCTATCGCCTTTCCTTCATCTTTCAAAATCATATTGTGTAAAATAATACACGTGTACACGACACTTCTAATTTTTTTAACGGATTTTACTCGCATCGGTCGACTCAATACACCCCATTTCGCCTTCAAAACACCAAAAGCCCGTTCGACGTCTTTTCTTGCCGCCTCATGTTGCCTCTTGAATTTCTTTTGGTCTACTTCGTGAGGTGAAGGGGTAAGGTCCCAAAAACCTCATAATAAGTATTTAAGACCGTACCATAACCCTGCATTTCCACCTTTTAACCTTGCGCGGCCGCGCACTGGTCTTACAAAAGGAAGAAAGAAATCAGCAATCTATAATCGCGCGCCCAAAGGAGAACATAAATCCTTGCGCTTTCTCCCATTAGCAAAAGGAAAAAATCCTGAGATCAATACTTCCGCCCAAATATCCAGACTTGGATATTATTTTACCCAGACTTGGGATTTATTCATCTGTTTCCACACAGTAAGGTGTCACACCAGATTACAGTAGTAATCTTCTAGAAGAAATGCAATCGTGCACCACCCAGACGGTTATAACCGTCTGGACACATGTCATTACCACAGGCACCCCTGAAATCACAACGAAGGCATGCAATTGGAGAGTAATCTCCACTTGATCACATTACACGTGGCAAATCCCCAGCCTTTGATCAAGACCACAATCCGTGTGCTCTCACGTCGGATCAAAGAACTTAAACGGAAGGAAGTGTAACCGCTTACGGGATTAGCATCTTCCGTTAACTTTTCACTAACAGGTTTTCCCGCCTAAAACGACTCCCGGCTATAAATATGAGAAACAACCCAGGTATGAATTCAGATTACACACACTTCTCAAATACATCTTCTTCTTCATTACCCATACTTATTCTCACACCGGAGTCGGGTCAAGGAGAGAACCCTCTTCTCCCCTTGGCGAGGCTAACGGTGCTCTTTTTTGCAGAGCTTCGGAGAAGAAGATCAGCTGCAACTGAATCAATCGAGAGAGAGCTAACCTTTTTATGCGGATTCAAACCCCCTAGATATCTCGGTTCCGACCATTTATCTAGTGTTTCTTCATTGGCGCCCACCGACTCCTCTGTTTTCTAGTTTTTATCTCGTTTCGATTCAGTTCATCTCATACTCTGTTTTTAGCATGGTAGAAAACTCATCATCTCACCGGCAACCCGGTCCTCGACCGAATGTCGGAAACAATTTACAAGTAGAAGGAATCGTAGAAGAGGCCTCAGACGATAACGAGGTTCAGTCTAATCGAGCAAATGATCCTGTCACTCCAGGAACGTTACCAGCAAACCCTGCTCAATCAATTTTACCACCAGGAGAAACTCCGATATCATGGTATGTCTGGTCTCAAGGGGCATTAAACGTAGTATACACAGTTGTGTGCTCAAACTGCTCCCCTGACTCAATCACGGAGACCGGGATCTCGGGCTCATGCCTCCCAACGGGAAGAATCAACTTATGAAGATACAGAAGTTCATGCCAGATCTACGTCACAACGAGAATACACTCAGACAGGCGGTTACCAGAGACAACACCATGGTGAACCACACCCTCGTCGAAGACAATCGGTTCATAATAGGTTGGGTTCCCAACGGGACACTCATACCGATGAATCCGATCAAACATATCGTTTGAGTGCAAACACCAGTGTATTCAACAGACTGCAGCCAAACTATAACAAATGCAGGCCTCGAGCGGTTTATAACCCTGAGGCAGAGCACAACTATGACTTAGTTTACCGCCCTGCGGAAGCAGCGGAGAACTCGAAGTTCATACTGGAGATAGCTCTAGCTCCATTGGAGAAGGCTAAATTACCATCCAACATAGGGAAGTTCAATGGGTTAACAGACCCCGATGATCATCTAAGAGTGTTTACCAGCGCGGGTTTGGTTGGAGGTTGGACCCTTCCGCTATGGTGTCATTTGTTTGTACAAACATTAACTGGCCCAGCGCGAATCTGGTTTGATAACCTACCTACTGGACAGATTGAATCATGGAAAGATCTGCGTAACAAGTTTTTAACACACTTCAGCCAGCAACGGCGTTCCATTCGAGACACTTCCGACGTCATGAACATATGGCGTCGTGATGACGAAAATCTAGAGGATTTCATCACTAGATACAATAAGGAAGTGTTGGAAATCGGCGGTGTTCATGAACAACTAATCCGTGCTCAGTTCAAGTACGCGGTTAGGTGTGATGACATGGTTAAAGTCTTATCTGGAACAGAGGGCCTTCCAACAAGTTGGGAGAAGATAATGGCGGCGGCCAAAGTTTATGCGCAAACTGAGAAAAACCTCACAACAAACAGGCCACCACCACCGCACAGCAGGCCCGCGGATTTAAGCTTAACTGGTGAAAGAAGGTTTAAGAAGTCATGGCGCGAGTCCGGATCAGGAAGTCGATCGTCTGAAGATGCTCGCACAACAATCAATAAACTCTCCGCGCAGAGGGAGAACAAACAAGAAAATAGGGAGAGGTAATGGACTCCCTTAATAAAGACCCCTGTGGAAGTTCTCAGTACTGAAGACTATCAATTCAAAACTCTGATCCCAATGAAAAGTAAGCGCGGACAAGACCCGACGCAATACTGCGAGTATCATAAAGATAACGGGCATACCACTAACAACTGCATATCTCTGCGCACAGAAATAGAGAAAGCCCTCAAGAGCGGCGAACTCACGCATTTACTCCAAAATGTGCGTAAAGAGATTAAGCAGATAACCCGGGGAGAGGAAGGCCCATGCAAATGGGCAAAAGCTTAAAAAACAAATTTTCCGCAGAAAGACATGATCCATCAAGCAAGGCGGAAACATTAAGTTAAGTTCCATATAATTATTTAGCAAAAACTTTGTAAAGCCTCTGCGCTCTATCCATTAATAAAGTTACAAAGTTTCTATTATTCATATGTTTACAAAGTGCATGCAATTTCTTTTAGTAAGCGCAAAAACATTATGGTAGTTATAAAACAAGCTTCATGAACGGTCAGTGATCACATCACAAATGACCATAAGTTCAAGCATGAATCTTATACCAACTTCATTAGCCTTACTTGACAAAAGTAATCGTGCTCATGCAAAATATTGTAAACAAACATATAGAAACATACAATTCTCAGCGTACAAATACGCCCTGAAAACTTTCAAACACGGCAGTGTTTAAGTTGCTTGCGCAGCAGCGCACATTCCAAAATAGGGATTCACATCCCGAATATTACATATAAAAAATTGTTCAAAACAATTTCAAACTACTCTAAATCTTCACCCTCATCCGGAAAGATTTCCTTTAATTGTGCCACGTGATCATCCGATTGCAGCGCTACGTTTATCAGGTCCATAACCGGAAGTTGCAAGTTGTTAAACTCTGTTTTCATAGAGGCAAGCGCAGCGCCAGTATTTACACCAAAGGTTGCAGACTTGCTATCATCCCAGTCAACCTTCAACGCGTTATTCACATGCTGGGAACATTCTGCATATCCTTGCGCATATCCATCTCGTCGCGCAGCCACCATTAAGTTAGCAACAGTTTTATCCAGTTCTTGAGAATTTAACACAGATTCAGCAACCTATGAAATTAAGTAAGAATAAGTATCAAGAAAAGCGCATTAATGATCCCACACAACAAGAAGAAGAGAAAACTTACGCAGGCAATACCGCGATCTTTCAACCAAGCCATGTCATTTTTCAAAGGTTCAAGCTCGCTTTCCGCTGTAACCCGCGCCGTTTCTGAATTTTCCAACCTTTCTTCAACTTCAGATAAACGGCGGGAAATTTCAGAATTCTCGGAATGTGCAAGCTCCAGATCCTTCTTAAGTTGCTCCTGATCAGAAACCAAAGCAGTAAGTTCCTCTAACTCTTTATCTCTAAGGGCAAGGGTAGCGAAAGCTTGTACCTCTCGTTGCTCACTACGTTCCCTATGAGAACGAGCCTCCGCTAGCGCAACTTCTGCATCGGCTTTCTCCTTCTTCAATCTTTCTACCTCCACATCTTGATTCTTCAATTTTTCAACCTCAGCCTTGAGGTTGTTAATGATATTACGAAGGTTTGCTTTCTCAGCATTATCTTTCTCGCAAATTCTCCTCCAGTTTTTGCGTTCCTCAGACAAGAGAGCAGCTTCAGCTTCCGCTTTTCTCTTCCAACCAGCAACAGACCATTCCTCAGTCTTGCGCTCAGCTTCAAACTTGGCTTGTTCAGCCTCTAATTTGGCCTTCAACTGAGCCACATGTTTTTCATCTTTGGCAAACTTCTTTTGAGATGCCATAAACGATGCCTGCTCCTTATGCATACTATACCACTCACGCACTATGCGGTGAGTAGTAGAAACATGAGAAGCAGTTTCTGCAAGGTAAGACTGATAGGTCTGTTCATAAGGTCGACTTTCCTGAAACTTGATCTCGCCAGGCGGAAGTATCCCCTGCAACCAATCTTGACACACACGCCAATCCGAGAAAGTATCGCCCTTCTTCAAATTCCAAACAGGGGCATGAGAATCAGAAGCATCTTTTTCCGTATAGGTCCGGTAGTAATATTCTCCCAAAGTTTCTTCTGGACGGATGGGAGATTGTTTATCAACACCAGCGGATGAGCTTTGTTCCTCAGTTGTTACCCTCTCAGTATATTCAGGCATAGCATCAGAAGGTTTTGGGGAAGAAGTTGAAGCTTTCTCAGCATCTGGCTGTTTCCCCAAATCTTGAACAACAGCTTCAGGGGTTGGTGGATTATCAGCACCATCCACCACGCTCGGTTCAACAATTTTTTCAGCCTCTGTATCAACACCAACAGGTTTCTCAACCTCAACAGTCTTCTCCACACCATCACCAGCAACCTCTGTGGGCTCTAACTGGTCAGTAACAGCAGCACGCGGAGGAGTGGAAGGGAGTTCTTCATTAACCACAGACTGCAGTTCTGTGGGAATGGGGGAGACAGGAACTTCTGGAAAAACAACAGAGATCCGTAAAAATTTAGCGCATGTAAAGAAAAGCAAGGGAAAACAACACTTACCAGGAACAGACTCTGAAATAAAAGCATCGAGATTCCCTTTTCTGGTAATCTTCTTTTTCTGAGTTTTCTTAGGAGGTTGCCCCTCTACATCAGTATCAGCTTGTTTTCTCTTAACCGCTTTACGGTGCACCAAGTGCTCGGGACTAGAATCTAAGTCAATAGGCTCATTTGGGTTGGATGGGGGAAGATCAGCAGAATCCCTCGGTTCAGGCTTCGGTTCTCGTACAGTTACTGCAGGAGTAAGACCCTCCAAAGAGTCAGAAACCACTACATAATCACACCTGGAGTCAGAGGAACGGCGTGTACCTTTCTTCTCTCCAACATTCTTCGCCTTCAAAGGTTGAACTTTAACAGCCTCACCTTTCTTCGGCACAGAAGTGGAAGTAGTTGCGCGTTTTTTCTTTTCTGGGCCTATGCCCAAATTCAACAAGTCACCTACAAAGGCGCGAAACAAAAATTTACCCACAAAGCGCAAAAAGGAAAACAAACGCAAAATCAAAAATAACTTACCAGCACCAGTAGCTGGTTGAACAGACAGGTCCGCATCCCGCGGAAGAACAAAATTCCTTACGATACGATGATACCAGAGCTCCTCTTCAGGTTTCTTCTTGATAGTACCCATTCTTCTGCCTTCCCTTTTGAAGGCAACAACGTACAGAGAAACAACTACATTCGAGGAGAGAGCAGGTCAAAAAAAAAAAAAGAGGGAGAAAAACCCAAAACTTACTATGACCATCCTCCGTGTATACGGGTTTGTCATCACGCTCCATCTTCCAATTCAAACTCATGCCGGCTCCGACAAGAGCTTTCTCCGGCAACGCAATATTGGGCACATCCTTCAAATCCTGATACCAGTTTTCATCAACCGGAGTCTGAAGGGTTTCGATTGGAACATCTTCTTTCCCCCTGAGAACCATCCTCACCGGAATTACTCCGGCCTTGATAAAAAAGAATTTCTGCTTCCAATCATGAAAAGATTTTGGGGGTTGATGTAGAATCTTCTTTGCAGAATCCCTCTGAATGAATGAATAGAACCCTTGGGTACAATGCATCTGATGAAAAACCCTAAATCGGGGAACGGTCGGCTCAACATGCATTGTCCGACACACGAATTCGAAATGTCGAACCCTAACCATGCCAATTGGGTGAAGTTGGGAGATATGCAGGTTATAAAACCCAAGGATTTCAAGAAAAAATCTAGTAACAGGCAAGCGAAAATTACCATCACAGAAAAAATCCCAAAAGAGGGTAATATACCCAGCCGGAGCATCCGCCGCTGTCTGCCCCTCCTCAGGATATAGAGCTCCCCAGTTTTCCGGGAATTTGAGATTCCGAATCAAACCATCAAAGGATGTTCTAGGCCACTTCAACGTTGGAAGTTCAGTCGACATCTCTTCAACAAGATCTTCTTGATGTTCTCCGATTGACATAAGAGGACGAATGATGGAATTTTTTCTTCTTAGGGAAAAAGGAATGGAAAGTTTTTTCAACAAAACAATGATTGCACAGAGGAGGTTACCCAAACGTTATATATACTCATCGCAATAAATAGCATCGGTAACCGTCACAACAACTTTTCCGGGTATCACAGTTCCCCAAGCAGCAGAAAAAGTAAATGTCAGACACACACGCGTTTACACGCGCGCGTGTAAGACAAGGACAGTAAAAACAACTGACAACGACAGGTTGTCACTCAATTTACTGTACCAGTCTCATTAAAAGTCAAAGATTTTCAAAAAAATCTTTACAAAATTCAAACTCAATCTTCTCATAGAAGATTTCTTATTTCTCGCGCCCAAAAGCATTTCCCTCTCACAAGTCCAGTGCTCCACTTATTTGCATAAGTACAACACTAGACTGGGGGGACTTGAAGGGGTAAGGTCCCAAAAACCTCATAATAAGTATTTAAGACCGTACCATAACCCTGCCTTTCCACCTTTTAACCTTGCGCGGCCGCGCACTGGTCTTACAAAAGGAAGAAAGAAATCAGCAATCTATAATCGCGCGCCCAAAGGAGAACATAAATCCTTGCGCTTTCTCCCATTAGCAAAAGGAAAAAATCCTGAGATCAATACTTCCACCCAAATATCCAGACTTGGATATTATTTTACCCAGACTTGGGATTTATTCATCTGTTTCCACAAAGTAAGGTGTCACACCAGATTACAGCAGTAATCTTCTAGAAGAAATGCAATCGTGCACCACCCAGACGGTTATAACCGTCTGGACACATGTCATTACCACAGGCACCCCTGAAATCACAACGAAGGCATGCAATTGGAGAGTAATCTCCACTTGATCACATTACACGTGGCAAATCCCCAACCTTTGATCAAGACCACAATCCGTGTGCTCTCACGTCGAATCAAAGAACTTAAACGGAAGGAAGTGTAACCGCTTACGGGATTAGCATCTTCCGTTAACTTTTCACTAACGGGTTTTCCCGCCTAAAACGACTCCCGGCTATAAATATGAGAAACAACCCAGGTATGAATTCAGATTACACACACTTCTCAAATACATCTTCTTCTTCATTACCCATACTTATTCTCACACCGGAGTCGGGTCAAGGAGAGAACCCTATTCTCCCCTTGGCAAGGCTAACGGTGCTCTTTTTTGCAGAGCTTCGGAGAAGAAGATCAGCTGCAACTGAATCAATCGAAAGAGAGCTAACCTTTTTATGCGGATTCAAACCCCCTAGATATCTCGGTTCCGACCATTTATCTAGTGTTTCTTCATGAGGGTAAGGGATCGACTTCACAAACACGGACCACGAAGGGTAGATTCCATCCACGAGCAAATAACCACGTTTGTATAAATGGTTGTTAACGTAAAATGGACATTTTGGCGCGGTTCCATTTCGTTCCGTTAAAAATAACGGAGATTGTTGTAGAACATTGATATCGTTTTGAGAACCCGGTGGACCGGCAAAAGCATGCCAAAACCTCATGAGCTTGGTATAAAAGTGCCATGTCGTGGCTTGTCGGTCTACGTAAGAACTCTGGACCGTATATTTTGCAAACCGTGTCGCAAAAATATTCTAGGCACTCGCGGGAAGTTCTTTCGGCCATATGCAAGTACTCGTCGTTCTCGTCTGGAGTGTTACCAGTTGCGAGCTGTTTAATAGCCGATGTCACCTTTTGCAACGGCGTAAAGCCCTTCTTACCTCGCGCATCGGGGGCCTCTTCAAACCACGGGTGGTTCTCTTCCACGTCGGCCACAATTTTTAGAAACAAACGTTTCGACATACGGAACCTATGCCGAAAGATATCTTCGTTGTACTTCGGGTCTTCGACAAAATAATCCGCCATGAGTGTCTCATGCCCCTCCTCACGTTGACGTTCAATATATCTCCTTCAGTTAGATGTGCCCGTGTCTTGAAGTTTGGCTTCTTCGATGAGATTTTGAAAAAAAAGAATGCTACTATCGGATGAATCGTCGCTACTCATGGGTGGGAACCATAACGGGAGTTCATCCGCCATTTTGTTTTGTAAATGTTTGGGAAGAATTTGTGGTATTTTTTGGTTTGGTTGGGTATATATTTGAAGGTATTTGGTTAGAGTTTGGTTTCATATTTATAGTTTAATATTTTAAAGAAATTTTTTTTTTTTATTTGAACGGTAATATTACCGTTAATACCTGGCCCACCTTTCAAAATCATTCTTTCCCGACTCGGTAACCTGTCCCCGATTGCTTTGCTTTGCCGCGTCGCCAAAAGGTCGGCGCCGGTGTTCCGCACGTTGCCGAGTCCCACACCGTACACCCTTATTTATCATCTTATATGAAATTCAACAAATCTCAACTTCGATTAATCTCAAAATTAGTCAATTCCTGTTCATCATCTCAAATCCACGAAGTGTTGATTGTTGAATAGCAATCCTCTCATCAGTCATCTCATTCTGTCACCACAAATCTAATTCGGTCTTTCCTATCCAAATTTAAATATTTTCAAACTTTTTATTTGATTAATTTCGTCTTTAGATAACTCATCGGTCATAATTATGTTGTTTTGATTTGTTATTCGATTATTGATTATTTGATTATCGCTTTGTGATTAGTTTATTTTATTAATTAATTATTCGTTACTGCTAGAATGCCTGATTTAGAGTACTTTAGATTAGATTGTTAATGTTGGCTAATAGCTTGAAACTAAATGATTTTTTCTAAATATGCCTTCTATCCTTAACAACCATTTTTCTAGTCGCACATGACATCCAAAATTTCATGGACGACCTTTCCTAGCGCTATAAAAGTGTGTAGAAAGATGTTTCTCTCCAAGTGATTGAGAGTTGTAGTCTCGTAGTTTACAAGTATTTAAGTAGTTAGTTGTCCAAAAAATATTTCACACGTTAAAATTATACTGTAATTCTTTAATAGCCTAAAAGGGTAGGCCAATTCAATTTATTTTTCTTGTTCAAGCTTTTCTTTATATCATTTTTGTTTCCCATTCTAATAGCATTTAAGTTGTATTTATGAAATTTATATTCATATTTAAGTTGTATTTATGAAATTTATATTCATATACAAAGTTGTGAAAGGTACGTAAAATTGATAAATATATAAATCTAGTAATATTAATAAAATAAATATATCAATTTGTAACAATGAATATAAGTTATGTTTAACTTTTTGTTGTTAGAACTTTATACTAAATATATTTATTTAAACTATATTAAAACCTAAACTGGTTATTAGAATATATAAAATGGTTATAAAAACTGATTATTAGAATATATAAAATGGTTATAAAAAATAAAAGTAAGTGCTGGTAATCATATAGAAATATGTAAAGATATTTGTGGGATTAAAATATCGTAGCTATTGAAGATGTTTTAAGGGCTTTCGAAATAGTCTTTCTACCCCAGGATAAAGGTAAGATTTTTCTCTGTCTTACCCTTTCTGATCTTACTAAGAACATGGGGTATGGGGCGGGGTTGAGGCGTGGGTTGGGTATAAATGCCCAAGTCACCACCCCGGGTGGGCTTGGGTTTCGGCGTGGCCCCTTGGGCGGGGGTTTCAGCCCGGGCGTTGGGCGGGGCTACCCACATGACATGGTGGAACTTCATTGGCCAAGAGCACTAGCCCTTTGAAATTGGCTTTTTCCACGCCACCTCAGCCACGCCCCACCATACCCCTTTCAAAATTGGCTTTTGGTCTTGGGTGTCCCATACTCCACGTGTCGCACCATGCCCCCAACCCACGCCCCACCATACCCCACGGTCGAAACTTTGATATTTGTGGGATATATAGGGTATAATTATTGTTGTTTTATGAGCTTTTGAAACAATGCACTCTCGTTGCTCTAACACTTTGAATAAGTAATCTAGCAGACTATTGAATTACTCACTAAAATAACGCCTTGAAGAAGAGGAATATGTTCATGGTAATTAGAATCTAATACAACTCTTCACTTAAAATAATAACTTTATTTCTTTTAATTTCAATCATGTTCAAAGGCTAAATATTCTTAAAATGAAGTCTTGGGTTCGATTTCTACTAACTTCTAACTCTTTCGACGACCTTGTTTTCTAAAACAAATCAAATATATGTTATTATATTTCTTAAAAAATGGAGAAGCAAATCCACTAAACCAATAATTGAATACAATGAGTCAATGACTCGTATATGATATACACACAAATGATCACAACTACCTCATATCTACTCTCCACTCGATCTACATTAGGGTCACGTATAATATTTTTTTTTAATTATGGGTCACGCATAAAAAAAAATTGTAACTAAGTTAAGAGCTACTCAAATATTTATTCAGTTAATTAATATTATATCCAGCAAAACCAAGTTAAAATATTTTGCATACCAAAATCACACTAGTTTTCTTACGTTAAATCATTGTTTCTTAAGAGTTTGATATTTGTATTATTATTTTTTTTTCTAAATCTATGACTATTTTTTAGGAACATATTAGTTTTAAGTAGAAAATTATGTAAACGTCATACATGTTTATATATTTTGCTTAAAATGTGATGAATAAGACGATTACGTAACATCTATCTCACTCTCTTTATAACTCGGAAGCATCATGTAGGGGTGTAAACGAGCCGGGCCGAGCCCGAGTTTGGCTCGTTATGTTTTTCTGAAGCTTGAGCTTGAGCTCTGCCCGCGAGTAAAACCCAAAGCTCGAGCTCGGCCCGATTCGGCTCGAGCTATTTTGAGAACAACCTCAAACGAGCTAAAAGCTCGGCTTGAACTTGTTTCAATATCGCTTAAACGAGCCAAAGCTCGGCTCGCCAATGTTATCATCTTTATTATTATATTATATATAAAAAAATAAAATTTTGTTTGGGCTCGTTTAGGCGAGCTTTGTATTTCAGGCTTGAGCTCGGGCTTGATAACAAAACGAGCTCTATTTCAGGCTCGGGCTCGGACTCGTTCGAGCTTTTAACCAAGCCGATAACGAGTAGCTCTCGAGCCTTGGGGCTTCTTTACACCCCTGGCACTATGTATGTCATTCTTTAGTTAAACTATATGCAACGAATTTGTCCCTTCTGTTTCTGTAACCATGTATTTTTTTTTTTTTTTTCATATTTCGTATAAATAAAATTTGATACATACTGAAAATAACTGCTAATATAGTTTCAATAAATATATGAATGACGTTTACATACTTGAGTTTACTATGCATAATTATTTAACGTAAAAGAAATCTATTTATACATATAGTTTTTAATATTAAACTTTTTATATCAAAGGGTGAGTGACCAAATTGCAAACTTAATCGGTTGTGGATACATATATTTAAAAACAGAAAAATATAATAGTGATGTCACGACATGAGTTTTAACATATCAGGAAAACAATAATATATAGTCTTCTACGTTTGAGGGTTTTGCGTGTGAGATGTTGATGATAAATTCTATTTTCTATGTGAGAAAAAAAAAAGTTCAGTGTTGTCATAGCCGATTTTCTTTTGTCAAACAATATTATAATTTTAAGATGAATTTTAATTTATAACTTATTTTCTAATGCTACTTAACAATCATGAACCGTTCTGTGATTGGTTTATATCAATCTGTTTGAGTTAAGCCAAAGTGTTTATCTTTCATCAAAGGGTCGTTCAAACAGCTAAGAAGCTCATAATTCCGTTTTAAGGGTTCTTAAACCACATGAAAATGTCTTAAATAATGTTCAATTTTTTTATAAGTTTTTAGAAGGCGTGAATTGCTAGATAGATTGATGATTAAAATAATTCAAAATTAAACAATGACACACAATGATGACACGCATATTGATGACACACAACGATGACACACACGTTTTGTTTAACTAAAAGTTAAAAGAATACACAAAATGATGACACACATATTTTAATGTGTTTTAGTTTTTTGAAAATGACATTTAAACGACGACACACAAGAATAGGTGTCATAAAATATTTAGATTTTACCAATGATGACATTTTTTCTATGACACAAGCCATTGTGTGTCATAAATTTAGTGTGTGTCACTAAATGTATTTTTTCTAGTAGTGTAGTAATTAATAGAATCTAAACTTTGTTGATTGCTACATTAGTTTCATTCAAGATTACGGAATTCCTTTGAATTAAAATCTAAAGTATAAGATATAACATGTTTGGTGAACTTTAGTGAGTTTAACTGTAACTTTGATTTGTTGTGCATAACATGCATCTATGAAAGAAAGCTCGAAGAACACGCGTATAACTTATAAGGTTGGAGTGGGTGGAGGGAAAAAAGAAGAGAGGGAGAAGGTTGGGTAATATATTTGTTTTGTTAATTTTTTTTATATATTTTTAAGTAAAATGGTCTAATGGTATTTTTAAACTAACTTAACAGATTTTTAACGTTAAAGACAAGGGCGGACCTACCCACAATGGTGGGTGGGCCGCACCCTATAAAAAAAGTTTTTAGTGTTAAATTATGTCAAAAATCTCAACAGCACCCCTTGAAAATTTTCAACAATCTCCTTAGAAAAAAATATTATGAATTTATAAAAAAATAAAACACTGGTTATGTCACCACCTGACCGCGTAAAACAACAAACCGCGACGGAAACGTCGGGGAGTCGAGTAACAGAATTATTGTTTCACAACACATGGTATTTAAAGTTCGGTTTTATTAAGGTAAATGATTACATTGTCTTTGTTTAAACGAGAACAGAACATAAGTTAAACTTGTCTTGCTTCATTTCAAGTCACTAAGGCACATGTCCGCCTAAGTGTATCCTGATCAACCTCATACATTAGCTCCTGAAAACACATGTGAAAATAGGTACGTCATCATAAAAATGCATGTGAGATACATAGGTTTTGTTGATAAAGGATTCATGACTTGAAAGTTAAAATAAATGTTTAACGAAAAATAGTCATTAACCTTGTAAAATGTTTTCTTTTATAAAATCATATGAAAATCGAAGTGAAAATCAGATGATAATAAAATAACGATGCATGGTTAGATAAATAACCAAGTGAAAATTGAATTTGTATAAAATATGTCATTTGTAAAACAATGTCTTGCGAAAATATGTCATTTGTATAAAATGTGTCATGTCTTTGTCTTTGTCGAAGTGGTTTAAATAACGCTACGATATGTAATATCATAAAAGCACTTATGTATAGTGTCACGGCCACCGACCCTGTTTTACCCGGTTCAGAAGCCGCGGGACAGAAACCCGTGGTATTGGTGTTTAATTAGGCAGCGGAAAATTTAACAGGATCGTTTAACTGAAAACACTCATTTATTTTATTTCAAGTTTTGGGACAAACCCCGTAATTTACAATAAAGAAATTTCCCTGGGAAATTCCCTGATTACAAAAACATGTTTATTTATTTACTGAGCCACGTCATTCAAGCTGGAGTGCTACGCGACATTTTTCCTTGTTCACAGTAAATCACCTGAAACATGTTTAAAAAGATTTTATTAGCGAGGAAATACTGGCGAGTCATTCAATTTGTACAAAACGACACATTGTTATAATCTACAGTATTAAGAGCGATTACAATGTTTATATATCAACCAATTACCCAAAATGGTATTTGTCACTCGACCGTATATGTGACTATGGTCATATCACCCATTGGCTAACCCGTTGTCCAATGGTGACGGTTATCAAGTAATGTATACAAAACCCCACATATCGGCTGTAATTGAATATTACAAAGACTTAATCCCTGTAATTATAATTTTGAAAATTAGGGTTTGGAAACCATTTGGTAAAAAGAGAATGACTCACATTGCAAGTTTAACTGGACAGAGTTTGCCTACTGATTAAGCCTGGTAACCTAGTTAAAATAACAATGCACACGAAACTAGGTCAGTAACTTAATACAACTTTTACGATAATCTCACGAAATCAAAACCCTCACGACGAATGACAAAGTATAGCCCGAATTCAGGCAGCACTTAAACATCCATCGGATTGGTTTCAATCGATCGGACATTGTATCGTAGCAGTGATCGAGTTATTACCTTGTTATCGTAGCAGCGTCTCACTACTAAAATTGAATTTTCGAGCAGAAAGAGTGTAATTTTGAAGAGAGTTTTCGACAGATTTGAACTGCCCATGCACGTCCCTTTTATAGCTGATTTTTGAGTTTGTCGCGGCCCGCGTAGGCCTTACGGCCGGCTTACGCGCCCCGCGAGGGCCACCCTAGCTACAGCTAGGGCTGCCGTGTCACGACGTATGTCTGCCACGTGTCTGACACGTGGCCTTGAAGCTTATCCGGAGATTCAATGGGCTGTCGCGCCCCGCGTAAGCTTTGCTTAATTCTTACGCGGCCCGCGACCGACTATTAAAACTTGGTTTTCTTGATTTTTCACGAAAATTAGGTTTTTAGGGGTCCGGGTTTTCACTTACGGGTTGTTCTAGGTCCTTTTCGTGCAGGTCCTTACATCCTCCCCACCTTATTTAAAATCTCGTCCTTGAGATTTACTAGAATAAGTGAGGATACTTTCGCTTCATTTCCGATTCCAATTCCCATGTATATTCAGGTCCTCTTTTCGAATCCCACCTTACTTTGACTAGCACCAGTCTTTTATGCTTGAGGAACTTGACCTTTTTGTCTTCTATTTGAAGAGGTTTTTCCACGAATTTCAACTTTTCATTTACCTCTATGTCTTGAAGAGGTACCATCAGGGATTCATCAGATAAACACTTCTTGAGGTTAGATACATGAAACACATCATGTACCCCGGCTAATTCTTCTGGTAGTTGTAGGCGATAAGCAACTGGTCCTATTCGTTGGGTAACGGTGAATGGTCCTATGTACCTTGGACTCAGCTTTCCTTTCTTACCGAATCGAACTACCCATTTCCATGGCGAGACTTTCAGGAGTACCTGGTCTCCAATTTGAAATTCTAATGGCTTACGTCTATTATTTGCATAACTTTTCTGGCGATCTCGAGCCGTTTTTAGTCTTTCCTTTATTTGAGTTATCTTGTCGGTGGTTTCCTGTACAATCTCGGGACCTGATATTTGACTTTCTCCTATTTCTGCCCAGCATACCGGAGTTCGACACTTTCGTCCATATAGTGCTTCGAACGGGGCAACATTTATACTTGTATAATAACTGTTATTATAGGAGAATTCTATTAGCGGTAAGTTGTTATCCCAATTTCCACCGAATCGATTACACATGCTCTGAGCATGTCTTCGAGAGTTTGGATCGTCCTTTCACTTTGCCCATCTGTCTGAGGATGATATCCCGTACTTAAATTTAATCGTGTCCCCATTGCTTCTTGGAAACTTGTCCAGAAATACGAAGTGAAACGACTATCCCTATCTGATACAATGGAGAGTGGAACTCCATGTAGTGACACTACCTCGTCCACGTATAACTTAGCCAATCTCTCCATGCTAAAGGTTTCCTTTATTGGTAGGAAATGAGCGGATTTGGTTAATCGATCCACAGTCACCCAAATTGCATCGTTACCCTTCCTGGTTTTGGGCAATTTAGTAATAAAGTCCATTGTTATTAGTTTCCATTTCCATACAGGCATTTCTAACTGTTGAAGTAAACCTGAAGGTTTCTGGTGTTCTGCCTTAAACTACGAACAAGTTAGACACTTAGAAACATATCTAGTTGTGTCTTTCTTCATTCCTATCCACCAGAAGTTATTCTTTAAATCTTGATACATCTTATTATTACCAGGATGCATCGTATACCTTGATTTACGGGCTTCCTCTAGAATCTTATTTTTTAAGTCTCCTTGTTTAGGTACCCAAATTCTTTTCTTGTGGAATCTCCAAATTCCATCAGCCCCTTGCTCTAATTCTGTTATTCGTCCTTTCATTCCTTCAGCATCATCCTTGATTGCCATTTCCTGAACCTTCTTCAGTTGTTCCATTAAATCTAATTGGAGATTTAATCTAAGAGCACGAACTTGCCTTTGCTTTTCATGGTACTTACGACTTAGGGCATCTGCTACTACATTTACCTTCCCTTCGTGTTATCGAATATCACAGTCGTAGTCCCTTAGAATTTCCATCCATCTTCTTTGCCTCATGTTTAATTTTTTTGCCCAAATTTGTTCCTTAAACTTTTATGATCTGTATAGACAGTAAACTTACTTCCGTACAGATAATGTCTCCAAATTTTATGGGCAAAAATTATTGCTCCTAATTCTAAGTCGTGAGTCGTATAATTTTCCTCGTGCTTCTTCAACTGCCTTGATGCATACGCAATTACCTTTTTGCGTTGCATTAGCACACATCCTAAACCTGACTTAGAAGCGTCGCAAAAGACTTCAAAATCTTCCATTCCGTCTTGTAAGGCAAGAATTGGGGCATTTGTTAATCTTTGCTTTAAGATCCTAAAGGCCTCTTCTTGCTTAGGTCCCCATTCAAACTTAACAGTTTTACAGGTTAATTTAGTTAATGGAACAGCTATCTTAGAGAAGTCTCTTATGAAGCGCCTATAATATCCAGCTAAACCCATAAAACTTCTAACTTCGGTAGCTGATTGTGGGACCTTCCAATTTGTAATCGCTTCTATCTTAGAGGGATCTACGTGAATACCTTCGTGATTCACCATGTGTCCTAAAAATTGCACCTCTTGTAGCCAAAATTCACACTTCGAAAATTTGGCATAAAGCTTTTCCTTTCTTAACAAAGTTAAAAGTGCATGCAGGTGCTTGCAATGCTCGTCCTGGCTTTTGGAATAAATAAGTATATCATCGATGAATACAATTACGAATTTATCCAAATACGGCTTACAGATTCTATTCATTATGTCCATAAATGCTGCAGGAGCATTCGTTAGTCCAAATGGCATGACTGTAAACTCGTAGTGACCATACCTAGTTCTGAAAGCAGTTTTAGGTATGTCTTCTTCTTGTACATTCAACTGATGATATCCGGAGTGGAAATCTATCTTAGAGAAGTATCTAGCTCCCTGAAGTTGATCAAAAAGATCATCAATCCTAGGTAATGGGTATCGATTCTTAATTGTAGCTTTATTCAATTCCCTATAATCGATAGACATCCGCATTGAACCGTCCTTCTTTTTCACGAACAACACTGGTGCTCCCCAAGGGGATGAACTAGGTTGTATGAATCCTTTACTTAACAATTCATCTAACTGCTTTTTCAATTCTAACATTTCTGTGGGTGCTAACCGATAAGGCGTCTTAGCTATTGGTGTAGTTCCAGGAATTAGACGAATTCTAAACTCTACTTCTCTATCTGGTGGTAATCCAGGTAGTTCTTCAGGGAATACATCTGGTTATTCCGACACTACTGGGATTTCTTTAAGTTCCTTACCTTTAGTGTTAATGACTACCGAAATCATATACACTATTCCTTGTTTTCGTTCATAACTAGCAACTTTCATTACTGAAATGAACTTCATTGGTTTAGCGGCTTATCTCCTGAAATTAAAATTACTTCTCCTGCTGGCGTACGTATTTCTATGGAATTCTTATCACAAAGGATTCGAGCATGGTTGGCTACTAACCAATCCATTCCTAATACGACATCGAATCCTGCTAAATTCATAGGTAGAAGGTTTTCAGAGAATTTATGACCCGAGAGTTCTATTTTTCCTTCTTGCAAAACCTTATCTATTTTAAAAGAATTACCATCTGCCGTTTATACTGTATAAAGGTGCCTAAGTTTGGTTAAAGGTTGCTTAAGAGCTTGGCAGAATGAAATATTTATAAAACTTTGGTTTGCACCAGAGTCAAATAATACTTTTGCGTAAACGTCATGTACAAGAAACGTACCAGCTATCACGTCCGGGATCAGATCTGCCTCTTGTGTTGTCAGCTGAAAGGCCCTTGCATTCTTCTTATTAGTTCCTTCAGCAGGTTTGGCCTTGTTGTCAGCTGGTTTAACCAATTTAGGGCATTCTGGTCTAAAATGCCCAGCTTCTCCGCAATTGTAGCAAATCTTGGATTTCTTACTGCACTCCTCCTCTCGTTGCCCCGGCGCCTTACAGAAATTACAATTTTCTTGACATTTACCAAAATGTTTCTTTCTATAGTTTCTGTAGAATGGAGGTGTGGATAATTGCCTAGTTCCCTTTTTCTTAAGTTACTATTAGTATTACCCCCACGGAACCCTTGGGTAATCTTTTGGGCCAATCCCTTGATCCTGTTTTCTTCTCTTGTGCGCACCAGTCCGTCAGTCAGGGTGTTGGCCAATTCAACTGCATCGTCAATGGTTCGGGGTCTCGCAGCCTTGACTATATCCTGAATCTCACTAATTAGTCCCCAGATATAGCGAGAAATAAGCACCGGTTATGGCGAAGCCTGAGTTGGTACAATTCTAGCATATTCGAAGAATTTTGAGGTATACCCTCGACAGTCAACGTCCACCATCCAGTGGTTCAGGAACTTATTTGTCATTTGTTCCTTTTCATAGGTGGGACAAAATTTTATTTCCACCAATTCCTTAAATTCCTCCTAACTCATGGCATAAGCCACGTCACTTCCCTTAGCTTGTAGCACCGTGTTCCACCATTCTAACGCCTCTTCCTTGAAAAGGTGGGATGCATACATAACCTTGTCTTCCTCGGCGCATATACTTATTTTAATTACTGCTTCGGTCTTTTCTAACCAACGCAGTGCGGAAGTTGCCCCTTCATTGCCTGCAAATTCAACTGGCTTACAGGCAAGGAATTCTTTATAAGTGCAACCAGTCGTTGTCACTTTCATTTTCTTATGTATTGGGGCTTGAATCACATTATTATTATTATTATTTCCGCCTCCATTTACATTGTTACTGAAATTATCGTCGCGAGTGCGTTTACTATGATTGGCTTGAGAATGTTCAGCAGGATTCTTAACAGCAGCGACGATTGCAGGGATAGCGTTGGCTATTCCCTGAGCAACGATATTTTCTATATCTTGCCTATTGAGAAAATGGTCTTCATTATTTTATTTAGATTGGTTAATTTCGGTTTCCGGTTGGTTCACTACGTTTTCCATCTGAATCATTATCAATATATATTGAAATTATTATAACAAAATGGATAGCAACTAAACACAATAAGGCAATTACAAACACAATTAAGTCAACACATATAGCCAAAATCGTCGACCTTGCGACATTCATATATTTTTATAATATTATGCGTCAATACTAGCCACGTATTTACAGATATTTTATTTCTAGTGATATTTATATTATTATACATGATTTTATTATTATTATATATATATATATATCCACATATTATTATACAAATATTCAACCACAGTTAGCTGGCCTTTCAGAAACGACGCTCCCTCTCGTCGTACTTCCATGTGATGTTTTCCCCCACTTCCTGAATCCGATTTCCCGCATCCACCAGTTCCTCGCCGTATCGGCGTAATTCAGCAACGTTCTCTGTGCTCATAGTTATGAAAATGCCAGCCGCTTGTCCACCATTCTTCCAACTGTCTTGTAACAGGTCGATGATTGACAATTGGGTCCGGAATAGCAGGTTCCAAATTAACAGGAAGTTCTGATTGAGCGGGGAAATTGAAGAGGGTTTCATCAGCAGGTCCGATGAGGTCACAGTTTGCAAGTTTTCTATCCAATTCTTCCCAAGGTGGCAACTCTTGGGCTTGGCCAGAGCTCTCCCCTACTTCCTTTCCCTTTCCCTTTGGATTTCTCCGTCTTTTTCACCTTTTGGGCAGCAGGCTTCTTCCTTCGTCATCGTTTCCAGTCCAGAATTCTTCTCCTCTTCTTAGGTTTGGGTTTCTCCTTAGGTTGAGCCTGAAACACTAGTGGCTCCTCGCTATCTGCCTGATAGCCAGATTGGGTTCCTGTTGTATCCATATCAGTGGTATGGATTGAAAAATTTCGGAGGGCTTCCGATAGTTCATTCATGCTGTTAGCACACATGAAGAAACACACCAAAAATTCAAATTAAGATTTTATTTAGTGTAAATTAAATTTTCACAGAATCACAAAATGGCAATCTGAAAAATTAAGTATTTCAAAATACTTAATTGGCTTAAATCAGTGGCTCTGATACCACATTTTTCTGTCACGGCCCCCGACCCGGTTTTACCCGGTTCAGAAGCCGCGGGACAGAAACCCTAGGTATTGGTGTTTAATTAGGCAGCGGAAAATTTAACAGGATCGTTTAACTGAAAACACCAATTTATTTTATTTCAAGTTTTGGGACAAACCCCGTAATTTATAATAAAGGAATTTCCCTGGAAAATTCCCTGATTACAAAAACATGTTTATTTATTTACTGAGCCACGTCATTCAAGCTGGAGTGCTACGTGGAACTTTTCCTTGTTCACAGTAAATCACCTCAAACATGTTTAAAAAGATTTTATCAGCGGGGAAATACTGGCGAGTCATTCAATTTGTACAAAACGACACATTGTTATAATCTACAGTATTAAGAGCGATTACAATGTTTATATATCAACCAATTACCCAAAACGGTATTTGTCACTCGACCGTATCTGTGACTATGGTCATATCACCCATTGGCTAACCCGTTGTCCAATGGTGACGGTTATCAAGTAATGTATACAAAACCCTACATACCGGCTGTAATTGAAGATTACAAGGACTTAATACTTGTAATTATAACTTTGAAAATAAATTGGGTTTGGAACCCATTTGGTAAAAACAGAATGACTCACATTGCAAGTTTAACTGGACAGAGTTTGCCTACTGATTAAGCCTGGTAACCTAGTTAAAATAACAATGCACACGAAACTACGTCAGTAACTTAATACAACTTTTACGATAATCTCACGAAATGAAAACCCTCACGACAAATGACAAAGTATAGCCCGAATTCAGGCAGCACTTAAACATCCATCGAATTGGTTTCAATCGATCAGACATTGTATCGTAGCAGTGATCGAGTTATTACCTTGTTATCGTATGTAACAATCCTCAAATAAAACCAACACTCTCGAATATTTCCGACACCCTAATATATTTTAAAATGTCCCAATATGTCTTTAAATACACCCCGTATGTGAAAACCGAGCCCGAAATACATTAAATGGTATTTAAAATAATTAAAAACTGAAAATGTAAGTTGAGGCGGGCCGCGTAGACCCACTCCAACTCTTACGCGAGCGGTTTCAAGGATGAAACCTGATTTCGTTTGATTTCTTAAGTTCAGGCAGGCCGCGTAAGACCCCTCATTAGTTTATGCGGGCCGCGAGAGTCCCAAAATGTGGCGCAGCCCTGGGCCGCCACCTGGCCCAACACATGTCGAGCCTACATAGTGATCCGGATGGGCTATAAGTTGACCGGAGGTCAACGCGGGCCGCGTAAGCCCTACCCCTATGTTACCCGGGCAGCGACAAAGCCAAATTCAGCACCTATAAATAGAACGCATCAGATTTTTTCATTTCTCAATCACAATTTCTGAATTATAGGCTTTATAAAGCTGGTATTATACCCCCTAATTAGCGAGGTTCTGCTCCATTGTAAGTATTATAACCCCAGTTTCGTATTAGATACGCTGCCCGATTGATTTAGGGTTCCATAACAACTGTCGTGGTTCTGCCCGGCGTAGTTGTTGGAATACCGTCTCGGGGAGGGTATCATTAATATTATCAAAGGGTTATTATATTAACCTATGTACATTTGTGTAAATTATAGATTAATCCCAGGAAACCCTTACGCGAAGTCTAAGATAGCAATGTGAGTTTATCCAATTTTTGTTAAACTTTTTGTAATATTTTACAAAACCTTAAATGTTTTACAATGCGATTAAGCGGTGATTGAGTCTTTGTAGTTCTTCAATTACTGCCGGTATGTTGGGGTTTTGTATACATAATTTACTACACTGTGAGTAGTAAGTTGGGACGATAATACGTTACCATTGGACAACGAGTTAGCCAATGTGTAATATGACCCGCAAGTCAGGATTGACAGTACTGAATGAGTAATTGTGTAGAAATAAACAATGTGATCGCTCTCAATACTGTTTTAATTGATAACATATTTCTTGATTAAACTGGGATTCACTCACCGGTATTTCCCACTGACAAATGTTTTTAAAACACGTTTCAGGTAACACAATGTGACAGCCAATTAGTAAAAAGCCAGCTGGAGAGTACTGAAGGCTTGGGAAAAATGTGGCTATAAAAGTTACCTAAAAGACGATGTTTTAAATTTAATAAAATAGGGTTTATCCCTATAAAAATATTGTAATAAGAAACTTGGGTTTTACCCATGTGATTATTAATATTAAATATGGTGGTTTTACTCTGATAAACATTTCCTAACTACGGTCCTGATGTAATTTCCGCTACCAAATTAACCAACTGATGCCACCGAAATTCTGAGTTCGCGTCCGCCCGTTCACTTGACAGATAAGGGATCGGGGGTTTCGACAGAATGTGGTACCAGAGCCTAGCCACTGGTCTAAGCCAAAGAAGTGTTCCGCTGACACTTAAAAATCTAAATTTTGTGTTAGGAAATAATTTATGTGATTATGTGTTTTGTGTTATTTGACTATTTGTTAGTTTACATTATGAGTGATCAAGGACCCTCAGACATGTGTCGTCAGTTGTCTGATTCACCTAGGAGTGAAGGTACCTCTTCACAGCCTGCCCTTTCTGGGTATTATGCTGATCAGGAAGAAGGGATGTTTGCCTTTAAAGCTCAGTCAGAAGAGTCATTCCCTCATAAGAAAAGAGGATGGTTCAGTAAGGAAGCATTTGCACGTAGGAAAAGAATGCGAAAGTTGCAACAGCAAAGAGTTCTAGCAGCCACTAAGCGAAAGACAGATGCCCATACACAGGATATGCTTAATAGAAGCCTAGCCAATTTCCATATCCTAGCTACAACTGCTGCTGACCCAAGACTGGAACAACTAGTAGCCCCATAACCCTTACCTTTGATTCCCACTCAACCAATGGAGGTAGAAATGCCTGATTTTAACCCTGAGGAGATACCGAGGATACCAGCCCCTAATCCTCTAGATCCAAATTTTGATCCATGGTTTGATGATCTTAGGGATTATGTGCCCCGCTATCACTTAAACGAAGAAACCTTGCCAAACTTAGCAGCGTATCCAGGTTTGGACCCACTAGATCCCTATTTTGACAATGATGAATACATTAGGGAGATTTTGGAGAATCCATACCCTCTGGAAAATCTAGTACCTCAGTACCCAGAGCCAATACCAGTACCTGCACCCCCAATGAGTGCAGAGAATTTGCAAGAACTCTGAAATTTGGGAGAAGAAATCATAGAAAGTAGCGAGATAATGAGATATGTAGGAGAGCAACTCGTATGGAAATACGATGAGCGCCAGATGGATTTCAGTGGAAATCCATATCCATGAAGGAGATGGTAAAGTTGGTAATAATAATAAAATAAATAAAATATGTGTAATAAATCTATCGTAGTATAGACCACTCTGTGGTTAACAAGGCATAGTAGTATTGTAAATTTTTTTTGTTTTAGTGTGTATTTGACGCATACTATAGCAAAAAGAGTAAAGTCGCAATGCACGACGTTTTTTACCAATATGTGTATTAAGTGGTTGTTACTTAAACTATTTAATTATTCGATTAATGATTGGTAAATGTTTAAAATTCATATGGCCGACGAAGGAAATCAAGGAAATCTGAATAATGATAACCAGAGTAACATTAACGTGGTTAATGAGAATCCAAGCATCAATAACAATGGAAACCAAATGGATAATAGTGTCGTTCAACACATAGTGGCACAAGGATTTATAGATGCCATGCCATTTATTATTCAAACGATTCAAGAAGCGAATAATAAAAGTAAGCATGATAGCAAGCGACCATCTGAACCCGAAAACAGCGTGAACAATGGACCGGTACTTCAAATGCCCATTCCCAAACGGAGAAGAACCGTGTCTTACGGTTGTTCTTATAAAGAATTCTGGTCTTGTAAACCAATGGAATTCTCGGGCAACGAAGGGGCCATTGCAACCCTACGCTGGATAGAGAAGACTGAGGCAGTCTTAAGAATAAGCAAATGTGCTGAAGAAGATAAGATAATGTTTGCTTCTAATCTATTTAAGAATTCAGCACTAGAATGGTGGAACACTATCCTCCAATCAAGAGGAAGTGATAGAACATACAATATGGAATGGGAAGAATTTAAGGACAAGGTAGAAAGGAAATTCTGCCCACCCAATGAGAAGGAACAGATAGCAAACAAATTCCTAAACCTTAGAATGACTGGTGTGGATAGTAAGGGATACACTAAATTATTCTTCGAATATGCTAGAATAGTGCCAACTCTTGCTTCACCAGAACCAGTGTTAATCTCTCGTTATATCTGGGGATTAATTGGAGAGATTAGACATGTAGTCAAGGCAGCTAGACCTCAAACCATAGAAGAAGCTGTAGAACTAGCAAATACCTTGACAGATGAATTAGTCCGTACCCGAGAAGAGAATCAAAGGAGGAACCTAACCCAGAAGCTCACACAAGAATTTCGTTCTGGAAATTTTAATCGTAGGAAAAATATAGGTTCTACCTCTACACCTTACTGTAGGAATTGCAAAAGGAAGCATTCGGGAAGATGCTCCATATACTGTAACTTTTGCAAAATATCGGGACACAAGGAAGAAAACTGCAGGAAGAAAGCTAACAACAGGATATGTTACAACTGCGGAGAACAAGGCCACATCAAGCCGAACTGTCCAAAATTAGCTTCAGCTACAGACAACAAGAATATTAAAAATGCTAGAGCATTTGTTCTAACGGCAGAAGAAGCAAAGATGATCCCGGATGTGATCACTGGTACGTTTTTAGTTAATGATATCTTTGCTAAAGTATTATTTGACTCTGGTGCAAAACAAAGTTTTATTAATACATCATTTTGCAAACTTCTAAATCAGTCATTAACTAAACTACCACAAGAATGCTCAGTAGAGATAGCTAATGGAGAAACTGTTAGGATTTCTGAAATCTTGCAGGGAGCAAGCATAGAAATTTTAAATCAGAAATTTATTGCAAATCTTTATCCCATGAATCTGGCAGGATTCGATGTTGTTTGAGGAATGGATTGGTTAATAGCCAATAAAGCCAGTATTTTATGTGATCAAAAGTCAATTCAAGTAAATTCACCAAAAGGTAAAACGATCACAATTAAAGGAGATAAATCATCTAGATCCACAAAATTCATCTTTGTGATGAAAACGGCAAGTTACATAAGAAAATGATCATTAGTGTATTTGATTTCTATAATCACTAACACTAAAGGAAAGGATTTAAAAGATATTCCAGTAGTATCCCAGTTTTTAGATGTATTTCCAGGGCAACCTCCAAATAGGGAAGTTGAATTCAGAATCCATTTAATACCAGGAACAGCACCGATGTCACACCCCGATATTTCCACGTATTACCGGTGGGCCTGGTGGGGAGTATCGTGACGTAGTTGATATCATCATAGTCAAAAAACACAATTTTAAATGCACAGCGGAAGCAAAAGATAGATTTATTTCAACCAAATAAATTGTAATATTAAGTATCACAAAATAGTTGAAACAGATCCACAGGCGGATCAAATAAAAAGGAAACATAGTTCATCAGACTTAAAATGCATCCAAGCTTGCGAGACTCTTATTGATGCTAAGGAGAGGCCAGCCTATTTCGAGTAGTACCTGCACTTAACCTTTTTGGGAAAATACGCCAGTTTACACTGGTAAATACAATTAACTGACTCATTTTGAAAAGGTTTATAAAATTGATTTGAATGCACAAGGCACAAAATATTTTATAACTTGGGATAATTATTTATATATAAACTTGTAAGAGAATTACATGTTTCTTATACGTTCAGTAGCCCGGATTGACACCGGGTTAAAGATTAATAGACACACCACATGATATAGTCCCGCGGCGGGTTATTCCCGAAACCGGGGGTTAAACCTTATTATTTATAAATGAATTGTTGGGTGTACGCCTACACCCCGTGCTTAGGTCGTGGCCATTTCTTAAAATGATGCCAAGGATATCCGGGACATGGTCATTAACCCCCCAAAGGCTTTAAGCAAACAAAACAATTTAAACGGGACATTTCAATAAATTAATCTTCATACAATTAAAAATTCAATGCCCGACCAAGCGGTATTTTATATACCGTACCCAAGCGCGTATAGGGAAATTAAGTTAAAAGTATTTACATTTGCAAGTAATAATCACAAACAGCAAATGCACGTAGCTTTTACCGGGTCTCCTAGTCTGGAACAAAGGTTTATAATAACCTATTAGATTCCTAACGGGTCTTTAATTAAGCCTAAACTTAGACCGGTTAGTTTTAAAGGAAGATATGGTTCAAACGCACGATTAAGCGAAGACCTGAATAGAATGTAATTTAGACCCGACAAGTTTGAAGACTTGTATAATATGGGTAAACTAAACACATTCTGGATTTTGAGACAAAAATGATAAGGTTTGACCCGTTTCGGTTAATTTATGCAAACTAGTTACATAAACCAAACCGAACGCGCAAGATGCGTAATGGGTAACCATATGAGTCATATACAGGTTTCCTAAGTTAATATGCCTTAAATATGTTGTGACATCAGTAAGATATCTTCTATTATGCCCGAAATGGATTTAAACCCAAATTATGCCCCGTAGGGGTATTTTGGTCATTCAAAAGGTTATAAAAGAGATTTAATATGATTCTGAGTTTCAGATCTGATATAATCAGTAAATATACTTAAATTAATAGGGTATATCAGTAGGGTATTACATATACGTGAGATTTACCATTTATAACTACACTATGCACCGAATGGGCATTTTGGTAATTTCACTTAAGCCTAAAAGGTCAAAACTGGAAACCTGAGTTTAAAAACTTTTACTTACTGTTAGAATATAAAAATTTACTTAATATATCAGTAGGTATTAAGTCTTATATATCTAAAATGGTTTTAATACATACTATGCGCTTAGAACGCGTAAAAAGGCGATTTTGAGCGATTACCGGGTTTTATAAAGAAAGCTGATATTTTTTATTATTCCAGAAGGCTTAAAATGTTTTATTTATCCTATAAAATCAGTAGCAAAAGGTTTGGAATCAAAATGATTTGTAAAACTCATTTTATAGCCCAAAAGGGCAAAACCGGCAATTACCGAATCAAGCTTAGAACTCTATGTTATGCTCAGCCTAAAATTAAATAAAAATCTTCAAAGATCCCAAAATATTATTTTATATCAGTAGGTAAAAAGTTTGGTATTAAAAATTAGGTTTAGATAGGCTATATGCTAATTACGTCGTTTAATTTATAAAAAAGCTTTCTAATTACGCTAATGAGCATAACTCCTAATCTAGACCCCAAACTGATGTCAATTTTAGGGACAAGTCTAATAATCAGTAACTAAGGTTTCTATTCTTTTACATTTTCAAAAATCACATTTTAAGGTAATATGGGCATAATAGTCAACATTTAAGCATTTAACGGAAACAAGCATATGAATCGGATAACTAATGAACCAAGTTGTATAATCACAGAGGGTTATACTAACATGAAACCTGGTCCTAATAAGGCTCTAAGGCATTTCTAAAACATGCTACATTGGGTCAGAACTGAAAGTCAAAGCAAAAGTCAATTTATGCGACTTTCGGTTCCGAACCGAGCCTAATTTGAAAATTGTCGGGTTGAACATGTTTAAACATGTTCTTACATTAATTACCAAGTTATATTAATGATAAAACAGGTTGCATGGCTCCTACATTGCTAATTATGCATTAATTTGAAAATAAGCTTTCTGTTGACTTTTTAAGGTTAGCTTTGACCCGACAATTGACCTAGTTAGAGTGGAAATCAGATGGTGCCCTTTTAAGGGTTTATTACCCACATAATTACCAACTCATAGGTACTTTCAATTTGAAATTTGACTGGACAGATTATAATTAATCACAAAGTCAAACTATAATTATGACGGTTTGACTTTAAACTAATTAACTAAGCTAAACTGAATTAAAGAAAGTTAAGGACACTTACAATAGTCCTAAGCACGACTAGTGACTCCTAGGAAGGGTGCTTGAGCCCCAAAATTCTCCAGAATTGAAGTTGTGAGAGTTTCAAGTGAGTGTGCACAAGAGTTGCAACATTGGAGCTCCTTATACACCCATTTTGATCATCTAGGATCATGCCAAGGAAGTCTACAGGTGATATGAGATGCTTACAAGTGCCCCTATGCATGAAATACCATTAGGGCAGCCCCTGGTATGTAAAACAAGTGTTTGAAGTCAGTTAACAGCCTGAACTGGCAGCTGCCAAGCTTATTCTATCGCTGGCAGTCCCAGGCGGCCCGCGTAAGGATTCCCTAACACCTTACGCGGCCCGTGTGGCTTCCCAGAACCAGCCAAACAAGTTTCATAAATTGCAATTCAGCCCCTGGTATTTTTAAACGTGGTTTTGAGTTTATTTCTTGCACTTTTGGCCCTCTAACTTGACTTTTAAGGGCTCCATGACATAACCAAACACCGTTAAGTCCTCGGTTAACCTTGTGATCACCCGTAAGGCCCTAAAATTCAACGTTGACGCTTTTAACCCCTCGTACACGAATATTATCATAACTTTCTCATACTTTATCGAAACATTGTGAAATTTTTATCACTTATTCTCGTGAGCATAATTAATCGTTACAAAGCTTCGGGTTTGCTAAAAGGTCACTCAGAGGTATACTTTAAACATGTTGACACGTTTAACCCCTGTAGTTTGCAATCTCTCACTTTCTTCCACAATTAGCTTCGTATGATCCATAATTTATTCGTTTAAGGGTATAAACATCGTGTAGGGTTATTGTAAGGCATATTTATCCGTTGTTGACATTTTGAATCCTTTTATTCACATACTTTCTTTGTTTGTCAACTTTAGTCCCTCTAAAGTAATCTTTTACACGTTTAAAGCTCATGACACGTGTCGATACATTATTGGACATAAATTTACGAGGTGTTACATCCGATTGCCAAAGCACCTTACCGTTTGGCACCCGCAAAAATACAGGAACTGAAGAAACAATTAGACGAATTGTTAGAGAAAGGATTCATACAGCCAAGTTCATCTCCGTGGGGAGCACCAATCTTATTCGTTAAAAAGAAGGACGGATCAATGCGTATGTGCATTGACTACCGTGAATTAAACAAGGTCATGATTAAGAATCGGTACCCATTACCAAGAATCGATGATCTGTTTGATCAACTACAAGGAGCTCGATTTTTCTCTAAAATTGATTTAAGGTCAAGATATCATCAATTAAAGGTACAGGAAGATGATACTCCTAAAACTGCATTCAGAACAAGGTATGGCCATTATGAATTTACTGTCATGCCATTTGGTTTAACAAATGCCCCAGCCGCATTTATGGACATGATGAACCGAATATGTAAGCCATATTTGGATAAATTCATAATCGTTTTCATAGATGATATTCTCATTTATTCTAAAAATAAAGAAGATCATGCAAAGCATTTGCACGCCCTTTTAAGTCTATTAAGAAAGGAAAAGCTTACGCTAAATTTTCAAAGTGCGAGTTTTGGTTAGAACAAGTACAATTTCTCGGACACCTAGTCAATCATGAAGAAATTCATGTGGATCCAACAAAAATCGAAGCGATTACTAAATGGAAAACCCCTGAATCACCAACCGAGGTTAGAAGTTTCATAGGATTGGCCGGTTATTATAGAAGATTTATTCAAGATTTCTCTAGAATAGCCATTCCCTTAACTAAGCTAACCTGTAAATCTGTTAAGTTTGAATGGGGATTAAAACAAGAAGAAGCCTTTAGAATTCTTAAACAAAGATTAACCCATACACCCATACTAGCTTTACCAGAAGGAGCTGAAGACTTTGTAGTCTATTGTGACGCTTCTAAATTAGGTTATGGATGTGTGTTGATGCAACGTCAAAAGGTTATAGCTTACGCATCTAGACAACTTAAGAATCATGAAGAGAATTATTCAACCCATGATCTAGAGATGGGAGCTATAATTTTTGCTCTTAGGATTTGGAGACATTACCTTTATGGTAGTAAGTTTACCATATTCACCGATCATAAGAGTTTAAGGTATGTTTTCAAGCAAAAGGAATTGAATATGAGACAAAGACGCTGGATGGAGATGCTTAGTGATTATGATTGTGATATCCAGTATCACGAATGAAAAGCAAATGTAGTAGCAGATGCTTTAAGCCGAAAGTATCATGAAAAGCCAAAAAAGGGTACGATCTCTTAAATTAAATCTGCAAGTAGATTTAAATGAAAAAAATAAGAGAAGCATAAGAATCAGTAATCAAGGATGATACTGAAAAACTAAAAGGTATGATTAAGGAATTAGAACAAAGAACAGATGGAATTTAGAGATTCCATAAAAAGATAATGTGGATACATAAATTAGGAAACCTACGTCATCGTATATTAGAAGAAGCCCATTAGTCTAAATATACGATGCATCCAGGAAATGATAAGATGTATCAAGATTTAAGAAAGAATTTCTAGTGGATAGGAATGAAAAAGGACATAGCATCCTATGTTTCTAAATGTTTAACTTGTTCACAAGTTAAAGCTGAACACCAGAAACCCTCAGGATTGTTACAACTATTAGAAATGCCAGTGTGGAAATGGGAATTGATAACAATGGATTTTGTTACTAAATTACCTAAAACGAAGAAAGGAAATGATACAATCTGGGTGATTGTAGATAGGCTAACCAAGTCAGCTCATTTCCTACCAATGAAGGAAACTTTCAGTATGGAACAGTTAGCTAAGTTATATGTAAATGAAATTGTTTCATTACATAGAATTCCTTTATCAATTGTTTCTGATAGAGATAGCCGATTTACCTATCATTTTTGGTCAAGTTTCCAAAAAGCCATGGGAACCAAGTTAAATCTAAGCACAGCTTATCATCCTCAAACGGACGGACAAAGCGAAAGGACAATTCAGACAATGGAAGACATGCTTAGAGCTTGTGTAATCGATTTCGGAGGTAACTGGGACGATCACTTAACTTTAATAGAATTTTCATATAATAATAGTTATCACACAAGTATCAATGCTGCACCATTTGAAGCACTTTATGGACGAAAGTGCCGAACCCCAGTCTGTTGGGCAGAAATTGGGGAAAGCAACTATCAGGACCTGAGATAGTGCAAGAAACAACCGACAAGATTATTCAAGTCAAAGAACGACTGAAAGCAGCACGTGATCGACAGAAGAGCTATGCTGATAACCGACGCAAACCCTTGGAATTTCAAGTAGGAAATAAAGTATTATTAAAAGTTTCTCCTTGGAAAGGAGTAGTAAGATTCATCAAAAGGGGAACGCTAAGTCCCAGGTATGTTGGACCTTTTGAGATTATTAGAAGAATATGACCTGTAGCCTATCAACTACAACTGCCAGAGGAAATGGCAGGAATACATGATGTATTTCATATATCAAATCTCAAGAAATGTTTAACTGATGAATCGCTAAGGGTACCTCTTAAGGATATAGAGGTAAATGGACAACTCAAATTTATAGAGAAGCCTCTACAGATTGAAGACATGAAAGTCAAGAATCTCAAGCACAAGAGATTAGTTCTGGTCAAAGTAAAGTGGGACTCCAAAAGAGGATCTGAGTACACATGGGAGCTTGAATCAGAAATGCAAAGAAATATCCGCAATTGTTCCAGTAGATCTCGAGGACGAGCTCTAAAACAAGGTGGGGAGGATGTAACAATCCTCAAATAAAACCAACACTCTCGAATATTTCTAACACCCTAATATATTTTAAAATGTCCCAATATGTCTTTAAACACACCCCGTATGTGAAAACCGAGCCCGAAATACATTAAATGGTATTTAAAATAATTAAGAACTGAAAATGTAAGTTGAGGCGGGCCGCGTAGACCCACCCCAACTCTTACGAGGGCGGTTTCAATGATGAAACCTGATTTCGTTTGGTTTCTTAAGTTCAGGCGGGTCGCGTAAGACCCCCCCATTAGTTTATGCGGGCCGCGAGAGTCCCAAAATGTGGCGCAGCCCTGGGCCGCCACCTGGCCCAACACATGTCGAGCCTACATAGTAATCCGGATGGTCTATAAGTTGACCGGAGGTCAACGCGGGCCGCGTAAGCCCTACCCCTATGTTACGCGGGCCGCGACAAAGCCAAATTCAGCACCTATAAATAGAACGCATCAGATTTCATTTCAGTTCGTCCCGTTTTCATTTCTCAATCACAATTTCTGAATTATAGGCTTTAAAAAGCTGGTATTATACCCCCTAATTAGCGAGGTTCTGCTCCGTTGTAAGTATTATAACCTCAGTTTCGTATTAGATACGCTGCCCGATTGATTTAGGGTTCCGTAACAACTGTCGTGGTTCTGCCCGACGTAGTTGTTGGAATACCGTCTCGGGGAGGGTATCATTAATATTTTCAAAGGGTTATTATATTAACCTATGTACATTTGTGTAAATTATAGATTAATCCCAGGAAACCCTTACGCGAAGTCTAAGATAGCAATGTGAGTTTATCCAGTTTTTGTTAAACTTTTTGTAATATTTTACAAAACCTTAAATGTTTTACAATGCGATTAAGCGGTGATTGAGTCTTTGTAGTTCTTCAATTACTGCCGGTATGTTGGGGTTTTGTATACAAAATTTACTACACTGTGAGTAGTAAGTTGGGACGACAATACGTTACCATTGGACAACGAGTTAGCCAATGTGTAATATGACCCACAAGTCAGGATTGACAGTACTGAATGAGTAATTGTGTAGAAATGAACAATGTGATCGCTCTCAATAATGTTTTAATTGATAACATATTTCTTGATTAAACTGGGATTCACTCACCAGTATTATCCACTGACAAATGTTTTTAAAACGCGTTTCAGGTAACACAATGTGACAGCCAGTTAGTAAAAAGCCAGCTGGAGAGCACTGAAGGCTTGGGAAAAATGTGGCTATAAAAGTTACCTATAAGACGATGTTTTAAATTCAATAAAATAGGGTTTATCCCAATAAACATATTGTAATAAGAAACTTGGGTTTTACCCATGTGATTATTAATATTAAATATGGTGGTTTTACTCTGATAAACATTTCCTAACTACGGTCCTGATGTAATTTCCGCTGCCAAATTAACCAACTGATACCACCGAAATTCTAACTTCACGTTCGCCCGTTCCCGGGACAGATAAGGGATCGGGGGTTGCGACATCGTAGCAGCGTCTCACTACTAAAATTGAATTTTCGAGCAGAAAGAGTGTGATTTTGAAGAGAGTTTTCGACAGATTTGAACTGCCCATGCACATCCCTTTTATAGCTGATTTTTTAGTTTGTCGCGGCCCGCGTAGGCCTTACGGTCGGCTTAAGCGCCCCGCGAGGGCCACCCTAGCTACGGCTAGGGCTGCCGTATCACGGCGTAGGTCTGCCACGTGTCTGACACGTGGCCTTGAAGCTTATCCGGAGATTCAATGGGTTGTCGCGCCCCGCGTAAGCTTTGCTTAATTCTTACGCGGCCCGCGACCGACTATTAAAACTTGGTTTTCTTGATTTTTCATGAAAATTAGGTTTTTAGGGGTCCGGGTTTTCACTTACGGGTTGTTCTAGGTCCTTTTCGTGCAGGTCCTTGCATCCTCCCCACCTTATTTAAAATCTCGTCCTCGAGATTTACTGGAATAAGTGAGGATACTTTCGCTTCATTTCCGATTCCAATTCCCATGTATATTCCGGTCCTCTTTTCGAATCCCACCTTACTTTGACTAGCACCAGTCTTTTGTGCTTGAGAAACTTGACCTTTCTGTCTTCTATTTGAAGAGGTTTTTCCACGAATTTCAACTTTTCATTTACCTCTATGTCTTGAAGAGGTACCATCAGGGATTCATCAGATAAACACTTCTTCGGCGGGAAGTTCGTTTATGTTCGTTCGTTTAAAAAACGAATGAACATGAACAAGAAATTCTGTTTGATTAGTTAAATGAACGAACATAAACAAAGGTCTCGTTCGTTCAATTCTGTTCGTGAACGTTCGGTAAGGTGTTCGTGAACATTTGTTCATTTGCGTTCGTTTATGTTCGTATGTTCGTGTTTTAGTTAAAGATTTTTATACTTTCATATATTTTATCTATACTTTTTATACTATTAAACTTTTATTAATATCATTACCTTAACAATTAGACTAGGAAACCCTCTTTCACCTTATTTATGCACAATTTCCTTTTCTTTTCTCATTATTTACATCGACGAATATGATCTACCTCTGTTCCACAATAAGGGATTCAAGTTCTAGTGCTACTCTCTGGGCCATCCACCTTTATCCTTCATCGCGTTCGCTAAATTTATTTGTGTTCGTGAACCGTTCGTGAACACGCTCATTTCCTTAATGAACGAACACGAACATAAAATCTCGTTCGGTAAGTGTTCATGCACCGTTCGTGAATACATTTATTTCCTTTACGAACGAACACGAACAAGGCCTCGTTCGTGTTCGTTCGTGTTCGTTCGGTTCATTTGCAGCCCTACTTACTTATGATGTCATGTTTACTGTTTTACTTCAAATTTTGTCTGTTAATGTGATAGGAAGTTAGGAAATAGGGTTTGAATGTTTGAAAATTGAAATTGACCCAACCCGACCTGACTGATCCGACTCGCTCTGAAACTTCGTTTGTTTATGTTTACTTGTTTTACATGACCCGACCCGATCCGACCCGCTACAAACCAAATTTTTTTATATAGCTAGGAGTTTAAAATCTTTAAATTTTTTTCACACCCCCACGAAAAAATTGATAGATCCGTGACTGGTTAAAGATGTTATTTATGGTGAACATTAAGAACCTAATATGTAATCTCTGAATTAAAATAACCAAACTTGAAACTTGTAATATGAACATAAAATAGAATAACTTGATTTCTCTTAATTTCAATCATATTCAAAGTTTAAATATTCTTCAAGTGAAGTCTTGGGTTTGATTTCTACTAACTTCTAACTCTTTCGACGACCTTGTTTTCTAAAAAAAAATCAAATATATATTATTATTATTATTATTTTTTTTTTTTTTGAAATGGAGAAGCAAATCTAAACCAATAATTGAATACAATGACTCGTATATGATATACATACAAGTGAAGTGATGGTGACCACCCATATCGTCGCATCCTCCAACGGTACACAATAAGTTGGATGCTCTCCAATCACTACTACCTAATATCTACTCTCAACTCGATCTACATTAGGGTGTATAATATTTTTTTATTATCGGTCACGCATAAAAAAAGTTTAAGAAATAATGGATTTTTATAATATCAACTATTGTCTGTTGGCTAACAACGATCTCAACTTTAAAAATTCTCACTGGCGGTCCCGTCTTTTCACATATTGACCTTAAATGGACCCTGACTAACAGAACCTAACGCCGTTAGTCTCCGGTCGCCGGAAAAACTTTTTTGGTTGGAAAAAGCTTCCTAAAGGTTCGATCTATGGTTATAAACAGGTTTGGGATGAAAACTTTGAGTTTTCCGGCTAAAAAGTTGAGTTTTCCGACCAAATAGAAGTTTTCCGGCGAAAAAGTAGTTTTTCCGACTACCTTAATAATTGAGATTTTTTACTAAAAAAGGTTCCTAAAGGTGCGTAATAAGGTTACAAACAGGTTTGATACGAAAATGTTGAGTTTTCCGGCCAAAAACGTTTTTTCGGCGACAGGAGACTAACGACGTTAGCGTTCTGTTAGTCAGGATCCATTGAATGCCAATATGTGAAAAGATAGAACCGCCAGTGGGAATTTTTGAAGTTGTGACCGTTACCAGCCAATGGGCAATACTTGGGATTATTAAAATCTATTATTCCAAAATGTAATTAAGTTAAGAGCTTCACAAAATCACACTACTTTTCTTACGTTAAATCATTGTTTCTTAAAAGTTTGATATTTGTATTATTACTAGTAAATTGCCATGTGCGTTGTTGCGGCGTTCTGAAAAAATTTTTGTTAAAATTTAGAATAATTGAAATTGTACATAAATGCAGGTACGAAAACGTATTATATTTAACCTGACTTATTTCTTGGAAAAAAAATTACGTTAAACGTAGACCAACAAAAAACGTACATAATAATAAACATAAAAACATATTATATTTTACCCGACTTATTTCCTGGAAAAATTTACGTCGGAACATAAGTCAACTTAAATTTATACCTACATGTACAAAAAAATAAACACATGAAACTCGATTATAAAGTCTTTAGGAAGTGAAATAGATATAAGTGTCAATGCTCAAAGTTGAGGGTAAAAGTATGAAAAATATAAAGAAAAAAAAGTTGAAAGTCATTATTTAGGCTAGTTGATGATTGTATTAGATTAGGGGTATGGGGCGTGACTTGGGTACAAACGCCTAACTCACCACCCTGGGTGAGTTTGGGTTTCGGCGTGGCCCCTTGGGGGGGGGGGGGGGGAGGGGTTCAGCCCGGGCGTTGGGCGGGGCTACCCACATGACATGGCGGAACCTCATTGGCCAAGAGCACTAGCCCTTTGAAATTGGTTTTTTTTTCCACGCCCCACCATACCCCTTTGAAATTGACTTTTGGTCTTGGGTGCCCCATACTCCACGTGTCGCACCATGCCCCCAACCCACTCCCCACCATACCCCACGGTCTTATATATATAGGGTTAGGTTCATTAATGAACAACCTTCTTAATTGTGAATACTAGTGAATTAATCCTATCTCTTGATTATCAATACATTAGTGAACTAAATCTATATCTACTTTTGATGGAACATTTTAGTTTTAAGTAGACAAATACAAATGTGTAAACATCATACATGTTTATATATTTTGCTTAAATGTATGTCATTCTTTAGTTAAACTATTTATGCAACGAATTTGTCCCTTTTTTACTATGTGTGTTTTTTTTCATATTTACTATAGATAAAATTTGATACGTATTAAAAATAACTGCTAATATAGTTTCAATAAATATATGAATGACTTTTACATACTTGACTTTACTATGTATAGTTTTTAATTAACGTAAAAGAAATCTGTTTATATATATAGTTTTTAATATTAAACTTTTTATATCAATGGGTGAGTGACCAAATTGCAACCTTAATCGGTTGTGGATACATATATTTAAAAACAGAAAAATATAATAGTGATGTCACGACATGAGTTTTAACATATCAGGAAAACATTAATTTATATAGTCTTCAACGTTTGAGGGTTTTCCGTGTGAGAAGTTGATAATAAGTTCTATTTTCTATGTGAGAAAAAAAAAGTTCAGTGTTGTCATAACCGATTTTTTTTTTGTCAACCAATATTATGATTTTAAGATGAACTAGTGTTTTTCAATGACGCGCGTTGCGCGAAAGGGATTGGTGTTTTCGACCAACATCATTCTTCAAACAATTCGAGATAAACGATGCGTAACCAGCCATATCCGGCATCGTGGAGTGTATTAAAAAGGGAGTAATTGGACGATTGGATGCTGGGCTAGGTGTTTTTTGGAATGCCCACGGATTGTTCGGGTCAAAACCACGATTATGAGGATTCATTTTTCGTATTGTGGTTGGATGGGAATTTTTTTTTAAAATAAGATAGAGATGATTATAGAAGAGGTGGAGTAGTTGTGGTAAAAAAATGAAAAGAAGTGTGAGTATTTATAGTGAATAATTTTTTTTTAAACACATAACCGTTGGTCAACGGCTAGCCCAAACGACTACTTGTCTTGGCCAATGAGATCCCGTCATGTCATCTTGATAGCTCCGTCCAACGCCCGGGCTGAAACCCCCGCCCAAGGGGCCACGCCGAAACCCAAGCCCACCCGGGGTGGTGACTTGGGCGTTTGTACCCAACCCACGCCACAACCCCGCCCCATACCCCATAGTCTAATATACCCTAAATTCCCTGTTCATTTAGTTTGAATTTTGCGCGAAAGGTATTGGTGTTTTCGACCGACATCATTCTTCAAACGATTCGAGATAAACGATGCGTAACCAGCCATATCTGGCATCGTGGAGTGTATTAAAAAGAGAGCAATTGGACGATTGGATGCTGGGCTAGGTGTTTCTTGGAATGCCCACGGTTTGTTCGGGTCAAAACCACGATTATGAGGATTCATTTTTCGTATTGTGGTTGGATGATAATTTTTTTTTTAAAATAAGATAGAGATGATTATAGAAGAGGTGGAGTAGTTGTGGTAAAAAATGAATAGAAGTGTGAGTATTTATAGTGAATAATTTTTTTTAAACACATAGTCGTTGGCCAACGGCTACTTGTCTTGGCCAATGAGATCCCGTCATGTCATCTTGATAGCCCCGTCCAACGCCCGAACTGAAACCCCCGCCCAAGGGGCCACGCCGAAACCCAAGCCCACCCGGGGTGGTGACTTGGGCGTTTGTACCCAACCCACGCCACAACCCCCGCCCCCGGGCTGAAACCCCCGCCCAAGGGGCTACGCCGAAACCCAAGCCCACCCGGGGTGGTGACTTGGGCGTTTGTACCCAACCCACGCCACAACCCCCGCCCCATACCCCATATTGTGGTGACTTGGGTGTTTGTACCACAACCCCCGCCCCATACCCCGCCAATGAGATCCCGTCATGTCATCTTGATAGCCCCGTCCAACGCCAGGGCTGAAACCCCCGCCCAAGAAGCCACGCCGAAACTCAAGCCCACCCGGGGTGGTGACTTAGGTGTTTGTACCCAACCCACGCCACAACCCCCGCCCCATACCCCATATTCTAATATAGCCTAAATTTGAATTTTACCCACGCAACAACCCCCGCCCCACGCCGAAACCCAAGCCCACCCGGGGTGGTGACTTGGGCGTTTGTACCCAACCCACGCCACAACCCTCGCCCCATACCCCATATTCTAATATAGCCTAAATTTGAATTTTATCATATATGAATCACTGTTCATTCAGTTTGAATTTTATGATAGCCCCGTCCAACTCCAGGGCTGAAACCCCCGCCCAAGGGGCCACGCCGAAACCCAACCCACGCCCCATACCCCATATTCTAATATAGCCTAAATTTGAATTTTACCCACGCAACAACCCCCGCCCCACGCCGAAACCGAAGCCCACCCGGGGTGGTGACTTGGGCGTTTATACCCAACCCACGCCACAACCCTCGCCCCATACCCCATATTCTAATATAGCCTAAATTTGAATTTTATCATATATGAATGATGAATTTTAATTAATAACTACTTTTGTAATGCTACTTAACAATCATGAATCGTTCTGTGATTGATTTATTTATAGGTAAAATCAATCTCTTTGAGTTAAGGCTGCCAACATCTTACCCTCCTCAGATTCTATCTTTGCTTTGCTTTGCTATTGATGGGATTTACTGAGTATGATGATAATGATGATGATGAATCTGTTTGAGTTAAGCCAAAGTGTTTATCTTTCATCAAAGGGTCGTTCAAACAGCTAAGAAGCTCATAATTCCGTTTTAAGGGTTCTTAAACCACATGAAAATGTCTAAAATGGGTACTTTATTTTTTTTAAAAAGGTAAGGTTGGTGAAAGTAACAAAATAAATTACCTTAATTGTGGTTGTAAAATGGGTCAAAATCATCATAACAATATACTCACATATCTAAAAATTCTTTACAAAGAATTTAGAACGGTTATCAACAATTAAATGGGTTAGGATTCAATTAGTTTAAGAGTGACAGAGTAAAATAAGTTGGAAGCTGAGAGTCGTCGAAGACAATCCGTTAGTTAGGAATATTGGTAGCCACTAGCCAACATGTGAAACTAGGGTTATTTAAATCTAGAGTAAATTACTTTTTGAGTCCCTGTGTTTTAGTGGTTTTAACCATTTGAGTCCAAAATAAAAAAGTTTAACGCCCTAAGTCCCTAGCCATTTATTTTATAACGTTTTGAGTCCAATTTTGTTTATTTTATAACGATTTTAGTCCAAAAAATTGGACTCAAATGGTTAATGAAAATGCTTATAGGAACTCATGTCGTTAAACTTTTTGCTTTTGAACTCAACTAGTTAAAATCACTAAAACACAGGAACTCAAAAAGTAATTTACCCTTAAATCTAATAACCCTTGATATATTTGTAAATTTTGTAGTTTTTATTAACAAAATATATTATAAAAATATGTGAGCTGGATACAATTTGATTGCTTTAAGAAAGCGAACTTTGCTTATGGTGCCACTAATTACTCCAGACTTTCACTTTACCTTTTTTAGATATTTTTTATGATATGCTTTCATTATTTAAATTAACATAATTTAATTTTTATGTATAATTTTGTTATTACATAGACTAACATGTTATTTAAGTACGCTTTGAATGACTTTTTGAGTTTATGGTGAATTCACTTGTATCAATTTAAATTAATTTCGTGTAAATATACAAGTGTGTAGAAGGTAAAATAGAGAGACGAGAAGAGTGTGAATAATAGATTTAGGGTGTAGGTAACAAAAACATAGTCCAACTGATTATTTGATTATATGTATCAAAATTGTTCTTCCTTCAATAAGAAAATTGGATTTAAATAATCCCAAATTTCTCAATTTGGCCGATAATAATTCAAACTCAGTTATTTGCCGATAATAATCCAAATTGGTCCACTTTTGGCCGATAATAGGCAGCGTTAAAAATAGCTTAACGGAGTTAAGTTTTTTTTCCGAATTACAAACCGATGTTTTAGGGCTTTTATTATTAGAACGAGGATACTACTGCCCAAAACAACGAAAACGGTGCTTCAATTCGGGTGTTTAAACTTCCAATTAATAAAAATCAAGCTGTTTGGAGCAACGTTTCGAGGTAAGTTTTACATAAATGGACTCGTATCCTCATTCTGATCAAAATCCCTAAAACATTGTTTTGTAATTCGAAAAAAAAAAACCTTAATTCCATTAAGCTATTTTTAACGACGAACTATTATCGACCAAAAGGGGACCAGTTCGAATTATTATAGGCAAATAACCAAGTTAGAATTATTATCGATCAAATGAGAAAGTTGAGATTATTTAATTTCAATTTGGTTATTCAATAACAATTAAGAAACAAACTTAGTATATACTTATTAAAAGAAGTTGAAATGGTCTATAGAGTCTAGAATCCTCCAAAAAGATGTCAACATGATATCGGAGTGACATAATTAATTATATCACTGTAACGGGCCTCTTAATTTATTATAATTATAATCAATAAAATGCTGCATACAAATAATTACGGAAAGAAAATCACTAGTATAGTAATTTTTTCAACAATTTATTATCTGTATAATATAATAAATAAGATAGATCATAGATATGGGTTACATGGTATGTTGTGGTGGAACAATAAGATGATTTGTACAGGAAATGTCCACATGGGTTGTATAATTTAATGGAGTTAAGTATACAAAGAATTTTTCACAGTGTAAAGTTGTTTCCCATATGGAAAAGAATCCTTTTGTACTAGCCTCAAAAACTGTTTTTTTCTTTTTTTTTTCTTTAATTTTTGTATGACATAAAACCCAAATGAACACTAGAAAGAATTTATTTACTCCCAAAAGAAACAAAAATATTCGATCTATGGTATGTTTGTCAAAAGTAGTTGTTGGCTGGAAGCAGTTAACTGGTAGCTAGTAGCTGTAGTGTTTTTAGATGTATTTGGTGTTTGGCAGAGTAGCCGGAGCTTTTAATAAAATGTATAAAATGACCAAAATGGACATAACTAAAAATTTAAAAAGTTTTTTCATTAAAAAGTTCATTATCTTTAGAGGTTAAAAAGATCATTTCTTTACTAAAAGCTTCAAGTCCCTTCAATCAAATAAGGTTTTTTTTATTGAATATGAGTTTTTTCTTAAAAGTTTAAAGTTAGAAGCTTTTAAAAGGTTCATGTCAAACACACCCATAGTATAGACTTTAGTGTCAAGCCACTTGATTACACTTGCAGCAAGTGGATTCACCGACACAATATAATTATTTCTATCTACATGATTTTTTATAAGCAAATAAATATAAAACAATAAAGTTATAGAAACTCAATTTATTAGTTGGGCATTTAAAAGATTTAAACAGCTGGGCCTGCTGGCTGCTGTTAGGCCGGACTATGTGGGCTTAGATACTGGGCTTAAAATGCGAGTGAAAAAAAATGAGAAAAAGGAAACTGGGATTTATATTTTTATACTTTTTTTTAACTTCCAACGAATACTTTACAAGCCCGGCCATCCTGGCAAACACATTGGCGAAAGGTCACCCATGACCTACGTACATAGACAGCGCTGGTGACCAAGCCCACCCACCATTCCATGGGAAATCTAACGCCTGAAGGCCAACTGTGGTAATACCCCTGGCCCATCTGAAACAAATTATCAACTCTTATAACACATTATTGTTTATATATTAGAAAACTATACATTATTAACATATACGTATTAGAAAACTAAATATGACAAATATAAGTCAGTACATGACTCTTTATTACATGTTTTAAAAAAAATAGCTTATGGTTATTGAATTGCATCATGCATCTGACCAAGTAATACCAGTTTCCCCCCAATCACTTCGAGACACCCCTAGCGCTACCCACACGGCAGAAGATGCATCCACAATTTCATCACCACACCCGCTACACTCGTCCACCACCATCGCCTGTGTACTTGCGTCTTTGTAATATATGTTAATATAGTTTAAACACCTTTGCCCGTGTTTGTACCACCTACTCGATAATGCCACAATAAGGAGGTTATTTGAGTGGTACTCTCCATCACACTCAGACGGCCCTCCCCCATCTCCACCCTTCTCAAAGTTGTTCAACGTCATAACAGCATTTGTATTCGTGGACGCAAAGAGTGGGCGTTTGTAGTGTTTTGTGTTTTTGCCTCCATTGAGCTTGTATCGAGCCTCAATACATGAGATGAGTAAGGTGATAAGTAGAAAAAAGACAACTCTAGATGTCTTCATACCCTATGTTTTTGTCTTTTGATGCAGGATGTGAAGAATGGAATTGTAGGAAATTTGTTTATATAGTGAAGGGTAGGTGTTCTTGTCTAAAACATTGTTGAATTTGTGGAAGAAATACAAGGAAAGCCGAATGCAAATACAAGAAAATAACAAAGCTAGGTTGACCCTTGGTTGACCAAAAAAAAATCCAACAGCAAAGACAAAAATCTTAAGGTTGAGACTCGAGGTTTAACTAATTTTGCAAAAATATTATCACAATCTAAAAGTACTATAGCATATTCTAATTGATAACATTGTAATCAATCAAATGCTACTCACAAATAACTAAAGAAAAGACCATAAATCTGGTATTTTTAGAAATTTATTGTATACCTAAAGAAAAGACCATAAATCTGGTGTTTTCATAAATTTATTACATATTTATAAGCTTGAAAAGCAAAAACAAAATTTACTGTGTTAATCTCGGAAGATAAACAATAATACACATATCTTGGTTTTAAAATGTGCTCATCATGGTCGCATAATGTGATGTAGTGATAAGGATGCAATTACATAATGTGTTGTGTGCATCACATGATGCGTTTTAAAGCAGCATTTTATGCAGTTGACTATTATTTGAACAAATTGGACCTTGATTGATTTCATTGTGTCTACGTTTTTCAATTTTGATTGAACTAATCTGACTATTTTTTTTTTCGTTAAGTCGACTTTATATTAATAAATAAAATAGATGCAAATTACAAATCATGGGTTGGTAGACGGGCAACAAGCTGCGCCGCCACCCCCTTTTGAATTGCAAATCCTACTCGGCTAAACACATAACTATGGCCTACAGACACTGTCGCATGCACAAGTGCTGCCTTTTGAACCCGCTTCCATAGGGGCCAGACAACCAAAGGTATCGAACGCGAAAGGAAGGAAGGCATGTTGATTATCTATGCAGGCCTGCTCGTGCTTGGATATTTTCCCCGCCTCAGCCTTCCGCGTCGCTTGCCCTGAAACAAAACCACTGCCCCTGAACCCGGCAAGAGGCGACACCCCCGTGAGATCAATGCAAGCATGCTTACCCCCGGACCATCCAAAAACCAGCACATCAGCTGGTCGAAGGGAAGACCTCCCCTCCTTCGGGTCCGTTAGGAAATTAACCGGAGCCTCTTTTTTAGCAGCGATACCAGCTCGCTTGAGAACGTCAAACAACACATCTCTAACCAGATCGTGTCTGTACTTGAAGCCAGGAAGCTCTTTGCAGTGAAGGGCATGTTCCCCGAAGCTATCAAGACACACCTTCCGACAAACAGGGCACGGTTCATCCTCAGGGTACAACGGTATCATCAAACGATATTTGAGGACAGACCGATATTCTACTGCCGACATACATTGCCCCAAGCCCTCGATCGGGATAACAGTAAGGAAATCTTGAGCATGGGGGCTCATAAACAATCAAAAACAGCTTTTTGCCGAGGGGATAACCCGAAAACACCATCTGACTATCGAATGAGGTTTGAGTATTTAAACAAATTAGACCATTGATTGAACAAGAACATGTATGACTAGAGATGAGATTATCATATATTCTAGTGTTTAAAAAGTAAACATGTTAAAATACTACCTATAAATAGTATTTTTGATTTTTTTTTTTTAACAACTCTCGCATATGTGACATGTGCGCTTCACACATTGCACATCACGCATCAGCTTTGGAATCAAAACGCATCAGATCGCTACGCGCTTTTTAAAACCAAGTTACCTACAAAAATGAAAATCATTAAAAATAAATACAATTTATTAAAAATACATAAACAGTTCGTTGGCCATTGTATTTTCACAATCTTGAAAATAAATAATTATCCTGATCGCCGTCTCTACATAAGAACACTCATGTTGTTTCAAAAAATTATAGAAAGGAATTATTCTTTTTTAATGTTCATAACAATTATTAATTTTTTAAATGAAGTTTCTGATAAATAAATAAATAAATAATCTCAGATGTCATAATAGAAATTACTGCAAACCTGTAACAAGATTAGAAATACTGCTAATTTAAATACACGAAAAGCAGATCAAAGTCAAAGTTTTTAACTTGCAAGTCAAGAACACATCAACAAACATAGCAAGTCTGAACAAGGATCTAGTCCAGTCGTTATAGATACGGGAAACGACTTAAAACCCTTAGTTTCAAAGTGCAAATTAACATTATCTATCAACCAAACCAAAGAGACCACCCATGCATTTGGTTGCTGACGGCCACATCACTCCATTCGTCGACGTTTCTTAAGGTTGTCAAAGACTTGGTGGATGTCTTCAGATGTGATCGGTTTTGATCCATCAAAGGATTGCTGTAAAAAATTAATAATCAGACCAATAATAACTCGGTCGTAAACTATATTTTTAGCTCTTAAAAAATAAATGAGAAAGTAGTGTCTATCTAACCTTAAAAGTCAAACTGCATAACTAAACCAACGCAAGTCAAAAGGCAACGATGTAATTCAAGCTTACATGACATGGTACTCGTCTACTCGATCATTATATGGTATAATATAAATTAATGGTTTGGAAATATTAAACATACCAGGAACGAACGGATCTCATCTTTCATGTCAGCAATACCCGAAAGTATTTCCATTTTCTCCACATGCCCAAGATTGCTGAGAAAATTCAATTCCGCCCCTTCTTGTTGCTGCATTTTCTCATCCCGTTTCTGCTTCGCTATTTTCTCGTATTCCGCAATTGAATCTTCCTTATCAAGTAAGAAACTGATCCCCTTCTTAACATAGAAATCCGAACACTTCTGACATCCACATAGCACCTCCCTCCAATTCTTAACAAGAAACATCGGTTGACTTTTCTCCGAGGTCAACTCAGCAGACAACAGGTCAACACCAAGACGACATGCATCAGACTTACCCTTATCATCATCACCCACACTTTTGGAGTTATTATCGGGTACAGCAGGCTCTACAGTAAGAGGCTCTGAACTAGCATCTTCAGACATAGTAGAAGATCCAGCGGCAGAAGGTGCGGTTTGCATAACGCCTTTTTCTTTAGAAGGAGTTGCGGAATTTGGTTCCTGATGTGCGGCAAATATTGTTTTCGGGTACAGGGTCAGAAAAGAACAGATTGGCGAGCACATGTGGCAAATAAGATCTTCGTACAGAGGCTCGCCGTCTTCATCTCTTGGGATCTGTAACTAAAAGTTAAATAACCAAACACGTATTTGCAAAGTGATGTAATTAAGAATGCTGACCTTAATAGTGGAATCAAGACCGAGATGTTCTTCGTGAAACCAATCTTCACACATGCAGCATTGAATCATCTCTACTTGCTCCTCAACGTCTGGATCGGGATACGGGCGACCACAGGTACAGTACTTGCCCTTGAAGTTGTGGTTGTACGAGTTTTCTTCGTTTTCGATATCTTTGCTTGCTAACAGTTTGCAGTAGAATTCTCCGAATTTTGAATTGCCGCAGTCACACCTGAACTTTCTCTTGGTCCAAAGTTCAATAATCTAATCGTGTTAAATAAAATCAAAGCAAAAGTTACAGTTCAGAAACATACATGTCATAAAGATATTGTTTTATTATATTAAAATACAAGGTTATCAAATATAAATGTTAGGAAAAGAGAAAGAACCTCGTGTCCATCATGGCAAGACAAACTACATGCGGTGCAAACACCGGCATTTCCTTCTGGAACGCATGTTAAGCACGAGAAAATTGCCTGCCGCTTCATATAACCTTTGACATACGTGCACTCCTTTCCCTCATCGCCACCCAAAACTAGATCTGCTTCCTTTAGTGAGAAACCAAAAGTACAAAAAGTAAGTCAACAATCATGCATAACTTATTATCCAATATCATTAAATAAACAATAGTTTCATAGAAGATAGTCCTTGATTCGTAAATAAGATAACAACATAATGAAGAAAGTTGTTAAAGTTATGTAAATCAGTTTCATCATTTAAAATGTGGAACTGTATCAAGTACTTCTTTAGAGTTATTTTTCCTCTATGTTTTCAGATGGAATATGTGCTCTGTCAAGACTTCACTAAACCTTCAGTATCCAACCACTGGGTCAATATCAACCTTTAGATAACCTACCCAATACAGCATCATTGTTCATACTATATTGTTTTGGCTTGTGAACCTTAGCTGACTAGCACATAGTAAATATTGTTTTGTTTTAGACAACCATAGTAATAGCTTGCTACCAGTGATAGTAAATACTTTAATTTAACAAATTCATCTAAAACCCACTAAAGTTATGTTTGACAAAATTAGCTAGAGTTGGAGCTACAAGCTGCTAGATGCAGCATTTCTTTGTAAATATGAATTTTAGCTAACTATTAACAGAAGTGTATAGGAGAAGTAGCTATTAATGTAGCTGAAAAGTGTAAAAAGACATCAATAAGTAGACTATAATATACCAAGTGATTATTAAAAATGGTTATCTGAGTAATTTTGCTCCTAAGAGCCCCAACCTTGCTTTTATCGCTATACCCATGGTTTTAAAAAACGGTTGAGGCGTGCGCCTCGAGACGCGCCTCAAGGCGAAACGCCCAAAAAACGATTCTGAGGCGCGCCTCATGGGGTTTCTATTGTACGTGCGCCTCAAAGGGGCTGAGGCACTAAAAAGGCTGCGCCTCAGGGGTTTCTTATGTTTGTTTTTGACTTTTTGTGTCAATTTCTAGCAATTTATGTCTTTTTATGAGTGTTTTTGATGATTTTGATGAAGAATTTAGTTAGTATTATTATTTTTTAATTCCGCCTCAGGCTTACGCCTAGTGAGGCGAAGAGAAAACACCTCGAAACAAAACTTAAGCTCTTGTAAGATGAAGCTCATGTTCCAAAAAGTTCCTAAAACACCGTACCAAACATACCCTAGAACCCCTAATATCAAAATTTTGTTGCTTGACATGTAATTTCCAACAATTTTGCAAAACCTATGCTTATCAACCCTCTAACTAAAAGCAAATGCAATAAAAAAAATTGTAAACATTTTTACATAAATTTGCCCTAAAAATTAGGTTTTCACAAAATTCCATAAATTTTGACGTATGTACAGACAATAACCTAATAATATCATACTAATACTTCATCATACACACCAAAACTAATTATTAATCACAAAATAAAAAACACTTACAAGTTCCTGATCTTCAACTTCATCAAGGTACTCATTCAGTGAAACCGTCTGCTCATTTTCCTCTTCAAACGCATCAGCCATGTTCTACAAACAACAAAGATCAGAAACCCTCAGTTGTAAACCAACAAACGGTTACAAAATTAGCACATGAACTGCTGAATTACGTACGATATTCGAACAAAACCCTAAGTACTTTAATAAAAAAGAAAAAGGTAAACTTGCTTATGGAATAAAGGAATCTAGCGTTGGCGTGTGGATGATCTGGTACGTGAAATGATCGATAATCGGTACGTAACTGGTGAAGAAATACCGTGAATTTGAAGATACCGAAAGCGTGAAGAGATAAGTAAGAAAGATGAAAATTAGGGCTTGATATAAAAGGGGGCAAAGTGCAATTTTCCCGCCATAAGTAAGCCCAATCCAAATAGTTTTTTGGTAGACAGTTTAAAAAATTTTGGTCCGGACCGATTACGTCAAAAAATGGCTAATGTCGTAATACATTGAATAGTATTTTATTTGTGACATGGGCAAAAAAACCGGTTTTTTAACCGAAACCGGTTAATAACCGTAACCGAAACCGGTTTTTAACCGGTACCAAAATAACCGGTTTAGGTTTTTTAATAACCGGCGGTTCCTAACCGGTTTTAGTTATTCTTATCAATAACCGGTTTTTAACCGGTTAATTAAAAACCGGTTTTTTAGAGTGTTAATAACCGGTTAACCGGTCTCATTTTCTTGATCTTCAACAGCAGAAAGCACAGCAGCAGCACATAACAATTGCAGACCTGGATGTTACCGTTTGAAATGAAAAAAACGGTAATATTACCGTTTTGGACCTGTTTTGATGTGTATAAATAAGATTTCAATGTATATGTATAATCCCACTTCAATTCTAGCTCAAAAACACACTTACAAAATACGTTTCAACTTTCAAATGGCGAGTTCGAGTGGCGATGCTTCGACCGTTGTTGGTTCATCTAGCGAGTTGTTTGTGAAGAAGATCTTGACCACGAATAGGGACCCGACACTATGGGTGAATTTTGATTTATGCGAGATGTCGAATGGAAAAGAAAAGGCGAGGTGCAAAAATTGCGGGGCGTTTCTTGCGGCGTCATCGAACTCTACTTTGAGAGCACATTCGACGGCATTGCAAGCCATTAAAAAAAATCCCGCCAAAGATCAAGCGCAAATATCACGGGGTATGGGTGTTTGGAATTTCGACCCGGAGGCGGTTCGTTTAAGGATGGCTCAATTTGTTATTCAACAATCGTTGCCGTTCGATCACTTTGACAATCCGCGCTTGACTAAGTTGATTCAAGAGACGCTTCAACCACGTTATGTTCACGTAAGTCGTTCAACTCTTAGACACGATTGTTTAAAGATGTGGTCAAAAGCTAAAAAAGAAATGATTTTAGGTTTTGAAAAATTAAACACCCGTGTTAATTTAACAACCGACGTATGGTCGGCTCCATTTGGTTTACCGGATTCTTACATTTGTGTTACCGCGCATTGGATCGATCCCAATTCGTGGAACATGATGAAACGTACAATCGCGTTTGATATATTTGGTTATCCACACACAGGGGAAAATATATTTCATGTCTTAGACGATGTTATCAAAACTTATAAATTAGAAAATAAAATAGTTTCTATTGCTTTTGATAATGCGTCGAACAACACAACCGCGGTGCAAATGTTAAAAATAAAATACAATCCGATTTGCGATGGAGAATTTTATCATAGCCGATGTGTTGCGCACATCATTAACTTGGTTGTGCAATACGGGCTAAATGTTGAGTCCGTTAAAGAAGTTAAAGAAACTTTTAAAGATATGTTACGTGACGTTTTTCAAGGTAGTCGAAAAAGATATGCGGATTATAGAAAATGGTGTAAAGCTTTAAATAAGAAATGCTATAGCGCACATTTTGACATGGTCGTCCGTTGGAACTCTACGTGGAAAATGTTTGATAGCGCGATAATGCAAAAAGAAACCTTAAAATCTTTCCACGATAGTCTTGCAACGTCCGGGTTGGTGGAACCATTTGATGACGATGGTTGGAAGTGTATTGAAACGTTAACACAATTACTTGAAGTTTTTAGAACCGCGACAAAGATTTTATCGGGAGTTTATTATCCCACTAGTTCTTTGGTGCTTAAACAACTATTTTTGATGTGTCAAAAAGTAAACGACTTTGAATTCGAATGTGACATTTACGAACATATGATTGTTCCAATGAGAGAAAAGTTTAAAAAATATTTTCAAGAAATGCCACCGGTTTTTACATGTGCCGCCGCCTTGAACCCGACTATAAATACTGCGGGTGTTGAGATGATGATTTCGGATATTTGTTCGGATTTTGAGTTAAATGATGCCGACCCACATTTTACAAGAAATGCACTAAAACGTTTTGACGTTTCTTTAAACAATCTTTTTGATCATTACTTTCAAAGATATGGTAACGTGTCATCGTTACACCAACAAATGGCGGAGAGCTCGAAGGCGTCGAGAAAAGATGCGGACTTAAATTTCTATAATTCGTTAAGAAATGAAAATAGTAAACGTTCTCGAGGTGATGCATCAAATAGTGAACTCGGGAAGTATAAATATACCGATTTTTTAGCAACCTTGTCACCCGACGAGTTTCACAACTTTGATGTTTTGGGTTGGTGGAAAATACAAGAACCGCATTATCCCGTTTTAGCCGCCATGGCACGTGATCTACTAAGCTCCCAAGCTTCTACGGTAGCTTCGGAGTCGGTTTTTTCTCTTAGTGGAAGGGTACTATCTATTCGACGAACAAGACTTACACCGGAGGCGATGGAAATGTGCATTTGTTTGAAGGATTACTTGGATGGCGTGGAACGTATACAACATATTTCAAGTCTTGAGGGCGAGCTTGAGGTGGAAGAACAATTACATGATGTTGAAGTTTTTCAAGGACGGGCGCAACCGCTTTCCGATGACGAACTCATGTACGATGAATCCGTACGCTCTACTAGCCCCCGAAGTGACTAAACGAAGAAACGAAGAAATGACGAAACAAAACTACAAGACGACAACTTCATTCTAGACTAGTTAAGAAAATTGTATTGGATATTTTCATGTTTATTAATGTAATGTTACTTGATCTACTAATATAATTATAAAAAAAAAAAAAAAAAAACCGTATTTTATTTGGTTTATTTGTGTGTTTAAACATTTTTATAAATTTTGCAGCTTTTTTTTTAATTCTGCAGGTTTTTTTTAAATCTGCAGGTTTTTTTTAATTCTGCAACAATTTTGCAGCTTTTTTTTTTTAATTCTGCAGGTTTTGTTTGTTTTTATATAATTCTGCAACAATTTCTGAAGTTTTTTTTTTAATTCTGCAACAATTTCTGCAGTTTTTTTATATTCTGCAGCAATTTTTTTAAAGTTTCTGCAGTTTTTTAAAAGTTGCTGCATGTTTGAACAATAACCGGGTTTTTTTAACCGGTTTACATGTTAACCGGTTTATTATAACCGGTCGGTTATTAACGGTTAATGATGTTCAGCTTGAATAACCGGTTATTAACCGGTTGGTTATTAACCGTAACCGGGTTTTTTTTCTTGGCCCATTAACAGCAAAAATCGGTTAACCGGTTTCGGTTAAGAAATTAACCGAAATGTGCACCTCTAGAAACATGTAGTGGTACACAAAGGGTGTGTGCCGATTACGTGGTACGGTATTGGTTTGGTTTTGATGGTAAAAAATACCGGAACTAAAAACTATAGTAATAAACTAGGTTATAACTTCGTGTATTATAAGGGTTGAATAAATAAATTTTATATATTAAATAATAAAATAATATATCTTTAAAAACCTCATTTATTGCACGGGTTGAATAAATATCATTTTTAAATATTAAGTAATAAAAAGTTATATCTATAAGAAGCATATTGTACGGGTTGAATAAATGTAATTTTATATACCAAATAATAAAAATGTTATATCTTTAAAACCACGTGTATTACACGGGTTGAATAAATGTAATATTTTTACCAAATAATAAAAAAATATATATCTTTAAAATCCCCCGTGTATTACACTGCCTGAATAAATATGATTTTATATACCAAATAAAGAAAATTATATTTAAAAAACTAATGGATATACTCGGTACGCGATAGATATGGTGATTGAGGAGATGATTATTGAAAAGAAAATACAGTGATCAAACATGTTATTCAAGAAACAAATAAGTAGTCATTTAAGTGATAAAATATAAATTATATTAAAAACCCCGTAATAAATCTAATTTTACATATAAAGTAATATTGAAAGTTACATACAATTTGTTAAAAATTATGTAATAAAATCGATATAATTTTTTTTAATAATGAAAACAAAAATAAATAATATTAAAGTTTAGTTTTAGTGATAAATAATTTGGTTATTTAAAAATATCTTAAATTAATAATACTTAGTATGAGAGTTATCTATAATTAATTAGAAGAAATTAAACTAAATAATAATTATCCATAACATATTAAATTAAATAATATTTAGTATGATGGTTATCTATAATTAATTAGAAAAGATTAAACTAAAACAATAATTATCCATAAGACATGGCCTAATATGACGACAAGTGTCCATTAAATGGTTTCTTTTATTATATAGTAAGATATTTATAACGATATCGATGTCCAAGGGCGTAGCTTTTTTTAAGCCTGGTGGTGCTCTGGCCTCCACCAATTTTTCGCTCGTAGGGTTAAATTTATTAAAAAGTATTTTTTTAGGGCAAAATATTGTATTTTTAAGAGTATGGCCCCCACTGATTTAGATTTTAAGAATCCGGCCCCCACTGAGTTTCCGTTTAAGCTCTTTCACTACCGATGTCGTTCGGTTAATATTGGTTTGGTACAGTACCGGTACTCGATAAGAAAATGTTTATCCTTTATTTATGATCTAATAAATCTATATTTTGAATACAACTAGCTTTTTACCCGGCCCCGCGTTGCGGCGGCGTTAATCTGCTTTTGAGTTTTGAATATAAGTAATGATGTAGCGATCCGTGCTTCAAATCCCAATTCGATTGACATGTAAATTTATAAAAGAATTACACTTGTTGATAAACCAATATGTTTCAACAAAATTTAATAATAATACATATTGCTTATAGTTTTTACTCAAAATAATGAGTAACTAATTTTAAAATAGAGTAAACTGCAATTTTACACCATGAGGTTAGGGGTCATTGGCATGTCTACCCCCCCCCCCTAAGGAAATAATTGCAAATTACCCCCCCCCCCCCACTGTTAACTCTTATGTCGCATGTTTACCCCCGGCCCAACATTCCGTTAGTCTTTAGCGTTTTCTGTTAATGGTCAAAGGGCAAATAGGTAAATTCGCGTTCCTGTTGACCTGCAACCTCATGAAACCCCCTTTTCATCACTTTGAAACCCTGAGGTTAACCTAACTCAAAATTGAAGAACCCCGCAGTCTCGTTCAAGCATCCTTCAACAATTACAGCTGATTAGAAGTTGTGTTACGAGCATGGATCTTCGATTGTGGAAGTTACGAGCTGAAGATCAGTATTTAGAACCGGCTGAAATGTACCGTAAGTGACATGCAAGCTCACAGCGTTTGAATCAGGTAAAATTTTAACATATTTATGTGTTAATTTGTTTTTGTTGTTTGATTACAGGTGAAACCCAATCTGAATTTAGCATAAAATTTCACCATGGAGGTAATTTTGTAGAAAACCCAAATAGGAAATACGTTGGTGGGAATATGAACTACATTGATCATGTAGATTTTAGAGTGTTTAATACTGATGTTTTAGAGGCGATGGTTAAGAAATTAGGATACAATGATGGGTTGCTTTTCTGCATTCATTACAAGGAACCGTATTGTTCCTTGGATTTTGGTCTTAGTACTTTAAAATGTGATGTTGACTTAGAGCCTATCTTTGATCATGTGCGTCAAGGAGTCCACATGATAGACATGTATGTTGAACACCGGAGGTCAACAATATTGGAAAATACAAGTGAAGGTCCTATAGGGGCTAATAAAGCAATTGTTCCAGCATCATTTGAAAAATATACTCAGAATGATAGTATGAATGAAGATGAGGAAGAGAGTGACGGAAGTGATCCTGATTATGAGTATGTTGAGGAAGATAATTTGGTTTATGAAATAGAGGTGGATATGCAGAGGTTTAGGGCTAATGTTGACTTTACTAGGGAAGAATTGGATGGTTCAAGTGATGGGGATCATGATGATGATAGAAGCGAAGAAGGTCATCAGCCTGTTGACCTGGAGGTTTTTGAAAGTGGGTCTGATGACAATTCAAGCCTTAGAGATAAGGTTGCTAGGAAGATAAGGAGGAGAAACAAGAGTGCTTTAAAAGGTCCAAATGATTTGCCATTCTATGTTGGTCAGCTTATTGATGACAAGAAAACGATGAATCAGATGGTGAAAAGTTATGCTCTTAAGGCTAGGAGGGATGTGTTTATTCTAAAAAATGAATTGTTAAGGTATAGGGTAGTATGTTTTGGAAGCAATCCACCACTACTTGGTCCTGTAAAAAAAAGGTAGAAGAGGGGCAAAATAGTAAATGCACCAAAGTAGGGCAAAAATACAAGCACCTTAAAAGGCATATCAAGCCCACCTGTCCTTGGGCAGTTCACATCTCAAGAAACACGGACAAGGATAAGTGGTGTGTGAAGACCATTCATAATCAACACAATTGTTTGACAACAAGGGCCGTTTCTTTGTATACAATGAGTTCGATTGCCAGAGAGATTCAACCTATGATTGAAAGCAATCCAGACATGCCAATTCATGCAATCCAAAGTCAACTGCTTCGGAAGCATCAACTTGAAATATCACTCCATAAGGTCTTCAGAGCCAAGAGGATAGCAACTACGAAGATTTATGGTGATTACCAAGAACAGTATGCTTTGCTAAGGTCATATTGTGATGAACTTCTAAAAGTCAACCCAGGTAGTACAATTAAAATTGATGTGGAGCCGTGTGGGAACTCAGCTAGTCCTACAAGGCAGTTTCGAAGGGTTTATTTTTGTTTCGCCTCTATGATGAGAGGATTTAAGATGATTGGAAGACCATTGCTGGGTGTGGATGGTTGTTTCATGAAAGGTCCATATCCTGGACAGATCTTGAGTGCTGTTGGTATTGATGGAAATAATAGCATATATCCAGTTTGTTATGCCCTTGTTGAGGCAGAAACAACATAAACCTGGAAATGGTTTTTGCAACTGTTGAGAGATGACCTAGGGTGTACGGCTAACTCTTGTTTCACCTTCATCAGCGACAGATAAAAGGTAATAAGTTCTTATGATTAATAAATTGCAAAAAACTTTGGTAGCAAAATATTATGATTATTCAGCAAATTGAATTGCATTTTGTATCACAGGGTCTGATTCCTGCTATGCTAGCTGTTTTTCCTAATGGTGAGCACAGATTTTGTTTGAGGCACATCCATGAGAACATGAAATCCAAGTGGCGTGGAGATCTTTACAAGAATTTGCTTTGGTCAGCCGGAAGGAAGACATCCATTCCATACTTTAACAAAGCTATGGAAGAAATTAAGACAACAGAACGAGCTATGTATGACTGGCTGAATGAGATCCCATACACCGCTTGGTCAAGAGCATATTTTTCTGGAAGAGCTAAATGTGATATGTTGCTGAACAACATTTGTGAGGTTTTTAACCGACAAATCGTAGGAGCAAGGGACAAGCCGATTATCACATGCCTAGAATTCATTCGGGAGTACATGACGAAGAGGATAGTCAATGTCAACAAATTGCAAGCAAAGTGTACGGGGCCACTGACACCTCATGCAACTGAGGTGTTCGATGAGATCAAGAAACAGGCTGCTGAAATGTCTGTTCTCATGGTTGATTCAGACAAGTATCAAGAAACAGGTCCGAGATCACAGTGTGTTGTGAATGTCAAACATAAAACTTGTGCATGCAGGAAGTGGGATTTGACAGGGATGCCTTGCAAACATGCAGTTGCAGCCATATGGGATATGTCAAGGAATAACATTGATGCTGGCATACCAGAAGAGTGGGTGGATGATGTGTATTGGCTGTCAACATGGAAGAAAGTCTATCAAAATGTGATAGAGCCAATCAACGGGCCGGAGATGTGGACTCCTTCAGAGTGTCCAACAACACTCATCCCACCAAAGCATCATACACAAGTTGGAAGGCCTAAGAAGAAAAGAAAGAAGGCATTTGGTGAAAAAGAGCTTGAGCAGGAGTTCGACAAAGGAGGTAAAATGACCAGAAAGGGAAGTAGCATCAAGTGTGGTAAATGTGGGAACATGGGTCACAATGTCAGGAGCTGCAAAGGACAAGGTGGTGAACAATCAACTGCTTCACAGGAATCACACACTGCCACTCAAGGTGCACCAGTTTACAATCTTGATGAGTGATGGATGGTTTGTAAGTTTAGAGTATGTTTGTTTGTTTGTCAAGTTTCTTCAAGACAATGTTTGGTTTGTAACTTTAGACTATGTTTATTTGTTTGATTGTTCAAGACAATGTTAGGTTTGTCAAGACAATGTTTGGTTTGTACCTTTATGTTTGGTTTACAAATGTTTGTTCAATGTCATGGCTGCTTTGGTTTATTTTGTTAGACTACAGCTGCTTTAGTTCAATTGTTCAATGTCATGGCTGCTTTGGTTTATTATGGTAGAGTATGGCTGCTTTAGTATTTTGATTTACAATGTCATGCCTGCTTTGGTTTATTATGGTAGAGTATGGCTGCTTTAGTAAAAAAATGTGTTCAAACAGATTTTTGGGGGAAGGTCATTCGATTACAAACCAACATTTAGTACAAATAAGATGTCCAAAATACAAACATACAACCGAATAAATCTTGCCTATTTCCAGTGACAATCATCCAAACAAGACCAATCCGAATCAGAACCATGCTCCCCTTCATATGGGTCAAAGTACCAATCATCGTCTTCATCCCAATATGTGTAATCCCATGCATGTTCCAGCACGTCAGGGTCATAATCCTTTGTCGGATCTCCGAATATCTTTTCATAATCCGTTTGTTGCTCCATGTAAGGTCTGAGTATCTCAGACTCTTGATCTTCAACGTATACATAACTGTCTGGTTCTTCGGCTGCAACAACGTCTTCATCCTTAGCAATATCTTTCTCATTCTCAACTTTAACATTCTCTTTGTCAGCCATACCTACAGAATTACATCCAGGCTACCAAAACAAACATATAAGAACTTGAAAAGTAGCATTGCATAAACTTCAAAAGTCATAGCCCAAATACGGTTACACTCAAAATACACAACCAAATCCAATTTCTCAACATTAACCTACTTAAGCAAAAAAAAAATACAACAATGAAGACCCAAGCAATCACAAAGTACATCTTCAGTTTCAACACATCCCCATTCTTGTACCGAGCCAACTGTTCTTTGCACTTAGCCAACTCATCCTTATCTTTAATGCTTTGAATTAAAGCAGGCATTACCTCTCGACAAATCGGACATCCCTGTTCTTCACCAACATCAGCCCATCTGAGGAAGCCACATCCTCCAACCTGTTATCGGACATCATAAGCAACATAAGAATGAAACTTGAGTTTCAATAACCATTAAACAGAAGAAACTTACACATCTAAGATACAATCGACCAGGATTAGCTTTGGAATGTGACTCTTTGAACACTGTTTTCGAACCACAAGGACATATGATGTCTGAAGCTTCACTTTTTCTCATGGTCTCCTTGGATCGCAGCACAGAGGAAGAAGATGAAGACATGTTCAGCGATTTTGAGGGTGGATTGAAGAAGACAGTGAGAGAAAGCGATTTATACAGACAAATTAGGGCTAGAACCTCTTAAATGAGGAAGAGGAATACGTTGGGGGGGGGGGTAATTTGGACATTTCATTACTCTCTAACGGGAAGACTAACGGAATGTTGGGCCGGGGGGTAAACATGCGACATAAGAGTTAACAGTGGGGGGGTAATTTGCAATTATTTCCTTAGGGGGGGTAGACATGCCAATGACCCCTAACCTCAGGGTGTAAAATTGCAGTTTACTCTTTAAAATATTACAAGCATTAATTTTGACGTTGTAGCAAGGGTGAAGAATAACCAGGGGAACCCCATGTTCTAATTTGGTCACACTTTGACATAACCCAAAAAGATGTCAACCGTTCTCTTTTCCTTCATAATGCTAGCTTGTCTGATAACAACCTATATATATAATATGAAATCAAAACAAATGAATAAATTAACATAATCAAGGCAGTCTACTTATGAAGAAAACCCCAAATTAAGCATCTAACTAAATGAGAAGTAATTAGCAAGTCATGCTTTGCAAAAGCATAACGAAAACATCAATGAAGCTTCTCCTCGTCATGTGAAAAACATGAGTATGTAAAGGGAAGAAAAGTAAAATTGTAACGATTGTATAACAATCTTCAATTTACACGTACCTTGAAGTTGTTCAGAGGTGGTGAGAGATGGGTAATCCCTGGCTACTTCATAGTTCCTAGCTTCGAAACGAAACACACAACTCGAAGGAGTCACCGGATTTCTGATAGGAACTCTAGCCGGCAAAGTTTGTGGTTGTGATTTCTAAACTCCGTTGCTTGTCGTTGTGTTTTGACCCGATCTTCAACACCACAATTCATCATCGCAGTCATGAATCTCCGTATTCATCGCAGAGCTGCGTTATGTGGATGACGAAAACGACACTACCAACGCTTGTACACTCCAACCGACACCACCAGGGGAAGCTTCGTCCTAACCTTTTTTAGGGCCAGAGAGTCTACATAGTTAAACAAAAACGAAAGCAAAGTAAATGGCGACACGTATTTACATGCATTATGGAATCAACACGTAAAGTGTGTGCTAGGTTGCTTAAACTATTTATTTCCATGCCTAAGTTGGAGACAGTAAACGTCGCTGCAACCAACACCAAATAAGTCAATATCGTTATGCCCACAAGTTTTTGTAAAGAAACAACATCGAAATTACCAATTGAAACTAATATAACTTGGTTATTACCCGAGTTGTACTCGTGGGGCTATAGTTGCTTAGATCGTGCTTTCTCCACAAGCTCCTTCCACTTCTAAGATGACAGATAAAGATCAAACTACAGCAGAAAACAATAACTCATTAAAATTGAAAAAAAAATGAACCACAAAAGTTTATCAAAGTTGACATGATGAAATAATGGTATCCGGATTCAATAAATAAAAAGGCACATCAAATCACTACACATCAACAAACCTTGTCAGCAGCCTAGAGCACAGGGGTGATCATACCGCCATTGATCGCCACAACCACAACCATATTAATGATTCTATTATAAGCAAAACTCTTCTCATCTTTACAGCTCGCATTAACCATTGGGTGCTACACAAGTACCATTGCAGCAGCCTTTGCTAGCAAAACAGTCATAGTCACACCCTTAGACTTAACCTAAACATCCACAACCAACCAACAATCCAATTCACCAAACACAAAATTCAATCAAACAACAACTATAATCAAGTAAAAGTAAATCTCGACCTTCACATACAGCGCATCAAGAGCATCCGTCAAACAGGATAACCAACCCGAAACATTGGCACATACAAACTCTCATTCATATTCTTCGACACTGCAGCCCGCAACATCGTAAATGGAAGAATAGTCTCCCCATGTATAGCCAGCAATGCAGGTGCCGATTTCACTGGAGCGGTAGTAGTAGCATCCACAGGTTCTGCCACAACCGGAGCCGAACTTTTAACCGACACAATTCCCGCTTCAGCTCCAGTAGTCCTCTCAAATGGCCAAATCCCTATCACTTTATTAATACCCACCTTATATTGTTTCGCCGATTTCTTCGCATACCGGATCAAAACAATCTTCCTGTATGGAGGATCAACAGTTCAATTAGAGATTGTTCAAAATGATAAATTAATAATTGAAATTATATAGCACTTACCTTGGTCTTTGTACGAAAAACACAGACCTCGCAGTCCATTTTTTCTTGCTGGAAGTTGCTTCAGTAACATGTAAATTTTGATATGGGCCAACGTCTCCTTTCACAAACTCAAAACAGTTGATTAAATAAGTCTTTTTGTAAAATTATGTTTCTTGGTTTCATTTTATATCATACCTATACTCCTTGTAGTCATCAATTCAATAGGCCATATCACACCTCAAAACCACACCACAATTATAAGCGATAAAGAGTGGGATGGGTTCTCGACGTACATTTTAACAACTACAAAAAAAAACCCTGATCAGACTGTATCTTCTAACACAAACACAAAGGCTGGACAAAGGGCAAAATATGCATACCAAAATGGCTAGATGCTTTCAAGTTTCAAATTATCGTCGATTCAACACATACCGTAATAGCCAACACTCCTTTAACCAATTTTATTTTAAAGTACATAATGTTCGAACAAAGAACAGAAGCTATCAACGGTTGATTTCGTTACCTAGGAGCAACTGTTTTTTTGGTATAAAGGGATAATCCTGAAGACTTAACCATACCCCGCTCTTTGCTATATAATATAAATTACAGAATTAGATCGCCCCATTTACAAAACAAAACGATGTTAAGCAAATCCAAAAAAAAAAAAAAAAACTAAACTAAAAACTGTTTCTTCTTACCAACCTAGTTTTCCCACAAATCTTTAATAATATGTGAAGAAACAGACCATGTACTATTGCATGCATCTTCTTAAAAGAGTAGACCAGTTACCAAACATGACCGACAATTCCTAAACAAACAATTAATGACATGTTTCAGATTCACTTACGGCTTACGCTCGAGTTCGAACTTAAACTTAAACAGGCCAGCTCAACTCGGCTCGTTTATTTTTTCGAGCTAAAAAGTCGAGCTCGAGCTCGAGCTCGTTTATTTTTTTGAGCTGAAGATGAGCTCAAGCTCGGCTCATAAAAACTTCGAGCCTAATCAAGTCGGCTCGTCAACTTTTCTTAATTTTGTTGTAATATTGATAAAATAGACAAAGATTAAAAAAATATTAACACATTTCTAAAGAATATAATAAATACACACACATACATACAAGCCATTGAGTCGAGCCACAGAGACCATGGAGTCGCGCCATCGAGCCGTAAACCCCTGGCTAGAGCCTTTGTGGTGTAACCCTCCCACGTCCCCTGCACACACGCTCTCTACATATTAACATGTTACCTTTCTGTCTAAATCTATGAAAGCTTGCAATGTACTCTTAGCAATCTCAATGTCAGGTGACACGACCAAAAACCTGAAAAATACAACAATAAAACCATTCATGAACAATTAAAAAAAGAATAATGGTTAACCTAATGGGAAACAACAAATAAACATTAGCATAACCAAGTGCATCTTTCCCCTCATAACTCTTGCTTCCCTATAACCAAAAGAAGTGAAGTTAATATAAATTCAAGTTCCCTAATATTAATGAAGTAAACAGAATGAAATCATGAAAAAATGAGTACTTTAAGCTTTCCAAATCAGCTTCCCTAAGGCTAGAGGGTATGGTGATGGTCCTCCAATGGAGGATGATCCGCCACGTAGGCGCCACGTCATAGTTCTCCCAAGGATGGTCCATCCCACAAAACTAGAGGGTATGGGAGGAGGGTCCTAGATGATCCTACCTCATCCCACTATGTACAAGTAACCATGCCTAATGTACAAACACAAACAAAGGGGGCCCACCATATTTGGTTCGTCGCAAACGGCGACATCTCGACGATGAGGACGATGACGGAGGGGGGCGGCGTGGAGGGCGATTCGTCGCTGGTGGAGGACGGACCAGGATGGTCCTCCATACCGTGCAGCCTAAACCCACCAGCTGCAAAAAGCAAAACAACGAAAGTTGTAAATTAAATTCACCTTTATGGTTGGTGATCACCGAGCATTTTGGGCTTTCCAAGAATTAAAAGAAGTCAACATAGAATAAAATTATTCATCATTTTTTTAAAGAGAGGCACATATACACCTAGCTAAAAGTCATTTTAGTTTACACCATACGTCTTTGTCTTCAAAAATTTAACTGCAGTCATATAGGTAGAGATCATTCTAATTTACTTAAAACAATAAGTAAACATGATTCACCATTTCATTAAAGAAAGCTAGATGAAGAATGAAATGGAAAAGGACAAGAGGAGGGAGCTGAAATTTACACAGGGAAACGCAAAATATAGCGCCACCAAAGGACTACAATCATGTTAGAGCAAGGAGGGTCACTTACCAGTCGATGTTGATGCCACCACAGCAGTTGACATGACAACACCACCGCTGCCACCACTAAACCAACATAAAAAACCCTCTCTGAGCCAACCAGTTTTGACCCGAACCCATTTGACATGATTTTTAAAGCTATAACTGACTTTTCCCTTAAGGATATTTACCAAATCAAATGGAGCGGCCAGAGTTTGGTGTGAATATCTGGCCAATTGCATCTAAAGGGGGAAACACTCCAACTTTCTACATGTTTAACAATCTGTAATGTGAAACAGTGTTACTATTGTGACGCATTCAATGCAAATAAGTACATATTCGGTTTGACTTACTCTAAACTGATTGTCCAAATCATAGATCGCAGTCCCATCAACGGAAATATGAGGCCTCCAAGGTAGGTTAATGTAACAACCCTTGCTAAAATTATTATTTCTTATTTTTATAGTGCCCATTAGGAAACCCTAATTGAGAACCCCAAGTGGTATGGCGTGACCCATAAATTTTAAAACGGTCTAAACTAGGATCAGGGCCCCCTAAAATTCAAGGGGGGGGGTATCCCCTAATGGATAATTATCCATAAAATCGAGCTAAAACACGAAAATTCGTGTTTTGTTGACTCACCAGGGCTAAGCTGGACACGAGGCCACCCTAGCCTAAATGGGTGTGCCCCGTGTGTCGCGCCAGGATCCCTGGCAGCCAGCGCGACACGCGGGGGAGACCAAAATCCAGGGGTTTGGCACTTGCATGGGGAATTTGTTACAACGAAAAAATTAGTTACGTACGTTGAGTTATACGCTGTTTCGTTCAAAAACACACACACAGTCCCGGATCTCTGCTACGATAACAGGGTAATAACTCGATCACTGCTACGATACAATGTCCGATCGATTAAAACTGATCCGATGGATGTTTAAGTGTTGCCTGAATACGGACTATACTTTGTCATTCGTCGTGAGGGTTTCGATCTCGTGAAATTATCGTAAATGTTGAATTAAGTTACTGACCTAGTTTCGTTTGCATTGTTATTTTAACTAGGTTACCAGGCTTAATTAGTAGGCGGACTCTGTCTAGTTAAAATCGAAACGTGAGTCATTCTCTTTTTACCAAATTGTTCCAAAACCCTATTTATTTCAAAGTTATAATTACAGGGATTAAGTCTTTGTAATCTTCAATTGCTGCCGGTATGTGGGGTTTTGTATACATTACTTGATAACCGTCACCGTTGGACAACGGGTTAGCCAATGGGTGATATGACCATAGTCACATATACGGTCGAGTGACAAATACCGATTGGGGTAATTGGTTGATATATGAACATTGTAATCGCTCTTAATACTGTAGATTATAACAATGTGTCGTTTTGTGCAAATTGAATGACTCGACAGTATTTCCCGCTGATAAAATCTTTTTAAACATGTTTTCAGTTAATTTACTGTGAACAAGGAAAAAGTGTCGCGTAGCACTACCAGCTTGAATGAAGTGGCTCAGTAAATAAATAAACATGTTTTGTAATCAGGGGATTTCCCAGTGAAATTCCTTTATTGTAAATTACGGGATTTATCCCGAAAATTGAAATAAAATAAATGGGTGTTTTCAGTTAAACGATCCTGTTAAAATTTCCGCTGCCAAATTAACCACCAATACCACGGGTTTTCTGTCTCACGACGTCCAAACCAGGAAACTGGGTCGGGGGCTGTGACAGTTAAGATAAGTCCTGCAAATCAAAGTTTCTAAATGATTAGCTTCATATTGTGGGGATCCAATCCGGCTTTGAACGAAACCGATAAGGCGATAACGTGCATTTTAAAATGGAAAATAAGGGTTACAAGTAGCTAACACCTTAGTTTCCATGTGGCCTTTACAGACTCTGTCTCACCACTCAATACCTGCATTAAAACATATTCGCAAAGGATGATGAGATGTACCTATGAAACATAAGAAATGTATAAAATGTGCTAATGAATATAATGTATTAATGGAGCAACTAAAGCTATAATATTTAGGTTAATGAACGACAATATAAAGAAAAAAATACCTTTGTAATGCCTTGCAATGAGATTGAGGGATGGTCAAAGAAAGGTACGAGCAATTTTAAGTTGCGAGAGTACAAATCCCTGCCTGCATTGGCCACGCTATCAGGATATACAAATCGGTGTACACATGGAAAAAAGATTGTAAAATCATGTAATTTATATCGCACTTCAAAGGAGAAACATATTTTCAAGTTCTTACCACTGAATCTAATGGTTGGATCTTCAAATATACAATCTTCTGTGTAAATCCCAGAAGTAAAAATTTCCTAAGATCACCATAAATGCCAGCATAAGTAAAGTATGAGTCTATAGGAAACAAGTAAACTTATCGAAGAAAATTGTAATATGCAAAGTTTAATATTACATAATTACAGAAAGCCATAATATGCCTTGGTTATATCATAACTTTTTTGTGTTCTAGGTAAGAAGTCCCGTTGTATGAACTGTAAACAAATGCAAGAAGGTACCTGTAACAAAATAAGCGTTGTTATAATCTGACTTCAATATTATAATAACATCATCTTCGCAAGTAGCTTAGGTTTCATATTTATGGTTCAAGTAGGTAAATGAAAAGTGAAAACCAATTTTGGTTTGAAACCGGTTCGGATTATGTCAGTTTGTAGACTGGTTTTAACCAGTTTTGAGCAGCTTTTTACCGGTTCAGTTCGGGTTCAAACCAGTTTCAAAGTAGAGTTATAAACCGATCCCAAACCTATGATTTCCATCCGGCTCAAACAAGTTCCTTTGCTTGTCGGTTACAAACCGGTTTCAGTTCGGGTTGAAATTTGGTTCCAGTTCACGAACCGTTTTGTGTAGAGGATTATAAACCGATCTCAAACCTACGATTCCTATCCGGCTAAAACCAGCCTGTTATAGTTTAACCAAAATAGAAGAGAAGAAACAAACCAGAAGATGCAGCTTTGATCAGTTATCATAGCCTTCTTCATCACGTTGCTGGCGAGGGTCATAATACTGATCTCCATTTGGCAAAGCAGTAGCGGGCCCATCGTTATTTTCATCATTGGCGGCTTTTGGGCGGGAGTCGGGTTGCTCCCTTTCTTGGTTCCATTGCTCGATCTTTGCCCTCTTCTCAACACTTCCTTCCCTAACTGGGCTTCGGTTTCTCTTTGCACCTGGACTTCTGTTGTGTCCCCCTCTTCGAGGTGGACTCCTGCTGCTTCTGAGCCTCCTACTACCCCTGTCTCTGTCACTATCGTGATGATCGCAATCACCTCTTCTTCCTGAACCACGACTGCCACGCTCGTCATAACCACGGTGCCTCTGAGGACTATGGCTCCTGCTTCGGATTCGACTTCTCCTCCTTCGACTTCTCCTAAATAATCGCCTCCTCAACTCTCTGATATGCAGACAACAATTATGAACTCACAGTAAAAAAAGGGTGTAAACCTTTGTCTAGTAGAGTGATTTAGGGTGTATTCATTAAACACGTGTCAAATAACTTTTATCTTCATCGACCCTTGTATCACACCAATCATTAAACTTATTTAACCACTTCGAATTAATGAATTGTTTTAGATAGTAAATGGGGATAATAGATAATAAAAAGTGAATACCAGACTCTCAATTCCGCTACCATAACCTTCAGTCAGTCCAGAAAGAAGACCCAATGAACAAACAACGAATTCTTTGTCAAGTGAAACCCAGCTAAAACAGGATCAACCTGCAACAAAAGTACATCAAATTCAGGATCAACTCGCGCACTAAAAAATAACTTCACAATGAAACTTTATGGGGCTATTAAAAAAACTAAAACTCACTCCCATGTTCAACCTTGAGTTCGATGTCGGAGTTTGAAACTTGACACCTGCTTTTGCCTGCAATATATCAGCATTAAAAAGTTACAGCCCACCCGAAAAATGCAACGATGTAAGCACTCAATCACAATAACTCACAAATTATTCAATCACATATATATAACCCCTCTCTGTATCATATATCCTTTAAGTTTATATTTGCTAATACTGAAATTTCAAACACAATACTTCTCAACTTTTAACCTTACACAGATAATCCACAGTTCAGGTAACACAAGGGACAGTAAATATAGCCCTAACTATAGCATAACGAGCTAATTTGAACAATAAAGGACAGTAAACAAATCAATTTATGAAGGATACATGTTAGAGTAAAGGAATTTGAGAACGGAATTCGAAATAGCGTACCTGATTACATCGCCATGGTGTACTTTTGAGGAAAACCTAAGCAGGTGGTCGGATTGATGAGATGAAATTGAAGAAATCAAACAAATAAGAGTCTAAATCAGTGTTGTTGTCGAAACTTTGTGTTGCTCCGGCATTCAAAATTGGTGATATGTGTCTTGTGTGTTTCAACCATGATGAACTTGAGATGAAATTGAAACACACGATGCTTCATCTGGAACCTGGAGACTCCCACCATTATTCGCATTCAATCTGCCTTTATATCTTCACATCTCAATTGCAAGACAATTCATTTACATGCTATATAATCGGATATTAGGGTTCATGGGTGATATCCCTAGCCTGCCCCTGGAGCGTCTTAAAAGTCTGATGAACTTCCTCTTCTAACAGCTTGCAGTCGCTTGTACATGCTTCTTAAAAATGTGTACCCCTGGTCAAATTACATTTTTGTACATTAGATTTCCTTTATACAGTATTATAGATTTAACTATTATTATTATTAGTATTATTTTATAAATTCAAATCCGCTTGATAGATAACATCTGCAACAATATAAAATCTCTTGCATTCCTTTGGTTTAAATATAGATCCAGGTTTAAAGACATTAGATGGGTTGATTGGTGTAGTTTCAATCTAATGTGATTAGTTTGGGTTGTCTGTGTATTGTTTCTCCTCTTTTGGTGTTTTGTTGTTGTGAATGAAAATAAATTTCAAAAAAAAAAAAAAAAAGAGTAAACTGCAATTTTACCCCGTGGGGTTAGAGCCAATTGGCACTGTTAGCCTCTCCCAAGAAATAATTGCAATTTACCCCCCCCCCCCAATATATGATGTTATGTCGCAATATTACCCTCTGCCGTCAAATAAGTTAACAGATCTGTTAAATGGAATGTGAAATGACTATGTTACCCTTTCATATTACCCCCTATGGTTTATTCAACTCTGTAATATTACCCCCTGGTGTAAAATGACTAAATGGTCCTTTCTTATTACCCCTTATGATTTGTTGTACTCTGCAATATTACCCCCCGGTGTTAAATAGTTCTTGCAAACCTTACCCCCTGCAGAAAAAAACCTTTCCCGCCTAAACCACCATCAGCCGCCATCACCTACCTCCACCACCATCAGCCGCCACCACCCACCTCCATCTCATCTCCTCCACCACCCACCTCAACCACCACCAATTCACACAGAGTTAACTTGGAGCCTTGATCATTCAAGAGTACACTCGTGGTGTCTAGACTAGCACCACCCTTAAATGTCCTCTGATTATGGTAAAAAATAACCAAAAAAAATACCAAATCCTATAACAATATCAATATTTGCTTTCTTCTACACATTAACACAACATGAACACTCAACATCCCAGTGAGAATGATCAAGATTTAACAACAATTAAACAACCCTAAAACAACAAACCCAGATCAAAAAGTTAAATTTTTTCTCCATCGTTAATAATAAATAAAATTTTTACCAAGAATTGGCGTTGATGGTATCGCAAATATCAAGATTAAGAGTCCAATCCGGTACGTTCAAGAACTCGCTGGTGGCTTTATCCACTCGAACAACAGTAGATGAAGATGATGAAAGGGTTGTGGCGGGAAGACTCATTGGAATTGGATGGTGGGTGTGTAGATTGAAAGATTGATTGTGCAGAAAATGGTTTGATGAATAAGTTTAGATGAATTCTAGAGGAAAACGAAACAAGAAACAAATTGGGTTTGGATTTTTCATGGAAATTTTGCTGGGAATTCGATGAAAAGCTGTTAACACCGGGGGTAGTGGCGATGGAGGTGGAGGTGGGTGGTGGCGGCTGATGGTGGTGGAGGTGGAGGTGGGTGATGGCGGCTGATGGTGGTTTAGGCGGGAAATGTTTTTTTTTTTCCTGCAGAGGGTAAGGTCTGCAAGAACTATTTAACACCGGGGGGTAATATTGCAGAGTACAACAAACCATAGGGGGAAATAAGAAAGGACAATTTAGTCATTATACACCAGGGGGTAATATTACACAGTAGAACAAACCATATGGGGTAATATGAAAGGGTAACATAGTCATTTCACATTCCATTTAACAGATCTGTTAACTTATTTGACGGCATGGGGTAATATTGCGACATAACATCATATGTTGGGGGGGGGGTAAATTGCAACTATTTCCTGGGAGGGGCTAACAGTGCCAATTGGCTCTAACCCCAGGGGGGTAAAATTGCAGTTTACTAAAAAAAACCTATGTTTAAACCACCTTGATTAACGTCGCACATAAATTGATAGAAATTGCACCTCGTTTTTGTTTTCAAATATGAAGAAAATAATTTTATTACGATTGCATAGATGCTAAAGTAGAAACAAAAGGAAAGTACGACTTTAGAATCAACTCAAAAGAACATATGGAGGGAATAATGCAAAGTTAAAAGGTACATTAATTCTTCCGCTCTAAAGAGAAAATTTTTCATTCTACACTCGACGTAGAAACCAACATGTAATGAGCTCGGCAAGGAAACAAGATAGAACGAGCCGAGCTTAAACGAGCTCAAGCACGAGCCGAGCCTAAAAACAAACTCGTTTAGTAAACAAGTCCGAGCTTCGTTTATCGAGCTTGAGCCGGCTCGTGAGCTTAAACGAGCCTAGTGTTTTTATAATATTTTTTTATTATTACATATTAAATAAATATTTAAATAATAATAATAATTAATATCCATAAAATAATAAAAATGAACTAAATTATATATGAAATATAAATTATAACTGATATATAAATAAATTAATAAATGTTAACCGAGCCGAGCTCTAGCTTGAAAAATTACATACGAGCCGAGCTTAAGCTTTAAAAATAAAGCTCGAATCGAGCCGAGCTCGAGCTTTTAAAAGTTAAACGAGCTCGAGTTAAGCTCGGGCTCGGCTTAGCTCGTTTTCACCCTGATGAGGATACGTCCTTGATCGGACCGAATCATCGCCAAACATAGAACTGAACTATATCACATCAAGGTCGGATCGCACTATCCGCCGCAGACGGAACGGGCAGATACCTTGGTACGCCATAACTAACCGGGCCCCACTTCCATAACCGCCATGATAATGACTGGTCCGACCCTAACTAACTTGCCACGTCAGCACACCCAAAAACTATAAATACCCCGCCAAGACTTCCAGCAAGGGGTAATCGCTACTTTCTCTCTCTAAACTCTCATCTCTCTCTTCCTGACCTATTTTCTCCTCACAAATACTTATTCTCACGCCCGAGCTTGGTCACAGAGAGGCCCCCCTCCCTGTGACGAGGCTAACGGTGTGCTTGTTTACTTGTGATCTTGCAGGCTCTTTGCTTGGTCATCTGAAGCTCTGCTCTAGCCAGGTCGGACTAACTGGTTTTGAGTCTTCAGTGGCGCCATCCCCTCGAATTCACTCAATTCACTTTGCTAATTCTGTTTGTTCCAAGTCATGGAATCCACAACAACAACAGTTTCCACCAGCACTTTCCCATCTTACAATGATATATGGGAAGGAAACGCAGCTTCCACAATTGCTTCAACAGCAGTTGCTGCCCCAGCGGCTTCGATAGGATCAACGTCGGTTCCTCTAGCTGCAAATTCTGTAGGCGGAAGCTCTATCACCACGCTGTCTGTTACTGCTCCGGTCGCCATGCCACTACCTAACTTCGACAACGCCTGTAACGCCCGACTCTTTTGTACTTTCTATTTATAGAAAGTTTTGTTCGTATTTCTATTTTTTGGAAACCTTGTATTCTTGTAATCGTTCTTTCTTTGTGATCATTGTAAAACCGAGACTTGGATCATTAATGAAACATGTATTTTGTTACATTTATGTTGTACACACTCTATATATGCTCGTACATTCGATTTGGTGAATCAATTGATGCTTAAACGATATTCTCGGAAACTATGTGCTAAACTTGTAATTAAACTAAACTTATGCATGAAACGTGTCTTGATCGTAAACGATACTTGATTACGAAGTTTGTACGCTTAGTTATACTTTAATTATGATCGCCATGCTTGATTATACCTTATACTATGCTTATATGTCAAGACAAGTCCCTAAACTATCAAAAATGCACCTAAATGAATCAAACATAAACTACAGGGACTAAAGTGCAACAAAATCAAAGTTGTCAAACATGAGGCGCCGCGTGACGCCAAGGCCCCTCGCGTCACGCCAGGCCCCTGTTTCGACAGACTTTGTGTTTCTTCAGCTGTTATGCACGAAATCCGAAGATCCAACCTCACCCAATCACCTTTAATCCACCTCTAATCACCTCTAATCTCTTCCACTATAAATACACACCTTCTCCAACCCATTTTACACTTTCACAACTCTCTAATCTTCACAAATCCACTCTCAATCTGTTGCAAATCAGAGTTCTTGGACAAATTCATAAATCTTAACAAAAGTGAGTGTAACTTGCTCGTTTTCACTCCAAATCACTTGATTCTTTCTTCTATTGTTTTGGTAAATCCTTGGGTTTGATTCCTTGGTTTTTCCTTGGAAAAATCATGCTTGGAATTGCCCTAAAAAGGACCAAAACTTTCTGTTTTGTTTTAGGTTATTCAAAGGCTTGTTTAAACTTATCAAACTTGTGTCTAACACATCTCAAACCTATGTCCTAATGCTTATAAGCTCACCCATGGTTAGTTAGGCTAAAAAGCAAGGTTGAGACATGTTAAAATCAGAGGATAAACCTCAAATACTTTCTGTTTTATTTAGGGTATTTAACCCACAAGTCATGTCAAGCTTAGATCTTGATAAATGAGTGATTATGGAACAACTTGGGTTGTCCAAACATACAATCCTCACATGATTTGATGATTTCTCTTTAGTTAGGTTGTTTATATTATTGTACTAATCCTAGTTCGTGACCCTCCTTGGTTGTTTTTACATCAAGTGAAGTGGTGAACATTCAAGGGGTTCCTAAACGGAAGCTTATTCTTCCTACCCCATACATGATTTCCGTGATAACTCGAGGTGCCTAAATGAGGATTCTAATCTTCTACCTCCTACATGAATTATTGGACTAAATAATATGTAATACTTAACCTAAATATATATATACGCTCATTCGAACCTTTAAAGTTAAACTTGTGTTTATATGTTAAAGTAGTAGAATATCATCTAAGACCTAAAACTCCAAGTATGATTCTAATGGGCGTACTACCCATAAAAACATTCTAACCATATTGGTTACATAGTGTCATACAAGGGTTATAAAGTTAAAGATGATTTTTTTTCAATATCATACTTTATGTTATGTTAAACTCCAAATTTATAATCTTCTGTTAAACGCCAAACTCACACACCTATGTTTCCTCGTGTAGAAGGACTAGGTGCTCCGAACTAATCCATCCACAAACTCACTCGCGGGATTTCAAGTAGGAAAGCTTGCAACCACCGTGAGTATACTCGATCCCTTTTTCCCTTTTACACTTGGGATGCAACATGTATAACTATGCAAACAACTTTTAAACTCAATTAAACTTACTCTATCCATGATTAAACATGAAACTAATGTGATTTACTTGTTATTCTCGTATGCTATGTGAACGCTTTGGAACGTTATATGCTCATTAACTTTGCTCGCCCACCTTAACAATTATAGCGCTATAGGATTAACGCCCCGCCCGTTATACTTTTGGGTATTGTTAAGTTAAACATTACCACCCCGCTAAACTTTTGGGATTAGGATCTTTTATGCGTTGTATTCTCGGGTTTGATCATATTGTACGCCAAAATTACATACTAGTAATCACATATTATGGATCATGTTGGACTTGAGTTTTTATTCTATTATGCTATGTAGTTAAACTTGTATACTCGCCTTTGCTTTTGCATTGAAACTCTATTTTAAGACATGTTGCAGGTTAAATCGTTGAAGTATGATGAATGATGAAACAAGTATAGGGTGGACTAGATACACACCTATAAATCGCTTATCTTTTGATGCTATGTTATTCGTTGAAACAATGTTGTATTTTGTTTTGATTATTGTATGACAATTTAGCAATTGCAATGAAATTTGAATTTAATTAAATATTGCCACATAGTGTTATGAAGTCTCTTGCAATCTATACACACTTCGTCTCATCCCGATGTTTCCGCCATCGGCTGGGGTGTGACAGATTGGTATCAGAGCCATAACTATATGGAATTAGGAAAAATTGCCATGCTTTTGCCCTAATCTATAGTTCTAGGAATTTTGCCTCTTATGTGTTGTTTAAAACTTTTGTACTCTACCATGCATGCTTCCTAGCTATACTTCTTGTTGATTAAATTTATATGCCTTTCCTAAGGTTAACATGAATACACTTTTGTTTATTTGTATACTCTTGTAACACAAACGAGACAATGTTACCAAAATAGGCGTGAAACCCACAATTTGGTAAACGACTCTCATTCTACCTTAAACTATTTTTTGCACGAAATTTCACCATTAAGCTAGGAGTGAAATCCACAACTTAATGGTAATTTCCATTTCAACTCTAGTGGACCCTTGTCATAGTGTCGAAATTTTATTTTGACCCGACAAGTACCAACCACATTTAGGGTACGAAATCGTCAAGTTAGGGGTGAAACCCGCACCTCGTCGATTAAGTCCCATTCCTCGATTTTCAATCTCGCCAATGTCCCGATTGTTTCAATCGATTAGAGATGTGTAGTAACCGGAAGGGTAAGATACCGTTAATCGCTTCTCGACGAGAGTATCTTACCTATAGGCCAAAGCACGTTTTCTCTAATTCGAAAGGACTTTCGACCCACTTTGGAATAGTCGACGTTTCTCTACCCGAAACAATCCTATGTTTTATTGAGCCTCTCTTTTATGTATCTCAATTTATATGTGATTTTATACTTGAACGTTCGTTCTTTTCAAATTTTGGTTTACTCATTTCGCACGTTGATCGCAATCACAAACAATAATAATCCCTCGTGAACAAACTAAATTTACAATGCTTTCATTTATTCATGCTATGCTATGTGGAACTCATGACTATGCTATATGAGACGTCTAAACTCTTTATGTTATGTGAATCAATTTGAACCTTTTATGCTATGTGACACTTTATGCTATGTGAATCAATTTATGCAAACAATTTTCTTAAACAAACATTATGATCAAGTCTCACCTATTCATTCTTTTGAATCTTAGATGTCTTCCTGTCACTCCAAAATGTCTAAGAAGTCAAAGTCTCGCTCCAAGAAGAAGACGATGGTCTTCATGGCCAATCAAATTGCGCGCATCGTCCCAAAGGTCGTTACCAAAATACGAGCTTCCGACACTCCAAACTCCTCCGTCGACTCTAAGGTCGAAGCACGCAAGCCCGTCTGGTTTAACTTCAAGCACTTTTCATCGTGCAACCCCAAACCATTCACCGACAATGATGGGGTGACCGCCATGCTCAAGTGGTTTGATAGCATGGAGGTCACATTCATCAACAGTGATTGCCCCGATGAGCTCAGAACGCGTAGTGCGACTGGGGTATTCCAAGCCCGAGCTCTCGAATGGTGGACGAACGAAAGGAACATCCGCTCGAACGAACTGGCCTATGCGTTGACCTGGGAAGAAGTTAAGGCCCTAATGATGGACGAGTTTTTCCCTCCGCATGAGCAACAAAAGCTAGAGGAAGAATTTTGGGCGCTTAAGCAAGTGGGAGATGAGAACTTAGCCTATACCACCCGTTTCAAACAACTTAGCTTCATTGTTCCTCACCTTGTTATGACCACCGACCGTAAGATAAGGAAGTACATCAATGGGTTACCCTCTGCTATGCGCGATACGATTGAGGCCGCCAAACTCGACAATATCGAAGCTGTTTACCGTTTGGCCGCTTCTCTGAACAACAATCGCATTCGCGATAAGCAAGCCACAAACCCCATTTCTTTCAAGCCAGCCAACCAGATTACCCAGCAGTCGAATAGCAATAGGGGGAAGAAGCGAAAGCAATCCAACCCCGTTTGTAACGCGATTGTGCCGCCAGTTAACCCAAACCCTGTTGCTCCCGATAACACCCAAAAGTCGTACACTGGGATTCACCCCAAGTGAGCCACTTGTAATTACCATCATCCCGCCAATGCCAGGTGTCGTCGCTGTGGCAATTGCAACCGTTATGGACACGACACCGCCTTTTGCCGCAACTATCAACAGCAACAAGCACCACCAGCTCAGCAAGCGCAACAAGCTCCACCCGCTCCGCAAAACGTAAGACCCGCTAGAGTTTGTTTCAAATGCGGGGACGTCAATCATCTTCGTCCTCAATGCCCACTATGGAATCAAGAGCAGCAACAACCTCCTCGTGGACGCGCTTTCAATCTGAACGCAAAACAAGCGCGCAATGACAATGATGTCGTTAACGGTACGTTCCTTGTTAACCATCTTTATGCCTCAATACTGTTTGATACTGGTGCGGACAAAAGCTTTGTGTCGCTAGATTTCGAATCATTGTTAAATTGCACGCGCTCTAAGCTACCTAAGTCGTTTTCCGTTGAAAATGGCAAGTCCATCTTAGTCAATTCCGTTCTTCGTGATTGTCGTCTTACTCTTAACGAACATGTTTTCCCTATCGATCTCATACCCATGCAACTGGGTAGTTTCGACGTCATCATAGGCATGGATTGGCTTCAAAAGAACCATGCTGAAATCGCTTGTCACGAGAAATACGTTCGTTTACCCCTTCCATCTGGTGATGTTTTGCACGTCTATGGAGACCGACCTTCAAAGGGACTAAAGTTGATGTCCTGCACACAAGCGAACAAATACTTACGCAAACAGTACTTTGCCTTTTTAGCCCACGTTGTGGAAGAAAAGGGCAAGGGAAAAAGTATAAGTGATGTTCCAGTGGTGCGCGACTTCCCTGACGTCTTTCCTGAGGATTTACATGGTCCTCCTCCACCTCGATCTGTTGACTTTCGTATTGACCTCGTACCTGGTGCGACTCCTGTTGCCAAAGCTCCTTTTCGTCTTGCACCTTCTGAGATGCAGGAATTATCTACGCAACTTCAAGAACTCCTCGATAAGGGTTTCATTCGTCCAAGTACCTCACCTTGGGGTGCTCCTGTGCTCTTCATCAAAAAGAAGGATGGCTCTTCCCGCATGTGCATCGATTATCGTGAGCTTAACAAACTCACCGTAAAAAATCGTTACCCTCTTCCGCGTATCGACGATCTCTTTGATCAACTTCAAGGCGCTACCTGTTTCTCCAAGGTCGATCTTCGTTCTGGTTATCACCAACTTTGTGTTCTCAACGAGGACATCCCCAAAACCGCTTTTCGCACTCGCTATGGGCACTACGAGTTCGTGGTTATGCCTTTTGGCTTGACCAACGCACCCGCTGTGTTCATGGATCTTATGAATCGTGTTTGTAAGCCCTAGTTAGATCGTTTTGTGATCGTCTTCATTGATGATATTCTCATTTATTCTAAATCTCAAGCCGATCATGAACGTCATCTTCGTCTTATACTTGAGCTCTTACGTATTGAACGCTTATACGCTAAGTTCTCCAAATGCGAGTTTTGGATTAAAGAAGTCCAATTCCTTAGACACATTGTTAGTGAAAAAGGAATCCACGTCGACCCTTCAAAAATCGAAGCTGTGAAGAACTGGACCGCGCCTAAATCACCTTCTGAAATCCATTCCTTTCTAGGATTAGCGGGTTATTACCGCCGTTTCATCTCGAATTTTTCAAAGATCACCGTCCCTCTCACTTAGTTGACTCAAAAAAAGAAACCTTTTGCTTGGGGTCCTGAGCAAGAGGAATCTTTTCAGACTCTCAAAGACTTGCTTTGCAACGCTCCTATCCTCGCTCTCCCTGACGGGAATGATGATTTCGTGGTGTATTGTGATGCCTCAAATCGTGGTCTTGGTTGTGTTCTCATGCAACGAGACAAAGTCATCGCTTATGCCTCTCGTCAACTCAAAATACATGAGAAGAATTATACTACTCACGACCTAGAGCTTGGCGCCGTTGTTTTTGCGTTAAAGATTTGGCGACACTACTTATACGGTACAAAGTGTGTGGTTTTCACTGACCATAAGAGCCTACAGCACATCTTTGACCAAAAAGAGCTAAACATGTGTCAGCGACGTTGGGTAGAATTACTTAACGACTATGACTGTGAGATTCGCTACCACCCTGGTAAAGCGAATGTCGTGGCCGATGCACTTAGTCGTAAGACTCATGTAGATTACATTCGTTGTTTTCATATCTCGAGCGATCTTCACAATTGCATTCGTGAGGCGCAGTACTCATCTATCAACGAAGGTACCATGTCTGTAGAAATACGTGGAGCTTCTGAAGACCTACTCACTTCAAAATTTGATGGTCTGCTCTACTGTCGTGATCGCATCTGGGTACCAGATCGCGACAATCTTCGTGATCTCATTATGAACGAGGCACACAAATCCAAGTACTCAATTCATCCTGGTGCTGACAAGATGTACCATAATCTACGTACATCCTATTGGTGGCCCGGTATGAAGAGAGACATTGCTGTATACGTTTCGAAGTGTCTTACCTGTTCGAAAGTCAAAGCCGAGCATCAACGACCTTCAGGTCTACTCGAACAACCTAAAATCCCCGTATGGAAATGGGATAGCATTGCAATGGACTTCATAACTAAACTCCCTCGTACACCTTCTGGTCACGATAGCATTTGGGTGATCATTGATTGATTAACTAAGTCCGCTCAATTCATCCCTATTCGTGAAGATTTCAAGGTTGAACGACTTGCTCGCATCTATACCGACGAAGTCATACGCCGTCATGGCATTCCTCTCGACATCATTTCTGATCGTGATGGTCGATTTACTTCGCGTCTCTGGCAAACTTTTCAGTCCGCTATGGGCACTCACTTGAATCTCAGTACGGCCTTTCATCCTCAAACGGATGGACAGACTGAACGTACTATACAAACCCTAGAGGACAGGCTCCGTTCTTGTGTCATCGACTTTGGTGGTAGTTGGGATGTGCATTTACCTTTGAACGAATTCTCGTACAACAATAGCTATCACTCCAGTATTCAAATGGCTCCATTCGAGGCATTGTATGGTCGCAAATGCTGATCTCCTTTAAGCTGGCACGAGATTGGTGATAAACATTTTACTGGCCCTGAAATCATACAAGAAGCAACGGATAAGATTTTCCAGATTCGTGATAATCTACTCAAAGCTCGACATCGTCAAAAGAGATTTGCGGACAAGGGACGCAAACCAATGGAATTCAACGTTGGGGATCATGTTCTACTCAAAGTGACTCCTTGGAAAGGAGTGGTTCGTTTTGGTAAAAAGGGAAAACTTGCCCCTCGCTATGTTGGTCCTTTCAAGATACTCGAAAGGATTGGTAAGGTGGCTTATCGACTCGATTTACCTCAAGAGCTCAACAACGTTCATCCAACGTTTCATGTCTCCAATCTAAAGAAATGTCTCGCTGATGAAGGACTTCATGTTCCTCTCGAAGATCTTCAAATCAACGAAACTATGCATTTTATGGAAAAACCCGTCGAAATCGTGGATCAAGGAGTCAAGTTATTGAGGCGCAGTAAGATTCCTATCGTCAAGGTTAGATGGGAAGGAAAACGTGGCGCCGAATTTACTTGGGAACTCAAAAGTGATATGAAGACGAAGTATCCTCATCTTTTCCCTAAAGGAGGGGAGACTGTAACGCCCGGCTCTTTTGTACTTTCTATTTATAGAAAGTTTTGTTCGTATTTCTATTTTTGGAAACCTTGTATTCTTGTAATCGTTCTTTCTTTGTAATCATTGTAAAACCGAGACTTGGATCATTAATGAAACATGTATTTTGTTACATTTATGTTGTACACACTCTATATATGCTCGTACATTCGATTTGGTGAATCAATTGATGCTTAAACGATATTCTCGGAAACTATGTGCTAAACTTGTAATTAAACTAAACTTATGCATGAAACGTGTCTTGATCATAAACGATACTTGATTACGAAGTTTGTACGCTTAGTTATACTTTAATTATGATCGCCATGCTTGATTATACCTTATACTATGCTTATATGTCAATACAAGTCCCTAAACTATCAAAAATGCACCTAAATGAATCAAACATAAACTACAGGGACTAAAGTGCAACAAAATCAAAGTTGTCAAACATGAGGCGCCGCGTGACGCCAAGGCCCCTCGCGTCACGCCAGGCCCCTGTTTTGACAGACTTTGTGTTTCTTCAGCTGTTATGCACGAAATCCCAAGATCCAACCTCACCCAATCACCTTTAATCCACCTCTAATCACCTCCAATCACCTCTAATCTCTTCCACTATAAATACACACCTTCTCCAACCCATTTTATACTTTCACAACTCTCTAATCTTCACAAATCCACTCTCAATCTGTTGCATATCAGAGTTCTTGGACAAATTCATACATCTTAACAAAAGTGAGTGTAACTTGCTCGTTTTCACTCCAAATCACTTGATTCTTTCTTCTATTGTTTTTGTAAATCCTTGGGTTTGATTCCTTGGTTTTTCCTTGGAAAAATCATGCTTGGAATTGCCCTAAAAAGGACCAAAACTTTCTGTTTTGTTTTAGGTTATTCAAAGGCTTGTTTAAACTTATCAAACTTGTGTCTAACACATCTCAAACCTATGTCCTAATGCTTATAACCTCACCCATGGTTAGTTAGGCTTAAAAGCAAGGTTGAGACATGTTAAAATCAGAGGATAAACCTCAAATACTTTCTGTTTTGTTTAGGGTATTTAACCCACAAGTCATGTCAAGCTTAGATCTTGATAAATGAGTGATTATGGAACAACTTGGGTTGTCCAAACATACAATCCTCACATGATTTGATGATTTCTCTTTAGTTAGGTTGTTTATATTATTGTACTAATCCTAGTTCGTGACCCTCCTTGGTTGTTTTTACATCAAGTGAAGTGGTGAACATTCAAGGGGTTCCTAAACGGAAGCTTATTCTTCCTACCCCATACATGATTTCCATGATAACTCGAGGTGCCTAAATGAGGATTCTAGTCTTCTACCTCCTACATGAATTATTGGACTAAATAATATGTAATACTTAACCTAAATATATATATACGCTCATTCGAACCTTTAATGTTAAACTTGTGTTTATATGTTAAAGTAGTAGAATATCATCTAAGACCTAAAACTCCAAGTATGATTCTAATGGGCGTACTACCCATAAAAACATTCTAACCATATTGGTTACATAGTGTCATACAAGGGTTATAAAGTTAAAGATGATTTTTTTTCAATATCATACTTTATGTTATGTTAAACTCCAAATTTATAATCTTCCGTTAAACGCCAAACTCACACACCTATGTTTCCTCGTGTAGAAGGACTAGGTGCTCCGAACTAATCCATCCACAAACTCACTCGCGGGATTTCAAGTAGGAAAGCTTGCAACCACCGTGAGTATACTCGATCCATTTTTCCGTTTTACACTTGGGATGCAACATGTATAACTATGCAAACAACTTTTAAACTCAATTAAACTTACTTTATCCATGATTAAACATGAAACTAATGTGATTTACTTGTTATTCTCGTATGCTATGTGAACGCTTTGGAACGTTATATGCTCATTAACTTTGCTCGCCCACCTTAACAATTATAGCGCTATAGGATTAACGCCCTGCCCGTTATACTTTTGGGTATTGTTAAGTTAAACATTACCACCCCGCAAAACTTTTGGGATTAGGCTCTTTTATGCATTGTATTCTCGGGTTTGATCATATTGTACGCCAAAATTGCATACTAGTAATCACATATTATGGATCATGTTGGACTTGAGTTTTTATTCTATTATGCTATGTAGTTAAACTTGTATACTCGCCTTTGCTTTTGCATTGAAACTCTATTTTAATACATGTTGCAGGTTAAATCGTTGAAGTATGATGAATGATGAAACAAGTATAGGGTGGACTAGTTACACCTATAAATCGCTTATCTTTTGATGCTATGTTATTCGTTGAAACAATGTTGTATTTTGTTTTGATTATTGTATGACAATTTAGCAATTGCAATGAAATTTGAATTTAATTAAATATTGCCACATAGTGTTATGAAGTCTCTTGCAATCTATACACACTTCGTCTCATCCCGATGTTTCCGCCATCGGTTGGGGTGTGACAACGCCTTCCTTTTACGAAATGCCGATTTATTGCGTCAGTTACAGCAGCAACAACAGCGAGAGGAGATGCTGCAGAGCCTCCGAACGAACCTGTTTAACAATGCCTATCCAGGGGGTAACCCCGTCTCCGTTGGAACCTTCACTTCCGGATCCCTGGGAAGTCCTCATGAAGCAACCCCCGTGGTAGGCTTACCCGAAGGAGAAGGCTCGATCTTCTTGAAAGATAAAGGATCGGACATATGGACGTCGGTAATAACCTTGGTAGCTCCCCCTCCAAAAGACAAGGGGCTCAACGAAATGTTTACCGGACGATCCCTAGGGGTACGACCCCCGTGAAGATGAGCATCTAAATTCTCCAATATACCTCCGGCAGCAGAAAATTCGGTTACATGATCGTCCTCATCATCTAGTGTGATGGTTTTGAGGTCTATCTTCTTCTTCTTCACCTGCCTGGGCTTCGGATCGGACTTAGACGAAGTAGTCCGTCTTCTTTTTAGACTTGCCTGGGGACGCTCCTCTTCGTCATCATCATCGTCGTCATCACCACCCTCTTTTACCCCTTCAGCACGTCCTCCTTCGTCTCCAACAGAAAGATGGACCCCTTCGTCCTCAATAACAAACTTGGAGCCGGACCCTTTCGTCCCGCTCGAACTAGTTTTCTTGCCCTTATCACTACCAACCATCACCACAGCCTGAGCCGGAACTGAACCTGAACCTCCTTGACCGGCCGAACCTCATTGATTAACCGGAGCCTCGGGCTGCCGAATCTGATAGAGATTCTCTTGAATGATGCTCAGATACGGAGGATCGCCTTTCGGTGTCTTGGTAGCCCGGACATCGAGCTCCTTGGAATCAAAAGATTTTAACCTCAAAGCCTCCATTAAACCCATAGCTGCATAAAAAGCAAACAGTAAATAATATCTATAGTCCAGCACGATATAAAACATACGAACGGGCAAAATAATCAAAACAAATTCAAGAAACACCACAACTAACCCTTCTTGTTCCACTTGAGGGTAGGATACCACTCTGGTTCGGCCCAGATCGTACTGATCCGTCCCATGACGAGGATGTGTTCCGGATACTTCTGTATGCGTCCGGCCTCCTTGATTAAATTCGCATATAAATCTCTATCGTATTCGAAGCCTTCAGGAAGGGGGGTGGAAGTTTGGATTTCTTCAATCTCCACGTCATAAACTCCGGAACGCACCGATCATCAACCAAGAAGAAGTGATCTTTCCAATCTTTTATACTGGTAGTAATCCACGTATAACAAGAAGAATTTTTATCCCTGACTTCGAAGGTGTACCAGCTACCGGACCGATTCAACTTGTAAAAAGCCCGGAACACATCCAAATCCGGGTCGGATCCCAATCCGCGACAAGCTAACTCAAAGTGACACACCTTGGCAAGGCCGAAGGGGTTCATTTGAGTAAGGTGAACCTCGTGAAATAAAAGAACTTCGATCAAGAACTTCGTCAGAGGAAGACGATAGTTGCAGTAATCGAAAAGGCGAGTATAAATCCCTATTTTCCCCGGTACGAAAGGATAAATAGGCGTATCCTTTTCGGGGAGAACAGGGTGCAATGAGGCAGGAATCGCGTATGTATCTATGTACCATTGTAAACCAGTTCTTTTCAAAATACTAAAACAACCGGATAGATTGCTCTTGTTCGACATAGTGAAGAGAAGGTACTAACCTGCTCAATGAACAGTTTCGCCTCAGACAAGGAAATGGAGAAGATGAAGTAAAACGTGAAACCAAAAATCACCTTTTTCTCCCGTTTTTTATAGAGATAGGAACCGCCTTAAGGCAACCAATCAAGGGGTGACACGTCATGACAGCTGACGCACATCAAGCGTCACATCAAGCGGGAAAAATAAAGTGACCGACGGTCACCCAGCAATAGGTCACCGCCCAAAAATTTAAAATTCAAAAAATTCAACGAAACGACAAATCAGGGATTCAGACCGCCAAAGTTACGCCGTTATAGTTCGAAGCTTTTAGCTAAGAAACGCTACGAACTAGGGGGACTTGATGAGGATACGTCCTTGATCGGACCGAATCATCGCCAAACATAGAACTGAACTATATCACATCAAGGTCGGATCGCACTATCCGCCGCATACAAAACGGGCAGATACCTTGGTACGCCATAACTAACCGGGCCCCACTTCCATAACCGCCATGATAATGACTGGTCCGACCCTAACTAACTCGCCACGTCAGCACACCCAAAAACTATAAATACCCCGCCAAGACTTCCAGCAAGAGGTAATCGCTACTTTCTCTCTCTAAACTCTCCTCTCTCTCTTCCTAACCTATTTTCTCCTCACAAATACTTATTCTCACGCCCGAGCTTGGTCACAGAGAGGCCCCCCTCCCTGTGACGAGGCTAACGGTGTGCTTGTTTACTTGTGATCTTGCAGGTTCTTTGCTTGGTCATCTGAAGCTCTGCTCTAGCCAGGTCGGACTAACTGGTTTTGAGTCTTCACACCCCTAGCCACCTTCATTGAGATTTTGTTTATTACCGCTCTCCAACAAAAAAATTGAATTCTAGAAATCCATCTGTTCGACTGTTTATCTCCGTCTTGGTTTTAAAAATCTAAGTTACCAATCCCAATTGGCCCAACAAAAATAAGCTGGACTGGATATAGTTCTTTAATATTTCCTTTTCCGGCCCACTGGCCCAACTAAACTAAATACACCCATCCCCACCGCTTTTATTTTCCCAACAAGTCTTATGTTTAAAAGTTAAATTGCCATCTCAATAATCGAAAGGGTGATGTTTGGGTTAATCGTTATTTTTTTTTTGTTTGAAAATACTCGAACAAAGTTGCATATTACTCGGATTTCAGGTTCACCCGAATTTATGTGTTGTGGCAATCATTGACACAACATGAAAAAAAAAAAAACATGTTTTAGGTTGACGCCACATGTTCAATGCTAGACATTGTCTTCTAGTCTGATTAAGACCCCTTGTGTGGCTACCACATGACCCTCTAATCTAGGGCTGGCATATCGTGTATACCCGTACACGATAAGACACGACACGATAAGACACGATACACGAAATCCCATACACGAACACGACACGATAACTTATCGTGTCCTTTTTTTCAAACACGAACACGAACACGACACGATATACACGAAAATTACCTGTTAATACCTGTTAACATGACTGTTCGACTGTTATACACGATAATTACCTGTTAATACCTGTTAACACTAACAAAAACACGAACACGACATGCTATCTGAGAGTTACAGAGGGAGTTTAGGGTTTTAAGTTTTTTGAATTGAATGAGAAATGATAATAGAAATAAATTAAGGAACCCACACGCACATGACTGATGAGTTTTATTTAATTTAATTTCTTATCGTGTACTAACGGGTATTAACAGGTATTTAACCTGTTTATACACGAAAATTAACAGGTAATCTCGTGTCTACCTGTTTGGTACACGATACCTGTTAAGGCCATACACGATACATGTTAACTTCGTGTAGGTTCGTGTCGTGTATTCGTGTAAAATTGCCAGCCCTACTCTAATCTACGCTCAAACACTCAAGGCAGGATCTTTTGCTTTTGCTTTGCTAGTGGGGAGAAGGACCCTACACGTATTTACATTGGCGAATCTAGGGGGGTTTTTGTGGGTTCCCAGGAACCCCCTTGGTTTGGAAAAAAAATGAAAAAAATTAGTGGAAACCTTATACGATTTAGGAAAAAATAGTGAAAATTAGTGAAATCTACCAAAAGGAACCCGGTAGAAAAAATCTTGAATCCGCCACTGCGTATTTAGCCCCACAATTTAAGAAAGTCCAAAAAAAATTACACATGTTAGATTAGGTACCGTATCATATATTTTTTACTAATTCATTGTGTAACGTCTACATAACATATTTTTTTCAAACCTCATCTCCAATTTGAAACCAACTTTGAAGCAAAACATCATTGTCCATTCAAAGTTTAAACACCAATAAAACTCCCATTCAAACTATCCATTGACGTATTTTGATGGAAAAAAATGGTATGATCTCATTTAATTTGTAATTTCTGGTCGTCTATATAGTTTTATTTATATATTAAAAACAACTAGTCATAAGGCCCGTACGGTTTGCAACGCGGGTACATCGTAAACATCGAATTGATTAGTCCAAACATTATGTAATGCGTCAACCATATAAAAACTGGTGTTTTGACGTATCCAGTATAACACAATGTGAGATATATGTTAGACCAAAAAGTAAAATAAATCGAATCTATACTATATAAAAGAAACGAAAGCGAAACCGGGTTGGTTCGTTTAGTGGGTTTCCACCTAACCACTACATCACACTACATTTGCATTAAGACCTAGCGACGCCAAAACGTACAGTAACTTGTACGTCAAAACGTACGTAAAAATAAGCATGAAAACGTATTATATTTGACTTGATTCGTTTCCGAAAAAAAAAAAGATCGAAACGTGAATTTATATTTTATAGGGACACCTAGGCATTAATTTGTTAAATGGAGTAGTAGCTTAGAGGCTATGCTTGTCACTTTTGAAATTTTGGGGCAAGTAAAATAAAGTAGTAGCCTAGGGGGTAAAAGTAAAACTCTGTTTCGTTTCTTCACGAAAGCCAAGTCCCCGCCTTTTCATTTCTTTACAAAAGCGTTACATTACTTACACTCGGTATAGCAACCGAAAACTAATGTTTGTAGAATCAGACAATGACATGAAACCGGTCATTTTACTAGCTAATTGTTCGGACCAGTTTGAGCGGATATAATACCAGACGATTTAAACAATCTTTAATACATGATTTAATACATCTTTTTATTGGCAATGGTTACGATTGCTGATGAGAAATTCACTTTTATAGTTGGCTTTGTTATATCCTCATGACAATTTGGATAATCCACTCCAAAAGAATTCACCTTCGTTCACACTCACTAATTCAGGTATAATTTAAACATAAAACAAATACCAAATATTTAATACATCAATTCGTAAATCTATACTATATAATAAAAGAAACATGTTTTGTGACACTTGTCATTCTCTCATTTAATTGATTAAAATTATTAATAATACTAATAATAATAATATTTAATCTAAATTAATACAAATTTTTTATTACTAATAATATTTAATCAAATCTAAAATCTAATCTAATACAAATTTTTATTATCAATAATATTTAATCAAATATAATAAGAATTCATATGAATTCCAAAATAATAATAATATTTATGATAATAATTCCTTTCATCTGCGTATGCATGTGCATGTATATTGAGTTAGAAAAAAAAATAAAAAAATAAAAAAAAAAACTTAATTTCCTAGCCCAATTGCCACTTAATGATTATCGGTCCAACTCCTTTTGAGGACCAAATCGTCCCAACTCTCTTGTGTTCAACTGTTGGCGCATGCATGTTATTTGATCTGATTCCTCAAAACAAACTTCCAAACTTAAGGCCCTAATCCTCAAACCGCCCCAACTGCCAAATTAGTTTATAAATTACGTGAGAGCATGTTGTCTTCTTTATAACTATCCAAAACTCTCATCAAACTAATATGCGAGTATAAAAAATCTCTCTCTATCTCCCTCGCTGCAGAATCAGTCTCAAGATCACCACGCAATCGGTTAGTACAGCTCACTCCGCAGTTTTTTAATTAAGTTTTTGTTGTTTCGGTTTCGGTTCGAACTCGACTTTAGTTTTAGGTGCATTCGTGACATGAACTTGACTTGGTATGAAACTGTGACTTTGACTTGGTACAGAAACTATGCTTATATGTACGAACACATGCTACTTGGTATAGAAACTGTGATGTGTATGTTATGTGATGTGCTTATATATGATGCTACAGTGAATAAAAGGTTTTATGAATGGTACGAAAATAGTATTAACTTAATTTAAAAAATATTAAAAAAAAATCAATTTTGATTTAGAAAGATTTTTTTTAACAATAGATAAACATGTGTAATACACAGGGTTTTTAACCAACTGAGGTAGCCCAGTTGGCCAGTCCCACCCTTTCTCTCCCCAGAGACCCGGGTTCGACTCCAGGGATGGTCACCAGCCACCCACCTCTTCCATGGGGAAACGGATCGACTCGGTATAGGGTATTAACCCCCAGGTGGCTATGGGACTAAACTAACCTGCGGAGTGACACACTCCGGCGGTTGGGAGGACTGTGGAATATCCCCCCCCCCCCCCCCCACAAACAGGGTTTTTTACAGATATAACATTTTTTTATTATTTGCTATATAAAATTAAATTTATTAAACCCGTACAATACACGAAGTTTTTTTTAAGTATAACTTTTCCGTTATTTAGTATATAAAATTATATTTCTTCCACCCGTTAATACACAGGGGTTTTTTTAAATATAACTTTTTTATTGTTTGGTATATAAAAGTACTTTTATTCAACCCGCACAATACACATGGTTCTTAAAGATATATTTTATTATTATTATTTAATATATAAAATTATATTTACTCAATACATGTAATAAATGAGGTTTTTAAAAATATATTGTTTTTATTTAGTATATAAAATTATATTTATTAAACTCGTGTAATACACGGGGTTCTAATCTAGTATAATATAAAAATATCATCAAGTATTTTCAAGTAATAATCGTAAATATAAAATAAAAATATCATTAAGTATTTTCAAGTAATAAAATTGTATAGTGAAGAAAAGACTTTTCGTCTCTATCTCGTTATTTTCTATTCCCAGCCAGTGTCTTCAACGATTGTCGCCGGAGTCTTGAATCCCGACCGATATCAAGTGACTGTTATTCTTTTCTATGGTCGAGTTCGTCTCTCTCTAAACCCTTCACCCAGACATCCACCCCTCCATTTCCACATCTGCCACCGTCACCCACCACCACCGCAACCATCTCGATTCTCTTGCAGGCCAACCAGCCCCATCTTTTCTTCACATACATATCGCGGTGACAAAGCCATTGTTTGTAGGCGGCGGCGACTCTCGCAGGTTCAGTGTTTACCGTGACCTTCGGTGACATAAAACATCTCTTAAACAGCAACGGTTGTGCTTGTTTGAAGGTCCAATGAAGACGATAACGACATGTGGATTTATATAGGCTACCAGGAAGGCTATTTTTGGTTGTTTAAGGTGAATACAGTCCCGATCTACCGTTGCATGTGGTTTTCTCGACCCAGTCTGTGGCGTCTAGGGTTTCAAGGTGAAACTGTGTTTGCCGGCCATGGTCGAGTCTTTTCCGGCGAGACTAAAAAACTACGCATAACTATCTTGCACCTTGTTTCGTATTGCCCGTTTGTTGACTTCATTCTATGGTTAGTGAAATACAATGATTTCTTGTGCAACTTGATTATGTTTAAGTTTGATGTTTTTGTAAATCTTGTGTTTTTGGGGTTTTATTGTTGTAATTTGACCAAAAGCGATATAACAACCCTCTAAAATATTTTCGAGACCCCTAATATACTTAGAATGCCTCTATACGTCTTAAAATACACCCCGTACGCGAGAAATGGCCCTAAATACCTTTCTTTTTATAAAAATTAATTAAAAACAAAAATTTATGGTCTCTGGCGGGGCGCGACACACCCTTGGGTGTTTGTCGCGGGGCGCGAACGCCTAGCCACCAGGCGCAACCCACTTGTAACACCCCGAAAACGGGTTTGGTAATCAAACCCCGTTAATACTAAAAGACGGGTAAAGTACCGTTAGTGGTAAAAGTAACCCGGTAAATATTAGGATTTAAATAAATAATCCTAATATTAACTACAACGTGAATAAAAGCTTTTAAGGAAATGAGTTTATAAGAGGCCTGAGTTAACGGGACTTAAAATAAACCTAGTCATAAACTTCCCTGAACCCACTAAGTTAACTAGGGATGTTTAACCTAGTTAATTAGAGAAAATAATATTTGAACAACAAGTTATAGCCTTTTATAAATAAAGTTACAAACTTGAGGGGCTAAAAAGGGAAGATTAGAAACTTGATTTTTATTATAAAAAAAAAAACACTACGTGTATACGGTCAGGAGAAGGAGCAAGAGCTCCAAACCCTAGCTCACCCAAATTCACAAAATTGAAGGCCAAGACTAGCTCAAATCAAATGCATGAACACGTACAAACGATCACCAAGTCGAGGGGATCGTAAGGTATGTCAAATTTTGTAATTTGGTGATGTTTTGAAATTATGATGAACACTCATAATCAAAATTCGGGGATGAATGTTGAATGTATGAGTGATATATTTGTTGAATTCATGTTTAGAAACAAACCCTAGTTGAAAACTTGGTGAATTGATGTTAGAAACTAGGGATTTGATGATCACCCTTTAATGTGCTAAGTGGGTTTTGACTAATAATGAAGATGATGATATGTTTGTGCTAGGAATCATCACAATTGATAGTTGAAGCTAGATACTTAAACAATTTGCAAGTTTGAGTATTGATCATACATGATCCGAAATGGGTTTTTGAATGTTATAGTGAAATTAGCGATTTATATCATGATTGTGATGTTTGAAACCATGATATCAACTAGTTCGAATGTAAAGCTTGATTTGAATAGGTAACCTAATGAATGCCTAATGACATGATGAAACGGGTTTCACTCATAGATGGAACCCGTAGATTTTGTGTAATAAAAGTATGAGTTGTGTAATTAGATTATTATACTTTTCACGAAATGGGTCTTGTATGATATAAAATAATAGATGTTAAAATTGTGATATAGATGCTAGCAATCATATTACCTACTAGTAGGTGTGTAAAAACTTGATTTGTTAAGAGTTCGGATGAAATGTCGAAGTGAGTTCAATGAACCAAATATGCATTTGAATATGTTGATAAGTCAATTGACTTTTAGGAAGTCAAACTGACCAATGATTTGATCGAGTGATAAATTCGACATAAGACCCGTAAGGTGGGGTAGTCATAATTGATAATGACTAATCTAACCGTCTTACGAATTATGATGATAGCTTGACGCCTAAGAAGCTAGGTGGAAGCTTGACGAGGGAGCGGGTCAAACGAATCAAGAAGGAAAGAAAAAGCGTAGTGCGGATGCGAGGTAAGTAAAGCTTACACCTATTTGTAGTATACGTATTTATTTTATAGGTGATAAATACGACAACGGAATATATCCGAAATATGGGTCCGACATGAAACGAAATGAGTCGGAACGAATAAAACAATTAAAACCATGTATAATGGTGAAAAAGGGCGAAATGGTAATTTAGTCATGAAATGACATTGGTAAAACGAGTTTTTGAATGGCTACTTTATAAGTAAGCCTAACGAATAAAGAGAGTTAATTAATGAAATGGTGGATGAATACCAATCAATGTTAAGCGCAAAATGTTTGGTTGCTTAGATCAAACGGGTCAAATGGTAAAGTTGATACCATTTGACAAACGATGACTAATGAATGCTTGTCAAGTCTTATACTCATAGGATAAAATGGTTTATGAATTAGCGATGCTATGAATTAGCATATTACGGACGCAAGGTATTAAAACGGGTCAAAATGTTGACCCGAGCCAGGTACGTATAAATATGATTATAGCTAATGTACAAATTTGGGCAAATAAGTAGCTTAGGTCCTTCATCGTATATGAAAGGTTAAAATGGACTAAAACGCCCTTGCAAGCTAAATTGAACAAACGGCCTTTAAAGGTTGGTTGGAAATGAGTCTTATGATTAAATGAATGCTTACAATAAGTATAAGAAGGAGAAAGACGTAGGTCTTTGGTCAAACGACTCTATGTGGGTTTTACCGTAAGATAACAATCCGAGGAGTAAAACTCGGATTACATAGATCACTATATTAAATCCACCACAAATATAGTTGTGGTGGAAGAACACTTGATAAGAAATGTGGTAATATGACGCTAGAAACGAATGGATGCGGTTCGTGCGTGAAATAAGCTTAAATACCCTTAACGGGTCAAAATACTCATACGAGCGAAATTTGGTTTAAAGATGTATATAAACCCATGATTGGAACCTAATATGATAGACTATATTGAATTTAAGAGTTTCACGAGAATTAGGGGTCAAACAAACTTGTTTGTTTAATAAATACATGAACGGGTAAAAAATTTAGTGATTTTATTTTAAGCCGAAAGCTTAAAAGTCTAAAATTTTGTTAATCCAGATGTCGGATTTTAACTCCATGTGATGGAGAATTAAATTACGATCACGTAGGAAAAAGAATCGTGCAAATCGGATTAATAACGAAAGAGTTATGCTCGTTTTCGTAAAATCAAACGTAGCTGGGCGAATATGCAGCACCAGCATCAACTTTCTGTCAAAATAGGACCGTGACGTCGCGCCACGGCCAGAGCCTTTTGCCGTCGCGCGCGGCGACGACCTAAAATGTTGAAAATTTTGTTTTTTTGTTTAATTCGGTTATTTGACCCAATTATCTTGTTGTACTTGTTATTTAAGTATCAAAACTGACTTCTAAGTTAGTTTTGATCATAGGTGAATGTCGAGAGTCCCGGATGAAGATCAAGCGGCGAGCAAGAATCGAACACACGTTAAATGAAGCTTCCGCGTCAAATCTTGAGTTGTTTTGCTAAAAGTGAATTATGTAAACACTTATAAATATGTTTTTGTAATGTTGTAAACATATGGGAATGTTAGTATGACAAGTTTTTGTAAAGTCACATTTAAGCATTAAAATGTGTATTTTATTTTTAAAATCTTGATTAATTGAGACGGTCGTTACAAGTTGGTAATCAGAGCTCATGGTTAAAGAATAAAGTGTGTTCGGTTCGAGGCTTGATCGCAAATCCGGTAAGTACATGTATATCAATGGTTTAGTATGATTAAAGTGTTGAGAACAACAGATATGGTTATCGTGTAATACACGTTACACCAATAAAAACGATATAGAATAGATATAGTCAACGAAATTACACGCGTTGATGCGTATAGTAGAAAAGCCTTGTATTATAATACGGGCATCCATTAATGTCGAAATTACTAACTGTTGTAAATGTTTTAGTTGAAGGCCACTCGCATATGAAGATAGCGAGAGTTTAACAAATCGCGGATTTGACAGAGGAACGGTCCAAAGAGTATGCTCATCAAGGACCTAAATCACGTAGCGATCGCGAACAAGGCTAATGGCAAGAGAAGCCCGTTAGGGCAAGCATTACCAGGTGCACATTTTAAATTTAATTCCACAAATAGTAATACGCAACAAGTACGTAGAGATTGAAAGTTGCATATGTAGATTAAAAACTTGGAAAAAAAAGCCGAATAGAAAATCTATCCGGGATATTGTTTCCAAGAGAAACAAATAGAGGCATTACTTACATGGGGTGTAATGTGAAAATTATAAAAAGGTCATATATACCAGGTATTGATCGCTTACTCTGGCCAAGTAAGTGGTGAGCACGTAGTACCATGAACTTTTTATGATGGACATGCTTACATCCGATGTAGTAAGGACGGGGTGAGTGGGACAAATTAGAAAGTACTCAAATGAGCAGGATAAATGATAATAATGTAAACAAACAGCCGGGTGATGGAAGCGTATTACATTAGGATAATGAGCCCGAGTGAAAGGACAAAGATTAATGTAAAATGATTAAGATATGCATTGGGAGGGGGTGTATTACACTCGAACCCGGAGAGTGCAAACATGTAAGATGATTAAGATATGCATTAGGAGGGGGTGTACTTACACTCGAACCCGGAGAATGCAAACATGTAAAATGATTAAGATATGCATTGGGAGGTGTAACACCTCGTAAAAATCACGTCCAATGATGTATCGACACGTGTCATGAGCTTTAAACGTGTAAAAGATTACTTATGAAGGACTAAAGTTGACAAACAAAGAAAGTATGTGAATATAAAGGATTCAAAATGTCAACAACGGATAAATATGCCTTACAATAACCCTACATGATGTTTTACCCTTAAACGAATAAATTATGGATCATACGAAGCTAATTGTGGAAGAGAGTGAGAGATTGCAAACTACATGGGTTAAACGTGTCAACATGTTTAAAGTATACCTCTGAGTGACCTTTTAGCAAACCTGAAGCTTTGTAACGATTAATTATGCTCACGAGAAGAAGTGATAAAAATTTCACAAGGTTTCGATAAAGTATGAGAAAGTTATGATAATATTCGTGTACGAGGGGTTAAAAGCGTCAATGAGGCGAAACTTGTGTTTTCGGTTATCGTTTAACGAAACCGGACCTATTGATAATTGGTTTTATCTCATGGATCATAGAAATATAAATTTCAAGGGTTAAAAGTGCCTAAAATGGAAGAAATTACGCATTTGAAGGTCCAGGGGGTGAAAGTGTCACATTTTGAAACATGTTGGCTGATATGTGGGGTGCTGGCGTAGCGCCACCACCTGGGCACCCGTCCACGGCACCACGCGACGGACTGCCAGTTCAGCAAACTCTTCCTTAACGTGGCAGCTTGCATGTGTGCTCGAATCCGCGAGTTTGCCACCCTCTAGCTCCTTGAAACACGTCCCATAACACTTGTATTCATCCCTGGAGATGCCCTAACACTTGTACCCATCTCCTTGACCCTCCATGGCTATATATAGGACCAATTGTTGCAACTTATGAACTCACACATTGAGAAATTCACTTGGAAAGCTTCCAAACCTTTGTTCTGAAGATTTCTAGAGCTCAAGGGCACTTCCCTAGCATTCTTAGTCATGCATAGGACTTCAGTAAGTGTCTTTAACTTTCCTTATTCAGTTTAGCTTAGTTAATTAGCCTAAAGTCAAACCGTCGTAATTAAGATTTGACTTCGTCATTAATCTTAATTTGTCCAGTCAAATTTCAAATTGAAAGTACCTATGAGTTGGTAATTATGTGGGCAATAAACCCTTAAAAGGGCACCCTCTAATTCCCACTCTAACTAGGCCAATTGTCGGGTCAAAGTTAATTTTAAAAAGTCAACAGAAAGTGAATTTTCGCCTAAACACATAATTAACAATATAGAAGCTATGAAACCTCTTTTATCACTCATATAACTTGGTAATTAATGTAAGAACATGTCTAAGCATGTTCAACCCGACAATTTTCAGTTTAAGCTCGGTTCGGAACCGAAAGTCGCAAAAGTAGACTTTTGCTTTGACTTTCAGTTCTTACCCATTAGAGCATGTTTTAGAATTGCCTTAGAGCCCTATTAGGACCAGGTTATTGATTAGTGTAACCCCCTGAGGTTATACAACTTGGTTCATTAGTTATCTGATTCATATGCAAGTTTCCGTTATATGCCTAAATGTTGACCAATATGCCCTTTTGACCTTAAAACAAGAATTTTGAAAATGTGAGAGAACAATAATCTTTATTACTGATTTATAAACATGTCACTAAATTTTCACATCAATTGGAGGTCTAGATTAAGAGTTATGCTCAATAGCATAATTAGAAAGCTTTTTATTAATTAAACGGCGTAATTAGCATATAGCCTATCTAAACCAAATTTTGATACCAAACTTTTTACCTACTGATTTAAAATAATATTTTGGGATTTTTGAAGATTTTTATTTATTTTTGGGCTGAGCATAACATAGAGTTATAGCTTTAATTCGGTAATTGTCGATTTTGCCTTTTTGGCCTATAAAATGAGTTTTACAAATCCTTTTGATACAAAATCTTTTTCTACTGATTTTATATGATAAATAAAATATTTTGAGCCTTCTGGAATAATAAAAATATCAGCTTTACTTATAAAACCCGGAAATCACTTAAAACTGTCTTTTTACGCGTTTTAGACGCATAGTATGTATCAAAACTATTTTAAATATATAAGACTTGATACCTACTGATATTTTAAGTAAATTATTATACTTTAACAGTAAGCAAAATTTTTAAACTCAGATTCCCTATTTTGACCTTTAAAGCCTATGTGAAATTACCAAAATCCCAAACGGTGCATAGTTTAGTTATAAATGGTAAATTTCACATATAGGTAATACCCTGTTGATATAACCTATTAATTTGAGTATATTTACTGTTTATATCAGATCTGAAACTCAGAATCATATTAAATCTCTTTTATAACCTTTTAAATGACCAAAATACCCCTTCGGGGCATAATTTGAGTTTAAATTCATTTGGGGCATAATAGAAGATATCTTACTGATGTCACAACATATTTAAGGCATATTAACTTAGGAAACCTGTGTATGACTCATTTTGGTTACCCGTTACGCACTTTTCGCGTTCGGATCGGCTTATGTAACTAGTTTGCATATATTAGCCGAAACGGGTCAAACCATATCGTTTTCATCTCAAAATCCAGAATGTGTTTAGTTTACCCTTATTACACAAGTATACAAGCTTGTCAGGTCTAAACCACATTCCATTTCGGTCTACGCTTAATCATGTGTTTTGAACCGTATCCTCCTTTAAAACTAACCGGTCTAAGCATAAGCTTAATTAAAGACCCGTTAGGAATCTAATAGGTTATTAAAAACCTTCGTTCCAGATTTAGGAGCCCAGTAAAAGCTATTTGTACTTGCTGATTTGATATACGGCTGGGATTGAATTTATATTTAGCTCAGGTAAATACTTTTAACTTATTTTCCCTTATACGGGCTTGGGGTACGGTATATAAAATACCGCTTGGTCGGGCATTCGACTTTAATCGTTTGGTGGTTAAATATTATCGAGATGACTCGTTTAAAAATTTGGTTTTGTTTGCTTAACGCCTTTGGGGGGTTAATGACCATGTCCCGGATATCCTTGGCATCATTCATGGAATGGCCACGACCTTAGCACACGGGTGTAAGCGTACACCCATCAGTGCATTTAAAATTAATAAGGTGTAACTGCCGGTTACGAGAATAACTCGCCGCAGGACTATACCATGTGGTGTGTCTATTAATCTTTAACCCGGCATGAACCGGGCAACTGAACGCATAACAAACATGTAATTCTTTTACAAGTTTATGTATAAATAATTATCCCAAGTTATAAAATGTTTTGTGCCATGTGCATTCAAATCAATTTTTCTAAACCTTTTCAAAATGAGTCAGTTAATTGTATTTACCAGTGTAAACTGACGTATTTTCCCAAAAAGGTTAAGTGCAGGTACTACTCGAAATAGGCTGGCCTCTCCTTAGCATCAATAAGAGTCTCGCAAGCTTGGATGCATTTTAATTATGATGAACTATGTTTCCTTTTTATTTGATCCGCCTGTGGATCTTTTTCAACTATTTTGTGATACTTGATATTACAATTTATTCGGTTCAAATAAATATATCTTTTGCTTGCGCTGTGCATTTAAAATTGTGTTGTTTGACTATGATGATATCAAATACGTCACGATACTCCCCACCGGTAATACGTGGAAATATCGGGGTGTGACAGGTTGGTATCAGAGCCAACATTGAGTGAATTAAACACTAGCCTTTTGTGTTTAATCTCAATGACACAGTAGCACATTCCTTGACCTTCAAGTCTAGACTTAACATAGGAATGCTCTCGTCTCTATTCGGAGAATTTTTTTCTATATATTTTAATATGTCGCCAAGCAAAGAAGCCATAATGGAAATTCTCCCCATTTGAAGCCTAGGGAAGGCTGAGCTTCGTACTGCGACTAGGATTAACGTGCAACCAAGGAGAAAGCATTCAGAAAGAAAATGAAGAAGAAACTCCTTTTGCTGAAGATCGTTTCCTTAGTAGTCCTTATAAGGACATATTTATCTTTCAGTCCCTTCACGGACAACATCATTTCTTTCAAGTCCCGTTTAGGGAAATTCTGTACCTCTTTTAAAAATAATTGGAATGTTTTATCTAAATTTATTTATCATTGCATATGAACATAAAATATGAAATAATAACATTCCTTTTATAAGATCTACCATTATAATAAAATGGCAAAATCTAAAAAGGGCAGGACCTAGCCATGTGTCGTTTTAAGACAGGGCCAAGATGGTAGTTCCTTAATTAGATTCAGATCCTTATTAACATCTCAATTTAGGATTTTTCTGCGTTAAATATTAAAAAGAATCTTAAAGGTACAACCTAGCCTATATGTCATTTCAGACAAGGCCAAGATGGTAGAACCTATTCAAAAGATTCAAATCCTTGTTAACATTCCTGGCAAATGCGATGCAATCACATAAATCATCCTTATACTGGATTCTCCCGAAATCCTTTCTTATTTGGTGAATTAAGCATCAATTAGGGATATAATGCTTACGGGCCGTATTCGTTGTCATATAAGACAAAAGACAGTCGTAGCCTACAACTCCCTGTCAAGAAAAGGCATGAACGACGTTCAAGCCTAAATACCTTGATTCTACAAAATCATGGTTTATAATTTAAAGTTGCCCTTGTGACTTGGCCTTTTGTGCCATAGTTATATTTCAATTAAATCTAGGATAATTATAATGAAAATCCTGAATAAAATAAATATCATTCCTTTCCTGCCAGTATATATATTAAAAGAAAGTCTTAAAAGGTATAACCTAGCTTGAATGTCATTAAAGACCTAGCTACGATGGTAAGACCTGTTTAAAAGAAATTCAGATCCTTGTTAACATCTGAAAACATGTTAACACTCCTGACAACAGTGATGCGATAAAATCACACTTGTCATCTTTATATTAGGAATTTCCAAACCCCTTATTTAGCGTAAATGATCAATAGGAATCATGGCTAATAAACGCCGAACATGATGTACACATCAAAACATCCATTGGGATGAATACCTTCGGGAAAAGATGTATACATGAGAAGATAGTTTTATTTCATAACTTCTTGTCAAGACAATGAATTATGAAATTTTCCGATCCAAAGGAATCATCGATTATGTTTTAAAATTTCCCTAGTGACAAGGCATCTATGCCATCAAAAAGTCCTTTGGAACAAGCCCTGGTGCTATATATAAAATGTCGGTACGACATTGACAGTCGTGACTTATGTCCCCTGTCTAATAGATATGAAGGATTATATTCCGTTAGAATGCCAAAGATGGTTTATTTAAAAACCTAGGCAAAACATAATCAAATAAATTTAATACTATCTATTTGCCTATATGGTTTATCTGTACCCTGGCTATTTAATCATCAAATTTAACAATTCACCATATAATTAAACCCATTATTACTACTTGATTTGTAGCCTTCAAAGCTTCACCATGGCCGACTCGTCTGAAGCTCACAATCATCCAGCTGATCAGAATAATGATGCAAGACTGAACTTAACGGGCGCCGAGTTACAGGCTATGTTAGATACAGCCGTAAACAGGGCCGTGGACCGAGCGTTAAAGGATCATAAGCGAAAGTGCGATAATACCCCGAATAAGGGACTAAAAAAAGGGTAAGACCAGTTCAAGCTATAACCAGTCCAAGCCAAAGGAGGCAAAACCCGAATGTAAAACCTGCGGGAAGAAGCACTTCGGAAAATGTTTCTATGATCAGACCAGGGGATGTGTCATCTGTAAAGAGATGGATCATAAGACCCATGAATGCAAGGACTAGAAGGACAACCAGCAGTCAGGTGAAAAGACTAGATGCAAAACCTGTAGGAAATACCACCTCAGGAAATGCAGATTTGAACCTCAGCCTCTACCCTGTGGAATCTGCAAGTCCAAGGAGCATAAGACCTTGGATTGCAAGAAGTTGGAAGACGCAACCTGCTATGGTTGCAATGAAAAAGGGGACATCAAGACAAATTGCCCAAATAAAACCAAGAAGCCTGGGGAGGCTAAGAAGACCAAAGCTAGAGTATTATTTGATTCAGGGTCAGATAAGTCTTTCATAGACAATAAATTTTGTAAATTATTAAATCTGCCTGTTAAAACTTTAAGCATTCAGTATGAAGTAGAATTGGCCGATAGAACCTCGGAGACTGCTTCAGCAATATTAGATGGATGGTTTATATCCATTAGGAAATTTTCTTTTCCGCTGTCCTTATTTCCGTTAAAATAGAGGGGCTCGATATAGTGATAGGAACGGATTGGTCATTTTGTAACCAAGCCCATAATGTGTGTGACAAGGAGCAAGTAGTTATCAAAACTCCTTATGGCGAGCCTTTGACAATTCAAGGAGACACATGGTACGGATTGCCTAAGCACTTGTTGAATATGGTATTTAATACCAAAGATTTGGGTATGGAAAACTCAGAAGAGACAAATAACAGTCGCGATGCTGGAGATGTGACAAATGTTAATGGTGCATCCAATGTGAACCTCAATGTTGATGGAGTTAATCTCCAAAACTGTAATTAACGCAGCTATTAGGAAGGCTATGAGAAAAGTCATGAAAAGGTTCAAGGAGCCAAATGCTGCTCGCTCTAAAAACACATGTCGCTGCTCATGAGAAGAGCTTTATTCATACTTCAAATGCGAGGAATAACCCAAACAAAATCATATGTGGCAAGGAGCCCATTCCTTTTAGGATGTACTTAAAAGTACTTCGTCTCTTGGAAGTCAAGAGACTTCAATAGTAAAAAGGGGCCAACGATTGCAGGAAATTGTTGGATGAAGTAGAAACCACTAGGTGTATCAGCAGTTATGCTGGAAAGGACACGGTGAGGTATGCATCACAGTCGCTCGATGGCAATACCCTTAATTAGTGAGGACATTAATGAAGTCCCCAAGAAAGATCCTCTTATACAATATGGGATGGTCCAAGTTTTAAGGACCCTATTAGAAAAACCTATTATCCGCATCAAGAAATGGAAAAAGATGGAATAAGAATTTTCTGACTCTCACCATAAAAGTTCTAGACTGTCGTCAATATGTTACAAATTTTAAATTCATTGGTTGAGATAGTACCCTATTCCATTTACCAAAAAATCTAAGCTTAATGCAAATAATTATTGGTGGTTAGCAACGGCAATAAGAGGGCACATTAAGGTTTCAAAGACTGCTCATTCTAAATCCATTATGGATCTACCTCAGTTACTCACGTTATATAGATTAAGAAATAACCAGTCAAAGCTGAGACCGCCCTAAAATTTCCAAAGATTTTGCAGCTAAGTTTAAAAGGATTAAGAATGGAGGCGTTTAACCCTCCTGATGAATGATTAGAGGCGGTTCACATTAATAATGACACCAGATAAATCCTTCATTGTGATTTTATTGCTAGGAGTTACGTCTGGTCTCTCATAAGACCATAAGTTTAGCAAACTCTTAAAAATTCTCCCGTAAGAACCCCAGATATTAAGTGTAAGGAAAAAAAAACTTACAGGCAAAATCATAGGAACCATTTCTTCTGTTCCTGTCAGAAGCCTTCGGTCGTAGAATTTTTGAAGTATCCTCTCTAGAGGAAGTGCGTCAGCATATATAGTTGATATCTCTTTGATCTCTATCGATTACGAATACCAGACGGTATGATAAAAAGCTCCATATGAGGATTGGTGTATCTTAATATGTTCCATAGATTGCTTCCATGCCTGATCAGTATGGAGGTTTAATGCATGGGACCACAAAAATATTCCGATGGTCATATGGTATTAAAGTCAGCCAATGGTATTCAAAGAAGATATCCATAATGGAATTGTCCAAGTAAATGCCTCCGATTAAGGAATTCGTGGACTCGTAACATAAATGTGTCACTCATTTGACACAAGCAAGGATGGATGAACTGGAGCCTGAGATTTGGAAAATCTCTGTAACCTCCTTGTATCTTGATTATCTTCTCCTAAGATTACCCTGTTTACCTCCTGAGAGGCAAATATAGTTAAGATTTATATCCTATTTAGGGTTGTATTATTATGAAATCTCCAAGACGGCTAGTACCATCATTGGAAGAATCGAAACCCTGATTAAGTTAGTTTTAAAATAGAGGTTCATATAGCCTAACTCAATATTCTAAGAATTCGGTATAGTTAATTAAGAAAGACGGTTCATTTTGCTTATGCATTGATTACCGCAACCCTAATTAGGCAACAATTAAGAATTGCCATCAGCTGCCCATGATCGTCGATTGGTTCGACTAACGGAAAGGATTAGCTATTCCTTAAGATTAGTTTTAAGTAGTGGTTGGAATAACCATCTCACCTTAAAAATAAGCTTTTTGTAATAGTTGTTATATAAGTATCAAGGTTGCTCCTTTGGAGACCTTGTATAGATGAAATATCAAAACATCCGTTTGATGGACGAGACTTTGGAAAGTCCAATTACCAGGATCTGAAAGTTGCCTTGGAAACAACGAATAAGACCATACAAATCCATAATCATCTGTAAGTTGCCAGTATTCGGCAGAAAATCAAGGATTAATGAAAGTAGCAACCCTCCTAAGTTCTTGTTAAGGAATAAGGTTCAACAAAAGATATTACCTAGGAAGGGTGTGCCAATTTGTTAAATTATCAGGTTAGTTAAGCTCTGAATATATAGAATCATTCGAAGGAAATCGAATGTATCAAGATCACATAGCTTATAAACTAAAATCTATTTAAGGAGCTTAGCGGAGCTCGCAATGCATTACACACTAATGATTTAAGGATGTGTTTCGCCAATCAGTCGAGAAGCATTATCACATAATGATATGCAGATTTATGATATGATGAGCAACCTATACCGATTAAAGATCAGAAGGTTAAGAAGCTCCAAAAGGATACATGTACCTAATATAAAGGTCACTTTGGGAGCTTAGAGAGACTCCAGATAGGCTATAGAAGTTAAGTCCATTATGCGACAAAAAGAACTTCCAGCATTTTAGCAAATCTCAAGGTCGAGATTTCTTTTAAGGGGGTGAGGATGTAACACCTCGTAAAAATCACGTCCAATGATGTATCGACACGTGTCATGAGCTTTAAACGTGTAAAAGATTACTTATGAAGGACTAAAGTTGACAAACAAAGAAAGTATGTGAATATAAAGGATTAAAAATGTCAACAATGGATAAATATTCCTTACAATAACCCTACACGATGTTTATACCCTTAAACGAATAAATTATGGATCATACGAAGCTAATTGTGGAAGAGAGTGAGAGATTGCAAACTACAGGGGTTAAACATGTCAACATGTTTAAAGTATACCTCTGAGTGACCTTTTAGCAAACCCGAAGCTTTGTAACGATTAATTATGCTCACGAGAATAAGTGATAAAAATTTCACAAGGTTTCGATAAAGTATGAGAAAGTTATGATAATATTCGTGTACGAGGGGTTAAAAGCGTCAACGAGGCGAAACTTGTGTTTTCGGTTATCGTTTAACGAAACCGGACCTATAGATAATTGGTTTTATCTCATGGATCATAGAAATATAAATTTCAAGGGTTAAAAGTGCCGAAAATGGAAGAAATTACGCATTTGAAGGTCCAGGGGGTGAAAGTGTCACATTTTGAAACATGTTGGCTGATATGTGGGGTGCTGGCGTAGCGCCACCACCTGGGCACCCGTCCATGGCACCACGTGACAGACTGCCGGTTCAGCAAACTCTTCCTTAACGTCGCAGCTTGCATGTGTGCTCGAATCCGCGAGTTTACCACCCTCTAGCTCCTTGAAACACGTCCCATAACACTTGTATTCATCCCTGGAGATGCCCTAACACTTGTACCCATCTCCTTGACCCTCCATGGCTATATATAGGACCAATTGTTGCAACTTATGAACTCACACTTTGAGCAATTCACTTGGAGAGCTTCCAAACCTTTGTTCTGAAGATTTCTGGAGCTCAAGGGCACTTCCCTAGCATTTTTAGTCGTGCATATGACTTCAGTAAGTGTCCTTAACTTTCCTTATTCAGTTTAGCTTAGTTAATTAGCCTAAAGTCAAACCGTCATAATTAAGATTTGACTTCGTCATTAATCTTAATTTGTCCAGTCAAATTTCAAATTGAAAGTACCTATGAGTTGGTAATTATGTGGGCAATAAACCCTTAAAAGGGCACCCTCTGATTCCCACTCTAACTAGGTCAATTGTCGGGTCAAAGTTAATTTTAAAAAGTCAACAGAAAGTGAATTTTCGCATAAACACATAATTAACAATATAGAAGCTATGAAACCTGTTTTATCATTCATATAGCTTGGTAATTAATGTAAGAACATGTCTAAGCATGTTCAACCCGACAATTTTCAGTTTAAGCTCGGTTCGGAACCGAAAGTCGCAAAAGTAGACTTTTGCTTTGACTTTCAGTTCTGACCCATTAGAGCATGTTTTAGAATTTCCTTAGAGCCCTATTAGGACCAGGTTATTGATTAGTGTAACCCCCTGAGGTTATACAACTTGGTTCATTAGTTATCCGATTCATATGCAAGTTTCTGTTATATGCCTAAATGTTGACCAATATGCCCTTTTGACCTTAAAACAAGAATTTTGAAAATGTGAGAGGACAATAATCTTTATTACTGATTTATAAACATGTCACTAAATTTTCACATCAATTGGAGGTCTAGATTAAGAGTTATGCTCAATAGCGTAATTAGAAAGCTTTTTATTAATTAAACGGCGTAATTAACATATAGCCTATCTAAACCCAATTTTGATACCAAACTTTTTACCTACTGATGTAAAATAATATTTTGGGATTTTTGAAGATTTTTATTTATTTTTGGGCTGAGCATAACATAGGGTTATAGCTTTAATTCGGTAATTGTCGATTTTGCCCTTTTGGCCTATAAAATGAGTTTTACAAATCCTTTTGATACCAAATCTTTTTCTACTGATTTTATATGATAAATAAAATATTTTGAGCCTTTTGGAATAATAAAAATATCAGCTTTACTTATAAAACCCGGAAATCACTTAAAACCGTCTTTTTACGCGTTTTAGACGCATAGTATGTATCAAAACTATTTTAAATATATAAGACTTGATACCTACTGATATTTTAATTAAATTATTATACTTTAGCAGTAAGCAAAAATTTTAAACTCAGATTCCCTATTTTGACCTTTAAAGCCTATGTGAAATTACCAAAATGCCCATACGGTGCATAGTTTAGTTATAAATGGTAAATTTCACATATAGGTAATACCCTATTGATATAACCTATTAATTTGAGTATATTTACTGTTTATATCAGATCTGAAACTCAGAATCATATTAAATTTCTTTTATAACCTTTTAAATGACCAAAATACCCCTTCGGGGCATAATTTGAGTTTAAATTCATTTGGGGCATAATAGAAGATATCTTACTGATGTCACAACATATTTAAGGCATATTAACTTAGGAAACCTATGTATGACTCATTTTGGTTACCCGTTACGCACTTTTCGCGTTCGGATCGGCTTATGTAACTAGTTTGCATATATTAGTCGAAACGGGTCAAAACATATCGTTTTCATCTCAAAATCCAGAATGTGTTTAGTTTACCCTTATTACACAAGTATACAAGCTTTTCAAGTCTAAACCACATTCCATTTCGGTCTTCGCTTAATCATGCGTTTTGAACCGTATCCTCCTTTAAAACTAACCGGTCTAAGCATAGGCTTAATTAAAGACCCGTTAGGAATCTAATAGGTTATTAAAAACCTTCGTTCCAGATTTAGGAGCCCAGTAAAAGCTAGCTGTACTTGCTGATTTGATATACGGCTGGGATTTAATTTATATTTAGCTCAGGTAAATACTTTTAACTTATTTTCACTTATACGGGCTTGGGGTACGGTATATAAAATACCGCTTGGTCGGGCATTCGAATTTAATCATTTGGTGGTTAAATATTATCGAGATGACCCGTTTAAAAATTTGGTTTTGTTTGCTTAACGCCTTTGGGGGGTTAATGACCATGTCCCGGATATCCTTGGCATCATTCATGGAATGGCCACGACCTTAGCACACGGGTGTAGGCGTACACCCGTCAGTGCATTTAAAATTAATAAGGTATAACCGCCGGTTACGAGAATAACTCGCCGCGGGGCTATACCATGTGGTGTGTCTATTAATCTTTAACCCGGTATGAACCGGGCAACTGAACGCATAACAAACATGTAATTCTTTTACAAGTTTATATATAAATAATTATCCCAAGTTATAAAATGTTTTGTGCCATGTGCATTCAAATCAATTTTTCTAAACCTTTTCAAAATGAGTCAGTTAATTGTATTTACCAGTGTAAACTGACGTATTTTCCCAAAAAGGTTAAGTGCAGGTACTACTCGAAATAGGCTGGCCTCTCCTTAGCATCAATAAGAGTCTCGCAAGCTTGGATGCTTTTTAATTCTGATGAACTATGTTTCCTTTTTATTTGATCCGCCTGTGGATCTTTTTCAACTATTTTGTGATACTTGATATTACAATTTATTCGGTTGAAATAAATCTATCTTTTGCTTCCGCTGTGCATTTAAAATTGTGTTGTTTGACTATGATGATATCAAATACGTCACGATACTCCCCACCGGGCCCACCGGTAATACGTGGAAATATCAGGGTGTGACAGGAGGCGGTGTACTTACACTCGAACCCGGAGAATGCAAATATGTCTCTTAACGGGCCGTTTTTGTAAAACGTCAAACTTGAGGACAAAGTCGGAATATAAAAGTGAAGCGAAGTCTTAATGCATACCGGAAGGGTTGCAATAATAACGACTTCGGTAAAACACCCGGTTGATGGGTAAGGATTAAACACATGCGTAGACCGAGAAACGGGAACTCGGATGGAAAGTTAAAATACTCGGGTTTTGAGTCATGACTAAAAGACGACAAGATGATGTAAATAGAAATTTTGATAAATTATGTTCAACTATTTTAAAGTTGAACGGGTCGAAACAAAGAATGAAGTTTGACATCCATAAATGATTTTGAACATAAAAAGGGTGCCTTAATGCCATATACATATATGAATGTATATACCTTTGAATAAAGACTTGAATAAAAGATGATCTACGGGATTATAATAACCTACGAGATTATAAATGAGGCTAAGGTCCACGGGATCAAAAAGACATTCGGGTCCCAAATAGAAAGAAACGAATCGTTGGGGTCTCACCTTAATAAGGTAAAAAGGTGAAAATATAAAGAAATAGCCTACGAGGCTAAGCGAAAGAACCTACGAGTCAATAGTATAAAACAAGGAAACTAGTTGTAACATCCCGCGTAAAATAATAATGGGAGATAAAGTTCGTATAAAAGCGATGGGTTTCGCTAAGTTAACTAAATGGGTTAAAAGCGAAGAGATTGTGAAAGGTCGGGTTGACAAAATTGAAGAATTTCACTAAAACATTCAAACGGGCAAAAATGACAAAAGAATTCACAATTATTTAAATTGTGTTACGTCACAAAAGTGGATAAGTCATTACCGAAATGACAACGGAAGGGGATTAATCCTTGGAATTGACATGAGTTCAAGAGAAAAGCGTTAAACTAAAATTCAGTATTAGTGAGAAACAACGCTTTAACAAATACGAATATTATGAAACGAATTCGGAAAATGATTAATATCAAGGAATATGGATCTTGACACCGGTAGGTGCAAAGTGATACATTTGAAGGAAAGATTTCTGATAATAAAACTCGACATAAACTTAAACAAAACGTATTTAATCACGGTCACAAAAAGTGATATAGAATACAATCAAGTCGTAACGTGAGTTACGAGATATGAAAATCAGAAAACACGTAAAAGGCAGGGTTGGCAATAAGATATACCCTAATGACGGGGAATAAAGTGACGGCGACTAATCAGTCAGGCCAGTAAAACCTTTCAAAGTCGGAGTAGTGTTACGACTTATATAAAGCGCCTGTTGAAATAAGATTAGCTTAAAGTAAACATGATGAAAATAAATACAACCGAGCGATCAGATGGCAACTCGGTCAAATAAGTGACTAAAATAAGAAGTACAAGCTGAAAGTAATGGCCTACAAGGCCTTACATGTGAAAGGCGCATACGTCATACGCCTTAAAACCAAAAGCACACTACCCTACTTTTCTGGTAAGGTTGTTAATTACGAGCAATGCTCAAGTAGTTTCCGAAACGAAGTCCGTAGAATTAAACCTAAAGAACTACGTAAGAAAGGTTTCGGGGACGAAACCTCTTTAAGGGGGTAGACTTGTAACACCCCGAAAACGGGTTTGGTAATCAAACCCCGTTAATACTAAAAGACGGGTAAAGTACTGTTAGTGGTAAAAGTAACCCGGTAAATATTAGGATTTAAATAAATAAGCCTAATATTAACTACAACGTGAATAAAAGCTTTTAAGGAAATGAGTTTATATGAGGCCTGAGTTAACGAGACTTAAAATAAACCTAGTCATAAACTTCCCTGAACCCACTAAGTTAACTAGGGATGTTTAACCTAGTTAATTAGAGAAAATAATATTTGAACAACAAGTTATAGCCTTTTATAAATAAAGTTACAAACTTGAGGGGCTAAAAAGGGAAGATTAGAAACTTTATTTTTATTAAAAAAAAACAAAACACTGCGTGTATACGGTCAGGAGAAGGAGCAAGAGCTCCAAACCCTATCTCACCCAAATTCACCAAATTGAAGGCCAAGACTAGCTCAAATCAAATGCATGAACACGTACAAACGATCACCAAGTCGAGGGGATCGTAAGGTATGTCAAATTTTGTAATTTGGTGATGTTTTGAAATTATGATGAACACTCATAATCAAAATTCGGGGATGAATGTTGAATGTATGAGTGATATATGTGTTGAATTCATGTTTAGAAACAAACCCTAGTTGAAAACTTGGTGAATTGATGTTAGAAACTAGGGATTTGATGATCACCCTTGAATGTGCTAAGTGGGTTTTGACTAATAATGAAGATGATGATATGTTTGTGCTAGGAATCATCACAATTGATAGTTGAAGCTAGATACTTAAACAATTTGCAAGTTTGAGTATTGATCATACATGATCCGAAATGGATTTTTGAATGTTATAGTGAAATTAGCGATTTATATCATGAATGTGATGTTTGAAACCATGATATCAACTAGTTCGAATGTAAAGCTTGATTTGAATAGGTAACCGAATGAATGCCTAATGACATGATGAAACGGGTTTCACTCATAGATGGAACCCGTAGATTTTGTGTAATAAAAGTATGAGTTGTGTAATTAGATGATTATACTTTTCACGAAATGGGTCTTGTATGATATAAAAGAATCGATGTTAAAATTGTGATATAGATGCTAGAAATCATATTACCTACTAGTAGGTGTGTAAAAACTTGATTTGTTAAGAGTTCGGATGAAATGTCGAAGTGAGTTCAATGAACCAAATATGCATTTGAATATGTTGATAAGTCAATTGACTTTTAGGAAGTCAGACTGACCAATGATTTGATCGAATGATAAATTCGACATAAGACCCGTAAGGTGGGGTAGTCATAATTGATAATGACTAATCTAACCGTCTTACGAATTATGATGATAGTTTGACGCCTAAGAAGCTAGGTGGAAGCTTGACGAGGGAGCGGGTCAAACGAATCAAGAAGGAAAGAAAAAGCGTAGTGCGGATGCGAGGTAAGTAAAGCTTACACCTATTTGTAGTATACGTATTTATTTTATAGTTGATATATACGACAACGAAATATATCCGAAATATGGGTCCGACATGAAACGAAATGAGTCGGAACGAATAAAACAATTAAAACCATGTATAATGGTGAAAAAAGGGCGAAATGGTAATTTAGTCATGAAATGACATTGGTAAAATGAGTTTTTGAATGGCTACTTTATAAGTAAGCCTAACGAATAAAGAGAGTTAATTAATGAAATGGTGGATGAATACCAGTCAATGTTAAGCGCAAAATGTTTGGTTGCTTAAATCAAACGGGTCAAATGGTAAAGTTGATACCATTTGACAAACGATGACTAATGAATGCTTGTCAAGTCTTATACTCACAGGATAAAATGGTTTATGAATTAGCTATGCTATGAATTAGCATATTACGGACGCAAGGTATTAAAACGGGTCAAAATGTTGACCCGAGCCAGATACGTATAAATATGATTATAGCTAACGTACAAATTTGGGCAAATAAGTAGCGTAGGTCCTTCATCGTATATGAAAGGTTAAAATGGACTAAAATGCCCTTGTAAGATAAATTGAACAAACGGCCTTTAAAGGTTGTTTGGAAATGAGTTTTATGATTAAATGAATGCTTACAATAAGTATAAGAAGGAGAAAGATGTAGGTCTTTGGTCAAACGACTCTATGTGGGTCTTACCGTAAAATAACAATCCGAGGAGTAAAACTCAGATTACATAGATCACTATATTAAATCCACCACAAATATAGTTGTGGTGGAAGAACACTTGATAAGAAATGTGGAAATATGACGCTAGAAACGAATGGATGCGGTTCGTGCGTGAAATAAGCTTAAATACCCTTAACGGGTCAAAATACTCATACGAGCGAAATTTGGTTTAAAGATGTATATAAACCCATGATTGGAACCTAGTATGATAGACTATATTGAATTTAAGAGTTTCATGAGAATTAGGGGTCAAACAAACTTGTTTGTTTAATAAATACATGAACGGGTAAAAAATTTAGTGATTTTATTTTAAGCCGAAAGCTTAAAAGTCTAAAATTTTGTTAATCCAGATGTAGGATTTTAACTCCATGTGATGGAGAATTAAATTACGATCACGTAGGAAAAAGAATTGTGCAAATCGGATCAATAACGAAAGAGTTATGCTCGTTTTCGTAAAATCAAACGTAGTTGGGCGAATATGCAGCACCGGCATCAACTTTCTGTCAAAATAGGACCGTGGCATCGCGCCACGGCCAGAGCCTTTTGCCGTCGCGCGCGGCGACGGCCTAAAATGTTGAAAATTTTGTTTTTTTTGTTTAATTCGATTATTTGACCCAATTATCTTGTTGTACTTGTTATTTAACTATCAAAACTGACTTCTAAGTTGGTTTTGATCATAGGTGAATGTCGAGAGTCCCGGATGAAGATCAAGCGGCGAGCAAGAACCGAACACACGTTAAATGAAGCTTCCGCGTCAAATCTTGAGTTGTTTTGCTAAAAGTGAATTATGTAAACACTTATAAATATGTTTTTGTAATGGTGTAAGCATATGGGAATGTTAGTATGACAAGTTTTTGTAAAGTCACATTTTAGCATTAAAATGTGTATTTTATTTTTAAAATCTTGATTAATTGAGACGGTCGTTACACCGGTGCTGCCATGTGGCTGCAGCGTGTCGAGACTATGGGACCAACTCAACAACCCTACACCCCTACCCACCTATCTCGCGGGCCCCGAGAAAGATAGCCTTGGCTGTCGCGGGCCGCGACCCGCTGTCGAATCAGCCCTATAAATAGAGGCCGTTGGCCTTCAGTTCAATTCGCTCAAAATTTTCGTATTCTCTCTCAATTCTAAAGTGATAAAATCATACTCGGGCATTATACCCCCCCTAAATAACGAAGTTCTGCCTCGTTGTAAGTACCATAACCCCCGGTTACTGTGACAACCCTCAAAATTTCATGTAACCGTACGATTTATTAATGATAATTAAAGTGTTTGATGACTGTGTGGAATTACTTAACTGCTCTCTGATTACTGTGTTATACTTACATGTGTTTGTTAACATACTAGTAGTATACAGAAAAGTTACTAAATAGTCCTGTGTGCTTTCCTAAGTGTTGAGAATTAAAAGTGTTACAAAAAATATACATAAAAGACACTTTATGGATTAATTAAGCACTTTAACGGAACAACACCCAACCGAACAACCGGACTTTATCCGGAACACAAAAATATTGTTAAACACATTGTTTCTATTTTCTGAGCTAGTTAGGGTCCCCGAACACCCTAACACACTATTTAACACTTAACACACATAAACCAAACTAGATACTTGTAACATCCCGAAAATACAAATTTTTAAATTTGCAATTAAGTTGTGAATAAATTAGCAAAATAATCTAATTAGTAATGACACTAACCTAGTTAGTTTATTACTTATGAATAGTTTAAGACATAGAAAGAAAGTAAAAGAAACTAGAGGGACCAAAAGTGTTAAACTTGAAAATTAATTTTAATAAAAACATTTCAATAAAACACCTACTCAAAATTGAGTACGGTGATCGACCAGGAACAAGGGGGGGGGGGGGCAACCAAGCTTCTCCAAAACCCTAAGTTTCACAAAATCCCTAAATTGAAGGATCAAACTCAGTCCAAAACGAAAATCGAGCATAGATTCATGATCCCCATCACAAGGGGGTTGTAAGGTATGTAAAATTCTATGAAAATTCTCTGTTTGAAATTCTTATGAATTTGGGAGATTCAAAATTTGATGATGCATGTTTGTGATTTGGTTAGATTAGGGATGATATAGTGTCTAGAAGAAAAACCTAGACAACTACATGTGAAATCATGTCCAAATTCAGGAAATTCCATGAATACATTGAAGGTGGGTTATGGGTTTTACAAGATAATGATGAACACTAGGGTTTAGAATGATTATTGTAGTGTAATTTAATCATAGAAAGTGATTTCAGAAAAGTATGATGTTTAAATGTTATATGAAAGTTTTATTGATGTTAAGTTTAGCTAAATAGCAAGCTATGAACTTGAATATGAATGATATAAAATTATGCCCTTATAGTGTTTGTGGAAATGCCTCAAAGAAGGCTTAAAACTGAAATTCAAAGTTGAAACGCATAATTTTGATGTTTTAGTAAATTACACGATATATGGTTTAAAAGGGAGTTCTAAACATGATATAAAAGGTCTCTATAGGAAAGGACGCAGGAGCGTCAAGCGGGCAAGCAGGTGGCGAATCACGTTTGAAGGGCTTACTTTGAAGGTATGTAACTTGATTCGTTACATTTGGGTAAATTTTGATATTTAGCATATATGTAGTTGGATTGTGTATTAAAAGTTGAGTTGGATTAAAGCGATGATGTTCGCTATGTCGAATAATAGGCCAAGAATCTGGTTAGACCTCGTTGGTAGTCATCAAAATGGAAGATTCCTTAGATGAGCCAAACGGGTCGAATAACCAAGTAAGGCATAGTAATACATTGTAGTATGGTTACTCGGTCTTTTGTTATTATTGACAAATGACATATTAGAATACGAGGATTAAACATGTTGGTTTGTAGGATTGAAATCCGAGAACTTGACTCAAGTAAACAAACAAATCAAACAAAACATAACATTCCAGAGTCTACCGTAAATTACGGTATATACCGTAATTTACGGTAGAGACCAAAAGGTTACGGTGGATTCCCCCTGTGTTACGGTGGAACCAAAATTTCCCAGGAGCCACCGTAACTTACGGTATCTACCGTAAGTTACGGTAGAGCTTTAGAATTTATGATAAAGTTTGTATTTCTTTGTTAAATCGAATCCGTTTTAAACGTAGTTTCGAATATGTATTATTTCTAAGTATTCTAATACTAATGTTTAATGTAAACATTTCAGTTTTTAGGTATCCAAGGATTACGGATGACGATCAAGCTAGCTTTTGAAGAACCGAACACAAACTTTTGAAGCTTCCGCGTTGATTAATTCTGTTTAGACAATGTTATGATGAATCAGTTTGCTAAATAACTTTAAATGCTTAAATTAGTTAGTAGTTGACAAATTTTTTTTACCTTAGAACTTGGTTTTTGGAACTTATGTTTTAACCTAGACATCAATTATATAAACTCTTGTGAATTATTCCTAATTTCAAGTAGTAATTAAGACGGGTGTTACAATACTTAATCTCCAACCAAATCACTAACTAAACAATTGAAACCCAACCCTATACCCCCCCCCTCATTTCCACGGTTACCATGGGTGGATCCACCCATGGATTTTCTTGAATTGTTTATTAGGTTTGTTAGGTACTTGGGAAACATATTAACCCATGTGTAAATGGGTGTTGGAAGATCACTTATTTAACCACTAGATCAACACACATTATCATCATTCACTAACTCAACAACAAACCTATCTCTCCCTCTCTTCCTTGTTCGGCCGAACCCTAACACAACCACCATCATCATCAATCAAGCTTCTTCATCCATTTCACTAGTATACAAAGGTGTTGGAAGGCATATAACGAAGCTCGGTGTGTTCGGAAGTTGAAGGACCACTCCCATCTTCTTTTATCCACCACATTTCTTCACTTGAACTTCCCTAGTCTTGAACTAGTGGTAAGAACTTAGATCCTTGTATTTTACATGTTGTTTAAGTGGTTAATGATGTGTAGTGATCAAAATGATAAGAACTTTAATGAATCTTATGAAGAAGTCTTGAACATAAACTAACTTAGTAATAAAGTATGGTTAAAAGATGAAGAAATCATGATATTCATAAGATGTGATGCTTGTTGGTTGTTGTTACTCATGTAGTTGATATGGATCATCATATGATCTTGCTAGATCATGATTAAAAACATGATCTAGCAAGATGAGAAAGTTAGAAATGTGTAGGATGATGGAATCATCGACACATAAAGTATGAACTTGAATAAATAAATGTTTTCTTGTAAAAATAAAGATCAAAGTAGGTTACAATCTTGTAGATCTAAAGATCCATGAGTGGTTTCTCAAAAGAACCAAGTGAAAAATATAAGTTTCATTAAATATTGGACCTTACAAAAACTAATCACATTTTTGGTGGATAAAGAGGTGTAGAAACACTTGTGTAACTAGAAACTTTCATGAAGAAATATTTTTAGAAAATATGGTGGAAGTTGTAAACACTTAAAGTCTTTAAAAATAAAGTTTTTAAAGAACTAATCACATTTTAAAAGGTAACAAGACTTACTAAGTATGCTAGCAAGTTACTACATATTTTTATAAATTTTCAAGTTCATAAGTTTATAGTTTATGCTTGTTTTTGACAAGTTTGGTAAATAGAGATTGTATGTTGATTGATTGAATGAATTTTTGAAAAGAAAATGATATGCTAATAAGCATGGACACCTCCATTTACAAAGAAAACTCTGGCGAAATTTTCTAAAAATTCCAACACTTAGACAATATTTTTCTAAACAAGCGTTACAAGTATATTTTATAATTAGTGTTTCGAATATAAACTTCGCCATAATTTTTGTAACAAAATACAAAGTGTCGGAGGTTGATTTTTGTAAATAAAAATGGGTAAATATATATTTAGAATATATATCTTATATTGGAACACTTGTGTGGATACTTGTTTATTTTGTGTGATAGTTATATTATATTAGAGTGAAATAATATAACTTAACAAAGTACCTTGACGTTAGAACTGTGTGGTACGTGATGGGAGTAATGAGTAAATAAACCGTACGTAGGATACGTGTTGTGCATGAGAAACTGATTGTTATCTGTACCTTATTAGGACGTGCTTGATTTCCTGATTATTAGAGTAATTAATCTAACCGAGCAAACCAAGGTGAGTTCACACACTTTCTAAGGCATGGGATTCCCGGTGATTTGGGAATGGGTTAAAGATTTAAAACGGAACCTACATATCCTCCTTGGGTAGGATATGTACCGCCATCCTCCATAGGTAGGATGCCAATATTAATCCTGCGTATTCTCCTTGGGTAGAATACGTATGTTCGTCCTCCTTGGGTAGGACAACAACCTTAAAACTTACTAGACAAAACTCTATCATTAAGTCCCTCATTTTATATCGACTTAATCGCCGAGGCCAATGGCGAGCGGGTCATTAGTTAATAGCGCTATTAGGTTTAACAAACCTCACACCGTGCCGTTCGGACGGGCGTGTACTAATGGACTATGGCAAACTGTCAGTGATGATAGACACTGATGTAGGGCACAACTATTGTTCGTCAGTTGTCGATATGGTACGGTCTAGTGGTTCACATGGGGAAACCCCCACTGATTTTGGATATGGTTTGGGTAATAAAGAAGGAACTGGTTAAACATACTTTCAACTACGGGGTATCCCCCACGGCAAATAAGCCAACGAAAGACAAACCATGTTTTCGGAAACAACTTAAAACTAAACAACCAAACGTGAACTCACTCAACTTTGTTGTTGACTCGTTGTTACATGCCTTACAGGTCGTTAGATGCTTATGGAGCTTGCACGAGGAGGAATTCGTTGTGGGATATGGGCGGTTATGTCCCGTGCTAAACATTTAATCCTTATGAAATTATTAAACTTACGTTTTGGACTTTAAACTTATGAACTATGGAACTTATGTTTTGAACTGACGTTTTATGCTTCCGCTGTTAACTTAGAATTGGTTACTTCCTTTTGGTCACCAATTGTATTGTGGTTGGTTTTATTTACTTAGTAACATTGTTCAATATGATTGGTGGCTCGATCCTGGTCATGTCACACCTCCAAGCGGTGATACTCCGCATGGTGGATTTTGGGGGTGTGACAGATTGGTATCAGAGCCATTGGTTATAGTGAACTTGGTTTTATAAAGGGAAAAGCTTTTTGACAAAACCAAACTATAACCTGTACAGTGCTCAACGATCCACAACGACGCTTCGCTCCACGTGCAAGACTCGACACAATAAGTGGTATGATTTATGTTTATGTTGCCGGTTAGATAGTTCACACTGTGCATTAATTAACGTGATAATTGCTATTTGAACCTTGTGTGCTTACTCTCTACTGTCACTTACGCACTTTCGCGACACTTTTCTCACTTACGTTGCTTCGTTATGAAGATCATGAGCGGACGTGGAGGACGTATCAACCTAACTCAAGCCCAGTTGACGGCTTTGATCAATGAACGGGTTGCTGAGGCACTCGCAACTGTCCCTGCAGGAGGTATAACCTGCCATATCAACCCATCTTAGGACGTTTAGATCCTACCTTCGCAAACCAACCCTCATGCTTAACCTTGTCTTTTATTCTCGCACAACAGGTCAACACGCTCAGCCTCCCGTATGTACGTTCAAAACGTTCATGGATTGCCGACCTAGTACTTTCAGCGACACAGAAGGAGCTGTAGGTCTTCTTCACTGGTTCGAGAAGCTTGAGTGTGTTTTTGAGATGTGTGAATGCCCTGAGGATCGTAGGGTGAAGTATGCTACTGGAACACTCGAAGGTGCTGCGTTAACCTGGTGGAAAGCACAGGTTCAACTGCTAGGGCTGGCGGTTGCTAATGCCACCCCATGGAACGGTTTCAAAGAACTGATCAAAGAAGAGTATTGTAGTCGTGACGACATCCACAAGCTAGAGGTAGAATTTTTCAATCTGAAGATGACGGGGTCTGAAATTGAGTTATACACCAAGAGGTCGAACGAATTAGCTATCTTGTGTCCCACTATGGTGGATCATCCTATCAAGCGTATCGAGCTGTACCTTAAGGGTTTGGTGCCAGAAATTCAAAGCCACGTGACCTCAGCTAATCTTGGCACCATTCAGCAAATCATCAAGTTGGCGCATCGTCTCACTGGTCAGGCAGTTGAGCAGAACAAGCTACCCAAGCGTATTAGCGCTACTACTACTGATGCTCCCAGTGATAATAAGCGCAAGTGGGATGGAAATTCGGGCAAGGGTTCTACTTCAGTTCAGTCCCAGCAGCGAAAGACAGATGAGTACAGGAGCCCCGGTCAACAGTCTTCTGGGAATCAAGGTCAGGGTGGGTACAAGGGAAATAACCCTAAGTGCAACCGATGTAATTTGCACCACAGCGGGCAGTGCCACAAGGGCCGTTGCCTGAGATGTAACAAGTTTGGTCATGAAGAAAAGGATTGCAGGAGCATGCGACCAGCAAATCAGAATCGCCAACAACAAGCTCCATAGAACCACCAGCAGCAGCAACAACAGGGCAATAAAGGATGCTTTCAGTGTGGCGCTGAAGGCCACTTTAAGAGGAACTGTCCTCAGCTGAACCTGAATCAGAACAACAATAACCAAGGAAATGGGAACAACAATGGAGGCAACAATGGAGGCAACAATGGGGGTAACAATAATGGCAATGGTGCCAGGGGACGCGTTTTCGTGCTGGGTCAGGGTGGTGCAAGGAACGATCCCAACGTTGTAATGGGTAAGTTCCTTCTGGAAGATTTCTTTGTTACTGTTTTATTTGAATCGGGTGCCGATACTAGTTATGTATCCTTAAAAGCTAGCCAAATGCTTAAGCGCACCCCAACACTTTTGAACACCAAACACACGGTAGAACTAGCAAACGGTAAAAGTCTTGAAGCCACACACATAGTTAAAGGTTGTAACCTCATCTTAGCTGGTCAGACCTTCTCTATCGATCTTATTCCTATCGTACTTGGTAGTTTCGACGTCGTTATTGGGATGGATTGTCTATCTCATCATCAAGCGGATATTATTTGCAAGGAGAAAATCGTCCGCATTCCTCGTTCTGGTGAAGAACCTCTCATGATTTATGGCGACAAGAGTGGTGCTGTTGGGGGCATCATCTCTTTCCTTAAGGCCCAGAAGTGTTTGCGAAAGGGCCACACTGCCATTCTAGCACTTGTTACTGACACATCAACGGAAGAGAAGAGAATTGGAGACATTCCTATTGTGCGCGATTTTCCTGAGGTATTTCCTGAGTAATTACCTGGTCTTCCACCTCATCGACAAGTCGAATTTCAAATCGAGCTAGCTCCTGGAGTGGCACCAATAGCTCGTGCACCTTATCAACTAGCTCCACCAGAACTCGAAGAACTATCCACGCAACTACAAGAACTCTTGGAAAAGGGTTTCATACGTCCTAGCTCTTCGCCTTGGGGAGCTCCAGTGTTATTCGTGAAGAAGAAAGACGGTACCTTCAGAATGTGTATTGACTATCGCGAACTCAATAAGGTGACCGTGAAGAATCGTTATCCTCTCCCACGTATTGATGACTTGTTTGACCAGTTGCAAGGGTCGAGCTATTACTCTAAGATTGATTTGAGATCGGGATACCATCAACTGAGAGTCCGAGATGAGGACGTCTCCAAAACAACATTCAAAACTCGTTACGGTCATTACGAGTTTCTAGTTATGCCTTTCGGATTAACGAATGCACCTGCGGTCTTCATGGATCTCATGAACCGAGTGTGCAAACCTTACCTAGATAAATTTGTCATAGTCTTCATTGATGACATCCTGATCTATTCTAAGATTCAGGAGGAACACGAGCAACACCTGAGGCTTATTCTGGAACTTCTTCGAAAAGAGCAGTTGTATGCCAAGTTTTCGAAATGTGACTTCTGGCTTCGTGAAGTCCATTTTCTAGGCCATGTGGTAAACAAGGATGGGATTCATGTTGATCCATCCAAGGTTGACTCGATCAAGAACTGGCCTGCACCCCGTACACCAACAGAAATCCGCCAATTCTTGGGTTTGGCAGGATATTACAGACGGTTCATCAAGGATTTCTCCAAGATTGCGCAACCTCTCACTTCACTGACTTAGAAGGGTGTCACCTATCATTGGGGTGATGCACAGGAATCTGCTTTTCAGCATCTAAAAGATAGACTTTGTAGCGCACCTATTCTCTCATTGCCTGAATGCACAGATGATTTTGTGGTTTATTGCGACGCTTCCATCCAAGGACTTGGTTGCGTGTTGATGCAACGTGACAAGGTCATTGCCTACGCATCATGCCAACTTAAGGTTCACGAAAGGAACTACACTACGCACGACTTGGAATTAGGAGCAGTTGTTTTCGCACTTAAGATATGGAGACATTACCTGTACGGTACCAAGTGCACCATTTACACCGATCACAGGAGTCTCGAGCATATCTTCAAGCAAAAGGAGTTGAACATGCGTCAACGTCGATGGGTCGAACTCTTGAATGATTATGAATGCGCTATCAAATACCATCCGGGCAAGGCCAATGTTGTGGCCGACGCCCTCAGTCGAAAGGATACTATACCTAAGCGTGTACGTGCGTTACAGCTTACCATTCACTCTAACCTTCCCACTCAAATTCGTGATGCTCAGGTTGAAGCATTAAAAGCAGAAAACATCAGGGCTGAGTCCCTGCGAGGGTCGAGGCAGCGGTTAGAACAAAAGGAAGACGGCGCCTACTATGTTAACGGAAGCATCTGGGTTCTGCTTTATGGAAACTTACGCGAGCTTGTGATGGATGAAGCACATAAGTCTCATTATTCAGTACATCCTGGTTCGGATAAGATGTACCACGACCTAAAGACTACATACTGGTGGCCTGGCATGAAAGCCCACAAAGCAACCTGCGTCAGCAAATGCTTGACTTGTGCCAGGGTCAAGGTCGAGTACCAGAAACCATCAGACCTACTTCAATAACCAGAGATCCCGAAATGGAAATGGGAGCAAATTTCCATGGATTTCGTTACTGGCCTGCCTAGATCTCAGCGCGGAAATGATACCATTTGGGTGATCGTGGATCGATTAACTAAGTCTGCACACTTCTTGGCTATCAAGGAAACCGACAAGTTTTCTACTCTAGCAGACATCTACCTAAAGGAAGTAGTATCAAGCCACGGAGTGCCAACCTCCATCATTTCTGATCGTGACTCACGTTTTACATCCGAATTGTGGCAAGCTATGCACAAGTCCTTTGGCTCTCGATTAGACATGAGCACATCATATCATCCATAGACGGATGGGCAATCTGAACGCACCATCCAAACCCTTGAAGACATGCTTAGGGCATGTGTAATCGATTTTGGTAATGGCTGGGAAAAACACCTCCCGTTAGTGGAGTTTTCGTATAACAACAGTTACCACACCAGCATCCAGGCCGCTCCATTCGTGGTATTGTTCGGACGGAAGTGTTGATCACCTCTTTGTTGGGCAGAAGTTGGTGACAGCCAAATCACAGGCCCAGAACTTGTAGTAGACACGACAGAGAGGATTTCTCAGATACGACAGTGAATGGCGGCAGCTCGTGACTGTCAGAAAAGCTATGCTGATAAGCGCAGGAAACCACTCGAGTTCCAGGTTGGGGATCGAGTGCTACTTAAAGTCTCACCTTGGAAAGGTGTAGTTCGTTTTGGCAAACGTGGCAAACTAAATCCGCGTTATGTCGGACCGTTCGAAATCATTGAGAAAATTGGCAAAGTCGCTTACAGGCTGAATCTACTTGAAGAACTCAGCGGAGTTCACAACGTATTCCACGTGTTAAATCTGAAAAAGTGTCTGTCAGATGAGACCCTCATAGTTCCCTTAAAGGAGCGCACAATCGACGACCAGTTGCGATTCGTCGAGGAACCAGTTGAAATCACAGACCGAGATGTTAAGATTCTCAAGCGCACCAGAATACCTCTTGTTTGAGTTCGTTGGGATTCCCGTCATGGCCCAGAGTATACCTGGGAACGAGAAGACCGGATGAAACTCAAGTATCCCCAGCTGTTTAAGAAAAGTGCAACCACTACTGAGGCTGAAGCTACTGCATAATTTCGGGACGAAATTCCAAACCAACAGGGGGATGATGTGACACCCCAGGAAACCAGGAAACCAACGCAACTTAACTAGCTTCCTCAGTAACCACGTGCTAAATTTCGGGACGAAATTTTCTTAACAGGGGGAGAATGTGACAACCCTCAAAATTTCATGTAACCATACGATTTATTAATGATAATTAAAGTGCTTGATGACTGTGTGGAATTACTTAACTGCTCTCTGATTACTGTGTTATACTTACATGTGCTTGTTAACATACTAGTAGTATACAGAAAAGTTACTAAATAGTCCTGTGTGCTTTCCTAAGTGTTGAGAATTAAAAGTGTTACAAAAAATATACATAAAAGACACTTTATGGATTAATTAAGCACTTTAACGAAACAACACCCAACCGAACAACTGGACTTTATCCGGAACACAAAAATATTGTTAAACACATTGTTTCTATTTTCTGAGCTAGTTAGGGTCCCCGAACACCCTAACACACTATTTAACACTTAACACACATAAACCAAACTAGATACTTAATCTCCAACCAAATCACTAACTAAACAATTGAAACCCAACCCTATCCCCCCCCCCCCTCATTTCCACGGTTACCATGGGTGGATCCACCCATGGATTTTCTTGAATTGTTTATTAGGTTTGTTAGGTACTTGGGAAACATATTAACCCATGTGTAAATGGGTGTTGGAAGATCACTTATTTAACCACTAGATCAACAAACATTCTCATCATTCACTAACTCAACAACAAACCTCTCTCTCCCTCTCTTCCTTGTTCGGCCGAACCCAAACACAACCACCATCATCATCAATCAAGCTTCTTCATCCATTTCACTAGTATACAAAGGTGTTGGAAGGCATACAATGAAGCTCGGTGTGTTCGGAAGTTGAAGGGCCACTCTCATCTTCTTTTATCCACCACATTTCTTCACTTGAACTTCCCTAGTCTTGAACTAGTGGTAAGAACTTAGATCCTTGTATTTTACATGTTGTTTAAGTGGTTAATGATGTGTAGTGATCAAAATGATAAGAACTTTAATGAATCTTATGAAGAAGTCTTGAACATAAACTAACTTAGTAATAAAGTATGGTTAAAAGATGAAGAAATCATGATATTCATAAGATGTGATGCTTGTTGGTTGTTGTTACTCATGTAGTTGATATGGATCATCATATGATCTTGCTAGATCATGATTAAAAACATGATCTAGCAAGATGAGAAAGTTAGAAATGTGTAGGATGATGGAATCATCGACACATAAAGTATGAACTTGAATAAATAAATGTTTTCTTGTAAAAATAAAGATCAAAGTAGGTTACAATCTTGTAGATCTAAAGATCCATGAGTGGTTTCTCAAAAGAACCAAGTGAAAAATATAAGTTTCATTAAATATTGGACCTTACAAAAACTAATCACATTTTTGGTGGATAAAGAGGTGTAGAAACACTTGTGTAACTAGAAACTTTCATGAAGAAATATTTTTAGAAAATATGGTGGAAGTTGTAAACACTTAAAGTCTTTAAAAATAAAGTTTTTAAAGAACTAATCACATTTTAAAAGGTAACAAGACTTACTAAGTATGCTAGCAAGTTACTACATATTTTTATAAATTTTCAAGTTCATAAGTTTATAGTTTATGCTTGTTTTTGACAAGTTTGGTAAATAGAGATTGTATGTTGATTGATTGAATGAATTTTTGAAAAGAAAATGATATGCTAATAAGCATGGACACCTCCATTTACAAAGAAAACTCTGGCGAAATTTTCTAAAAATTCCAACACTTAGACAATATTTTTCTAAACAAGCGTTACAAGTATATTTTATAATTAGTGTTTCGAATATAAACTTCGCCATAATTTTTGTAACAAAATACAAAGTGTCGGAGGTTGATTTTTGTAAATAAAAATGGGTAAATATATATTTAGAATATATATCTTATATTGGAACACTTGTGTGGATACTTGTTTATTTTGTGTGATAGTTATATTATATTAGAGTGAAATAATATAACTTAACAAAGTACCTTGACGTTAGAACTGTGTGGTACGTGATGGGAGTAATGAGTAAATAAACCGTACGTAGGATACGTGTTGTGCATGAGAAACTGATTGTTATCTGTACCTTATTAGGACGTGCTTGATTTCCTGATTATTAGAGTAATTAATCTAACCGAGCAAACCAAGGTGAGTTCACACACTTTCTAAGGCATGGGATTCCCGGTGATTTGGGAATGGGTTAAAGATTTAAAACGGAACCTACATATCCTCCTTGGGTAGGATATGTACCGCCATCCTCCATAGGTAGGATGCCAATATTAATCCTGCGTATTCTCCTTGGGTAGAATACGTATGTTCGTCCTCCTTGGGTAGGACAACAACCTTAAAACTTACTAGACAAAACTCTATCATTAAATCCCTCATTTTATATCAACTTAATCGCCGAGGCCAATGGTGAGCGGGTCATTAGTTAATAGCGCTATTAGGTTTAACAAACCTCACACCGTGCCGTTCGGACGGGCGTGTACTAATGGACTATGGCAAACTGTCAGTGATGATAGACACTGATGTAGGGCACAACTATTGTTCGTCAGTTGTCGATATGGTACGGTCTAGTGGTTCACATGGGGAAACCCCCACTGATTTTGGATATGGTTTAGGTAATAAAGAAGGAACTGGTTAAACATACTTTCAACTACGGGGTATCCCCCATGGCAAATAAGCCAACGAAAGACAAACCATGTTTTCAGAAACAACTTAAAACTAAACAACCAAACGTGAACTCACTCAACTTTGTTGTTGATTCGTTGTTACAGGCCTTACAGGTCGTTAGATGCTTATGGAGCTTGCCCGAGGAGGAAGTCATTGTGGGATATGGATGGTTATGTCCCGTGCTAAACATTTAATCCTTATGAAATTATTAAACTTACGTTTTGGACTTTAAAGTTATGAACTATGGAACTTATGTTTTGAACTGACGTTTTATGTTTCCGCTGTTAACTTAGAATTGGTTACTTCCTTTTGGTCACCAATTGTATTATGGTTGGTTTTATTTACTTAGTAACGTTGTTCAATATGATTGGTGGCTCGATCCTGGTCATGTCACGCCTCCAAGCGGTGATACTCCGCATGGTGGATTTTGGGGGTGTGACAGTTATGTATTAGATACGCTGCCCGATTGATATAGGGTTCCGTAACGGCTGTCGTGGTTCTGCCCGACGTAGTCGTTAGAATGCCGTCTCGGGGAGGGTATTTCTAATGTAAATATTGGGTTATTATACTAACGCGTGTGCATTTGTGTAATTAATAGATAATCACCAGGAAATCCTTAAGGAAAACCCTAAGACAGCAATGTAAGTAATCTCATTTTTGCAAATTGTTTTTACAAAACCTCAATGTTTTAAATTATAATTAAACAGTGATTGAGTATTTGTATTCTACAATTATCGTCGGTATGTTGGGGTTTTGTATACAAAATTTGTTACTACATTGTGAGTAGTAACATGACCACAAGTCGGGTTGACAGTACCGTGGGTGGTAATTAAATTAGATAGAAACAAATGTAATTGCGCGACCGCCCTCAATACTGTAAAACGGTTTTACATGTATTGATTAAACTGGGATTCACTCACCAGTATTTTCCACTGAGAAAATGTTTTGAAACGCATTTCAGGTAACAAAATGTGAAGCCAAATAGAAGCCAACTGGACAGCACTGAAGGCTTGGAAAAGTGGCTATAAAGTTACCTAAAATAAATAGATGTTTTATTTAAATAAAATAGGGTTTATCCCTATGAAAATGTGTGTACTTGAAACTTGGGAATTTCCCATGTGTTTAATATTATAAAAGCGTGGTATTTTACTCTGATAAAATATTTTCTAACTACGGTCCTGATGTAAATTCTGCTGCCAAATCGATAAACACCGATACCACTGAAACTGGTCGCGGCCGCCCGCTCCAGGGGAAATCAGGGAACGGGGGTTGCGACATAAGGTGGTATCAGAGCTAAGCCACTGATTCAGCCACAGAAGTGTTCTGCTGACACCAAAATTTTTTCAATATGTTAGGAAATAATCTACGGGATTTCGTGCATATCTGTATATTATCGTTGTGTGTTACTTGACAATTTGTTAGTTTACAGTATGAGCGACCAAGGACCTTCCGACGCCTACCGTCAGTTGTCCAGCTCACCTAGGAATGAAGGCACCTCTTCACAGCCTACCCTCTCAGGGTCTTCGGCTGACAATGAAGACGGGATATTCGTGTTCAAGGCTCAATCTGAAGAGTCATTCCCTCCTAAGAAGAGAGGATGGTTCAGCAGAGGTGCGCATGAACGTAGGAAGAGGAGGAAAAAGTTACAACAACAACGAGTTTTAGCAGCCGCTAAGAGAGAAACAGATGCTCACACCCAGGAGATGCTCAATAGGAGTCTAGCAAATTTCCATATTCTAGCAACTACAGCTGCAGACCCTAATTTAGAGCAATTCATAGCACCCCAGCCCTTACCACTGTTTCCCACACAACCAATGGAAATTGAAGCCAACCCAGAAAACCAAATCCCAATGCCTGACCTTGACCCAGTAGAGATACCTAGAGTACCAGCACCCAATCCCTTAGACCCAGACTACGACCCGTGGTTTGACGACCATAGGGATTACCAACAACGCTACCCAATACCGGAGGAACCCATGCCAAACCTAGCAGCCTACCCAGACTTGGACCCTCTAGATCCCTACTATGATAATGACCAATACATCAGGGAAATTCTAGAAAACCCTTATCCTTACCAAGAACCCATGCCCCAGTTCCCAAACCCAATACCAGCCCCTGCACCCCCAATGAGTGCAGAAAATGTGCAAGAACTCCGAACCTTTGGTGAGGAGATTTTAGAAGGAATCGAGAGGATGAGGCAAATAGGAGAACGACTCGTCTGGAAGTATGACGAGCGTAATATGGAGTTCTGGATGAACCCATACCAATAAAAATAATAATAATAATAAAATAATAATATATAATATATGTTTGAAAAAAAAATATAGACAATAGCTACGGATGCCTAATAGTATTGTAGTCTCAATTTCAGTTGTATTGTAACATAAATGGAAGCATAATATAAAATAGAGTAAGTCGCAATGTTCGACGATTTTGATCAAAATGCGTGTTATGTGATTGTTTGCATTAAATATTATTTTATGATATTAATATGTGGTAAATGTCTAAAATTCTGATGGACGATGAAGTGAACCAGGAAAACCAGAATAATGATAACCTGAATAACAATAACAATGGAAACCAAGTGGATAACAGTGACATCCAACACATAGTGACACAAGGAATTATAGACGCGATGCCATATATTATTAAAACGGTTAAGAAAGCAGATAATAATAAAAGTAATCATGGCAGTAAAGGACCTACTGAACCTTAACACAGCGTAAACACTGGACCCATACTTCAAGTGCCCATTCCCAAAAGAAGAAGAACCATGTCTTATTGCTGTTCTTATAAAGAATTATGGTCTTGTAAACCAATGGAATTCTCGGGCAATGAAGGGGCCATTGCAGCCTTACGCTGGATAGAAAAGACTGAGGCAATCTTAAAAATAAGCAAATGTGCAGAAGAGGATAAGATAATGCTTGCCTCCAATCTGTTTAAAAACTCAGCCTTAGAATGGTGGAACACTATCCTCTAATCCAGGGGAAGTGACAAGATCTACAACATGGAATGGGAGGAATTTAAGAACATGGTAGAAAGGAAATTTTGCCCTCCCAATGAAAAAGAACAGATAGCAAATAAGTTTTTAAACCTTAGAATGATTGGAGTGGATAACAAGGGCTACACTACATTATTTTTCGAATATGCTAGAATAGTGCCAACCCTTGCATCACCACAACCAGTGTTAATCTCTCGTTACATCTGGGGATTAATCAGTGAAATTAGGCATGTAGTCAAGGCGGCTAGACCTCAAACTATAGAAGAAACTGTAGAACTAGCAAACACATTGACTGATGAATTAGTGCGTACACGAGAAGAATACCAGAGGAGGAACCTAGCTCAAAGGCTTACCCAAGAATTTCGTTATGAAAATTCCAACCGTGGGAAAATGTAGGTTCTACCTCTGCACCTTATTGCAAGGCCTGCAAAAAGAAGCATTCAGGAAGATGCTCCACCTATTGCAATTTCTGCAAGATACCAGGACACAAGGAAGATGATTGTAGGAAGAAACCTAATAATGGAATGTGCTTTAACTGTGGAGAAAAGGGTCACATCAAACCAAACTGTCTGAAACTAGCTCCAGCCATGAACAACAAGAATACTAAAAGTGCTAGGGCATTTATTCTGAATGCAGAAGAAGCAAAGATGATCCCGGATGTGATAGCCGGTACGTTTTTAGTTAATGATGTTTTTGCTAAAGTATTATTTGACTCTGGTGCAAACCAAAGTTTTATTAATACTTTGTTTTGCAAACTTCTCAATCAACCATTAACTAAACTCCCACAAGAATGTCTAGTAGAAACAGCAAATGGGGAAACCATTAAGATTTCTGAAATATTGCAGGGAGTAAGAATAGAATTTTTAAATCAAAAGTTTATTGCAAACCTTTATCCAATGAGTCTGGCAGGATTTGATGTTGTATTAGGAATGGATTGGTTAATAGCCAATAAAGCCAGTATTTTATGTGATCAAAAGTCGATCCAAGTAAATTCACCAAGGAGTGAAAAGATCACAATTAAAGGAGATAAGCCATCTAGATCCACAAAATTCATCTCTGTGATGAAAACAACAAGTTATATAAGACAAGGGTCATTAGTGTATTTGATTTCCATAATCGCTAACACTAAAGGAAAAGAATGGAAAGATATTCCTGTAGTATCTCAGTTTGCAAATGTTTTTCCAGAAGAATTACCAGGACTACCTCCAGACAGAGAAGTTGAATTCAGAATCCACCTGCTACCAGGAACAACACCGATTGCCAAAACACCTTATCGATTGGCACCAGCAGAAATGCAAGAATTAAAGAAACAATTAGACGAATTATTAGAAAAAGGATTCATACAGCCAAGTTCATCGCCATGGGGAGCGCCGATCTTATTTGTTAAAAAGAAAGACGGATCGATGCGTATGTGCATTGATTACCGGGAATTGAAAAAGGTCACGATTAAAAATCGGTATCCATTACCAAGAATCAATGATCTGTTCGATCAATTGCAAGGAGCTCGATTTTTGTCTAAGATCGATTTACGCTCAGGATATCATCAATTAAAGGTATAGGAAGAGGACATTCCTAAGACCGCTTTTAGAACAAGGTATGGCCATTATGAATTTACTGTCATGCCATTTGGTTTAACCAATGCCCCAGCCGCATTTATGGACATGATGAACCGAATATGTAAGCCATATTTGGATAAATTCATAATGGTTTTTATAGATGATATTCTCATTTACTCTAAGAGTAAAGAGGAACATGCAAAGCATTTGCATGCACTTCTAAGTTTATTGAGAAAAGAAAAGCTTTATGCCAAGTTTTCGAAGTGTGAATTTTGGTTAGAACAAGTACAGTTTCTTGGGCATTTAGTCAATCATGAAGGAATTCATGTGGATCCCACCAAGATCGAGGCGATTACCAAATGGAAAACCCCTGAATCACCAACCGAGGTTAGAAGTTTCTTAGGACTGGTCGGTTATTATAGGAGATTTATTCGAGATTTTTCTAGAATAGCCATTCCATTAACTAAGCTAACCTGTAAATCTGTTAAGTTTGAATGGGGATCAAAACAAGAAAAAGCCTTTAGAATTCTTAAGCAAAGACTAACCAACACACCCATACTAGCGTTACCAGAAGGAACTGAAGACTTTGTAGTCTATTGTGACGCTTCTAAATTAGGTTATGGATGTGTGTTGATGCAACGTCAAAAGGTTATAGCCTATGCATCTAGAAAACTTAAGAATCATGAAGATAATTATTCAACCGATGATTTAGAATTAGGAGCTATAATGTTTGCCCTGAAAATTTGGAGACTTTACCTTTATGGAAGTAAGTTTACCATTTTCACCGATCATAAGAGTTTAAGGTATGTTTTCGGGCAAAAGGAGTTGAATATGAGGCAGAGACGTTGGATGGAGATACTTAGTGATTATGATTGCAATATCCAGTATCATGCAGGAAAGGCTAATATAGTAGCAGATGCCTTAAGTCGAAAATATCACGAAAAGCCAAAAAGAGTACGTTCTCTTAAATTAAATCTACAGGTAGATTTAAATGAACAGATTAGAAAAGCACAAGAATCAGTAATCAAAGATGATACTGAAAGGTTGAAATGAATGATTAAGGAATTAGAACAAGTAACAGATGGAATTTGGAGATTCCATAAGAAAATAGTGTGGATACCTAAATTAGGAAACTTACGCCACCGTATATTAGAAGATGCCCATAAGTATAATTATACGATACATCCTGGAAGTGATAAGATGTATCAGGACTTAAGAAAGAACTTTTGGTGGATAGGAATGAAAAAGGATATACCAACCTATGTTGCCAAGTGTTTAACCTGTTCACAAGTTAAAGCTAAACATCAGAAACCCTCAGGTTTATTGCAGCAGTTAGAGATGCCAGTATAGAAATGGGAATTGATAACAATGGATTTTGTTACCAAATTACCCAAAACACAGAAAGGTAATGATACAATCTGGGTGATTGTAGACATGTTAACTAAGTCAACTCATTTCCTACCAATGAAGGAGACTTTCGGTATGGAACAGTTAGCTAAGTTATATGTAAATGAAATAGTTTCATTACATGGAATTCCTTTATCAATCGTTTCTGATAGAGATAGTTGTTTTACCTCACATTTTTGGACAATTTTCTAAAAAGCAATAGGAACCAAGTTAAATCTAAGCACAGCTTATCATCCTCAAACGGATGGACAAAGCGAAAGGACAATTCAGACTATGGTGGATATGCTTAGAGCTTGTGTAATTGATTTCGGAGGAAATTGGGACGATCACTTACCATTAATAGAATTTTCTTATAATAACAGCTATCACACAAGTATCAATGCTGCACCATTCGAAGCACTTTACGGACGAAAGTGCCGAACGCCAGTTTGTTGAGCAGAAATTGGAGAAAAACAACTATATGGACCTGAAATAGTACAAGAAACAACCGACAAGATTATTCAAGTCAAGGAGCGACTGAAAGCAGCACGTGACCGACAGAAGAGCTACGCTGATAATAGACGAAAGCCACTGGAATTTCAGGTAGGAGACAAAGTGTTATTGAAAGTTTCTCATTGAAAAGGAGTGGTAACATTCATCAAAAGGGGAAAGCTAAGCCCCAGGTATGTTGGACCTTTTGAAATTATTAGAAGAATAGGATCTGTAGCCTATCAGCTACAACTGCCAGAGGAAATGGCAGTAATACATGATGTATTTCATGTATGTAATCTCAAGAAATGCTTAGCTGATGAATCACTGATAGTACCTCTTAAGGATATAGAGGTAAATGAAAAGCTTAAGTTTGTAGAAAAGCCTCTACAGATTGAAGACAGGAAAGTCAAGAACCTTAAACATAAGAGATTAGTTCTGGTCAAAGTAAAATGGGATTCCAAGAGAGGGCCAGAGTACACTTGGGAGCTTGAATCAGAAATGCAAAGGAAATATTCACACTTATTCTAGTAGACCTTGAGGACGAGTTCTAAAACAAGGTGGGGAGGATATAACAACCCTCCAAAATAGTTTTGACACCCCTAATATACTTAGAATGCCTCTATACGTCTTAAAATACACCCCGTACGCGAGAAATGACCCAAAATACCTTTATTTTTATAAAAATTAATTAAAAACAAAAAATTATGGTCTCTGGCGGGGCGCGACACACCCTTGGGTGTTTGTCACGTGGCGCGAGCGCCTAGCCACCAGGCGCAGCCAGGTGGCAGCAGCGTGTCGAGACTATGGGACCAACTCAGCAACCCTACACTCCTACCCACCTATCTCGCGGGTCGCGAGAAAGACAGCCTTGGCTGTCGCGGGCCGCGACCCGCTGTCGGATCAGCCCTATAAATAGAGGCTGTTGGCCTTCAGTTCAATTCGCTCAAAATTTTCGTTTTCTCTCTCAATTCTGAAGTGACAAAATTATACTCGGGCATTATACCCCCCTAAATAATGAAGTTCTGCCTCGTTGTAAGTATCATAACCCCCGGTTACGTATTAGATACGCTGCCCGATTGATCTAGGGTTCCGTAACGACTGTCGTGGTTCTGCCCGACGTAGTCGTTGGAATGCCGTCTCGGGGAGGGTATTTCTAATGTAAATATTGGGTTATTATACTAACGCGTGTGCATTTGTGTAATTAATAGATAATCACCAGGAAATCCTTAAGGAAAAAACCCTAAGACAGCAATGTGAGTAACATCCTTTTTGCAAATTGTTTTTACAAAACCTCAATGTTTTAAATTATAATTAAACAGTGATTGAGTATTTGTATTCTACAATTATCGTCGGTATGTTGGGGTTTTGTATACAAAACTTGTTACTACATTGTGAGTAGTAACATGACCACAAGTCAGGTTGATAGTGCCGTGGTTGGTAATTAAAGTAGATGGAAACAAATGTAATTGCGCGACCGCCCTCAATACTGTAAAACGATTTTACATGTCTTGATTAAACTGGGATTCACTCACCAGTATTTCCCACTGACAAAATGTTTTTAAACGCGTTTCAGGTAACAAAATGCGAAGCCAAATAGAAGCCAGCTGGACAGCACAGAAGGCTTGGAAAAGTGGCTATAAAGTTACCTAAAATAAAGAGATGTTTTATTTAAATAAAATAGGGTTTATCCCTATGAGAATGTGTGTACTTGAAACTTGGGAATTTCCCATGTGTTTAATATTATAAAAGCGTGGTATTTTACTCTAATAAAATATTTCTTAACTACGTTCCTGATGTAAATTCCGCTGCCAAATTGATAAACACCGATACCACTGAAACTGGCCGCGGCTACCCGCTCCAGGGAAATCAGGGAACGGGGGTTGCGACAAGCGAGACTTAAGCAAGACACGTTCACGAACACGTGTTAACATGTAGACATTGTTGAGAGGGTAAAAGGTAGCGTACAAAAGGAACATGAAGGGTTAACTTTTGAAAAGCAAGGAAGGAACTAAAAGAGTAAATGTCACCGACATTTAGTTTTAAGACAGATAGTATTGTCACTTGGTAAGATGGGCTTTTTTACCATACCTATAACTACAAACACTAGATGAGGGAATAATGTGAGGCAGCTTCCTGGCACTCTCCCATTGGTCCAACCAATTTACGATTTTATCTTCGCTTTAAAACAACAATTTTGCCATTAGTTCAAAATTACATTTTTGCCCGCAGTTTAAAATAAAATCATACTTTTGCCCCTAGCTAAAAATTACAGTTCCCCTCGGTTCAAAATTGCGATTTTTCCCCATTTAAATTTACAGCTTTGCCATTAGTTTTGTTTTTTTTTTTCTCACAGCCAAATTACGATTTTGCTCTCAATTTAAACTTACATTTTTTCCACCGTTTTTGTTTGTTTTTCCCGTCAAATTACGATTTTCCTCGGTGTAAAATTACAGTCATGCCGTCATTTTAGTTTTTTTTTTTACAAATTTTTTGTAGTGTTTTATTTTAATTTGTTGACTCGGTGTAATTTTTATTCGTGCCAGCCTGACACACGCTCATTTATCCTGAAAAATTACAATTTTGCCCCCAGTTTAAAATTATAGTTTTTCATCTTTTTTGTTTTTTTAAGCAAAAGTATGATAATGTTTTATTTTAATTGGCTGACTTAGTGTAATTTTTTGAGATCGTGTTATGAGTAGTATGTACAAGTAACCGAAACATAGACGTAAATGTTATGCAAGAGAAATATTTAGCTTAATGCCTCACAACGCGGGCGGGACAAAATCTAGTTCTGAAACATAATTGGCATATGTATTCGTTTGTTTTAGAGAAAAATGCCTGGATAGTCCCTGTGGTTTCGCCTTTTTCACCTATAGTCCCCAAGTTTCTAAAATTACCTGAATAGTCCTCAACTTTTCATTTTTTGTTCCCGGATAGTCCCTGGGTCTAACTTCAGTTTGTTTTCTCTGTGAAGTGGGTGTGAAATTACAAAAATACCCTTAATAATTAATAAAAAAAAAACCTAACCTTTTACCCACCCCCACCCCTTTCCCTTTCCCTTTCCCTTTTTCTTCTCTCTGACCGATGACCAAATCACCATCACCATTTTTCCCTTTCTCTCTCTCCCCACTCTTTCTCCCTGGTACCACCATCACCTCCACCGCAACCATCACCACCGACCACCACCACCATCGTCACAACTACCCCTGCCACAACCATCACTTCTGCCATCATCACCACCCCCGCAATCTTCATCACCTTTATGTACCAGTTCACACACACCTCTGATTGTAGAGAGAGACTGTTCGAATGAGAGAGTGAGCGGCGGAGATCAAAGACAGAGAGAGGGAGATCCGGCAGCAACACCGCCGTCTGCGGCTGCTGCTCTGATCGTTTTTCGAAAAAGGTAGATCGGAATGTCACCAGAACAACCGGTGTCACTGGTTGTGTTGTATGGTTGATTCGTTGCTTGTTATGATGTCACTGGTGTTTTGATTTGGTTGGTTTTGGATAAACAGGATCATGGAAAATTTTGTGGTTTTGTTTCGAGTTTGAAGCTTGATGATGGTGGAAGGTGGATGGTGGAGGGTGGTCGTTGACAGTGATTAGCGATGAAGATGCGGTGGTGTTCCTCAAAATCACAGATGCCATCGTTGTGAACGGGTTTAAGTTCAGTCTTCGGTTGTAGGTGGTAGCGAAGAAGATGAGAGTGTGCGTTTGAATCAGAGGCAGTGCCGGACATATATACCTGTTTTGGTGTGTCATTTCTTTGTTTCCTCTGTTAATCTAATCGCAAATTCGATTTTGATTGAAACGGATTTGGAATTTGATTTGTTGATGTTTCCAAAGAAATTTGCAGAGGTTTATCCCATTTTCAATTTTGGATTTGTTGTTAGTAGGGGTTTGGTTTGGTGAATCGGTGTAGGGGATGTTGAGATCGAAAAACGCCATTGTTGGTGGACTTAGGGTTGCAGGTTTGATGGTGGAGGGAAGAGTTGATTGCAGGTTCTGTAGGGTTGCAGGTTTGAAGGTGGAGGGAAGAGTTAATTAATTTGTTTTGTTTTTACATTAAGGGTAAATTGGTAATTTCAAACCCACCTAACAGAGAAAACAAACTGAAGTTAGACCCAGGGACTATCCGGGAACAAAAAATGAAAAGTTGGGGACTATTCAGGTAATTTTAGAAACTTGGGGACTATAGGTGAAAAAAGGCGAAACCACAGGGACTATCCGGGCATTTTTCTCTTTGTTTTAGGATATATCACTTTTTATTTCTTTAGTTTTATTTCTTTTTATTTGTTTAGTTTTATTTAATAGATTTAAACTGTTTTAGGATATATCACATTTTTTTAACGTCCAACATAAGAATCGCCGGGTACCCCGTACGCGACACCCATTGGCTGAAAGGTAGCCCGCGGCAGCCCAACCTGCACGCACGGAGCCCCTAGCCCACCATGCCACCAGTTCCGGGGAAAACCCGACCCTGCATCCGTCCAAGGGCACGACAATGCAGAGCCGGTAAAACCCGGGTGGATCAGGAATCGAACTCGAGACCATTCGGACAGGAATCTTTTCCTCATTTCCCCATAACCACTGAGCTATAAGCCCAGGGTTGGATATATCACATTTTATTTGTTTAGTTTAATTTAATACATTTAATTTGTTTAGTTTAATTACATTTAAATTAAATATTATTGAATTGATCAATGGGAACGGTTCTTTACGCTTCGAATAAGTCATATATGACGTGGTCTTGTGACTAATATTCTCCAATTATATAATTTTCTATATCTTACTTTCGGCATGCTCCATGCATTTGTCCATCGTATACAACATTAAACAAGTCTTATTTTATAAGCCTTTTGTAATTTGCGGGGCAATAAACCGAATATTTCTCTCTCATAACATGTATGTCTGTATAGAGGGTAAAATCGTAATTATATTTTAAGCTGGAGGCGAAATCATAATTTTAAACTAAGAGGAAAATCATAATTTTGAGCTGAGGGGAGGGGGGGATCATAATTTTATTTTGAACTGTGTGCAAAAACGTAATTTTGAGCTAATGGCAGAATCGTAATTTTAAGGTAGAGGGAAAACCAACATTTTATTTTTAACTAGGGGTAAAACCTTAATTTTAAACGAAGGGCGAAACCGTAATTTTAAACTGAGAACAAAATTAAAAATGAGTTTTTGAACCGAGGGCAAAAGCGTAATTTTGAGGTAGGGGCAAAATTATAATTTTATTTTTAGCTGGGGGCAAAAACGTATTTTTAAACGAAGGACGAAAGCGTAATTTTAAACTGGGAATAAAATTAAATTAAAAAAAGGTTGGTCCAATGGGGGAGTGTCAGGCACTGTCCCCCCCCCCCCCCCCAACTTACAAATATGTATATGTAGTATAACCAGTTGATGCCCCGCCCGCGTTGCGGGGCAATGGCCGAATAATTCTCAATCAATCTAAAACGATGATAAGACCGTATTTTTCGGCGCATGGCAAAACTGTAATTTTTCAGTACTAATGAGCAAGTGTTAGGCAGCTCCTTGACACGGGAAAAAATTAAATCGAGTCAACCAATTAAAAAAAAGTTTTATACTTTTGCAAAAAAAAAAAAAAACTAAAACGATGGGAAAAAAACGTAATTTTAAACTGAGAGCGAAATCATAATTTTTTTCAGGGATAAAATCGTAAATTAAATGGACCAATGGAGGAGTGTCAGGCATCTTACGGCATGACTGTAATTTTACACTGGATGCAAATTTGTAATTTAACCAGGGAAACAAAAAAACGGTGGAGAAAACGTAAATTTAAATTAAGGGCAAAATCGTAACTTGGTTGTGAGAAAAAAAAAAGCTAATGGCAAAAGTGTAAATTTAAACGGGGCAAAACCGTAATTTTGAACCGATGGCAAAATTGAAATTTTTAGCTGGGAGCAAAGGCATAAATTTACTTTTAAGTCGGGGAAAAAACATAACTTTGAACTGATGGCAAAATCCTAATTATATTGGAAAAAAAAACTAATGCAAAAGTGTAAATTTAAACGGGGCAAAGACGTAATTTTAAACCCAGGGAAAATTGAAATTTTTAGCTAGGAGCAAAAGCGTAAATTTGTTTTTAAGTGGGGGTAAAAACATAATTTTGAACTGCTGGCAAAATCGTAGTTTTAAAGCGGGATAAAAGCGTAAATTTGTTGGGCCAACGGGGGAGTGCTAGGCAGCTGCCTGACACTATTCCTCTGCCGCCCATGTAAGCCAATCAACGGGAATCTCTATTCTCGCCGACATTGAGTAAATTTAATTTAAGGGCAAAATCGTAAGTTGGTTGTGAGAAAAAAAAATTAATGGCAAAAGTGTAAATTTAAACGGGGCAAAACCGTAATTTTGAACCGATGGTAAAATTGAAATTTTTAGCTGGGAGCAAAGACATAAATTTACTTTTAAGTCGGGGAAAAACATAACTTTGAACTGATGGCAAAATCCTAATTATAATAGGAAAAAAACTAATGGGAAAACTGTAAATTTAAATGGGGCAAAGACGTAATTTTAAACCCAGAGAAAAATTAAAATTTTTAGCTAGGAGCAAAAGTGTAAATTTGTTTTTAAGTGGAGGTAAAAACATAATTTTGAACTGATGGTAAAATCGTAGTTTTAAAACGGGATAAAAACGTAAATTTGTTGGGCAAATAGGGGAGTGCCAGGCTGCCACCCATGTCAGCCAATCAACGGGAATCTTTGTTCCCGCCGACATTGTGTTTTGTAGTTGTTGAAAATATATATTACGTATATATATCGAAATGGTCATTATTTTTTAAAATAAATAGGCGGCCAAACTGCCAAAAAAAAAACCCCCCCAAAACTTATCATTACAGCTATAATATTGTGGGTAAGGCCAGTCGGGGCGCTACGTGGTGGCACGGTGATCACGTGTGGAACCTCGTGGAACACCGCCGCCACCCAACTTCACCACATGTGAACAATAAAACGCGTTGTAGCCATAACGCGTGAAAATGATGATGTTACCGTTGATATTCGAACGCCCTGTGACCGTTTGACGATGAGAAAATTTAGAAACAAATTAAACACTATATACATACCATCCACACAAATACATATTTCACCTACACAAATACATAATTTTATACCACTTTCTTGCATAAAAATGGAATTTCCAACCGATTCCTTTCCGCTAGACACAGATAGCTCTCCGTCTTCCGACGATGACACACTTGATTTTTTCGAGAAGGCGTATAACGAACTTGAAGGTTTGAGCCGCCCAAAGAAGAAAATGATGGACCGTGATCGTATACATGCCAACGAAGTGTTAATGGAAAAATATTTTGTGGAGAATCCGGTCTACAATGCCGAAACGTTTAGGGACCGGTTTCGTTTACCAAAATATTTATATTTAAAGATTGTAGGAGACATCGAAGCAAGCGGAGAATGGTTTCAAGAACGTTACGATGGGATGGGCAAATGAAGTTCACACCGATACAAAAATGCACATCCGCTATTCGCCAACTAGCGACAGGTAACCCTCCCGGTCAATTTGATGAATACTTAGCTATGTCAGAAAAAACTTCACATGAATGTTTGCATTTTTTTTGTAAGGTGATCATTAAATTGTATGCCAAAGAGTTTCTACGTAAACCGAAGACACGACATCGCACGTATTTACGCGTGCATGAGGCTAGATGGCATTTTCCAAGGATGCTCATTAGCATCGATCATATATATATCGAATAGAGAAATTGTCCAAAAGAATTGCGAGTGACGTATGTTAGGGGTGATGTCAAAAGACCAACCATCATACTTTAAGCGATGACGTCGAATGATTTATGATTTTGGCATTTATATTTTAAAACATTTCATTCAAATTACAATTCCAATTCCTTTAAAAAAATTACGAACCAAACAACCCCTTTATGTTTCTTTTAACATATTAGTTAAATCAAAAAATGACCGAGATCTTAAAAACACTATTCCTTTCCATCATCCTTTAATTAATAGATATAATATAATTTTGTTAATGTTTAATTTATTAGTTATCATCATACCCAATAAATCTCATCAATAGCAAAGCTAAGGTAGGGTCTGAGGAGGGTAAGATGTAAACAACCTTACCTTTACCTTATAAGAATAGAGAGACTGTTTCCAATGAGTCCCCGGTTATGATGATTGTAAATCTTACACAATTGATATAAAATCAAATCCTAGCTTAAATAATACAAAAGTTGTTAAGGTTATGTGTAGTGGGGTGCTATATGCCTTCATAAAGCCCCTATAAAGCCCCAAACACCATTACGAGGGGCTTTATGAGACAAAAAAAGTTGGGTGGCGCCATATATATAGCGCTGGTGATGGGGGTTGTTTTCAAAGTTTGGACCAATCAAAATAAAGAAAAGTTTTTATAATTAATTAATTAAAACGAAAATTAATAATTAGGTATTGATGGGTAGGGGCTTTATGACTACGGGCTCTAGTGATATAACGCCCCTGTGTGACGTGGCACGACACGTGTCGCATAACGCCCCACAAAGGGCTTTATGACTACGGATGACCTAATAGACAACTTTTCCATCACCTCTTTGTAGGTGGTGATTGTCTGATTGATGGTTACAAAATTGATTTTAAACTTTTAATTATGAATAAGTCTAGCATCACTATGGATAGTCGGTAGATGATTAAAAATCATTTTCGTATGGTTGGTGAATGTGATTGATTTTATTTCAATTTGAAAAATAATTTGTTAATCATAATATTAGAAATTTTCTTGAATAATAAGTAACGTTTCAAAAATCTGTAGGATATAACGATCTATTACATTCTGGAAAAATAAATGTAAATCATTATTGTTTGAAAATATAATACAAAACAGAAAACGTAGAAAATTAACGAGACTATAGAATATATACATGATTAAGAAGATTTAAGGATACGATTATTAGTTTACCGTTTGTTGGTCGACCGAAAATCTACTTGCGAATTGCAATATGCAATGGACACTAGGGTGAAATCTTCAAGTGCCATGCAACAAAAAAAATTCCACCGAGACAGAGGCAAATGCAAATTCCATATATAAATTAGCAAGTTATACGTGCATCATGAATTGTACATTGTGCTTTAGACATTTTTCAAAAAAAAAAGTTTATTTTTTTACTTTTAACCCAAAGGTTTTTACCTTTGGCAATTTTAACCCTACATAATTCGTTTTTTTAACTTTAACCCAAAACTTTTCATTATTTGCAATTTAACTTCACTACTTTTGTCACTTATACTTTTCGTCTTTCGCAAATTTTCGTTTTACGTATACTTCTAAATTTTTCGAGTTAATACAACGCAACGTGCATGTGTGGTTCAACGTTTTTACCTCTATTTTTTTTCCATGTTTGACAGGTTCGTCGTAACACGCATATCCTAGGTCGAGTCAGTGTTGGTGGTCGATGACAGTTGTGTGACATTAGTACTATTTGACACCGTTTTACGCACCGCCGCAACGCGGGGTGTGCTTTGGGGGGTTTTCAAAGAAAAAATGGTTATGCATATGGTTGACGTAACGTTGACTTTGGGGGTTTTCCCAAAAAATTGATTTTTTTTTACTTTTCACCCAAAAGTATCTCATAAATTACTTTTAACCCAAAACTATTTGTTTTTTTACTTTTAACCCAAAACTTTTTATATTTTGCAATCTATCCTCATAACTTTTTTTTACTTTCAACTTTGGTCCTTTATAGTTTTCATTTTCCGCAAAATTTTCGCTTTATGCTTGGTTCTAAATTTTGTGACTTAACACATCGCAACGTGCGTCTTTGATTTAACGTTTTTACGTTTCGTTCTAAATTTTGCGAGTTAGCACGACGCAACATGTGTGTGGATGTGAACGTTTTTACATCGTCTATTTTTTCCCGTTTGACAGGTTTAACATAACGTGCGGGTCCTAAATCGACTTAGTTATAACTAAAGAATCCCCGCCGCATTGCGGCGGGTCGCAATCCTAGTTAAAATCAAATACCAACAGATAATAGTGTTTTCGGTCTTGTTTTAGGCCGATTACAGCTTGGTTGGTCGTAACCAAGTGTTGGGTTTTGGTACACATGATGGTAGGTCGATTTTACAACCAAACCGTATATAGTAAGTTTATTATATAAGATGGTAGATCGGTCTTTTTATCACGTTAATAAGCTTACACACAACCTAAAAACTAATTATTTTTGTCTCGGGACCTAACTCTTCATGCTAAAATTAGTTTACTTTTGTCAAATACTTACTATTTACTAACCTTATTTTTTATTGCTAAGATAGTGATTCAAGATACAAAAAATAATTAAAAAAAAAATGGAACGGATGATATATGGTTAAACATAACCTTAACGAGATTAACAAAGGCCACAATTAATTTTAGTTTTTATATTTTTAACTCACAGCCTTATTATAATATAGGGGCAATTACCTCTTTTATATTATTTATATCGTGTGACACTTCATACATTATGAGTTGATTAACATCAAGTATGATTTAGAATTGTATCTCAACTAACATTTTGTCTTTAGACTAGTTAGATGCCCGTCCGCGTTGCGGGACGGTCGCCGAATAATTCTCAACAAATTAAAAAAATAGTACTATACTTTTGGTAGAAAGAAAAACTCAAACGATGACAAGACCGTAATTTTGAGCGAGTGTAAAATCTTAATTTTTAGGTAGGGAAAAATCATAATTTTATTTTGAACTGTGGGAAAAACGTATTTTTTAACTGAGGGTAAAAGCGTAATTTTGAACCGAGAGGAAAATCGTAATTTTGAGCTGGGGGCGAAAGCATATTTTTAGTTAGAACTGGGGGCAAAAACGTAATTTTAAACTGAGGGCAAAACCGTAATTTTAAAGTGGGTATAAAATATTAAGCTGGTATAAAATCGTAAATTTTAGCTGGGGGGAAAATGTATTGTTATTTTTAACTGGGGCGAAAACGTAATTTTGGCTAAGGGTAAAGTCGTTATTTTTTAACCAAGGGCATAAGCGTAAATTTGAGCTGGGGGTAAATGGGGTAATTACAATTTAAATTTGGGGTGAGAACGTAAATTTTTAACTGACGGCAAAACCGTAATTTTAAATTGGGTATAAAATAATAAACTGTTTGATCAAATAAGAATTAGTCGCCGCCAATTTGAACCAATGACAGGAAAACACTATTCCCTGCCACTTGTTCACGCTCATATGTTTTGTAGATATAGGAAATGTTCATAAATTATTGCTTTCAACTACAAACAATTTGATCTTTTCGGTTATAAAGTCTATAGTTAATTTGGCTAACCATCGTTTTTCTATGCTTATTTTAACTTATAAAGTCTATATTTATTTGGCTAACCATCGTTTTTCAATGCTTATTTTAACTTATGCACATTCAAATATGCAATATATATCAACTTATACTCATAAATACATAAATACATCGAAATAATAATCAGTTTTTGTAATATATTATAATATATATAAAAATAAAATATATTATAAATAAAATAATCCAAGCTAAACTGAGCCAATCTGGCTCCTTACGAGCCGAGCTAGACTCACTTTCTAAGGCTGGTGGGTATGGAGTGCCTCATCCCCAAGAGGATGGGCCGCCACGTCACCGCCACGTAGAAAGGGCTTGAAGGGGATGAACCTAGGGGGTGGGGGATGAACCCCTTTATATATATATATATGTATGTATGTATGTATGTATAGATGTGTGTATGTGAGGAGAAAGGAATGAGGCCCGTCAACATCGGCTGGTGGGAGTCGAAAAGGACGAGCCGGAGGAGTGGGGGGCGGTGTGGGGCTCCGTCTGGTCTAACCGAACCATATCGAGCGACCTTATCCGGGCTAAATCCAAACCAGCTCGAGTCGCGAGATTTTTGGACAACCCTCCATACAACCGAGTCACATAAACTATAATTAAAATTAAAAATAATTATAAAAATGATAATAAAATAATCTTAATTAGCGCGTGAAGCGAAAAAGAAAAAAAAAAAAAACCTGAAATAACTAAAGCTCCATGGACTCCATACTCATCAATCGCCACCACTGCACAGATTCTCACTTTAACCACGGTGGCCAAAGCCAACAACCCTATTTCTATCCCTATGGCGAAGAAGAAAACCCTAGCTCCATCACTTTTCTTCTTCTTCGTCTTCTTCAAATCCATCTCCGGCACCGACGACTGCACTCCGGCCTCCTGCACAGCTACCGGCCCTCAGGTCCGCTTCCCGTTCCGTCTCCGTCACCGGCAACCGGATGGATGCGGTTACTCCGGTTTCGATCTATCCTGTAACAAAAAAAATCAAACAGTTCTTCACCTTCCGTCTTCTAGATCATTCATCGTCAAAAGTATTTCCTACGCTTCACAGGTTACTTTTCATACTTCAATCTATCTATCTATCTAGTTTTTTTTTTTTTTTAAGTTCATTAGACCTAGATTCGAATACGAACTAACGATTCACAGGTTTTGATAACTCAATCTATCTAGTTTTTTTTTTATATATTAGATGTAAATACGAAAACGAACTAATGATTCACAGGTTTTGATAACTCAATCTATCTAGTTTTTTTTAGTTCATTTGACCTAAATTCGAATACGAACTAACGATTTACAGGTTTTGATAACTCAATGTAATTAGTTATTATTATTATTATTATTATTATTTTTTAATTTGAGTTCATTAGACCTAATTTTGAATACGAGCTAACGATTCGCAGGTTTTGATAATTCATTCTGTCTAGTTATTATTATTTTTGTTTAATTTCAGTTTATTTGACCTAAATTTGGAAGATAAGATCTAGTAACGAACTAACGAGCTAACGATTTACAGATGATCAACATAGATCCAGATTTCTGTTCACCGCACGGACTCACCGGTTTAAATTTAACTGACACACCGTTCGATTTCAGTATGGTAGAGAGATACACTTTCTACAACTGCTCGTTGCAGAATATAGGTTTTACGTTCCAGAGTGTGCCGATGCTTCCGTTTCCCTGCTTAGGAAGTGCGAATCACTCGGTGTTTGCTGTGCGGACGGTGTGGATTCCGTTTGGAGATATTCCGGCGAGTTGCGAGGATATAACGACGATCTCGGTGCCGACGAGGCGGTTTGTTGATTTCAGGAATGAGTTGACGTTGATGTGGTTTAAGCCGTTTTGTAGACCGTGTGAACTTGATGGGAGAACTTGTGGATTGAAGGGTGATGAAGAGACTGTTTGCTTTGGTTCTTCTTCTCATGGTGAGTTTTTGTTACTGTAGATGTTTTTATGCATAAGGTACTACTGTTAAAGCTATATTGCTTCTTGTTGAATATAGATGAATTAGTTAAGCGGTCAATTCGTACGCGATTTACACCTAAAAGTTGTTTGGTAATGAATTGTATTGGCCAACAAATGGAAATTGCTAAATTAGCATGATAAAACAGCATTATTTACTATACGTGGATTGGTCGTTTGTCCCAATTGAATGTCTTTTTGTTCTAAAATAATTAGGCATTATGGCATATTTTGGGCAATCAATATATATGTCAATTTGGTATTTCAATACCTTATAGATCAACTATAGTATTGTACAATCGTTCCTTTAATGAATGATGAAAGATGAATGATCATCAATTTATACTTTGCTCAAGCACCATATAGACAGTGGCGGAGCTTGAACGAAAACTCAGTGGAGGTCGGACTCTCAAAATCCATATTAGTGTGGGCCGGACTTTTAGATATCCAACATTTTACACTAAAAAATCGGAAGTTTTCGGTAAATTAACATTATGAGCGAAAAATCGGTGGGGGTCAGGGCACCCTCCGGCCACAATAAAGCTTCGCCTGTGCGTATAGAATATCTTTACAAATAAACTCAAAACTAGCTATATGCCTATATGTGACGAAACTTCATTAGAGTAAATTTTTACACATAATTAGTGACTGAAATGCTTAACATAACCTATTAAATAAATTACTTTTACGTAATCCGTTTTAAACATCGGCGGCACACACATTTATTATCTTTTGTACCGGTTGTTTCCCAAATAGCAATAATATGTTTTTGTTTAGGCATTTGCTTGTATGATCTTATATGGAAGTAGGCCTTTACTTTTCATTCTTGTTGTTATGCCCACTAAAATTAAGTTCGTTTGTCAAATATTCTATCTTGGTGCTTGTCTGTAATCTGTATGCTATTGCAACAAGTAATTATCAGTAATGATTCGAGGTAATCTACCTATCAGAATTCTTTAAGATATTTTTGAATAGGAATATAAACTTCCAGCTATAGAGTTAAGACAGAGGGAATATAAGCTAATAAAGGATATAACACACATTTGATGTGTGTGTGTTTAGTCACTTTGTTTCCTTTTGTGTTTTTCTTTTTCAATTTTATCCAACTGACCCGTAAGAGGTACAACATTATCCAAGGACCAAATTAACACTGTTCATAAGTAAACGGGTCGAAAGTACCAACTGTACTTATTTAGTTGATATTTTCTTTCTTATAGGTATTCCGAGGAGTGCCAAATATGGGCTAAGCATAGGAATTGGTGTACCTGCACTTGTATGCATCATCGGGCTCGTATGCTACGCGTGCAAGGCAAGGAGCTATAACCACAGTCAACGTCATAACATTGACCTTTTTTCTATAGCAATCACTCCACAACCACCTTCAACAACCGGCCTTGATGGGCCCACAATAGAGTCCTACCCAAAAACTATATTGGGAGAGAGTTGTAGATTACCCAAAGTTGACGATGGCACCTGCGCGATATGCCTTTCAGATTACCAGCCCAAAGAGGCAGTAAGGAGCATCCCGGAGTGTAATCACTATTTTCATGCGGATTGTATAGACGAGTGGCTCAAATTAAATGCTACTTGTCCCGTGTGCCGGAAGTCACCTGAAAGTTCATCTCTCGTTACGCCATGCTCTTCCATGTCATCGAATTCATCACAAACGACCAATGAAGGGTAGAGTTTTGATACGATTTGTGTATATAATAACGTATATGAACAAAAGTTTTTATGTTGTAGGGTGTAGGAATGAGTATGACCCCGTCTGGGGGTTCGATAGGATTTCGATATCTTTTGAGATTTGAATGTTGTATAATAATTTACACGAAAACATGGTTTGAGTATGCATGTTTGAGCAAACCCAAAAAGTTTCTGATGTAAACGTTTGAGCTTTAGTCGACCGTCGTAAACTAAAACTGAACCTCACGTCTTTATAATGATGTAAATCTGAACATCAAGTTAGGTTGAACAATTGAATTAATGGTGTATCGATTAGTTTTGTTTAAACTTAACATCTTCGACTCCTCATCAGTGATACCGCTCGTGGCTGACGTGGCCATCTGTCCATGTTGGAGGAAAAGTCCATGGGTGGTGTTTGTGGATGTTTGTTCGTCTTCACGGATGGGTTGATGAGCTTCCGGTCAGCGGATCTATTTAAAGTTCGCAACAACTGTATATATGAAAGGGGTTTAAACGTTGTTATTTAAATAAATCTAACGATAAAAAAATAAAAGTAAAAAACGTATGATAATATGGAATTGTAAGGATGTTTATGAAGGATGTGACACTCGAGTGAAAATAAACGTTCCTTTTGCAGGTGTTAAAGCATTCAAAACATGTGATAGTTGATACGTGGCATGGTCTGGAATCACAAACCACCCCTTACAGATCTTAGATGCGTTATGTTTGTGGAGTCAGATGTTTTGGTCCTTGTTTGCGAACAACATCCAGATCGATGGGTGGGAAAGATGTTTTTTAGTGAAGTTTGAAATCTAATACGACATAAGATTCATATGAACCAACATTGTGCTTTTGAGTGTATATGAGAGGGTATTTTTCTTCAAACTGTAAAACTAAAAGGACTAAATTTGTACATTTAAAAAGTTATAAACCTAAGAATATATTCTCCAAAACCCTTGTTTAGCCTCACAGCCTCTCCTCCTACAACCCCCACTTACCGATCTCCGTCGTCGGCTACCGGCAAAGATCGTTGACAACCATAAACGGTACACGTTTTCACTCTTACTGTAACTGCTTGCATAAGTCTTTATTTTCGTTTTTTATTTCAAGAATTTACGTATTATTAATTATCTGATGAAATTATTAGGATTATTATTATTTTTCATGAATCAGTTTTGTGGTAAGATTAGTTGTTAAAGGGATTTAATAATTTAGTTTTGTGAATACATGAGGATTTACATGTAAAATGAACCCTAATTTGTTTGTTTGACCCAAAATATCAGATAATCATAATTAGTTTCACTAGACTCAAACTGTAGAAACTAATCAATTTCAATTTTGATGTTTAATTATTTGAATTTTGAATAACAATGTTATGATCCAACAACCTTGTAACCAAATAAATGCTTATTGTTTTTTTTTTTTTTTTTTATTATTGAAAGTAATATAATTGATTGTCAAAAGTGAGAACTGGAATCTTATTGAGATGTTTATGGATAACGTAGAGCGTATGGCGGGAGGGAAAATTAAGAAGGAGAAGCCGTCGCGTGGAGCTGCTGCGGGCTCTTCGAATCACTATCAAGGAGGTATACAGTTCCACAAGTCAAAGGGTCAACATATCTTGAAGAACCCTTTACTTGTTGATTCGATTATCCAGAAAGCTGGGATCAACAGCACGGATGTGATTCTTGAAATTGGTCCTGGTACGGGTAATCTTACCAAGAAACTTTTAGAAGCTGGGAAATCTGTTGTTGCGGTTGAGCTTGACCCGCGTATGGTTCTCGAGTTGCAGCGTCGGTTTCAAGGCACTCCATATTCCAATCGACTCAAGGCAAGTTTTTCTTCTTCTTTTGAATTGGTATCTTTTCAAGTGTCTTAACACTGCATTACGTTCGTTTTAGTAATTTACTTCAGCTGTATGATTGGTTACTGATAAAATTATCCAATACAAAGTCGATCATTCTTATCTTTACTAATAAAAATCTTTAATTTGGTCTGTTTTTAGGATAAAATGTTCATTTTTTTTCTCTGAGGTTTGACCAGGTTTGCGACTTTTGTCCAAAGGTTTGTTTTTCTGCATCTGAATCCAAAAGGTTTGAAATCTTGCTATTTTCATCCAGCTCGTAAACTTCATTTGTTTTTCTTCGTTAAGTTAGGGGTATTTTTGTCTTTTTCATTTAGTAAGGGTGTTTTGAATACTTGTAAATTATGCTAAATGCTTGTATATAAAGTGAAAGAGACTGAATTGCCCTTCAAGTTAACAAAAAAGATGAAAATACCCCTGACTTAACAGAGAAAAATGGATGGAGTTAACGAGCCGGATGAAAATGGCAACATTTCAAACCTTTTGGATTCATATGCGGAAAAACAAACCTTTGGACGAAAATCGCAAAACTGACCAAACCTCACGGACGAAAATGACATTTTACTCTTTTTTTAAATTATAATATATAACTAATTAATTTTTTTACCGTTGACATTGTATGTAGGTTATTCAAGGAGATGTGCTCAAATGTGATCTTCCATACTTCGACATTTGTGTCGCCAACATCCCGTACCAAATATCATCTCCACTCACCTTTAAATTATTAAATCACCGCCCTGTATTTAGATGTGCGGTAATAATGTTTCAAAGGGAATTCGCCATGAGATTAGTGGCCCAACCCGGTGACACACTCTACTGCCGTCTGTCGGTGAACACCCAACTTCTAGCCCGTGTTTCCCACTTACTAAAAGTCGGAAAAAACAACTTCAGACCGCCACCAAAGGTCGACTCATCCGTAGTCCGAATCGAGCCAAGAAAGCCCGCCCCATCAGTCAACTTTAAAGAATGGGACGGTTTGGTCAGGATCTGTTTCACTAGAAAGAACAAAACTATTGGTGCAATATTTAAGCAAAAACGTGTACTTTCAATATTGGAGAAGAACTACAAAACTCTACAAGCGTTGCAGGTTTCTCAGGGAGACGGTGATCAAATGGCTACCGATGCATCTGTTCTTGGAGACGGTGGTAAGTTGACTATGGAGACTGATGATGAAAACGATGATGTTGATGGTGATGATGATATGGAAATGGATGATGGCGAGTCAAAGGGGTCGGAGTTTAAAGAAAAAGTTTTGGGTGTGTTGAAACAGGGGAAATACGAAGATAAGAGATCGTCGAAGCTTGCACAAGCCGATTTTATGCATTTGCTATCGTTGTTCAACCAAGCGGGTATACATTTTTCTTGAATGAGCTGCAAGTTTTTTTTATATATGTATTCTTTTAGCGATAACTTTATGTCTATGTTATATGTTTTTTCATATAATAGTTTGTTCTTTTAGCCGGGACGTTTAAATACAACATAGTGAGGTCTAATGGGATATGAATTTTAACTGAAAAATGGTGGTGTTTGGATGTGTTAAATTCAACTATGATCTTGGTTGATGAGAGTGTTTGGTTATCTATTTAAGCATTTGTTAATGTATGCAATTTTCACACTTATTTTTTCTTCTAAAGAAGTTGTATAGCCTAAAAGCCCTAATCGGTATAAACAGGTCAACCTGTGAACTCGTCAGTTAAATGTGTTTGTAAGTTCGACCCAAAACTGGCGTATACTCGTTTAGATTAAAATCAAACCCTTGTGTGTTGTGCTCTCATTTCGTATTTGAAATTCACACCCGTATGGCTAAGGTTTGCAAGCCCTCAAAAGGTGTACCCGAGTCCCTCTCCCAACTGCCCATCTTTCGAAAAAACGGCCCACTAGAAATTCTTCTGTGAGTAGAGGCCTAGAGGGTGTACAAATCCATCTTTTATTCGTGAAAAAAAACAGTTTGGGCTATAAACCAAACTGGGTTGGTGAGCAAAAAATAAAAATCGGTTTGTAAACAACCGGTTCGAGTTATAAACCGGTTTAGGAGGGAAAATGTTCGAACCTATCAAATCGATTAGGATTTGGTTTAAACAGGTTTGGGACCGAAAAACGGGTTTTTTGACATTTTTTTCAAATCGGGTCAGGTCCAAGCCGGTTTCAGGGAATGAGACTATGAACTGGTGATCGGATGCAAACCGGTTTTTTGATGACATGGGTTGGGTTAACTGATTTGGCAGCCCAAGTCGGTTTTTTATACACCTCTACTTGTGAGCAACTAGTAAAACATAAATAAAAAAGAAAGTTCATGTTCATCCAACTTGCAGTTATAATGTTATATAGGGTGAGAGTTTGCTACAAAGTCCATTTTTTCTACAAAGTGTAAAAGGTTAATAAAACACCATTATGTCAACTATAAAACACACTCAGTGTATTCCTCATTGACTGTCGACTTGTTTGCTATCCAAGTTCAGCCCAATGAGATTTAGATGAGACCCAAATAAGCTTTACCGTAAATTTGCAATTCAATCTAAGTGTATTCCTCATAAACTCAAGAACTGCTTTTATAAACTTTCATGGGTGAAACCAGGAGGGGACAAGATGGTTCGCTAACCTCTTGGTCACAGAAATTTGTTATTTTAAATATATAAAATCTCAGTGTTTTCAAGAAAAACATGATTTTGACCCTTTAATTATAGCGAGTAATGAAGAGTAAATTACAAGTTTTGTCCTTTATGTATGTCCCAAATTACAGGCGCTGTCCTTTGTCTTTAAAATTGATGAGTTTTGTCCTTAATGTTTGCAAATCTTGCACGTTATGTCCTTTAGGCCAAACCCAGTTAGATTTTTTTTTGTTAAAACTGGTCATCCAAGGGTATTTTAGTCTTTTTACCCCATTTATTTAATGGTATTTAAAAAATAAAACAAAATAACTTAAAATATTATTATTATTTTAACTATATATATAACCTCCATCACCACCACCCTTCACCGCCACCAGCACCCTCCACCAGCACCCTCCACCGCCACCTGCACTGCTACTTGCATCAAAACCCCCCAAAAATCAAAAACCTAAATTCCAAAATCCAAATCAAAAACCCCCAAAAATCCCAAAACCAAAAATATAAAAAAACCCGAACAAGCATTGATGATCAAGATAAACCTGCAACAAAAACCCCCATTTTCCATCTTTCCCTCCTCCTCTCTAAACCCTGGTCATCGACGCAGCGGGAGATCAGAGGGAACAGAGAAAGAGAGAGAGAGAGAGAGAGAGAGAGAGAGAGAAGACGGAGAAGGGTAGTGTCGTCTGCAGCGGCGGCGGTGATTGTGGCGGTGATGATGATAAACTGATGATGATGACGGATAACCGACGGTGGTGGTGTGTCTCCGACGAGCTCCGGTTAGTGAGTCGGGTGTGTTATTTTTATTTCTTTTACTCAGATCCGACGGTGGTGGTGTGTCTCCGACGAGCTCCGTTAGATTTGGTGGTGGTGATTATGGCAGTGATGTTGGTGGAGGTGGAGTTGAAGGGGATGGCGGCGGTTGTGGTGGGGAGTGGTGACAGTGGCTGTGAAGGTGGAGGTGAAGGGTATGGCGGCGGTTGTGGTGGGGAGTGGTGACAGTGGCTGTGAAGGTGGAGGTGAAGGTGAAGGGTATGGCGGCGGTGGTGGTGCATCTCCTCCGCAGATGGAGAGAGAAGAGAGCGAGAAAGAGTGAGGGAGGAAGAGAGAGAGTGCAGTGGTTTTAATTTAATATATTTTCTATTTTTACAAAATAGTCCCAATCTATATATTAGTTACACAATAGCCTCTTAAATGGTGAAATTACAATAGTACCCTCATGTGCCTTGCACATGATCAGTTTTAACCAAAAAATCTAACTGGGTTTGGCCTAAAGGACATAACGTGCAAGATTTGCAAACATTAAAGACAAAACTCATCAATTTTAAAGACAAAGGACAGCGCCTGCAATTTAGGACATACATAAAGGACAAAACTTGTAATTTACTCGTAATGAAAGAACCTTAGAACTCTGATTTAGAAATTTTGGTTTCACAAACTAACTTCTTAGCATTTTCTTTTGATCCTCACATCACCAAACTGCTCCGTTAATTAATTTCATCTTACTAATTCAGCGTCATCTATTATTTTCATGAACTTTTCAAACTTATTAATTTTTCCATGTATTTGCTTTTCAAATAAGTATCATCTACATGACTACATTTAACCTCATTTTTGCTTTCTCGATAAAGGATCTCTTGGATTTTCATACGATAATCAGTGGGTCGGATAAGAAGAAATCGGCGGTTCAAGGCATCATGAGGATTGCGTGTTGGTGTTTGTGGAAAGCTAGAAACAATTTGGTTTTTACTAATAAACTTGTTAGAATTGATAGTTTAGTTAGTGAGATCAAGGCTTTGGGGTATTTTTGGTTCTCGAATAGGTCCAAACATAAAGGGATAGAATGGGATGATTGGGTTTCTTTTGTAAATATGTAATTTTTTTTTGGTTGTAGTTGTTTTGGTCGGCCCGGTTTGGGTCGGCTGTTTGTGAATGAAGTTTACTTTTCAAAAAAAAAAATTAACCTCATTTTTACCATCAATTTTTTCAACGGACCTTTATTATGAACTTTATTATATAATTCCATCTTACTAATTCAGCATCATCATTAATTTCATGAACTTTTCAAACTTATTAATTTTCCACGTATTTGCTTTTCAAATAAGTATCATCTACATATAACCTCATTTTTAACATCATTTTTTCAACGGACCTTTATTATGAACTTTATTATATAATTCCATCTTACTAATTCCGCCTCATCATTAATTTCATGAACTTTTCAAACTTATTAATTTTCCACGTATTTGCTTTTCAAATAAGTATCATCTACATATAACCTCATTTTTACCATCATTTTTTCAACGGACCTTTATTATGAACTTTATTATATAATTCCATCTTACTAATTCCGCCTCATCATTAATTTCATGAACTTTTCAAACTTATTAATTTTCCACGTATTTGCTTTTCAAATAAGTATCATCTACATATAACCTCATTTTTACCATCATTTTTTCAACGGACCTTTATTATGAACTTTATTATATAATTCCATCTTACTAATTCCGCCTCATCATTAATTTCATGAACTTTTCAAACTTATTAATTTTCCACGTATTTGCTTTTCAAATAAGTATCATCTACATATAACCTCATTTTTACCATCATTTTTTCAACGGACCTTTATTATGAACTTTATTATATAATTCCATCTTACTAATTCCGCCTCATCATTAATTTCATGAACTTTTCAAACTTATTAATTTTCCACGTATTTGCTTTTCAAATAAGTATCATCTACATATAACCTCATTTTTACCATCATTTTTTCAACGGACCTTTATTATGAACTTTATTATATAATTCCATCTTACTAATTCCGCCTCATCATTAATTTCATGAACTTTTCAAACTTATTAATTTTCCACGTATTTGCTTTTCAAATAAGTATCATCTACATATAACCTCATTTTTACCATCATTTTTTCAACGGACCTTTATTATGAACTTTATTATATAATTCCATCTTACTAATTCCGCCTCATCATTAATTTCATGAACTTTTCAAACTTATTAATTTTCCACGTATTTGCTTTTCAAATAAGTATCATCTACATATAACCTCATTTTTACCATCATTTTTTCAACGGACCTTTATTATGAACTTTATTATATAATTCCATCTTACTAATTCCGCCTCATTCATTAATTTCATGAATTTCTCAAACTTATTAATCTTTCCACGCATTTGCTTTTCAAATAAGTATCATCTACATTTAACCTCATTTTTAACATCATTTTTTTTCAACGGACCTTTATTAAAAACTTTATTGTATTTACTCTGTTTTAATAATATATAAGTTTATCGTTCAAGCCAAACTCTTCAACCTATAAAATACGAAAAACTAATATGCAAATAAGTGTATATAAAATGTATCGATCACTAATATACAAAAAAAAAAAAAAAAACTTGGTATTATAAGTAATTTTAAAATTATTTTATTGTTAATAATAAAATTATCCAAATATGTTACACTATTCTATAAATTGATTGAAAAAAAAACCTACAATATTCGTGGACGCATATTAGTTGTATGGACCATTCATTCATGATGCTTAGGTGAGATAGCTATTTACCTCACAATTGCGATTGCGTACATATGGACCATTCACGTAGCCCTTCTAACCATACCGCAAACTAACCTTATCCAAACAATATGCTTTATTAAAGCTACGACCAATCAATATCATGACATCAAATTTAACCAAAAAATAGGTTTCAATAAAAGTAGATAAACAAGAATATATAACAACTCATGTAATGTCTAGTTACCATCACACATCGGTACCAACCCCACTTAAAGAATGTATTGATTTGTTAAAATATATATATACACACATATAGTTTTTTCTCACATTATACAACTGGTTAAAACGGACTACTAATTGTTAACTTAAAACAAGTTTAAATACGTTATCGTTACCCATTACCATTGTTTGTCTTCTACCACCTCTAGTGTCGCTAGGGTTGTCCTTGAGAATCCCTTAGAATTCAGGGGCCCTGAGCGAGTAGAAAAATAGGCCCCTAAAATATAATGGCAACTCTTGAAATTCACAGCCCTCCCTACTTCGTTGAATCATTGAGTTTAAAGTTCATCTCGCTTTAAGCCTACAAACGTACAATCGCAACCCTTCTCATTATCGATCGTCCATTTATCAAGCCTCTTCTTCCCGCTTCAAATCGTAAGTCGGCTTTTTTTTTTGTTTCCGCCACTTGCCGCTTTTATTTAATTGGGTTTAAAAGTGTTATTCAAAACAATTATGGGTTTAACAAACTTAAGTTATTGGGTTTAACAGACAAATGGAGTTTTTTAAATTAATTATATACTTCTAACAAATAAAAATTATACATATATAAAATATATATATTCTTTTAAAAGAAATTGGGCCCCCAAAGATAGTGGGCCCTGGGCCGACCATGACCGTCGCCCTCACCGACACCAACGTTCTAATGGTTGCCTCAACCATTGTCACTGCCATTGTTGTCGCTTCCACCACCTCAACCTTCCACGACCACCCCCAGCACCCCTTGTTTTCATCACGACACCACCACAACACCGCCGCCGGCCCACCGCCGCTTCCACTGTCGTCCCCACCACTTCTACCATCTCCATTCTCCACTATTCGCGACTAGCCATCATAAAAATGTATAGTATGCAAACCATTGTTACCACCACTTTTGTCATCGAACTTATTTTGTTTAGAACTCGTATTACCTTGAACCTATTATGATTTGAACTTTTTTTAAGCCGTTGTCTGACACAACCCATTTACCAGACTTAATCACACAACTTAGATGCATCCGTGTGTAAAAAGATTAATTAAAAATATTCCTTTCACATAATATATCATTCATATCAATCTTAGAAGCACTTAACAAATGTGATGTCAAAAAGACATGATCACAAATTAAGTGCATCCATGAGTAAACATTAAGTGCATCCATGAGTAAACAAAATACTCCTTTTACATAAAATCTTTCATTATAAGCTTAGCACTTAGCAACACTTGAGATGTGTTGTTAACTTGTTAGCACACTCACAACAATTCATTGATAATTCACGGATCTATCGAGTTCAATCTATGCAAGGTCAGGTAAAGATTTTTGAGGGTTTTGTTACGTCCTCATCGATTTTTTATCGGTGGAAGTGTGTTTTCTAGATGATTTACACGTATAATAGCTAAACATCCGTGTTTTATATATATATATATATATATATATATATATATATATATATATATATATATATATATATATATTGGCTTAATTGATTTTGTTTGCTTGGTTTGAACTTTTCTCAACCCAACCCAAGAAAACCTGAATTTAGATTTTTAGTTTCTTTTTTATTAGTTTGGTTTCAATGGGTGAAATTTGAATATAATAGATTAAAACAAATGTTTAAGATAAAGAAACACGAAATCAATAAACAAATCTGAACAAGATAAGGAAAATACGGAAGCAACAAATATTATTATTATTTTTTCAAATATGTGTTAGCATCGTTGGGATTTATTTACAGAAATAAAATATTTGAAATCAAACTATTTCCTTCATTGTTGTTCTAAACCTATATATAATTTTACTAGGTTATAACCCGTGGTACCCACGGGTCGCTCTAGTTTTAAGGATATTAATATTTTATTAATTTTATTACAATGGTCCGTTTTATAATATTTGTGGGGATATATATAATATGATTCAATGTTAAACGTATAATACTATGAAGAAAAATAGATATATATTATTTAGATTATAACTCATAACCAAGTCGCATTGATTTCAATATGAGAAAAAACCGCAAACAATACTTTTAATATTGATTTGAACGACACTGTTACTTGTCATCATCGTAAACTTGATAGACAGTACGTTGACCATTCTCAATTATCACCACCTCCTCAGAGACGTTTGCATTTGTCTGACTTAATTGTTGATCGTCAAACGTATAGAGTTCAATTAGTTGACGCGGCCACAATTCCAGCAAAACAGACGAAGTAATAAAGGAACCTTGTTCTTGTAGCATTTCCTAAAAAAATAGATTATAGAAATATGAAATTAATAGCAAAAAAAGTTGTTAACAAAACTAATATAATTGTCAAGTAAAGAGTATAAAACAATAAAATATTACCAGATAGTCTTCAACACAACAACCACGTTTGAAAGCAAATTCAGAAGATGACATGCCATCACGCCATTGTTTAGATACCAACTTGATTCGATGTATTGATTTGGTATCAATCTTGATTAAAATATGGAAAAGTATCAGTTCAAAAGGAAGATCAACCATTGTATGAAATGGTATTTGCATGAGTGATTTATAAGAATGGTCTATGGTGTATTATATAATAATCACGATATCAAATATGGAATTGATTATTTAACAATAATTTTGAAAATTATAAAATTTAATTGTCATATAAAGGTTTTTCAAAAATTCAATGTTAATGGTATATTATCTTTGAAATATTTGTTCAAACTTATTGCAAATATTGGATTTTTTGAAAATGTTGAACCATGTTAATCTTAGCAATAATATAAATATGTGATTTCTATATTTGAAATAGTTGTCAAATGAATAATTCGGTTTTAGTTATTAGGTTAGTTTTATTCATTATTTAGACAAATATATCGATAAAAATTTCGGTTGAATTAAAATTTATTTAACAGTTCTTAAGATAAATTTGGAAAATTTTCAAATGTAAATTAACGATTTTCTTGGTTAGAAAATTCCTTAAATAACAAATCAATTCATAAAAATAAAATCTCATTTCCATTCATAAACTAAAAATTTCGGTTGACTTAAATAATTATGCTTGTTCAATAAACCCAAAATTCCGGCAAAAATATGAACTTCAATTAGACAGATGCATAAATAAATTTGAATTATAATAAAAACCATAAAAAGAATCAACACTGACATTTATAATCGAATTACCATTTTTGAATTAGAAATCGGTTTTTTGGTTTATTCAATTAGGCCCAAGTTAATCTATTATATAAAGGATATACATAGCATCTTCAATTATAGGTTTCAAGTTTTTCATAATGGTTTATATTCCTTTCGATATTACACTGTTTGAAATTTTAATTAGGCTCAATGGTAGATCCATTGATCAGTACAAATGTGTGTGTAGACAATGGAATGAAGGGTTATCATCATGGTCGTTTGAGTGGTTACACGTCAACTATCCTGAAGAATATATGGTAATATATTATAGTTGTCTTTTACTTACATTCAAAATTTAAATTACTTTTATCAACATTGTTCCTTTTTACTTCAAAATTATTTGCAATTTATGGACGCATGAAAGTCTCTGGGAGGATTGCCCATTGCTATATAAAGAGGTTTATAAACACACCCTTAAATCTTTTTTACAATAAAGAGGTTTAAATTACAATAAAAGCAACAATAATATACGGGTTCAGTAGTCATCAACACACCCTTAAATCTTTTTATGAATATGTGTGTTGAGAAATGATATGTTTTTTATTTTTTGAAAAAAAATACATTTAAACACGAACCTTGAAATAAAAGAAACGTTCCGTTACTTATGTAGATATTAAATTACATTAAATTGAAAAATGTAGCTCCCAATCATGAATTTCTCAACTGATTCGTGTACATGTAAAAATTATTCTAAGGTTCTTAATACACGATATTTTTCTAAGCAAAATAAAGATACTTTGGATGTGGATCACCCTTGATAAACTCATATAAACTCAACTTCAACGTTTTAAATTACATTAATCATACAAGTATCAATAAAAGTAATGCAAAAAAAAAAAAAAAACCCCACACTTTTGAAGACATGGTGTAAGCAACGCTGATGCGTGTGAAGTGTTATATATATTAGGTGTATATTTTAAGCCCCTTTAACACTTATTTTAGCCAAGTTTTAAATTTATAAAACACGATATTTTACTAACACTAAACACACATATGGGCAAGTGCACCCATCGTGAGCGTAGTATAGTGTTGGCAAGATACCGAGGTCGTCCAAGGACACAAGAGCTTTTAGTACCGGTTTATCCTCAACGTCTAATCAAAATAAAAAGTTTAGAAAAATGTTTTAAACTAAGAAAAATAAAAACTAACTAAAATGCTGAAAAATAAAGATAAAAGAAAAACAGATAGACAAGATGAATCACTTGGTTCCGACTCGTATCTAGTATAACCTTTGATTATTTCCGCACTTTTGCACGTAATTAAGAGATTATCTTAGTTATTGTAGTAGGCCCCTCTTTTGAAGGTGACGTTACCCTCACCCCAGTAGTTTGAGTCAGCAAGGATACAATCCTAAAAGGGTGGATTATTGGAAGATAATTAATTAAGTTATTAATGCAATATTATGGTAGGCCCCGCTTTTGGCGGTGACGTTACCCTCGGCTAAGTAGTCTGAGTCAGCAGGGACACAGTCCTAAATAGCCGGGTTATAGTATTAATAGTAGTTAACTTATGAGGGGATCAAAGAGTTTGGACCCCCGCCATCCAATACCGTGAAGCATTGAAGGAGGTCCTACTAAAATTGACCCAGGTCCATTGCAGGACCTCTAAACGCTGAACAATGGCAAGACCTTTACCAAACCGTTCCCTTAACCCCCGACCAGGTAGCCAACATACCTCCATATAGACCGTGGAGATATGAATGGTGAAAATCTTTTATTTTATATAGACAGTAAAATGATGCCAAGACACCACGGACAAACGATAAGGAAAGATCACCTTCAACATAAGTAACTAGTTATTAAAGTCATTAATACAAAACCAAATAAAAAGTGCAAAAGATTAGAAATAAAAAGTATTATACTAGACACTTTGTCTTCACCAAGTGATGTAAGGGACTTAGGCAAACATGGCCTTGATTGTCAAGAACTCTTACGATCAATCTTGGATCCCGAGACGACTCACACACTCTATGATGGACAATGGATGATGGTGGTGGATGATGGTGTTATGGTGGTGGTGGGTGGTGGGTGAAGTGTGAAAGAGGTGGTGTGCCAAGGGATGAGTTGAAATGAAACCAAGCAGTCCTTTTTATAGGCTGAACAGAAGGCTGGGCACGGCCCCGTGTCCGCTGGACACGCCCCGGTGCCTGTCTGACACTCTCTCTCTTCATTAATTGTAATTCGCAATTACAATTAATGCGCCTGCTGTACTTTCGTCACGCCCCCGTGTTCACTGGACACGGCCCGTGGTGGGCAATAGAAGCTTCTATAGGTTTGTCTTTTCTGCTGCTTCTTGGGCACGGCCCCGTGCTGGCTGAGCACGGGGCGTGTTCAGTCTTCTGCCTTCTCTATTTTGCTTGGGAAGATGCCGTTGAGGGGTCGGGCAGTCCACTTATGTTCCTTTTCTTGTATTTATGTTAGATTTAGCTGTCTTTTTGCTTCTTTTGTGAATTTGAGCTCATTTAATCCTGAAAATACAAAAGGAAGACAAAAACACTTTTTTTCCAACATTAGTACTTAAAAAGGGTTAGTTTTATGCCTCATTTGATGTAATTTATATGTTGCATTTTACACACATCAAATACCCCCGCACTTGAACTTTTACTTGTCCTCAAGCAAAACTCTTTAATATGTGGCTTACACTCCCAAATGGAATGGGTAGAAGATAAGGTTTTGGGCTTGTCATAGAGTGTTGGGAATCCAAGATCTTTTTGGGTTTTATTTTTATCTATTTCCAATCCTATTCGTTATGATTTGTTTAGAACGTTTCATAGGAGAAATTACTTATTTGGGCATAGCATGCCTTTTTAAAATTCCATTTATATACAAGTTCACATACCTCACGGGAGAAATCACTCACACTCGGCCGAAGGTGTATTTTTAGTGAATCACTCGAGAGCGGCATGGAACTTACTCCTACCATAGGCTTGCCAAGCAATCAATCCTCCTCCTTTTTAACTTTTATACCTTTGTAAATATCAAGAGGACTTTGCGGGTGAAGGGTTAGGCTTGGGTTAAAGGTAGGTGGTTGGGTTAGTGGTTAGAAAAAAAAAGGGGTGAAAAAACGTAACAAGTGTCGGTTTTCGTAGGACTTTCTATTTTTGTAACTTTTTATTTGATGAAGCTATTATTCAAACAAAGTTATTTTTGATGAACTTGTTTGTTTATTTTCTTTTGCTTCATCATCAACCCATTTATTTTTTTTTTAATTTTTTTTCTTGAAAGATCATACGAAAAACCGAACTTATTACTAAAACAAAGGGTTAAAAATAAAAAAAGGTTTTGGTGGGTAAAAGGGTGTTTGGTTTGGGTTATGAAATGAAAAGGTTTAGACTCAAAGGGGCTAACTAGGGGGATTTTGGGTAGGTGGTAAAAAAAAAATAATGGTGTGGAAGAAAAAAAGGTTAGTCCTAATGCCTCTATCATTTACTTACTCGGGTTTAAGTCAATAAGGACCGGGAATGTATCGTCATGGCAAGTTCTAGAGTCGTAAGAACCAAGCGGCTATTCACACAAGAAACGAAAACTGAGCATTTAGTCTAAAGATGTAAATTTGTATGCTCAATAAAGGCTCAAAACTCACTTTTGTGGGAATGGGTTTTTATGTGATCAAGTATATATAATCAAATTTTAACTAAGCTTGTCATGCCGTTTCATAATTTTCTTATGTTGGTTCTTGTTATCACGACGCTCTCGGTTGTAAACTTGTAAAAATATAACCTTATTAATCTTATGATTCCTAACTTAAACTTTAGACAAGTAAAAAAAAAATTTTTGAAAAAATTTGGGGTGTTTAGCGGTTCCAATAGAGTTTTGTGTAAGGCTTGTTATTAGGACTTGCAAAATTTCAAGGTTTTAGCATCCCCCCACACTTAAATTACACATTGTCCTCAATGTGTCCCAAAAATAAATTTTTAAGTTGATTAGATGTGTAAAATGGTGTTAAAAGCAAAGATTTATGTTACTGGTAGACTGGACACGGCCCCGTGGGGACCGGACACGGCCCCGTGTTCAGGTGCCAGTAACAAAAATTAAAGAAAAGAAACATAATCCTGGACACGGGGGCGTGTCTGGTGAACACGACCCGTGTCCAGTTACCTGAACTGGGCATTTTTCTGCAGGGGGTTCAGCACGGGGCCGTGTTGGTTGGACACGGCCCGTGTTGAACCTTCTGTAATGGAGATTGATGTCGGGTTGCCTTGTTCTTGTGCATGAGGTCATTTTTCTCGTTCCCCTTTTTCATCCCTTACCCCCATGAGTGTGTTGTATTTATTATGAACCATCCAAACTTAAAAACCATCATTTCATTGCATCATAGAGAGACCTTACATAGTCCTAAATTTAAACTAGATAAGAAAACAAAGAAATATTAAACCATGGAGTTCTGGCCTCTACTTTATTTTAATTAGCAAAATTTCCAAGAAGCTACTAATCTTGGTTAGGCGAGGCCTTTTAGAACTCCTTCTTCCGGGTGCGGCTCTCCTCATATGTCGGCGAGCCATTCCTCCACCTCCCTTGGAAGGAGAAAAGAAGGCTCATTGGCATTGGTTTGAGGAGTTTCGATTTCCACCGGGATCTCTTGTTGGTGTTCCACGGGAGGTTCCGCTGGCAAATCTTCCCACCCGGCAGGGTTGTTTATTCCGAGTGCCAGGTTCCAATCCTGTTGAGGGAGGATTGGTTCCATCGGGGGTGCTACAAGAATATTTAACCTCTGGTGCAAGAGGTTAATTTCTTGGAAGCTGCTTTCGAGTCCCACCATAAGATCATTAATACGGTCGATTAGGACCTCCTCTACAGATGTCATTTCGTCGAGAGCCTCCCGTAATGCTATCACATAGTGCACAAGTGTAGCTTCAACGGAGGGCCTCCTTCCTCTTCGGCTGTTTGATGAATGCACGGAAGATGTTTCACTGTTTTCACTCGTCATCCTACGAAAAATAAACTGAAAAATAGTTTATTTGATGAAACAGTGTCCGGACACGGCCCCGTGCTCATTGAGCATGGCCCCGTGTTCATCTTTCTGCAGAATTTTGGAGCAAGGAAACTTGAAATTTTAAGTTATTTTCTGAACTTGTGGGGACTTTTTAGATATTAATAACTTAAAACAATGTTACATAACATATTTTTACCAAGATTCCTTGAACAAAACTCATTAATCCCTACCACAAAGTTGGAAGAATTCAAACTTTTAATGGAAGTTCTTGAAGAAAGATGGAGAAGAAGGAAATGGCTAAAAGAGGAAAGGACAAGATGGGTTGTTGGAACCTTCTTTTAGACTTACCTAGGATAGTTGAGAGAAGATTCCTTCAAATCTCTGTCCCAAGTTGGTCCAAATGTGCAGAATTCTTGGCTGCATTTATAGAAAACGACAGCATCCTGGACACGGCCCCGTGTGCAGGTGGAGTTCTGACACAATTTGTCCGTATTCTGACGTACTGATCAGAAGGGAATCTTTTAGTGAACACGGGGGAGTGTTGGCTGGACACGGCCCCGTGTCGAGGGACTGTTTTATGAAGTTGTCTAGATTTTTTAAGGAACTCACTAGTATCGGGTGGCTCCTGATTGGTTGGAACAACCCCAAAGTGCCTAAGATACCTTAATTGTCCTAAACTAAGGCGAGAACGCAAGAGGTTGTCGGTGAGGGTAATTCCTATTTTCATTCTAAGTGGACAAGTCCAACCCTTTCCCGGGCTCTCGTTAAAGAAGGTGTATGCCGAATCGCTCAGGTCTATGTATGCACCGAACGAAGTCGATGGAGAGTCCTTCACGGCACAATCGGCACAGGGACGACTATCGTCCAAGTCTTTGCCAGGTATGAAGGTATTTTTGGGAGCAACGAGGTTGTCGGAATGCGGTTCCAACATTTCTTCATGGTCATCGTCTTGGGGCGGATCAATAAAGTCCTTCCTAAGCTCTTTTGACCAATTCAGAATTAGCTTTTCTAGTTGAAATAACTCGTCAAGGAGCATTTCCCCTAGAATATCTGGCTGGGCGCATTCGAGGGAGAGATAGTGCGTATTTTTACTTTCGCCCCTCTTAAGGTTATAAGGAATCGGTGGGTCTATGTAGTGGGGCCTATAATTTAGAAAGTAACATTCTAATTCTTTATGTTCGCCTCCACATAATTGACACCACGTACCATAAGAGTGCCGAAAGTAAAAACAATTACTATCACTCATGTTTATGTCAGAAATTACCAACCGCCGGGATCTAACGGTTCTGTTTTCAGTAAGTGAATCTTGGGCACGGGGGCGTGTTGAATGAGCACGGCCCCGTGTTCAGCTTACTGTCTGACTTAAAATAGGATTGCCAGTTCCAATGATTTAGCACGGGGGCGTGTTCAGCGGGCACGGCCCGTGCTGAGCTCTACAGAAGCTGAAAAACTAAGAAAATCCTAGAAAATTAAAAAGAAAAATAAAAAAATGATTAGGCCGTTGATTCCTAACTTTCTTAAAATCCTTGTGTCCCCGGCAACAGCGCCAAAAACGCTGATGCGTGTGAAGTGTTATATATATTAGGTGTATATTTTAAGCCCCTTTAACACTTATTTTAGCCAAGTTTTAAATTTATAAAACACGATATTTTACTAACACTAAACACACATATGGGCAAGTGCACCCATCGTGAGCGTAGTATAGTGTTGGCAAGATACCGAGGTCGTCCAAGGACACAAGAGCTTTTAGTACCGGTTTATCCTCAACGTCTAATCAAAATAAAAAGTTTAGAAAAATGTTTTAAACTAAGAAAAATAAAAACTAACTAAAATGCTGAAAAATAAAGATAAAAGAAAAACAGATAGACAAGATGAATCACTTGGTTCCGACTCGTATCTAGTATAACCTTTGATTATTTCCGCACTTTTGCACGTAATTAAGAGATTATCTTAGTTATTGTAGTAGGCCCCTCTTTTGAAGGTGACGTTACCCTCACCCCAGTAGTTTGAGTCAGCAAGGATACAATCCTAAAAGGGTGGATTATTGGAAGATAATTAATTAAGTTATTAATGCAATATTATGGTAGGCCCCGCTTTTGGCGGTGACGTTACCCTCGGCTAAGTAGTCTGAGTCAGCAGGGACACAGTCCTAAATAGCCGGGTTATAGTATTAATAGTAGTTAACTTATGAGGGGATCAAAGAGTTTGGACCCCCGCCATCCAATACCGTGAAGCATTGAAGGAGGTCCTACTAAAATTGACCCAGGTCCATTGCAGGACCTCTAAACGCTGAACAATGGCAAGACCTTTACCAAACCGTTCCCTTAACCCCCGACCAGGTAGCCAACATACCTCCATATAGACCGTGGAGATATGAATGGTGAAAATCTTTTATTTTATATAGACAGTAAAATGATGCCAAGACACCACGGACAAACGATAAGGAAAGATCACCTTCAACATAAGTAACTAGTTATTAAAGTCATTAATACAAAACCAAATAAAAAGTGCAAAAGATTAGAAATAAAAAGTATTATACTAGACACTTTGTCTTCACCAAGTGATGTAAGGGACTTAGGCAAACATGGCCTTGATTGTCAAGAACTCTTACGATCAATCTTGGATCCCGAGACGACTCACACACTCTATGATGGACAATGGATGATGGTGGTGGATGATGGTGTTATGGTGGTGGTGGGTGGTGGGTGAAGTGTGAAAGAGGTGGTGTGCCAAGGGATGAGTTGAAATGAAACCAAGCAGTCCTTTTTATAGGCTGAACAGAAGGCTGGGCACGGCCCCGTGTCCGCTGGACACGCCCCCGTGCCTGTCTGACACTCTCTCTCTTCATTAATTGTAATTCGCAATTACAATTAATGCGCCTGCTGTACTTTCGTCACGCCCCCGTGTTCACTGGACACGGCCCGTGGTGGGCAATAGAAGCTTCTATAGGTTTGTCTTTTCTGCTGCTTCTTGGGCACGGCCCCGTGCTGGCTGAGCACGGGGCGTGTTCAGTCTTCTGCCTTCTCTATTTTGCTTGGGAAGATGCCGTTGAGGGGTCGGGCAGTCCACTTATGTTCCTTTTCTTGTATTTATGTTAGATTTAGCTGTCTTTTTGCTTCTTTTGTGAATTTGAGCTCATTTAATCCTGAAAATATAAAAGGAAGACAAAAACACTCTTTTTCCAACATTAGTACTTAAAAAGGGTTAGTTTTATGCCTCATTTGATGTAATTTATATGTTGCATTTTACACACATCAAACGCCATCTGTAAAGTTCGACCCATCTCATCATTTCTAACATGTCCAAGTCAATTCCACACAGTACATTCAATCACTTCCCACTTTACGTATCAATTTCATGAGATATGTACTGGTGCCTTCACTTTAATTCAACATCTAAACTAATTTCTTTAATTTATGATTCACCATTCCTTTCAATTTGGTACAACTTCCAACACAAACGGGTCAAATAACAACGTACTGATACAACCAAAAAAATAGAAATCTTTTATGACAATATATGAAAATTTATCAACATAACCACCATGTGGTGCACTTGTAGTCTTTTTGAACCATTGCTACAGTTCAACTAACATTTTTTGGTAAAATGTAGGAACAAACAACAGTTATAAGCTACCAAGTTTATCAAAAAACATGAAGAAAGAATGTTTTTTTGTTTGTTTTCTTCGCACTTATAGTCCGATGACCACATTGATGCTTGACCGAAAATCAGATCAAAGTTTTTATACCTGAAAGGACAAAGTTTAGGCTAACCTCTTCGATCTTACTTCAAAATATATGCACCTTTCTTCAAAGAAGCAATTGTCTGAATGGAAACAAAGATTCGTGTTAATATGAAATCAAAGATTCATGTTACAAGAACACACCTGAAAGTTTCTCACCTTCACAAATCCGGTAATTGCGAATTAGCGGATTAAGCATAATTAATATTATGATCAAATCAAAAGCCGGGCCATAAAGTTGAGATTCAATATCACCCGGGAACTTCCCGGGTAGGAAAAATTAATTTACATTAATAAAATGATGGCGTTAAATAAAATAAAAAGACATGTTTTCAAAAGTTATACGTATAAAGAAACCATACCGCTTGTTTCTATATCAATTTAAATTATATAAGTCGCAAGCTGAATCATTAAAAGAATACAATTGATAAGACTGGATGTGTCTTCCGACTTCCGATCTTCTAAATTCAATGTTTTTTTTTATTTTAAGGATCAAAATCGTGTCAAATTAACAATTCGGGTCAAGTAAACCGTTCGTCCATCGAAGTGGATGAACAAATCGTAAATGGCTAAGCAAACCAAACCCTGCCTAAGCCCTTTCCCTTATTTAGTTTTGACCCGTTACCACACCCAATAACCTTGTCACCTTTGAGTTTAACAAACTATCAACCATTTGAGAAATAGGTTTATTGCTTTCCACAAAAGATTATATAACTGAACACCCCTTTTTCTATTTTCTTTATTTTGATGATCAGTTTGCCATTGCCCTTTGACAACATTTGAACAGAGGCGGACACAAAACCTGTTACATTGTTGAGGCCCTTATAGGCGTATATATACAAAACAACTTAATGATTAAAGAGAACTTTCTATTGTATCAGATCAAAAATCATTTTTTCTATCAACATAACAAAGATCTATTTGAGGCATTATTTAATATTAAAACTAAAGCTCAACCAAATCAAACATAACTGTTTCACAATTGAGCAAAAGCTAGGTAATAACTACTGTTCACCATACATAAAAGAAATGTACTGAAACATACTATTGACAGTTTTGCACCATCACCAGCTCCATTTATTATCTCAGCCGCTTGAGTTAATTATGTGATAGCGCTACCTGTTGCTGATAAATTTCTGGAACTTCTTCTGTGTTTGAGTTCGTTAGATATTTTTGATCGAGTGCCCCTATTGTTGGCCAACCTAATCTGACGCATCCCGTTTTGACCCATACGAAAGTCCATACAAAACATATAATGCACAATATAATCTATAAAAAAATTGCTAACCTGAACTTCCGCCATGTCATGTGTACACACAATACCCATATAGAATAAGTGTGTTCATGTTTGTTGGAAGGCATTTTTTCCATTTATATGTGTATCCATTGCAATAATGCCTACATAAATGTACATAAAAAATAATAAATAAACCGAGTGCATCATTTTATACTAATAGAATTAAAGTTTTAATTACAAAGAAAACCTTAAAAATAATAAATAAACCGAGTGCAACCTTTAAACATTTGAGTGCTATTCATATTAATTAATGGTATGGCATGCTGAAAGAATATATTAACACATAGCACTCAAAATGATACCAGTGTTCACAAATATAAGTGATTGAATGTCAGAATGATCAGTGATAGTGAATAAAAAATGGGTCTCACCTAAAATGCAATATCAAACTGCTCACAAGGGATAGTTTTACAATTTGTGTATTCTTTTTCAGCTGCAGATTCATTGTACGCCCCCACTAACGCCCTTCACAATGAAGATTTGTTAGTAAATCCATTAATGATATCAAAGGACTTAAAGCACTTCAAAGGGCTTACATATCAATTCAAAAGAATTTGAAACCTTAACCACATAAAATCGATGGCCATGCTTATATAGTTATATGCTTGTTTAAATGTCTCAAACTCATTCTTCTTGTTGGATTCAAAATTACATGTTTACTATAACGCCCCAAAATCCAAATGTTATATATTCACTATATGTTCTTATGTGTTATATTATGAAATAAATAACTAGGCTATTTAACCTAGTTAAGAGCATGGTAAAAACTATTAAAAGAGAAAAGTAGTGCCAAATATGTTATAGAGGCAAACTTGAGGGGTTAAAGTGGATAAGATGAAAGTTGATTTACTAATTAAAAGATCAACACACACACACGAAGGGTGTGTTCGTGAAGCTTCAGGAGCTCTCAAGAGCTCCAAACCCTAACCAAGAAAGATCATCAAATTGAAGGGTGAATCAAGGCGTAAATTCATAAACGAACATGAATTAATGATTACCTACGCAAGGGGATCATGAGGTATGTCTCAAAGGTTAGATTGATGAACTTGTATGAAGTGGATTATGTTCTAAACCGTGAAATTGTATGAAATTGAGTTTGGGTATGTGTTAGAATCATCATATAGAAGTTGTGTTAGGTGCAATTTTGATTGTATCGATGAGTTGGGATAAAACCCACTTAGAAATTGTAGGAAGATGAAGTTTAGTGAAGATTTATGATGAACTATGTAATGTTGATGTTAGAGTAGTGTTATAGAAAGTAGTTAGATGGATAATTTAATATAAAACATATGATGCTTGGTTATGATAATGATTTGTGAAAGATTATGTTAATGCATGGATGAACTAGGAAGAATGTGCTTTAATTTGTACAATATGCACTAAATGGTGTACGCACACCAAGTGTATGATGAAATGTCTAAGTGAAGTTAAGATGTGAGATTGTATGAAATAGCTTGATATATATATGATTGAGATTAGGTAATGATGTAATTAGTAGTTTAATAACGTGAAGAAGGTGCTTTAGATGGAACTTATACAAGAATTCGGGTTGAATGTATGTCTTGGTCAAGACTATGCATTAAGGACTTGTACGTTGTGTTTAATATCACTAGGTGATCATGTGGTTGTAAGCATATTTTCATTGTGAGTAAGAAATGTATATAGTGTCATTGATATAGCATAATTGATGATACGGATACATGAGGATAAGCCGAAAGTTTGTATGATGAACTGTTGACTTTTGAAGGTCAACTACGCATAAGAAGCATGATTTGGTTTGTTGTCGTAAAGGTAGGATTATAGGAAGTTGTATGGTACATGTTATGTTAATATGCGTTATTGTGATTACATGATGAATTTCATGAGTTTGAAAGGATATGAATTTGATTATATGTCATATGCTTGTTAGTTGTGACTAAAGAAAGTCAAATGTGAAATATGCGATTGATATGATCGTTAACATGTACAATTGTGTATGCTAATGTGAACGTAATTTGGTGACATGAAAGTATAGGAATCATGTCGAGAGGGACTCAAGCATGAAAGGCTAACGGGTCAAGAAGTGGCGAGGAAACGGATATGAACACGGATGCATGAGGTAAGTGATTTCCGTAATCACTTCTTAGTTGTTTATGTAAAGTTATGTGCAACTTAATTAATTATGATAATTGAGGTCAAATAGGAATGAGTTGTATGAAATCGATGAATTTTGCTAAGTAAATCAAATGGGTCAAGATGAGGTTTTATTGCATACCGGAAAGGTTGCATAAGTAACGACTTCGGTATGATAACCGGGTAATGGGTAAAATTGTATGTAAGCATGCTAACCAAGTAACGGTGACGCGGGTTAATGTGCAAGAGGTTCGGTAAGAAATTATGAGTAAATGAATAAACAATTTCATAGATGGAAATTGTACTATTTAATGTTCAATTACGTAATAATGAATGAATTTAACGAATACCGGGTATCGGGTGCGTAAACCCCAAGTACGACACTCCGGATAGTGTAAAAGTATTATGGTCATAAGGTTCATGTAAGTTTTGGGTTAAAAGGAATGAGTTATTTGATAAAAACATGAACGGGTCGAATAAATCGTAAATGAATAATAAGTCGATAGCGCGTAAGTTAAGAATTTCCTTAATCCGGATATGGGATTTCAAGTTCACATGATAGAATGTCAAATTACGAGCATGTAGGAAGAAACGGGAGGTTAAACGGGTAAACGGTTCAAAAGTTATGCGCGTTTTAGTGCGTTCGGACGACGAAACAAACCTGCAGAAAAAGGCCATTTCTAGAGGCCGTCGCCGACGGGCTTGGGGGCGTCGCCGACGGGCTCTACAAACTTAGTTTTTGGCTAACGGGTTATTTGACTGTCTACGGAAGTTTTGGGCTACGGGCAATTGCAAGGGCCGTCTGTAACACCTCGAAAATTTACGTCCTATAATGTGTTGACACGTGTCATAGGTTTGAACGTGTGAAAGAATGTTCTTGAAGGACTAAAGTTGACAAACAATGAAACTATGTAAATATAAGGGTTCAAAATGTCAACAACGAATAAATATACTTTACAATAACCCTACATGATGTCTATAACCTTAAACGAACGGATCATGGATCATACGAAGCGAATTGTGAAAGAAAGTGAGAGATTACAAACTACAGGGGTTAAATGTGTCAAAATGTTAAGATATACCTCTGAGTGACCTTTTAGCAAACCCGAAGCCTTGTAACAATTAATTATGCTCACTAGAATGCACCATAAAAATTTCACCAAGTTTCGTTATCGTATGAGAAAGTTATGATAAAATTCGTGTGTGAGGGTTAGAATCGTCAACATTGAAAATTAGGGTTTTTCGGGTGATCACAAAGTTACCCGAGGACTTGACAAAGATGGTATAAGCCTTAAAGCCCCCATATGTCAAATATAAAGGCTTAGAATGCAAGAAACCATGAGAAAGCGACCTTTCGGGGGACCAAGGACCAAAAATGCAATAAAGGAAACAATTGTAACCTGATCCGGAGGCTAAGGCGGGCCGCGTAAGGTCATGAAGACCTTTACGCGGGCCGCGTGACAGGTACCAGCGACAGAAACTAACAGACAGCTGTCTGTTGATGTTTTAACCGACTTACATGCATTTCTTTGATACCATGGGCTGCCTAAGATGGTATTTAGACTATAGAGGACACATGTAAAGATCCATGATCAATTGTAGACTCATTTGGCAACAATCTAGGAAGATCAAAGTCACTATATAAGGCTTATGTTGCAACATGCAACCACACTTCAACTTCTGATCATTTGAGGAGCACAACAGCAGACACACGACCTTCCTAATCATCCATTAGACACGTGTAAGTACCCTTGACCCTTCTTAATTAAGTTTTGATTAGTATATAGCTTAAAAGTCAAACCGTCGTAATTACAGTTTGACTTAACGATAAAACACAAATGGTCCAGCGATTAGGCAAACTTAAGGTAGTTATAAGTTGGTAATTATATGGGCATTAAACCCTTAAAAGGGCACTCACTGATTCCCATCCTAACTAGGTCATTTGTCGAGTCAAAGATGCTTAGAAAAAGTCAACAGAAATGTAATCTTTCGTTTAACACATGATTAACAATGTAAAAGGTGTGTAACCTATTTTATCATTCATATAACTTGATAATAAGCATAAGAACTTGTCTAAGCTTGTTTGATTCGACAACTTTCTGTTTTGAACTGATTCGGAACCGAAAGACGCAAAAGTTTGACTTTTGCTTTGACCTCAGTTCTGACCCGGTTTTGATAGGTTTAGACATGCCTTAAAGTTCCATTAGGACCTAGTTACATGTTGGTATAACCCTCTGCGTTTATACCACTAGAATCCTTAATTGTCCGACGTTTCCGTTAAGTGCTTAAATATGGACCATAATGCCCTTATGACCATAAAACGAGAATTTTGGAAATGTGAAAGTACAATAATCTTTGTTACTGATTATTAAACATGTCCCTAAATTTTCACATCAGTTGGAGGTCTAGATTAGGAGATATGCTTAATGACGTAATTAGAACGCTTCTTGATAATAAACGGCGTCGTTAGCGTAAAGCCTATCTAAACCCAATTTTTGACACCAAACCTTTTACCCACTGATGTAATATAATATTTTGGGATTTTTGAAGATTTTTTATTATTTTTAACTGATCATAAGCTAGGATTAGTGTCTTGATCCGGTAAATACCGATTATACCCTTTTCGGCCATAAAATGAGTTTTACAAGTCCTTTTGCTACCAATCCAGTTGCTACTGATTTTAAATAATAAATGAAGTGTTTTAAACCTTATGAACTGACCTGGAAACTCAGAATACTATTTTAACCCGTAAATCGCTTAAAACGACGTTATACGCGTATTAAGCGCATAGTAAGGGTTTAAAACCATTTTGCCACATAGGACTTAACACCAACTGAAATACCAAGTTAAAATAAACTATTTTACTGATTTATTCAGACCTGGATCACAGAAGCTTAATTAATCCCTTTTAAAATATTTAAAATGACCAAAATACCCCTACGGGGCTTATTTATAGGTTAAACTCGTTTTGGGCATAATGGAAGGTATCCTACTGATATCACAACATATTTAAGGCATGTTAACTTAGGAAACCTATTTAGGACTCTTATGGTTACCCGTTACGCTTCATGCGCGTTCGGTTCGGTTTATGTAACTAGTTTATATAAATTAGCCGAAACGGGTCAAACCTTATCGGTTTTATCTCAAAATCCAGAATGTGTATAATATACCCATATTAAGCAAGTCTTTAAACTTGTCGGGTCTAAATCACATTCTATCCGGTCTTCGCTTAATAGTGCGTACGAACCGTATCTTCCTCTTGAAAACTAATCGGTCTGAGTCAAGGCTTAATTAAAGACCTGTTAGGATTCTAATAGGTTATTAAAAACCTTCGTTCCAGATATAGGAGCCCAGTAAAAGCTATCTGTACTTGCTGATTTGATACGGCTGGGATTGAATTTATATTTAGCTCAGGTAAATACTTTTAACTTATTTTCCCTATACGGGCTTGGGGTACGGTATATAAAATACCGCTTGGTCGGGCATTGAATCTTTAATTGTATGATGGTTAAAGTATTGAGATGTCTCGTTTAATTTGTTTTGTTTGCTTAAAGCCTTTGGGGGGTTAATGACCGTGTCCCGGATATCCCTGGCATCATTTTACGAAATGGCCACGACCTTAGCACACAGGTGTAGGCGTACACCTGTCAGTGTCTCATATACATAATGTGGTGTGTCTATTGATCTTTAACCCGGCTCGATCCGGGCTACTGAACGCATAAGAAACATGTAAATCCTTTACAAGAATTATATTCAAATAATTATCCCAAGTTATAAAATATTATTTGTGCCATGTGCACTCAAATCAATCATTTTAAACCCTTTTCAAAATGAGCCGGTTGATTGTATTTACCAGTGTAAACTGACGTATTTTCCCAAAAAGGCTAAGTGCAGGTACTAATCGGAATGGGCTGGCTACTCCTAGCATCAATAAAGAGTCTCGCAAGCTTAGATGCCTAAAGTCTGTTGAACAGTGTTATATTTTTATTTTCGATCCGCCTGTGGATCCTTTACTTCCGTTGTAATACTTTGATGTTACAGTATTTCGGATTGTAATATATTTATCTTTTGCTTCCGCTGTGCATTTATATATTGTGTTGTTTGACTATGATGATATCAACCACGTTACGTTACTCCCTACCGGGCCCACCGGTGATACGTGGAAATTCGGGGTGTGACAGGTTGGTATCAGAGCCAACATTGAGTGAATTAAACACTATCTTTTTGTGTTTAATCTCACTGACACAGTAGCACATTCCTTGACCTTCTGAGTCTAGACTTAACATAGGAATAATCTCAATCCTAATCTGTAAATTTTTGCTTCCAATTTTTTTTATATTGGATACGTCGCCAAGCGAAGAAGCTGTAATAGGGATTCTCCACATCCGGAGCCTTGAAATGCTGAGCTTCGTACCGCGGCCAGGACGAAACATGCAACCAAGGAGAAAGCATTCAGAAATAAAATGAAGAAGAAACTCCTTTTGCTAAAGATCGTTTCTTTAATAGTCCTTCTAAGGACATATTTGTTTTTCAGTCCCTTCTAGGACAACATTATTTCTTTCAAGTCCCGCTTAGGGCAACTCTGTACTGTTATTTTCATATAGTGGATTGGTTAAATTTAAGTTTTAATTCTAAACATGAAATATGAAATAAATGGGAAATAACATTCCTTTTATATGATCTACCTTTATATAAAATGGCAAAATCTAAAAAGGACAAGACCTAGCCACGCATTATTTTGAGACAGGGCCAAGATGGTAGTTCCTCAACTAGATTCAGATCCTTATTAACATCCCGAGTTAGGATTGTTCTGCGTTTTTATTAAAAATGAATCTTAAAGGTAAACCTAGCCTATATGACGAGGCCAAGATGGTAGGACCTATTCAAGGATTCAAATCCCAGTTAACATCTGAAAATATGTTAACGCTCCTGGCAGACGTGATTCATTAAAATCACACACGTCATTCTAATTATTGGATTCTTCAAAAGATTCCTAACCCAATGTAATGATCTCTGAATCATGGGTTTAGATCATCACTTGAGATGATCATATTTTGACCATACGTGGTAATATAGCGCCTACAGGCCCTGCTCATTTCCATATGAACCAAAAGACAGTGGTAGCGATGACCTGTCAGATAAAGGTAATGAACTAGGTTCAAACCTTCATGCTTTGATTCTCTGAAATCATAGCTTATAATTTATAAATGTCCTTGTGACTAGGCCTGTTGTGCCAGTATACCTTCATGCTTTGATTCTCTGAAATCATAGCTTATAATTTATAAATGTCCTTGTGACTAGGCCTGTTGTGCCAGTATACCTTCATGCTTTGATTCTCTGAAATCATGGCTTATAAATTAAACTTGTCTACGCGACTAGGCCATTTGTGCTATTACTAACTTATAAATTAGGATTCATGATAAAAATCCTGAATAAAATAAATATCATTCCTTTCCTGTCAATATAGATATTAAAGGAGAATCTTAAAAGGTTTGACCTAGCTTGAATGTCATTGAAGACCTAGCTAAGATGGTAAAACCTGTTTAAAAAGAGATTCAGATCCTTGTTAACATCTGAAAATGTGTTAACACTCCCGACAGCAGTGATGCGATAAAAATCACACTTGTCATCCTTATATTAGGAATTTTTCCAAATCCCTTATTTAGCGTAAATGATCAATAGGAATCATGGCTGGTAAACGTCGAAAATGATGTACGCATCAAAACATCCAATTGGGATGTATACCTACGGGAAAAGGTGTATACATGAAAAGATAGTTTTTATTTCATAAATTCTTGTCAAGACAATGAACTATGAAATTTTCCGATCCAAAGGAATCATTTATTATGTTTTAGATTTTCCCCTAGTGACAAGGCCCTGTGCCACCAAGAGTCCTTGGGAACAAGCTCTTGTGCTATATAAAATGTCAGTACGACATTGGCAGTCGTGATTTATGTCCCCTGTCTAATAAATATGAAGGATTATATTCTGTTTACACGTCAAGGATGGTTTACTTAAAAACCTAGGCAGAACATAATCAATTAACTTAAATACTATCTTTTGGCCTATATGGTTTATTTACACCATAGATATTTAATCAACAAACTCGACAATTCACCATATAATTAAATCAATTATTATTACTTGGGTTGTATCCTTCAAAGCTTCACCATGGTTGACTCCTCTGAAGCTCACAATCATCCAGTTAATCAGAATGATGATACAAGACTGAATTTAACGGGCGTCGAGTTACAGGCTATGTTAGATACAGCTGTAAACAAGGCTGTGAACCGAGCGTTAAGGGATCATAAGCGAAAGTATGATAATACCCCGAATAAGGGTTATAAAAAGGGTAAGACCGGTTCAAACTATAACCAGTCCAAGCCAAAGGAGGCAAACCCGAATGTAAAACCTGCAAGAAGAAGCACTTCGGAAAATGCTTCTATGATCGGACCAGGGGATGTGTCATCTGTAAGGAGATGGATCACAAGACCCATGAATGCAAGGACTTGAAGAACAACCAGCGGTCAGGTGAAAAGACCAAATACAAAATCTGTAGGAAATACCACCGCGGGAAATGCAGATTTGAATCTCAGCCTTCACCTTGTGGAATCTGCAAGTCCAAGGGGCATAAGACCTTGGACTGCAAGATGATGGAGGACGCAACCTGCCATGGTTGCAATGAAATAGGGCACATCAAAACTAATTGCCCTAATAAAACCAAGAACTCTGGCGAGGCTAAGAAGACCAAAATCGGAAACTCTCAAATGGATACTCAAGAGGCTATCCAGGATGACAAGGTCACAACAGGTACTTTCTATATCAATAACGCTCATGTTAGAGTATTATTTGATTCAGGTTCAGATAAGTCTTTCGTAGACAATAGATTTTGTAAATCATTAAATCTGCTTGCTAAAACTCTAAGCGTTAAATGTAAAGTAAAATTGACCGATAGTACCTCAGAGACTGCTCCAGCAATATTAAATGGATGTTTTATATCCATTAGGAATTACCCTTCTCCGCTGTCCTTGTTTCGTTAATAGGAGGACTCGATATAGTAATAGGAATGGATTGGTCGTCTTGTGACCAAGCCCATATTGTGGGTGATAAGAAGCAATTAATTATCAAGACTCCTTATGAGACAACCCTCATAATTACATGTATCCGTACGATTAATTAATATTAAACAATATATAAATTATACCTTACATACCTCAAAAAAAAATGGTGGAACCGGCCGTCCCCGGAATCGAACCTGGGTCTAGGCCACACCCTTTCGCGCGCCTAGCCAACCGAGCTAGGTGCCTAGTTTGTGAAATTTCCATTTTGATTAAATATAAGCACATGTACAATAACTTCCTTACTTCTTACTATAAGTCACCTACTTATCCTCCTTATGTTGACTAAGTATTAGAATCCAAGATTTTACCTCTATGTTTTAGTTACTCTTGGTTTGCTTATGTTGACTAAACACTAGAAAGGATGAAGTAGAAACCACTAAGTATATCAGTGGTTATGCTAGAAAGGACATGGTAAGGTATACATCACAGTCATTTGATGGCAATACTCTTAATTAGTAAGGACATTAATGAAATCCTCAAGAAAGATCCCCTTATGCAATATGGGATGGTCCAAATTTTTAAGGACCTTATTAGAAAAACCTATTACCCACATTACAAAATGGAGAGAGATGAAATAAGAATTTTCTGACTCTCGCCATAAAAGTTCTAAGACTGTCGACAGTATGTCGCAAATTTTAATTCGTTGGCTGAGATAGTACCCTAATCAGTTTACCCAAAATTCTAAGCTTAACGCAAATTATCAGTGGTTAACATCGGCAATAAGAGGGCACATTAAGGTTTCAAGGCCTGCTTATTATAAATCCATTATGGATCAATCCCAGCTACTCACGTTCTATAGATTAAGAACTAATCAGTCAAAGCTAAGACTGCCCTAAATTGTCATAGATTTTGCAGCTAAGTTTGAAAGGATTAAGAATGGAGGCGCTTAACCCTCCTGATGAATGATTAGAGGCAATTCACGTTAATAATGACAACAGATAAATCCCATATTGTGATTTGACTGCTAGGAGATACGTTTGGGTTCAGGTGCTGCTAAGTCTCTCATAAGATCTTAAGCTTAGCAAACTTTTAGAAATTTTCCCGTAAGAACCCCAGATAATAAGTGTGAGGTAAAAATTTATAGACGAAATCGGAAGAATCATTTCTTTTGTTCCTATCAGAAACCTTCAGACGTAGAGTTTTCGAAATGTCCTCTCTCTAAGAGGAAGTGCGTCAGCATATATAGTTGATATCTCTTTAATCTCTATCGATTCCGAATACCAGATGGTATGATAAAAGCGCCATATAAGGATTGGTGTATCTTACTAAGTTCCATAGATTGCTTCCATGCCTGATCAGTATGGAGGTTTAATGCATGGGACCACAAAGATATTTCGAGAGTTCATATGGTACTAAAGTCAACTAATGGTATTCAAAGGAGATATCCAAAATGGAATTGTCCAAATAAATGTCCCTGATTAAGGAATTCGTGGACTCGTAACGTAAATGTGTCACTTAATTGACACAAACAGTGGTGGATGAATTGAAGCCTGAAATTTGTAAAAATCTCTGTAACCTCCTTGTACCTTGATTATCTTCTCCTAATATTACCCTGTTTACCCCTAAGAGGCAGGTAGAGTTAAGTTGTATATCCCATTTATGGCTGTATTATTGTGAAATCTCCAAGACGGCTAGTACCACCATTGGAGGAATCGAAACCCTGATTAACTAAGTTTTAAAATAGAGGGTTCATATAGCCTAACTCAATATCCTGAGAATTCGGTATAGTTAATTATGAAAGATGGTTCATTTTGCTTATACATTATTACCGCAACCCTAATTAGGCAATAATTAAGAATTGCCATCAGCTGCCCAGGATCGTCGATCGGTTCGACTAACAGCAAGGACTAGCTATTCCTTAAAATTAGTTAAGCAGTGGTTAGAATAACCATCTCACCTTAAGATGAGCTTTTCTATAATAGTTGATAAATATGCATCAAGGCTGCTCCTTGGGAGACCTTGTATAGTTGGAATGTTAAACATCTATTGTTAGGACAATAGATTGGCAAGTCCAATTATCAGAATCTGAAAGTTGTATTGGAAACAACAAATAAGATCACACAAATTCATAATCATCAGTAAGATGCCAGTATTCGGCAGAAAATCAAGGATTAATGAAAATAACAACCTCCTAAATTCTTATTAAGGAATAAGGTTTAACAAAAGATGTCACCCAGGAAGGGTGTGCCAAATTTGTTAAATTATCAGGCTAGTTAAGCTTTGAATATATAGAATCATTCGAAGGAAATCGAATGTATCAAGATCAAGTAGCTTATAAGCTAAAACCTATTTAAGGAGTTTGACGGAGCTCGCAATACATTGCACACTAGTGACTGAAGGATGTGTTGCGCCAATAAGTAAAGAAGCACTATCACATAATGATATGCAGATTTAAGATGTGATGAACATCCTGTATCGATTAAGGATCGACAGGTTAAGAAGCTCTAAGAGGACACATGAACCTAATATAGGGGTCACTTTGGGAGCTTGGAAAGGCTCCAGACATGTTATAGAAGTTAAGTCCACTATGCGACAAAAAGTACTTCCAGCATTTTATCAAATCTCGAGGTCGAGATTTCTTTTAAGGGGGTGAGGATGTAACACCTCGAAAATTTACGTCCTATAATGTGTTGACACGTGTCATAGGTTTGAACGTGTGAAAGAATGTTCTTGAAGGACTAAAGTTGACAAACAATGAAACTATGTAAATATAAGGGTTCAAAATGTCAACAACGAATAAATATACTTTACAATAACCCTACATGATGTCTATAACCTTAAACGAACGGATCATGGATCATACGAAGCGAATTGTGAAAGAAAGTGAGAGATTACAAACTACAGGGGTTAAATGTGTCAAAATGTTAAGATATACCTCTGAGTGACCTTTTAGCAAACCCGAAGCCTTGTAACAATTAATTATGCTCACTAGAATGCACCATAAAAATTTCACCAAGTTTCGTTATCGTATGAGAAAGTTATGATAAAATTCGTGTGTGAGGGTTAGAATCGTCAACATTGAAAATTAGGGTTTTTCGGGTGATCACAAAGTTACCCGAGGACTTGACAAAGATGGTATAAGCCTTAAAGCCCCCATATGTCAAATATAAAGGCTTAGAATGCAAGAAACCATGAGAAAGCGACCTTTCGGGGGACCAAGGACCAAAAATGCAATAAAGGAAACAATTGTAACCTGATCCGGAGGCTAAGGCGGGCCGCGTAAGGTCATGAAGACCTTTACGCGGGCCGCGTGACAGGTACCAGCGACAGAAACTAACAGACAGCTGTCTGTTGATGTTTTAACCGACTTACATGCATTTCTTTGATACCATGGGCTGCCTAAGATGGTATTTAGACTATAGAGGACACATGTAAAGATCCATGATCAATTGTAGACTCATTTGGCAACAATCTAGGAAGATCAAAGTCACTATATAAGGCTTATGTTGCAACATGCAACCACACTTCAACTTCTGATCATTTGAGGAGCACAACAGCAGACACACGACCTTCCTAATCATCCATTAGACACGTGTAAGTACCCTTGACCCTTCTTAATTAAGTTTTGATTAGTATATAGCTTAAAAGTCAAACCGTCGTAATTACAGTTTGACTTAACGATAAAACACAAATGGTCCAGCGATTAGGCAAACTTAAGGTAGTTATAAGTTGGTAATTATATGGGCATTAAACCCTTAAAAGGGCACTCACTGATTCCCATCCTAACTAGGTCATTTGTCGAGTCAAAGATGCTTAGAAAAAGTCAACAGAAATGTAATCTTTCGTTTAACACATGATTAACAATGTAAAAGGCGTGTAACCTATTTTATCATTCATATAACTTGATAATAAGCATAAGAACTTGTCTAAGCTTGTTTGATTCGACAACTTTCTGTTTTGAACTGATTCGGAACCGAAAGACGCAAAAGTTTGACTTTTGCTTTGACCTCAGTTCTGACCCGGTTTTGATAGGTTTAGACATGCCTTAAAGTTCCATTAGGACCTAGTTACATGTTGGTATAACCCTCTGCGTTTATACCACTAGAATCCTTAATTGTCCGACGTTTCCGTTAAGTGCTTAAATATGGACCATAATGCCCTTATGACCATAAAACGAGAATTTTGGAAATGTGAAAGTACAATAATCTTTGTTACTGATTATTAAACATGTCCCTAAATTTTCACATCAGTTGGAGGTCTAGATTAGGAGATATGCTTAATGACGTAATTAGAACGCTTCTTGATAATAAACGGCGTCGTTAGCGTAAAGCCTATCTAAACCCAATTTTTGACACCAAACCTTTTACCCACTGATGTAATATAATATTTTGGGATTTTTGAAGATTTTTTATTATTTTTAACTGATCATAAGCTAGGATTAGTGTCTTGATCCGGTAAATACCGATTATACCCTTTTCGGCCATAAAATGAGTTTTACAAGTCCTTTTGCTACCAATCCAGTTGCTACTGATTTTAAATAATAAATGAAGTGTTTTAAACCTTATGAACTGACCTGGAAACTCAGAATACTATTTTAACCCGTAAATCGCTTAAAACGACGTTATACGCGTATTAAGCGCATAGTAAGGGTTTAAAACCATTTTGCCACATAGGACTTAACACCAACTGAAATACCAAGTTAAAATAAACTATTTTACTGATTTATTCAGACCTGGATCACAGAAGCTTAATTAATCCCTTTTAAAATCTTTAAAATGACCAAAATACCCCTACGGGGCTTATTTATAGGTTAAACTCGTTTTGGGCATAATGGAAGGTATCCTACTGATATCACAACATATTTAAGGCATGTTAACTTAGGAAACCTGTTTAGGACTCTTATGGTTACCCGTTACGCTTCATGCGCGTTCGGTTCGGTTTATGTAACTAGTTTATATAAATTAGCCGAAACGGGTCAAACCTTATCGGTTTTATCTCAAAATCCAGAATGTGTATAATATACCCATATTAAGCAAGTCTTTAAACTTGTCGGGTCTAAATCACATTCTATCCGGTCTTCGCTTAATAGTGCGTACGAACCGTATCTTCCTCTTGAAAACTAATCGGTCTGAGTCAAGGCTTAATTAAAGACCTGTTAGGATTCTAATAGGTTATTAAAAACCTTCGTTCCAGATATAGGAGCCCAGTAAAAGCTATCTGTACTTGCTGATTTGATACGGCTGGGATTGAATTTATATTTAGCTCAGGTAAATACTTTTAACTTATTTTCCCTATACGGGCTTGGGGTACGGTATATAAAATACCGCTTGGTCGGGCATTGAATCTTTAATTGTATGATGGTTAAAGTATTGAGATGTCTCGTTTAATTTGTTTTGTTTGCTTAAAGCCTTTGGGGGGTTAATGACCGTGTCCCGGATATCCCTGGCATCATTTTACGAAATGGCCACGACCTTAGCACACAGGTGTAGGCGTACACCTGTCAGTGTCTCATATACATAATGTGGTGTGTCTATTGATCTTTAACCCGGCTCGATCCGGGCTACTGAACGCATAAGAAACATGTAAATCCTTTACAAGAATTATATTCAAATAATTATCCCAAGTTATAAAATATTATTTGTGCCATGTGCACTCAAATCAATCATTTTAAACCCTTTTCAAAATGAGCCGGTTGATTGTATTTACCAGTGTAAACTGACGTATTTTCCCAAAAAGGCTAAGTGCAGGTACTAATCGGAATGGGCTGGCTACTCCTAGCATCAATAAAGAGTCTCGCAAGCTTAGATGCCTAAAGTCTGTTGAACAGTGTTATATTTTTATTTTCGATCCGCCTGTGGATCCTTTACTTCCGTTGTAATACTTTGATGTTACACTATTTCGGATTGTAATATATTTATCTTTTGCTTCCGCTGTGCATTTATATATTGTGTTGTTTGACTATTATGATATCAACCACGTCACGTTACTCCCTACCGGGCCCACCGGTGATACGTGGAAATTCGGGGTGTGACACCGTCACCGACGGCCGCCCCATGTTCAAAACCTGAAATTTGTTATCCAAGTTGATTTGGGTATAGTAGGCTTCGGTTTATTATCCGTGGACCACGACGGGTCTCCCAAACATGATTTTGATCGTTCCATTGACGTTTATGGGCTATAAATCTAAGTCTAAGTACCATGTAATTAATGTATGGATACATAAGAGTTATGTAAGATCTTGAACGTGTACGTAAGAGTGTATGTACATATGTAGACGTGTATTTAAGTATATATGAAGGCACGTATGAGTGTATGCAAGTAAGTAGAGACGTAGTAATGTATGTAAGCATGTAGACGTGTATTTATGTATATGTGAAGATACGTATGTGTATATGTACGTATGTAGAGACGTAGTAATGTCTGTGCGTATGTAGACGTGTGTATGGTATATATGAAGGTACGTATGAGTGTATGCATGTATGCAGAGATATAGGAAGGTATGTATGTATGTAAATGTGTATGTATGCATGTAAGAATGTATGTATGCATGATTTAGATACGTCGAGTAATACCTTATTAATAGTGTGCCTTGGGAATGAAAAGTAATGCAGGCACATTATTGAAGCCTCACCAGAATATGGATACACAGATGAAATGCTTAAAGTTAGAAAGATAACGAAATGGGAAGTGTACGAGATTGAATCTTGTTTATGTATTGTGTACTAGTGTTATGAATGTATGTGGTGAGTGCAGGTTGTACGAATCACGGGCGGTTATCACGAGGAATAGAGATCGAAGATCGAGTCACAAGATAGATTGTACGGGAATAATTGAGTATGTGCTTTAGCAAACAGGACTTATACTTTATTTTTCTAAAAGATACATATTAAAACGAACTTTCAAGTAGGTCAAGACGTTTGTAATGAAAGAAATTTTATGACACGAATTTCCGCTGCGACTTTTTGTCAAATACGTATTAGGGTCTTACAAGTTGGTATCAGAGCCATGGTTTAAGTGAAATCAAGTATGAGGGAATAAATACTTGAACTCAAACCTGTGTTCTCTTGTGTCAAGGAACCCGTACAATCTGAGACTCGATCAAGATCTAAGGGTAGAAGTAAAGGTAAGTATGTGCTTAAGTATGTATTTGAAGAAAACTAACAGTATGTTATGTGTAAGGTAGACATAATTACATGGAATGGATGATCTGTGAATGCGGTCTAGGACCGGCACCAAGGCACGTAATAAGACAAATTGGCCCCTGGTACGTAAATTTAACGTGTGGGCGTATCCAGAGGTATAATTAAGTAAGTGAAAGAAAATTTTAAATGAAATATAATAAATACATGACAATGAAGTTTTGAAAATGTTACACGTGCCGAAACTTAATTCTTCGGACATAAGGTGGCGATTACACGAAGACACGAAACTAGTATGTGGATTGTGTATCTGGCCAGTACACAAGAAACGTATGACGTTCGTGAGACCGTGATAATTGTTACAGGTATGTCCGTTAGAATTAGGTAGTAGGTGGACGTGAGGGTAAAGAGAAATGTACGACCTTCAGGAATGAAAATATGAATGATATGTTAGAATCCGCGAGACAGATTCGAAGCATGAAATGAATGAAGTATGAATGACCTGTTTGAATCCGCGAGACGGATTCAAGGAATGAAAGGCATGAATGGAATGTTGAATCCGTAAACGGATTCAAGGAAATGAAATGCAGAAATGATATGTCCGAATCCGCGAGACGGATTCAACACATGTAAAGAATGAAGGATGTGAATGATATGTTTGAGTCCGTGAGATGGATTCAAAGCATAGAAGGAAGAAAATGTGTGAATGGTATGTTTGAAGCCGCTAGGTGGATTCGAAACATAGAAATAATGAAAGGTATGGATGTTACGTTTGAATCCGCGGGACAGATTTAAGATATAAAAAGGATGGAATTAGTCCACATCAGAATATGACGATGGTTTGACCATGGTTGCATCAGACGAGTCATATGAGTAAATGTAAAGTAACTAAATGAAAGAATGATGTAATGAAAGTCCTTGCAAGTAAGCATGAATGGAAAGAAGTACAAACGAGTGCCTCAATAAATGTATGATAATTAAGAAATGTCAGTTTGGCCTTGAAAAGTCAAACATCGGAGGTTGATGAAATAAGTAACTGGAATGAAAGAATTGCGTGTGAGGAATGAAATGCTTGACACGTTATGGCGTGTATGTAAGAAATTGTATAAGAATTATAGGTGAGTAAACACCTAATAAAATGAATGTTTGAATGAAATGTGCTAATTGCTAAATTTGTGGATGATAATGTTAGAACCCTTGATGTGATGAAACCAATCGAATTGGTGGAAGGATGCGTACGAGTGAAGGCACATTACACAGGTAAATGGAATCTAACCTAGTACGGCTAGTACTTGTGAAGAGTGCGGATCGATCTGGGTTACTGATCGTCGATTGCTGATATGAGATAAGGTTAGTAAAAGGTCTAACTTATGTTGGATAAGCACGAATTGGTATAATGAAAATGACCTATGAAGGGAATGTTTGATTTCTAATAGTTAACATAAGAAGGAAAACTATGTTATTAAGAAGGAAATCTTAGGGGTTTAAGTGTAGGTTTCGAGTATTGGTTAAATTCTTGTATAATGAATTTGCATGACATGTATACTTATGCGAATTAATTAATGCATGAAATGAGAGTAATAGTGATGGAGAATGAATAATGTGAATTGAAGATGAAGTGAGGATATGTATGGTACAAACAACTATGGAAAATGTAGAATGATGTTAACCTGGGAGCTAAGTAAATATGTATGATCATGAAATAGTACTTAGTTACAATAACAAAACAATAATTAAATGTCATGTAATATATGTGTAGAATGTAATCTTAAAGGATGAGACAAAGGTATTAGATCTGTTATGAATGGATCATATGAAAGTAAGCATTATTATAAGTTTGGATGAATATGTATATTGACCTGTTACTAACGGGTCGGGGAAATAAAAATGTTAGGTGAAAGTATGCCATGGAAAGTATACACTTGCTAAGAAGTTAGTTGTATGAATAAATATGAATTGAGATAAGATAATTACTTATAATTATGATGTGACTATGAAGTCAAACATATATGTGTATGTGTAAATAGAAGAGAGAAAGGTTTCGGGGACGAAACCTTATTTAAGGGGGGTAGACTTGTAACGCCCCAAAATCCAAATGTTATATATTCACAATATGTTCTTATGTGTTATATTATGAAATAAATAACTAGGCTATTTAACCTAGTTAAGAGCATGGTAAAAACTATTAAAAGAGAAAAGTGGTGCCAAATATGTTATAGAGGCAAACTTGAGGGGTTAAAGTGGATAAGATGAAAGTTGATTTACTAATTAAAAGATCAACACACACACACAAACACACACGAAGGGTGTGTTCGTGAAGCTTCAGGAGCTCTTAAGAGCTCCAAACCCTAACCAAGAAAGATCATCAAATTGAAGGGTGAATCAAGGTGTAAATTCATAAACGAACATGAATTAATGATCACCTACGCGAGGGGATCATGAGGTATGTCTCGAAAGTTAGATTGATGAACTTGTAGGAAGTGGATTATGTTCTAAACCATGAAATTGTATGAAATTGAGTTTGGGTATGTGTTAGAATCATCATATAGAAGTTGTGTTAGGTGCAATTTTGATTGTATCGATAAGTTGGGATAAAACCCACTTAAAAATTGTAGGAAGATGAAGTTTAGTGAAGATTTATGATGAACTATGTAATGTTGATGTTAGAGTAGTGTTATAGAAAGTAGTTAGATGGATAATTTGATATAAAACATATGATGCTTGGTTATGATAATGATTTGTGAAAGATTATGTTAATGCATGGATGAACTAGGAAGAATGTGCTTTAATTAGTTGTACAATATGCACTAAATGGTGTACACACACCAAGTGTATGATGAAATGTCTAAGTGAAGTTAAGATGTGAGATTGTATGAAATAGCTTTATATATATATGATTGAGATTAGGTAATGATGTAATTAGTAGTTTAATAACGTGAAGAAGGTGCTTTAGATGGAACTTATACAAGAATTCGGGTTGAATGTATGTCTTGGTCAAGACTATGCATTAAGGACTTGTACGTTGTGTTTAATATCACTAGGTGATCATGTGGTTGTAAGCATATTTTCATTGTGAGTAAGAAGTGTATATAGTGTCGTTGATAAAGCATAAATGATGATACGGATACATGAGGATAAGCCGAAAGTTTGTATGATGAACTGTTGACTTTTGAAGGTCAACTACGCATAAGAAGCATGATTTGGTTTGTTGTCGTAAAGGTAGGATTATAGGAAGTTGTATGGTACATGTTATGTTAATATGCGTTATTGTGATTACATGATGAATTTCATGAGTTTGAAAGGATATGAATTTGATTATATGTCATATGCTTGTTAGTTGTGACTAAAGAAAGTCAAATGTGAAATATACGATTGATATGATCGTTAACATGTACAATTGTGTATGCTAATGTGAACGTAATTTCGTGACATGAAAGTATAGGAATCATGTCGAGAGGGACTCAAGCATGAAAGGCTAACGGGTCAAGAAGTGGCGAGGAAACGGATATGAACACGGATGCATGAGGTAAATGATTTCCGTAATCACTTCTTAGTTGTTTATGTAAAGTTATGTGCAACTTAATTAATTATGATAATTGAGGTCAAATAGGAATGAGTTGTATGAAATCGATGAATTTTGCTAAGTAAATCAAATGGGTCAAGATGAGGTTTTATTGCATACCGGAAAGGTTGCATAAGTAACGACTTCAGTATTATAACCGGGTAATGGGTAAAATTGTATGTAAGCATGCTAACCAAGCAACGGTGACGCGGGTTAATGTGCAAGAGGTTCGGTAAGAAATTATGAGTAAATGAATAAACAATTTCATAGATGGAAATTGTACTATTTAATGTTCAATTACGTAATAATGAATGAATTTAACGAATTCCGGGTATCAGGTGCGTAAACCCCAAGTACGACACTCCGGATAGTGTAAAAGTATTATGGTCATAAGGTTCATGTAAGTTTTGGGTTAAAAGGAATGAGTTATTTGATAAAAACATGAACGGGTCGAATAAATCGTAAATGAATAATAAGTCGATAGCGCGTAAGTTAAGAATTTCCTTAATCTGGATATGGGATTTCAAGTTCACATGATAGAATGTCAAATTACGAGCATGTAGGAAGAAACGGGAGGTTAAACGGGTAAACGGTTCAAAAGTTATGCGCGTTTTAGTGCGTTCGGACGACGAAACAAACCTGCAGAAAAAGGCCATTTCTAGAGGCCGTCGCCGACGGGCTCTACAAACTCAGTTTTTGGCTGACGGGTTATTTGACTGTCTACGGAAGTTTTGGGCTACGGGAAATTGCAAGGGCCGTCGCCGACAACCTCCCCATGTTCAAAACCTGAAATTTGTTATCCAGGTTGATTTGGGTATAGTAGGCTTCGGTTTGTTATCCGTGGACCACGACGGGCCTCCCAAACATGATTTTGATCGTTCCATTGACGTTTATGGGCTATAAATCTAAGTCTAAGTACCATGTAATTAATGTATGGATACATAAGAGTTATGTAAGATCTTGAACGTGTACGTAAGAGTGTATATACATATGTAGACGTGTATTTAAGTATATATGAAGGCATGTATGAGTGTATGAAAGTAAGTAGAGACGTAGTAATGTATGTAAGCATGTAGACGTGTATTTATGTATATGTGAAGATACGTATGTGTATATGTACGTATGTAGAGACGTAGTAATGTCTGTGCGTATGTAGACGTGTGTATGGTATATATGAAGGTGCGTATGAGTGTATGCATGTATGCAGAGATATAGGAAGGTATGTACGTATGTAAATGTGTATGTATGCATGTAAGAATGTATGTATGCATGATTTAGATACGCCGAGTAATACGTTATTAATATTGTGCCTTGGGAATGAAAAGTAACGCAGGCACATTATTGAAGCCTCACCAGAATATGGATACACAGATGAAATGCTTAAAGTTAGAAAGATAACGAAATGGGAAGTGTACGAGATTGAATCTTGTTTATGTATTGTGTACTAGTGTTATGAATGTATGTGGTGAGTGCAGGTTGTACGAATCACGGGCGGTTATCACGAGGAATAGAGATCGAAGATCGAGTCACAAGATAGATTGTACGGGAATAATTGAGTATGTGCTTTAGCAAACAGGACTTATACTTTATTTTTCTAAAAGATACATATTAAAACGAACTTTCAAGAGGTCAAGATGTTTGTAATGAAAGAAATTTTATGACACGAATTTCCGCTGCGACTTTTTGTCAAATACGTATTAGGGTCTTACATTTACCTTGCAATAAACTCAAAATATGCATCTTCTTTTAGCATAAGTTGTTTATATAAGCAATCCCAACACCCTTTAAGTACATGAACCCTAATTTTAGAATAGTCACATAGACAAATCATATAAAATACAAGTATACGATCCAGTATAATCATACCTTGGTATTAATGGCTTTGTAAACAACTCCATATGTACCTTCTCCAAGTACTTCACGTTTCAAGTATCGATCAGCTACTTTTTTAGCTAATAAATGATCCAAATCCGCCATATCTTTTCCTCAACTCTTAATCCTTTATGCCAATAAACAGACTACGTCAATTATGTGCTTGTTTTGTTATCAACAAATTAGTAATCACACTAACGACGATTTCAAAGAATGAAAAATAGTGATTAATGTCTTATACCGTCTTCACCTTTCAACATTCCAACCCTAGAAACTAACTTTGAGTAGATAGAGTAACTAAAACCTAAATTACTAACCAACATATGCCAATTTCTTCATAATTAATCCCCAAACCCTAACGACAGATGAAAAATCGAGCTTAAAATATTATATCTTCTTCAGATTTGAAAATTCTAACCCTAGAATGTAATTTTAAGCTGAGAGAAAACTCAAAACCTAATTAGCAATCACGGTATGCCGATTTCTTCAGAACTACACACAAAACCCTAGCTACTGGTAAAAAAAAATTAGGCTTAATGTCTTATATTCTCTTCCGATTTCAAAATTCTAACCCTAGAAACTATTATTGAGCAGATGAGGGAAGCTAAAACCTAAATTAGGAACAAAATGATGGATAAAGGTGTACACATACCTCTTCAAATGTGGTTTGTGAAGATATCCATAGCCGATTCACCAGTGAAGAACAAATTATTGCTGGAATCACACAATATTTGATAATAATCGCTTCAAATGAATGAGAGATTAAAATTGGGTCCGTTAGATGAGTAAAATACAGAATGAAATGAAAAACCTATTTAGTTAAAAAATGAAATCGTACCTTTGGGACCCTAAATGATGAACCTGATCTTACCATTAAGACAACAATGGTTTCGTTTCCAAGAGAGGGGGAGATTTAGATCGAGATACATGGATATGAGAGAGACAATAATCAACAAAAACAGTTAACCGAAACCCTAAAATCTTCAACTTTATTGTCACGGCCCCAGCCCCGGTTTTACCCGGTCAGGAGCCGCGGAACAGGAACCCGTGGTATTCATGATGCGACAGCGGAAGATTTTTAACAGGATCTTTTTAAAACTCAAAATGCCCAATTATTTTATTCCATAATTTGGGATAAAACCCCGTAATTTACAATAGAGGAATTTAACTAGGAAATTCCCTGATTTATTAAAACATATTTATTCATTTTTTTTAACTGAGTCACCTCTTCAAGCTTGTTAGTGCTCCGTAGCACGTTTTTCCTTGATTTATAGCAGGTCGCCTGAAACATGTTTTAAAATATTTTGTCAGCGGGGAAATACTGGTGAATCATTCATTTTGATAAAATGACACATAGTTATCAATTACAGCATAAGAGCGATTACAATGGCTTCTATCTTATTTTCATCTGGCGCCGTGTCACATTGCGTGACGATGGTCATACCACTATTGGGTCCTGTCACCCAAGTAGTGACGATCACTGTTAGGATATATTAGCCTAACTAGTGAAAATTAGTAATGTGCACAATACCCCACTAGCCATTGATTAAGATTACCACGACTTACTCCCTGTAATTATAACATTTGAAAATAATTTGAGGTATTGTAAAACAGTTGATAAAAAGAGAATGACTCACATTGCAGATTTATACGGCAGAGTTTAGCCTACTGATTAGCCTTTTAACCTAAATTTAAACAATATGCACTCGAACTAGGTTAGTAACTAATACAGCATTTACGACAACTCACGAGATTAAACCCTCACAACGAATGACAAAGTGCGATACTTAAATATCCATCGAATTCACGACGAATGACAAAGCATAACCCTAATGTGGGCAGCACTTAAACATCCATTGGATAGTTTCAATCGATCGGACATTGAATCGTAGCAGCGATCGAGTTAATACCCGGTATCGGAGCAGCACCCCACTAAAATTGAAAGTAATTTCGACTTTGGAGCAGCCTAACTTCGTTTTTGTAAAATGATTTCGACACCAGATGAAAGCTCCTGAGACAAGCTATTTATAGCTGAAATTTAAGGTTCACGCAGCCCGCGTGAACTTCCTCTTGTTCTTTACGCGGCCCGCGAGGGCACTCTATACGTAGATTAGGGCTAGCGTGTCACCACTAGACTTGCCACGCGTGTGACACGTGGATCCGGATGCTTATCCAGTCAAACCTAGGGTTGACGCGGCCCGCGTAAACATATGCTCACTTTTACGCGGCTCGCCTGAAGACCATATTTCTTGATTTCTTGGTTTTTCATGCACAGTAAGGTTTCAGGGGTTCGGGTTTTCACTTCCGGATTTATTTTGAGAAAATTTTGAGAGTCCTTACATCCTCCCCACCTTATTTAAAATCTCGTCCTCGAGATTTACTGAAATAAGTGAGGATACTTTCGCTTCATTTCCGATTCCAGCTCCCAAGTGTATTCGGGTCCTCTTCTGGAATCCCACTAGACTTTGACTAGCACCAATCTTTTGTGCTTGAGAAACTTGATCTTTCGATCTTCGATTTGAAGTGGTTTTTCAACGAACTTCAATTTCTCATTTACTTTTATATCTTGGAGAGGTACTATCAAAGATTCGTCAGTCAGACATTTCTTGAGGTTGGATACATGAAATACATCATGTACTCCAGCTAATTCTTCTGGTAGTTGTAAACGATAAGCAACTGGTCCTATACGTTGGATCACTGAAAATGGTCCCACGTATCTTGGACTTGGCTTTCCTTTCTTACCAAATCGAACTATTCCTTTCCAAGGAGATACTTTCAAAAGTACTTTGTCTCCAACTTGAAACTCGAGTGGTTTACGTCGATTATTAGCATAGCTTTTCTGGCGATCTCGAGCCGTCTTCAATCTTTCTTTGATTTGAGTAATCTTATTGGTAGTTTCTTGCACAATCTCCGGTCCTGATAATTGACTTTCTTTTATTTCTGCCCAACAAACTGGAGTTCTGCACTTTCGCCCATACAGTGCTTCGAATGGGGCAGCTTCAATACTTGCATGATAACTATTATTATAGGAGAATTCAATTATAGGTAGGTGGTCATCCCAGTTTCCACCAAAATCTATCACACATGCTCGAAGCATGTCTTCCAGTGTTTGTATCGTCCTTTCACTTTGCCCGTCTGTTTGTGGATGATATGCCGTACTTAATTTTAGTCGGGTTCCCATTGCTTCTTGGAAACTTTTCTAGAAGTGAGAAGTGAAACGACTATCTCGATCTGATACAATGGAGAGTGGAACTCCATGTAAGGATACTACTTTGTCTACATACAACTTTGCCAACCTTTCCGTGCTAAAGGTTTCTTTCATAGGTAGAAAATGAGCTGATTTGGTTAATCGATCCGCAATTACCCAAATCGCATCGTTACCTTTTCTGGTTTTGGGTAACTTAGTAACAAAGTCCATTGTTATGAGTTCTCATTTCCATACAGGCATTTCTAATTGTTGTAGTAGACCTGAAGGTTTCTGGTGTTCTGCCTTAACTTGTGAACAAGTAAGACACTTAGAAACATATCTAGCTATGTCCTTTTTCATACCAATCCACCAGAAGTTATTTCTTAAATCTTGGTACATCTTATTGTTACCAGGATGCATGGTATACCTAGATTTATGAGCTTCCTCTAGAATCTTATTTCTTAATTCTCCTTTCTTAGGTACCCAAATCCGTTTCTTATGAAATCTCCAAATTCCATCATTCCCTTGCTCTAATTCCTTTATTCTTCCTTTCATTCCTTCAGCATCATCCTTGATTGCTGTCTCTTGAATGTTTTTCAGTTGTTCCCTTAAATCTAACTGTAGATTTAATCTAAGAGCACGAACCCGTCGTTGTTTCTCATGATACTTACGACTTAAGGCATCTGCAACTACATTTGCCTTTCCTTCGTGATATTGAATATTACAATCATAATCACTTAGGATCTCCATCCACCTTCTTTGCCTCATGTTTAATTCTTTTTGCCCAAATATATATCTTAAGCTTTTATGATCTGTATAGACAGTAAACTTACTTCCGTACAGATAATGTCTCCAAATCTTAAGGGCAAAAATTATGGCTCCTAACTCTAAATCATGAGTTGTATAGTTTTCCTCGTGCTTTTTCAATTGTCTTGAAGCATACACAATTACCTTCTTGCGTTGCATTAACACACATCCTAATCCTAGCTTTGAAGCATCACAATATACTTCAAAATCTTCTGTTCCTTCTGGTAAGGCTAGAATTGGAGCGTTTGTTAGCTTTTGCTTTAGAATCCTAAAGGCCTCTTCTTGCTTAGGTCCCCATTCAAACTTAACTGTTTTATAGGTTAGCTTAGTTAATGGTACAACTATCTTAGAAAAATCCTTAATAAACCGTCTATAATATCCGACTAAACCTATAAAACTTCTAATTTCCATTGCTGATTGCGGAACCTTCCATTTGGTGATCGCTTCTATCTTAGCAGGATCTACGTGAATGCCTTCGTGATTCACCATATGTCCTAAGAATTGCACTTCTTGTAGCCAAAATTCACATTTTGAAAATTTGGCGTAAAGCTTTTCTTTTCTTAACAAAGTTAAGAGTATATGCAGGTGCTCACAATGTTTCTCCTGACTTTTGGAATAAATAAGTATATCGTCGATGAAGACAATTACAAATTTATCCAAATACGGTTTACAGATTCTATTCATCATATCCATAAATGCTGCAGGTGCATTTGTTAACCCAAAGGGCATGACTGTAAACTCATAGTGACCATACCTAGTTCTGAAAGTTGTTTTAGGTATGTCTTCTTCTTGTACCTTCAATTGATGATATCCGGAGCGTAAGTCGATCTTAGAAAAATATCTAGCTCCCTGGAGTTGATCAAAAAGATCATCAATTCTAGGTAATGGATATCGATTCTTAATTGTAACCTTATTTCATTCCCTATAATCGATACACATTCGCATCGAACCATCCTTCTTTTTCACAAACAACACTGGAGCTCCCCAAGGGGATGAGCTAGGTTGTATGAATCCTTTGCTTAGTAATTAATCTAACTGCTTTTCAATTCTAACATTTCGGTGGGTGCTAACCGATAAGGTGCTTTAGCTATCGGTGTAGTTCTAGGAATTAGATGAATCCTAAATTTTACCTCCCTATCAGGTGGTAATCCAGGTAGTTCTTCTGGGAAAACATCCGGGTATTCTGATACTACCAGTATTTCCTTAAGTTATTTACCTTTAGTGTTAATGATTATTGAAATCATATACACTACCCCTTGCTTTCGTTCATAACTAGCAACTTTCATTACTGAAATGAACTTCATGGGTTTTTGCGGCTTATCTCCTGTAACCATGATTACTTCTCCAGTAGGTGCTTGAATTTCTATAGAATTCTTATCACATAGGATTCGAGCATGGTTGGCTACTAACCAATCCATTCCTAACACCACATCGAATCCGGCTAAATTCATAGGTAACAGATTTGCAGAGAATTTATGACCTAAAAGTTCTATCTTTTCTTCTTGCAAAATCTTATTTATGTTGACAGAATTTCCATCTGCTGTTTCGACTGTAAAAGTCTGACTAAGGTTGGTTAAGGGTAAATTAAGTGCTTGGCAGAATGAAGTATTTATAAAACTTTGGTTTGCACCAGAGTCAAATAATACTTTTGCGTAAACGTTGTGAACTAGAAACGTACCAGCTATCACGTCAGGGATTAGCTCGGCTTCCTGAGTAGTTAATTGGAATGCTCGGACATTCTTCTTGGTAGCTCCGTCTGCTGGTTTGGCTTTATTGTCAGCTGGTTTGATCAATTTCGGACAGTCTGGCCTAATATGCCCATTTTCTCCACAGTTGTAGCAAACTGTGAATTTCTTCTTCCTGCAGTCTTCCTCTTGATGCCCCGGAATTTTGCAAAAATTGCAATATCCTTTGCATCTTCCAAAATGCTTCCTTTTGCAAGAATTGCAAAATGGACCAGTGGAAGATTGCCCAGTCCCCCTTCTTTTGAAATTGTTACGGTTACCCACATGGAATCCTTGGGTAATTTTTTGGGCCACTTCTTTCTTTCTATTTTCTTCTTGAGTCCGCACCAGTTCATCAGTCAATGTATTGGCTAAATCCACCGCATCATCAATTGTGCGGGGTTTCGCGACCTTAACAATATTACGGATCTCAACAATCAATCCCCAAATATAACGAGAAATAAGTACCGGTTCTGGCGAAGCCAGGGTTGGTACCACTCTAGCATATTCGAAGAATGTCGAAGTATATCCTCGACAGTCTACACCCATCATTCGATGATTCAGGAACTTATTTGCCATTTGTTCCTTTTCATATTCGGGACATAATTTTCTTTCTATTAGCTGCTTAAATTCTTCCCAACTCATGGCATATGCCATATTTCTTCCTTTGGCTTGAAGTACCGTATTCAACCATTCTAGCGCCCCTTCTTTAAAAAGATTCGACGCATACATGACCTTGTCTTCTTCAGCACATTTACTTATGGTAATTACTGCCTTGGTTTTCTCTAACCAACGCAGTGCTGCAGTCGCCCCTTCGTTACCTGCAAACTCAGCTGGTTTACAGGCAATAAATTCTTTGTAAGTGCAACCAGGTGTTGCAACTTTCATTTTCTTAGGAATCGGGGCTTGCAGAACATTATCGTTATTGTTATTGTTATTGTTGCCGCCTCCGTTTACACTATTACTGAAATTGTCTTCACGAGTACGTTTGCTAGGAATAATTTGAGGTTCAACAGGTTTCTGGGCAGCAGCAAGTATTGCTGGAATAGCATTGGCTATTCCTTGAGCAACAATATTTTCTATATCTTGCTTAGTCATAAATTGATCCTCCTGGTGTTGCTCAGATTGGTTAATCTCGTTAACTGGTTCATTATTAGCGTTTTCCATCTGATAATTAATATATATAATTTATTAGTATAAAGTAAATAACAATTATACATAAAACAATCATGCAAATTTTACAATACATATATAGCCAAAATTATCGATTTATTGATTCCCATTTTATATATATTATGCATCCGTACACACTGTTATGTTACAAAGTTTTATTTATTTTACAGGGTTATATTGTTATTACTATTATTATTATTATTATTATTATTATTATACAATCATAACTACGTTCTCACGCCATCCCTTTTGCTGGTATTTCAGAAACGACGCTCCCTCTCGTCGTACTTCCAGGAAATTTTCTCTCCCACCTCCCGAATCCTATTCCCTGCACCTATCAGCTCCTCGCCAAAATGGAGGAGTTCAGCTAAGTTTTCATTGCTCATTGGTGGGTTTGGTATAGGTTCTGGGTCGAACTAAGGGAAAAAGGTATAAGGATTATTTAGGAGGTTTTGAAACTGCCAGTCGTTGGTCCACCACTCGTCCATTTCTCCTATAGGTTGAGTATGGATTAAAGGTTCTGGGATGGCTGGTTCCAAATTTATTGGAAGTTGAGTTTCAGCAGGATAAGTAATGATATCACAACTTGCCAGTAAGCGATCTAATTCCTCCTGTAATGGCAACTCCTGGACTTGCTTAGAACTTGCCCCAATTTCCATTTCTACTCGCCTGGAATCTTCCCTGATTGCAATTCCTTTTCCTTTATCTATGGGATTCTCTATTTTGGGAATTCTCCTAGTTGCTGGTTTTCCTTTTCCTTTTCTTAGGTTTTGGTTTCTCCGGAGGTGAAGCGTTGAATTCCATAGGTTCTTCTATATCAGGTACATAACCAGTAAAGTCTTTGGAAACTTCTATTTTCACCGGATAGAGATTGAAATTTTGAAGGGCTTCAGATAACTCATTCATGCTGTTTAGCATATATGCAAAAATACTAAGTTAAAAATTTTTATAACAAAATTTCACAGATAACCTTCAAGTATTATTGCATACCATTTTGACTAATTTAATACAAAGGGTAATTGAAAACATAAAACATACTAGAGTTTATTGAAAATTTATTTATTTACTGGGTAAAGTTTTCTGGCTTTGTAGGTGATATGGGTGTTAAGACTAAGTTAGGGTATTTAAATGTTTGCATTTACTGCCACCGTGGCTAGCATATAGAGATCTGTCCATTTTTCATCTAACTTGTCTTCCCATGGTGGGTTACTGCCTAGTTCCAGGGTTTCTTGATTAACCCTCATTTCTTTTGGTTGTGATTTCTTTATTTTCTCCTAACGTTTCCTAATAATCAAACTTCTTTTATTAGGAGAAAGTGGTTCCTCATATTAATATTCCTTCCTCAGTATCTATTGAGTATCTTGAGGATTTTGATTGGGATGAGCTTCCCTTTTCTTTTGGTGAATTATCTAATTTAAGATAGATATCCGTGATTCTTTGCTTACCCATACTGTAACTAACAAACTGTCAGTAAATAAAATATCTAATCACAAAATGATAATCAGGAAAATTAAGTATTTAAAATACTTAATAGGCTTAAATCAGTGGCTCAATCAGTAGCTCTGATACCACCTTTTCCTGTCATGGCCCCAGCCCAGGTTTTACCCGGTCAGGAGCCGCGGAACAGGAACCCGTGGTATTCATGATGCGACAGCGGAAGATTTTTAACATGATCTTTTTAAAACTCAAAATGCCCAATTATTTTATTCCATAATTTGGGATAAAACCCCGTAATTTACAATAGAGGAATTTAACTAGGAAATTCCCTGATTCATTAAAACATGTTTATTCATTTTTTTTAACTGAGCCACCTCTTCAAGCTTGTTAGTGCTCCGTAGCACGTTTTTCCTTGATTTATAGCAGGTCGCCTGAAACATGTTTTAAAATATTTTGTCAGCGGGGAAATACTGGTGAATCATTCATTTTGATAAAATGACACATAGTTATCAATTACAGCATAAGAGCGATTACAATGGCTTCTATCTTATTTTTATCTGGCGCCGTGTCACATTGCGTGACGATGGTCATACCACTATTGGGTCCCGTCACCCAAGTAGTAATGATCACTGTTAGGATATATTAGCCTAACCAGTGAAAATTAGTAATGTGCACAATACCCCACTAGCCAGTGATTAAGATTACCACGACTTACTCCCTGTAATTATAACATTTGAAAATAATTTGAGGTATTGTAAAACAGTTGATAAAAAGAGAATGACTCACATTACAGATTTATACGGCAGAGTTTAGCCTACTGATTAGCCTTTTAACCTAAATTTAAACAATATGCACTCGAACTAGGTTAGTAACTAATACAGCATTTACGATAACTCACGAGATTAAACCCTCACAACGAATGACAAAGTGCGATACTTAAACATCCATCGAATTCACGACGAATGACAAAGCATAACCCTAATGTGGGCAGCACTTAAACATCCATTGGATAGTTTCAATCGATCGGACATTGAATCGTAGCAGCGATCGAGTTAATACCCGGTATCGGAGCAGCACCCCACTAAAATTGAAAGTAATTTCGACTTTGGAGCAGCCTAACTTCGTTTTTGTAAAATGATTTCGACACCAGATGAAAGCTCCTGAGACAAGCTATTTATAGCTGAAATTTAAGGTTCACGCGGCCCGCGTGAACTTCCTCTTATTCTTTACGCGGCCCGCGAGGGCACTCTATACGTAGATTAGGGCTAGCGTGTCACCACTAGACTTGCCACGCGTGTGACACTTGGATCCGGATGCTTATCCGGTCAAACCTAGGGTTGACGCGGCCCGCGTAAACATATGCTCACTTTTACGCGGCCCGCCTGAATACCATATTTCTTGATTTCTTGGTTTTTCATGCACAGTAAGGTTTCAGGGGTTCGAGTTTTCACTTCCGGGTTAATTTTGAGAAAATTTTGAGAGCCCTTACATTTATTACAATAAAAAATAGAAAACTAACATAATCAATAATCAGATTCAAGTTGGTTGAAGGAATGATACCTAAGATTGAAAGGAATCATACCTAACATAATCGATTAAAACAAAAATGCCTTTACAAACCGGGAGGTAGGAACTGATTAATGGAATGAACCCATAGCAACAAACAAACCCTATCAATAAAACAAAAAGGATCGAACAGAGTTCTGATTAATGGAATAAAAAGTCTTGTTGAAAAACATACCGATTGAAATCAATAAAAAGACGACCGGATCTTCCATATGGCCTGCAAAACAATTTATAACACAAAATCAAAACATAGTAAAGGAAAATAAACCCTTTAACTAATAGATTTGAGACGATTCGTAGATGAACAAAAACGAAAACATTGTTGGAAAACGATTCGTAGATGAAAAAAATAAAACCTTGATTGCAGACAAAATCAAATGGTGAGGAACGAATCAAAGGGATGACGGCGATAAGAGATGAACCAATCTGAATTGAAGAATGCAATTAGGGTTTGTGTGGTGGGATTAGAAAAAAGCGTGTTTTTTATAACCGGGTAAAAATCCGGATCCCGTGTCTGCCCATATCAAGAAAAAAAGGATCCGAATTTTCCCGCCAAAAAGCAAAATTTAGAGGCCTCCTAGCTTGACACATTAGCAAAAATTAACACATTTATTATATATAATAGATCTGTTTGCCACTTTCATAAAAAATAGAGTAAATTCTAGTCCTTTATGTTTAAATTAATAGACGATATTATTTTGTTGTTTGTTTGGCTACTTTTGCCCTCCATAAGGTCGAACAGAGTGTAGGGCGAAACACCTTTGGGTTAAGCTCAAGCCTCCAGTACTGCAATGGCGAGATGGTGTTTCAATCAGATACCGTGAGATTTTCCTCCTTCCTTCCCACTAGGAGTATTCATCGAATCGAATATCAAATTTTCGGATTTCTCAAATCGAATTTTTCGAATAATATATCTTTTTTGCTTGATATCGTATTTGAATTAAAATCCCAACTCGAATTCGATTCTATTTCGATTAATTCGAATCGAATTCGAATAAATTCGATTTGATTTAAATTAAGTTAAAATATGTATTAACATCATTTGAGTTATGGGCTTTGTAATGTGTTTAGTAATGAGCTATTTTAATACTTAGAATAAATTTAGAGATTAATTAATACTATAGCCTGACAAAGTTATATATGTATTATATACAAAAATAATAAATAAATATGTATAATTTTAATTCGAATTCCGAATCGAATTTAATTTAAAATTATAAATTTGTATTTGATTTACAAGACTCGAATTGAATCGAATCCGATTTCAAATTTTTGACAATCGAAACGAATTCTTGATAATCGAATCGAATGTCGAATTTTTTGAATTCGAAACGAATTCTGAACACCCCTACCTCCCACTCCTCACACACTCTTCTCCACCTTATGGGGGGGTCAGGGCACAATACGTAGGGATTTCAGGTACCCCTATCCGATCGGCAACACTGACGGAGGTCATGTGCGTAAGTGGCAAGGGTAGTGGAAGCCAAATATGTGTGGATGAATTTGATTGTTTCAACGGTCGATTTGACCGTTTGAATATTAAAAAAAATCAATTAAATATAACTAATTAAACCATCTCGCCTAACAATTCACCATCTCTACTAGTTCACCACTTTTATTTCACCATCTCCATTTTTTATATAAATTTCACCACATTTGATCATCACGGGGGGTGATTATCCGTTTCCGATTGAATCAACAGAACCTTCAAACCATCGCGATCAAACGTCGTCGTGTAAAGCCTCAACCTTCAAACCTTCGGCGATTATCCCATCGTCGTGTAAACCCTCAACCTTCAAACCCACCACCTCCAGTTTTATAAGTCTACGGTCCACAACCTCCTAATGATTTGACTATGGAAGAGTTGAACTGGGTATATGATTATACCTTTAGTCAACTACAATTAGTAGGAATAAGAATTGTGAGGGGTCTCATCCTCCAACGGGAAACACTCCTACACTAACAAACCCAAATCCGACACATGAAGTCCTAACTTGGGCCGAAGGCTACGAAACTAACCCCGAATCAGAATACATACCAAGTTTCGGATGAGGAAATGGTCTATCCATCATCCGAAAGCTTTGGCTATCGATGTCACCACGAGATGTTGGACAGACATGATAGTGATCGTGACTGCTCGTTGCCCAATTCAGTCTTTGGTTATTAGTTTATGTAATTGTGTGTTTTAATGTTTAGTTATGTGTGTAATATTTTGTAATTTTATTTTAGGCATGTATTAATTTATTTGTGTGTTGAATGTTTAATTTCTTATCTATGTGTTAATTTTATCTTTTATCATTTACTAATTTTAATTTTAACTATGTGTTTGAAAACTTAATTTATAAATCAAAATAAATAAAATGGTAATTTAGGGTATTGGTGTCACAAAATTTGATAGTTTAGGACAATTGATGGAGTGAGTGATGTAGCACTACATAATTGATGAGGGGCCAGGGTAGTTAAGGGTTGTGGTGCCACCCTAGTTAAGGTTCTACTTCTTGACCATTCGTCCATTCGTTACCTTCTTCACCTCAATCCAAGCATTTGTTCTGCGTGAACGGTGAACCTCCTTCTCAAGCTGGGGAGCGTCAAGGACTCCGTCTGCCCTAAGTCCATAAGATATGGTTAAAGGTAGAGTTAACTTTGTTTGTAATCTAGTTTTGGGAGCTATGGATTTTTTTTGGTGAATGCCATCTATCCAAAAAAAAAAAAAAAAATAATACATTTGATTGTTTAATCATAATGTAGGTTATGTGAATTGCATGATCCGTTTCTTTTGGATATATGTTTCATCTAACAAATTAATAAGATATAACCAAATTCAAGCTGTTTGTATATAATGAAATGCGTTTAAATTTTAAGTTTTTATCTTCTACTTATATTATACTAGCTTACAACCCCGTGTATTACACAGGTTGAGTGACGAAAAATGTAAATTATAAACTTGTATATAATCCTTATTAATGAAATGACTTATTTAGATAAATTAGTAAAACAAAAGAAAAGTTATATTTTCGTTAGTTGTACATGTGATTTGATACTTTATTAGTAATTATTGTTTATATCCAAATAATATATTTTATCTTAACAAATATATATGGTTAGGGTAAAATGAAAACTTCTACGAGTTGTGAGAACTTAGAGAACTCAACCTTACAAAAGGTTTTTGAATTTTTTACAGAGGGTGTGAATGAGCGGTTAAAGACTCAGGGCATTAAACTTTTTTATTTTGGATTTAAGTGGTTAAAACCACTAAAACATAGGGACTCAAAAAGTAATTTACTATTAATTAAATTTGAAATTATACGTTTGATCTCTAACTATATTAAATAATATTATACTTATTATATTATTTGATACATTTATATTTGTTATAGATAATTATTAATTAAATTTGAATTTATAGGTTTATCTCTAACTATATTAATTAATATTATATTATATTTTGTGTATAAAAATTAATATGTAATACTATTATTAAAAGGGAGGAGATACCAGAGAATGACACGCGTACAAAAAGATTTTCATTTATTAGTATAGAAAGATTATACTAGGTTATAACCCCGTGTATTACACAGGGTTGAATAAATAAATTTTATATACTAAATAATAAAACAATATATCTTTAAAACCTCATTTATTGTACGGGTTGAATAAATATAATTTTATATATTAAATAATAAAAAGTTATATCTATACGAACAATATTGTACGGGTTGAATAAATATAATTTTATATAACAAATAAAAAGTTATATCTTTAAAACCACGTGTATTACACGGGTTGAATAAATGTAATATTGTTTACCAAATAATAAAATATTACGTCTTTAAAAAACCTCATTTATTACACGAGTTGAATAAATGTAATTTTATATACCAAGCAATAAAAAAATTACATCTTTAAAAATATGTGCATTACACGGTTTGAATAAATGTAATTTTCTGTACTAAATAATAAAAAATATATATCCTTAAAAAACCCTGTATACTGTACGAATTGATTAAATCTAATTTTATATATCAAATAATAAAAAGTTATATCTTAAAAAACCTCATGTGTTACATGGGTCGAGTAAATGTAATTTTGTATAGTGAAAATAAAATATTTAATATATTAATACAAAGTTTGGTTTTCGTGATAAAAATAGATTATTCTGTTGTTGTAAAATTTGTTAACGAATTCTCAATAAATTTAACCCTTTATTTAAAACTCCGTAAATGTATAAATAATAAATAATATTAGTTAATTTTATTTTAAGTTTCGTTAAATTTATTTGATACCAAACTATACAAAACGTTCAAATACAATTAATTCAAATAAATAATATTATAAATGAGAAGGAGATTAAACAAAATAATAATTATTTATAAGATATTAAACTAATAATATTTAGTAGGAGGTTATCTATAATATAAGATATTAAATTAAATAATATTTAGTAGGAGGGTTATCTATAATTATTTAAAAGATATTAAATTAAAATAATAATTATCTGTAAGAGATAGTCTAATATGACAAATATCCCTAAAGTGGTTTCTTTTATTATATAGTATAGATATAGATTTTGACTAAGCTTCTTTCATAACACACTATGCTTGTTTCTTTTGTTGATATAAAAGAATTATGAGAAATGCAATAGTAAAGAAAAAAAAGTTAATGACTAATTAATGCTTCTATACATTTCTTACACTACTTCATATAAATACGTAAGTTATAATCAAAGCTATTAGCTATAAACATTACTAACTTGTTATTCAAAATACTATATCTAGATCTTCTAGAACATAAAATAAAATTTGAACATGATTGTTCACACAAACGGCATGTAACAATAAAAGGCGACTATGATGCCACACTACGTCGAGTTAGGTTAGATATGTAGGGGATTTGAAGACGTAAATATTCAATACACGATCAATTTTAAGTAGAAAAATGCGAAAAATGCATCTTACTTAAGTTACAAGCGTAAATATTGTAAATAGGATTATTTATAATCATAAATGTATCTTCATCTCTCATTCACTTATCAAGCACTACATATATAGGTGTTACAAGGTTGTCATAGCTTTTTAATTTGTTTTTTATATTCAAGTGACAGTTTCCCTACATTTAATAAAAGTAATACTACATTTACATCAATGAGCTAATTATACATTACAAATATGATATAAAAACTTAAAAACCATAATTGTTCATGACTTATCAATATTTTTTACAAGAAAAAATCTATAAAATAGTAACAAAGTTTCATACATGCGTCGTTCCATTTTTAAAGTATTTTTGAAATCACTCAACCTTTATTTGGTGTCCCAGTCATATATAACTTTTTTTATAAATGTTTTTTTTTTTTATAAAAGCAAGCGAGTCCAACAACACATAGGAAAATTAATTACTACTAAACAATATTGTTTTCAATTAACTTAAAATCAAACATGAAACAATGAATATTTTTTTCACCAAACAATATTAAAGGTTCATAATCGTCTAAGAAGGTGTTTGGAGTTGAGTTTTAAAAATAGATTATGCGTTTTGAATAATCAGAATCAGATAATTAACTGTAACAAAACGTTAAAAAAATAAACAAGTGAAAATCTTTTTCTAAACGCAAATAATCAATTTTTGGAAAACTGCGTTTCGTTGCAGTAGGGGGGCTGCTTTTGGAAAAATGCGTTTTGTAACTTTGTAAACGCAAATAATCAATTTTTTAATTTTTTTACCCAAACACTAAAAACTGATTATTTACGATTTCAAAACTCATTAATCTAAAAATCTCCTTTAAAACTCAACCCCAAACACCCTCTGAAGAAACACTAACTAAATGGTCGGAACCGAAATAGTTAGGGGGTTTGAATCCGCATAAAAATGTTAGCTCTCCCTCGATTGGTTCAGTTGCAATTGAACTTCTTCTCTGGTGGTTCTGCAAAAAAGAACACCGTTAGTCTCGCCAAGGGGAGAAAAGGGTTCTCTCCTTGACCCGACTCCGGTGTGAGAATAAGTATTGGTAATGGAGAAGAGAAAGTATTTGATAAGTGAGAGTGATCTGAGTTTATACCTGAACAGTTCTCTTATTTATAACCGGGAGTTTGGGAGGGAAAACCTGTTATTGAAAAGATGACGGAAAATGCTAACGCCGTAGCGGTTATATTTTCTTCCGTTAAGTTTTTTGATCCTTCGTTAAGTTGTCTCGATCCGATGTGAATGCACACGGATCGTGGTTTGATCTATGGCTGGGGGATTGCCACGTGGAAAGCGATCAAGTGGAGATTACTCTTCAATTGCATGCCTTCGTTGTGATTCCAGGGTTGCTTGTGGTGATGACACGTGTCCAGACGGTTATAACCGTCTGGGTGGTGCACGATTGTATTTCTTTCTAGAAGATTACTGCTGTAATCTGGTGTGACACCTTGCTGTGTGGACACAGACGAATAAATCCCAAGTCTGGGTAAAATAATATCCAAGTCTGGATATTTAGGCGGAGGTATTGAACAAAGGATTTAAATCCTTTGTTAAATGGGAGAAGGCGCAAGGATTTATGTTTTCCTTTGGGCGCACGATTATGAATCGCTGATTTCTTCTTCTTTGCCAGACCAATGCGCGGCCGCGCAAGGTCGAAAAGCTAAAAAGGTTGGTTTGTGGTATGGTCTCAAATCCTTTTTATGAGGTTTTTGGGACCTTACCCCTTCAAGTCCCCCCAGTTTAGTGTTGTACTTATGCAAATAAGTGGAGCACTGGACTTATGAGAGGGAAAAGGTTTTTTAGGCGCGAGAAATAAGAAATCTTCTCTTGGAAGTTCTAACTTGTTGAAAAAGGAAAAACTTGACTGTGTAATCATGCTCTGACATGTAATGACGTCAACTGGCAGTAAGAGTGGGTATTTCTCTTTTTGCCTTGAGATTCGTAATGGCGCTTGTCAGACTTCATTAATGAGGATATGACCCTGGTTCCTGTAGCGCCGTTTGGATGTGATATAATTCTGACAATTAATGATAAGTGGGTTTCTCTTTACCCGAGGCTGGGTTCGTTTATATATATGCATATTCCAGATGCCTTATCTTCCGATTAGTTTTTGAGCAAGAAAGATGAAGCGTTCGTACCAAACTCGTCGTTTGCTGGATATTTTTAGGGTTTACGAGGCTGCCGAAGGCCTTGTGCTTCTATCTCGTTCTCCCCCTTTAGCTGCTGTTGCAGTAGAGAGTCCGGTGAAGACTGATATTCCGGCAACTGTTGATCCTTCTATGGTGGTTTTCTCTGATGATGAAATTCGCCAGCAAGGGGAAATTGCTGCTAATAGTGCTACTGTGCTGGATGCGGATGGTTTAACTGCTCGTTTTTCAACGATCCGGAGGGGAGGTTGCCGGTTGGTATACCATCGTCGGAAAAAATCTCCGGGGGAAACGGATGTTGAAGACGAACCTATTGTTGGTTAGGTTTGGGAGTTGTTCATCCCTTCTTTTGATTGTATATATAAGTCTGTTAGTATAAACTCCTTTTTTGAAGATCACGGGTGTGATCGTTGTTAATGGCTGTTGTTTGATCGTCCTGCTATTTTGTAGAAACAAGGTTTTTTGCTTTTGTGAACATTTTAGTTTCTGGAACTAAAATTTTGAAGATCATTGTCATGATCTTGTTTATGAAGTGTTTTGTTACACTTAATGATATGTACATCGATAATGTTTTTACTTCTTATGTGTTTGGATTACAATATGTTGCATGTTTTTTAATTGCTTTTGGATAGGTAAGGCGAATGAGAGATGGTATTGTGCTCATGTTTGAACGTTTGTCTAAAAGGCGTAACAGCTTGCCTTGTTTTTAGACTGTTCATGAGGTATACAATGTTTGACCATATTGTTTTCGCGCGAACCAAAGAAATTACATGCAATTTGTAATAAACAGTGAGATAAGTAAAAATGATGTTTGTATTGATAAGAGCGCAAGGCTTGTAAAACATAATAAAGAAATACATTGCCTGTATGTTCTTTCCGCTTTTGAAGATTTAGTTCATATGTAACACATGCGCAACTGTTGTGCGTTCCAGGTGCGGGGGACTAGGGTCCCATCGATCCTTTTTAGGGTATATGCTCCCTTGCCTAGGACCTCGTTAATGACGTATGGTCCTTCCCATCTTGGCGCTAATTTGCCCGGCTTTTCAGCGTTTGACGCCTCATTGTCGCGCAAGACGAAATCGCCAGGGACAAAGGTGCAAACCCGAACGCACGCATTGTAATATTTTTCGAGCTTGGATTTGTACCTTGCTTCTGTTATGGCAGCGTTCTCACGCCTCTCTTCTAGAAGATCCAAATCCATCCTTCGCTCTTGCTCGTTGTTCTGTTTTTCCATGGCTATCATGCGTGGTGACGGTAAACCTATTTCGGCTGGAATGACGGCCTCAGACCCATAGACTAGACTGAACGGAGTTTCGCCGGTGCTAGTCTTTGGCATTGTTCGGTGCGCCCAGAGGATGCTAGGAAGTTCATCAACCCATCCTCTGCGCGCTGTCCCGAGTCGCGCTTTTATGCCGTCAACGATTTGTTTGTTTACACTTTCTACCTGTCCGTTCGCTTGAGGATGCGCCACGGACGCAAAGGTATGCTCGATCTTCATTTCTTTAAACCATTTTTGAAGATCTTCTGCGGCGAAGTTTGTACCATTGTCGGAAATAATGCGCAATGGTAATCCAAATCTGCAAATGATATGTTCCCATATAAATTTGCGGATTACCATTGCTGTTGTTGAGGCCAAAGCTTTAGCTTCCACCCATTTTGTGAAGTAATCTACTGCGACTATGATGAACTTTACTGCACCTGGCGCGTCAGGAAATGGCCCGACAAGATCGATGCCCCACTGTTGGAATGGCCAGGCGGAAGTAACGGGAATTAGCGGATTTTTGGGTCGGAGTGTCTTTGGTGCGTGGCGTTGACATGCCTCGCATCTTCTTAATAGATTGACTGCATCCATGTGCATTCCTGGCCAGTAGTATCCAGCGCTCATTATTTTTGCTACGACCATGCGCGGTCCCGCGTGTATCCCGCATAATCCTTCGTGGATTTCTCTGACAAGGTACGGGGCGTCTGTTTTATCGACACAGCGTAGTAATGGGCCCATGAATGATTTCCGGTAGAGGACGCCATCCGCCATTTCGTAATTTACTGCCTTGTGTTGTATTTTTCGAGCTTCTGCCTTTCCTTCCGGTAGTTTTCCGTGCTGAAGGTACAAGATAATTGGAGATATCCAAGATGGATCTCCCATTTCTATGACGTTTACTTTCTTGAGATGAATGGAAGGGTTGGATAATACCTCTATGCGTACCTCCTTTGCTAAGTGCTTAAAGCTGGTAGCAGCTAGCTTGCTTAGCGCGTCAGCATGTTTGTTCTCGCTTCTGTTTATGTGATTAACTTTGAATGTTTGAAATTGACTGATTAACATCTGCGCTTGTTCAAGGTACAACGCCATAGCTTCTTTTGCATCGTAATTGCCATTAACTTGCTCGGCTACCAGTTTTGAATCAACGTTAGCTTCAAGATTTCTTGCCCCCATTTTCAACGCTAAGCGAAGACCTGCCAAGAAGGCTGCATATTCAGCTTCGTTATTCGTGCTTTTGAAATCTAAGCGTATAGCATATGTGAGCTCGTGATTATCTGGGCTGATTAATCGGAGACCTGCTCCTGCTCCATCGTCATTGGAAGCACCATCTGTGTGTAAGGTCTAGACTCTGTCGTCGAAAACAGGTGTTGGGTTCTGGATTGCCTCACATTCTTGTATTTTATCGATAGGAACTTCAGTGGCGAAGTCTGCTAGAACTTGCCCTTTGATTGCGGGTCTTGGTCTGTAAAAAATGTTGTAACCTCCCAGTTCAATTGCCCATTTGGCCAGTCGTCCCGCCACGTCGGGTTTGGATAAGATCTGGCCTAAGTGGTAATTGGTAAGAACTGTGATGACGTGACCCGAGAAATACCTTCGTAGGCGTCGGGATGCATGTACTAGTGCTAGGACTAGCTTTTCTATCATTGAGTACCGAGTTTCCGGGCCGGTAAGCATTTTGCTGATGTAATAGATTGGAGTTTGGATGTTCTCGCGTTCTACCATCAATACAGCACCAACCGCTACTTCCGCGGCAGATAGATATAAAATTAGTGGCTCTTTTTCTTTTGGTGCTGTCAGTGTTGGCAGCTGAATTAAACATTCTTTCATTTGTTTGAATGCGGTTTCCGCTTCAGATGTCCACTGGAAGTCAGTTTTCTTTGCGCAGTTTCGTAGCGTACTGATGAATGGATAAGACTTCGCTGCGTGATTAGCCAAAAATCTGTTCAAAGCCGCTAGGCGTCCGGCGAGCCTTTGCATTTCTTTAACTGTTGCGGGTGACGTCATTAGCTGAATAGCCTGCACCTTCTCTGGATTTACTTTAAAACCATCTTTTGTGACGATGAATCCCAAAAATTTTCCTTCTTCCATGCCGAAGGAGCATTTAGTTGGGTTGAGTTTTAGACTCACGCTGCGCAAGGAGTCGAATGTGCGCTGAATATTGTCAAGCATTGTGCCTTCCTCATGGCTCATGATGACGAGGTCATCCATGTATACTTCGACAGTCTTGCCAATATCATTTTTGAAAATTGTGTCCATTAGGCGTTGATAAGTTGCGCCTGCGTTGCGCAGGCCGAACGACATTTTGGTATAACAGAAAATGCCTTTATCTGTGCTGAAGGGGTATGGTCCCAAATATCGCGACAGCACGACTGCGAATGCCCATTACCCTCATTAAAAACCCCCAACAAGCAATTAACCATCCAGTGTCCGCGTAAGATACACGCGAACACTGCGGTCCAATCTGTCCAGTGATGAGAAGACTTACCTTAAGGACGGAAACTAATGTTACGCATAGCGATGCGGCCTCGCACCGCATCCTATGAACATTTTTCGTCACGACAAGGGATCTGGACGAACAGTAACAGTCACTCAACAGGTGATGCGGTACAACACCGCATCCCTCATAAATCATGGATGGAACAACCAATGCGGGAACAACATCAATAACCGCAAGCAGCGATGCGGCCTGGCACCGCATCCTGCCTACAAAGCAAGTGGGTCTGACACCACAGTGCAAATGGCACTGGGAACAGTCACCTACTAGCCCACGTAAGAACAACAGTCTGACACCACAGCCGGACGTGGCATTACCACAGCATCCGACAGGTCTGACACACCTGCAAATAGCTGTGCGAGGTCAGACTAGCTACTCAACTACCCTCCTTCACTCCTCGGCTATAAATACTCACCCCAAACCAGGTTTGAGGTATCACTTTCGAACTCTCTCACTACTACTACTATCATACTTTGCTTCTCAAGCAAATTACTGATTCTCACACCGGAGAGTGGTAACAAGGAGCACCCCCCACCCCATCCTCCTTGTTACGAGTCACGGTTTGTTTCCTTGTGCAGGAAACCCACCACCAGACGATCCAGCCAACGATCCTCGGAAAGAAGGGGTTAACCCTCTTGACGAGACCAGTGAGTTAACCCTGCCCGGTTAATCATTGTTTCATCATTGGCGCCCACCGCTACTCTTAGCACTTTTTTCCAATCATCCTTTTCTTTCCAAAGATGTCTGATCGTCAAAACAACACTACCGGGGATAACCTAAACCCCGCAAACCAAGGACCTGCGGGTACCATTCCCCTAGGCCCAAATGCCGAACACATTGGCCCATCAACGCAAGGGGGCGTATCCCTTACGTTTGGGCATGATCTTTCACAATACGCTGCGGTCATACCTCCAGGCATGAACCCTCATACCTAGTATGACCAACAAGCGGCCCTTCTAGCCGCAACGTACAACAGGGCTTGCGCCGACGAACAAGGAGGTATCGGACCTACCCCGATACCGCGTACACCTGCCGGTCGTATTTTACGATACGACGACAGGGCACCAACACATCCAGCCTCCAGAAGCAGGCAAGAGGACCGCGGCTCCTCCTATTGTGATGTCCGCACAATCAATGAGGACGATTCCTCATACGGGTCCCGCCGCAGGGACTCCGTACATAGCCGTTTAGGCTCTCAAGATGAAAGAAGGCGGCAGTCTACAATACGCCGCAACACAAACATTCATAGCCGTTTGGGACCACAGTCCCACCATGAAGGGTATGGCCATACTGATCCAGATGACAGTACATACCGCGGGGAGTCCCATGCCACTAACAGCAGACCAGGAGGACGCGATTATGTCCCTCCCACTCAACCCCGCACTACATACCTCCGCGCTGCGAAGCGCAACCAGGGCAAACCTTACAGGCCGAAATCTGCGGCCGAAAACTCTAAATTTGTCCCAGAGATCGCCAACGCCGATGTCACAACCACAAAATTCCCATTAAACATTGGGAAATACAACGGCTCGACCGACCCAGATGATCACAACAACATCTTCGTCGGTGCCGGATGTAACGGTCGGTGGGACGAACCTACCTGGTGCCATTTTTTCCCACAGACCCTAACGGGTCTGGCCAGGGCATGGTTCGATTCTCTCCCACCAGCGTCACTGACCTCATTCGAGGACCTACAACAAAAGTTCCTCGCACACTTCAGCCAGCAACGACGCCATGAACGTGATTCAATGGACGTCATGAACATCTGGCGTAGAGACAACGAATCGCTCGACGCGTTCGTTATCCGTTACAATAAAGAAATCCTAGAAATAGGCGACGTTGACAACCAGATGGCACGTAACCATTTCATTGTTGCAGTCAAAGACGAACAAATGGTTATGAACATTTCAGGCGGCAACGGCTTGCCTAAGAAGTGGGAAGATGTCATGGCTAAGGTCAAAACCTATGCCCAAACGCAGCGGTCTCTCAGACCGCACATGTCAAAGGCACAACCCCCGGCGGAAGGCCAGTCTTCCCGACAAGAATCCAAGCGCAACAATAAGCGCAACAGGGACACATGGAATCGCGGCAGCGATCCCAAAACATATGTCCCCCGGAACAACCAACCCGACGCAAGGGCTACAATCAACGCCCAACGAGAAAACCGGGCGTCCAAGAAAGAGTCTCGGGACCGCAACTGGACCGAGATCAACCAGTCGCCAAGCGACGTTCTCCTCGCGGATGCACAGTTCCTGAGACCGGCCCAACCAATGAAGTCCAAAAAGAACCAAGATCCCGCACTCTGGTGCGAGTATCACAAGGACTCGGGCCACACCACGAACAACTGCATCAGTCTCCGACTGGAGATTGAGCGAGCCCTAAAAGAGGGGAAACTACAACACCTTTTGACAGGCGCACAAAAAGCCACAAAGCGCATCACTCCCCACAACGAGGGCACCTCCTCGGGTAAAAAGGCCATGTACGTGGCCTCTACCCACATGATCAATGGAGGGAAAGGAAGACCGCGTAAGGCGGCGAGAAGACCGGACAATGACTGGAAGGACGAGCAAGTTGTCTTTCCAAAAGTCCGAGGCGGACCGCGCGATAGGCGCGCCGTGGTTATCACTGGGCACCTGGCTCACTACTGCACCGAGCGATTGTTCATCGATCCGGGCAGTACGTCCGATATTATATCCGAGCAGTGCTTCAACCAGTTCGATCAAGAAGACAAAGATCGACTGCAGCCAGCAGACTACCCGCTGGCTGGATTTTCAGGGGAAACCGTGTTCCCCCTGGGACAAATTACTTTCCCTGTGCGCCTCACCAACGGAAGGCACACAAGGACGGAGGAGGTAAACTTCATGGTTTTACCTCACACCTCAAAGTATGACGTGATTCTCGGGAGGGAGTCCCAAGGCGACTTCAACATGATAATATCCGTCCCCCACTCTGCCATCGGTTTTCCAACCGAAACGGGGATCGCGATAATATACGCCCAAAGAGAAGTCATGGCTACGGACGAACTGCGTCCGACAAAGGTAGCAAGGCCTACCCCCAACACTCAACCAGAAAAATGGGTCCTTAATGCAAGACACCCAGAACAAACAGTCACGTTGGGCCATGCCTTGACACCTACCATCAGAGCGCGCCTGAAGCAACTCCTCTTCAGAAACCAAGATATTTTCGCGTGGAAACCCGCAGATATGACAGGGGTACCACGCGAAATTGCGCAACACTTCTTGAATACCATGCCAGGTATCAAGCCCGTGATCCAAGGCCAACGCCACCTTGGATCAGCAAAAAACGCGGCGATGGAAGAGCAGGTACAGGAACTGCTCTCCGCAGGCATCCTGCGGGAAGTGAAGTACCAGACTTGGCTGTCCAACCCAGTCATGGTGGAAAAACCAAGCGGGGGCTGGCGCATGTGTGTCGATTACAAAGACCTCAATAAGGCCTGCCCCAAAGATTGTTACGCACTTCCAGAGATCGACGAGAAGGTCGATAACCTCGCACCATTTCGATGGAAGTGCTTCCTCGATTGTTACAAGGGCTATCACCAAGTACAAATGGCAATCGACGATGAAGATAAAACGGCATTCCGCACCCCCATCGGGAATTACTGCTACACCAAAATGCCGTTCGGGTTGCGCAATGCGGGCGCAACCTATCAAAAATTGATGAACGACACCTTTCGCGGTCAAATCAGCAAAAGTGTCGAAATCTATATGGACGACTTGGTCGTCATGAGCATGGAGGAAAACACCATGCTCGACGACATCGAAAGAACATTCCAAACTCTGCGAAGCGTTAACATGAAGCTCAATCCAGGGAAATGCTCGTTTGGAATGGAAGAAGGCAAATTCCTTGGATTCATTGTAACCAAAGATGGATTCAAGGTAAACCCGGAAAAAGTTCAGGCGATCGAGCGCATGCCATCGCCTTCTACGATGAAGGAAATGCAACGACTAGCCGGTAGGCTAGCCGCACTCAATAGATTCTTAGCCAACCACGCAGCTAAGTCTTACCCTTTCATCAAGACACTGCGGAGCTGTCTAAAAAAGGAACAATTCCAATGGACCGCAGAGGCCGAAAAAGCTTTCCGAGAAATGAAAGAGTGTTTGATCCAACTCCCAACCTTAACCGCACCACGAAAAGATGAGCCACTTATCTTATACCTGTCTGCCGCGGACAACGCGGTAGGCGCGGTACTTATAGTGGAGCGGGAAGGAGTCCAAACACCCATCTACTACATCAGCAAAATGCTCAACGACCCAGAGACAAGGTACTCCATCATGGAAAAATTGGTACTGGCACTAGTGCACGCATCGAGACGTTTACGACGTTACTTTGCAAACCACGTCATCACAGTGTTAACCAACTATAGGATCGGCCCGATCCTATCGAAACCCGACATCTCTGGGAGGTTAGCAAAATGGGCAATCGAGCTGGGCGCGCTTTCACTGAACTATAAGCCGCGCCCCGCAATCAAAGGCCAGGTCTTGGCTGACTTTGTCGCTGAAATACCAGCTAACCGCATCCAAGAATGCGAAGAAGAACAAAACCCTGTTTCACAACCATCACCCACGGAAACCTGGGCACTATTCACAGATGGTGCATCCAACGAAGATGGTTCTGGCGCAGGTTTGCGACTTGTCAGTCCCGATGGCCAAGAGCTAACCTACGCAATACGCCTCGATTTCGAAAGTACAAATAATGAAGCGGAGTATGAGGCTCTACTGGCAGGTTTGCGTTTAGCAGTTAAACTCGACGTCAAACATTTGGAAGCACACGTCGATTCACTACTAGTTGCAGGGCAGATACGCGGTGACTATACCGCAAAGGGGGATACCATGATCCTCTATCTCGAACAAGCCCTGCAACTGAAGTCAAAGTTTACCTCCTTCAATATTCGCCACATCAACAGGAGTGAAAATAAACCCGCGGACGCACTATCAAAACTTGCGTCCACCAGCTTCCAACACCTGGCAAAAGAGGTACGCATCGAAGTCCTGCAAAATCCTTCAGTACCCCTGCGCCAAGTCAATGTCATCCAATTCGGTACATCATCCTGGATGACACCACTCATTGCATACTTACAATCAGGGGTTACTCCCGAAAGCAAAGCAGAGGCACGCAAGTTGCAATACAAAGCGTGTCATTACCAAATGGCAGACGGTATCTTATACCGTAAATCGTACCTGGGGCCACTCCTACGATGCGTCAACCCCCAAGATGCCACATACCTTATCAAAGAAATTCACGAGGGCATATGCGGCATTCACGCAGGACCACGCATGGTGGTGGCCAAAATCATGAATGCCGGCTACTATTGGCCGGGCATGCACCTAGATGCAGTCACAGTCTTACGCAAGTGTTTAAATTGTCAGCGACATGCTCCCAAGACCTTGCGTCCCAAGAACAACTTGATCCCCGTCACCACCGCATGGCCATTCCAAAAATGGGCAATCGACGTGGTGGGACCATTTCCAGACGCACCAGGAGCAGTGAAATTTATCATAGTAGCGGTTGATTACTTTACAAAATGGGTAGAAGCAAAGCCACTTGCATCAACTACCGCTATGATAACAAGGAAATTCGTGTGGGAACATATCATCTGCCGTTTCGGTCTACCAATGTGTATCGTCACCGACAACGGTACCAACTTCGCTGCCGACGACTTTCAAAAATGGCTAAAAGAGCTCAATATTGAACACATATTCTCGTCTGTGGCGCATCCGCAAGGGAACGGCCAAGTCGAGAGTATCAATAAAAGCTTAGTCGAAGGCATCAAAGCACGGTTGGGAACAGCCAGACGCGGCTGGGTTGATGAACTCCCAAGTATTCTATGGGCTCACAGAACAAGCCCAAAAACAAGCAATGGCGAGACCCCCTTCAGCTTAGTCTACGCTACTGAAGCAGTGATTCCCGCGGAAGTAGGCCTCCCCTCACCTAGAATGTTGGCCATCAACAAGATGGACAACAATAAGGAACGCAGGGTTGACTTAGACCTCTTGGAAGAAAGGCGCGAAAACGCTGCCATCAACGAAGCCAAGTACAAAACTAAATTAGAAAAGTACTACAATACACGCGTTCGCATCTGTACTTTCAACCCTGGAGACTACGTCTTTCGTGACAACGAAGCATCCAACGCAGAACGCCCAGGGAAGCTTGCCCCCAAGTGGGAAGGACCGTACCTCATCCAAGAGGTCCTGGGCAAAGGCGCGTATAAACTACAAACATTAGAAGGTGAAACTATCGCACGCACATGGAACGCACAGCAACTTCGACGCTGTTATATGTAAGCCATGTTTACTGCGTGTAATCTATTGGGCCGCAGGCCATTTGCAAATAAATAAATAGACGATTCAATGCAATATTGTTTATTTATTTCTATTACAAATGCGTGTTACACTCTGAGGTATACACAAAAACAGATTAGCAAAATCTTCATTCGTGATACCCACACAGAATGGTAACCACACGCAACTATTGTAATAGGCCAACAATGGCAATACTATTTAGCCAGAAACAAATCTTTACTTACATATCACCTAGATATGCAAAAGGCAATTACAGATTTAGTATTACTCACAGTAATACTAAACGCGTACAAATTCAAACATGCAAGTACTAAAAACTTGTAAAAATTGAAACAACAATTCTTTATATTCAAAAAATACCTACACCGGCGCGGTGCACAAGGACTTTACATAAAGTTTTATAACGATTACATAAGGGACCAAAAGAGGCACGCATGCCAAACCTAATTTTCCTTTGTGCCACTGGGGCCCGCACCATCCGCGCCCTCCGTGCCCACAACATCTGGTTTTTCCTCATCGTCATCTTCATCAGCGTATAAGACGCGCAAGCGGTCCACATAATCCTCCGCCTCCAGACACTTTTCAAGTTCTTCAAGGTCTGTGAGGGTTGTATCATTAAACTCCTGAACCGCAGCAGCAAGAAGCGCTTCAGTATCCACGCCATGAAACCCGGACCGCTCATCAACAAGCCCGCCACTCGATGCAAGGTTCAAATGACTAATACAACGGTTGTAGCCAGCCTTGAAACCAGCATCACGGGCACGATCCCTGATCTCGTTAATACCTGCTACGGTCTCGGGTGCGTCAAGAATGGCAGTAACAATCTGGGAAACAGGAATACAATGGTTAGCAAAGGCAAACCTACAGCAAAAATAACAAGGCAACGGATACTTACATGCCCGATCCCGTGCATACGCATCCATTCATGGTCAGCCTTGAGCAACGCAAGTGAAGAAGCGTGGCTATCTCTAGCCTCTTCAGCCTCTCTCGCCCGCACTTCAGCTTCAGCAGCACGGGCAGAGACTTCTTCAATAGCGGCTCCCCGGGTCCGCACTTCAGCCTTTTAAAACAAAGAATCAGAAGTATGCAAAAAGAATCAACAAACTTGTGAAACACAATTTTCAAAGTTAGGGAAAACCTACCTGAAGGTCCAAGATAGTTTTGCTTAACCTGCTGCGGTCAACATTCGCCCCTTCAAGAGATTTTGCAGCACGAGCTTCCGCTTCCTTGGCCTCTTCCAGAGCCTTGGCAAGACGAACCTCTGTTTCCTTGGCCCCTTGGGCAGCCGCAACAGCCTCAGCTTTCTCTTTAGCCAACGCAGAAACTGCTGCCTTGGCATTGATAAGCTCCTGACGAACATGAAAGAGAGTTTCATTCTGTTTACCCCAAGATTCTTTCCAAGTCTTGCGTTCATTAGATAGCGTCTTGCGCTCATTAGAAAGAGTTTCTTTCCAACGCTTACGCTCATCAGACAGCAGTTTTGCAAGAGTACGAACCTGTTTAAGCTCAGCAGTTGCAGCCCATTCTTCAGTCTGCTTATGCTTCTCAAACGCAGCTCTATCCCTCTCCAGCTGCGTTGCACCCTCACGTGCAACCTTCACCAACTCCTCGGCCTCGGCCCGTAAACGCGCATTCTCCTCCCCCTCGCGCCCCAGCACCTTGCACTTCTCCATAAGTGCATTCGCCATTATGGAACCCCCCACAAGCATGCAGGAGAGTTGGTTCATCTGGGCCTCAGTCGGTAAAGAACGGGCCCGGTTCACCTCAAAAGGGGTGCCCAAACCATTCAAAACCTCCCTACAAGCGGAGGGGTCAACGGTAATGTCATCCCCTTGCAATACGGCCCACGGGGGGCGGTGATAGGCCGTAGCCCGCGCTTCTGTGTAGGAGCGATAATAATACTCCAATTCAGTCTCGTCAGGCTGAATAGGAGTCTCTACAAAACCCGCACCACCAGAAGCAGAACCGGAAGCCTTCTTAGCAACAGGAGACTTCGGCTTTCCGCCATAACCAAACTTCAAATCCATATCAACAGTATCCTCTGGGGTGATAACATTATCACTCGAATCAACCGTGTCATGGATTTGAGCCGCAGGACCTTTTCCAGTATCCACCCCCCGCACGGAGGCTTCAGGAGTAACAACCTTATGAACCCCCGCACCCGCAGCAGTGTCGTGCGGGGGAGGGGGAGGAGGAGCATCAAAGTCGAAGAACCCTTCATCTTGGGGCTCTGAAATCAACACAGAAATACTTTACAGAACAAGTATAAACACGAAATATTTGTTAGCCATACGTTACATACCAGACACAACCGCAGGCTGGCTTGGTATGACAAAAGGCTTGCGCCTGGTCTGAATCTTCGGTTTCTTTCTCCCACCAGCATCACCAACTTCACCCGTTTTCCTCTTCTTCTCGTCACCTGGTTTGGAACCCGCAGTGGTTCCCCCTGTGGCCGCACCAGCACCTGGAACACCCAAGCCCTCTAGGGTGTCAGATACTACCACGTAATCGGTATATCTGCGGAAATGAGAACAAGAGATACCTGCTGTTTGCTTCACCAAAGGCGGAACAACAGAAACAGGTTTCTTCACACCGCGACCCCGCCCAGGTTTGTCCACTGGTTTTTTCTCCGCATGTTTTTTGGGGGCACCCTTTGGCTCAAATTTACCAAGGTCCCCAAGTGTACCTGCGTATAGAATGTCAGCAACAAACCTAGTAAAGCAATAAAGGTTATGAGTTATTACCTTTGCCCTGCGGCAGAGGTGCAGTCATCACCGCACGCGAAGCAATGCGGAAGAGAGGGACAATCGTCAAGTTAAAACCTTTACCCTCCGCAGTCGGAATAAGATCAACTTTGCCAGCAAAAGTTGGATCAAAAATCTTCCACACTTCCACAATTTCTGACAATACATGTCCAAATTAATAACAAAACACGGGAGTAAAGAAACCGCAAAAGGGTAGCAACACTTACCACCAGTTTTCTCCCGCACAACAGGCGTAAAATTCCTATTAGGCCGGGTCAACATCATCCGCAGCACCCACAACTCATTATTGGTCAGCTGCCTATGCTCAATCGATCTCAGCTTTGAGAACCACTCCGCAGTCTCTGCGGTAGGCATAGCAATATCCTCCGCAGGGATAGGATCATTGACGTTCCGCATATTCATGTCCACAACAACTGCGGCGGCTTTAACGTAGAAGAACTTACACTTCCACTTCGTAATACCCTTCGGAGGGGTCATCAGCTTGACACTTCCATACCGTTCTCTAAAGGAAAAGAAACCAGTGTTCACCGTCAACTGGAAAAACCCCCGGAAGTTTTCAACGGTAACCGGCAGACCAAGAGCTCGAAAAGTTGATTCAAAATGTCTAATACGGATCATCCCAAAAGGACTCATCTGGGAGATATGGATCTTGTAATATTCCAAGACCTGAGCAACAAAAACTGTTAATGGTAAACGAAGGTTACCATCAGTAAAACACTCCGCCCACATGGTGATGTAACCGGCCGGAGCACTGGCACCAGTATCACCAGGTTGGGGATATTCCGCCCCAAACTCGTGAGGCATCTCAATCTTGGTCATCAGTTGGTCGAATGAAGCTTTCGACCACTTCAATGGTGGTAGACCACCACCTGGAACACTGCCACCATCATCTTCTTCTTCTCCGGCCACCGGAGAGGATGCTTCAGGGTTTTCACCCTCCACATTATGTGGGTTAGATGGATCAGCCATCAGAAAATATGTGGAACAGAAGTTTTGAGTGGAAGGAAAACTCAAAAAACACAAAAGATTGCCGGAATAAAAGACAGATTGATCGGAGAAGACGAAGAGAAAGAACTCTCTATCAACAGAGATTTTTCGAAAATTTTGAACAGTGAGGAGAAACCAAACGGTTCCCCCTTTATATACTCATCGCAATAAATGCGATACAGTAACCGCCTCAACACGTTCAAAATAGGCGAGTTACAAGACGACACGTGGTCAGCGACCTTTCCGCTGACGGTTATCACGCGCGCGTAGCCGTCCACGCGCCTGACAACGAAGACTTTTTCACTTCCTGCTACAGTGCAGTTATGACCTCGGTCAGTGTAAACGTCTTTTCAAATCAGCACATGTCAGAATCCTACCAACTTCAACAACCCACACGTGCAAGCATGACGTAAACAACAGAAAGCGACAACCTCATCCAAACACAGGCGGCATGCGGTTTCTCTGGTTACCGCACCATAACCCATACCGCATGTCGTTTTTTACATACCCCTCAAAAAAGGCAAAAATATATATCTTTACAATTATATAAAGGGGTATAAGTCATAAACCGCACATATCCACGAACACACGCGGAATATGCGGAGATGACGCACACCAACCCGCACAGGTGTGTCAGATACTCAGAACCAGCACGGTTCTTTGGACTGCGAAAACCGCTTCTCAAGAAGCGGTAAACCGCACCCCATGGAAGCTTCTTCAAGCTTCAAAACCCTCGTTTCCGGTTCACAACCACAGAGGGAACGCAAACAGCTTCTCCTTAAGGAACAGGACAAGTATGCTGAACTACCGCACATCAGCAACCCTGTCCCCTGAACCTTCAAGAGCCACATCCAGGCTACAAGACTTCTAGAAGCGAGTTCTTTGATGCAAACCGCAACCATTCCTACGTAGTTACTGCAAACCGCAACTATGCGAACGGTAGCTACGGAAGAGCCACAACTAAGCTACCACGTGGAAGAGCAAAGCTATTTCAAGAAAAAACTGCTTTCCAAATAAACGTGAAGGAAAGTGGCTACAAAACGAATGCGAAGGAGTTTCAACCAACTTCCCAAGCATCTAAAACGATCTCTTCCGGCAACGCCACTTACAGGGAAACTACTTTCCACCAAAGGGTGAAGGAAAGTGGCTCCAGAACAGTGGTAACAAGTCTGCCTATGACTAGTTACCCACCTATGGACCGCATAGAATAAACAATGGTGGGCACAACCCTGCCTATGATCATGTTTATTTGCCCATAGTCCAGATTCACATTGTTCGACCAAACACGGCCAACAATGACGCAAGTACCCCACGATCCTCAAAGAAACATGGCAAACAAGGTTCGGCAACGAGGTAACCGCAAAGAACGAACGGTTACCAAAAGAGCTACACCTCTGAGGATGTGCGGTTACTTGAGAGATAAACCGCAAAAGACGTGCGGTTACTAGAAAGCCTAACTGGAGAACACGAACACCCCACAAAACAGGGATCATCGTTACATGTCCAGTTGCTGAACATAGAGCTTGAGCAAAGTACTTACAACTTTGCACCAACTGACGCAGAGATTCCAACTACACTGAAGAAGACATCTTCAGTCACGATCTCAAAGGTTGGTTCGAAATCCGCTAATACCATCAGTCACCATCTCAAAGGTTGGTCCGAAACACCAACAGGTGGCTGATGACATCAGCAAAACGTAGACAGAGTCAAGTCTTTGGCTGAGAATTCCGCATCAGACGGAACTTGCTCACCATGCACCCTTCTCAAAGGAAGAAACAATCCACTAGAAAGGGCCTACTGCTAAAGAAGATGCCATCTGCATGGCATAATATTAACCTTCTAAACAACATAGTCCAGTATCCCTCCCACATGCGACTCGCATACGGAAGGAACACTAGACTGGGGGGACTTGAAGGGGTATGGTCCCAAATATCGCGACAGCACGACCGCGAATGCCCATTACCCTCATTAAAAACCCCCAACAAGCAATTAACCATCCAGTGTCCGCGTAAGATACACGCGAACACTGCGGTCCAATCTGTCCAGTGATGAGAAGACTTACCTTAAGGACGGAAACTAATGTTACGCATAGCGATGCGGCCTCGCACCGCATCCTATGAACATTTTTCGTCACGACAAGGGATCTGGACGAACAGTAACAGTCACTCAACAGGTGATGCGGTACAACACCGCATCCCTCATAAATCATGGATGGAACAACCAATGCGGGAACAACATCAATAACCGCAAGCAGCGATGCGGCCTGGCACCGCATCCTGCCTACAAAGCAAGTGGGTCTGACACCACAGTGCAAATGGCACTGGGAACAGTCACCTACTAGCCCACGTAAGAACAACAGTCTGACACCACAGCCGGACGTGGCATTACCACAGCATCCGACAGGTCTGACACACCTGCAAATAGCTGTGCGAGGTCAGACTAGCTACTCAACTACCCTCCTTCACTCCTCGGCTATAAATACTCACCCCAAACCAGGTTTGAGGTATCACTTTCGAACTCTCTCACTACTACTACTATCATACTTTGCTTCTCAAGCAAATTACTGATTCTCACACCGGAGAGTGGTAACAAGGAGCACCCCCCACCCCATCCTCCTTGTTACGAGTCACGATTTGTTTCCTTGTGCAGGAAACCCACCACCAGACGATCCAGCCAACGATCCTCGGAAAGAAGGGGTTAACCCTCTTGACGAGACCAGTGAGTTAACCCTGCCCGGTTAATCATTGTTTCATCATGTGCGGAACGCCGTTTTGTCTTCGTCTTCTTCTTTCATCTGGACCTGATGATAACCCTTGTAACAGCCAAGAAAACATTTCCATCTGAATGATGCTAGAGAGTCGACTTTTTTGTCTATCTCTGGAAGCGCGTAGCAATCTTTTGGGCATGCTTTATTTAGGTCTTTGAAGTCGACGCACATTCTCCACCCGCCGCTATGTTTTTGTACCATCACTGGGTTGGCGACCCATGTATGATATTTTACTTCGCGCAAGATTCCCGCATTAAGTAACTCTGCTACTTGCTCGTCCATTGCTTTTGCTTTTTCTTCACTGAAGCTGCGCCTCCCCTGAGCAACAGGTTCTACTGATGGTTTGATGTTTAGACAATGTTGCGCGATGTCGCGTGGAACTCCAGTCATGTCTGCTGGGCACCAGGCAAATATATCTTTGTTGTTAGACAACAATTCTTTCAGTTGTATGCGTGTTGCTGGGGAAATGGCTTGTCCTAGCAGAATGGTCTGTTCTGGATATGCGTTGTTCAAGACCCATTTCTCTGGTTCGTTTGGTGCCGAAGGTTTGACTACCTTCGCTGGTGGTTCGTCGTCTACGGACATGACTTCTTTGCTTGAATAGAGAATTGCAACTCCGGTTTCTGTCGGAAATCCACAATCAGCATGTGGAATGGAAGTGATCATGCTAAATTCCCTTTGTGACCTTCTCCCGAGCAAGACATCATGACGTGATGTTGCCGGCATGACCATGAAATTGACTGTAACTGTTCGTGAATGTTCGCCGTCTGATAAAGTCACCGGGAAAGCGATTTGCCCTAATGGGAATACAACTTCATTACAGAACCCAGTGAGGGGAAAATCGACTGGTTCTAGACGTGCTTTGTCTTCTGAATCGAGCTGTTTAAAGCATTGTTCGTATATGGTGTCCATCGAACTCCCTGGATCTATGAACATATAGTTGGTTCGGTAATGACCGAAAATACCAGTGATAATCACTGGTCGTTCTTCCTGAGGGCCCCCAGGAACAACAGGGAACACGACTTGCTGTTCTCTCCAATGTTGATCATAATTTCGTTTATTTGGTCTTCGTGACGGACCTCCTTGAACCATGTGTATTTTTTTCTGATAACTGCTATATTGGCTGGATTGGATGTTCCCCCTACGTAGTGTTGGTGGATCCAATACTGTGGTATTAATTTCTTTTCCAGATCTGATGTTTGGGAAATCAGATCTGGCGATTTGAATAACGATTGTGTTTAAAACAGCTTGGCATCTGCTAAACCAATGTTCTGGGGATTCTTCTACTAGTAAATTGTTTCCGACGTTTGGTCGAGGACCAGGTTGCCGGTGAGATGACGAATTTTCTGCCATGTGCAAAGAACAGAAAATGAAATGAACTGAATCGAAACGAGGTAGAAACTAAAAAAAAACTGAGAAAACGGTGGGCGCCAATGAAGAAACACTAACTAAATGGTCGGAACCGAAATAGTTAGGGGGTTTGAATCCGCATAAAAAGGTTAGCTCTCCCTCGATTGGTTCAGTTGCAATTGAACTTCTTCTCCGGTGGTTCTGCAAAAAAGAACACCGTTAGTCTCGCCAAGGGGAGAAAAGGGTTCTCTCCTTGACCCGACTCCGGTGTGAGAATAAGTATTGGTAATGGAGAAGAGAAAGTATTTGATAAGTGAGAGTGATCTGAGTTTATACCTGAACAGTTCTCTTATTTATAACCGGGAGTTTGGGAGGGAAAACCTGTTATTGAAAAGATGACGGAAAATGCTAACGCCGTAGCAGTTATATTTTCTTCCGTTAAGTTTTTTGATCCTTCGTTAAGTTGTCTCGATCCGATGTGAATGCACACGGATTGTGGTTTGATATATGGCTGGGGGATTGCCACGTGGAAAGCGATCAAGTGGAGATTACTCTTCAATTGCATGCCTTCGTTGTGATTCCAGGGTTGCTTGTGGTGATGACACGTGTCCAGACGGTTATAACCGTCTGGGTGGTGCACGATTGTATTTCTTTCTAGAAGATTACTGCTGTAATCTGGTGTGACACCTTGCTGTGTGGACACAGACGAATAAATCCCAAGTCTGGGTAAAATAATATCCAAGTCTGGATATTTAGGCGGAGGTATTGAACAAAGGATTTAAATCCTTTGTTAAATGGGAGAAGGCGCAATGATTTATGTTTTCCTTTGGGCGCGCGATTATGAATCGCTGATTTCTTCTTCTTTGCCAGACCAATGCGCGGCCGCGCAAGGTCGAAAAGCTAAAAAGGTTGGTTTGTGGTATGGTCTCAAATCCTTTTTATGAGGTTTTTGGGACCTTACCCCTTCACCCTCTAACTCAAATTAAAAGAAATCACTAATTAGTGTTGGATTACATTATCTTGTATCCATTCAGCCGAACTTAAAATTCAAACCAAACTCAATAATTTTCAAATGTAAGTACAAAAAAAATAATAGAGTTAAATGTCATTTTAGTCCCTGTGGTTTGGGCCATTTTGTCAGTTTAGTCCAAATGTTTCATTTTTAACCTGTGGGTCTAAAAAGGTTTCACAGTTGCCATTTTAGTCCACTGGGTTAACTTCATCCATTTTTTCTGTTAACGAGAAGGCCAATTCATTCATTTTATATGGCTGAGTTACCCTTTTAGTTAACAGAATTACATACAAAATGACCGAATTGGCCTTCTCGTTAACAGAAAAAATGGATGAAGTTAACCAAGTGGATTAAAATGGCAACTGTGAAACCTTTTTGGACCCACAGGTTAAAAATGAAACATTTGGACTAAACTGGCAAAATGGTCAAAACCACAGGGACTAAAATGACATTTAACTCAAAATAATAATAATAATAATAAAAAAAACAAGAGGCTTATATAATTCTGCTTTAAGTCAAAAGGGTTAGGCCAGCGCTACACGCTTCGATCGGAATCTGTCCACCTTCCTCACTCCTCCGTCACCTACTCCACCACCGCCGATAACTCTACACACACATATATATACATATACATACATACAACCTTCAACTTTCAGGTATCTCGAGAATGTCGTCGAAGAAGTTCTTAGTAGAAGTTGAGCCAGCAATCGAAGCCACAGATGGCAAACCATCCATGGGACCAGTTTACCGCAGTGTCTTCGCTAAGGACGGTTTTCCGCCTCCGATCGACGGTCTAGATTCCTGCTGGGACGTTTTCCGGTTAGATCTGTAACTTGTTCAGTTGTGTTTTCATAATGATAGTAGATTCAAGTGGTGTTGTGATTTGGATTTCGAATCTGAGTTTAGATAGGTTCAATTTGAGCATATTTGTTTATTGTGTGGTTGATTTTGTGTAGTTAGGGTTAGTTGAAGTGTTGACCTAAATTGCATGTTGTTTGGTTTTAATTATTAGTGTGGAATGTTGTGATGAGGCTAATTGTGTTTGACTGACTACTGTTGTGTTTTTATTGATTTGGCTTTTGTTATTGGATGACTTAAAGGTGGATCATTAAAGTCAAAAGGTTTATTTAGAGTGCCACTAATCTCTATGTTAAACCTTGTTTGTTATGTAACTCTATGGATAAATTCTTCTTATTATTATGAAGACTTGAATTGTATTCTTGTAAAGATGTGAAGTTCTTTAAGATGATGATGATGATGATGAACATACAAAAACGATAGATATGAGATTCCGCAGGAACAATTATAAGATTTGTAATCTTAGATGCTTGGTTAGACTAGGCTGGGAGTTTGATTGTTTGAGAACCTTTGGTTAGGAAGATAGAACGTGTTCAATTGGTTGATGCACAAAGAGAATCTAAAACACAGTGACAACGTCTATAAGGATCTGATTTTTTTTTTGAGTGTTGGAATTCTTGGTTTTTTTTATGACGTTTTTTGACATGTTTTTGTGGTTATGTTACAGCTTGTCGGTGGAGAAATACCCCGATAATCGAATGCTTGGTACCCGTGAACTTGTGAATGGAAAGGTATATTGGTGCTTGTGATGGATCATACTGAACTCCTTAAGTAATTCTTGTGTTTGACTATTTGTTGACAATATTTATATGCATTTGGTTGCTTCTACAGCATGGACCGTATGTATGGTTGACTTACAAGCAAGTGTATGACAAGGTGATACAGGTTGGAAATGCTATCCGTGCATGTGGTGTCGAGCCGGTGAGTGACCTTTTGATGATAGTTATAAGACGTTTTCTCTTTAGCTTTGCCTATCTTTTCATGTGTAATTAAAACATTCTTTATGACCACTGGCTCTGTCTTATTGTCAGTGTTTCGAAAATTATATAATTTAATTTGATTTTAATAAACATGGATTCATTGTTACAAAATTTTATTGATGATGTAGGGAGGACGGTGTGGGATCTATGGTGCCAATTGTGCGGAATGGGTTATGAGCATGGAGGTACTCTAGTGTTCCTTTTGTTTCTTTTTGGTTGCTTCTTGATCTCAATTGGATTTCAATACTTCTATTTTAATGCAGGCGTGCAATGCTCATGGATTGTACTGTGTGCCTTTATACGATACCTTAGGCAAGTAGTCAATGCTATTTCTTGATTCAGTTTTAAAGATGTGTAAATGTTTATGCTTCTGTGTTACCTATAATATATATTTTAATTATACCATGTTCTTTTTACATATAGGTGCTGGTGCAGTAGAATTCATTATTTGCCATGCTGAGGTTACAATTGCTTTTGTAGAAGAGAAAAAGATTCCTGAGGTATTTCGTCAATGTTTGTATTATTTTATTTCATAAAAAAAGCTATTTATAAGTTTTTTCAAAGTTTGCAGTTGAATTAACTATGTTTTGTTGGTTATACAGCTCTTAAAAACATTTCCCGCAGCTGGAGAACATCTAAAAAGTAAGCTACTCATAATATTTGATTTCTTAAAACATTTATATTCATTTTAAAGAAACTAAATGCATACATCTTTTTAGCAATTGTGAGCTTTGGGAAAGTTACTCCTGAACAAAAAGAACAAGTCGAAAATTTTGGCTTGGTAATACATTCATGGGATAAATTTTTGTCGTTGGTACGCTCTTTTACTACTACTACTACTACTTCTACTATTATTATTATTATTCTTATTATCAATTATTATTTTTATTAATACGAATTTACAAATTAATTTTGGTGCCTTATAATCTACTTGCAGGGTGATAATAAAAACTTTGATCTACCTTTGAAGAAAAAAAGTGACATCTGTACAATAATGTACACTAGTGGAACAACTGGCGATCCAAAAGGTGTTTTGATTTCCAATAACAGCATTGTAACACTTATAGCTGGTGTACGCCGTCTGTTAGGAAGTGCAAATGAATCGGTAAGGTCCCACCCGCTAATAAAAAAAAGTGAAAAAAGTTCACTAGTTTCATGCTTTTTTTCATACACGTGAATTGATATTTTGCAGTTGGATGCTAATGATGTCTATCTCTCGTTTCTACCACTGGCTCATATATTTGATCGTGTGATTGAAGAATGTTTTATCAATCACGGGGCCTCTATTGGATTTTGGCGTGGGGTAAGCCGATTGGTTACTAAGTTTTTATTAGTTATTTACACAAAATGACATTCTTTTGAATTTTTATTACTTGCAGGATGTTAAATTGCTGATTGAAGACATAGGGGAACTAAAGCCTACTATTTTCTGTGCTGTTCCTCGAGTCTTGGATAGAATTTATTCAGGTATTTTTCTGTTATTTATTTATAGACTTGTGCAGAAATTGAAATTTAAATATTAAAATGGGTTTATAACTTATAAAGTTTTCGTTAATTTCTTTTGCTGTTAACAACTGTCTCTGTTTTTCTTAGGTTTACAGCAAAAAATTGCTGCTGGTGGTTTTCTCAAACGTAACTTATTTAATCTAGCGTATAATTAGTAAGTTACATAACTTATTTGATTTAGCGTAACTTACATATATGTTTTTCTCTTTCAAGTTCTAAATTTTGTTGATTTGGATAACTTGTACAGCAAGTTACATAATATGAAGAGTGGGCATAAACATTCTGAGGCATCTCCACTAAGTGACAAAATTGTTTTTAGTAAGGTGAGTGTATCAACTTAAAGTAGCTTCCAATCTTTAAACATAATAACAATGGTTGCTTGATATATGTTTAACGTAATCTGAGCAGGTTAAACAGGGGCTCGGAGGTAACGTACGAATTATTCTATCCGGAGCAGCTCCGTTAGCTCCACATGTGGAAGCTTACCTGAAAGTGGTGGCATGTTCTCACGTTCTCCAAGGATACGGTATCACTCTTATCATTTGATCAAAATGTCTGGTCTATAGTTAAGTAATATTAAATATTAACTACGTTATTACCATATGTAGGGCTGACGGAAACATGTGCTGGAACGTTTGTCTCGCTGCCAAACGAAATGGATATGTTGGGTACTGTGGGCCCACCAGTACCAAATTTGGACGCCCGTTTGGAGTCCGTTCCCGAGATGAATTATGATGCCCTGAATCCAAACAAACCACAGGGAGAAATATGTATTAGAGGTGATGTTCTGTTTTCAGGATACTACAAGCGCGAGGACCTTACAAAGGAAGTGTTAGTCGATGGCTGGTTCCATACAGGTCTGCCTTTAAAGAAATTAGCCGTTATTATTATAATTATTTGTAGGGGTGAGCAGAAAACCGTAAAATCGAACAGAAAAAAAATCGAACCGTAATCTACAGTTCGGTTATGGTTTTGCATTTTTTAAAAACCGAAAAAACCGAATTTCAACCTAAAAAATCATTTTCTTAATATTTTTTATATATCGAGTTAGGAATTATTATTAATTTTATTTTTGAATGTTAAGTATTTGTTATAAAAATATAACTTATTTATTTTTGAAATGATTTACCCATTGCCTACTATAAATAACAAAGTTTAACATAAAAAGTAAATGACTTTCAAAGTATTATAAAAGAAAATGTTTTAATACAAATTTTGGAGAGACATAAAAATAGATTAGAAAGTTAAGTTTATGTGAACAATATTAATTGAGTTAATTACATAGTTAGTCCCTGTGGTTTACACAAAGTAACAATCTAAGGTACTAATAGTTTAAAATCACATTCTAGGGTACTAACTTTCCATTTTTTAACATCTAGGGGTATTAACGTTTAATGGCTGTTAACTTTAACTCTGACACCCTCATGTGCAAAAAACGTGAGGGTATAATGGTCATTGCTTCACTGAGAATCCCCAATCAAAAGGTAAACAAACCACATTCCCTTGATCTTTCCACTTAATTCTTTATAAAGTTTATACACCTTTACTCTATTTAACTGCACAATCCAAGATCAAATTTTGACAAATTAATCATGCATAAAACAAGAACGATCCCAAAGTGGAATACTTGACAGAGATCAAACATCAGAAATATCAATTTTTTGATATATAAAATATCGCAACGCCTCAATAAGTGAGTGAATATATGAATGATAAGAAATAACAGCCATTTTTACCCATGATGTAGATGGATAATTTCCATATGGTGCTGTATTATCTTCATATCTCCAGTTATAATCCCCTTCTGAAACTTCATTGTTGGAGCCTTTAAAAAAATTGCTAAGCCAACCCATTACAAGTAACTAATATCTGTACAGGTTCAAATAAATCTCTACCTGCATATAAACCTTTGTCTCATTATAAAAAGCATGAAATTTATCAATAAATTTAAAGAGAGAATACAAAAATGTCTGTTCCATTATTAGTGACAACTACACCTGCTAATACTACACTTGCTATTCAATTCTGCAATCAAAATCATATTTTGTAAATATTAAAATATCTAGTCGAAAACCGCATTTCATTTGGTTTAGAACTTTAGTTTAATGTAGTTAAGCATGCCTAGAGACTAGCCTCCACAACATAAAGATGAGGTTTCAACATAAAGTGGATTCTTGGATCGAAAAATTGGACGATCCAGTGAAAATCTATTTGTTCCTAGATTGTAACAATACACAAACAGACAGTATACAAGAAGTCGGGAACAGACAAATCAGGCACAGAAATATTAGTTGAGTAACCTTAAGAAAACAATAGACGGAACCATGATTAACCTGCGATTGTACTTAAATCAGTGATCGACGGAACCATGATTTGCTTCGTTGATCGAAACGATGACGTCTCCGACCTTCTTGAGTACTTTGCTACTGGTGCTTTGTTCAATCCTGTTGTTCTTGTTCTCTATACCTTTGTCGGCGTCCATGGCTGCTCTGTGCTCGGTGGCTCTTTTTTCTTCCTGATGTTTCCATTTATTGGTTTAAGCTCAATATTTCATGAAAAGTGGAGAGATTGCCAGCGAGTTCTAGAGAGAGAGAGAGGAGAGTGATCGGCGGCACATGATTAGGGTTTGCAATTGGGGATTTTGAAGAAGACTGGTTTGTTATTATCCAGTATATATTAATATAAATGAAAAATGAATGGGTTTATAATGACGAAAATACCCTCATGTTTTTTGCACGTGAGGGTGTCAGAGTTAAAGTTAACCAGCCAGTAAACGTTAATACCCTCGGATGTTAAAAAATGAAAAGTTAGTACCCTAGAATGTGATTTTAAACTATTAGTACCTTATATTGTTACTTTGTGTAAACCACAGGGACTAATTATGTAATTAACTCATATTAATTAAAAAGGTTAAATATAATAAATTAAATGTAAACATCTAAGAAAGATTCTTAAATCTTGGTTTATACATTTTATTTTTGATTCTTACGTAATTTTGTTCTAAAAACTGAACCGATCCGTTGTCAAAACCGTAAAAACCGAACATTTCGGTTACGGTTTCGGTTTTTATTTTACCCAAGAACCAAACCGTGCACACCCCTAATTATTTGTACTTGGTTAAATTCTTATTGTGTATGTAAAAAAAACCTTGTACTTAGTTGAATTCTTATTGTTTATGTAAAAAAGCCGAACATTTCGGTTTCGGTTTCGATTTTACCAAGAACCAAACCGTGCACACCCCTAATTATTTGTACTTAGTTAAATTCTTATTGTTTATGTAATTTGTTGCAGGGGATATTGGTGAGTGGCAACCCGATGGAAGCATGAAAATTATTGACCGGAAGAAAAACATTTTCAAGCTTTCTCAAGGAGAATATGTGGCGGTGGAAAATCTGGAAAATGTTTATGGACTTGTTTCCGACATTGACGCGGTATGGATGTATGGGAACAGCTTCGAGTCTTGTCTTGTTGCTGTTGTGAACCCAAATAAGCAAGCGGTTGAACGATATGCTGAAACGCATAATATTTCTGGGGATTTTGAATCCTTATGCGAGAATCCTAAGATTAAAGAGTACATACTGGGAGAGCTCACCAGAATCGGAAAAGAGAAAAAGGTTTTAATTATTATTTATTTTTAAGAATTCAATTTTAAAAATTTGATGTGCTTCTATATCATTTTCAAAGTAACTTTAACTGTAACCGTCTTGCAGTTGAAAGGTTTTGAATTCATGAAAGCGGTCCACCTTGACCCGGTTCCTTTTGACATGGAACGCGACCTTTTGACCCCAACATTCAAGAAGAAAAGGCCCCAAATGCTCAAATATTACAAGGTATATATATAAAAATATGTTTTTTGTTTTCATTTTTACTAGAATGGCATTTTCTTTATATTATATCGTTCTTTTGATGTAAATTTCGTGTCTTTTCTTTTTGCAGGATGTGATCGATAACATGTACAAGACTATTAACAAAAAGTGAATTACTGCATGAAGATGGTGACTTCTCTGTTTGATTGATGTTTTTCTATCACCTTTGAATTATTTTGAACCCTAAGTTTTATAATTATGCTACTGTACAGTTGTGTTATGTCTCAAGATAATTTATGCACCACAATGTAGTCTCCTACTTTTACACCTATCTTATTGTTCATTCGATTTTAAAATGTTGTAATAAATACTATAAAACTTCGTAAGTTATTATTGAAGTTATATATATATATTTTTTTTAAAAAGTGTCTGTGGGCTAGACAAGACAGGAAATAGTTTTTTTTTTTTTTGGGTAAAGGGGTTACCCGGTAAATTTTATAACCAACAAAAAGCACACAAGTGCAACTGAAATGTTACACACCCGCTAGACTTGGCATACCAAGACTAGAAAAAAACAACAAACAACCAAACCCCAGAAAACAAAAGCAACCAAACAGACATAACCCAAGCCCACTAAACCGGCCCATACAAAACACACTAACAACTATCTAGCCAGGGTCGATGACCAAGACAGGAAATAGTTGGTGTGTAGTTGAGATTGATAAAAAAATGCCACGGCTTATATCCGTTTACCTGAAAGATACTAATAATTCATTCTATTAGGGGTGTAAACAAGCCCAAAGGCTCGAGAGCTACTCGTTATCGGCTCGGTTAAAAGCTTGAACGAGCCGAGCTTTAACGAACCCGAGCTCAAGTCTGAAACAGAGCCCGTTTAGGCTTGCGAGCCTAAACGGGCCCAAACAAAAATTTATTTATTATATATAATATAATATAATGATGATAACATTGGCGAGCCGAGCTTTGGCTCGTTTAAGTGATACTGAAGCGAGCTCGAGCCGAGTTTTTAGCTCGTCTAAGGTTGTTCTTAAAATAGCTCGAGCCGAGTCGGGCCGAGCTCCAGCTTTGGGTTTTACTCGGGAGCCGAGCTCGAGCTCAAATAAGCAGGCTCGAATCGAACCGAGCCGAGCTCGAGCTTCTTAAAAACATGACGGGTCGAGCTCGGGCTCGGCCCGGCTCGTTTACACCCCTAAATTTCTACTAACAAATGTGCTTGGAAGCCAATGGGGTGATGATCCATTGACAAAGGCAGAAAAGACAGAGCTTAAAAAAGTTCGCCGTTAAAAAAACAAATGTGCTTGGAAATCCAAACAGATATACCTGATGCCCTCAGTATGCCGATACTCGTTCATACTTCATGAGTAATTACCCAAAAGATACCGGCATGCATTGAGCAGGGTGTTGAATTCGGTTATACAATTGGGTATACGATTAGGATTACCAATACAACAATACTCTTGACTCATTGCCATGCTTAGGCCGGGGGTATGGAGGGCGCCACTGTGCCACCTCACTTCCGATAGCCTCCCCCCCGCGGCGCCACCACACACCCTGTAACTTAAACCGGGGCGCCATGGGTTGTCTGCTACCATGGTAACGATGAAGAATCTGTGTTCAGGTGGTGGGGCCCACATGCATTTCATCCAATAATTTTTTTTATTTTGTTTAATAGATGGCGTTATCCCACACCCTACAAGTTAAGAAAAGACGTGATAAAGCCCTCTGGCTGACATAGATCTGACATGGCGTTGATGTGTCCTGATAATCCCACAGCCCATACCCTTAGGGTGAAGGGGGCACTCCCCTAAGAGGGGAGTCCCCTCTCTTACGCATAACCAATCCTCGTGTGCCACGTCAACTCCCCTCTTAAACTCCCCTAACACCCCAATTTGATGGCGGCACTCCCCTCTTAGGGGAATTGTTTTTTTATTCAAAAAAAAAAAAAAAAGTTTTGATTGGTTTGAAAAGTGGGTGGCCCCACCATCTCTCTCCCTCCCTCTTCGGTGTCTCCTCCCCGATTCCCCTCCCCGCACCGGTGGCGCCGGTGTTCCCGAGCGGTGACAGGGGTCACCGATTCCCCTCCCCGCGAGTGCCCCGGATACCCTTAGGCTCTCTGAAAAGAAAAAAAGTAAAGCAAAAGAAACTTACTTTCATATACTTTGAAACTTTAAATTATATTTATTCCCATTTTAAATCTAAACTTCTTGGCGCCAATTTAAACTGTTAATCAAAATACATCTTGGAAAAAAATGTCAACAGCATGAGTAAAAGTGTCATTTTCAAATGCCATAACTTTTAAAGACGGACCATGACCAAGTGAAGCAAAAGGCTTAAAAAACGACCATAACTTTTGCAAACAGTAGTAAGGCCCTGTGGCCAAGTCAACGAAAAGTCTTGAAGAATGCGAAGTGGCATGTTTTAATTTGAAATTGCACAAATCATATATGTTTTTTAGGTATATGCCATGTTATTTGGAATGGACAATGACATATTAGGTTTTGAACAATACATGAAACCCAACAATCGGTTATTGAAACAAAAACAAGTCGAAAAAGAACACGAATGTGTTGCACAATCTGCATTCATATTGGAACTTAAAAGTGTTTTGCCACATTTACACCAAAACACACACACCAATAACAAGTGAAACTAACTTCAAAAGGCTAATTTGAAGTGAAAAACAACACTAATCTAAAGAAAGAGGAGGAGAGCTCTTCTTTTCAACCCTCTCTTCACTACTTTCACCCTCCATTCTTACACACCTTTAAAAACATTAAACAACCCAAAAATCACAACTAAAAACACCACACTCCAAGAAAAATTTACTTCAGTTGCACTCGTCTGTTGATCACGTTCTTGATCTTGACTTATGCCAATGTGTAATTTGAGACTGAGACTTCTGCAGGTGAAGCGGTATGGATGTACACAAACTCAATGCTTTTGCCAGCTTCCAATGAACTAACCCATGTTGGGAACCCGTATGAGCCGCTTGGGCTCTTGGTTAGACCCCATAGAGGACCGTAGAGTTTGGAGACTGATAAGTTAAGGTTCTTGATTGTCTTTCCCGAGTTGTTGGTCACTATAGCCGAGTATCGGTAGTATGTTTTCCCGTTTGCTACCCATGAAGTTGTTGTCTTTTGTTCAATTGCAATGGGAGCTAAACAAAGTAACAATGTTTAAAGATTAGAGTTTATCTATTTCATGATATAATCATATTATAGGAAATTTACAGTAAAATGGCATGTAAACGGGCAACAAGTTGCGCCGCAACCCCCTTTTGAATAGAGTTTCTTTAGTTACCTGCAAATGGAGTTTCTTTAACTGGATTAGGCTGCGGTTGAACAGCAGTAGGCTTAGCAACAGGAATTTCAACTGCAAACAATATCAAACACGTTTAAATATTTAATCGAAAGAAACCTAAACAAAAACATCTAACGAACACAAACTGAAACATACCAGGAAGCAGTTGGTTGTAACCGCCATGACCACCATGTAACCGAGCCAAAATACCAAGAAGCGGGGCATTGTTATAAGTAGCAGGCTCGGTCTGCTCATAGTTGTCTCTATGGTCAGCAAAATTGTCATAAGCATCAGGCCCACCAACAATAGCACCGGTCAAAACATTCGGGTCACTCGCTTTTCTACTAAACCATGTTGCATAACCACCTCTACAGCTAACGAATGACGGGTCAACCTTGACCGAAACGATAGATGAACCTCTATGGTGAACTTGTCGCGGGTAGTTGTTTCCATATCCAACCATGTAACTTGTCGCCCTTGGATTGTCTCCAAGAATGTAATCAACCTAAAAAGACAAACAACTTTTAGACACATTTCAATGTTTATGACTTTAAAAAAAATATAAGTAATAATAGGCGGTTTTATTTACTTGTGACTTGGCGAATGCGAGTAGCTCTGACGGCGCAACACTGCCCGAAGAACAATGCAGGTTTCTTCGGGCAGATGTTAAGTAATCCGAGTAAACGGTGAGTAGGAACGATGCACTTGTGACAAATTGCAAGTTGTTCCATCTTTGCTTGTAAATTAGGCCACCAGGAGTTTTTTGAACATTTTGACTACTCTTTCCAAGACATGAACACATGAAAAATTCTGCTTTTTCTTGGTACTTCCCAAATACTGAAGCATGATTCTTGGCTTTTCCTCCCATTAAAAACTATTAAAAAAAATCAACCAAAAAAATTATTAGATACCGTTACAACTTTTTTTTAGACGAGTTTAGAATAAATATAGGGTTTAGGGTGACGAGTACCTTAGCTACAAGGGTCTGAACCCCGGCATACTTAACGTCCCAACCAAACTCGGTCATGGCCCACCCGGTCCCACCGAGGGCGTCACCGTTTTTGCCAAGATAATCCAAGTAGTAATCATTGTTTGTTGCCTTGTACATCCAAGCAGCTGCCCATAGCAATTCATCCTGCCCATTTCCAAAAAAAAAAAAAGAGGGGTAAATATGTAATTTTAACAAACATATGTAAGACTTAAAATTGTGGTTGGGGAGAGATTGTGATCACGTACAGCATAGCCACTGACAGATCTGTAGTACTTTTGGGCCACGGTGATGCTACTGTCATATTTGCCCCTGTACTTGTCGGCAAAATCGAATAGCTGTAGAGAAAAAGAGTTGTAATTAGTTACTCATGGCAGGGGTAAAACAGGAATTAAATGTGGTGACTGGTACAATGGGGTGTGAATGTGATACTACAGTACTACCGCCGACAATACTAAATAAAATTAGATTCTTGATGGGTTCACATCTACAAGGTTCAGCAAATCTGTACTGTCCGACCACAGTACCTAATAACCTTTGGAGTTAATGAACACAAACACAAAATAAACCGACTCGGTTTAAGTTACCGATGATCGGTTTTTAAGACAGGACCGAACCGAATCAAATCAAACCAAACCAGAAGCTGACAGCAAATTATGGAGGTTAAAACACTATTTTAAAGAATGTTCTAAAACTTATATTATTACTATTGGTGTTATTATTATTATTATTTATTTATTACTAACATAGGTTCTGGGTTCGATAATCATAAGGGGATTTTCCAATATTTATTTGGTTTTCTTTTGAATTGATGTATAAGCATTATTGTTTAGTAGAGATGTATGTGATCTGATTATTCTACTAGTAACACGATTATACTCCATTGATCCGCCAAAGTTGTCGTTAACAAAAAGTAACATGTTATTGAACATGGTCAACTTGTCCAAATTAACATCATTGTACATGACAAAAGTAACACCTTTTGTCAGAACATTAATATGCATGTTGTGCATTAAAAGTTGTATGGCACTCTGAATTTAGAAATTGTGGCTCTGGAAAAAGGAGTAAAGAGAAAAGAGTTGGAACATTGACCATCCTATGAAAAAGGTAACTGCTACCTAGGACCTAGGTAACTTAGCTAGGCATGCTAAGTTAAACCGCCAACAACCTGCCAGACAATAAAGTTGATACTGTAACTGCTTTCACACCAACCGTTTTTGCTAACATACACCTATCCTTTACTAACTTACGCCTTACTCATAGTGTGTGTGTGTGTGTTTTTTAATTGCAACCTTGCACAACTATGCACAAAAATAATTAACTTTTAGTAGTGATAATAATAGACTAAAAATGGAATGGTGAAAGAGGCTAAAACTGACCTGATAGGCATGGTTGAGAAGCTTTCGCGAGTAAGCGGGGTTAGAGCGATGGAAGACGATGGAGGCAGCGGCCATAGCGGCGGCAGTTTCTCCAGCAAGATCCGAACCGGGGTTATTTTGGTCAACTCTATAAGCGTATCGAGAAGTTGTCATCTCCTCGGGCCTTTGCCAACAATAGTGATCAGTGTTACCGTCTCCCACCTATAGTAAAAAGTTAATTAAAAATTTAAATAAGTAAAAACGTTACCTATGTGGCTATGTCACCATCAATACACTTAAAGTAATCATTACTACAAGTCCGTTAAACTCGGTTTTAAAACATGGGTCCTGTATAACAGGACCCACACAATAAAACCTTAAATTAACATCACGTCGTTATCAAATGTCACTTTTTATGTTTTATTTAGTATCTGATACTCATTTTTTTACCTCTCCGTAAAGAACATGAGGTTGCGGGTGAGCTTTCATGAGATAATCAGTACCCCATTTAACCGCATCCATGGCGTGGCCAAGCTCGCCACTCGCACCCATTTGGTTCCCGTATTCGATGATGCTCCACGACATCATCGTCACCGTAAACGCCATCGGAAGCCCAAACTTCACATTGTCCCCTGCATCATAGTACCCTCCCACCAAATCCACCTTCAAAATTTCAAAAACCCAAATCAATTAATAACAAACAATACCCCATTAATAATTTCAACATCCAATTATCCAATTATATATATAATTAATTAATTATATATTGATAATTAATTAATTAATTACCCCATTGATTTTTCCATCATGGAGCCCCGAATTTCCTCTCCATTTAACCCTCTGATTACCCGGAAGATAACCGGATCGTTGAGCTTCGAAGAACAGAATGCTTTTGCTTAAAGCGGCAGCGTAATCGTGCCCGCCTGCAAATGCTAATGGCGCAACTCCCATAAGCAGAAACAGAGCAATTGCCATTAGTTTCCCCATTGTAAAAGAACCGGTTTCTATTCGGTTTGGTTTTTCGCTACCCGACACAAAACGGGTTGGTTCAAACGGCAATGCCGGTGTTGTTTAGCAAGGTTTAGAGAGAGAAAGTGAAGAGAGAGATGAGAGTTGGGGAAGAAGGTGGAGGGAAGGGTTAGTATATATGGAGGAGAAGAAAGTGAATGTGTCTTAAAGTAGAGATTAATAAATACATTTTCTTGAATTAATATTATTATTCAAAAAAAAAATAATAATATATATCTCACATAATTATTGGAAACAAGTTTGAAGAATGAAGGGCTTTTGTGAGTAAAAGAAGTATGAACAGGTGAACATAGGAAAAGCAAGACATGTGACTTTGTTCATTTGTTGGGTTTCATTTACTCAGAAAAATCGGTGGTTTTTTAAATTGGTTTTTATTTTTTTAAAGTTTTGACACATGGATACATGTATTACTAACATACACATCAACAAGGTTAAAATGACACATAAGTTGCATAAAAAACACAAAAATGTTTGAACTATACAATAGACAAATACTCGGTATACAACTATCATTGAAGTAAAAACAACCACCTTTGGCCCGGCTTCCTCCTTGGAGGTCGCCGGTTCGACTCCCGGGTGTTGCATACGGGGGTGGGACGTCCCTATGATGGATCGTATCCTACCGAGGCATGGTGCGGTCTTGAGGGCAACCCGGTTTTACCTAGCTGTTACCCCAGCGAGTCTCTCGTGTGGGGGCAGTATGGTTTCCGGGCGGAAGTTAGCTTGCGCGACGGCCGGGGCCCGATCGAACATCGCGTTCCGTAAGCGCGGGGCTGACGGGGGAATGTCTTTGACATGAACCCGGTGACCGCTGGTCCAAGTACATAGAAAGTCACCTTCAAAAAAATAAAAAATAATAGATACATAAACAATACTTCACATCTATCTCATTTGCTACCGACTCTAACTCTAAGAAATTTACATTGGAAAGTTGCACCTTTCACTATTTTACATAAAATATAGTTATGTGGTTTGTTACATTGGAAAGTTACATCTTTCACTATATATACATAAAGTATTAGATAGTTATGTTGTTTGATAAAGTGGTATTTGAAATTTTGTTAACTTTTTAAGTTTGTCAAACAAATCATACAACTTTATATTATAAATTTCCACTTAATGGTTCAATTAATATATAAAGTCATTAGGGGACGTGGTGCAAACACACAAGTTCATGGTCAAGTGACATAATTCAATATTTTCAAATCAATAATTCGATAAACTTAGTAGACATTTTTCTTTACATATTTTCATCTATTACTCATTCATTAGTGATACATACGTAAACAACAAAATAAGGGATCATACATTCCCTCATTCTCTCGTATAATTTTAGTCCACGCCTCTTCATAATTTTCATCTCTCTCTACCTTACTTCTCTCTCTCATTGATTCCCTTGTTGATCGAGCTCGTAATTTTTTTTTATCATCCTAACTATACACATAGGGTGGTACTCAACCTCCACACCACTAGGGGTGTTCAAAACCGGATATCCGAAATTTTTGGATACCAGATTTCACTATCCGAATCCGTATCCGAAATTCGGATATCCAAATTTTCGGATACGGATTCGGATAGTGAATCGGATATCCAAAAATCTAACTTTTTATTTAATTTTTATTTTTTTATTATTTTTTCATATTGGGAAACGGATATTATGGATAGTTTCGGATATCCGAATATAAGTTTTCGGATATTTTTCGGATACTTTTGGATATTTTCGGATATTTTTCGGATATTTCGGATATTTTCGGATACTTCGGATATTTTCGGATATCCGAAAAAAATGAAAATTAAATTTTTGGATATCCGAAATATCCGAAAATTTTGAAAATCACTATCCGAATCCGAAAAATTCAGATATCCGAATTTCGGATATCCGAAATTTCGAATATCCGATTTTTCGGATATTTCGGATTCTGATATCAGATATTTCAGATCGGTTTTTCGGATACAAATAGTTTTGAACACCCCTACACACCACATCACTTGTTAATTAGAGTTGCTTCCACAAGCAAATTATGTTGTCAAATATAGGAGGTATATTAAACCCTAGACATCAACATTACCGTATGCCACATTTGTATCCGCCATCAAGAAACAATCGTGGAAACCTAACCCTAAGAGCCATCATAACTTTATCGTTGTCGCTACAACCCGATTGATGATGTCACACATGTTCCCCAACACTACTATCCTTGTTGGGGTTTGTTCTAGATTATGTTCATTGTCAGGGGCGGACCCACATGATATGGGTCGGGGTGTCGGGGTCCACGGACCTCAATGTTTAAAAAAAAAATAATAGAACCGGTATTTTGTTAACTTTTTAAGTTTGTCAAACAAATCATACAACTTTATATTATAAATTTCCACTTAATGGTTCAATTAATATATAAAGTCATTAGGGGACGTGGTGCAAACACACAAGTTCATGGTCAAGTGACATAATTCAATATTTTCAAATCAATAATTCGATAAACTTAGTAGACATTTTTCTTTACATATTTTCATCTATTACTCATTCATTAGTGATACATACGTAAACAACAAAATAAGGGATCATACATTCCCTCATTCTCTCGTATAATTTTAGTCCACGCCTCTTCATAATTTTCATCTCTCTCTACCTTACTTCTCTCTCTCATTGATTCCCTTGTTGATCGAGCTCGTAATTTTTTTTATCATCCTAACTATACACATAGGGTGGTACTCAACCTCCACACCACTAGGGGTGTTCAAAACCGGATATCCGAAATTTTTGGATACCAGATTTCACTATCCGAATCCGTATCCGAAATTCGGATATCCAAATTTTCGGATACGGATTCGGATAGTGAATCGGATATCCAAAAATCTAACTTTTTATTTAATTTTTATTTTTTTATTATTTTTTCATATTGGGAAACGGATATTATGGATAGTTTCGGATATCCGAATATAAGTTTTCGGATATTTCGGATATTTTTCGGATACTTTTGGATATTTTCGGATATTTTTCGGATATTTCGGATATTTTCGGATACTTCGGATATTTTCGGATATCCGAAAAAAATGAAAATTAAATTTTCGGATATCCGAAATATCCGAAAATTTTGAAAATCACTATCCGAATCCGAAAAATTCAGATATCCGAATTTCGGATATCCGAAATTTCGAATATCCGATTTTTCGGATATTTCGGATTCGGATATCAGATATTTCAGATCGGTTTTTCGGATACAAATAGTTTTGAACACCCCTACACACCACATCACTTGTTAATTAGAGTTGCTTCCACAAGCAAATTATGTTGTCAAATATAGGAGGTATATTAAACCCTAGACATCAACATTACCGTATGCCACATTTGTATCCGCCATCAAGAAACAATCGTGGAAACCTAACCCTAAGAGCCATCATAACTTTATCGTTGTCGCTACAACCCGATTGATGATGTCACACATGTTCCCCAACACTACTATCCTTGTTGGGGTTTGTTCTAGATTATGTTCATTGTCAGGGGCGGACCCACATGATATGGGTCGGGGTGTCGGGGTCCACGGACCTCAATGTTTAAAAAAAAAAATAATAGAACCGGTATGTTAAATTTTTTAAGGACCCCGTAAAACAAATTAGTTGGACCCTATAGTATTAAAAACAAAGATGGTGTAGTGATAAATCCTCTTTTGTTCTAACAAATAGATCTCAAGTTCAAGTCTTCCATCTCCTTTTTTTAGTTTATTTTTTTCATCAAAATTAAACTAGTGCTTTAAAACAACACAACCATCCATTGACCATCTAATTTGCTTCTTTAAAATGATAAATTTAATATCTCCGAATGATTTTATTACACATTTGATTACCAAATGAGACTTCCAACATATAGTGGCGTTCATAAGAAAAAGCGTAAACAAATTTTTTGAAGTTATGTGAAGTAATTGTATTGTTTAGGTAGCTATTGCTTCCAAGCAACTTATTAATCACTACTATTTGATTACTTGATGCTTAAAAAGGTTCTTAATAATGTAGTGGTTTCATGTCCACTAAAGGCTTTTACATTATTTCCTAGCCCCGACCTGACCCGACTACGATGACCGACCTGAAAATTTTAATGTTTGTTTGTGAAAAAAAATTATAAAAAAATGGACCATAATGGAAAAAAATCTTGGGTCCGCCACTATTCATCGTGTTTGATGTAGTGGTGTAATAATAATAAAGTAGCAATAAGCCTAAATCATGTTGTGATTCATATGAAAAACCAGTTATAACCAAGGTTCATGGCAAGAGAATGGTTGAGATGCGCGTGAGCTATTTAGTATTCTGTCGTTAAAAACTCGAACTGAACCAAGTTTGAGTGAGCCTAGAGTGTTTATTAAATGAGCCCGAACTTCACGTACAAAACTGACTAGGCTCACAAGCATAAACGAGCCCACTATCTATATAAATATTATATTTTTTTAATAGGGTGGAGATACAATAGGAAGTTTATTTGGCTAGGAAGGATAGGAAGTGATCTTGACCATCCATTAAGTTAATCAAGGGCTAAGATTAAATCAGGCAAATTGAAATGAAGAAAAGAAGCGCGTGAGTTTGTTCAAGGGCATTCTAGTCAATCCAAGCCAATAGTTTCTCTCTCCTCCAATTCCCCCCCCCCCCCCATTTTTTAAACGTTAATAACTCTTTCATACGACATTATTTTTTTATAAAAATTGCACCAAAAAAACGAGCGTTTTTTTATCTTTAAAACGAGTATACTATTGCTATATTTAAAAAAAATTTAAAACCCAGTTGCGTAAAACGCAATAGAAAAACCACCAGTTACGTAAAACGCAATGAAAAAAAAAACCTAAAAAATGACATTTTTCTAAAACGCAATGCACAAAAAACACAAAAAATGACTTATTTGTAAAACGCAATGGCCAGAAAACACATAAAAATGTGTTTTACCTAAAACGCAATGCACCAAAAACACAAAGAAATGACTTATTTGTAAAACGCAATGGCCAGAATACACTTAAAATGTCTGTTTTCTAAAACGCAATGGACTGAAAACACATAAAAATGTGTTTTACCTAAAACGCAGTGCACCAAAAACACAAAGAAATGACTTATTTGTAAAACGCAATGGCCAGAATACACTTAAAATGTCTGTTTTCTAAAACGCAATGGACTGAAAACACATAAAAAGTGTTTTACCTAAAACGCAATGCACCAAAAACACAAAGAAATGTCTTATATGTAAAACGCAATGGCCAGAAAACACTTAAAAATGACTCATTCTAAAACGCAATGGACTGAAAACACCTAAAAAATGTGTTTTACCTAAAACACAATGACTAAAAACACTTAAAATGTGTTTTTTTTTTCTAAAACGCAATAGCCAGAAACCACATAAAACTCTCTTATTTCTAAAACGCAATGGACACATAAAACTGTCTGTCACTGTGAACTGTCTGAATTGTCTACGAATTACTGTCTTCGAAATGAGCCAATTTATGGAAATTTATTTTTTCTGATGCGTTTTTAGTACAGCTCAACCCCAGCCAGGGGCTCTGCCCCTTGGACCCCGCCAGGGGCTGCCGCCCCTGGGACCCCGCTACCGGGGGCTGCCTGTAACAACTCTCATCAAAAAGTACTGAATTATTACTTTAATTGACCAATAGGAAACCCTAAATTAAGAAACCCAAGTGATTCTGCACAAACCCTAAGATTTTCATAATTTTCAGAATCAGGATTAGGGCCCCTAAAACTCAGGGGGGGTTAAACCCTATTGATGATTATCCATATAACTCGTTGTCATAATAGAATTTTAAAATTTCATCGACTCAGCCAAGCTAGTTGGACACGTGGCAACCTATACCTAAAAAATAGGTCTCACGCGGCCCGCGTGAGGATAAGCTAAAACTAAAGCGGGCCGCCTGAGGGTCAAAATTCGACTATTAATACAGGAGATTGGGACTTGAATTCTGGCTTCAGAACGACACTCAAATTCACTTTGTGCGCTGAGATAAGTTCTGTATACTCCAATTAACACACACAGGCACTAAATCAACGCCGCAATCAGGGTATTAGCACGATCGCTATTACGATTCATTGTCCGATTGATCAATGTACTCAATGGATGTTTAAGTGTTGCCCACATTAGGGTGATGCTTTGTCATTAGTCGTTAATTCGATGGATGTTTAAGCATAGCACTTTGTCATTCGTTGTGAGGGTTGCTCTCGTGAGTTATCGTAAATGCTGGATTGATTACTAACCCAGAATTGTGTGCCTGTTATTAAATTAGGTTAACCAGGCTAATCAGTAGGCTAAACTCTGCTCGTATAAATCTGCAATGTGAGTCATTCTCTTTTTATCAATTATTTTACAATACCTCAAATTATTTTCAAGGTTATAATTACAGGGACTAAGTCGTGGATATCTTGAATTACTGGTTAGTGGGGTATTGTGCACATTACTAATTTGCTTCCGGTTACGTTCATTGACATAACCGGGATAATCCCAGTTAGGTTCATTGACCTACAGAGATAATCATCACTATTTAGGTTCATTGATCTAAATAGTGGTATGACCATCGTCACCATTGTGACTTGTCACCATTGTGACAGAATGCCAGATAAAAATAAGATAGAAGCCATTGTAATCGCTCTTATGCTGTAATTGATAACTATGCATCATTATGCAAAATAGAATGATTCACTCAGTATTTCCAGCTGACAAAACCTTTTTCAAACATGTTTCAGGTGACCTGTTATGAACCAGGAAAAGTGCCATATAGCACTACAAGCTCAAAGAAGTGGCTCAGTATAAAATAAAGAAACATGTTTTGTAAAATAAAAAATTTCTTCGTGAAATCAAATGATTGTAAATTACCGGGGTTTTATCCCGCGTTGTGAAATAAATAATCGGGAAATATTTACATTTTAAAAGATCCTGATGAAAACTTCCGCTGTTAAACTCAATTAAATAAATACCATGGGAATTTCTGTCATGCGGCTCCTGGAACGGGTCAAACCGGGTCGAGGGTCGTGACAGAAAAAGGTGGTATCAGAGCCACTTATCGAGCCACTGATTTAAGCCAATTAAGTATTTAGAAAATACTTAATTTTTTTTAATTGCTATTTTGTGATTATATGTTTTAATTATTTGACTAATTTTGAATAGTATAGGCAGATTTTTATATGTTAGTTACTGTAATAGTAAATATAAATCTTTAAATATTCTGATTCCAAGTTTAGCACTTTTATTATCTACAGTCTAGAAACCTTATAAATAAATTTACAAATAAAACCTAGTATGTTTTAATTTTCAGTTGTTTTGGTCGTATGAAATAATATTTAAAAGTTTTCTATAAAATTTTGTCATAATTTTAACTTAGTAATTGTGTGTATCTTGCATAAACAGCATGAATGATCTGTCGGAAGCCCTTCAGAATTTAAATCTCTATCCAGTAAGAATAGAAGTTTCCAGAGATTTCAATAGGTATATTCCAGACATAGAAAAATCTATAGAATTCAACGCTTTACCTCTTGAGAAACCTAAGCCTAAGAAAATGGAAATTGGGGAAAGCTCTAGGCAAATTGAGGGATTACCATCTCAAAAAGAACTAGATTTTATAATGGCAACCGATGATACTATTGAGCCTATTAAAGAAAATGATTTTATTCATTCTCTTGAAACACAACTACCAATGAAATTAGAACCAGTTATTCCAAAACCTTCAATCCACTCGCAAATAGACGAATGGTTGAATAATGAAATATTGTTACAAAACCATCCCTATAGGCTTTTTCCTAAGATCAATCCAGAACCTTTACCAAATTCACCAATGAGTAATGAGAATATAGCTAAACTCCATCATTTTGACAAAATGGATGCTGGGAATAGGATCCAAGAGATTTTGGGACAGATCTCCTGGAAATACGATGAGAAGGAACGCCGCTACTAGAACCTCACCTGACAAAGGATAGGGGATTTATGAAACTGTGGTTATGTAATAGTAATAGTAAAATCTGTATGTGTAAAATAAATAAAAAGGGTATATATAGAAGCATGATATAAGGAAATTTTAGAAATTTACAAATTTTGTTGTATATTTGTTTACGTGATTATGTGCAATTAATTGTAACATTGGATTATTTCTTTTATACTAATTATTTATCTATAAATTAGATATCAGATGGAAAACGCTAATAATGAACCAGTTAATGAGGTTAATCAATCTGAGCAACAACCGGGGGACCAATATGTGACTAGGCAAGATATAGAAAATATAGTTGCTCAAGGGATAGCCAACGCTATTCCAGCAATAGTTACTCAAGAGATAGCCAACGCTATTCCAGCAATTGTTGCTGCTATTAAAACTCCAATCGAACCGCAACAAATCGTTCCTAGCAAATGCATTTCTGAAGATAACTTCAGTAATAGTGTAAACGGAGGCAATAATCATGTTAATCATGATAATGAACCACGGCAAGCTCCGCTCCCTAAGAAAATGAAAGTTGCAACGCCTGGTTGCACTTACAAAGAATTTCTTGCTTGTAAACCCACTGAGTTTGCAGGCAATGAAGGAGCAACTGCAGCACTGCGTTGGTTAGAGAAAACTGAGGCAGTAATTGCCATAAGTAAATGTGCTCAGGATGATCAGGTCATGTATGCGTCAAACCTTTTCAAAGAAGTGGCGCTAGAATGGTGGAATACGGTGTCACGAGCTAAAGGAAGAAATAGGGCTTATGCCATGAAATGGGAAGAATTTAAGAGTCTTGTAGAAAGAAAATTCTGTCCTGAGTATGAAAAGGAACAAATGGCAAATAAGTTTTTAACCCATCGGATAGTGGATGTAGATTGTCGAGGGTATACTACGACATTCTTTGAGTATGCTCGAGTGGTACCAACCCTGGCTTCGCCAGAGCCGGTACTTATTTCTCGTTATATTTGGTGATTGATTTCCGAAATCCGTAATATCGTCAAGGCTGCGAAACCTCATACGATTGATGATGCAGTAGAATTAGCCAATACTCTGACTGACGAGCTAGTACGGACAAGAGAAGAAAATAGAAGGAAGGAAGTAGCCCAAAAGATTACCCAAGAATTTCGTTCGGGTAACCATAACAATTTCAAGAAAGGAGGGAATGGGCAATCTTCTACTAACCCATTTTGCAATTTTTGCAAAAGGAAGCATTTTGGAAGATGCAAAGGATATTGCAATTTTTGCAAAATTCCAGGGCATCAAGAAGAAGACTGTAGGAGGAAGAAATTTTCAGTTTGCTACAACTGTGGAGAAACTGGACATCTTAGGCCAAATTGTCCAAAACTGAACAAACCATTTGACAATCAAGCCAAACCAGCAGAAGGAGCAAAAAGGAATGTAAGAGCCTTCCAGCTGACTACTCAAGAAGTCGAGATGATTCCAGATGTGATAGCCGGTATGTTCTTAGCTTACAACGTTTACACAAAAGTATTATTTGACTCTGGTGCAAACCAAAGTTTTATAAATACATTACTCTGCCAAACTCTTAACTTACCGTTAACCAGCATTAGATAAATTTCTACAGTAGAATTGGCAGATGGGAATTTCGTTAAAGTAAATAAGGTTCTGCAAAACGGAGAAATGGAACTTTTAAGTCATAAATTTTCTGCAACCCTATTATCTATGAAATTTGTTGAAATCAAGATTGTGCTAAGAATAGATTGATTAGTAAACAACTATGCTCGAATTATCTATGATAAGAATTCCATAGAAATTTGTGCACCACTAGAGAAGTAATAATGATTACAGGAGATAAGCCATGTAAACCCATAAAGTTCATATCTAATGAAAGTTGTTAGTTATGAACGAAAGCAAGTAATAGTATATATGATATCAGTAATCATTAATACTAAAGATAAAGAAATTAAGGAAATTTCTGTAAATTCAGAATACCCAGATGTATTCTCAGAAGAATTACCAGGATTACCACCAGATAGGGAGGTAAAATTTGGATTCATCTAATTCCAGGAATTTTACCGATAAGCCAGGAAACCTTATCGGTTAGCACCTACATAAATATTAAAATTGAAAAAGCAATTAAATATTTCATACAATCTAGTTTATCCTCGCAGGAGGCACTAATATTGTTGGTTAAGAAAAAGGATGGTTCGATGAGAAAGTGTATTGATTATAAGGAATTGAATAAGGTTACAATTAAGAATCAATACCCATTACTTGATGATTTATTCGATCAATTCCAGGGAAATAGATATTTTCTAAGATCGACTTAAGTTCCGAATATCATCAATTGAAAGTACAAGAGGAAGACCTACCTAAAACTGTTTTCAAGATTAGGTATGGTCATTACAAGTTTACAGTCATACCCTTCGGATTAACGAATGCACTTGCAGCATTCATGGACATGATGAATAGGATCTGTAAACCATATTCGGATAAATTTGTAATTGTCTTCGTAGACAATATACTTATTTCAAAAGTCAGGACGAACATTGTCAGCACTTGCATATATTTTTAACTTTGTTAAGAAAAAGAGGCTCTCGAAGTGTGAATTTTGGATGCCAGAAGTGCAATTCTAGGTCATATGGTGAATCATGGAGGTATTCACGTAAATCCTGATAAGATATTACCAAATGAAAGGTTCCACAATCCGCAATGGAAATTAGAAGTTTTGTAAGTTTAGTCGGATATTATAGACGATTTCTATACCATTAACTAAGCTAACCTGTAAAATAATTAAGTTTGATTAGAGATCTAAATCTTTAGGATCTTAAAGCAGAAATTAACCAAATGCTTCAATCTTAGCCTTATGAACTGAAGATTTTGAAGTATACGGTAATGCTTCAAAGCTAGGATTTGGATGCGTGTTAATGCAACGCAAAAAGGTAACTGCGTATGCATCAAGGTAAAAGAACGAAGAAACTAGACCACTCATAACTTAAAATTAGGAATCATAATTTTTGCCCTTAAGATTTGTAGACATTATATACAGATCATAAGAATTTAAGATATATATTTAGGCAAAAAGAATTAAGCATGAGGCAAAGGAAATGGATGAAAATCCTAAGTGATTAAGATTGTGATATTCAGTATCACGAAGGAAAGGCTGAAGACGGCTAAGGATCGCCAGAAGAGTTATACAGATAATAGATGAAAGCCGTTGGAGTTCGAGTTGGAGACAAAATGTTATTGAAAATATTTCCTTGGAAAGGAGTTATTAGGTTCAGTAAGAAAGAAAAGCTAAGTCCAAGGTATCCAAGAAATGTTTATGAAACAAATCACTAGTAGTACCTCTGCGAGATATAGAGATAAACGCAAAGCTGATATTTGTTAAGAAACCACTTCAAATTGAGGATCGAAAGATCAAGTTTCTCAAACATAAACGACTAGTTTTAGTCAAAATTAGATGAGATTCAAAGAGAGAAGCTGAATACACTTGGGAGCTGGAATCAGAAATAAAGTGAAAATATCCTCAATTATTCCGGTAAATCTCGAGGACGAGATTTTTTCTTAAGGTGGGGAGAATGTAACAACTCTCATCAAAAAGTACTAAATTATTACTTTAATTGACCAATAGGAAACCCTAAATTAAGAAACCTAAGTGATTCTGCACAAACCCTAAGATTTTCATAATTTTCAGAATCAGGATTAGGGCCCCTAAAACTCAGGGGGGGGGGGGGGGTTAAACCCTATTGATGATTATCCATATAACTCGTTGTCAGAATAGAATTTTAAAATTTCGTCGACTCAGCCAAGCTAGTTGGACACGTGGCAACCTATACCTAAAAAATAGGTCTCATGCGGCCCGCGTGAGGATAAGCTAAAACTAAAGCGGGCCGCCTGAGGGTCAAAATTCGACTATAAATACAGGAGATTGGGACTTGAATTCTGGCTTCAGAACGACGCTCAAATTCACTTTGTGCGCTGAGATAAGTTCTGTATACTCCAATTAACACACACAGGCACTAAATCAACGCCGCAATCAGGGTATTAGCACGATCGCTATTACGATTCATTGTCCGATTGATCAATGTACTCAATGGATGTTTAAGTGCTGCCCACATTAGGGTGATGCTTTGTCATTAGTCGTTAATTCGATGGATGTTTAAGCATAGCACTTTGTCATTCGTTGTGAGGGTTGATCTCGTGAGTTATCGTAAATGCTGGATTGATTACTAACCCATAATTGTGTGCCTGTTATTAAATTAGGTTAACCAGGCTAATCAGTTGTAACACCCTAGTTTCTATTTAACGGTTTTACATGTAAATACCAACAATTAGATGTATAGTTAAGACTACACATATTATAAATATACGGGTTTATTAAAACTTTTACAAATCATAAGTTATTCTACATAACGTGGTTGAATTCGTTGTTTAAAATTTACTATGTGTCAAAGTGCGGAAGCGTGTGTCTTTATCGTGTTCGGTTCTTCGCTGAGCTTGATCGTCTTCCGGCATCCAAAATGTACCTACATTTCATAAAAACATGAAATGCTTTAGTCATACGGGTTTTAAATCATGTCCGAACGATGTCCGGGAAAACAATTGATTTTTCAAATGAAAAACAAAATATATAAAAATATCTCCACCGTAAATTACGGTGGGACCGTAATTTACGGTGGCCTCTGGGTTCATGCTTTTCTACCGTAAATCAGTGGGCCACCACCGTAAATAAATCATCTCCACCGTAAATTACGGTGGGACCGTAAATTACGGTGGACCCTGGGTTCAGCCTTTCCATTTTGCCGTAATTTGACACGAAATCTTTCGTATCTTTCAAACCGCTTATCCGTTTGACCTTCCGTTTCTTCCTACATGTTTGTAATTTGATTCTCCATCAAATGGATTTAAAATCCGACTTCCGGATTAACAAATTTTTTAGAGTTTTAAGCTTTTGGCTTAAACTAGAATTTACCCATTTTAACCCGTTCATGTATTTATCAAACAAACTTGTTTGTTCGATTCCAAATTCTCGTGAACCTTCTAAATTCTATATCGTCTATCATATTTGGCTCCAACCATGGGTTTTCTACGCATTTTAAACCCGCTTATACTCAAGTGCTTATTTTGACCCGTTAAGGACATTTAAGCAACTTTTACACATAACTCACACCCATTTCTTTCTAGCATTTTATTTCCACATTAATTATCAAGTGACCTTCCATTACATCTATATTTGTGATGGTTTTAATGTGACGATCTATTTAATCCGAGTTTTACCCTTCGGATTATCAATTTACGGCAAAGACTCATATAGAGTCTTTTGACCAAGGATTTACATCTTACGCTATTAAACTTATTCTAAGTATTAACTTGATTATAAAACTTGTTTTCAAGCGACTTCTAAGAGTTGTTTGCTTAATTTTGTTTACAAGGGCGTTTTGGTCATTTTTAACCCTTCTTTTACAACGAAGGGTTTGCTTAGCCATGTACGCCCAAAATCTCGTTTTTAACCAAATCTCATTTTCAAAACACTCTGTCTATACTTTAAATCCTTCGGTTTACCTTTTAAGGTAACCGAATGTTTCTTTTTTTTTTTTTTTACTTTGCCTAAATCTCATAGATCTCCAAGTTCTAAATGAGGAGTTGATCTATTATATATACCTGGCCCGGGTCAACTTATTAACCCGGTTTTAATATCTTGCTTTATAATCGCTAATTTAGAACGATACGAATATCCATTGGATATCTATTCCTGTAAGCATATAACTCGACAAAAGAATCATTAGTCGATATTGTCAAAAGGTGATGTCTACACCTTTTGACACGTTTGGTCGAAATGGTCGTTTATCTATGCGAGATGATATTTATTATCGTCTCGTCTACATGACCCGTTCTGTTTAACATCGTACGGTCATTTTACTTATAAACCGTTTATTACTTTCGACATAATATGACCAAATTATTGATTTATTTCTTTTTAACCATTATTATGGTTTCTTTCATCTTTGATTTTCTTGTTCCGTTCGACTACACGACGGAACATCATATTTCAATTGTTTAGATATCTCATTCATAACTTATATGATAAGAAAATATTCCACAATTTAAGACTAGTGTAAGCTATACTTACCTTGCATCCGAATTACGCTTTTCATTCATACTTGCTTCGTTTGACCCGCTTCCTTTCCAAGCCTCCACCTAGCTTGTCAAGCGTTAAACTATCATCATAATTCGTAAGACGGGTATATTAGTCATCATTAATTATGACTATTCCATCTTACATATTTTCTATTACAATTACCATTCGATCTTATTAATGGTCGGTTTGACTATTTAAAAGTCAAATCACCAATTAACACATATGATTGCACTATCAAGTTCACAAGACTCAATTAGGCACATTATCAACACTTAGTTCTCATTTAGGCATTTTAACAAACACCTAATGTGCATAATTTTACATATTTACTAACTAGTTCCTAACTAGTTATTTTTACCAAGATTAACATCAAAATTCACCACTATCACTTATGATCAATTACTCACACTTGCAAATTGTTCAAGTATCTTGTTCCTACTAGCAACTATGATGATTTTAAACATGTGTACATCATCATCTTTACTACATAATCAAAACCCACTTGACACATGAGTGTATGATCATGAATTCACAACCATGAACATCAATTCAACAAGTACATGACTAGGGTTTACTCCTAGACATAGTTTCATCATTAATTTCATCCAAACAACAAACATGCAAGCTCAGATTCGAGTTCTCTAGGTTTGCTCAGAATTTTAACTAGAGATTTCTCAAGAAATTCACATACCTCGTGACTCCTTTTTCAATGGAGATCACTAATTCATACTCGGATTTTGATTTGGACTTGATTTGCCCCTTCAATTTGATGAAATTGTGTTGATTAGGGTTTGACCCTTCTTGGTCGCCCCTGAGCTCGATCCAGAACACACACTGTGTGTGTGTGTTTGTGTTTGTGTTTGTTTTAATTAAATAACTTTTCTAGTTATCCCGCTTTAACCCCTCGTGTTTGGTTCGTTATTAAGTAGGCCACAACCTACTTATTTCTTTTAACAATTTTCCCACTTATTAACTAGGTTAAATATTCCTAGTTAACTTAGCGGGTTCGGGAATATTTATGACTAAGTTTATTTTAGGTCCCATTAGGTCGGGCCTTCTATAAACTTTATTTCCTCCAAAAGCCTGTGTACTACTTTTATTTAATATTAGGTTTATTTATTTAAAATCCTAATATTCACCGGGCTATTTTTACCACTAACAGTACTTTACCCGTCTTTTAGTATTAACGTGGGTTAATTACCAAACCCGTTTTCGGGGTGTTACATCAGTAGGCTAAACTCTGCTCGTATAAATCTGCAATGTGAGTCATTCTCTTTTTATCAATTATTTTACAATACCTCAAATTATTTTCAAGGTTATAATTATAGGGACTAAGTCGTGGATATCTTGAATTACTGGTTAGTGGGGTATTGTGCACATTACTAATTTGCTTCCGGTTACGTTCATTGACATAACCGGGTTAATCCCAGTGAGGTTCATTGACCTACAGAGATAATCATCACTATTTAGGTTCATTGATCTAAATAGTGGTATGACCATCGTCACCATTGTGACTTGTCACCATTGTGACAGAATGCCAGATAAAAATAAGATAGAAGCCATTGTAATCGCTCTTATGCTGTAATTGATAACTATGCATCATTATGCAAAATAGAATGATTCACTCAGTATTTCCTGCTGACAAAACCTTTTTCAAACATGTTTCAGGTGACCTGTTATGAACCAGGAAAAGTGCCATATAGCACTACAAGCTCAAAGAAGTGGCTCAGTATAAAATAAAGAAACATGTTTTGTAAAATAAAAGATTTCTTCGTGAAATCAAATGATTTTAAATTACCGGGGTTTTATCCCGCGTTGTGAAATAAATAATCGGGAAATATTTACATTTTAAAAGATCCTGATGAAAACTTCCGCTGTTAAACTCAATTAAATAAATATCACGGGAATTTCTGTCCCGCGGCTCCTGGAACGGGTCAAACCGGGTCGGGGGTCGTGACACTGCCGCCCCCGGACCCCCGCAAAGATCGTAAAACGCAATGACTAAATCAAAAACCCAGATCAGGAAAATGAAATTAAAGAATTTCTTACATGGATCGTAGCCGATTTCTTCATCAATTGACGAACTTTGAATGATAGAAACACTTATCAACGCTCGAATCAAACGAATCGAGTGATTATCTCCAAAATCACCGGAAAAAACGAGATTTTTTTATGAAAATAAACTGGGTTTTCTTCAAAAAAAGCTGAAGAACACGTTGATCGGGTTCTGAATCATTGATTTGTGATGAAAATCGCACTATAATGTAGTGATTATTGAGATAGAAAGTGAAGAAATAGTTGAAGATGGTGGGTTTTAAAAATGATGGGTTTTTGAATTTACCGGGTTTTGAAAAAGGAAGTAGAAGGAGTTGGATTGACTAAAATACCCTTTCTCTTTATTTTAAAATTTGCCACATGTCATAATCATATGGCTTCCTATCCTTCCTAGCGAAAATTAACTTCCTATTTGATCTTTACCCTTTTTTAATAATGCAGCGAACATATATTACATAATATTATATATATAACTATAATAAAACTAACTAAACAATATATATATATTATGTTGTATAATTAAAGTTTATGTTTATAAAAGTATAAATATATTTATACAAGAATAGATAAATAAATAATAAACGGATTGAGCTTAAGTTTAAAAACTTTCTAATGCATCGTGTTTGAACTTTACATCTATACTATATAATAAAAGAAACCTGTTTTGGGACACTTGTCATTCTCTCATTTAATTGATTAAAATTATTAATAATACTAATAATAATAATATTTAATCTAAATTAATTCAAATTCTTATTATTGCAAGCTTTTTAAAATGTTATAGATAAATTCTTAATTTTATTGATAAAGGGTATTAAATTAAATTTACATATCGATATTATCACATGTTTTTATGTATACGGGTTTTTATCCATTTCAATAGTATGTTTATTGAGTTAATTCCTAATTTTTCTCATTTTGGATCTACATAAATCGAAGATCATGAGAATAAGTTTATATGTGTTTTTTAATCAAATCTAAAATCTAATCTAATACAAATTTTTATTATCAATAATATTTAATCAAATCTAATAAAAATTCATACAAATTCCAAAGTTGATATTAACTTTCAAATAATTAAAAAAAAATCCACCTAACATCACAAATGTTTTTGTTAAATTCGATTAATTAATTTGTTCTACAATCACTATTATCTTTATCATCCAGTACGGTTAACCGATTTATCATCATACAACATCCTACCTATTCAAGCATATGATTTTTCAATCTTATATTAACTAAATAAATAAAGATTAATATTCAATCTTATCCTACTTTAAATATAAAAAAATCCGTTAATTCAGATTAATATTCAATCTTATCATACTTTAAATATAAAAAAATCCGTTAGTTTTTTTAAATATATATTTTTTTATTATTTGGTATATAAAATCATATTTATTCAACCCATGTAATACACGGGGGTTTTTAAAAATATAACTTTTTTTATTATTTGGTAAACAATATTACATTTATTCAACCCGTGTAATACAATGGTTTTAAAGATATAATTTTTTTTATTATTTGGTATATAATATTACATTTATTCAACCCGTATAATACATATGGTTCTTATAGATATAACTTATTTTATTATTTAATATATAAAATTACTTTTCTTCAACCCGTGTAATACACGGGGTTATAACCTAGTATAGAGTTTAAAACAAATCCGACGCGCATCATATAAAGTTAAACGGGTTAAGCTCAATGTGAGTGGACTTGTTTACACAGCTAGATTTTTTTTTTCACGAGTAATAAAAAAATATTGATGACGGATAAAGTCATAAATGAACTACATAAATAATTATCAATATTATATATGTATCACATATTATAAAAACTATGTACATTTAATTTAGGGAGTTAATATTCACACGTCCCTCCTCTATATATATATAGAGAGAGAGAGAGACGGTACGAGGAACGGGGTCGTACTGCCTGCCATTTGTCATGTATATAATATTCACACGTCCCTCCTCTATGTGTCGTAATCCCGTCCAAAAAATGTACTGCCTGCCATGTTTAAATTCAAACGGTTCGTCATTCTTGATTTAAATGTGAACCCTGGTCCTGGTTCTTCTTTCCATCTCCATTTGTCACTTGCTGGCCCCAGGGGCGGACCTACGTTACGAGGAACGGGGTCCCCGGACCCCAATCTTTTTTTAAAATGTAGTAGAAACGGTATATAAAATTGTCTATGGACCCCATAAAACAATTTAGTTGGACCCCATAACAATGAAAGTGAGCCTAGTGCAGTGGTAAAACCCCTTGTTTGCACACAAAAGGTCATGGGTTCGATACCTGTTTCTTCTTTTTTTTGTGTTTTTATTTTTTTTTTAATTTTTTTGACCCCATTGTCCAAAAATCCTAGGTCCGACACTGGCTGGCCCTATATCTTGCTACATCAATAATGTTTTTAAATGTTCCATTTCAGTCTTTTCGTCTTCTTCACTAGGTATCTTGAAACCATCTCCAATCCCATATACCCCCCACCCGTTTTTTATAACAATCATTTACCATACTTCTTTTTTCTACCGCTAACTGGTTTAACAGAGGGAATTGATCTCGTAGCGCTCATCCAACAGTCCAATTATCGCACCAAAATAGAGTTTTGTCCCCCACCCTGCTTCCCAGGCTTGCATTTATGTTTACGCCATATTTCATACATTCTTTATCTATACCAATTATTTCCTTCCATACTCCCGCATTTACCTTTTTTAGTGAAAAAGATGATACGCTTCTAGAATTAAAATGTAGTGCTTTTATTACTTTTATCCATAATTGATCACGTTTCGTTTTCATTCTCCACCACCATTTTACTAACATAGCCAAATTCAATTCCTTGATACCCCTACCCTTAACCCTCCTAGTTTTTTCGATGCTACAACCTTTTCTTATTTTATCCACCTTAGTTTTTTATTTGACTCACACCCACCCTATTAAAATTCTCTTCATATGCCCTCCAAAGTTTTGAGTGTCGCTGGCGGAGCTTTGTACAATGATAAGTAGAGAACTAGATGCAAATGGGTGCCACTATTTTGTTGTCCAAGATCGCCTTTAGACTGTGTGTTGTAGAATAGCAACCCCCTCCCCCCACCCCAACTAACCTGCCGCGCCAAGTCAACATCGAAGGACACCAATCACAACGTCGTCCATCAAACTTTGGCAGCAGGGGAATAAAGAACATGAATGCTTAGGGTGTTGGGGCAGGTTATTTTCTAACCAATCACCGCCTAACTCACATTAAATATTAGTTAAATCATTATACTCTTGTGAATTTGTAGTTTAGTTAAAGGCCCGCTGCATACGTGACAATGTCGTGACATACATTTTTACCCTTTTTAGTTATACCACTATACATGGTATTAAATACTCTTAGATATGTGCACTGTCACCGCTGGGCGCTGACCGACCACTCCAATGCATCCCTTGTGACGGACGCTGCCACCTGGGCCACTAACGGTGACCCACCACCGAAGTCTAATAACCTATTATATAATCATTGGATGTTGGTGCATTTAGAAGGCTAGGAATGGTCTGAAATTTGAAGGAAAGTTGGTTAGAATAGAAAATTTTTAGTGAGATTAAGGCCTTAGGTTTTCTTTGGTTTTCCAATAGATCGAAGTACAGGAATGTGTCTTGGGATAGTTGGTGTAAATTTGTGTAATGCAGTGTCTGTGTAGTTTTGTTCCGGCCTGGTTTTTGGTCGGGTTTTATAATGAAGTTCCCCTTAAAAAAAATCACGGGAACTAATTAACACAAAGATACGTGAAATTAAAGTTATGAGAAAAGAATATATAGTGAAATGTTGCAATTAATGTCTCACACACTCTCATGAACGTCTTTCATTCCCTACATTTGACTGGTTTAATCATTTATGTTTGTTATTATAATCATAACGTGGTCTCATATAAATACTCCATTCTCAACGTAATTAACGCTATCAAAACCCATCAAAACAAATTATTTAAATTCCAATTTAACAAAAGGATTTTTGTCTTATAGCACCATATTCTTATCTTGAGTTTTATGCTTACATCTAATTATAAAACAAAATCTACTACTTTTATATACAAATTTAATAATAAATGTAACTAACTTAAAAAAAACGAATACTTTTGTAGACAATGGTAATACGTCCATTATTATTCTTACTTTAATTTAATTATATATTTTCAATTAAAATATAAAAGTACAAGGATGTGGACTCTTGTTTTATAAATAATCAAATGTTATGATATTTCAAAACTTTCTATTAATTAACAGCTTTACCATTAGCTTCTTCCTTCCTTCTAAATAAAAGTTTCAATATTATGCTTAGTAAACATTAAATTTAACATCATCATCACCATCACCATACTCAGTAAATCCCACCAATAGACAAACTAAGGTAGAGTCTAAGGAGGATAAGATGTAGACAACCTTACCTCTACCCCGTAGAAATAGAGAGTGCTTCCAATTAGACCCTCAGCTCGATAGTAGTTTTGGATCAAGCCTTAGATATAAGGCACATAACACTCAGCGATTAAGACAAAGGCCGATTAGTTATATTGAATAAACATTTTATAAAGTCCAATATATTTTTAGCTATTTTCACATTGATTATTAATTGTAGAATGGACAAAGTTATTTCTCATCTCTTTTTTTCAGTTAACCTATATAATAATGTTTAAAAGTGTGACTCACTATTCACTAGTTTGTACCAATATAATAATAAATAAATAAATAAGTTTTGCATAAACTTTAGTGTACGGAGAGAGCTAGAATATCGACTTTGGGAAGGAAAGAAAACGGTCAAAAAAGTGGACCATTTTTATAACCGCAATCAACGGTTTCCCCAAGAAAATAAGTGCATCACCTGATTCTTTTTACACTTTTAATTAAAAAAAATTTAAAATATTTAAAAGTTTCCATCTGAACACCCCCACCCCATCTTAATTTGAAAAGTCAGAAACGCCCACACCTCCTCCGCAATTGCCGGTTTAGTACCGGTTCTGTCACGGCGACCGTTTGTCGGGTGGCCCTCCACATGGCCCTCACCTTACCAACCCAATGGTTTTCCCATTTCTATATTTTTCAGTTGAAAAACTTGATGTGTATACGATAAAAACATAATAGGACAAACAATGTTTTATAAGGATTTATCTATCAAATTTTGACCGGCATAAAGTTATCTTTTCACCAAGTCACTTGAGAGGATACCAAACGCCAAGCTCCAAAAACATCGTAACGTCTTAATTGTCAAGGGTACTTGTGAAAACGTCTTCTGGCATCTCTCTTTTTCCTTTCCTACCTCTTTCGTTACCTGTTTAAGGGTGTTCTTTCACACGAACGTCTCCTCACTGTCTCTCCTCATGTGAGCTAAAAGACGTCCTAATACTAGGCGTTAGAAGATGCTAAATGATGTTATTTTTTAAATGGCACATGTTATTATGTACATTTTATTATCAATTATGCATATAAGATGGGTAAAATTGTTTTCATTGAAAAAAAAAACTTTATATATGACATTTTATAAGAATCATCAGACATAGTCAAACCCTAAGTTTTGCCCTAATTTAGTCCTCCCCCCGTGCACACGCACTTCGATTTAACTACAAGTTTAGTGTTACAAGAGTTTAGAACATGGGGTATGGTGGGTAGAGGTTTGGGGCATGGGTTAACACGTGAACTTTGAGGGGCACCGCTGGTCAGTTGCATGTTGGGTCGGTATGGCGGGGCGTGGCGTGTCTAGCCCGCATGGGTTGACCACTTGTTATAATTTTTTTTCAATTATTATAAAAATACACACAAAATTAAAAAAAACCTAAAATTATTATTAAAATTTCCTAAAAATTACAAATCCTACAAAAAAAAAGGATTACAAATCTAAAAAAAACATAATTAGACATATAAAAAAACCCCTAATTAAGCATTAGGTAGATTTCGAACAGGGCGAGCTTGTCAAACGGCTTCCGCTCCTTGCCCTGGAACTCGATGTTGGCCACCGCCACCCGGTCTTCGTGACTTATATCACCGCCCGGACGCTGTTGTAGTAGGCTTTAAAACGGTCGAGCTTCGGTCGTAGTTCGCGCCACTTGTGTTGGCACGCGTTTAGATTGTGTCGGTCGTTCCCCACGTTGTGCCGGTAGCTAGCGAAAGCTTCCGGACAGTAACGGGCCTCACCGGGTTGGCGGCCCTTCATCGCGTCCACGACGCTCGTTACAAGTGCTATCTCTTCCTCGTGCGTCCATGTGGCCATTTTTCAAGTGTGGGTAGCGGGTTCGGGTAGGTGGAGTTAAGGGTTGGGATAGCGATGTGGACAGGCGGTGGGAGGTTTTATAGTAGTTGGGGTATGGGTTTGGCTTGGCCAAACGGTTGTTTTTTAAATTTAAATCCTAGCCACCTATAGCCTAGCCAACCCAGCCAATGAGAGCCGGCTACGGAAGACCGCTAGGCTCGCCCAACGCACGGGCTGAAACCCCCACCCAAGGGGCCACGCCGAAACCCAAGCCCACCAGGGGTGGTGACTTGGGCGTTTGTACCCAACCCACACCCCAACCCCCGCCCCATACCCCATAGTCTTAGAAGAGGGTGTGCTTAAAAAAAATCAAGGTTTGATTCAGTGGTGGACCCATGATTTTTTTCATGGGGGTGCGGAAGATTTTTAAAAATTTTAGGCCCCTAGGTACATAAGTAAAAAATCGGTTGTATCGGGTCGGGTCAGGTCGGGTCATGTAAGTCAAAAGAACATCAAACTAAATTTATATATTTGGTAAACACGTCAAACTTTGTAAAAAAATCGGTTGTATCGGGTCGGGTCGGATTCCGAAGGAAGAGTATCCAAATCAATTAGTTCGGAAGATGTATTCACTTTCCGCTTGAGAAATCGCGCCATAACGTCTCTACTCATGGTTCCTATCACAATCATATTGATCCATCATCCATGACCATAAATTCATCGTTCCAAAAATCATCTAAAAATCACCCCTAAAAATCATCTAAATAACATAATCATCAAGCCCTAGAATTGTTTAATCACCCCTAAAAATCATCTAAATAACATAATCATCAAAAAAATCATCTAAGGCAGTAAATCATCACATAAAATCATCAAAAAAAACCATCATAAAAACCATCTATGGCAGTAAATCATCAAGTAAAATCATTAAAAAAAACCAAAAAACTAACCTTGATGATGTCGCTGCTGTGTTGCTGCTGCCTGGCCGGATTCCGGTCAGTTTCTGGCCGGAATTTTGACTGTCGCTGGCTGCTGTTGTTGCTGGCTTGGTGATGAAGTCGCTGGGCAGGATGTCGTGGAACAGAAACAGAAGGGCGGGAGGATATTGAAGGGGTTTTTGGGCAAATTGTTAATGTTTATTGTTGGGTATTGGGTAATTGACTAATGGACTATTAGGCTTTTGTTTATTGTTGGGTATTGGATAATGGATATGGACTAATGGGTTAAGCTTTGGTTTGGGTTTAAGTAGTATAATGGTAGTTTTTTTTTATAAAAAATCAGACTTTACTAAAAAAATTATAATATAAATCCATAATATTTTTTTACCCAAGGGGTGCGGATGAAAAATTCCAAGGGGTGCGACTGAAAAATTCCACGGGGTGCGGATGAAAAATTCCACGGGGTGCAGACGAAAAATTCCAAGGGGTACGGACGGGATTTTCTTCGGAAAATTACACTAAATTTTTTTTTTCTCGGGGGTGCGCCCGCCCACCTTGGCTTGGTGGTGGGTCCGCCCCTGGTTTGATTTAACTTTGTTCAAAACGAGCAAAAACATATTTTGTTTCAAGTTGATGGTATTTAAGTGTACATACCACCCATAAATTGTTATACATTTAGATCAATCTTATTGTCTAGAAAGACATATTTTTGGTCGGTACGAGACCATCTCTATGAGTAAGTTAAGTTTGTTATCCTTTTACCAGTCAAATGCATCAAAACTTAGGGTTTCTTTGACAACTTCTAAATGGGTAAGTGCCGAACCACTAAGAGGTCTGAACCATTAAGTGATGAACCAGTAAGAGGTCAGAACCATTAAAGTATAATGCTTAACCGTTCAAAGACAAATGTCTGACCATTTTATATAAGAGGTCTTAACCATTCAGACTCGATACAATGCTTAACCATTCAGAGGCAAATGTCTGAATCATTCAGATATTTGCTCGCGAAACAAACAGTCTGAACTATTAAGTGCTGAACCAGTAAAAGGTCTGAACCATTAAGTATATCATTAAGAGCTAAACTTTTTTTTACAAATGTGCACTCTTCTCTTTGAATAACTAAATCTGATCCTAACACTTCCCGCCTCATTCCACTACAGTGAATCAACATCAACCTCTCTATGTGCCTCAACTTCTTTAAACAAATCATCTAAAGTGCCATGAACAATTTAAATTTCTACACGAGCCTCCTTCTTATAATAATTTGTCTGTATGTGAAGAAGCATAGACTTACACGGGTCTATACTTCTACGATGATGAACACGAACAGAGCCACACCTCGTCTTCTCCGTCTCATCTCAAACCTGCAAAATCACGGAACACGTTAGAAGGGGCCAGAGACCGAAGTCTCTGGACCACCCTCCGACGCTCAAATCAATATTGGCTCAATGTTGAAGGTGTTTTAGGGTTAGAGGATAATCTGTAGATACCAGGGGAGAAGACCCCTATTTATAATGTGGTGGTGATTAGGGTTTCCCTTATTTCAGGAGTTGTAGTTGAGATCACATATTCATAGAAGATTTGGTCAATCTTTTAGGATTTTCACATGATATGGAAATTCGGTTGGTTAATGGAATATTCATTTACCATATTAATTAGGTTGGTTATAAGTAACCGGGTTGTAATAGGTATTGACTGGTTTGACTTGGTCAAATCGGATCATACCTCGACAATATGTATGATCCATAATAATAACAATAGAAATCAACAGATTATTGAACATATGAACCTTCTTCAGTTTTTAACAATCAACATAACAAAACATCATATAGTCTTCCCTATATATAATTGTTGCAAAACTAATTTATTATAACGGGGGTATAAACATGTTTGTTTGAAAATTAAGTGTTTATCTATCATACTCTTCTAACATTAGAAAAATTAAAGACCAAGAGCATGATAAAGAAAAACTTAGGGTTTGAAAAAAAAAAATTCATGCTAGTTATAATTAATGAATTTGTTACAATTATATATAAGGAGCACTATATAGTAGTACCATAGGATGTGTTTGATCCGTAAATTGTTTGAACAAGTGTTATAAAACTTTGAATTAAAAAAAAAATAGCCTAAATATAAGTCATTATTATAAAAAGCAATTGTCTCCAAAACAACAACCATTTCCCCATATTTCAATGTGTTTAATATCATCATTTGAATATTTGAGCACTTACACACAAATTTAGGGAAATGTATTAGAGCAATGCCATTTTAAAAAATAATGATTTTATAAACTTAGACGATACTTAAAAATTTATAGTTGTGTTCAAATAACAATCAAGTGTCTTTTAGGTCACTGTTATCATGTTATGGTTAAAGGTTAAAGCCTTAAAGTTAAGGGTTATTAGATTTTATCACCTACAACTATTGGCTATTAGCCGCTGCCACCCTCAACTATCACTTTGACGCCTGTCACCCTCAACTTAACACTTTGTGTGTTCTATCACCATGTCATTAACTGATCACTAACTTTTGATCATGTTACTACACTTTTTGGGGTGTTATACGGATCTTGGGAAAGTTTTAGGTATCTTAGGACACCCCCAAAAGTATAGTAACATGATCAAAAGTTTGTGATTTGGTGATAGAACACACTAAGTGTTAAGTTGGGGGTGACGAACGTCAAAGTGATAGTTGGGGGTGACAACGGCCAATGACCAATAATTAACGGTGATAAAATCCAATAACCCTAAAGTTAAAAGGATAGTTTTCTATTTTTTATAAATATAAATACATGTATTTATTTTAATATAAGAATATAAATGGTACAATGAATTTGAGTTTATCTAGTATTATGAACACTTTTGTATGTATTTAACCTTATTTCTAGTGGTATCGTAAACTATGTGTAATCTGTTTTGACAAAGAGTTAACTGTGTGTAATCTGTAACGTTTGTATTGATTGAGAAAACATTTTTATTTGGGAAAAGTGAAGATATATGTTTTGATAAGGTTTTGAGTGACCAAAGTGTTCTCATCTTCAAGTAACCGAGATTACACATAAATTTAAATAACCGAGAGACATAAAATGCATTAGAATTAAGGCACTAACTCGGTGAGAATATGAATGTATTACAAAAATATACAAATAATTCATAAATTCATAAATTTGTAAATATTGTTTACTTGGTAATTGGTATTGTTGGTGTTATATTTTTTAGATCATACGAAATAGATTTCGACAAATTTGATGATGATAATATCTTGTTAGAATTATTGTTTTAAGTATCATATTGGATCTATGATAATCCAACAACAACTTTTTAAATTTTGGCCTTTCGGTAGCGTTGGTATAAGCATTGTCGAGGGTATAACCTGCAAGAAATAGTTAACTTTTGTTTTTTTGAATGAAAATGAAAAGATGTCATCATATTATAAAGAAAATATGTTTATGCTAAACAGAAATTGTTTTATCAATTTAATATCTCAAATTTAATTGGAAATAAAAATATAAAGAGTTAACTGCCATTTTCGTCCCTGTGGTTTGTTCATTTCTGTCATTTCAGTCCAATTTTCAAAAATGCGCTATTTTCCTCCCCGGCGTTCTAGAAACGTGTCATTTCAGTCCAAAAAGATAGCGCCCATTAAAAATGTTGAGGATGGAACTGGCGCAAGGCGTTATCTTTTTGGATTGAAGTGGCATAAATGAACAAACCACAGGGACAGAATTGACGCAAATTTGAAAATTGAACTGAAATAGCATAAATGAACAAACCACAGGGAAGAAAATGACAGTTAACTCAAATAGAAATATAAAAACACTTGTAATAAGTTGTATTTTTTTTTTGAACTGCTAACAAACTCAATCCCGAGCACTCTCGGGGCACCCACTGGACAAACGGAGTACTCCGAGAGTAACCTGGGTCCACCACCAATTCCGGGGAAAACCCGGTAACCCACCCGCCCGTAGGAATGAAAAATTGTATTCTTCTAAAAACCAATACAATAATTAAACTCAACTAAATTAAAAAAAATGATTTATCCCTAAACCATTTGTTAAACATTGAGATTATTACACGTATTTTTAAGCAAATTAATTTGTAAAGATTGGCCAATTCATTATGAATAAACGAAATTATATTTTCTAGCACGTTGAATATAATTTTAAATTGCTTATCTAAATTTTAGTTGATAGTTATCTTTAAGCAAATTAATTAGTAAAGATACTGGTCAATTCCTTTTGAATAAAAAAAATTATCTTTTAGCATGTAGAATATAATTTTAAATTACATATGTAAATTTTAATTGATAGTTATCTGAATTTAAAAAAATTAAGTAGAGATAAATGGAAAAATACATTTATTTAGGCGGGAAAACTCTATGGAAATCACCCTAGAGAATGACACGTGTCTTTAATAGGTTTACTTTATTATATGTATAGATTTATATAAATTAGTCATCGCTTTATATGAAGTGAAGTGTTGCTAATATAGAGGTGACATAAATTTTAAATGTATTTTTAATTTATAGATAAACTTTGACACTCATTAGTGATTTAAATTCATAAGTTTTGACACTAAGTTATAATACTTTAAGATTTGATTTAGAAATCTAAATATTATTCACATAAATTATTAGTTTACAAATTTTAAATACTTACGTAATGTAGTTATTATAACGTATTAAACTAAAAGATATGTATAAAAAACTTGACAATATAAACTTATAAATCTGATTTCTAGATTTATTAAATTTTCTTTATAAACATGTGTATTATGATTTTAACATATCTATAATACAAAATATTTCCAAAAAATATTTATGCAACACGTGTAATACACTGATTTTTAACCTGATAAATAGAAGAATACAAAATCATCTAATTTGAGAGAAGTGAGCAACTCACAAGTTTTTTTTTGGACAACTTTCTTTTAATCCTAGTAGTCTGTGGGACTTGAACCCAAGGCCTCCCGCCAAGATGGCTCAAGTTGGAGGCGAACCTATTGAGAGCTCACTTGCCGACTCAATTGGAAATATGCCTAACTCGGTTGTAAATTTTGAGTTGAGATGCTCAAATTCGAATTGATGCTAGCTTGACTCAAACTTAATCGTTGAGCAACTGTTATGAAGCGTGACATGTCGAGTTCTCGTTGTTTCGATACATGTTTATACAAATTTTTTATATGTTAGGATAATGTTAATGGTTATGGTTTTTTATTACAACTTTTTTTTGTTAGGTGTAATTTGTATTTGACTACCAGCGGCAACATGTGCCCCAAAATATGAGATCGAGCATAAAAGGGTATAAGACTATCTCCAATGTTAGGGTGTCCTTAGACGCCCTTAGCTGCCTAGTCAGCTGACACATCATATCCTTACAGATCCTTAAAAATCATAATTTTATCTCCAACCATACAAATATCCTTACATTTTCCACATCATCACGTATTTTTTATTTAAACTTAATTATCTAAATTATTAAAATATAAATGTATTATAATTAGATGATTATACAATCAATATATAAATAAAAATATTTAAAATAAAAAGTAAACAATATTTAAGAAAACATATATATGTATATAGTGGGGATCCTACGGAAAGTGTGTTTTTCCTAGAAAGTCTAGGAAGCGATCTGGGCCATCCAATGGGTGTGTTTAATGGTTGAGATCATCTTGGTGGCATTTTGGTAATATGTGTTTCTTAAAAATAGGATTATTTAATTAATCAGGGGTAGATATGTCATTTAGCTTGTTTTAAATATGGAAATAATTGTCATTCCATAACCACCCCACATTTCATGCGATTTTCTCTCTCCCTCTCTCTCTCCCTTTCTCTCTCTCTCTCTCTCTTCCTTCTATCATTAATGAAGAAACACATCAAGAAAACACATCGTATTAATCTGCTTGCGAATCTGCTTGCTGTTAAAACACAGCGTCAAGAAATCCTCCAGCATTACCAGCATGGATGGTAAAACACAGCGTATGAATCTGCTTGCTGTTAAAACACAACTGTATGAATCTGAATGCTAAAACACAACTGTATGAATCTTCTTGCTGTTAAAACACAACTGTATGAATCTGAATGCTAAAACACAACTGTATGAATCTGCTTGCTGTTAAAACATAACTGTATGAATCTGCTTGCTGTTAAAACACAACTGTATGAATCTGAATGCTAAAACACAACTGTATGAATATGAATGCTAAAACACAACTGTATGAATCTGCTTGCTGTTAAAACACAACTGTATGAATCTGCTTGCTGTTAAAACACAACTGTATGAATCTGAATGCTAAAACACAACTGTATGAATCTGCTTGCTGTTAAAACACATCCTCAAGAGAACAGTATTTGAATGGTGATGATTAACTCGGAGATGGTGGAGATGGAGAAGTGTTTGATGATAACGAAGACGAAGAAGGAGAAGGTTGCGAAATAAAAAAAAACTTGGAGAAACAGTTTCCATAATTATAGGCATTGTTAGTTAATGAGAGATAAAATTCCAAAAATAAAATAAAATGTCAAATTACACAAGTGCCCTTTTAGTTAAAATCACTCCATGCCACGTGTCACATTCTTATTGCTTCCTAGACTTTCTAAGAAAAACCCACTTTCTATCCAACTCCTCCCCTATATATATATATATATATAGGGAGCCGCTAGAATGAGAACCACCACGAGTTATGAGAACCACGAGAACCGCGCCCCGCGGGTGGCCGTCGGCGACGAAATTTTTTTTACACCTAGATCCGTATATTTTAGCGGGGGGTTTAAATTTTCGGTTCAAACGGCGCGCCCGAGGGGGTAGTTTTTTACGCCCAAAGTTTGGTAAAAAAAAAAAAAGAAAAATTAAAAAAATTAAAAAAACCCAAACTTTGGGCGTAAAAAACTACCCCCTCGGGCGCGCCGTTTGAACCGAAAATTTAAACCCCCCGCTAAAATATACGGATCTAGGTGTAAAAAAAATTTCGTCGCCGACGGCCACCCGCGGGGCGCGGTTCTCGTGGTTCTCATAACTCGTGGTGGTTCTCATTCTAGCGATCCCCTATATATATATATATATATATATATATATATATATATATATATAAACGGGTTCTGGAGAAAACGTTCAAAAGTGTGAGAACGCATCCTGACCCAACACGTGTCACGCGACATAGGGAAGGGCGGATGGGCTTTTTTGTCCTTTTATCTTCTGCTTTTGCAGTTCCGCTTTTTCCAATATTGTATTATTTTAATGGTTAATTTCAAACCTGTTTCAATGGTTAACTTCAAACCTGTTTCAATGGTTAACTTAAATCCGGTTCAACTACACATGTTTGTATTCAAACCTGTTCTTGTGAATTTCCATTAAGTTTGTATCCATTAGTTTGTTTATCAGCATATTTCTTGTGAATTTCCATGTGTAGTTGACTTTGGGTTTTGGCGGGAAGGGTTTTGGAAGTTGCAGGGGGTAATATTGTTTCTTAACACAAAGTATTTAGTAATTTACCAGTGGGGGGTAATTATGCGACATAACAAGAACGTGGGGGGGGGGGTAATATTAAAGGGTAAAATAGTCATTTCACATTAAAGTTAACAGATCTGTTAGCAAAATTGACGCCGGGGGGTAAATGTGCGACATAACCCCAACGTTGGGGGGGTAGAATTGTAATTATTTCGTTAGGGGTCAGAGTGCCAATTGACCTAAACCCCTGGAGGTAAAATTGCAGTTTACTCTATAATTTTTTTAACATTACAATTAGTAGACAAATGAATATATATGGACTAAAGGCTCCATAACATCACAATAAAATTCAGTCACACCATTAAAAGAGAGAGGATGAAACAAAATCTAATAAATAGTGTGTGTAGGGTGGGGGGGGGGGATATTGCACGGTCCTCCCAACCGCTGGAGTGATCCCACTCCACAAGCTAGCTTAGCCCCATAGCTGCCTGACGGTTAATACCCAACCGGAAGCGAAAGCCTGGAGGGTGTACCTGCCAGGATTCGAACCGGGGTCCTCTGGGAAGATGTGGGTAAGGCTGGTCACTGGGACACCCCAAGTGGTTAATCTAATAAATAGTTGATAATAGTTATCACTAACACTAAGAGAGAGGATGAAACACCCGATCCTGACGGGTAGGGATGGCAAAAAAAACCCGAGTCCGACGAGTATATTTAAAACACGAAGCATTTGGGACGAGTATACGTGATACCCGACGAGTATGGGACATGATATGGAATTGAGAAAAAAATATTTTGCGGATATGGGACGGGATGTGATTAGGTGATACCCAATGCGATTACCCAAAACTATATACCCGTTCACCCGAAACATGTACCCAAAAACTTTTAAGTTTTCTATACATAAAAAACCAAAGGGTATGGCCGAAACCCGACAGGTAAATACCCGATAAATACCTGACAGGTAATGGGTCGGGTATGGAACATGACTTTACAAAAGGGTATGGGTATAAGATTAGCCATACCCGACCCATTGCCATCCTATCAACGAGTATACTCGAAACCCGAACCATCTGGGGCAGTTATACTCGATACCCAACGGGTATGAGATTAGAAAAAAAAATATTTCACGAGTATGGGATGGGTATGAGATTAGGTGAAACAAGTGTAGCGCCACATAGGCTTGCAGAAGGGGCTCTAAGAGGGGTTCTGTGTGGCTTTGTTAAGACTTTATGTGAATTTGTTGTATTAGGGTTGAGGTAGTTAAATATAACTGGTTGAAAAAAAAAAAACATAAAAACATGCCTCGCTCCCGTAGCTCCCTCTGAGCTCGCACCATGTGCCCCCCTAAACGCCATCGTGTGGTGGTGTTAATGCCCTTAGCGCCTCTACCTTCGACGTGGCAGAGGTGTGGCCCCGTTAACCCACCACAACGAATGGTCTAAATACATGGATTATATAATATAAGATCAAACGGTGATCTTGTGCCATATGACATTAAGGTGTGTTGGAAATATGTTCCTCTCCAAACTGTTGAAGATTCAAGTCTCATGGTGGACAAATATGTAGATATAAGAGTAGGATTAGAAACTGAGTGAATTAGTTGGTCAACACACACACCATGTTGGAAACCGTGTATTACACGAGTTGAACAAATGAAATATAAAAAAAACGATAAATTGATTGCAAAGGAGCATAAGAAAATAATTAAGTAATGAGTAAACTTCTGTTTTGCTCCCTGTGGTTTGGTCACTTTAACGGTTTTGCCCCAAACCTTTAAAAATAACGATTTTCCTCCAATAGTTTGCTATGGTTTTTTTCATTTTGCTCCATGCGGGGAGCAAAATGGAAAAACATATAATTTCGATGAAGTTAGAGGCATGGAGCAAAATGGAAAAACCATAGCAAACTATTTAAAAGTTTGGGGCAAAACTGTTAAAGTGGCCAAACCACAGGGAGCAGAACGGAAGTTTACTTTTAAGTAATTTCAAAATAAGCGAGTCGTTATAGATTAGGAGAAGTTAATAAAAAAAGGTCAATAAAAACAATGTTGGGCCATTAGGGTAATAAAATCATGTCATGTGACACCACATTTACTTATTTATCAACTCTTTGTATGTCTCCATATAAATAACATCATATAAAACTACAAAAGTTGAAGTTTAATGCATTACGTAGCTAAAGGTTTAGAAAATTAGAAATGTTTTAATACATAATTATGAGAAGTAAGAATCGTATAACACTTGAATGTGTACTTAAGGTGGTATTTTTAACTAACCACTACATGTTATCATCTTTCATGTTTTATGAACGCGTTTTTTTTAAACAACAATCATTACTCCTATTTTTCTTTACACTAATACTTCTAAACTACTCTCATGCTTAAGTTTAAATATGAAACCTCACCTCACGAGTACTTGTATGATTCTCACAGTTCACTACTTAAACCTAATTAATTAGGTGATTTAGAGTTTGATTTAAGGTTGAACTTATTATTAGTAGTAGTATTTTGTACTAAAAATATGCAGTGGTGAAGCTTGAGATTTCCGACAAGTGGGTCGAAAATGTATATACCCAAAAATTTCTATACGAAAACCATATACATTACACTGCTAAGCAAAAAGTTCGAAGAGTCCCTCCACCCGGCCCCTTAATAGTTGCGCCCCCTGAAAATATGATTGTAGATGAGACACTCGAAAATACGGTGGTTAGAAACCCTGATATAGGTGCGTGGGAAGTGGGGACAATTTGATTGTGGGGGAGACACAAAATCTTACAAGATACGTGATATGGTTCTTTCGATCTACAAGTTTGGAGGGTATATTGGTAACCCCACCCTTATAATATCAAAAGAAAAAAAAAACAATCATATCATAACATCGACGTGTTTTTAAAATCGTGATGTATTTGCTAGATGCTTAACCTATCTTTCTCAATACACTTTAACAAATATTTTTTTTTAAGGTTGAGTTATAATACAAAGTATTTAAAAATAAGAAGGGTAAGAAGCCACCAGAGAATGACATGTGTCATAGGAGAAATAAAATAGAAATGGTAATTTTGTCTACAAGAGTAAAGAGAATATGTACATGCAAGTCACATGTTATCCCCCCCCCTCACAATTTTTAAACGTCCGTAACTTTTTTATATATCATTTGTTTTTAAAAAAATATATACCATAAAATCGAGCGTTTTTTTATCTTTAATATGAGTACCATATTGTTATATTTTTCAAAAAAAATTCAAAAACCCAGTTGCATATTAGACAATGGACATGATGTAAAACACAATGTAAAGTAGATAAAAAACATAATCAATGACAACAGATAAAGACACAATGGACAACATACTAAAACACAATGACCATAACGTATAACACAATAAGTATCAGACTAAATAAAAACACAATTGATGACAACATATAAAAGACACAATTAATGACAGCAGATAAAAGACACAATGGAGAGCAGACGAAGACACAATGGAAAACAAACTAAAAACACAATAGACAACAAACTAAAACACAATGAACAAAGATAATAAAAAAAAATTGAACAAATTATTAAAACACAATAGGCAACATATTAAAACACAATTAATAACATATTAAACACAATGACCTGAACTAATAACACAATTTATAGAAAACTTAAATATAACATCATCTTCATTGTGTCATATATTGTGTTATAGGTTCTTATAAAAACGCAATGGATAGAACCCAAATTAACATTGTGTTATAGGTTTTGATAATAACACAATGGACATAATGTAAAACACAACGTAAAGTAGATCAAAAACACAATCAATGACAACAGATAAACACACAATGGACAACATACTAAAACACAATGACCATAACGTATAACACAATGGCGATAACATATAACACAATAAGTATCAGACTAAATAAAAACACAATTGATGACAACAGATAAAAGACACAATTAATGCCAACAGATAAAAGACACAATGGAGAGCAGATGAAGACACAATGTAAAACAAACTAAAAACACAATACACAACAAACTAAAACACAATGAACAAAGATAATAAAAAAATTAAACAAATTATTAAAACACAATGGACAACGTATTAAAACACAATGAATAACATATTAAACACAATGACCTGAACTAACAACATAATTTATAGAAAACCCAGATATAACACCATCTTCATTGTGTCATATATTGTGTTATAGGTTCTTATAAAAACGCAATGGATAGAACCCAAATTAACATTGTGTTATAGGTTTTGATAATAAAACAATGTATAGAAACTCTGATGACCAAAACCCAGTTAAAAGACACAATGACCTAAAAACTTTAACACAATGCAAAAAATCCAGTAAAAATGAAATTTTTTATCTTATTTTTATTTGATAATATGGTACTCATATTAAAGATAAAAAAACGCTCGTTATTATGGTGATTTTTTTTTTATAAAAATGTCGTATGAAAAAGTTATGGACGTTTTAAATCGATGGGGGAATTGGCATGTGCCTTGCATGTGGAGAGAGAAAATCCATAAATATAGGATTCCCTTTATGCCCTTCTATTATCTTCTTTTCCCTACAACTAATCTAAACCCTCCAAATCTAAGATCAATGGACTAGAATCCTTCTTACCATTCTTATTTATTTTATCTTTTGTATTTGATTCTAACCCCCTTTTTTAAATAAATTTATATCTTATTTCATGTCACTTTTCTTTTTATAAAATTATATCCTATTTCATGTCACGTATTAAAAACACTATAAAAAAACAACTGTGATAAATAAACTATATTATGGTGACTATCCACATTCTAACTCCCGTCTTTTCGTGTCCTTTGTATTAATGTAAAAACACTATATATAGAGGTCCTTTGTATTGCATGTTTACATCTCAATAAATACAAATTCCATATTCTATATTTCTCTCTACAATACATATAATCTTTGTTCTTGTATGTATGTTAGTCGCTAGTAGGTCGTTGTTTCACAACATGTTATCAGCACGAGTCTTAAAAACCTTGATCAATGATCACCTAGAATCATCGCAAGAGAACGAGAGCCACTGCCCTCACAATCTCACATGGAACATGAAAGCCGACATCTTCGTTCTTGATAGGTATTCCTTCATGACACAGGTTACAAAATCAGACCCCCTTGAAATTGCTTAATAGTATATGCATACATTATTATACATACGCTATTTGAAACTTGTCTTGATTCGTCCTATCAAACATTGAAAAAAAAATTATTTTTTCTAATTAGTTTCCTATAAAACAAAAGGATGAGTACTGTTTTAAACTTGAAAAAATGTTATTTAACAGTATAATGCCATAAGTTGTTAAGATATCTATTTTGTGTCCAAGTGAGTTGTAAGCCTTCCGAAACAAGTTATAGACCATTAATTGCTAGAATGTTCCCATGTAATGAATTGTGATGTTCATTCATATTGTTAATCATCAACTTTTACATATATTTTATTGGCTTTCCAAAGGAAACAAGTTATATGTTCTTTATATGTATTAGTAAGCATAAGGAATACTAGATGAACGTAATGTAATTGTTAGAACTTCTATGGGAATATTTTGATAACCATAATTAATTACATCAGTTCAGACTACTTTTCCATAACGATGATAGATGAACTACACCTTATTATGTTTAGATTTCAGTTTATCACATAAAAAGTTATGAGAATACATATTACTTACAATATTAGTCACTCCTATAGAAAAAGCAAACCATTTTTTACTTATTTGGTGTTTCATGAAACGTCTTACTCTAGTTTAATGACTTAATTATCCATGTGTTTACTTATCTTAATTATCAACCTTTTTGTTATGAATATAGTGTTATAAATATTGTTACTATCCATGTTCCCAACTCCATATCATTTAGTGTTATGAATATTGTGACTATCCATGTTCATAACTCCATATCATTTATGTTCTAGAGCTCTATAAATAGTAGCCAATGTATTTGGTTTTAGATATCTCAAAATGAATAAAAACACTCCCATTCTCCATATTTCTATCTCTCTATAACCTTTAGCTTGTTAGTAAACTATTATATAATAATGTGTTCCTTTCTCTGAGTACAATTCATATGTAGGAAATGCTTCTTATATGATTCATATACTCGATGACACTATATGATTAAAACCTTTATATTTGTTTAGAAAACCTATGTAATGTATTATACAGTTATGCAGTTAACACATTATCATAAGAAAATATATAATGTGTACGTATTACATTAAACGTTTTAATAGTGTTTTTGATATACTCTTCACATTTAACCATGATTGGTAAGGAAAATAAAAAAAAATGTATATTTATTGTATTTGATGAGAAGACATCTTATATCAATTATATATTGTACAATTTGACTTTGTACATTATATTTAATATGCCATTGTTTATGTATATAGACTGTCTTCAATGAAGCAGCTAAATTAAAGGTGTGTATATGATCACACATTATAAACATGATTGAATAGTGATCAAGATTCATTTATAATATGATATTCGAAGTTTCAAACTCACTAAAGCTTATTGTAAATTTATTGATGCTTGTAAGATTTTGGACTGATAAATCTTAATGATTCGGTCGTATAATCGATGTTATGTGGTGAAAAGATTAGTTATACATTTGGATAGAACAAGTTCCATTGTCAAACCTCAAATATGCTCTTGAAGAAGCAAGTTTGTTAAAGAATATTTAAGGTTTGAAATAACCACCATGAAAGTTGTGTGATTTTAATCCATTCATGAAATGAATGCGATGATATAATGACCAATGTAAAGGTCACGATCATGTATATAATAACTAAGAAAATTGTAATGATGTCACCATGATCATTGTTTGGTTATAATCCATTCCTTGAACGGAATGTGATGATATAATAATTGGTGTAAAGTTCGTAATCATGGTAATTGAGAAAATTGTTATGATTCTCATGTAATGAGATCAACCATGTTAATAACGAGATGACTATACAATGATCGTTATAAAGGTCGTAAGATAAATCTTATACGACTCATCTACTTCTCAATTGATGGTAAGCAAAGAGAACATTATTTACAAGAAAAAATCGATTAAATTCTTTTCATTTGTCATACTTGAGACATATGCTCCTAAAGTAGCAATATCATTATAAGAGTCATGAAAAAATGAAATGATTTTAAACTCATGTGACCGAGTAAATAATGAAAAACTATGAAGCTTGTTTTGGTTCTACTCTATTCCCAAAAGTAATGTGATTATATATTAATCATTGTATATGTAATGATGGACCTAATTGAGAAACTTGTAATGATGAGAATGACTATAAGAATTGTAATGATGGTCGTTTTAATAATGATAATGGACTACAAAAGTGGCAAACTAAGGAGTGATTGCATAACGTGATGGTTCGAACATTGAAGTTGTAAAATATTCTCTCGTATCATACGTTTTGTATTACATACGAGCAAGTAATAGACATACGATCATAAACCAGAAGTTTATTGATCATAATTATTTAATTAGTTGGCATGACCGGTTAGACCACACCGAGTCAATGATGATGTGAAACATAATGAAGAACTAGAAGATTTTTCAAGCTGATAATTAGCATGTATTATTTTGCTCTCAAGGGAAATTTTATTTTTGCCAAATAAAGGAGGGTGCGTATCCCTAAATATTTTAGAAGTGAATAAAGGATATGCATATCCCAACATAATACCATTTAGTATTTTAAATCGATGCATCGTCTAAATGGTTATTAAATCCACAACCTGAAGTTTGTGTGATTGTGGCTTAGCCAATGTGATAGCAATCATATTAATCCAGATTAATATATTTATTTGATAATAGTGAATTTGATTCCCAAGTTATTATCGATCATTAGAATAAGTATTATTGTTGAGATGATCACTAAACGTCTACTATTGGTTACAAACCCAATGATAATGAGAGGAGCAAAAGTTCATTTAGGTACATGAAATTTTATATATAGTACATCAATTCACATCAAGCCAATAAGTTATAGTTCTCCCCATACAGTTGGTTTTTGGTCAGGAACCAAAGATGTCTTATCAAAGGGAGACAAGATTGCTAATTGCGATCTGTCACTCCTTGCTCAATTTCTGTTTTGACTTATTTGACTTGTAATTATTCTAATTTTGTTATTGCATTAGTTATATTTTGTGGAGTAATTGCTAATAATCGAGGTTTAATCGCATATTTATCGCATGTTTAATCGCTTTATCGCTATCGCACTCGCAACTCGACCTATGTGACTGGTTACTGTTATTACGTGTGTGTGTGCCTTATGTGTTACTTGTGCATGTTTATTTATGTTGTTACTGTGGTGATTAATCGAAATGCAATCGAAAACGCAATCGCAATCGAATCACAAACGCTAAACGAACATTAAGTAAGGATGCTTGTATGTTGATATAGTAGTTGGGATTAAAAGTAATTTGATAAGTAAATCTATCGCATCGCTCGCTCGAACCGCATCGTAAAGCTCGACACTCGATTCGAAATCGCAAAACCCAGTGCACCCTTCACTCCGATCGAGCAGCCACCCGATCGGGTTGCCACCTGATCGATCAGCCCTCTCCTCCCTCTTTCCTTTTATGGAAACCCTATAAATACCCCTGACAACATCACAAACTTACCATTTTCTGCACCTCTCGTCCGACCAGCGCTTCTTGTCCACTTTTCTTCAGATTTCTTGCGATTCTTGTAAGTTTTCAACCTAAATCTTGTACTTTCTTAATCCACACGCACTCCTACACATTTCTATCTTTCAAATCTTAACTTTTAACCGTGAAATTACTAGATTTGAGGTGTTCTAGGATGATGTCATCATGGTGTTCATAAGAACTTCATGCTTTGGCTTCAATCCACCAAGAACAACTTAGATCTGAATGATTTTCACATGAATAAACAAAGAATCTTTCATAGATCTGAACACATTTCATGGTGAAAAGGATTGAAAGATGGTTTCTAACTTTCTTTCAACTCTTTTACACTCAATGCACTCAAAACCGATAGAATCGGAGCTTGTTCTAACCTTCTACTCTTTCGTGTTGATGTGTTGGTTCAAGATCTGGATTATATCCACGAGATGTTGATTTCGGGTTTGTACATGAACAAATAACTCGAACCGGGAACTGTTCGGATCAGGGTGATTCCTGTCCGGCCAGCTCACTTGGGACGAGATAAGGGTTCCGTTGTACAAACAAGAAATCAAAACGTCTCATTCAAAACTACAACACTCCAAACAGAAACCAGTGTTAGAACGATCAGGCCTTCGGAACGGACTACCGTCCAATCGGGTTACCACCCGATCGGATTGCCACCCGATCGACCGGCTGTCCGATCGGGCTGCACTTGGTTCTATGCTTAAACCATTTTCTCAACTATTTAAGGATCTGAACGTTGAAACGGACTACCACCCGATCGGATTGCCATCCGATCGTGTGACGATTAGGGACTTAATAATTTTCAACATGATTCACTCCGAACGAATTGCCACCAGATCGGATAGCCATCTGATCGAGTGACCATTCTTCTGTGAACTTGTTCTCGACCTGAGAAGCCTCGCCAATCGGATTGATGTTCGATCGAACAACCGTTAGATCAACCGACCTGAAAGGTAGAGATACTTCTCTATTTTTAAAATGCTACAACGAAAACTTCAAAAGACAAGCCATCATACACAAACACATCCATCCCAAACGAGGTAACAATCCACTCGAATGGCCACCCGATCGGATGACCATCCGAACGAATTGTCACCCGAATGACCGGCCATCCGATCGGATTGCCACCCGACCGGATTGCTGTTCGACCCACTGACACTTCACACTATTTTACGCACCGAATTTCGCTTATGTTATCGATAACTGTTCAGCCTATTATCCTCTCTATGCGCTCCCTTCAATCCATTAATTCAACCGCTTTGAGTATACTCGATCCCTTTTTGCTTTATGCACTTTTGGGTGTTACATACGTTACTTATACTAAATCACATCGAACACACTACACAATACTTTAACGCTAACCGTGTGTACGTGCTGGTTATGCGTAAACAATTTCGAACTCTATATGCTATTATCAAACTTGTATGCTCACCTTTACACTATGTGTATTGACTTTTACTTTAACGTATGTGGCAGGTGCTTAAGATGTTAATTTGCTTGGATTGCTGTGAAATCGAGGCTAGGAAAGGTCTAGAAACAAATAAACAATTGTTTGTATTTGAAATCTGAGTTGTCGGAATAGAACAATTTGACTGGATCTTGTCTGTAATAATCATGTTATCTTTTATGTCATGGTATGGGACATGATGCTTTAAATATCTGGTAATTATAGTTGTTATGGAAACTTCTGGACAATCTGTTTCACTCAGTGTCGCGCCCTGATGATTCCGCCATCGGTTGGGGTGTGACAGATTGGTATCAGAGCCATAACTATAGGGAATTAGGCAAGACTCGACCTAGTCCAGGTCGATGTCTTAGAAATGACCTAGTCTATAGTTAGGCACCAACAGACCGACTTGTGTATATCCTGTAGGGATTATGTACGAGCATACTTGCCATTTCTCGCTATTCTCGCCCACGCTACACTATCACTGCACTCCAGTTTTCGAAAATGAACGAACAATTGGGTCGAGATTAGGTGTGAAAACCGCAAACTCTCGACTAAAGTGTTTGTTCGACCCACGTTTTATCTACAAACAGGAGAATTTACGTTGAATTAGGAGTGAAATCCATACTTTGACGTATAATCCTTCCTTCATTTTTAACAGGAACGAGGCCGTTAAGATAGGGGTGAAACCCGAACCTCGACGACTTGTTCCGATCTATATTTTATTTTACAAACTCTCACCAAAGTCTCGACGGACTCCAACGACTGGAGGTCACACTAAAACTGAAAGGATACGTGCCATTCGCCCAGATTCGAGGCAAAAGCATAGCCCCGAAGGTCAAGTGTGCTCAGACGGTCCTTGTGAATAGTTGAACCACTTTGGGTAGTCGATGTCTAAACAGCCGCAGACAATCCATTCTCGTTTTTTATGTGTTTCGATTTTGAGCTCGCGATTGCCGACTCTGATATATGACATTTTGTGTGGATTTTATGTGACCTATATGCTCATTTGTTAGCGTATTGAGGTACTACTGGTATCGATTTATCGCTTTTGCTTCGCACGACACGCACAACACACCGCATCCCACTGACAAATCGCTACTACATGAGGAACCATCGTACGCTATATTGATTGCTAAGATACTCGTTTATACTATACTACTCGCTATGATATACGCGATCGCTATTCTCGAACACTCGCGGACTTTGAATGATAGGTTTCTGTATTCTGACTGGCTCCTGTGATTATGTGCTTCTGTTCTTTTGTGCTTCTGTGCCTTACGTGCTTATGTGCTTATGTGAATCTGGAGTTATGTGCATACGTGTTTACATGATCGTATTCCTGATCTTTAGTAGTATTAGACGTGTGAGGTGAGATTCGATTATGTTGTGTCTGAGACCCATGACGATGTCTGTTGCAGACAATGTCGTCAACTGGACCCCGTCACCCACGAATTACTCGTCAAGAACAGAGAGACAAACGCCTTGCTGCTATCGTCGCTAAGAAAATGGCAAAGGTTGTTCCTCAGATTGTGAGTGAAATATACGAGATTGTGAGCAAATCGTCTGAAGTGTCCAGAACCGAAGCTCCTAAAGCTACTCCCATAGCTGCCTTTAGCTTCAAACAGTTTAAAGCATGCGGACCGAAAGAGTTCACTGGTGAAGATGGCCCTACGGCTTTGTTTCAATGGTTCGACTCGATCGAAGTCACTCTGCGTCAGAGTGGATGTCCTGACGATCTCCGCACTCTGAATGCTACCAGCGTCTTCCAGTCCCGCGCATTAGACTGGTGGACGGCCGAGAGGAACAAACGCGGAAATGACGCAGCTAATGGTCTGTCATGGGATGAGTTAAAGAACGCCATGCTCGAAGAGTTCTGCCCTCCCCATGAGCGCCAAAAGTTGGAGGACGAATTATGGCATCTGAAGCAGAAGGAATGTGACAACGCTGCTTTAACTGCTCGCTTCAAGCAGCTCAATATTATCTGTCCTGATCAAGTGAAGACCACCGACATGACAATCAAGAAGTACATTCGAGCTGTGCCAGACTGTGTTGCAGATTTTGTGCATGCCGCAAAGCCAGTAACAATCGAAGAGACTTACTTGCTTGCCGCTGAAATCAACGACAAGCGAGTCAAAGCTGGTTTCTGGGAAAAAGCTACCAAGAACTTGCACCAAGCTACCGTCACACCAGTTACCGAAACCGCCACCGCTCAGTCATCGAAGGCCTCTTGCCGCAAGAAGAAGAAGAACAACAACAGCTCCAGCAACAAGAACTGTGCTGTCACTACCACTGCTGCTCCACTTCAAGCCGTACCGGCTCAGCAGCAATCTCAACATCGATCAGCTCCAGTTATCTATGCACCACCTGCAAAGCGTGCATACACTGGACCCCACCCTGCTTGCCCGACATGTACTTATCATCACCCAGTGGGTATTGCCTGCAGATTTTGCGTGCATTGCAACATGTACGACCACTTTACCGCCAATTGTCGTGCTGGTCCCCGACAAGCACCAGCTCAAGCCACTGCTCATCAAGCTCTGCTTCCATCTCCTCAAGGAAATCCAGCAGCTCAGGCACCCGCGATCAACGCCAGAGTCTGCTTCGCGTGTGGTGATCCCAACCACTTCGCGAACATGTGCCCGAACAGGGTTGTGAAACAAGAGCCCTAGCTGCAGCAGCCTCAACAGCAACAACAACAAGCCGCCCGCGCTAGAACTTTCAACATCAATGCGCGCCAAGCCCAGGCTGACAACAACGTGGTCAATGGTACGTTCCTTGTGAATGGTATTTATGCTTCGTGTTTGTTTGATACTGGAGCCGATAATTGCTTTGTGTCGTTTGAATTCGAGAAGCTCCTCAATCGTAAGCGCTCCCATCTCCCCTCGACGTTCGATGTTGAAGTCGCCACCGGAAGAACTGCCGCCGTTAATTCTGTTCTTCGTGATTGTACTCTTGAGCTCAACAATCACATCTTACCAGTCGACCTTATTCCGATGCAACTCGGAAGTTTTGACGTCATAGTAGGCATGGATTTTCTTCGTGAAAACCATGCTGAAGTTGTGTGCTTCGATAAAATGATTCGATTCTCGCTCGTGAATGGTGATTTATTGTGTGTTTATGGAGAAATTGTTTCGAAGGTGTAACACCCCAAAAACGGGTTTGGTAATCAAACCACGTTAATAGTAAAGACGGGTAAAATATCGTTAGTGGTAAAAAATTAACCCGGTAAATATTAGGATTTAAATAAATAAACTTGATGTTAAAAAAAGGAGGATAAATACTTTGAGAAAACAAAGTATATAGAAGGCTCGAGTTAACTAGACTTAAAATAAAACGAGTTATGACTTCCCGAACCCGCTAAGTGACTAGGAATATTAACCTAGTTAATTGTGTGTTGTTAGAACAATAAAGGAAACTAGAAATAGTTAAACCTTTTATAAAAACAAAACATGAGGGGCTAATAGTGCCAAATGGAGGAAACTTATTTATTAAAACTAAAAATAAAACACAACAGTGCGCAGGAACGATCAGAAGAACCAACCAGGGGGTTCTTTCAAAACCCTAAAGCTCATGAAATCCAGCAAAATCAAGGAGAAATCGAGCAAAGAAATTAGGGCTTTAACTAAAATCGTGATCACCAAGCTAAGGGGATCGTAAGGTATGTCGAATTTTTGATATTTATGAAGTTGAGAATTCTTGATGTGCATAAGAAATTCGAAATTTATGTTGCATGATTGTGGTATGGATGATATTGAAGTGAAATAGTGTTTAGGAGTAAACCCTAGACAAGAATATATTGAAATCATGCCTAGCTCAAGTAAATTCAGATTTTTGTTGATGATAAATTCATGTATGAGATGTTTTTAGGGTTTTGATTGCTAAAAATTAGTGTTATGATGTCAAGAACATGATTAAATTGAAAGCTGAATGCAAACAACTCCTGATCAGAAATTACAGCCAACTTGTACTGGCTGTAACCTGAACAAAACGTGACAAAAACGTGTGTTTCTTGAGTTTAAAATTTAATTCTAGGAAATATCTTTAAAACCCCACTAGAATCGCATTTTTTCGACGAAAATTGAGCGTTTTATGAATTTTTCCGTATCAAAGGTTCAAGCTGCATTTTCTGGCAGAATTTGCAGCCCATTACGAATGTCATAACTCAATTTAGGAATTGAGTTATGATCTCAAATTCTTACTGTAGAAAGTTTTAAGTGATTAAAAGAATCTCCAATTGGAATTTCGTCAATCGGATAAACGAGGAATTTTTAATGAATTTTTCCGTAAGCTGTAGTCAGAAGTGACGAATCTGATTGCAGCTTAGTAAATGAATTTTTACGAATTTTTGGTAAAGAGTTAGATCTTGAAATTTTAACACAAGGTCTAACCCTCTGAGAGGTACGCCACATAAAAAAATCATAATTTTGAAGACTTGTAAACAGGTTAAACAAGTCACCAAAAACAGCCCATTTTTCAGTGATATGAAATGTCTGAATGAAATCGCGGTCTACTTGGTTGTGTGTAAAATTTGATTTCATTAAGAGTTCGGATGAAATATGCCTAAGTGAATTCAATGAACCAAATGTGCATTTGAATATGTTGATAAGTCAATTGACTTTTAAAAAGTCAAACCAACCAATGATTAGATCGAATGATAATTTTGATATGGTCGAATGATAAATTCGACATAAAACCCGTAGGATGGAATAGTCGTAAACGATTATGGCTAATCTAACTGTCTTACGAATTGTGATGATGATAGTTTGACTCTAGACAAGCTAGATGAAGACTTGGGAAAGAAGCGGGTCAAACGGATCGAGTACGCGGAAAAAGCACATAACCGGATGCAATGTAAGTGAAACTTACACCTTTTAGTAAAATAAATGTTCATCCTATAAGTTTCGAATGCAATAAGGATAATATTCAAGATATGGTTCCCGACGCGAAATAATACGGGTCGGAACTAATATAAATGATAAAAACCATGTTTAATGGTAAAAGAGATAGAACGGTAAATTAGCCATGAAAAGCTAATTATAAAAAATGGGTTTTTGAACGAATACTATAAGTAAGCCTAAAGAATAAAAAGAGTAAAACGGGTCAAATGGTAATGTGGATACCATTTGACAAATATCGACTAATAAGCACTTGTCGAGTGTTATGCTTACATGATAAAGCGGCTTATGAATTAGCGTTGTTATGAGTTAGCAAATTTTCGAGACAAGGTATTAAAACGGGTCAATGTATTGATCTGAGCCAGGTACGTATAATTATGTTGTAGTTAAAAGTGCTAATTTGGTCAATAATTGGTGAGAGTCTTTTGTTGTAAAATAAGAGACTAGAATTGACCAAAAAGCCCTTAACGGGCGAACCGGGTAAACGACCGTTAGAGTTTGTTTAGAAACTTGTTTATTGATTTTGAAACCTTTAGATACATATAAAAAGTATAGGCAAAAACATTTGCGGGTCAAAATAGACTAAGAAGTAAATTGTGGTTAAATGCTTAGATAGATACAAATGAATCGGTGAATGTAAACGCCTACGTAAACTCTAGGATGGGAGTGAAAACGTTAAGGTTTGACAAGCCCGGGATGGGTAAAATGATAGGAATTAACTATTTTCTTTTAGAGCATGTAGTAAAATAATAATGCCAAACGGGTCGAATAATCACCTAAAGGATTTATGAGCCACCATTTGATAAATCAGATTTTTATGCAAACCAAGGTGATAAACGGGGCCGTAATTTAATTGCGGACGCGTAGGAAAAAGAATCGCGTAAAACGGACTTGTAGATAAAAAAAGTTAAGACAATCTCAAGTTTGATTTTTGTTGAAAATTATAGCTGGGCAGAAAATGCAGGTTTCAGTAATGAACCCGCTGGAAATTGGGTTCCCCCGCGACACGCGACGAAGGACTCAGCTTGGGGCGCGACACGCGACACATTGAGATGGGTCTCCCGCGACACGCGGGAGACATCAAAGTTGGAAATAAATATTTTGTTTGATTATTCGTTGCTTTGAACTTGTTTAGACTAATATTTAAATTATCAAAACTAACTTTTATATTGGTTTTGATCATAGGTGGATATCAAGAGTACCCGGATGAAGATCAAGCGACGAGAAAGAACCGAACACATGAAAAAGAAGCTTCTGCACGGTGTGTCGTCGTAACTTTCAAACGACAACTAAACTACATTATGTTGTATATTTTTTTTAAATTGTAAAAGTTTTTAATAAAACCCATATTTCTGATGTATACGTAAACTTAATTACACGATCCTTTTCGCAAACTATACGTTAAACCTTGATTCAATTTAAAGGGTGTTACAGAAGGGTCTCAAGCTCATGTCATGTGTCCAAGCTAGCAAGTATCTCCGCAAGGAATACAGAGCTTTCTTGGCTAATATTGTAGTAGCGGAGAAGGAAAAGAAAGGAATACCAGGTGTAAACGATGTTCAAGTGGTTCGAGGATTTCCTAATGTGTTTCCTGATGATCTTCCAGGCTTATCGCCAAGTCGTGATATCGACTTTCGTATCAACCTCATTCTGGAATGCGTGAACTCTCGAGTCAGCTCCAGGAACTACTTGATAAAGGCTTCATTCGCCCGAGCAACTCTCCTTGGGGCGCGCCGGTCCTTTTCGTCAAAAAGAAGGATGGGACGTTCAGGATGTACATCGACTATCGGGAACTAAATAAGTTGACTATCAAAAATCGCTATCCCATGCCTCGCATTGATGATTTGTTTGATCAGCTACAAGGTGCTACGTGTTTCTCGAAGATTGATCTATGTCACGGCCCCCATCCCGGTGTGACCCGGTCCAGGAGCCGCGGGACAGAAACCCGTGGTATTTATTATTTAAGTTGACAGCGGAAGTTTAACAGGATCTTTTAAAACCTGAAACTGCCCAATTATTTTATTTCATAATTTGGGACAAAACCCCGTAATTTACAATAGAGTAATTTCACGAGGAAATTCCCTGTTTTACAAAACATGTTTATTTATTTAACTGAGCCACCACTTCAAGCTTTATTAGTGCTCCGTAGCACTTTTCCTTGATTCACAGTAGGTCATCTGAAACATGTTTTAAAAATATTTTATCAGCGGGGAAATACTGGCGAGTCACTCGATTTCAATAAAATGACACATAGTTATAAATTACAGCATAAGAGCGATTACAATGGCTACTATCTTATTTTTATCTGGCACCGTGTCACACCCTGGTGACGATGGTCATACCACTATTGGGTCCTTTCACCCAAGTAGTGATGATTATCACTGTTAGGTTGATGAACCTAAACATGAGAGATTAGTAATGTGCACAATACCCCACTTGCCAGTGATTCAAGATAACCAAGACTTAATCCCTGTAATTATAACTTTTGAAAATAAATGGAGTATTGTAAAACATTGTTGATAAAAAGAGAATGGCTCACATTGCAAGTTTAGACGGGCAGAGTTTAGCCTACTGATTTAGCCTTGTAACCTAATTTAAACAGCAATGCATACGAAACTAGGTCAGTAACTTAATACAACATTTACGATAACTCACGAAATCAAAACCCTCACGATGAATGACAAAGTATAGCCCAAATACGGGCAGCACTTAAACATCCATCGGATCGGTTTCAATCGATCGGAAATTATATCGTAGCAGTGACCGAGTTAATACCCTGTAGTCCTAGCAGCGTTTCACTACTTGAAAATTCGAATTTGAGCAGCTTTCTTCGTGTTTTAGAAAGTTTTACGTTCACAGATGTAAAGCTCATGAGCTGAACAATTTATAGCTGAAATATGGGTTTTACGCGGCCCGCGTAAATCCTTAGATGTATATTACGCGGCCCGCGAGGGCCACCTAGTCTACAACTAGGGCTAGCTTGTCATCAGTAGGTCCGCCACGTGTGCGACACGTGGCCCGGAATGCTTATCCGGTCAACTTTAAGTTGACGCGGCCCGCGTAAGCCTAAGCTTAGAGTTTACGCGGCCCGCCTGAAAACCAAAAATCTGATTTTCTTGGTTTTTCATGCACATTTGGGTTTCAGGGGTCTGGGTTTTCACTTACGGGTCATTTTGGTGCATTTTTGCAGGTCCTTACAATCTACGCTCAGGCTATCACCAACTACGCATTCAAGAGGAATACATCCCCAAAACCGCCTTTGGCACTCGATACGGCCATTACGAATTCGTTGTTATGCCTTTTGGGCTTAACCAACGCACCCGTGGTTTTCATGGATCTAATGAATCGCGTGTGTAAACCTTATCTCGACCGCTTCATCATCGTGTTCATCGATGATGCCTTGATCTATTCCAAGTCGAAAGCTGAACACGCGCAACATCTACGTTAGGTTCTCGAGCTACTCCAGGGAAATCGACTCTATGCCAAGTTCTCCAAGTGTGAATTCTGGCTGGAGGAGATTCAATTTCTCGGTCACATTGTCAATAGTCAAGGTATTCACGTCGATCCCGCGAAGATTGAAGCAGATAAGAGTTGGATTACACCTAAGAACCCTTCTGAAGTCCGTTCTTTCCTCGGACTAGCGGGCTATTATCGTCGATTTATCGAAGGATTCTCAAAAATCGTTGTGCCGCTTACCGCTCTCACGCATAAAGACAAACCTTTTGTTTGAGGAACTGAACAAGAGTCTGCTTTCCAAACCCTCAAGCACATGCGTTGCAATGCTCCTATTCTCACTTTACCCGACGGAAACGACGACTTCATTGTCTATTGTGATGCCTCAAACCTTGGTCTTGGTTGTGTCCTCATGCAACGGGACAAGGTTATTGCTTACGCATCTCGTCAGCTCAAAATCCACGAGAAGAACTATACAACCCATGATCTCGAGCTAGGCGCAGTTGTTTTTGCGTTAAAGATTTGGCGACTGTAACACCCAAAAAATGCAAATTATTTATTTTAAATATTATGTTGGTAAACTAACTAGGATTAAAATAACCTAGTTAGGTAAAAATCTTGTAGTGACTTATAAAAGGGTTAAAGAAACTAAAAATAATAACTTAATGATAGTTGAGGGACCAAAAGTGATTGAAATGGAATTAGTGATAATAAAATAAATTAAAACTCAATACACTCACATTAGTGTGTATCTGTGTTCGACCAGAGGCAAGGGGTGACCAGGAGAAGAACTCCAACCCTAGTTCTTGTCTAAATTCACAAATTGAAGGTCAAGATCAGCCCCAAAACGAAATTCGAGCTAAGATTAGTGATCTCCATAACAAGGGGGTCATAAGGTATGTGAAATTTGATAAGAAATATCTACTTGAAATTCTCATGATTCTAGGGAGATTGAAATCTGTTGATGCATGTTGGTTAAATGAATAGATTAAGGATGATATAATGTCTAGGAGTAAACCCTAGACAACTATAAGTGAAATCATGTCTAATCTCTGAAAATCTCATGAACACATTGAAGGTGATTCATGGGTTTTGTGAGAAGTTGATGAACACTAGGGTTTAGAAGGTTATTCTAGTGTAGATTGATTCGTAGAAACTGATTTCTGAAAAGATTTGATGTTTAATTCTATATGTGATAGCTTGATTATGTTAATTTAGGCTAAGCGACAAGCCATGAACTTGAATATAAAAGATATAAAATCCTGCCCTTTAAGTGTTTGTAAAAATGCCTCAAAGAAGGCTCGAAACTGAAATTTTGAAGTTAAAACGCATAATTGCGACGTTTTGGCAAATTATGTGATATATGATTTAAAAGAGTTCTAAACGCGTCATGATTGAACTCTATAGGAAAAGATCCCGGAGCGTCGAGTGGACAAGTCGGTGGTGAATTGCGTTTGAAGGGCGTGCACTAAAGGTATGTAACTTGATTTGTTACATTGAGTACTTTGATACTAGAATATGTATAGTTGCGTTGTAAAATAATGACTGTATTGATTGATGCGGCAATGTTCGTTATTTGGATTAGTAGGTTAAAAGTCGTTTGGCAGTCATTACAATGGTGGATTCCATAGACGAGCCAAACGGGTCGAATAATCAATTAGTACGTGGCTAAACGCTTCGTTAATATGGTTACTTGGTCCTTGTTATTGTTAATGATAAGTGTATTAGAATACGATATTTTGGTAGTTTGGTTTGCTTGAATGATTAACTTCCTAAGGGCAACTAATGGGTTATTAAGAGAAGGTACAAACCGAGTAACGGTAGTACCTTACTCGTAGATTTCGAACCCTAGTGATGGGTAGTGAAATACTAAATACGCAAACCGATGATGGGAGCGTGGTGTTGAAAATAAAGAACCCATGATTGGGATCTTCTTATTTAGAAGTGATATCCCGTTCATGGAAGTTTGGGTGAAATGAATAAACGGGTCAAACAACAAAGTTACAGAATCTACCGTAAGTTACGGTCTCTACCGTAACTTACGGTAGAGAACAAGGTGTTACGGTGGTTCACTACTGTTTTACGGCAGACTAGTGTCACACAGCGACTACCGTAACTTATGGTAGATACCGTAAGTTACGGTAGAGTCAAGTAATTTTTGTTAAAATTCTGCATATCTTAGTTAATCGAATCCGTTTCTGAGCGTAGTTTCGGTTATGCAAATTTTCTAAGAACACTAATACTAATATTTGTCAAAATCTCCAGTTTTTAGGTATTGCAAGTACGTGGACGAAGGTCAAGACAATGCTCTCGAACCGAACACAATCTTTTGAAGCTTCCGCATTAGATTAACTTCGTTTTAGACAATGTTTATATTGTAAAAAAATTTGTTAATCATGTTTTGAATGATGTAACTAGTTAAGTAATTGTCTAGAATGTAATCACTCTTAAACTTTAATTTTGTACATCTTTTGAAGTAAGGTACCGTCTTATGTAAATTCATGTGTATTTACATTAAATTCCTATAAAATTTAGACGGGTGTTATAGCGACACTACCTGTATGGTACCAAGTGTACGATCTTCACCGATCATAGGAGCCTACAACATATCTTTGACCAGAAGGAACTTAATATGCGTCAACGCCGATGGGTAGAACTTCTCAACGATTATGACTTTGAGATTCGTTATCATCCTGGCAAAGCAAATGTTGTTGCCGACGCTTTCAGCAGATGGAGTTATTTGCTCAGCATTCGTAATACCCAAGCCCAATACGATCTCAAAACCCTCATCCGCGAAGCTCAGCATGCATGTTTCAATGAACGCACTTTGAAGAAGGAAAGAGTCTACCACGATGGAGCCCAGCTTGTGAATAAGTCAAATGGGATATTCCACTTTCTGGACCGAATTTGGATCCTTAAGCGGACCAATTTGCGATAGATCTTAATGGACGAAGCCCACAAATCCCGATATTCTATTCATCCTGGTGCCGAAAAGATGTACCAGGACCTTCGCTACGAGTACTGGTGGCCGGGCATGAAAAGGGATATCGCCCTCTACGTCGAAAAGTGCCTGACTTGCTCGAAAGTCAAGGCTGAACACCAAAGACCCTCTGGCTTAATTAAACAACCCCCGATCCCTATGTGGAAGTGGGAAAGTATAGATATGGATTTCATAACGAAACTTCCGCTCACGCCATCAAGTCACGACAGTATCTGGGTTGTCGTTGACCGTTTGACCAAATCTGCTCACTTTTTGCCGATACGGAAGTGTCACACCCCAAATTTCCACGTGTTACCGGTGGGCCCGGTAGGGGAGTATCGTGACGTGGTTGGCAACATAATAGTCAAACAACACAATATTTAAATGCACAGCGGAAGCAAAGTATAGATTTAATTCAACCAAACGATATTGTAATATTAAGTACCACAATTAGTCGAATATAAATCCACAGGTAGATCAAATAAAAAGGAAAACAAATGTTCAACAGTTTATGACATCCAAGCTGGCGAGACTTAATGTGGATGCTAGGAGACAGGCCAGCCTATTTCGCGTAGTACCTGCACTTAACCTTTTTAAGAAAAATACGTCAGTTTACACTGGTAAATACAATCAACCGACTCATTTTGAATAGAGTTTAAGAAAATGCATTTAAGGCACAAGGCACAAATAATATTTTATAACTTGGGATAATTATGTAAATATATAAACTTGTAAACGAATTACATGTTTCTTATGCGTTCAGTAGCCCGATCCGTAGACCGGGTAAAAGATCAATAAACACACCACAATATTGAGTTATGCACTGAAAGGTGTACGCCTACACCCCGTGCTCAGGTCGTGGCCATCTCTTAAGATGATGCCAGGGATATCCGGGACATGGTCATTAACCCCCCAAAGGCTTTAAGCAACAAAACATTTCAAAACAGAGCATATCAATGATTTAACCTCTATTCGATTAAAGATTCAATGCTGGACCAAACGGTATTTTATATACCGTACCCCAAGCCCGTATAGGGAAAATAAGTTAAAAGTATTTACCTGAGCAAGTATAGTTCAAAATCAGCAAGTGCAAGTATCTTTTACTGGTTCTCCTAATCTGGAACGAAGGTTTATAATAACCTATTAGAATCCTAACGGGTCTTTAGTTAAGCTTACGCTTAGACCGATTAGTTTTAAAGATACGGTTCGTACGCACGATTAAGCGAAGACCGGATAGAATGTGATTTAGACCCGACAAGTTTGAATACTTGCTTAATATGGGTATATGATACACATTCTGGATTTTGAGACAAAACCGATAAGGTTTGACCCGTTTCGGCTAATTTATGTAAACTAGTTACATAAACCGAACCGAACGCGCATGAAGCGTAACGGGTATCCGTAAGAGTCCTAAACAGGTTTCCTAAGTTAACATGCCTTAATTAAGTTGTGATATCAGTAGGATATCACCCATGACGCCCCAAACGAGTTTAATCTCTTAATAAGCCCCGTAGGGGTATTTTGGTCATTTTAAAGATTATAAAAAGATTTAATTAGGTTTCTGCGAACCGGGTCTAGTTACATCAGTAAAATGGCTTATTTAAATAGGTTATAACATTTGGTTATAAGTCTTATATGTCAAAATAGTTTAAACCCAAACCATGCGTATAATACGCGTATAAAGCCGTTTTAAGCGACGTACGGTTAAAAATACGATTCTGAGTTTTCTGATCAAATAAATAGGCTCAAAATACTCTATTTAATATTTAAAATCAGTAGCAATTGGATTGGCGTCAAAAGGATTTGTAAAACTCATTTTATGGCCGAAAAGGGTATATTCGGTATTAACCGAATTAAGGCGCTAATCCAAGCTTATGATCAGTCTAAAAATAATTAAAAATCTTTAAAAATCCTAAAATATTATTTAACACCAGTGGGTAAAATATTTGGTGTTAAAACTGAGTTTAGATAGGCTTTACGCTAATGGCGCCGTTTAATTAATAAACTTGTTTATAAATACGCCATTAAGCATAACTCCTAATCTAAACTTCCGATTGACGTGAAATTTTGCAGACATGTTCAATAATCAGTAATAAAGATTTTTGCACTTTTACATTTTCTAAAATCTCGTTCTACGGTCATAAGGGCATTATGGTCATTATTAGGCATTTAACGGAAACGTCGGATAGTTACGGATTCGGGTAGTATAAACGCAGAGGATTATACTAACATGTAACTAGGTCCTAATGGAACTTTAAGGCATGTCTAAACCTATATAAATCGGGTCAGAACTGAGGTCAAAGCAAAAGTCAAACTTTTGCGTCTCTCGGTTCCGAATTGGTTCAAAACATAGAGTTGTCGAATCTAACAAGCTTAGACAAGTTATAATACTTATTTTCATGTTGTATGACTGATAAAACAGATTACACGACTTCCGTATCATTAAATATGCGATTAACATTTCTGTTGACTTTTTGGAAGAAGTTTGACTCGATCAAACGACGTAGTTAAGATTGAAATCAGTGGCTGACCTTTTAGGGGTTTATTACCCATATAAATACCAACTTATAACAACTTTCGATTCGACTAAACTCTGGACCGATTTTGATTTATCACAAAGTCAAACCGTAGTTACGACGGTTTGATTTCTAGGCTTTTAACTAAGTAAAATTCAAACAAGAAGGATCAAAGGCACTCACACACGTCCAATGGATGATATGGAATGTTTGTGGCCTGCTTGAATGATCCAGAAATGCTCAGAAGTAAAGAATGAACAAAGTGGTAACATGTGGGTCTTGATATAAGGCTTCAACACTCTTAGATAATCAACACATAAGTCTAGGGGTGTTGCATTATCATCCACAAGTCCCCTACTAGCTAGAAACCATCTTAGGCAGCCCAAAGTTTCGAAAAAATGAGATTGGAGTCGGTTACATGCATCAACAGGCAGCTGTCTGTTTTTCTGCATCTCCAGGTCGCAGGCGGCCCGCGTGGCATTTGCTTAACTCGTAGGCGGGCCGCGTGGCCCATCAGAACTTGTAAACATGTTTTTCGTTATTGCATTTTGGTCCTTGGTCCCCCGAAAGGTCGTTTTCACCACCCAACTTGCATATGAAGCTTTGTTATTTAACATATGGGGCTTTAAGACTTATACCCACTTTGTTAAGTCCTCGGGTAACTTTGTGATCACCCGAAAAGCCCTAAATTTCAACGTTGACACTTATAACCCTCGTACACGAATTTTATCACAACTTGCTCATACGATAACGAAACTTCATGAAATTTTTGTGGTACATTCTAGTGAGCATAATTAATCGTTACAAAGCTTCGGGTTTGTCAAAAGGTCACTCAGAGGTATAACTTAAACATGTTGGCACATTTAACCCCTGTAGTTTGTAATCTCTCACTTTCTTTCACAATTCGCTTCGTGTGATCCGTGATCTATTCATTTAAGGTTATAAACATCATGTAGGGTTATTGCAAAGTATATTTATTCATTGTTGACACTTTGAACCCTTATAATTACATACTTTCATTGTTTGTCAACTTTAGTCCTTCAAGAACATTCTTTCACACGTTCAAACCTATGACACGTGTCATCACATTATAGGACGTAAATTTTCGGGGTGTTACATCCTCACCCACTTAAAATAAATCTCGACCCGAGATTTACTGAAACAAGTAAGGGTACTTTTCTTTCATCGTGGATTCAACCTCCCACGTGAATTCGGGACCTCTTCGGGCATCCCATTTGACCTTTACAAAAGGTATATGCTTCCTTCGAAGCTTCCTCACCTGTCGATCTTCGATCGACAAAGGTTTTTCCACAAATTTCAAGCTCTCATCGATCTGCACATCTGTATAGGGTATAACCACTGATTCGTGAGCGAAACATTTCTTCAGATTGCAGATGTGGAACACATTGTGTATACTACTGAGCTCTTCAGGTAAGTTTAACTTGTAGGCAACTGACCCGACACGTTCGATAACCTCGAAGGGTCCTATGTATCTCGGGCTTAGTTTGCCTTTCTTACCAAACCGCATCACTCCTTTCCAGGGTGACACTTTAAGTAGGACTTTGTCACCTACTTCGAAGTGAAAATCCTTACGATTTGGATCAGCATAAATCTTCTGCCTATTCCGGGCAGCTTGGAGATTGTTACGAATCTGGACAATCTTGTCTGTTGTTTCGAACACGATCTCTGGTCCTGATAACTGGACTTCTCCAACTTCCGCCCAACAAACAGGCGATCTACACTTTCTACCGTATAATGCCTCAAAAGGCGCAGCCTTTATGCTGGTATGGTAGCTATTGTTGTAGGAGAATTCGATCAATGGTAGGTTCTTATCCCAACTACCTCCCAAATCGATCGCACATGCACGCAGCATGTCTTCTAATGTTTGAATAGTACGCTCACTCTGACCGTCAGTCTGTGGATGGTAAGCCGTGCTAAAGTTTAAACGTGTGCCCAAAGATTGTTGGAAACTTTTCCAAAAATGTGATGTGTATCTAGTATCTCGGTCAGAGATAATAGCTACAGGTATGCCATGTAGAGCTACAATCCTATCAACGTACAGTTGGGCTAACATATCGGAGCTGTAGGTCTCCTTAATAGGTAGGAAATGTGCTGACTTAGTCAGTCGGTCAACTATCACCCAGATGGTGTCATTTCCTTTCCTTGTCTTGGGTAACTTGGTGATAAAATCCATAGTTACCATTTCCCACTTCCAAGTAGGAAGTTCAGGTTGTTGTAGCAAACCTGACGGTTTTTGATGTTTTGCCTTGACTTGCGCACACGTCAAGCATTTAGCTACATAGGTAGCTACAGACTTCTTCAAGCCTATCCACCAATAATTTGCTCTTAGATCTTGGTACATTTTATCAGCTCCAGGATGAACAGAATATTTAGAGCTGTGGGCTTCCTGGAGGATAACATCTCGGAGTCCTCCATATATTGGAACCCATATCCTTCCATTCAATCTAAGAATTCCATCCTTACTAAGAGATAACTGCTCCTCAGTTACTCCTAGCTTTTCATTAGGATAGTTAGCTTCCAACACAGCTTCCTTCTGTGCAGCTAACAACCTTTCCATCAAATTATTCTTTATTTCCATGCTCTTGGCATTGATTCGGATGGGTTTCACCCTTTCTTTCCGACTCAAGGCATCGGCGACTACATTCGCCTTGCCGGGATGGTATCTTATTTCACAATCATAATCATTCAGAGTTTCCATCCAACGACGTTGCCTCATGTTCAAGTCCTTCTGGTTGAACAGATGTTGAAGGCTTTTGTGATCAGAATAGATCACACATTTGATTCCATACAAATAGTGCCTCCACAGTTTTAGTGCAAATACAACGGCACCCAACTCCAAGTCGTGGGTGGTGTAATTCTTTTCGTGCACCTTTAACTGACGTGAAGCATAGGCAATGACTTTGCCTTTCTGCATAAGCACACATCCCATCCCAGTGTGTGATGCATCACAATAAACTACAAACTCCTCTATTCCATCAGGCAATGTTAGTACCGGAGCATTGCTCAACTTTTGTTTCAGAATATCGAAGGATTCCTGCTGCTTAGGACCCCAGTCAAAATTAATCTTCTTACGTGTCAGCGAAGTCAGGGGTGCAGCAATCCTTGAGAAGTTTTCAATGAATCGCCTATAGTATCCTGCCAAACCTAGGAAGCTACGTATTTCTGTAGGCGTCTTTGGCTCGTGCCAATTCATGACTGCTTCAACTTTAGCAGGATCTACTTGGATACCATGCTCACTAACAACATGCCCAAGAAATTGGACTGCTCGAAGCCAGAATTCACATTTCGAGAACTTGGCATAGAGCTTTTCTTTATGAAGTAGTTCCAATATGCAGTGAAGATGCTTCTCGTGGTCAGCTTGGTTCTTTGAGTAGATGAGGATATCATCGATGAAAACGATGACGAATTTATCTAAGTGCGGCTTGCAAACGCGATTCATGAGATCCATGAATGCGGCCGGTGCATTAGTGAGCCCAAAAGGCATCACTAGGAACTCGTAATGACCATAACGAGTCCTAAATGCAGTCTTGTGTACGTCTTCATCTCTCACCTTCAATTGATGGTAGCCTGACCTCAAGTCAATCTTCGAGAAGAAACTTGCCCCTTGAAGTTGATCGAACAGATCGTCGATTCTGGGCAAAGGATACCTATTCTTGATGGTAACCTTATTAAGCTCGTGGTAGTCGATGCACAGACGCATCGATCCATCCTTCTTCTTGACAAATAAAACTGGTGCTCCCCACGGAGACGAACTAGGTTTGATGAAACCTTTGGCTAGCAGATCATCTAGCTGCGTTCTCAATTCCTTCATCTCTGTTGGTGCCAACCTATAAGGTGCTCTTGCAACTGGTGCTGATCCAGGAATAATGTCAATTCTGAATTCTACTTGTCTCTCTGGTGGCAAACCAGGAAGTTCTTCAGGAAAAACATCAGGGTAATCAGAAACGACAGGTATATCTCCAATCTTGGGCTTCGGCTCATCTATAATCACTTGCGCCATGTAGATGACACAACCTTTCTTTAAACACTTAGAATCCTTGAGTATAGACATTTTCTCGGGTAGCCCATACTGGGTATCTCCCTGGATAGTAAGTGATTCACCAGACGGAGTCTTGATCATCACTTGCTTCTTATTACATACAATCTGGGCCTGGTTATGCGATAACCAGTCCATACCCAATACTATGTCAAAGCCGGCTAACTTAAAGGGAAGTAAGGACAAAGGAAAAGAGTGATTCCTAATGGATATAAAACATCCATCTAATAAGGTTGAAGCGGTTTCTAAAGTGCCATCTGCTAGTTCCACCTCATACTTCACACTTAAAGTTCTAACAGGTAGTTTCAACAATTCACAAAACTTATTATCTACAAACGACTTATCAGCGCCTGAATCAAATAACACTCTCGCATAAACATCATTTACGAGAAAGGTACCTGTTATCACGTTATCGTCCTTGATGGTTTCCTTAGCATCCATTCTGAAGACCCTCGCATTGGTCTTCTTCCCCTCTTCATTCTTCCTTGTAAATTTTGGGCAGTTGGATTTGATATGCCCCTTTTCATTGCAACTATAACACGTTGCATCCTTTATTTTCTTGCACTCCAGGGTTTTATGTTCCGTAGACTTGCAAATCCCACAAGGCCTTGGCTGGTATTGGGATTTTGAGTCAAGTCTGCACCTTCCAAAATGGTGCTTCCTGCAAATTTTACACATGGGTTTTTCACCCGTCTGCTGACCATCCTTCTTAAATCCTGACCCCTTCTTAGAGCCATTGTTTCCCTTCTGCTTTTTATCTGAACGCCGTGAGTTGTCATCCTCACGCTTTCTTTTCTCCGTATCAGTTTTCCTCAGTGACCTCAGCCTGACAGCATCTGAGGTCAGAGATAACGATATGTCCGTTACTGACCGAAAAGTGGTTGGTCTGGAGGCCTTTACACTAGCTTTGATCTCCGGTTCCAAACCCCCGATAAAACGAGCTATACGTTTAGGCTCCGGAGTCACCAAATAAGGGACCAACCTTGACAAAGTATTGAAAGTGGTAAGGTAGGCCTGACAGTCCAGGTTCTTCATGACCAGCGCTAGGAAATCAGATTCAATTCTCTCAACCTCGTGTTGAGGGCAGAAATTTTCTTTGATTAGTGCCATGAACTGTTCCCAGGTCATGTTGTATAACGGAACTTTCCCTGTGGCTTGGATCAAGGATCTCCACCAGGCTAAGGCTTCTCCTTTGAAAGACTGCGAGACAAACTTAACAATGTCCCTATTATGGCAACCACTAATATCCACCACAGTATCCATTTCATCCATCCATGTCATGCAATCAACAGCTCCCTTTTCCCCATTGAAGTCTCTGGGTTTGCACGATACAAAGTATTTATAGGTGCAACCCCTATTACGAGGTTCCTGGTTCTGTACTGCTCTTTGGGATGGATTACTCCTTTGATTCGAGGAGTGGTGAGAATTACTGTTGTGGGCAGTGTGGGTCCTGGAGGGTGTTCTAGTGTGTGATGCAGAATGGGTCCTCGTATGGGTACCACTTGATCCATGGTGCTGTCTATCCATAGCTCTATTAACCGCATTATCTATCATAGCCTGCAACTCTGCACCCGCTACGTTAACTTGGGCATTATCATTCCCTATCCCTTGGTGACTGTTGACCTCGTTTGAGTCTGCCATGTTTCTTGAACTGTAACACATTGGCAATAATTTATTGGTGAGTTTATTATAGAATTGTCTTTTATGGCAATTTTCTTAACCGTGGTAACATAGACCATATATGGTTAATTTATTACTCACGTTTATTTAGGATTTCTAATATAATTTATCCTAATTATAAAACATTAACAGTTTTTATTAGCACATAAGGCCTAGTCACAGGGACAATATAGATTTTAAGCTATGATTTCAGAGAATCAAAGCATAAAGGTTTGAACAAAGTTCATTACCTTTATCAGACAGGGTCACAGACTAAAACTGTCTTTTGTCTCATATGAAAATGAGAAGGGCCCGTAGGCATTCCATTACCAATGGATGGTAAAAACAACGGATCATATTTATTAATGATTTAACCCATGATTCAGAGATCATTACATTGGGTCAGGAATCTTTTAAAGAATCCTCATATAGAATGACGTGTGTGATTTTAACGAATCACATCTGCCAGGAGTGTTAACATGTTTTCAGATGTTAACTGAGATTGGAATCTTTTATACAGGTCTTACCATTTTGGCTAAGTCTTATAATGACATGTAGGCTAGGTTTTACCTTTAAGATCCTTAATTGATTTAATAGGCAGATCACTTACAAAAAGGATAATGTTATTTTTGTTTATTTCATGTATAATATATAAATGCATAAATGACAGAAATAAAATTTCAAACTTAACATTCCATTAAAATTTACAAATTTTACATTTTTGCCCTAAACGGGACTTTTACAAATACTTGCCCACGCAGGAGCTATACTGATAACACATGTCCTCACAGGGCTATTTACAAACATAAGTGTCCACGCATGGGACTAATAAGACAAGTCCTCGTAGGGACTAGGTACAAAGGTAGATGTCCACGCAGGGACTACATACACACATAAATAAATGTCCACGTAGGGACTTGATTTAAAAAAGGAAATACAACAATATATATATGGGGATTTAACGATCCCTCTTCTTCTTTCCCTTCAGCAAATCTGCTAAACCACTCATGAATCCTTGGTTCTTCTTACGCTCTCTCTGGAGGTCTCGCTCAACCCGATCCAACCTATGACGGAGCTCCACCTGCTCAGGAGGAGGAACCCGTGGTGACTGATGCTGAAATGATGGCTGAGTAGGTACTTGATACCCATGAGCTGGATGTCCCATTCCCCAAGGGGTTCCATATGGTCCCTCAGGGTTTTGGGCATAGTAGTTTGCTGCCACGTGGTACGGATCCTCTGCATAATTGTAGGTAGAGTATGCTGGCTGTCCGTACGGATTGTAAGCTGTCGGAGCAGTATATGCAGGGATGGGCTCGCCAAAACCCGTTGGTGGCGGTGCAATAGGTACCGAATTCACCTCCGAAACTAGAACCGAAGGTCCTCCCATCTGTGGGACTTCATAAGTAGGCGGGTAATGGCTGCTGCTAGAATGTTGAGGGGTGGTGATATGAATCCCCTGTGGTCGTACTGATATTCGCGCGCCAGTCCTCCTACGTCTAGGTGGTTCTGGAGGCTCTACATAAACTGGCGGCGGTGGAGGCGGTGGCGTGACTGCCTCGAAATGGGGATCCCCAGAGGGATCTTGCTGCTGCTGCTGCTGTGGTGCCTGCTGGTGAGGTGATGAGTGTTCAGATGGTGTATAGTACCACTCACATCGTTCGAACCTCGCCATGTGACTATCCGGACCCTCGTAGGGTGGTCCGTGGTAAGATGAACCATCAGAGATCGAAAAAGGATGGTTCCGGGATCCTGTTGAAGCCTCGACGAGATCTGTGTCCTCGTCCATATCTTGATCACCAGAAAAGTGATCCTCCGGCCCTAGTGGGTTAAAGCCCACGTGCTCTGGTAGGTACTCCGCTGGGTTAAACTGGCCCTGAAATACCGGAGTAGGATCGCCGAAGGAATGGTGCGCCGGAGATTGCTGTTGCTGGTCGTGGGGCTCATTCTCTGAATGAGGCCCAAAGGAGTGCTGATATGAAGGCGTTGAAACATGGGATGTGGATCGCCTGGCAAGCTCCTCATAAACCCTCCAAGGTTCGTCATGATTGTGACCTCTTGTAGAAGAATTAGATCGTCGATGCGAAGGACCTGCCTCATGGTCGTTAGGCGCGCTAACTCGCCCTCTTCCTAGCCCTCTGAATCTTGGCGGCATTGCTTAACCTGTTAATATAAATAAGGTAACACCAAGAAAATAATAAAGGACAAAATTTAAAATTTAAAATAAAATATTTTGGATTATTCCTAAGTTCTTTGTCTAGACTCGAAGATTTAGGAATGTGCAATTGTGTCATTGAGATTAAACACAAAAGGCTAGTGTTTAATTCACTCAATGTTGGCTCTGATACCAACCTGTCACACCCCAAATTTCCACGTGTTACCGGTGGGCCCGGTAGGGGAGTATCGTGACGTGGTTGGCAACATAATAGTCAAACAACACAATATTTAAATGCACAGCGGAAGCAAAGTATAGATTTAATTCAACCAAACGATATTGTAATATTAAGTACCACAATTAGTCGAATATAAATCCACAGGTAGATCAAATAAATAGGAAAAAAAATGTTCAACAGTTTATGACATCCAAGCTGGCGAGACTTAATGTGGATGCTAGGAGACAGGCCAGCCTATTTCGCGTAGTACCTGCACTTAACTTTTTTAAGAAAAATACGTCAGTTTACACTGGTAAATACAATCAACCGACTCATTTTGAAAAGAGTTTAAGAAAATGCATTTAAGGCACAAGGCACAAATAATATTTTATAACTTGGGATAATTATGTAAATATATAAACTTGTAAACGAATTACATGTTTCTTATGCGTTCAGTAGCCCGATCCGTAGACCGGGTAAAAGATCAATAAACACACCACAATATTGAGTTATGCACTGAAAGGTGTACGCCTACACCCCGTGCTCAGGTCGTGGCCATCTCTTAAGATGATGCCAGGGATATCCGGGACATGGTCATTAACCCCCCAAAGGCTTTAAGCAACAAAACATTTCAAAACAGAGCATATCAATGATTTAACCTCTATTCGATTAAAGATTCAATGCTGGACCAAACGGTATTTTATATACCGTACCCCAAGCCCGTATAGGGAAAATAAGTTAAAAGTATTTACCTGAGCAAGTATAGTTCAAAATCAGCAAGTGCAAGTATCTTTTACTTGTTCTCCTAATCTGGAACGAAGGTTTATAATAACCTATTAGAATCCTAATGGGTCTTTAGTTAAGCTTACGCTTAGACCGATTAGTTTTAAAGATACGGTTCGTACGCACGATTAAGCGAAGACCGGATAGAATGTGATTTAGACCCGACAAGTTTGAATACTTGCTTAATATGGGTATATGATACACATTCTGGATTTTGAGACAAAACCGATAAGGTTTGACCCGTTTCGGCTAATTTATGTAAACTAGTTACATAAACCGAACCGAACGCGCATGAAGCGTAACGGGTATCCGTAAGAGTCCTAAACAGGTTTCCTAAGTTAACATGCCTTAATTAAGTTGTGATATCAGTAGGATATCACCCATGACGCCCCAAACGAGTTTAATCTCTTAATAAGCCCCGTAGGGGTATTTTGGTCATTTTAAAGATTATAAAAAGATTTAATTAGGTTTCTGCGAACCGGGTCTGGTTACATCAGTAAAATGGCTTATTTAAACAGGTTATTGATGCGCGTTTAAGTGTCGTATATTTTAAGCCCTTTTTTAACACTTTTTTTAGCCAAGTTTTAAATTTATAAAACACGATATTTCACTGACACTAGACACACATATGGGCAAGTGCACCCATCGTTGAGTGTAGTATAGTGTTGGTAAGATACCGAGGTTGTCCAAGGACACAAGAGCTTTTAGTACCGGTTTATCCTCAACGTCTAACCAAAATAAAAGTTTAGAAAAATGTTTTAAACTAAGAAAAATAAAACTAACTAAAATGCTGAAAATAAAATAAAAGAAGAACAGATAGACAAGATGAATCACTTGGTTCCGACTCGTATCTAGTATAACCTTTGATTATTTCCGCACTTTTGCACATAATTAAGAGATTATCTTAGTTATTGTAGTAGGCCCCTCTTTTGAAGGTGACGTTACCCTCACCCCAGTAGTTTGAGTCAGCAGGGATACAATCCTAAAGGGGTGGATTATTGGAAGATAATGAATTAAGTTATTAATGCAGTATTGTGGTAGGCCCCGCTTTTGGCGGTGACGTTACCCTCGGCTAAGTAGTCTGAGTCAGCAGGGATACAGCCCTAAATAGCCGGGTTATAGTATTAATAGTAGTTAACTTATGAGGGGATCAAAGAGTTTGGACCCCCGCCATCCAATACCGTGAAGTATTGAAGGAGGTCCTACTAAATTTGACCCAGGTCCATTGCAGGACCTCTAAACGCTGAACAATGGCAAGACCTTTACCAAACCGTTCCCTTAACCCCCTACCAGGTAGCCAACATACCTCCATATAGACCGTGGAGATATGAATGGTGAAAATCCTTTATTTTATATAGACAGTAAAATAACGCCAAGACACCACGGACAAACGATAAGGAAAGATCACCTTCAACATAAGTAACTAGTTATTAAAGTCATTAATACAAAACCAAATAAAAAGTGCAAAAGATTAGAAATAAAAAGTATTATACTAGACACTTTGTCTTCACCAAGTGATGTAAGAGACTTAGGCAAACATGGCCTTGATTGTCAAGAACTCTTACGATCAATCTTGGATCCCGAGACCCCCCAGACACTCTATGATGGACAATGGATGATGGTGGTGGATGATGGTGTTGTGATGGTGGTGGGTGGTGGATGAAGTGTGAGAGAGGTGGTGTGCCAAGGGATAGTTTGAGCTTGAGCCAAGCACTCCTATTTATAGCCTGTACAGAAGCCTGGACACGGCCCCGTGTCCGCTGGACACGGCCCCGTGTCCACGCTTTTCTCTTTCTTCATTAATACAGTTTGTCTTTATTAGCTCCACACGCCCCCGTGTCCGCTGGGCACGGCCCCGTGTCCGTCTGACACTCTCTCTTCATTAATTGTAATTCGCAATTACAATTAATGCGCCTGCTGTACTTTCGCCACGCCCCCGTGTCCGCTGGGCACGGCCCCGTGGTGGGCAATAGAAGCTTCTACAGGTTTGTCTTTTGTGCCAGGGCTGACCATTCTGGACACGGCCCCGTGTTCGCTGAGCACGACCCCGTGTTGAGCTGGACACGCCCCGTGTCGGGCTGGGCACGCCCCGTGTCGGGCTGGGCACAGCCCCATGCTCAGCTGGGCACAGCCCCATGCTCAGCTTTTCTTCTTGTTTTTGCTTTGGGAGTTGTTGTCGAGGGGTCGGGCATGCCACGTTTCTTCCTTTTCTTTGTATTTATGTTGGTTTTGGCTGTATTTTTGTTCCTTTTGTTCGTTTAAGCTCATTTGACCCTGTAAATTCAAAAGGAAGACAAAAACATACTTTTTCCAACATTAGTACTAAAAAAGGGTTAGTTTTATGCCTTATTTGATGTAATTTATATGTTGCATTTTACACACATCAAATACCCCCACACTTGAATCTTTGCTTGTCCTCAAGCAAAACTCTTTATAATGTGGCTTTACACTCCCAAATGGAATTGGTAGAAGAGAAGGTTTTTGGGCTTGTCATAGAGTGCCGGGAATCCAAGATTCTTTATTAGGTTTTATTTTTATGTTATTTACAATCCTATTCGTTATGATTTATTTTGAACTTTTCATAAGAGAGATTACTTATTTGGGCATAACATGCCTCTTTAAAATTTTATTTATATACAAGTTCACATACCTCACGGGGAATCACTCAACACTCGGCCGAAGATGTATTTTTGTGAAACACTCGAGAGCGGCATGGAACTTACTCCTACCATAGGCTTGCCAAGCAATCAATCCTCCTCCTTTTTAACTTATATACCTTTGTAAATATCAAGAGGACTTTGTGGGTTAAGGGTTAGGCTTGGTTTAAAGGTAGGTGGTTGGGTTAGTGGTTAGTAAAAGGGCGAAAGGCGTAAAAATCATCGGTTTTCGTAAGACCTCTTTTTTTTATTTTTTTTTTATTTTGATGAAGCCACTATTTAAACAAAGTTATTTTTGATAAACTTGTTTGTTTATTTCTCTTTTGCTTCATCATCATCATCATCATTTTTTTTTTTTTTTTTTTTTTTTGAAAGTCATAAGAAAAACCGAGCTTGTTACTAAAACAAAGGGTTAGAAATAAAAAGGTTTTGGTGGGTGAAAGGGTTTTTGTTTTGGGTTATGAAATGAAAAGGTTTAGGCTCAAAGGGGTTAACTAGGGGGATTTTGGGTAGGTGGTAAGAAAAAAAGAAAAATAATGGTGTAGAAATAAAAAGGGTTAGTCCTAATGCCTCCATCATTTACTTACTCGGGTTTAAGTTGGTAAGGACCGGGAATGTATCGTCATGGCAAGTTCTAGAGTCGTAAGAACTAAGCGGCTATTCACACAAGAAACGAAAGATGAGCATTTAATTTAAAGGTATATATTTGTATGCTCAATAAAGGCTCAAAACTCACTTTTGTGGGAATGGGTTTTTATGTGATCAAGTATATATAATTAAATTTTAACTAAGCTTGTCATGCCTTTTCATAAATTTCTTATGTTGGTTCTTTTTATCACGACGCTATCGGTTGTAAATTTGTAAAAATATAACCTTTTTAGAATTTTGAAATTCCCAAATTAAACCTAGACAAGTAAAAAAAAATGAAAATTTTTGAAAAAATTTGGGGTGATTAGCGATTCCAATAGAGTTTTGTGTAAGGCTTGTATTTAGGACTTGCAAGATTCAAGGTTTTAGCATCCCCCCCACACTTAAATTACACATTGTCCTCAATGTGTCCCAAAAATAAGTTTTTAGGCTGATTAAATGTGTAAAAATGGGTTAAAAACAAGATTTTATGGTACTGGGTAGCTGAACACGGGGTGGTGTTGGCTGAGCACGGCCTAGTGTCCAGACTGCCAGTACCAAAAGTAAACAGAAGGCTGGGCACGGGGGCGTGTCCAGTGAGCACGGCCCCGTGTCCAGGTACCTGAACTGGGCATTTTCTATAGAACCTTGGGCACGGGGCGTGTTGGGGTGAGCACGGCCCCGTGCTGAACTTGCTGTAATGAAGAAAAATCATCGGGAGGCTCTGTTTTTGTGTATGGGGTGTTGGTTCAAGCTTCCCTTATCATCCTTCACCATCCCGAATGTGTTTTATTCCTGAAAATTAAAAACTAAACTAGAAAACATAAAGGTTAATCTAAACTAAACTACGGATAGTTCCGCGGAATGCCTCCGTGGTGCGCCACGTTTATAAGGGTCCTTGGCTAGACCCACCTTATCGGGTGGTTCTGGCTCATCTTCAATTAGGGGGTCGTCATTGCCGAATGGATATTTCATTGATCGCTCAAGATCGACACTTCTTTTAAATGCCCCTAATTGAAGAGGTAGATTGTTGAACTTCCGGTTTTTCAAAGCTTCGTGAGTTTTTACAAATGGTCGTCCCAACACTAGAGGAGCGTCATCGAGGATGACAAAATCGGTCGGGATTACCATTTGATTTGTTTGAACCAAGACATCTTCAACTATACCGATTGATTTTATTACTTTCCGATTAGATAGAAAAATGGGTATATGAAGTGGAGAAAAATCACTAATACTTAATTTTTCGAAAATGTAGTTAGGCATTATGTTAACACAAAGATCTTTATCGATTGTGACATTACTAATAAACGAATTTTGAAAGAAACATGGAACCGGTGTAATGTTAATTTCAAATGGGTCTTCTTTTATTAGTGACGTTTGATCATTAGTTAACTTAACACTTACCGTTTCGTCAATTTTAGTGTTAGTGTTTAACTCTTTTAAAAACTTAGCATGAGTGGGTACTAAACAATGATTTTCGAAAGAAGGTGTCAAGAGATTAATTTCTTCAAAATTAGACTCTTCTTGGATTTTAACGTTGTCGGACTCACCTTTTTCGTTGTTTAACTCATGTGTCGGTTTTTCACTTATTTGTTCTTCCATTTTTACATTTTCAGTTATCTCTTCTTTTTTTAATTCTTCTCTTGCGCGGGACTCCTCTTCCCTTGCGCGAGCTTCTTTTATACATTGATCGATAACTCTAATGTGTTCTAATATCCTATCGGTCACTTCGGTTATAGAAAAAGAATCGGTATTTTCTAAGCTTGAATCTGGTTGTTCGATCCTTTGTTCCTCATAATACCCATATGAAGTAGATGGTTCGCACCATTGTTCTTCATTGTAAGTATATGATGGATAAGGGTCGTAATTTTGTTCTTCATAATACTCATATGAGGTGGGTTGTTCACGCCATGGTTCCTCATAATAAGCGTATGAAGGTGGTGGCTCATACCTTGGTTCCTCAAAGTATGAGTATGAAGGCTCATACCTTGGTTCATCAAAATATGAGTATGAGGGAGGAGGTTCATACCTTTGGTCTTCATAGGATGTGTATGAAGTTGATGGCTCGTACCTGGGCTCCTCATAGTAGGTGTATGAATTGGATGGTTGATATGAGCGATTATTTTGAATCGAGCGTGCATTACGACAATTAGTGCAATAATTACCCCTACAATCATCCTCATCATAGGTGTAGTTGTAACCTCCTGAGTATTGATCCATGAGAATCACTCAGCAGACCACAACCGAGTCTCGAGATCAGAAAACAAAAGGAAAAACGGAAACAGAGGCTGGACACGGCCCCGTGTTCAGTGAGCACGGCCCCGTGTTCAGGGTCTGTATCTGGGCGTTTTAATTAAATTTACTGATTTCGTTAAGCACGGGGCGTGTTCAGTGAGCACGGCCCGTGTTCAACCTACTGTAAATGCAAAACTAAACTAAAATGCAGAAAAATGTGGGCCCGTTTTGAAAAGGTTTTGAAAAACTGATTAGGCCGTCGATTTTAAGCTTTCCTAAAATCCTTGTGTCCCCGGCAACGGCGCCAAAAACTTGATGCGCGTTTAAGTGTCGTATATTTTAAGCCCTTTTTTAACACTTTTTTTAGCCAAGTTTTAAATTTATAAAACACGATATTTCACTGACACTAGACACACATATGGGCAAGTGCACCCATCGTTGAGTGTAGTATAGTGTTGGTAAGATACCGAGGTCGTCCAAGGACACAAGAGCTTTTAGTACCGGTTTATCCTCAACGTCTAACCAAAATAAAAGTTTAGAAAAATGTTTTAAACTAAGAAAAATAAAACTAACTAAAATGCTGAAAATAAAATAAAAGAAGGGTTAGTTTTATGCCTTATTTGATGTAATTTATATGTTGCATTTTACACACATCAGTTATAACATTTGGTTATAAGTCTTATATGTCAAAATAGTTTTAAACCCAAACCATGCGTATAATACGCGTATAAAGCCGTTTTAAGCGACGTACGGTTAAAAATACGATTCTGAGTTTTCTGATCAAATAAATAGGCTCAAAATACTCTATTTAATATTTAAAATCAGTAGCAATTGGATTGGCGTCAAAAGGATTTGTAAAACTCATTTTATGGCCGAAAAGGGTATATTCGGTATTAACCGAATTAAGGCGCTAATCCAAGCTTATGATCAGTCTAAAAATAATTAAAAATCTTTAAAAATCCTAAAATATTATTTAACACCAGTGGGTAAAATATTTGGTGTTAAAACTGAGTTTAGATAGGCTTTACGCTAATGGCGCCGTTTAATTAATAAACTTGTTTATAAATACGCCATTAAGCATAACTCCTAATCTAAACTTCCGATTGACGTGAAATTTTGCAGACATGTTCAATAATCAGTAATAAAGATTTTTGCACTTTTACATTTTCTAAAATCTTGTTCTACGGTCATAAGGGCATTATGGTCATTATTAGGCATTTAACGGAAACGTCGGATAGTTACGGATTCGGGTAGTATAAACGCAGAGGATTATACTAACATGTAACTAGGTCCTAATGGAACTTTAAGGCATGTCTAAACCTATATAAATCGGGTCAGAACTGAGGTCAAAGCAAAAGTCAAACTTTTGCGTCTCTCGGTTCCGAATTGGTTCAAAACATAGAGTTGTCGAATCTAACAAGCTTAGACAAGTTATAATACTTATTTTCATGTTGTATGACTGATAAAACAGATTACACGACTTTCGTATCATTAAATATGCGATTAACATTTCTGTTGACTTTTTGGAAGAAGTTTGACTCGATCAAACGACGTAGTTAAGATTGAAATCAGTGGCTGACCTTTTAGGGGTTTATTACCCATATAAATACCAACTTATAACAACTTTCGATTCGACTAAACTCTGGACCGATTTTGATTTATCACAAAGTCAAACCGTAGTTACGACGGTTTGATTTCTAGGCTTTTAACTAAGTAAAATTCAAACAAGAAGGATCAAAGGCACTCACACACGTCCAATGGATGATATGGAATGTTTGTGGCCTGCTTGAATGATCCAGAAATGCTCAGAAGTGAAGAATGAACAAAGTGGTAACATGTGGGTCTTGATATAAGGCTTCAACACTCTTAGATGATCAACACATAAGTCTAGGGGTGTTGCATTATCATCCACAAGTCCCCTACTAGCTAGAAACCATCTTAGGCAGCCCAAAGTTTCGAAAAAATGAGATTGGAGTCGGTTACATGCATCAACAGGCAGCTGTCTGTTTTTCTGCATCTCCAGGTCGCAGGCGGCCCGCGTGGCATTTGCTTAACTCGTAGGCGGGCCGCGTGGCCCATCAGAACTTGTAAACATGTTTTTCGTTATTGCATTTTGGTCCTTGGTCCCCCGAAAGGTCGTTTTCACCACCCAACTTGCATATGAAGCTTTGTTATTTAACATATGGGGCTTTAAGACTTATACCCACTTTGTTAAGTCCTCGGGTAACTTTGTGATCACCCGAAAAGCCCTAAATTTCAACGTTGACACTTATAACCCTCGTACACGAATTTTATCACAACTTGCTCATACGATAACGAAAATTCATGAAATTTTTGTGGTACATTCTAGTGAGCATAATTAATCGTTACAAAGCTTCGGGTTTGTCAAAAGGTCACTCAGAGGTATAACTTAAACATGTTGGCACATTTAACCCCTGTAGTTTGTAATCTCTCACTTTCTTTCACAATTCGCTTCGTGTGATCCATGATCTATTCGTTTAAGGTTATAAACATCATGTAGGGTTATTGCAAAGTATATTTATTCATTGTTGACACTTTGAACCCTTATAATTACATACTTTCATTGTTTGTCAACTTTAGTCCTTCAAGAACATTCTTTCACACGTTCAAACCTATGACACGTGTCATCACATTATAGGACGTAAATTTTCGGGGTGTTACAGGAAGACTACAAGGTAGAAAGATTAGCCCGAATCTACACCGATGAGATCATTTATCGACATGGGACGCGTCGCGACATCATCTCTGACCGTGATGCTCGGTTTACCTCGCGTATATGGGAAACATTTCAAGCGGCTCTCGGTACGACGCTTAACCTAAGTACCACGTTTCATCCTCAAACCGACAGTCAGACTGAAAGTACGATTCGTACCCTTGAAGACATGCTCCGTTCGTGTATCATAGACTTCAGTGGTAATTGGGACGCTTACCTACCGTTAGTCGAATTCTCGTATAACAACAGTTATCATTCCAGCATTCAAATGGCACCATTCGAGGCTTTATACGGAAGAAAATGTCGATCGCCTATTGTATAGCACGAGATCGGGCACTTGCAATTAACCGGTCCTGATCTATTGCAAGAAACGACTGAAAAAGTCCTCCAAATTCGAGACAATTTGTTGAAAGCTCGGAGTCGTCAGAAAAGTTACGCCGATAGACGACGCAAGCCCCTTGAATTTAACGTTGGCGACTACGTGCTCCTAAAGGTATCACCTTGGAAGGGTGTGGTCAGATTCGGCAAGAAAGGGAAACTAGCGCCTCGATATGTTGGAACTTTTAATATTTTGGAAAGAATCGGAAAAGTCGCCTACAGACTCGAACTACCAGAGGAACTTAGTAATGTCCACCCGACTTTCCATGTGTCGAACCTCAGAAAGTGCCTGGCTGAGCATGATTTAATTGTACCTCTAGAAGACCTCCAAGTAAACGAAACACTACACTTCGTGGAGAAGCCTGTCGAAATCATGGATCGCCAAACCAAGCAACTTAGACGCTCGCGCATTCCTGTTGTGAAAGTCTGATGGGAAGGCAAACGAGGCGCAGAGTTCACTTGGGAACTCGAAAGTGACATGAAGGCGAAGTACCCGCAGTCATTGGTATTGATAGGTTCATGTCGATAACTTACGTGCTTCATTTCACACTGTGTACGTGCTGGTTATGCGTAAACGATTTCGAACTCTATATGTTATTATCAAACTTGTATGCTCACCTTTACACTGTGTATTGACTTTTACTTTAACGTATGTGGCAGGTGCTTAAGATGTTAATTTGCTTGGATTGCTGTGAAATCGAGGCTAGGAAAGGTCTAGAAACAAATATACAATTGTCTGTATTTGAAATCTGAGTTGTCGGAACAGAACAATTTGACTGGATCTTGTCTGTAATAATTATGTTATCTTTTATGTCATGGTATGGGACATGATGCTTTAAATATCTGGTAATTATAGTTGTTATGGAAACTTCTGGACAATCTGTTTCGCTCAGTGTCGCGCCCCGATGATTCCGCCATCGGTTGGGGTGTGACATTTTGGTTGTGCGACATGTATTGAAACTCATCCACCACACCACATAAAGATGGGACTTCTAAAAAGTTTGAGAATATGTTGGGTATAAATAATCTTCTATGATTAAATACTTAAAGCCATTAGTAATAAATTCGTTTATGGCTAATTGGTTTTCACTTTAATGAATGAATGTTCCTAACATTAGGGGGAGATAACAAGCAGTTGAAAAGTGAAATGAATTATCATGTCATCTTGATCCTGAGACTTTAAACTATGAACTAGAAGTTTAAAGTATAATTCATTTACCAATATTAAAGAACAAATTACCAGACAAGTTCACTGACCTAAATAGAGTGACTAAGTAAGTCACATAATCAAATGCTTATGCTCTAGTTATATTTGTGTCCCAAGAGGACAACCACATGTTTTTGTAATGAGTCTATTGCACGCCTAAAGCGTGGTAAACTAGTTGATTCCAATAATAAAAATCTCAAAAATTGGAGCAAGTCATTAAGTTGGTCAAGTTGAGGTTATAGTAATAAGATCTCCTGAAGAGATAATAGACATGATGGTTCAAGAAGAACCTCAGGTATCTGAAAATAAAGAGATCTCGATAAGTTGTATCATGTCTAAGATATGTATGGAATCGAAATAAAAATGGACGTCGTTATACTTTTGTATATAATGTAGCGCTTAAAATGATTAAATGATGAGGATCAGATTTAAGATCTGCCTATGAATAAATATTAAGAAATGATTGGCCAAAATAGAAAGACGCAAATAAGGTAGAGTTTAGTTCTCTAATGAAATGGAAAGTTTCTGGACCAACAGTCCATACAACTAAAGTTGTAAAATATGTTGGATACAAAAGTGTCTTTTATGCGAATAATGTGAAAATCAAATTAAGTGATATAAGTCAAAATTGGTGGCACAAGAATTTTCACAAAGACCTATGATTGATTATGAGAAAACGTATTCTCCAGTGGTGGATGCATTGACTTTCCAATATCTTATTAGTCTGGTAATATATAAAAGAGAATTGACATGCGTCTTATGAAAGTTATGTATCACTTGATACTAAGTCATATAAAATAAGTTCTCGAGAATATTATGATTATTATATAAATTCAGATCTGAATACATATACATGTTGTATATGTTATTGAATTGAATATAATTGGAACTCCCCATGAGTATCTGACGTGATGTCGCGGTCACAATCAAATTTAATCCAATTACTACTAAATAGATAGCGGTAAGTGGGTATCGAACACAGGGAGTTTGTGGAATGTGTGTTATTTGAAGATTTATCTAAGTTACCTAAAATTAAACTAATTGCAAGAAAAGTAAAATCAAGAGTTGGATTGTGTGATTTTAAAACTAAATTTAACTAATTAAATTGCAAGAGAAAAGTTTGGTTGTAAGCAAATTAGAGACAAAAGACCGTCCTAGATTTCCGGTTTGTTTCGACATTCATATTATCATTCCACTAGAAAGAACTACATAGACATAGCTCATGTGTGATTACTTGCAGTGATGAAAGGGAACTAAGTACTCAGATTCCTAGAACGTGAGGTTGTTACCCGATGATCAATCAACCCTTACCCAATCCTAATTATACCCATGATATCTCGATTGCCAACGGCACCAAGAACGTATGGTTTCTGTAACGCCCCAAAATCTGAATGTTAATATTTGTCGGATGTTCCTTTATGACACGTCATGAAATAAATAACTAGGCTATTTAACCTAGTTAAGAGTATGGTCAAAAGTATTAAGTGATGAAAGGTAGTGTCAGTTATGTTTTAAAGGAAAACCCGAGGGGCTAAAGTGGAACAAATGAAAGTTGTTTACTAATTAAAAGATCAACACACACACACACAAACACACATACGTGTGTGTTCGTGAAGCTTCAGGAGCTCTCAAGAGCTCCAAACCCTAAACATGAAAGATCATCCAAATTGAAAGGCTAAATGATGCTTAAATCCATAACCGAGCATGGATTAATGATCACCAACACGAGGAGATCATAAGGTATGTTTTAAATCTAAGATTGGTGATCATGGGTGAAGTGGGTTATGCTCTAATCCGTGAGATAATATGAAATTGATTATGTATAAGGGTTAGAAACATCATATAGAACATGGGTTATGTAAGGTTTGTGTTAATTTGAAGTTTAGATGTGAAACCCGTTTGTTATGGTGAGGATGATGACTTGAATCACCATTTATGTTTAATTCTTGTTGAAAGAATGATGTATTATGTGGGTATGATGAATTATTGTTAGATGAAAGTATAGGAATATGATGATGTTATGTTTAATGTTCATTTGGTATGATACATGATGATTAGTAGTTGGTTTTGATGGGTTATGTATGAGTTTAGAAGAATTGTGCATGAAATAGTTGTACGTTATGCTTAAAAGGTAGTACTCACACCAAGAGTATGATAAGACGTATATAGTGTCGTCCGTATAGTCTATTATGATGTTACGAGTATATGATGATAAGTAGGAAAGTTAAATTAATGAACTGTTGACTTTCAGAAAGTCAACTATGCATATGAAGTACGATGTGACTAGTTGTCGTAAAGGTAGGATTATAGGAAGTGGTATGGTACCTGTTATGTCGATATGTGTTAAATGGAATGACATGATGAATTACATGCGTTAACGGGATATGAATTTGGTTGTATGTTTTATGTTAGCTAGAACCGACTAATGAAAGTCAAATGTGAAACATGTGATTGATATGGTCGTGAGCATGTACAATGATGTAAGCTAACGAGAATGCGATGTGGGTGATATGAAAGTATAGGAATCATATCAAGGCGGACTCAAGCATGAATGACTAATGGGTCAAGAGAAGGCAAGGAATCGAATAGGAACGCGGATGCATAAGGTAAGTGATTTCCGTAATCACTTCTTAGTACAAGTAAGTAATAAAGTGTTGTAATGAATTAAACATGATGTTTGAGGTCAAATATGTGTTAAAGTCTTTCGTCGTAAATGATGGGTTTAAGTTTGACCAAAATGCCCTTGATGGGTATTTTGTTGTCATAAACCGTTTAATGCGCAAAATACCCATAACGGGTCAAATATTTAGAAAATGATGATAAGCCGATAGGGCGTAAGATAAGAATTTCATTAATCCGGATGTGGGATTTTAAGTTCATATGATAAATTGTGAATTTACAAGTATGTGGGAAGAGACGGGAGGTTAAACGGGTATACAGGTTGAAAGTTATGCAAGTTTTAGCGCGTTCGGACGTTAAAGCGGATCTGCAGGCAAGAATCCCACCTTAGGTTCCATTTAGGAACCTTAAAGCGGGATCCCATACCCCAGGCAAGAATCCCACCTTAGGTTCCATTTAGGAACCTTAAAGCGGGATCACATACCCCAGGCAAGAATCCCACCTTAGGTTCCATTAGGAACCTTAAAGCGGGATCCTATACCCCAGGCAAGAATCCCACCTTAGGTTCCATTTAGGAACCTTAAAGCGGGATCCCATACCTCAGGCAAGAATCCCACCTTAAAGCGGGATCCCGTACCCCAGGTAATAATTATTAATTTAATTCTCATTGGTATGTATGCAATGATGTGGGAAAGGTTTGTATGCATGTAGATGTGAATGTATGTATGTGTAAAGATATGTACGAGGGTATGTATGTATGCAATGATGTGGGAAATACACGTATGTATAAATGTATGTAAACAAGTATGCGTGAATGTATGTGTGATTATAGCGTGTAAGCAAGTACGTAAGGATATATGAAGATGTATATGAATAGGTAAGTATGAGTGAGGTATGTTAAAACAAGTGATTATAAACATACATGTAAGTAAGTATGTAGGCATGTACGTATATATGTTTTATAAACCTAAGTGTATGTATGTATGAGTGTATGTAGGAAGTATGTATATGTACGAAAGGGAGTATGTACGAATGTATGCACGTATGTAGGTTTGTGTGAAGGCATGTAATAAGGTGTATGTATGTATGTACGTATGTATGTATGTGAGAATGTATATAGGTGGGATGACATGATCGTACGTGACTATGTAGGTATGCATATATGTAGATACGTATAGAATGATTGATATGTAATTGTATGTAAGTTTGTATGGAGGTTGACATGTATGTGTGTACGTATGTATGTATGGAGGTAGTATGTATGAAGTTAGGTATGTATGTAAGTCTTTTGGTACGATCAAGTGTTACGTTGTTTATTCGTGTACATGGAGTTAAAAGTGAAATGCAGGAATGGCAAAGAAGTCTCACCACGGATGGTATGACAGGATGGAAAAGCTGGAATGTGAAGAGTAAATGAAACAAGAAGTAAACGTGAACAAACCTTGTATGTTTATAAGGCGTACTAATGTATGAATTTTATGTGGTGAGCGCAGGTAGTACCAGTCATGAGGATACCCAAGGATTGGAGATCGAGGATCGAGTCAAAAGACAGATTGTACGGGAATGTTTAAATATGTAATTTAGTGTTGATAAGTTATGTTCTATACTATAAAATGAATTTGTAGAATGTCAAGATGTATGTCATGAAAGAAATTTTAAAACTCGAATTTCCGCTGCGTTGTGTTAAGGTTAAATGTGTTAGGGTGTTACAGTTTCAAACTAGATTAACATAAGAATTAACAAGCTACTAACAAACAATCACACACCATAACAAACCAACCATAAAGATAAGGACTGCTATTCTAGAAATTAGGAAATCAAATACAAAGTGTCTCAAGCAAACCTTCAATCTAGGATGATCTTAAAGTGTTTAGCCACACATGGCTTGAAGCAACATCATAACAAAAGTAATATTGTTCATCAAGATCAAAGACAATTAACTTATGATTCCAATGTGTTCTTCACACCAAAAAGTCCCAAAGAACTCCCCAAACTCGTTCACAAGTGAAGCATAACCGATTGGCAATGATAAGTCCCCATAAATTCCCACAAATTGGCCATTAAATGAGGAGTTACACTTTTTGGATCAGTCGGAGCCGTAAGCTACGCCTCCCAGCCGTAGCTTACGGCAAGCAGTGAGTCTTACGGCCAGGAGCTCCTGTCTTACGGCTGGCAATGTTGAAAACTTGTTTTCAACATAACTTTTTCGTTTCAACTCCGTTTTCTTCACCGTTTTCGCCTACGTTCTCGTAATTTCGTCCTCTATCATGCTATCCTCTTAATTCTTCAATTCTAATAAATTATTTTCTTCATGTATTCTCCATCTTTCAATCTCTAATCCAACCGCGCCTATTCCGAAGCTTCATTTCCACACTTTTAAGCTCCGAATGTACCTGAAACATAAGCAATCGTAGTTATCTAATTCAAGATAATTACACAATTAAATGAGGGATAAACTTGTCTTTTAACATCATAAAGGGTTGTTCTACGGACCACCCGTCACATCCCCACACTTAACCGTTGCTTGTCCCAAGCAACTCATTAAATCAATTTCAAAACAAGCGATCAATGTAAACCAAGCTAAATGTGCCGTCCTTTTACTAACTTTCAATCATACCACAAGACACATCCCTCACAAAAAAAGTCTCTCGGTTACAAGAATTATTAGCATAATGCTAAACCACTCAATGCGTGTGTGTGTGTGTGCGACAATAAGCTTGTATACAAATCAAGTTTCCTCCTAACAAATATCTAACATGCTTTAGAATCAAAGGGACTTGCGGGTTGTAACGGGGCTAGGTGTCAATGTAGGAAAATGGTGGAATACATATGAAAGAGCTAATTGATTTGACCCGGTTTTTATTTCTACCACTAAACAAAGCAACCATCAAATATATACACAACTTCTTCAACATTCTCAACTACTATTGCAACCAATCACTTCTTTTTATATTTTTCTCATATCTTTCTCATATTTTTTTTCTTTTTTCTCCTTTTTTTTTGTCTCATTTCGAACTTCAACAATATATACAAGAACATCAACACCACATGCTAAATTTCCTAAACCGGGTCATCTCAAAAGGTAAAATTTTTGGAGGAAGTAGGTTTGGGTCGCAACCGAATGGTTTAAGGCTCAAATATGGCTTTCTAAAGACCAAACCCCCACCCCTCACAATACCAAGCTCATATATGTAAAGTATGAGGTCCAACCCACCAATCCCGCATTCTCACACATCTAGACGAGGCTACCTAAAAGTCCCCTATCATTTTCAAAAGCATGCTAACTCTAGGATTTAACAAGAATTCCTACACAAGTTCTATTAACACAATACACACACCGCCACTCAAAACAAAGAAATATCTATAATAATCATATGTGCCTCAAACACTCACCAAGAAATGACTAGGAATGGGTATCGGTGTGTCAAGTGGAATAATATCAAGTTTTCAAATGTTGACAATTTTCGCTTGGCTTTTTAAAATTCCTCAAAAATTCCCCCATCCCCACACTTGAGATACATTGTCCCAATGTATGGTTTTGAGGGAAAGATCGCTTCTAACCAAAAACATTAGCTTTCGCTAATACTCTCAAATCCCAAATTTCTTTTTTTTTAATTTCTTTTTTTATTCTAATTATTAGAAACACCACCAATTCTTCACAACCCATAAACTAAACACATCAAAACACCACCCGACCGCCTAACCGTAAACTTAAACATGAATATATACAAAGGTGCACAAAATGAGAACAAGACACAACCTGATTAGTAAATCAGCAGTGTTGGTAGTGATGCAGATGCGGTAATCGGACCGGTTCATAAACATCTCTTGGATTCGCCGATATCTCAACGGGGATGTTGCCAAACATCCCCACACTTGAATCATTGCATCCGCGAGGATTGAAACATAGTAACCTGCAAAAACACAAACACAACACCAAAACAAAACCAAACAAAGCAAAACAAAACAAAACACAAATACAATACAATACAATACTCTACATCCTCGGGCTGCCTCCCGAGAGCGCTAAGTTTAAAGGTCTTCAGCCAGACCATACCTGATATGCGTTATGGTGGTCTTAATGCACACTTACCTGCAGCATTTCCAACAAATGCCCGGAAATTTACATGCCATCTCCATAGATTTGTCAGTATATTTGGCATGTTAAAGCTGCTCCTGCGGGCTTTGCTAGTCCACTTCATGACATATACCTTAATGTCTGGTAGTTTCACCCTTCTCATCTTGTTCCTTGAACCCTCTTCCCCACACTTGTTAATTTGAATCATTGATATGGGAAGAGGTTCGGTACAGATATCCATCCCATCAGCCTGCTCTACCTCATAATCTGCACACATCATCTGATCTACAAATGACTCTTCATCAGATAAAGGACTCATTGGTGTGGTATTATCCTCCACAACCTCCTCCTTCATGTGAGAACAATCTCTAATATCGTCAGGTAATGGTGAGAGGCTTTCTTCTATCTCTATCTTCAATTTTAAAGTATGACACTTAGAAACTAAGCAGCTGATTCGGTCTTCATCGGACAGGTTAGATGTTGCTAAATATTGCTCGAGTTTGGACAAAGTTACTTCCAATACAGCAAGCTCTTTCTCCTCCTCGGTCTCATAAACATAAACACCCTCGGGCTCAGAATATTCTTCGGGATGATATTGTCGATATCCCTGATACGGTCTATAGATGCGTGCTTCCATCATCTTTTTATTCCAATACTTCGGGTTTTCCGAATACACCGGGCACACATCATAATCATAAGTGTGATCGCGACCGCAACAAAAACATAAACCATCCATCCTTGCCTCATAATAAACTTCCTCGTCCCGATCGTATCCATATGAATAATAGTCATCCTCCATTTCTGATTCATAATCATCAACGTATGATGGAGGTGGAAGCTGTGAAACATAAGACACCGGTTTTCCATGTGCCCTCCTGTAGTGAGCCTCGTGGCAACCAATACATGGATGTCGTGGACCCCCGCACAATCTACACGTAAATAAGCTGAAATTTGTGTAATGCCCTGTCATCCTGCACAACTCAACTACCAAGTGTAAATCATGAACATAAAAGAAATCTTTTTGGTTTTTTTTTTTTTTAACTAATACACAAGATAACACACATTGCGCACTACTCCCCGGCAACGGCGCCAAAATTTGACGTGATGTCGCGGTCACAATCAAATTTAATCCAATTACTACTAAATAGATAGCGGTAAGTGGGTATCGAACACAGGGAGTTTGTGGAATGTGTGTTATTTGAAGATTTATCTAAGTTACCTAAAATTAAACTAATTGCAAGAAAAGTAAAATCAAGAGTTGGATTGTGTGATTTTAAAACTAAATTTAACTAATTAAATTGCAAGAGAACAGTTTGGTTGTAAGCAAATTAGAGACAAAAGACCGTCCTAGATTTCCGGTTTGTTTCGACATTCATATTATCATTCCACTAGAAAGAACTACATAGACATAGCTCATGTGTGATTACTTGCAGTGATGAAAGGGAACTAAGTACTCAGATTCCTAGAACGTGAGGTTGTTACCCGATGATCAATCAACCCTTACCCAATCCTAATTATACCCATGATATCTCGATTGCCAACGGCACCAAGAACGTATGGTTTCAAACTAGATTAACATAAGAATTAACAAGCTACTAACAAACAATCACACACCATAACAAACCAACCATAAAGATAAGGATTGCTATTCTAGAAATTAGGAAATCAAATACAAAGTGTCTCAAGCAAACCTTCAATCTAGGATGATCTTAAAGTGTTTAGCCACACATGGCTTGAAGCAACATCATAACAAAAGTAATATTGTTCATCAAGATCAAAGACAATTAACTTATGATTCCAATGTGTTCTTCACACCAAAAAGTCCCAAAGAACTCCCCAAACTCGTTCACAAGTGAAGCATAACCGATTGGCAATGATAAGTCCCCATAAATTCCCACAAATTGGCCATTAAATGAGGAGTTACACTTTTTGGATCAGTCGGAGCCGTAAGCTACGCCTCCCAGCCGTAGCTTACGGCAAGCAGTGAGTCTTACGGCCAGGAGCTCCTGTCTTACGGCTGGCAATGTTGAAAACTTGTTTTCAACATAACTTTTTCGTTTCAACTCCGTTTTCTTCACCGTTTTCGCCTACGTTCTCGTAATTTCGTCCTCTATCATGCTATCCTCTTAATTCTTCAATTCTAATAAATTATTTTCTTCATGTATTCTCCATCTTTCAATCTCTAATCCAACCGCGCCTATTCCGAAGCTTCATTTCCACACTTTTAAGCTCCGAATGTACCTGAAACATAAGCAATCGTAGTTATCTAATTCAAGATAATTACACAATTAAATGAGGGATAAACTTGTCTTTTAACATCATAAAGGGTTGTCCTACGGACCACCCGTCAGTATCCTAAAGCATTTGTGTAACACCCCGAAAATATAAAACTTTATATTAGAATTGCAAAGTATTAAATAAACAAGAACAAACTAACTAGGAATAAATAACCCAGTTAGTTACGAGTCTCCTGGTAAAGTATAAGCGGATTAAAACACCTAAAATAATAACCGAACAATAGTTGAGGGACCAAAGTTGATGAAATTGGAACTTGTAACATTAAAATAAAAAAAAATTACACCAAACACACACTTAGGTGTGTGTGTCTGGTCGATTAGAACACAAAGGGCGACCAGGAGAAATCCCCAAACCCTAGATTGTGCAATTTCATCAAATTAAAGGCCTAAATCAGTTCCAAAACGAAATCCGAGCATAGAATCGTGATCACCTCCGTAAAGGGATCGTAAGGTATGTGAAATTTTGCTAAAAATTCCATCTAAAATTCTGAATGAATACTTGAAATCTCGAAATCTTGTTGCATGAATGATATTTGGATGAGATAAGAATGGTATTGTGTCTAGAAATAAACCCTAGTCAATAACTTATTGAAATTGTGCTTATTTCTTGTAAATTCACAATCACCATTGAAGGTGATAAGTGGGTTTTGTAGAAATATGATAAACACTAGGATTATGAATGTTATTCTAGTGTAGTAGGGTTCCATGAAGTGAATTCAGATTTGTTAATGTGAAAAATTGATGTGAACAAGCTTATTTGATAATAGTCTTGACTAAATAACAAGCTATGAACTTAATTATGAATTGTGTAAAATTCTGCCCTTAAGGTGTTTGTAAAAATGCCTAAAAGAAGGCTTAAAAACTGGAAATTTGAGCTAGAACGCATAACTGTAAATTTTGGCGAATTATGCGTCATATGTTAAGCAAAGAGTTCTAAACGGTTTACGGTTGAACTCTATAGGAAAGGAAACCGGAGCGTCAAGTGGACAAGCCGGTGGTGACGCGCGTTTGAAGGGTGTGCTTTGAAGGTACGCGACTTTAGTCTCGTTACATTATGCGTAAACGGTTAGATTTAGCTTGCTAATGGTGTCATAGTGTAGTATATGCGTTTGGTGTGTCATTGAAGTGGCGAATCTCACTCGACACTCAAACGGGTCAAAATATCGGTTAGAAATAGTTTGGCCTGTCATTAAAGTGATGATTTTCACTCGACAACCAAACGGGTCAAAATTATGTTCTTAAAACGATCTTGTGTGTAGAGACTTGAAAGTCTCATATTGTGCTAATGCTAGATAGCAATATACCACTGAATGATTATACTAAGCTAACTTTATGAACCCATGATATCGGGTCAAACGGTAGAAACTAGTTGCAAGAATTGCACAAGTGGCATGCTTGAATCTTAGAAAACGAGTATGAAATCTTAACGCGAGCGTAAAGCCATGTAATGGTATGGATACGCCAAAATTTACAAGCTCGGGGAATGGGCGAATAAGTCTAGAATGCCAAAGAATAGAATGGTGAACAATATGCACATATAGTTAATGGGTCGAATAATCGGAACAAGGATTTTGTGGACCATTCATTCACAATCCGGATTCCGTTAAGAGAAATTTACATGGTTGGATCCGTAATTTTAATACGGACACGTAGGAAAAAGAATCGACTAAAACAGATACGTAAATAAAAAGTTATGCGAGTTTGAAGTTTGAGATTGAAATTAATAATGCTGGGCAAATATGCAGCTCAAAGCTGCAAACCTTCTATCAAAATGGAGCTCGCTCTACGCGACGCCAAACCCAAATCATCGTCGCGTCATGCGACGCCCGTCGCGGGCCGCGAAAGCTGAGAAGTGGTCTGTCGCGGGGCGCGACAGACCCAATTCGCTGCAATATTGTTTTGTTTTCAATGTTTGGCACTAGAACTTGTATTTACGTATTGTTATGTTGTCAAAACTGACATTTGTTGTGGTTTTGACCCTAGGTAATGCTTGTTTCATTTCGGATGTCTATCAAGCAAGGAAATCAAGAACCGAACACAAGTTTTGAAGCTTCTGCACTAATCTAATTATGTTAAACAATGTTGTTATGTAAACACTACTAAATGTTGAATGTTTTTAATCTAGCTAGTTGTCTATGTTTAAACGCTATAACGAAGTATATCTTAGTATTTAACTAAGTTTTTGTTAATTGTGCATTTTATTTCTAAAAAGTCCGTATTTTATGATAAAATAATGGAATTATAAGACGAGTGTTACAATTTGAGTGCTTAAGGGGTTAATTGAAACACCTTATGGATGTAATTATTGTGCACCAATACTCCAATAAACATACATAGAAAATGCGTACCCGGTTGTTATGGCATCTCAATGTACACAGTGTACAAACATGGTACAATATGGATTTTGGAGATAAAAGCAAGTGTTCATGATACATATGATATAGATATCTATGTGTTAAACGGGCAAATTTATGTAGCAAAACTTCTAAAGAGTGAAAGCACATGCAGATTTGGATAAGAATGAAAGAATTCCCTCATGGATTGATAATGCTAGAAGCATTAATGATGTAAAAACCAGAACGTATTATATGAAGTTGACAAAATACGTATGGATTAAAATAGTTGGGTCGAGTGTTGTACAACTCGAGATATTCGCATAAAGAGGGATATAAGTTTAATTAAATTAGCCATGTTCTATAAACATTATACTTTTAAAAGTTTACTATAATCGCAATTTATAGTAATGATGTCTAGGCATCATTGAGAGAAATTGTGGAGCTTTTAGAGGGAGAATTTTTGAATGACCTTGGCACGGTCTAATTATTACTCGAACTGCAGTTCGAGTATATATGTAATTATATTTTACTAATCCCTCAAGTACATCTAGAAGATGATGTTTGGATATTTTAGTATGGACATAGTTGAACCTTAAAGTATGTTAAAGGTTGTTAAGTCATTTATTATAAGAAATGCCTCTTATCATCTCCTATCAAAGAAGTAAAGATCATTGGTCCATAAGTACCATAGTTAAATACGAATTATATATCTTGCTAGTATTTATACACAGACACATGTCATGAAATTCATTGACAAGATATAACTCGTGTATCGTGAGGAGATAATGTAACGAGTAAAACATATATTTTTTTACCCTTAAGGTACAAAAGATATGGATTCATATTTTACTAACTCATCAACAAGTTTGGTTAGTTTTGTAAGTGCAGGGAATGTAAAAAAAAAACATATTCATGGATCTTATGGTATCTACTTACAAGTGAAGGCAATTAAAATTTCACATGAAGATCATACATCAATGCTCATTGAAGGATTTGACATTAATGGATCAAGCAACATACCAAGCTCACATCAATGGATTACGAAGTTTGAGCAAGTTTCAAAGAAGCCAAACCTGAGTCACTTATAGGATACATGTAAAAATGAGGGGGAACATTATACAAGTTGCACTCTTTTTTCCTTAACTAAGTTTTATCCCAATGAGTTTTCTTATTAAGGTTTTTAATGAGCCAACATACCTTATCCAAAAGTATCAGGAGTCGATAATACTTGCTGCACTCTTTTTCCCTTAGCTGAGGTTTTGTCCCACTAGGTTTTCCTAGCAAGGTTTTTAACGAAGCGGCACCACCAAGCGTATAATACATTGTTTTCTTTTATCACGTGGATAGTCAAGGGGGAGTGTTATAAATAAACTATATTATGGTGACTATCCACATTCTAACTCCCGTCTCTTCGTGTCCTTTGTATTAATGTAAGAACACTATATATAGAGGTCCTTTGTTTTGCATGTTTACATCTCAATGAATACAAATTCCATATTCTATATTTCTCTCTACAATACATATAATCTTTGTTCTTATATGTATGTTAGTTGCTACTAGGTCGTTGTTTCACAACAGCAACATGTTTATCCATATATGTATTGTAATCTTGGTTTTGGAGGTTTTTCAAAGAAAAAATGGTTATGCACATAGTTGTTGTAACCTTGGCTTTGAGGGTTTTTCAAAAAAAAAAATGATTTCTTTATTTTTCACCTAAAAGTATTTCATAAATTACTTTTAACACAAAACTATTTGTTTTTTTACTTTTAACCCAAAACTTTTTATCTTTTGCAATCTATTCTCACAACTTTTTTACTTTCAACTTTGGTCCTATATAGTTTTCATTTTTCGCAAATTTTTCGCTTTATGTTTCGTTCTAAATTTTGTGACTTAACACATCGCAACGTGCGTCTTTGGTTTAACGTTTTTACGTTTCATTTTAAATTTTGCAAGTTAGCACGACGCAACGTGCGTGTGTGGGTGAACGTTTTTACATCGTCTATTTTTTCTCGTTTGACATGTTCAACATAACATGCGGGTTCTAAATCGACTTAGTTATTACTAAAGAATATCCGCCGCATTGTAGCGGGTCGTAATTCTAGTTTATATTATTGATAAATAATAATAATCTTTATTTAACACATATCATCGAAATCTTTACCTAAACCTTAGCTATTTTTAATTTTTAACAAATAGCCATTAATTAATCAAATTTCATTCATGCCGAAAAGTAGGTATGATCCATCATAATTCCTACGGAAGTGACAAAGATTTACAAATAATATTTGTCATTGCACGAATAATTTGAATATTAATTATATATTAATAATTTACAGGTCTAATCAAATCTTATAGTTATATTGAAAATAACAGGATACCAATATAAAACATCGTTTCCTTTGTGCCTCTAGCAACTTGTCAAGAATTTTTTTTCAATAAGTTGTCGTTCGAAAGAAATTACAAATAAGAGGGATCTATATAAAAATACATGCAAACTATGTCTTGAAATGTCACATCATATATTTCGTCGTTAATACATACTACTGCATGTGCAAAAGCTTTCAAAATCGACAAAAGCGACAATAAAATCTACGATACATTGTTATGTGTATATTGATAGATGGTTTAAAAAGTGAAAAAAAAATGTTGTTCAAGAATCAAGATGGAATCTGAAAAATGACACTAAAAGTTATAATACATTGTATGGACATATGGATACAATACGTGACCCTAAAAGCTACAATACATTGTATGGATACTGGATATATGCATTTAGGGTGAGGTCCGGCTACAAGGTCTAAATTTTTTAAAACATGTACAAAGTCATAAAACATCATAATTTCAGTCATAAAACACACTCAAAACCCATAAATAATAGAGTGAAGATTACTAAAACACTATATTCAAACTCTAACAGCTCATAAAAAAACTCGAAACACACCATCGTAGACTATAAATATAAAACACAACATGATAATCAACATAAAGAACAAAATGTTAGTCATTAGATAATTAGAGCCTTATAATCCAAAACACAAAACAAAACCCACAATATGATGTTTTCGCAATGTTTATTATGTTATTTGTGGGTTTTGATGTGTTTTATTTTTGACGTTGTGATGTTTTATAACTTTTTACACTTATTAGAAATTTTGACTTTTTAGCCAACTCCTAGCGTATGCATCGTATACATACTCATATAATTAAATAAAGATAGGTACATACGTACGTATATTTTTATTTGACCGACACTTTATATAGTACATTAATCCAAATATCTGATAATCTCGGTGTTTTATAACATAATAACTCGATCATCATAAGAAGACAAGTATTTTTAAGTATTATAATCTTAGAAAAATAATTGAAGGATAGAAAATAAGCAATTTTGTTTTATTGCATGTGCAACTATATGAAAAATGGGATTTTTTTTATGGGTGCCGCAATTTAAGGCTCTCAATCTCCATTATCCACCGTTCTCCGTCTGCGGGGGTAATCACGGTGGCCCACCCCATGTGCACTATCTCCCCCGCCGGTTTCTAAACAAACTCACCTCCTTTTGTCTTCTATTTTCATGTGTATAACACATATTCAATAATCATAGTTTAAGTAAAAAAACCAATGAATATTTTGAAGAGGGAATTACCCGTGCTTAGAAACTGATATGATCCTCTACAAGAATGTCTTACGATAAAATTTTGAACTGCTATAGATAACTATGTAGCACAGAAGCTGCCAGCCTTGACACAGCAAGAGGGGCCTTTTTGTGACCATCATCCGACATGAAAACAAGTATTCGCTTATTGAGAGAGAGTTTCAGTAAGTAAAGTGCAAGTAAGAGTAATTGTAGATGAGTGAATGTATTAACTCGTCATGGGGTATTTATATTCGGTAAATTAGGGTTTGATGTTACTATCGTATGGTGGTGTGCCTAGAAAAAAATTGTATAACCGTCGTGATGGTAACATCTTTATTCTTATTGAGGGAGGCGTGATTATTCATTTTGCCTTGATGTACCTTTATACAACATAGACGAAATTGAATTCGAGTCTACTTAGCCCGAGTCCGCTGGATATGGAGGTGAATTTAGGCCATAACATTCGCTTCACAATTTTAAATACAATGGTGAAATTTCACCTTTTAAATTTGTTTACTAGATTGATTTTATAGCTATTTGTCATGGGGTTAGTTTTCGACCGCTGTGTGGCGTCCCCAAGTCCTCGGGATAAGCCAATCCTTCCCACTTCTTTGTGTGAGTCACTGGTTTCGTCCTGCCTTGGACTCATCAGGAGAGCGGCGCTAGCTCTCGAGCAGTGGTACGTTCGTCGTTTGCACGACTAGGCACGTACACCTATTCATTGACACTGACTTCGTCCCCCGATAAAGTCTAGGACTAGACAGTAACCCAAGCGTTCAAGCACAGCCCATGGCATTGCGATTTTCAAACATTTGGCCCGTGACATATTACTTGCAAGTTCTTATTATAAATCATTCGCTTTTATTTCCATCTTTATGTATATAGAAGTTGTTTCTTTTAGAAGTTGTTTTTTCTTTGACACTGTCTTGTGTGTGAAGGGATTATTATAAAAGTTGTTTATTTTTAGAGAAGAAAACATTTGGAGATCCCGCCATTAATTGTGTCAAAAGAAGAACCAATGTTGATTTGATGTCATGATTATAGGGATTTTAAATTTATTTTAAAATGTTGTAATGCATTCATTGTCATGTTAAAAGTATAAACCATTAGAGCATTCACACCCAGTCCTCTAAAATTATACATACATTCCACTAAAAAACAACTCTATCAATATATTTTCACTAAAAACAAATACTTTTTCTCTTTTCTTTTCAACTAAATAATATTTTTATACCTTTATCATTACATTTTTCTCTCTCCTTCACTCACAACCACTTTCAATATATATTAAAAAATTATAGTGGGTGAACAGTGTCCCCCCAAATATACAGATGAACAGTAACATTTTCTCTCCCCTCCACTCACAACCATTTTTTATACTCTTTATATTTTAAAAACCCCACACTCACAATTTAGTTCTTTGGATGTGAATGCTCTTATAAAACCCTATCCGGGACAAAGTAATGCTCTCTCCGGGTTGTGTAGATGTTCCAAGGGTTTAAAATACAAACGAAAAAACAGAAAAGACACAAATAGCTAAAAAGAACTTTTCATCAAACACTAAGTGCATGTTAGGCTAAACTTTTTGAAACAATTTCTTGACTTATTGGCTTTTTGAAAAGTTATAAGCTCTAGATTATGTTTGACAATGAACTTGTATGTAGGGGAAAAATAACTTTTCCAAAAAGTCACTCCATTCTAACTTTTCCAAAAAGCCAATAAGTCAATGACTTGTTTTAAAAAGCTTAGCCAAACATGCCCTAAATCATATTTTTATGCATTGTCTAGAAGTCAAGTTATCATGCATGCATTAACAAATGATTATGAAACTTCATATTGTTGTGGGTTATGTTTCAAATATAAAAGGGGAATTTGTCTGTAATAATCCTAACTAGAGGTCTTTGGCCATTGACAGTATCAATTTTACATATTCCCCTCACCAATCTCACATTTCACCTATTTTTCCTACATCTGTCTCCCGTTAAAAAAACTTAACAGAGTTATGTTTTTTTTTCTAAATTACAAACAATTTTTTACGCCTTTTGATCAGAACGACGATACGGGTCCATTGATGTAAAATTTACCTCAAAACGGGTGATCAAAACGATGAAAACGACGCTTCAATTCGGGTGTTTAAATTTCCAATTAACAAAAATCAACTCATTTGGAGCAACATATCGAGGTAAGTTTTACATCAATGGACTTATATCGTCGTTCTAATCAAAAGCCCCTAAAAATCTGTGTGTAATTTGGAAAAAAGCTTAACTCCGTTAAGTTTTTTTTAACGGGGACCGGTGTAGGAAAAATAGGTGAAAGGTGGGACTGATGGGGAAATATTCAAAGGTGTGACTGTCAATGGCCAATGACCTCTAGTTGAGATTATTACAGGTCAATTCCTCAATATATAAAAACTGATGGTGTAAACATATACAATTACTTGTGAAATTGTATGTAAGCGGTCTATAAAAGATCGCGATTAGAAATAACTTACCGACCATCAGGGTTCGTTTTAGAAAAACAAAATATCGATCACGACCTAGCCATGTTCATCCTGTTGAAGTACTACATTTTTCATAATCATTTGTTAATTTCTTTCTCCTATTTTACATTTTTGTGATCAAGGCATGGACCAGCCTGTGAGCGTGAGCAACCTACATCATGTGGGAGTCAATTATATAGGTATCCATCATCATCATTGCTTTCTTGTCTAAAAATCATTTAAAGCATGCATTTAAAATTTCAAGATATGCTAGATAACTAATGGCAATTGGGCTTATAGATTTAAAAAGGATTGGAGTTCATAATTTCTGAAATATCTTAAAATCTAAATTTTTATTGATATTTATATACTAGGAAGTTAATTTAGATAGTAAGGTTAGGAAGTAATCTTTATCATCTATTTATTAATTATGAGTGAAATTAAACAAAAAAAAGAGGCATGTGGGTTTATTTAGTGATATTCTAGTCAATTCAAAACAATAGTTTCTCTCTCTTTCATTCCCCCCCCCCCCCCCCCCCCCCGTTTTTTAAACGTTAATAACTCTTTCATACATCATTATTTTTTTATAAAAATTGCACAAAAATGAGCGTTTTTTATCTTTAAAGTTAAATTGATCACATCCTAGACATGTGTGGGATATCGGCTTTCATTTGGCAATATGTGAGAAACTAGTGCAAGCTTCAACATATTTATGCTTTCACTACTAAAGATTTATAGGAACTTCATAATAGGGTCTGAAAATCAGAGACGGAAAGAAAGACTATTCAAGTTATAATCATCACGGCGTGTTGGTCCTTGCGGAAGACCCGAAACCAAAGGGTGTTCTCAAACGAAACTACCCCTTCCCCAAGTTCCTCGAAGACATCAAGACCATCGGATACCTTTGGATGAAAAATCTCTCAAGACACAAATCTGGAATAGCGAGAATGGTGCTCTTTTTTCTTGCAATTTCTAGGTTTCCGTCTCATTGCTTGTTTTTTTGGGGTTTTTTAGCTCCTTACTAGTCCTAGTTTTGTTTGATTAAAATGCCATCGTTCCAAAAAGAAATATGTCAAAATTGGTATCAAAGACAGTAATCGACACAAGAAACCAAACCCGAAGATGATTGATTACCCAAAAAGTTCAACGATTACAACAATACACAGAATGAACATAATATACAACCTCACAACTCTTTAATCTCTCAAACAACAAGATAATCAACAAGATAATCGCTGACTAGAACACCGAATCTCAGCATAATTCCCTGATTCAAGATTAATCAGTGAAAACACTATGAAACCCTAGGAGCTTTCTAGAGAGAGAAACAAGAGAGAAGAAGACTCAAAAAATATCTGAACCACGAACGATGTTAGGTGAACTCTCTTTTATAGTAGACCCATACCCGAGTTGTTAAGTAGTTACAACAAACAACTCGGTCTTCTAGCAACAAGCCCAAAGCAGCAACATCTCAAGTCGACCCATTATATGCAACAGCAGCAGCCCATTATCACATGAATGCAGCCCACAACTCGTTCGTTATTAGTCCAGACCTCGAAATATAACAAACAAAATATTACGAACAATTATAAAACAATACTAGAGATATTAAAACTGAAGTATAAAAGTATCACTTTTAACATCCCCCCTCAGTTTTAATATCAAACAAATTAATTATCTAAACACTTACACATGTATGAATGATCTTTAAGCAAATGGTTTAACAAAGTTGAACCAATTAGCCCACTTGATGGATGCATCGAGCCGTGTCATGGCCCAGACGTGAACCCAGTATCTACACCTCAGTCCAGTAGCACCAAGCATTTAGCCCATCTCCGGGAAAGTGAATTATGCAAAAGATAACAAATGAAAGAAAGCACAAGTATTAACAACCATTTTTCGAGAAATTCGATTGAACAAACAAATTTTCATGCCCAACTCTATACCCCCACTATTCAATACCCGAAAAACATCAACCATATTGAGACTGTTACACAACTCAACATGTTGATTTATCAAAAATATTTTCCACCTGTCACATGACATATAACAAGATTCCGAACAGAATGAAATAAGATACAGAGAACATATTCTCAATGCACAAATAACCATATGAAGAAATACGGAACTAATTATGAGGCTAATCAGTTTGGTTTATGTTTCAACCATGATGGTTAATCTTCTTATAATTTCCTGAGCTCCTTAATGACCGTGTTTATCTGCAAAACAAAACACCGTTACTCGTTAAGAGGGGAATGTGGGGGTTTCCCTCTTAACTGGGCTCCGACGTGAGAATAAGCGACTGCTTTGGGAGAGAATTAAGTATTAAGTGAGAGTAGAGGGAATGGAATGAATAACCTGTGAAGTGAAGGTCTCTATTTATAGCCGGAGAGGTGTAAGAGGGTGTGGGCTGATGGGCCTTGGGCCGGAAGGCGACAACATGGAGGATATGCTCCTTGTCTTACTGGTGTCGACCGTTAGTGGCTTCTAGGAGCTTTATGGAGTTGGCGCAACGTGATTGGAGCCACGTGTCACCGTTGTCGGCCTGGTCGCCCTTCTGCCATCAGCAGGTAAGTGGAGATCATGGGGCAGTTGTCTCTGCCCTGTGATTGGTGCCACATAGGCGTCCTTAAGTACTTTTTGTCTCCTGCATGTCAGACGATCGTGGAGCACGATTGCGCAGGAACAGAAGGACCCTGATTAGCTCTTTTATTCTGCCACTTGTACCTTGTGTACTATCTGGAAAGGGCCTTGCGCCCTAGTCACGCATGATTCTTGCTGAGCACGTTACTACCTCGCGCGCGGCGTGGGCTTTCAGATATTATTCTCGAAATGCTAAGTGTTGTTAATTGGAGTTTCTTCTTATGTAGACCTCGCGCCGTATTACGCAGATGTGTTGTATCTCGCGCGAGGTTGGCAATCAAGGAAATTGCTGAGTAAGGAGTATGGTCCCGCGCGACCTTGCAGGAGGTTGCGCAGCTTTTTGGGACCATACCCCTTCAAGTCCCCCCAGTCCAGTGCTGCACCATGCGCAGGGCAAGTGGTTGGAGCTCTGGACTTAAAAATAAAGTAGAAGGATGCTTCTGGCTTTGGTAGACGGCGCGCGTGTAAGTTGTTGGTTATTACGGCGCGGCTACCAGGCTTGTTATTGGCTTTGTTGTTAGCTTTTATATGAAGTTTCTAATGACTTTGGGCGGGAAACCCCTCGAAATTTGAATTTCTGACAAGTTGGTGAAAAAGTCGCGATTGGTGAAAAAGTCGCGATTGGTGACGCTTGAGTTGACCTCTGACGGTTGTCATCAAATTGTCTCTGACGAATCGTGTTTTCGTCAGAGAGTGAGGCCCACGCGCGCGTGGTAACCGTCACTCCGGGAAATACACCTTACGTGGCGTTTTCTGATTGGCCTTGCTTGCGGCGACCTCGGCACGGTTACCCATCGCATTAAATGCGATGGGTATATATATCCGAAGAGATGAGGGAGGTTTATCACTTCTCTTCCACTATTTCTTTATTTCTTCTTTGAATCTTCAAAGTTTGAAGAACACGGTTGCAGCAGATCTTCAAATTCTCGAAGAACATCGTAGCAGATTATCAAGCGTGTTTTCAGAACCTTCAAGACCTTTGTTTACCTATCGATGGCTGAAGAACCACATGAAGATAATCCCGGAGAAGAAGGTCATGTACCTGTTCTCCGGTGGGATTTAGGGCTTTTTGAACAGCTTTCACGTAGTTTTCGGTTCCCACCGGAGTGGAATGCCCGGTACCCCGGCCAAAACCAGACGGCCGCTGATGCACCGCCGGGGTACATCACTTTATTCGAAGACTTCTTCCACCAGGGCAACTTCCGGTTGCCGGCGACTAACTTCATGGCTCATATTCTTCAGTATTATGGGTTCCATATATCTCAAATGAGCCCACCCGGAATGGTTCGTGTGCGACACTTCGAGTTCCTGTGTTGGGCTCATGGCATCGAGCCAACTGTTGATAAATTCCGGGTTTTCTACCAACTTCAGAAGAACATGGGTTTTTATTCTTTCGCCAACCGAGGCGCGGCGAAGAAGGTATTGTTAAACCCTCCCAAGAGTTTCCATGATTGGAAGCCGAAGTTTTTCTATATCCGAGAGGAGGTAATTCCGATACCTATGACGTTTCGCGCGTGGAATGAGCCTATTGTAAAGGAGGACTTGGCGATCCCCAAGACTGAGGCTTGGTATCGGGAGCTTACTGCCACCCCAAACCGAGTGTTTGGGGAGAATGTCTTGGTAGCGGCGAGGATGAGTGATCAATGGCCGTCTGAAAGCAAGGAGGTTACTATCTTGATGCTTCATGATGGAGGTTAATAATTGCCTTGGTTTTACTGATATTTCGTAGCTTGTGTTTTTTACTTATATGATATGTCGTGTAGAAGCGCGTTTGTACCAAGCTGCCTTCGCCACTTTTGGCGGTACTATGGGCGTGCGCCCGCTTCAAGACAGAGAAGAATATTGGTATGACCAGATAAAGGTTAACTTTATGTATCCCGTTGCTGATGCGTTCGCCTCGCCGCCTACTGCAAACGAAGGTGCGCACATACCGAACCCTCGCCCTTTGCGCTCTGTGACTTCTGCTGGGAAAGAGGTTGTCTATCTTTCCAACGAGGAGTCAGTAGGGTCTTCGAACGGAGAGCTAAGTTCGTGGTCTAACGTCTTTGCAGGTGTGTTGCGCGACTTGGGTATTGACCCAGAAGAGAAGAAGAAGAAGAAAAAACCAGTGAAGAAGAAGAAAGATGTTGAGGTGACCAGCAAGGGTGCCGGGAGTAGTCGCGCAACCACTGGTGCTGTGGATAAAGGTATTTTTCGCCTCCGTCAGAGTGACTTGAGAGATTTCGTGATTGTTAGTGACTCACTTGAAGGTTTGTCGCGCGCAGGCGGAAAGAAGACTGGAACTGGTGGCTCAGGGAGCGCGGGTTCTCGCAACCCGGACGCTGGCGCTACTCCTTCCACTGCTGAGCATGAGGAAGAGGAAGAAGAAGAAGATGCTGCCGAGAAGTTGGTCAGCAGAAAAAGGAGTAGAAGCGCGACCACTGCTGGTGCGGCTGCTGCGCCGGCAGCTGGAGGGGCGTTGGTGCTTGGGAAACAGAGTAATCTGTGTTCTCTTTATAGATTCTCTCCTGGTATGTTCCTGATTTGTCTTTTCTTTTTGTTTCTCTCCTCTTAACCCCTTAGTTTCTGCAGAAACCAAGAAGAAGACCCCTGAGAAGGGTGTTGTGTTTACGGAGCCAGAGCCGAAAAGGCCAAAGATTGTCATCAAATCTTCCAAGACTGCTGGGTCTGAATCTGCCAAGGACAAGCATACTGCTGAGGGTGAGACGGCGAAGGCTGCCGAGGAGAAGAGGAAGGTTGATGAAGAGCGTAGGAAGAAGGCTGATGAGGACAAGAGGAAGAAGGCGGAGGAAGAGAAGAAGAGGAAAGCCGAGGAAGACAGGAGGGCTGAGGAGGCGAAGCGCAAAAAGGCCTCTGACATCGAGAAGGAGAAAGAGCGAGAAGCGGAAAATTGTTGAGAAGGCGCAGGGTCCGGAGGTTGAGAGCGCGACGGGGCCTGAGAAGCCTCGTCAAGAGAGGAGGAAAGAGCCTGAGGTTGAAGAACCTGCCCGCCCCGCGCATACTGAGATTCCCCATCGTTCCAAGGGGCTTTCTACCAGGGGATCGGGCCCTTATGTTTCTAGTGGCGCGAGCTCTAGTGGCGCTAGTGGTTATAATCTTCAAGCTATCGGGGCGAAGGATACTCTTGGTGATATCTATTATAAAAGTTATACCGAAGAGGAACGCGGTAATGCCCCTCATCAGGCTCCCTGGAGTTTGAGGCAAAAGGATACCTTTCAGGATTTCGGTCCTTGCCGAGATTGGTTCTTCAATTCCTTCACTCCGGGAGAGGTTAACCGGCAGAGGGCGAAGACTCATGAGGCGCTATACCGTACTTATATGCTCGGGGAGGCGAATGCTCGCGCTGCTAACCAGGAGATTGTGCGGGAGTGGCGAACAATGGTTAGGGAGCGGTCGGATTGGGAGAGGTACCGCGAGCGGATGCAGAAACGTATTAATGAGTTTGAGAAGTCAAAAACTGCCTTTGATGAAGAGAAAGCCAAGCTTGAGGCTGATAAGAAGGCAGAAGAATGGGGGCGCGAGGCCCTGAAAACCAAACTTCGAGCTGCCGAGGATCTTTTGTCGAAGGAAAAGGCTGAGTTTAAGCGTATTTGTGCGAAGGACAATGAGCGCGCGGCCGCGGCTCATAACAAGATTGTCAACCTCGAAGCCAAGGTTGTTGAGTTGACCGGCAAGGTCGAGGATGCGCAAGCTGCGCAGGTTGCTAAGGAGCAGATTGAGGTTTGTAAATCTTTCCTGCCTTTTCCCTTTGTGTTTGTTTGCAAAATAGCCTAAGTCTTGTCTTTTTTTAGGCTGAGCTTACTGAAGTGAAGACTCAATTATCTGGTAAGGACAAGGATCTCCAGGCCAAGGATGTTGAGATCGCCGAGCTGAGGCGTCGCCTAAACGATCAGGTTGACAAATGCGAATCCTTAGAAATCGATCTCGAAGCTGAGAAGGTCAAGGCAGCCACTGCTGAAGAGGCTAAACAAAGAGCCGAAGAAGCTCGTGAGGTTAGTACCAAGGCCCTTAATGTGGCGCAGACTAATTATGCTGAAGCTCAGGGCATCGTTGATACTCTTGTTTCTGAGGCCGAATGGATGTGCGGCCGTGGAGTAGTGTTGGTATGCTGCTCTCTCTTTTTCTTTTTTAAAGGTTTTTCATTTGCTAGGAGTTGTTTTTAATGCGCGGTCTTCATTACAGCTTGCCAACTCTGTCCTTAATGCTGGAGAGCTGGACCGCGCTGTGGCTGCTTTGACGGACGTCGCGAGCGCCGTCGGTCATCGCGGGGGCTACCTGGAATGTGCTCAACACGTAGAAGAGGTGTTTGGACAGGAGTTTGACATTAGTCATTGTTCAGCGACTGATCAGGCTAGCACCGAGCTGACACGTGCTGAAAATGCTTATGATCATTTGTCACTGCCCGTGATGTACTTGGTCGCGAAGGCTTTAGAGCATGATGACTGGTGTCACCGCCTTAAGGCCATCCTTGACCCACCGATAACTGTTGAACTATCAGATGAGGCGCCAGCTGGTGATGATGGTAAACCTGACGATGATGATGGCGATGAAGGCGATAAGCGAGATGGCGATGGGAATGACGAGTTTGAATAGGCTTGGGAACAGGCTTTGTGCCTTGTAATTTGTCTATACTTTGAATGTAAGTTCTTGCGCGGTCGCGCTAATTTTAAATGGAATGAACGTTACCCGTTGTCTATACAACTGTTGCGCGTTTGCGCTTTGCTTTAAATATGATGTTTGTGTATTCTTTCCCGTTACAATTATTGCACTGTTGTAAGAAACTTCGGTTAAGTTAGCGCGAATAAATGTAAGTGTGGCCCTTGTGAGTGCAATTGCCCGGTCTCGCGCTATGTTCGCGGAGGACCTTGGAGGCATGACTGGAGTGTTTTCGTGCTAATCAGAAGTTTAACGTGCATTTGTAACGAAAGAAGTCAGTCGTGATAAAAGAGCATGTCGTATGCTTTCATTGATTAAGTAGGCGCTTAGGCCGAGATACATTCCTTGTAACATAAAAGGCGTGTAGCCAACATAAGAAAGTAAAGGGCGCGTAGCCGTCATTAGTGGATAAAGGCTCAGGGCCTAATATAGTCATATATAGCATTTGCGCAGTTGTTGCGCATTCCACGTGCGCGGGATGATGTGTCCATCCAGGGTGCGCAATTTGTAAGCCCCTTTTCCTAGCACTTCGTGCACCAGGTATGGGCCTTCCCATTTGGGTGCTAGTTTTCCTGGGCGTTCGGCATTTGAGGCTTCATTATCTCGAAGGACATATTCCCCTGGAATGAAGGTACAGATGCGGACTCGCGCGTTGTAGTACCTCTCCAGTTGTGTTTTGTACTTGGCTTCTTTGATTCGCGCGATTTCGCGCCTTTCCTCTAGCAAATCCAAGTCGAGACGACGCTCTGCCTCGTTGTCGATCACGTTGACTGCTGTCAAACGCGGAGAAGGCAAGCCAACTTCTGCCGGGATAACCGCTTCTGAGCCATAGACTAGGCTAAAAGGGGTTTCGCCGGTACTCGTTTTCGGCATGGTTCGGTGAGCCCACAAGATACTCGGGAGCTCATCCACCCAGCCTCTTCGCTTTGTGCCCAGTCGGGCCTTAATCCCATCGACAATACACTTGTTTACACTTTCAACCTGCCCGTTGCCTTGAGGATGCGCAACGGAGGAGAAAGTGTGTTCGATTTTCATCTCCTTCATCCAGTTCTGAAGGTCTTCAGACGCAAAGTTGGTGCCGTTATCAGTTACGATCTTGAGTGGGAGGCCAAATCTGCAGATGATGTGTTCCCAAATGAACTTGCGCACCATCATGGCTGTAGTTGAAGCAAGGGCTTTTGCCTCCACCCATTTCGTGAAGTAATCGACGGCCACTATTATAAACTTGACAGCGCCGGGAGCGTCTGGGAAGGGTCCTACCATGTCAATTCCCCACTGCTGAAAAGGCCAAGCCGTGGATACGGGGATCAGGTCGTTCTTGGGGCGCAGGGTTTTTGGAGAGTGCCGCTGACAGGAGTCGCACTTGCGCAGCTCCTTCAGGGCATCCACATGCATCCCTGGCCAGTAGTACCCAGCGTTCATAATCTTCGCAACAACCATCCGTGGTCCCGCATGGATGCCGCAGATTCCTTCGTGAATCTCCCTTATCAGATAATTCGCATCTTGGGGGTCCACGCAGCGCAGTAGTGGCCCCAAGAAGGACTTGCGGTATAAGATACCACCATTCATTTCGTACTGCAGAGCTTTGTTCTGAATCTTTCTTGCCTCTGCCTTATTCTATGGGAGTATTCCTTCTTTCAAGTACTGAATGATAGGGGTCATCCAGGATGGCTGCCCTAACTCGATCACATTGACTTGTCGTAACAAGACTGACGGGTTCTTGAGTACCTCAATCCTTACATCTTTGGCAAGATGTTGGAAAGATGTTGAAGCAGGCTTGCTCAAGGCGTCAGCCGGTTTGTTCTCAGAGCGATTGATGTGGATGACCTTGTGAGACTTGAACTGTTGAAGCAACCCTTTTACTTGTTCCAGATATAGGGCCATAACTTCACCCCGTGCATCGTATATACCGTTGACTTGGCTGGCTATCAAGAGTGAGTCAACATGTGCATGTAGGTTTTTAGCTCCCATTTTGATGGCGAGGCGCAAGCCTGCCAGAAATGCTTCGTATTCCGCCTCGTTGTTGGTATTTTTAAAATCCAACTTGATGGCGTAAGTGAATTCATGGTTTTCAGGGCTTACTAGGCGCAATCCGGCTCCCGCGCCGTCCTCATTTGAGGCCCCATCGGTATAAAGCATCCAAGTCTCATTTGTCGTGTCTTTTTCAGGAGTTTCAACAAGCTCACAATCTTTGATTTTCTCTACCGGGACTTCTGTGATAAAATCGGTGAGCACCTGACCCTTGATGGCTGGGCGTGGTCTGTACAAAATGTTGTGACCTCCCAACTCGATTGCCCATTTGGCGAGCCTCCCAGATGTTTCTGGTTTCTGAAGTATCGTGCCGATATGAAAATTGGTAAGTACTGTGATCACATGCCCTGTGAAATACCTGCGCAGCCTTCTGGAGGCGTGTAGCAGCGCTAGTACCAATTTTTCCATCGTGGAATATCTCGTTTCCGGGTCAGTGAGTACCCTGCTGACATAATAAATTGGAGTTTGAACTCCATTTCTTTCCACTAGTAACACCGATCCTACTGCCTTATCTGAAGAAGATAAGTACAGTACGAGTGGTTCTTTTTCAAATGGTGCAGTCAGGGTAGGGAGCTCGATCAAACATTCTTTCATTTGCTGGAAAGCCTTTTCTGCTTCAGGAGTCCACTTGAACTCTTGCTTCTTCACGCAATTGCGCAGTGTGCTGATGAAAGGGTACGACTTCGCGGCGTGATTTGACAAAAAGCGGTTAAGCGCGGCGAGGCGGCCGGCCAACCGTTGCATTTCTTTGATTGTTCGCGGCGATGGCATTCGCTCTATTGCCTGGACTTTTTCCGGATTCACTTTGAAGCCGCCGTTGGTGACTATGAAGCCTAAAAATTTCCCTTCTTCCATGCCAAAAGAACATTTGGCTGGATTCAACTTCATGTTTACGCTGCGCAATGAATTGAACGTTTTCTCGATGTCCTTCAACATTTGGTCCTCTTCGGGACTTTTGACCACTAGATCATCGATGTAAACTTCAATATGCTTTCCGATGTCACCCGCGAAGGTCTTGTCCATCAATCGCTGGTATGTGGCGCCATCATTTTTCAGGCCGAATGGCATCTTCGTATAGCAAAAAATCCCAAGGTCAGTACGAAAAGCCGTCTTGTCTTCATCCTCGAGCTTCATTTGAACTTGATGGTATCCCTTGTAGCAATCCAAGAAGCACTTCCATCTGTATGGCGCGAGAGAGTCTATCTTTTTGTCGATCTCAGGCAAAGAATAACAATCCTTAGGGCATGCCTTGTTGAGATCGGTATAGTCGACACACATTCGCCATCCACCGCTAGACTTTTCTACCATTACAGGGTTCGCAACCCAACTTTGATAACGTACCTCTCGCAGGATGCCGGCTTTAAGTAACTCGCATACTTGCTCATTCATCGCTTTCGTTTTGTCTGCCCCTAAGCTTCGCCTTCTTTGGACTTTCGGCTCAACCGAGGGGTAGGTATTTAAACAGTGCTCTGTGATGTCGCGCGGGACTCCGGTCATGTCGGCCGGGGTCCAGGCGAAAATATCCATGTTCTTGAATAGGAGCTGCTTGAGACGAGTTCTGATGTTTGGTGAGATAGCGTGGCCTATCGTCACCGTTTGCTCCGGATATTTGCGATTTAAAACCCATTTTTCGGGCTCAGTCGCTGAAACCTTCACCGCTTTGGTTGGGCGCGACTCTTCTGTTGACATTACTTCTTTCTTTGCATAAACAATTGCCACCCCGGTCTTGGTTGGGAAACCAATCGCTGAGTGCGGGGTGGAAGTTATCATATTCAGCTCGCCTTGTGTCTCTCTCCCGATCAGCACATCGTGTCTTGACTTAACAGGCATCACCATGAAGTTAACGTTTGTTGTTCTTGAATGCTTCCCGTCAGAGAGTGTGACGGGGAAGCTGATCTGGCCTAGCGGGAAAACCATTTCATTGCAGAATCCAGACAATGGATAATCAACGGGTTCAAGTCTTGCTTTGTCTTCGTCGTCGAACTGGTTAAAGCATTGTTCATAGATGATGTCTGCTGTGCTCCCTGGGTCGATAAAGACGTACTCAGTTTCATAATGGCCGATGATACCGGTGATGACGATGGGTCGTGTGGCTCGGGGATCCCCGCGCACCACCGGGAAAATAACTTGTTGTTCTTGCCATGATGGCTCATAAGGTCTCTTGCCTTTTTCTCTCGCGCTATATCTTGGTCCATTGACCATGTGCGTCTCTAGGCGCCGAACTTTCTTGTGATTTCCTTCATCGTGGCGATGGAGCTGTCGAGTTTCTTTGCGCACGTTTTTCACTAAGTGGCTCAGCTTTCCACTCTTTAGTGCTCTCTCGATCTCTTGACGCAAGCTGTAGCAATCATCTGTTAAGTGGCCTGTATCCTTGTGGAAATCACAATACAGATTGGGGTCTTGCCCCTTTTTGTTTTGTCATAGGCCTGGGAGCCTTAAAATCATGGTTCTCCGTCATTAGCACCTCTTTTGGTGTTTTTATGAGCGGAGTCCAATGCTTTTCACGATTATCGTCACGGACTGCCTTTCTATAACCGATGCGATCAATGGTATCGCGCGCGTCTTCCTTATAGCGGGATCGTTCTTCATAACGGGGTCGTTCACTGTAACCGCTGGAGTGGTTGGCCTTCCACCCAGGGTTCTTGCCTTTGTTGCGACGGTTGTCGTCGCGCGGGTGACCCCCTTTAGAAAATCTATCTTCAGAACGATAGCTGTTGTTTCGTGCGAGTGATTCTTCTGTTTGCGCGACTATCTTCGCGGCTTCCATCAGTTTATCCCACTCCTTGGGCATTCCATCCTTCCCGGTGATGGTTCTAATTAGGCTATCGCAGCGGATGGCTTTCTTGAAGTGGCAGCGCATGAGTTGTTCACTCACGCCACCGATCTCCAAACATTCTTTGTTAAAGCGCGTTATGAAATCTTCCAAACCCTCGTTATCTCTCCGCCAGATGTCTTCAACTTCAGCTGTGTCGCGCTGGTATCATCTTTGTTGACTAAAGTGACTCATAAACTGGGTCCTGAAGTCTACCCATGATTTTATCTTTCCCGGAGGAAGGCTGTCGAACCAGGCGCGACCAGCCCCGGTAAGCGTTTGGATAAACAGGTGGCACCACATGGGCATATTCCAGTTTCCCATGCAACCGGCGCTTATGAAAGAGCTGACGTGATCATCGGGATCAGTCAATCCGTTAAACTTTCCGACTGTCGGAGGTAACTTTTCTTTTTTAAGCGGCGCAAGCGCTATCCTCGGAATGAACTTCGAATGCTCTACGGCTTCAGCTGGCCGGTAGGCGAGGCGAAAGTCTTGCTCTGCTTCTTCGGTGTATCCCACATGTTGCTTTGGTTTGTAGTATTCATGATTCCTTTGTAAACGATTGAAGACCGAGGATCCCACATCGTACTCCCAAGTTGGATCATTTGGGTCAGTATCTGCCCATTCGTCATTCATGTTGCGCGGCGTAAGCCGGCTATGAACTGGGACTCTTTGGAAGTTTGACGGATCGTCATAGTAACTTTCAGTTTCTCCCCGTGTGTCGCGCGTGTCCTGCACGCTTAACCTTCGGGTGGGGGGAGGTCTGTTAACTCTTCTCTGGATATTTTGCGGTGGTGGCATCTGGCGCGGCCCGTGGCTTGGGCCGGTTGGCGTAACCAAGGAAGGTTCTGCCGTTAAAACTGCTTGTTGCGCGCTCAAAGATTGATATGCCTCGTTAATGGTGGCAAGCTGCTTGGCGTACCACGAGGCTGGGGTTTCGCCTTCTGGTAGCCCTAGTAGCGCTGAGATATTCTGAGATGGGGCTGGGTTTGAAGGTCCAGCACCGTTGTTTCCTGGGGTAGTTTGAGTAACACGGGTGAAGCTCCCGCGCGGACCCCCCCGTATTGGCTATTTCGACTTCACCAACTTCTTCGAAGTGTTGAGGTTGGGCGTTTGGGTTACCCTCCCCCAACGCTGCATTAGGGTTTTCACCGAAACCAACGAACTCGGGAACGATTCCTTGACCAGCCATGGTCGAAGGAAGAAAAAACAACGAAAAACTCAGGCAAGAAGATGAAAAATGGTTTGTATAAAAAACCACGGTGGGCGCCAATGAAGAAACACGGAACTAATTATGAGGCTAATCAGTTTGGTTTATGTTTCAACCATGATGGTTAATCTTCTTATAATTTCCTGAGCTCCTTAATGACCGTGTTTATCTGCAAAACAAAACACCGTTACTCGTTAAGAGGGGAATGTGGGGGTTTCCCTCTTAACCGGGCCCCGGCGTGAGAATAAGCGACTGCTTTGGGAGAGAATTAAGTATTAAGTGAGAGTAGAGGGAATGGAATGAATAACCTGTGAAGTGAAGGTCTCTATTTATAGCCGGAGAGGTGTAAGAGGGTGTGGGCTGATGGGCCTTGGGCCGGAAGGCGACAACATGGAGGATATGTTCCTTGTCTTACTGGTGTCGACCGTTAGTGGCTTCTAGGAGCTTTATGGAGTTGGCGCAACGTGATTGGAGCCACGTGTCACCGTTGTCGGCCTGGTCGCCCTTCTGCCATCAGCAGGTAAGTGGAGATCATGGGGCAGTTGTCTCTGCCCTGTGATTGGTGCCACATAGGCGTCCTTAAGTACTTTTTGTCTCCTGCATGTCAAACGATCGTGGAGCACGATTGCGCAGGAACAGAAGGACCCTGATTAGCTCTTTTATTCTGCCACTTGTACCTTGTGTACTATCTGGAAAGGGCCTTGCGCCGTAGTCACGCATGATTCTTGCTGAGCACGTTACTACCTCGCGCGCGGCGTGGGCTTTCAGATATTATTCTCGAAATGCTAAGTGTTGTTAATTGGAGTTTCTTCTTATGTAGACCTCGCGCCGTATTACGCAGATGTGCTGTATCTCGCGCGAGGTTGGCAATCAAGGAAATTGCTGAGTAAGGAGTATGGTCCCGCGCGACCTTGCAGGAGGTTGCGCAGCTTTTTGGGACCATACCCCTTCACCATATCAAAAAAAAAATATTAGATCCATGTAAAAATTACAAAGAACTTAAAAGATTCATTTGCTTAGATAAAAAAAGTTTATACTTTCACAAATCTATGAATCACAAAATACTGAATCACATGATTCAAAACCAATCTAATGAAACAAGAATTACACAAATCTACATCAGACAACAAACATACAGCCAAAAACTTTTAGTTGAAATAAAAAACACATGATTTATCAACCAAATAATCTCATTAAAGAGAAAACACATTAGGCTGTCATAACTTTCAAGAATAATCTTGAACAAACAACTGGTCAAATTCACGAACTACACAGTTCTATAACCAGCAAAATAAGTCCGATAAAACTGAGAATCACACGACTCTACAACGGACAACACCTAGACCATAACAGTTGAATCACAAGATTCAACAAAAAAATCTGATTTAACTGAAGATCACATTATCTAAATCAGACACGTAAACATTACAGCCAAGACCAACTCTTTTTGAGATAATGTCACTTGACTCTACAATAAAAACCATCTCACAAAACAAGCCTGACAACAATAGTGACACCACTATACCAGATAAACAAAAAACATAGCCAACACAAGATTCTGATTTAACACAAAATCACATGATTTGCAATCAAAAGACATTACTCACATAGGGTATACCTACAAGGCTGTCATAAAGCTCAAGAACATTCTTGAATCAACTATAACGAGAAACCACATGGTTAAAAAAATATATTCAGACAACAAGATTCTAAAGACATGGCATATAGGTCAAACAAACCAGTATGACCCGGTCAAAGACTAAAGACATGTTTACCACTGTTTAAGACAAAACATATCATCAAATCCTTTCTTTATTTTTAATTTTGACAAACCTTGGAAACTTTGACAAATCTAACAAGATATGCAGTTAACTTTGTATTATTAAACTGAATTTACAATCTTGATTTTGAACAGAACATGGAAAGTAAGAAGATTAACACACAAAACAACGCCAATCTGATGAACACTTAGTGATGTGCGTGAGTGTTATTAGTTTTTAATGTATATGTTAAGCCCTTTTTAACACTTTTTAGCCAAATTTTAAATTTATAAAACACGATATTTACTAACACTAAACACACATATGGGCAAGTGCACCCATCGTGAGCGTAGTATAGTGTTGGCAAGATACCGAGGTCGTCCAAGGACACAAGAGCTTTTAGTACCGGTTTATCCTCAACGTCTAATCAAATCAAAAGTTTAGAAAAAGGTTTTAAACTAAGAAAATAAAAACTAACTAAAATGCTGAAAAATAAAAATAAAAACAGATAGACAAGATGAATCACTTGGCTCCGACTCGTGTATAGTGTAACCTTTGATTATTTCCGCACTTTTGCACTATTTAAGAGATTATCTTAGTTATTGTAGTAGGCCCCTCTTTTGAAGGTGACGTTACCCTCAACCCAGTAGTTTGAGTCAGCAAGGATACAATCCTAAAGGGTCGGATTCTTGAAAGATAATTAATTAAGTTATTAATGCATAATGTGGTAGGCCACTCTTTTGAAGGTGACGTTACCCTCGGCTAAGTAGTCTGAGTCAGCAGGGATACAGTCCTAAGTAGCTGGGTTAAAGTTTTAATAGTAGCTTAACTTATGAGGGGATCAAAGAGTTTGGACCCCCGCCATCCAATACCGGTAGGTATTGAAGGAGGTCCTACTAAATTTGACCCAGGTCCTTTGCAGGATCTATACACTGAACAATGGCAAGACTCTTACCAAACCGTTCCCTTAACCCCCGACCAGGTAGCCAACATACCTCCATATAGACCGTGGAGATATGAATGGTGAAAATCTTTTATTTTATATAGACAGTAAAATAATGCCAAGACACCACGGACAAACGATAAGGAAGAATCACCTTCAACATAAGAAACTAGTTATTAAAGTCGTTAATACATAACCAATTAAAAAGTGCGAAAAGATTAAAAATAAAAAGTATTACACTAGACACTTTGTCTTCACCAAGTGATGTAAGAGACTTAGGCAAACATGGCCTTGATTGTCAAGAACTCTTACGATCAATCTTGGATCCCGAGACGACTCACACACTATATGATGGACAATGGATGATGGTGTTGTGATGGTGGTGGGTGGTGGGTGAAGTGTGAGAGAGGTGGTGTGCCAAGGGATGGTTTGAGCTTGAGCCAAGCATTCCTATTTATAGGCTGAACAGAAGCTCGGGCACGGCCCCGTGTCCATTGGGCACGGCCCCTTGTCCATCCTCTTCTCTGTCTTCATTAATTGCAGTTTGTCTGCATTAGTTGACCACGCCCTCATGTCCGCCGGGCACGACCCCGTGTGCAGAAGCATATCTGTACTATCAAGATTTGCCTAGATTCTGCGAATCTTATAGTTCACCACGGCCCCGTGTCCGCTGAGCACGACCCCGTGGTGGGCGATGGAAGCTTCTACAACTTTGTCTTTTATGCTGACACTTGGGCACGCCCCCGTGTTCACTGAGCATGGGGCGTGTTCAGCCTTCTGTTCTCTTGTTTTGCTTGGGAAGATGCTTTCGGGGAGGTCGGGCATGCCACGTTTGTTCCTTTTCTTGTATTTATGTTAGATTTAGTTGCCTTTTTGCTTCTTTTGTTAATTTGAGCTCATTTAATTATGAAAATACAAAAGGAAGACAAAATCACACTTTTTCCAACATTAGTACTAAAAAAGGGTTAGTATTATGCCACAATTGATGTAATTTATATGTTGCATTTTGCACACATCACTTAGACTAGACCAGATGACACAAGTGTAGCTCTCAAAGAACATTACATACATATAGGGATTCAAACTTCAAAATCATCCTACAAACTAAACATGTTCAGGGGATTTTGAACCACAAAAAACTCATTCTAGATCGAGAGATAATAGACAGAGGAAAAAGAATAACATGAATGAATTAAAAACACCAGTCAACCTTTTCCTTAGCAACACTTGTGATTCAAAAACATTTTCATCAGCTAGCAAACAAACATAGAATCAGCTGTCATATTCATTTTGACTATGCAGTTTATATTCACAATAAACAACCATGTGCCAACAAAGAAAAATATAAGAATCATACAGATCAATAACCAACTCAAGTTAATATGATCAAACAAGAAATAATCACAAGACCCTTTAACATTATCAGAAGAATACGTCTGATAAACCAGGATTCATGTAATACAATTTGTAAAGAACAAGTATGTATAAAAAAACATTTCAACACCACAAAGAATTGATAGAAGCCAACACTACGATCTAAGGTGACTAGACTCAACAACATGAAGAATCTACAAACGACCCTAGACCAGTGAGGAAGAAAAAACAAGCATCACCTAGACCAGTAAACCAACATTACTACGATCAGCGATGAAGTCACGAAGAGATGATTGATGCGTGTGAAGTGTTATATATATTAGGTGTATATTTTAAGCCCTTTAACACTTTTTAGCCAAGTTTTAAATTTATAAAACACGATATTTACTAACACTAAACACACATATGGGCAAGTGCACCCATCGTGAGCGTAGTATAGTGTTGGTAAGATACCGAGGTCGTCCAAGGACACAAGAGCTTTTAGTACCGGTTTATCCTCAACGTCTAATCAAATCAAAAGTTTAGAAAAAGGTTTTAAACTAAGAAAAATAAAAACTAACTAAAATGCTGAAAATAAAAATAAAAGAAAAACAGATAGACAAGATGAATCACTTGGTTCCGACTCGTGTATAGTGTAACCTTTGATTATTTCCGCACTTTTGCACTTATTTAAGAGATTATCTTAGTTATTGTAGTTGGCCCCTCTTTTGAAGGTGACGTTACCCTCAACCCAGTAGTTTGAGTCAGCAAGGATACAATCCTAAAGGGTTGGATTATTGAAAGATAATTAATTAAGTTATTAATGCAAATTATGGTAGGCCCCTCTTTTGGAGGTGACGTTACCCTCGACTAAGTAGTCTGAGTCAGCAGGGATACAGTTCTAAATAGCCGGGTTATAGTATTAATAGTAGTTAACTTATGAGGGGATCAAAGAGTTTGGACCCCCGCCATCCAATACCGTTAAGTATTGAAGGAGGTCCTACTAAATTTGACCCAGGTCCATTGCAAGACCTCTAAACGCTGAACAATGGCAAGACTCTTACCAAACCGTTCCCTTAACCCCCGACCAGGTAGCCAACGTACCTCCATATAGATCGTGGAGATATGAATGGTGAAAATCTTTTATTTTATATAGACAGTAAAATAATGTCAAGACACCACGGACAAACGATAAGGAAGAATCACCTTCAACATAAGAAACTAGTTATTAAAGTCATTAATACAAAACCAAATAAAAAGTGTGAAAAGATTAGAAATAAAAAGTATTACGCTAGACACTTGTCTTCACCAAGTGATGTAAGAGACTTAGGCAAACATGGCCTTGATTGTCAAGAACTCTTACGATCAATCTTGGATCCCGAGACGACTCACACACTCTACGATGGACAATGGATGATGGTGGTGGATGATGGTGTTATGGTGGTGGTGGGTGGTGGGTGAAGTGTGAGAGAAGTGGTGTGCCAAGGGATGGTTTGAGCTTGAGCCAAGCATTCCTATTTATAGGCTGAACAGAAGCTCGGGCACGGCCCCGTGTCCACATCCTTCTCTTTCTTCATTTAATGCAGCTTGTCTTATTAGTTGACCACGCCCCCGTGTCCGCTGAGCACGACCCCGTGTGCAGAAGAATCTTTGTACTATGAAGATTTGCCTAGATTGTGCGAATCTTATAGTTGACCACGGCCCCGTGTCTGCTGAGCACGGCCCCGTGGTGGGCAATAGAAGCTTCTACCACTTTGTCTTTTCTGCTGGCACTTGGGCACGCCCCCGTGCTGGCTGAGCACGGGGCGTGTTCAGTCTTCTGTCTTCTTGTTTTGCTTGGGAAGATGCTGTCGTGGGGTCGGGCATGTCATGTTTGTTCCTTTTCTTGTATTTATGTTAGATTTTGCTGTCTTTTGTTAATTTGAACTCATTTAATCCTGAAAATACAAAAGGAAGACAAAAACACACTTTTTCCAGCATTAGTACTAAAAAAGGGTTAGTTTTATGCCACAATTGATGTAGTTTATATGTTGCATTTTGCACACATCAAATACCCCCACACTTGAATCTTTGTTTGTCCTCAAGCAAAACTCTTTATAATGTGGCTTTACACACCCAAATGGAATGGGTAGAAGAGAACGTTTTTGGGCTTGTCATAGAGTGTCGGGATTTCCAAGATTCTTTATTTAGTTTTATTTTTATTTATTTACAATCCTATTCGTCATGATTTATTTAAAACTTTTCATAAGATAAATTACTTATTAGGGCATAACATGCCTCTTTAAAATTTTCTTTATATACAAGTTCACATACCTCACGGGGGATCACTCAACACTCGGCCGAAAATGTATTTTAGTGGATCACTCGAGAGCGGCATGGAACTTACTCCTACCATAGGCTTGCCAAGCAATCAATCCTCCTCCTTTTTAACTATATACCTTTGTAAATATCAAGAGGACTTTTGGGGTGAAGGGTTAGGCTTAGGTTAAAGGTAGGTGGTTGGGTTAGTGGTTAGTATAAAAAGGGCGAAAAGCGTAACGAGCGTCGGTTTTCGTAAGACTTTTTATTTTTGTAACTTTTATTTTGATGAAGCTATTATTCAAACAAAGTTATTTTTTATAACTTGTTTGTTTATTTGTTTTTGCTTCATCATCAATTTTTTTTTTTTGAAAAGTCATACGAAAAACCGAGCTAATTACTAAAACAAAGGGTTAAAAATGAAAAAGGTTTTGGTGGGTAAAAGGGTGTTTGGTTTGGGTTTTGAAATGAAAAGGTTTAGGCTCAAAGGGGCTAACTAGGGGGATTTTGGGTAGGTGGTAAAAAAAAAAAAATAATGGTGTAGAAATAAAAAGGGTTAGTCCTAATGCATCCGTCATTTACTTACTCGGGTTTTAAGTTGGTAAGGACCGGGAATGTATTGTCATGGCAAGTTCTAGAGTCGTAAGAACCAAGCGGCTATTCACACAAGAAACGAAAAATGAGCATTTAGTTTAATGATATATAATTGTATGCTCAATAAAGGCTCAAAACTCACTTTTGTGGGAATGGGTTTTTATGTGATCAAGTATATATAATTAAATTTTAACTAAGCTTGTCATGCCTTTTCATAATTGTAGGATCGGATTCCGACCTAAACGAGTCGTTTGGAAGAGTTCTAGTCCGTTTCAAAGGCGGAAACAGAGAAACGGATCTATAAACAACTTGATTCACACTTTAAACCTTTTGTATATTGATTTGACACAGTTTACAATCGAAAGGAAAACCGGCAGCACCTCGGTATCACTTCTGAACTTCGTTACAAATGACAAGTCAATCAACCTATTTATAACATACATGATTTCGCTTGAAACCATTCAAGCGAAATCTACATGAATATCTTCAAGCGAAATTGACATTTACTACTTTGTCTTCAAGCGAAATCATCCAACAACGTGCAATCTGTTTTCAACTTCATGCATTCACTTTTGTCCTTTTGTGTTATGATGCAATGATGATGTCATTAATGTGATGTCATCATCCTAGATGATGATATCATGCCTTGTTTAGAACCGCACCGAACCCGAGACTCGATACAAGACGAAGACGACAGATGTGTGCACCAACAGACTCCCCCTCAGATGTTGACGAGTCTTAAGTGTCGAGTCTTCTCAATCTTCAGTCTTTATCAGTCTTTGAGCTTTCTTCAGGATCTCTACCTGTCTCTATTCTATCTCCAATTCTCTCTCTCTCTCTAACAGACTCCCCCTCAAAACATGCTGGGATCGTAGTCTGGCTTTTACAGAATTTCAGAATCCTCAGGTATCGAAACCTGGCACTCTATCTACTATCCTGCACATCCTCTACCCAAAAATAAGATTCACAAGAATAAAATATTTAACAATTTATCAAATTTCATGCACCAACACTGATCCTTCTCCAATCAATATACAATCAAACATTAACAATGATCATTTTCATTTCAAACCTCTTCAAACAAACTTTCCCAAACCTGTTCGTCATATTTAGCACTCGGAATTTTGAAAATCAGCTTTCCAACACCAGTTGTCGAAAAATCTTTTTGAATTTTTCAAAATTTATGCTAAAACACACCGAAAATCTTTTTGGATTTTTGAAATAACAGAAATGAAATGCAGTAAAGAAATATTTACAAACAATATTTTTGTGAGTTTGTGCAAGAGGATCATATCAGTTTTTGAGACAAGTCACTAACACCGTTAAGCTTCATTTCATTTTAAGTTCTAAACAATTCACCTAGATTGTCAGTATATTTGTCCACTTAAATTTTCACACAAAATTCAACTGTTTCGAGATATGAATTAGTGTTTTAGGACTTAAACATCTACATGTGTCCCACCTCAGTATATACTCCCGTATCCAGATCCCAATATTCAGTCTTACAGGTGAGTATACCACAGATGATATCTGTAAGGGGAATAAATTATGCAACCGTGATAGCTCAGGTCAGAACTTCCGTTCAGCAGAGAGCCTAGTTGACTTTTAGGTGTGTCCCCTTTAGAGGATCTTTTGTATTACAACAGCCATGATTAGCATTTTTCAATGTTTCATCATTTTTAGCTGAGGGTGGTGCTATATTTCAAGCAAGCAGAAAGTATTCTCCGGGGACTAGGCCATTGCTTCCGCAAAATCAGAAGTCCCGGGATAATACCCCAGATATCACTGAGTATAAAGACCTAGTATCTCAGAATACGGGACCCTTCAAACAAGATTTCAGGGGTTACCTATATATCCTGGAGGTGTTCCCCACATAGACGCAAGTAAATTTTATGTTTATATCTCGTCACAATTTACTAAATGTGCAAAAACCTACTGACACATCATCAGTGAGACCGTTTATCACATTTAACTTTCCAATTCTTTAGCATGTTGTAACAGTCCACTGATGTACTATCATTTCCTCTTTTATACAACAAAACTCATTTTTGATTTTATCATGTTTTTGTCTTTTTCAAATTTTCAAATGTTTTTGGATTTTCTGAAAATTTTTACTCCCCCTAAAATGCAAACACATTTTAGGAAATTTGAAAACCAACTGTATAAAAAATAACAACTGATATCAAATCGCATCAAATCGCCATTCACTAGGCATAAACAATCAGAACTCCCCCTATCACAAAACTATTTTCTCATTATGATTTCAAAACACTTAAGTTTGTTTTAACCAAAATGATTTTTCCGGAAAATAAGTTTTGTTGATTTTACCACTTGTAAAGTTAGGGGTTCATCATATCGTTCCTCAATCATTTGTAGAAAATCAAGTACAATTTAATGTCCTTGATTTACCACTTGACATTGAAAACCTCTTTCAACCACTTGTAAATAAACACAATCAAAATACAAAGAATGATGCCGATTCCTGCTCCACTCTTACCAACCTGGAAGCTCCGGCAATTCATAATCTGTAAAATTTAACAAACTTTAAGATTCAATCACACAATCAATCACTAAGAAAGATGCCGATTCCTGATCCGCTATCACAAACTTGGGATCTCCGGCAAGTCAGGTTTTTCAGTGAAAGAAAATATCCACCCAAGCCTGACCAGCCTTGGGTGTAAGCTTCTCAACTTCACTAGGAGTTGGGCTATAGGTTGCCTTCTTTGTAGCATAAAATTCCTTTACCCCTTTAACCTTTCCATCAATCATTTTACCAATCATCTTTTTAATGTTTCCATTAAATGCTTTCTCAGCATCAAATTCTTTCTGTTCAGAATAGAATTGATTTGAGATTTCAACTTTCCCAACTTTTGATTTAAAATATTCAGTCCTCAATGATGGAAAGTTCTCATCATCCATTGGAGGAACTGAGTTTTCACTTTTTAGCTCAACCTGTGGCTCCTCTGACTTTGTGGAATCAGATTCATCGCCAGATTTTACTTCTGATTTTTTAACAACCCAAGCTTGGTTGTCAAGATTTCCCCTTTTCTTGTAAAATCTTTTTGAACATTCACCAACTTCATATGTAGAATTTTTAAACACTTTGAACTTTTCAGTTGGTGGTTCAGTTTTGTCAACAATAACTTCTTTCAGTTTTTGTGAGACTCCCTGTTTTGTTTTTGTTGCTTGGGGACAGTTCCATGCAATATGACCAACTTCATTGCATCTGTAACAAGTTCTTGTCTCCTTTCTTTGATAATCTTCATTCTTCACTTTCTTTGCGAGAAATTCTGTGTTTGATTGCTTCCAGAATGAGCTTTTTGATTCTTCTTCATGGCTAGTTCCTGCAACATATTTTGTATTTGTTTTAGAAATTTTCTCATTTTTATAATTTTCAGGTGGAATAAAACCAAGTCCTTTCTTTTTGAGCTTACTATTGTGGTTTGATTTCTTTTGAAAACCAGAACCAGAATTGTAACCTTTTTTCTTGTTCAAACGTTGTTGTACTCTTGAAGTGTATTTTTTAGGTTTTCCAGTAGGATTTAAATCTTTAATTTCAGAAATATTAATTTCTGTCATTTTGAAAACCTTTTTAATCATGTCAAACCGAACACTTCTAATTGGAAACTCTTTATCAAAATATAATTTGTCAGAATCATTCAAAGTATATGCAACTTCAAATGTTTCGTCATTCAAATTAGATTTTGACAACAAAAATTCTTTACTATAAACCCGTTTTCCCGACGACTTTGAACTCTTTTCTGATGAACTCGAACTCCCGACTGACTGACACGAACTTTCGGACTCAGACTTTGACTCTGACTCCTCATCCTTATCCAACACCTGATCGACCACTCGTTTTATCAGTTCTGACTCATGATCGGTGTCGGACGCTGTGAACGTGACATCAATATTGTCTGGTAACACATCGATTAACTCGGACTCTAACTTTAGATTGACTGCCTTTTGAACTTGTTCCTCATTCGGTTTTCTAGGCGAATACCCTTCCAAAATTGGAGGCGGACACTTGTTATAACAGACGTTCTGTTTCTTACCAGTATCCGTTTTCTTCTTTGATTTCTTGTCTTTATCTTCATATTTAAACGCCTCGAAACCTGCAACAGTAGGATAAATTCTATCAATTATGTAATCACAACTTGTATAACTTTTCAGCAATCGTCTAATTCTTTCATTTTCTACTTTTTCACCATCTAACTCTTGCTTCCATTTAGCACATTCTTCGATGTAAAAATTTATCTCTTTTTGCTTCGACATCATTGTTGCATTCAACATCTTCAAAGCAGCTTCTCTTTCTGAATTAGTTTTCTGCAAACTATTCACTGTTCTGTTCAATACATCGTATGATTCTTTCACATTCTTTAAATCAAACACCAACTTTTCTTTCATCTTCTCTGAATCACTAAACCTCTCGTCTTTTTCTTCACATTGTTTGCAAGATTCCAAACATGTGAGACATGGTTTTGTGACTTCAACAATTTTTTCAATCTCCACAATCTTTTCAACTTCAACCACTTTTTCCACTTCAACAATCTTCTCAACAACTTTGACTTCCTTCATTACTTTTGCAGCTTTCTCCTCTTTCAGTTTCTTCAATTTTTCTGCAAAATAAAATTCAAAAGCATCAGAAGATAAATGAGTTTTTCCAACATTTATCTGTTCAAGCTCTTCATCACTATCACTTGTCTCTGACGAACTGTTTTCAGATGAAACAGATCCTTCATCTTCACTTTTCTCATCATCAGATAACACTTCCATCCATTCCTTCAGCATTTCCGGCTTTCGAATAATATGAGCAATAAACGCTCCAACATTTGAATCAGCTGGAATGTACTTGTCCCAGCTAAATCCTTCAGCCAATTTCTCGTCATCTTGATCCATGATGCCATAGTAAGCCTTCCTGTTTGCATCTTCGATCATTTTCCCATGAGCTGTTTGTGGCTCCTTTTGTTGATGTGGTTGATGAGTGATTTGCTGATAAATGGTCTTTCGATAATAATCATCTTTTCCAGCAGACTCCTTTGCTCCTCTTGGCTCCTGATTCTTGCACTCTCTTTTAAAATGGCCTTTCTCCCTGCAACGAAAACAAACAACTTTAGATTTATCAAATCCAAGATTAGAAAGATTTGCATCCAAGAAATCAGTTCTTCCTGTAACCAATCTAAATTTTTCTGCTCTCCTCAAAACGCTAGCTAAAGCCCATTTAATATCCATCAGTTCTAGCTCCTCTGCATCAATTTGGTCATAATCTTCCTTTGTGAGCATCGGATTGCCAATTCTTCCGGCAATTAACCCTTCATAAGACTCTAATGCAGTGACCAATAATCCCATATGATGCTTTACAACTTCTTCAGAATAATTTTGGCCATTTTGAAGATGTAGAGCTACATTGCATTGAATTGAATGCCCATTTCCAGCAGATACACTTTGAACACCTGGAGGATTCACCGTTGAGAACCCACTTGTGTTGACTGATCCTTGATTACTTGGAGTAGATTGATTTCCAGCACTAAATGCAGTTTGGATCTTTGGACTTGCTTCAGCAGTTTGAATATTTCCTTTGTAATACAGTTTGACGTCTTGTTGATTGCTTGAACTATTCATTCTTGCAATCTTCTGTTGTTCAAGATCTTGTGCTTCCAGTTTTTCAATAAACTGACCAATCGACAATCTGCTAAACTGTCCAGAATTCTTCAGAATCATGAGATATGTACCCCATTCCTTTTGTGGTAAAGCGTCAGCAAGCTTTTCCACCCATTCTGCTGGAGTTTTAGTGATCTTCAACTGGGACATGGTGCGTACAAGATGGCAGTATCTTTCAATGAGAGTCTTTGTAGTCTCACCAGGCATGCTTGTAAACAACTCAAACTCCTTCTTCAGTAACGATGCTTTACTCTGGAGCATCTCTGTACTTCCTTCAAACTTCTTCTCAAGAGCTTTCCAGATCGAAAATGCATTTCCATCATGCTGAAGTAAAACAAATATATCCTCTGTTATAGCTTGCTGCAACAAACTTATCATCATTTTCTCTCCTTTATAACTTTCTCTCTCTTGATCTGAAAACTCCGAGATAATTTTATCAACATTCATAGCAGTCTGTGGTCTGATGTATGCTGTTTCAATGCTTTCCCAAGCTCTCAGATGGTTTGCCTGAACCCAATTCTCAAAGCGATTCTTCCATCCATGATACTCCTCAATTCCCATAAGCTTCGGGGGTTTTTGCATTGTTCCTGTTTCGTTTTCTGCTTTCATGTTTTGAGCAATTGTAGCCGGAGTAGTCGAGGGTGTAGCAAACGCGTTGTAGAACTCGGAATCCATTCTTTTTTAGCAACTTGAATCTCTTGTAGAAACCGACAAGTACCTCACAACACAAACAAAATACAATCAGTTTAAACGCTTATCAATTAGCAGAATAAGACTGATACTCGAACTGGTGAATTTCTGTGCGGACTGAAACATTGACCAACTATGCGAACTTCTAGGACCAGAATCGAATTCAAGTGACTTGACCCTTTGAAACTTTTGAACTCCAAACCGTACGGACTGACAGAAACCACGACTCAAACCACGCAACCTGAGTACACACTGTGCAACTTGACTGACAAACGTACTGATCAAACCGTGCGAACAAAAATTTTCTTTTGTGAGAACTGACAGAACCCAAGACTCACATCATGCGACCTGTACTGATGTCAAACCATGTAGTGATTTTCACACAAAACATAGGCAAATCTTTTCACATGAGCCGATTCTAGTACTGACAAACGTGATCAATGTGCTAAGATTCACATGCAAAATTAACTATCAATTGATCTATTGGACCACAACATCCACTAAAATGACAATTCTCAATTCGATTTTCAATGAATACACACAAACCAATTAATTCATTCACATATAACAATCAATTTAGCTAACCGTTTCAAATGTATGAAGACCTCTGATTGGACCTATCAAACCACTAATCCGACAAGCTATCAAGAAATCACATGGTCTGACACTTATGAATTATAATTTGACCGTAAACTGTTTAGTGGATCTGATTCAATAGACTTGGGCCACACTATTTGTAAATTCAATACTTTTAATTCTAAATCACATGTAATGATAAACGAATCTGCACATATAAACCACTGAATGCACCGATGATTATAATAGTCAGTTAAAACACATGAGTTAAAACAATAGCCGACAACATTCTTTAAATCGATTACTTTTCTAGAAACAACAAACATATGCAACCATCATGAACCGACAACATCATTTAATCTCTTCAATTTCAGTAAACGATAACAATGTATAAGCTGACAACTGATTAATTGTTTAACACATCCATGTGAAATCACGTGATTTTCTTTACCAATCTACTGACACCTTGATTAAAGTTTCACAAAATTCAATGTAACTTCACAATTTTCAATCAAAATATCCAACAATATCACCTGCAAATTGTAGCAACAGGAATCACGTTGGATCAAAAAATGGACTAGAACTATTATCGAGAATCACATGAGTTCTGATACATAATCACTATCACATAAATCGATGAATTTTTTATTTAAGCAATGTGTTGATCTTAAGTGAGACTCACGAGGTAAACTCAAATAGAAAAACTCTCTGAAGCGAAATCAAACAAATTCAAGTGTAATCTGGTCAATCTCTCAAGCGAAATCTTCAATTATCACACAATATTCAAGCGAAATCTAGTGACATTTGAATTCTCAAGCGAAATCTAACACAATATCATACTTTCAAGCGAGATCAGATCTAAAATGTTGCTGATGTCATCATATTGTTCGAACACTTGAAGCGAAAACACACAAAACTACAAGATTTAGGCTGATTTTAAACTTGAAACTTTCAAGGATTGATTAAATCATGTATGCGCACAATATATGTGAATTTTGTCCGATTTTGACCGTAAAAAGTTTTGTTTTTCGAAAAAGAAAGGTGTAGAAACAGATTTTACGGCTGAATCAACAAGAACTCTTCTTAACCGGCTCTGATACCAATTGTAGGATCGGATTCCGACCTAAACGAGTCATTTGGAAGAGTTCTAGTCCGTTTCAAAGGCGGAAACAGAGAAACGGATCTATAAACAACTTGATTCACACTTTAAACCTTTTGTATATTGATTTGACACAGTTTACAATCGAAAGGAAAACCGGCAGCACCTCGGTATCACTTCTGAACTTCGTTACAAATGACAAGTCAATCAACCTATTTGTAACATACATGATTTCGCTTGAAACCATTCAAGCGAAATCTACATGAATATCTTCAAGCGAAATTGACATTTACTACTTTGTCTTCAAGCGAAATCATCCAACAACGTGCAATCTGTTTTCAACTTCATGCATTCACTTTTGTCCTTTTGTGTTATGATGCAATGATGATGTCATTAATGTGATGTCATCATCCTAGATGATGATATCATGCCTTGTTTAGAACCGCACCGAACCCGAGACTCGATACAAGACGAAGACGACAGATGTGTGCACCAACAATAATTTTCTTATGTTGGTTCTTTTTATCACGACGCTATCGGTTGTAAATTTGTAAAAATATAACCTTTTTAGAACTTGAAATTCCCAAGTTAAACCTAGACAAGTAAAAAATGAATTTTTTTGAAAAAAATTGGGGTGATTAGCGGTTCCAATAGAGTTTTGTGTAAGGCTTGTATTTAGGACTTGCAAGATTCAAGGTTTTAGCATCCCCCCCACACTTAAATTACACATTGTCCTCAATGTATCCCAAAAATAAGTTTTTAGGTTGATTGAATGTGTAAAAAGCAAAAATTTTGTGTTACTGGGCGCTGAACACGGCCCCGTGTTGTCCGGGCACGGCCCCGTGTTCAAGTGTCAGTAATAAAATTTAATCAAGAGAAACAAAAGCCTGGACACGGGGGCGTGTTGGGTGAACACGGCCCGTGTCCAGTTTACCTGAATTGGGTATTTCTGCAGACTGTGCAGCACGGGGCCGTGTTGGGTGGGCACGGCCCGTGCCGAACTTACTGTAAACGAAGAATTTCGTCGGACGGCTCTGTTTTCCTGCATGGGGTGCTGGTTCAAGTTTTCCCTTGTATCCCTTGCCATCTCAAGTGTGTTTTATTCCTGAAAATTAAAACTAAACTAGAAAACATAAAAAAAACTAATCTAAATTAAACTAAGGATAGTTCCGCGGAATGCCTCCGTGGTGCGCCACGTTTATAAGGGTCCTTGGCTAGACCCAAAGCCTGGTCATATGTCACTCAAGTGGGATGTTTCGCATCCCATGTTACACCGTCGGAGAGCGTCATCCAAGCTTGAGTCTATGACCTTCATGTAGTCGACCGGGTCTTCGTCTTCTACTCCCTTTCCCACTCCAAACTTCACTTCCTCGTCCCCAAACTTCAATGTTAGTGTTCCGTCATTCATATCAACCACTGCTTGGGCGGTGGCTAGAAATGGCCTCCCGAGGATGAGAGGAACCTTAGCGTCTTCTTCCATGTCTAGGATGACAAAGTCGGTTGGGAAAACGAAATTGTCAACTTTGACCAATAGATTTTCAGCGACACCTTGTGGGAATTTGACGGATCTATCGGCGAGTTGTATGCTCATCTTTGTAGGGCTCGTTGTTCCTAGGCTGAGTCGTTTGAACATCGATGTGGGCATGAGGTTGATGCTAGCCCCAAGATCGGCTAATGCGTTACGAACGGGGGATTCCCCAATCGAGTAAGGAATCGTGAAGCTTCCGGGATCAATTTTCTTTTGTGGGAGTTTGTTGAGTACTAAGGCGGAGCATTCTTCGCCCAAGTTAACTAATTGCAATGATTCAATTTTCCTTTTATGAGTGAGGAAATCCCTCATAAATTTTGCATATTTAGGCATTTGGGTAAGGATCTCAATAAAAGGAATATTAACATGCAATTGTTTTAGTAAATTTTTGAACTTTGCGAATTGCTCATCGGCCTTTTGACGATTCAACCTACCGGGGTATGGAATCGGAGGGGTCTTGGTGGGCTCTTGATTTGGTAAAGAAGCCTTTTCTGGTTGGGGTGCAGGTGGAGTTGTGGTTTGGTTGGACTGGCTTCTTTCATCTGGCGGTAATGGAGCATCCTCGGGACCCACGGTTCGATTCCTCAACGTGATGAGGTGTACTTGTGCTTTTGGGTTGGTTTCGGTATTGCTAGGTAACGCGCCTTGTGGTCTCTCAGAGAAATTTTGAGCTACTTGATTTAATTGTTTTTCAATATTTTGAATGCTAGCTTGTTGATTTCTAAAATTCGATTCCAATTGCTGAAATCGATCCGATTTTTTCTTTTCGGTGTCGGAGATGAGGCGAGATACAGTATCTTCAAGCCTTTCTCTTCCACCTTGTTGTTGAGAAAAATTTTGTGGTTGTTGAAAGTTAGTTCGTTGGTTTTGTTGGTTACTACTATTGCTGGGATCTCTCCAACCAAGGTTAGGGTGGTTACGTCATCCTTGGTTGTAGGTACCCGTTGGTGGACCCGACGGCCTAGGTCTATTATCAATGTAGTTTACCGTTTCTGGTTGGTCATCTACTTCTTTCATACAACTCCAATTTTCATGTGGCCCACCACACCCTTCACAAGCCATAACCGAGGCCGTTTTTGTCATTTCTAGTTTTTTTGATTTTCGAAGAGAGGGCCTCGATTTGGGCTTGTAAAGAAGTGCTTTCATCAACCTTATGGGCGCCCGGGGCAATAGATTTATTACCTCGGGGAGTGTGCCATTGAAAATTGGTTTGAGCAATTTCCTCAATTTGATTATATATTTCATTTGGGCGACGATTACCTAAAAGTCCCCCGGAGCTAGAATCAAGTGTTTGTCTTGTGTGTGGCAACAACCCATTGTAGAAAGTGGATACTTGTTGCCATACTACAAGACCGTGATGAGGACACTTTCTTAGTAGCTCCTTGAACCTTTCCCAAGTTTCATATAAGGATTCCCCATCCTCTTGTGAATATGTATTGATTTCAGTCATTAATTTAGCCGTTTTAGCAGGAGGGAAATATTTATATATAAACTTTTGGGCTAGTTCATCCCAGGTGTTTACCGAGCCAACTGGGAGGGTGTTGAGCCAAGCCTTAGCTCGGTCTTTTAGTGAAAATGGAAACATCCGCAGGCGAATGGCGTCGTTTGATGCTCCATTGATCCGAAAGGTATCACATATTTCTAAGAAATTAGTAATATGTAGATGGGGATCCTCGTCCACAAGACCATGGAAGGTTGCGGAGTTTTGGAGCATTTGTATCAAATGCGGCCTAAGTTCGAAGTTATTGGCCTCGACATTTGGTGCATTGATAGCGGCGCCTAGATTACCTACAGTGGGTCGTAGGTAATCCATGAGGGTACGTTGGTCCGCCATTGGAAGTGGGTCCCCCGAAACTTTCTCTTGATTTTTAGCCTTAGTCTTTTTCTGAGAAAGCGTTCGGGTTCTTCTAAAGGTTCTTTTATGTCTCTACTAGAACTGGAGCTCATGCACTACTTTGGAAGTTCAAATGTGGCGCCTGGGTCCCTAATCCTGCAATAAAAACAGAAAAAACGTTGGTCAGAAGGTTCACCACGGCCCCGTGCTCAGTGAACACGGCCCCTGGTCGGAGATACAGTGTTTGTTTCCCGGATCCCTGTTACTGGGAGTTGGACACAGCCCCGTGTTGCACCGACATGGCCCCGTGCTCAGCTCTCTGTAACTCGGAAAATAAAAACTGCCAGTGATAGTGCTGGGCACGACCCGTGTCCAACCAGGCACGACCCGTGCTGAGCTCTGCAGAAACAGAAAAATTAAGAAAAAATCCAAAAAAAAAAAATTGAAAAATAAGAAAAACGATTAGGCCGTTGATTCCTAACTTTCTTAAAATCCTTGTGTCCCCGGCAACGGCGCCAAAAACTTGATGCGTGTGAAGTGTTATATATATTAGGTGTATATTTTAAGCCCTTTAACACTTTTTAGCCAAGTTTTAAATTTATAAAACACGATATTTACTAACACTAAACACACATATGGGCAAGTGCACCCATCGTGAGCGTAGTATAGTGTTGGTAAGATACCGAGGTCGTCCAAGGACACAAGAGCTTTTAGTACCGGTTTATCCTCAACGTCTAATCAAATAAAAAATTTAGAAAAATGTTTTAAACTAAGAAAAATAAAAACTAACTAAAATGCTGAAAATAAAAATAAAAGAAAAACAGATAGACAAGATGAATCACTTGGTTCCGACTCGTGTATAGTGTAACCTTTGATTATTTCCGCACTTTTGCACTTATTTAAGAGATTATCTTAGTTATTGTAGTAGGCCCCTCTTTTGAAGGTGACGTTACCCTCAACCCAGTAGTTTGAGTCAGTAAGGATACAATCCTAAAGGGTCGGATTATTGAAAGATAATTAATTAAGTTATTAATGCAAATTATGGTAGGCCCCTCTTTTGGAGGTGACGTTACCCTCGACTAAGTAGTCTGAGTCAGCAGGGATACAGTTCTAAATAGCCGGGTTATAGTATTAATAGTAGTTAACTTATGAGGGGATCAAAGAGTTTGGACCCCCGCCATCCAATATCGTTAAGTATTGAAGGAGGTCCTACTAAATTTGACCCAGGTCCATTGCAGGACCTCTAAACGCTGAACAATGGCAAGACTCTTACCAAACCGTTCCCTTAACCCCCGACCAGGTAGCCAACATACCTCCTTATAGACCGGGGAGGTATGAATGGTGAAAATCTTTTATTTTATATAGACAGTAAAATAATGTCAAGACACCACGGACAAACGATAAGGAAGAATCACCTTCAACATAAGAAACTAGTTATTAAAGTCATTAATACAAAACCAAATAAAAAGTGCGAAAAGATTAGAAATAAAAAGTATTACACTAGACACTTGTCTTCACCAAGTGATGTAAGAGACTTAGGCAAACATGGCCTTGATTGTCAAGAACTCTTACGATCAATCTTGGATCCCGAGACGACTCACACACTCTACGATGGACAATGGATGATGGTGGTGGATGATGGTGTTATGGTAGTGGTGGGTGGTGGGTGAAGTGTGAGAGAGGTGGTGTGCCAAGGGATGGTTTGAGCTTGAGCCAAGCACTCCTATTTATAGGCTGAACAGAAGCTCGGGCACGGCCCCGTGTCCAGTGGGCACGGCCCCGTGTCCACATCCTTCTCTTTCTTCATTTAATGCAGCTTGTCTTATTAGTTGACCACGCCCCCGTGTCCGCTGAGCACGACCCCGTGTGCAGAAGAATCTTTGTACTATGAAGATTTGCCTAGATTGTGCGAATCTTATAGTTGACCACGGCCCCGTGTCCGCTGAGCACGGCCCCGTGGTGGGCAATAGAAGCTTCTACCACTTTGTCTTTTCTGCTGGCACTTGGGCACGCCCCCGTGCTGGCTGAGCACGGGGCGTGTTCAGTCTTCTGTCTTCTTGTTTTGTTTGGGAAGATGTTGCCGTGGGGTCGGGCATGTCACGTTTGTTCCTTTTCTTGTATTTATGTTAGATTTTGCTGTCTTTTTGCTTCTTTTGTTAATTTGAGCTCATTTAATCCTGAAAATACAAAAGGAAGACAAAAGCACACTGTTTCCAACATTAGTACTAAAAAGGGTTAGTTTTATGCCACAATTGATGTAATTTATATGTTGCATTTTGCACACATCAATGATTAAGAAACAAATAAGGTCACCAACACGATGAACCTACCCAAACCTCACTACGGTCAGATTCAAAACATTTAGAATCCTAGACCAGTGAGATAAAGATAAACACTATCAAAGAATACAACTTTAAGATAACATAACCTTTACAAAAAAACAATCACACAGTGATTCCAATAACCAAAGGAATACATGATTGTTCAAAAAAAACATTAGATACAAATACACATATGATAACATAGTCACATGACTTTAATAACACCATAATGAAGCCTGAAATATATTTTAAAAACTCATGGATGCATACCAGAACACATAACACATTACAGGTTCAAGTACACATTGCCTAATCCTATGGGGTTGAGCAATCATGTGACAGAAACGAAGAATTCAAACAGCATACTAACGCGATGGCACAAGTTGCAACTTATTACACAACAAAGCAAAAAATATTGTCCCATCTAACTCAGTCTAGAAAATATGCCTAAACAATGATATTCATGTGACATACAAATAAAGAGAGATGGAACAATCTAACCTTAAGAGCGCCCTAACTTAGAGAAATCTTCAAGTTTCAAGAATGATAACCTTCCCTTAGAGATATAGATCAAGAACAGAAAACAGGAAATTTCAGGTGTTCACCACATACCAACATCAGCAGATCACTGTGTCCATTATTGATTAACAACAATTAACACAAATAATCACCAATAACAACAATCACTTTATCACACCAAAGAATAGATCAGAAAAACACAGTTAGGCGAAATCAAGATAGAGGGTCAGATCGGTGGTTCATCACTCATAGGTGCCACCGCAAACCTTGTCAAGAGAGCCACAAACCCTATGCAATCACTCATCAACAAATATCACAAAATAATAACAACGGATTACACAGGTAGTATGCACAACAAAAGCCACCAATAATGCAACACAAAGACTCAATCACGCCGCCAAGACTTACAATGCGATGGAAACAAAAAATGTAAAGAGAGAGAAACAAAGAACGATCTCACCTAAAGCGTTTAACTCCAAGTGAATCAGATTTGCAGCCTGTCGTTGAGAATACAAAGACATCCCTGTTTGAGTTGCTATATAAGATGTACTTGCTAACAGTTCATGCATTCGTTCCTTTCTCTCTTTGCCTTTTCTCGTTAAGAGGTGGTCGTCTTTTCTTCTTTTGGAAATATCCCTTTTAAACATCAATCTGCATCGCAAAGTCACATCCCTCACAGTCTTATTCTGCAACTGCACAACAATCTTCGCATACCAGGCAATATTTGATTCAGAAGCATACAGTGAAAGACCATCTTCCAAAATTAATTGTTCATCTGGAGTCCAATCAGTAGAAACACCAGAAGTATGCTCTGTTACCAAACTGCCACCATCATAACCGGGTTGATCCGACTCGTTTCCAAATGGGTTCTCCATAACCGTTACACATGCACTCCCACAACAAGATTCCCGTCAATTTAGAATCTTTCCCGCCAAGAAGCCTTCAAACATGAGACCCTTTGTCGTTAAACTTGAAACCCTTCAAGTAAGATGATTTATGATCAGGTTTTATTAGGGTTTAACGGAGGTTTTGGGTACAGAAGTGTATGCATGGATATGAATTTTGGGCAAACCGTCTTTGTAATACAAAAGCGCCAAACTGATTGAGGGTAGAATTAGGGTTAGATGATGAGGTTCGATTTAGAGAGTCACCACTGCTACAAGATCCTCCCACACTCATAAGAAACCTTCAAGACTTCCCAAACCCTCGATTACGGTTTCAAGAATCAGAACCCCAGATCTAGAGTCGGCAAATCGAAGATTCACCAAGACTCTTAAAGATCTACAAGAGCAAAGTCAGATCTGGTTTGAAACACCACAGATCTAACCTTATGATAACAGAAAGAATGCTTAAATTTGATAAGATCAAATCGATGTTTAAAAACTAAGCACACAGATGAATCGGCAAAAAAAATATACAAAAACAAGATCTGATATTGACTAAATCAGACCTGTCTTCAATAAGATCGGACCTCCAATGGTAAGATTTGAACCATGGAAACCCTTATCCCATTAGCATCATGCCTTAAAAGAACCAATAATCAAATCCAGACACTGATGTTTTAATCGGAGAAACCCTAAAAACCAGAGTTGTTTCTGAACTACACCCAAAATGATAATAGAATCGACCAGAATAACCATCGGTTAGGTTTTCAATTCTAAAAAAAATACTTTAAAACTTCAATACCAGCGGAAGAATTTGAATCGATCAAACAACAATGGAGCAGGGCTCTGATACCATGTCAAAATTGGTAGCAAAGACAGTAAACGACACAAGAAACCAAACCCGAAGATGATTAATTACCAAAAAAGTTCAACGATTACAACAATACACAGAATGAACATAATATACAACCTCACAACTCTTTAATCTCTCAAACAACAAGATAATCAACAAGATAATCGCTGACTAGAACACCGAATCTCAGCATAATTCCCTGATTCAAGATTAATCAGTGAAAACACTATGAAACCCTAGGAGCTTTCTAGAGAGAGAAACAAGAGAGAAGAAGACTCAAAAAATATCTGAACCACGAATGATGTTAGGTTAACTCTCTTTTATAGTAGACCCATACCCGAGTTGTTAAGTAGTTACAACAAACAACCCGGTCTTCTAGCAACAAGCCCAAAGCAGCAACATCTCACGTCGGCCCATTATATGCAACAGCAGTAGCCCATTATCACATGAATGCAACTCACAACTCGTTCGTTATTAGTCCAGACCTCGAAATATAACAAACAAAATATTACGAACAATTATAAAACAATACTAGAGATATTAAAATTGAAGTATAAAAGTATCACTTTTAACAAAATATCTCATTGATTGTTTCCATTTTGCATTCCGCCATCCACATGACATCTAAGGTCTTGTGACAACTTTAACTTTATTTCTTGAAATCTACTTCTTGTTCTAGTAAAATTCTATCCATTATCTCTTGTTATGAGTTTGGCAAAAGTTTATATCTTGTCTACAAAAATATATGTTTTTTTTTTAGTTATTACGAGTCATAACTATGTTCAAAATTAAGGTGTTAAACCAAAAATGGTATATTAACTCTATAACATATACCAACATGGATGAACAGTGTTTTAATATTTTTTTTTGTTTTGACTATTTTGCCCTTTTGTCTTTTCCTTTAGTTTTATTATTTTTTTCCTTTTTAACTTTTTTGCTTTTCGCTTTTTTCTTTTTGATTTTTATTTCATAAACAGTGGTTGTCGCCTGCATGACATGTGGCTATTGATTGCTTTTAGTTTTTTCTCTACTTCAACTTCTTTTATTTGCCTTCCCTTTTATGTATTTGAGTTTTTTTTATAGTTTTGTATTTTATTTTACTTTTGTGATTTCTTTTATCTTTTACTGTTTACTTATAGTTTTGTATTCTTTTACATCTTAACTTTCAGCGTTAACACTTACACCCCTTTAACTTTATAAAAACTTTGTAATAAAGCTTTACGTGTTTCTCTTTTATTTACGTGTTGTCATAAATAAAAATTGATTTGTGTTGTTTTGCGTTTAGACGTAAATTTTTCGCGGAAATGAGTTGGGTGAGGTATAATATGTTCTCATCCGTATAATTATCTACGTTTTCAGTTAGTCTATATTTTAACGTAATTTTTTGGAAAATGAGTCGGGTCAAATATAATACACTTTCGCGCTTATTTTTATTTACGTTTTCAATTTCTCTACGTTTTGACGTAAATTTTATTCGGAAACGAGCAGAGTAAAATATAATACGTTTTCATTAGACGGTATAAATTGAAGTCACTTTGCGTTTTGACATCGCCGCAACACGCCGTAACTATTTTCTTGCTCGCTTATTTTAGTGCACGTCTCAAGTCAACTATAACACGTTTCCATGCGTATTTTTATGTACTCTTTTTCCCTTCTTGATTTTTTTTCTAGACTTTATTATTTCTATTTCTAGACTTTTCTTTATGTTTAGTGTTTTAGTTTTATGTTCCTTTTTTATTGAAGTTATATTTAAGATAACATTTAGGTTTCATTTACAATTAATTTAAAAATCAGCACATCCCGCTGTCCAATTTAAATTTATTTTTATGGTTTTCAATCGATGTAAAAGATGTGTCAAAATTCTTTTGAGTTTATTTCTTTCGGTTGATTGTTATATTGAACCAGAATAGATATCGAACGAAATCCCGCAGCGTAGCGCGGGTAATCCACTAGTATATATTAATTTTAGAAGTGAATGAACAGTAACTTCATTAAGGGAAGAACAAATAGTATTGGGTATCGGTACCGGTACCCGCTTTTACCAAATCGGGTGTATTTTCGGTACCGGTTCGGCACCGGTATTCACCGATTTTTACCCTCAAATACTGGTGTCGTACCAGTACCGACCAGTACCGACCCGTACCGTACCGTACCGTTCCAGGTATATTCGGTACCGGTACACACTTTTGGGGATTTCGGTAACGGTATTTTCGGCAACGGTATTTTCGGTACCGGTTGGTACAAAGCTCATCAAATCCTGTAGCAACGTAGCAATGCAAGTAATTGCACCGTTTAGATTACTTTTTATACACACAGTAAGTAAACTGTATTTCGTTTGAATGAGGTTTTATATACACAACTTATTTTGCTTTCTTTTTTGTCTTTTTTCTGTAATGAATGAATTGTAGAATGTAAAATTAACTTGGATATTTAGATTATTTATGAGCAAATCGTATCAAATCCTGTAATCAAATCGGTATCGTATCGGTACCAAATTTACTATTACCAAATCATTTTCGTTACCAATTTGGTACCCACCTTTTGGCGTTTTCAGAATCGTTACTTTCGGTTCGACACCGTTCTAGGGATGAACAAATAGTATTGGGTATCGGTACCGGTACCCGCTTTTACCACGCCGGGTGTATTTTCGGTACCGGTTCGGCACCGGTATTCACCGATTTTTACCCTCAAATTCCGGTGTCGTACCAGTACCGACGAGTACCGTACCGTTCCAAGTATATTCGGTACCGGTACATACTTTTGGGGATTTCGGTAACGGTATTTTCGGCAACGGTATTTTCGGTAGCAGTTGGTACAAAGCTCATCAAATCCTTTAGCAACGTAGCAATGCAAGTAATTGCACCGTTTAGATTACTTTTCATACACACAGTAAGTAAACTGTATTTTGTTTGAATGAGGTTTTATCTATACAACAACTTATTTTGCTTTCTTTTTTGTCTTTTTTCTGTAATGAAGGAATTGTAGCATGTAAAATTAACTTGGATATTTAGATTATTGATGAGCAAATCGTATCAAATCCTGTAATCAAACCGGTATCGTATCGGTACCAAATTTACTATTACCAAATCATTTCCGTTACCAAATTGGTACCCACCTTTTGACGTTTTCAGAATCGTTACTTTCGGTTCGACACCAGTCTAGCACCATGCCTGTATTTATTGATTTTTACCTTCAAATACCATATTGTATTCTACCGAGCATTTTCGGTGCCGGTACCTAATTTCGATGATTTTTTCCGGATCAGTACTTTCGGTGCAGTTACCCGTAGCGAGCTCATCCATATTTTAACGTGTTAGCACCGTAATAATTAAATTGAAAACAACCGAATTTTCAACGTGTAGGACGTGTGGGTCTTATTATTATATATTAGGTTATTTAAAATCGTTTTTTTTAGGACGGAGTGACCATCCTTACCACGTCGTTTTTATTTATGTTTTGATATTCGGTATCTGCTACTGACACACGTTTTGCAGACATTGGGTCCCCGCCGCAACGCACGAGCGGAAATTCAACTAGTTTATATTATTTATTATATTTGAGAATTATAGTTATTTGTAATTCGTATACAAACGAACTAATTAAAAAATGAAGTAATCATACTTTCTCTTTTTCTTCTTTTAATTCAATCCTATAATTATAAAAGAAACACAATCAAACTAAGCAGTGGCGGATCCAGGATTTTTTTCCACTGGGTTCACTTTTTTCGGTGCTCGAATTTCGTTCAACCCGACGTTAGAATTTTCGGGTCGGGTCGGGCTTTATCGCTAAAGATATCTATCCTATTATCTATCTTCGTCTCCAAATAAACACATTTCTCTAAAGTGATTTCTAAAGTCAAGTCGGGTCGGACTTTATCACTAAAGTCACTTTTTCCCTATCATCTTTGGAAGTTAGTGAACCAAATGACTCGGCTAAATCTCCTCTAATAGTCTAAGCATGACAAGATGAAGAAATTGTTGTGTTGACCCCTACTTTTCAATAATTTCAGAACCCATAAAACCATACCCAAATGTTGTTGCATTGAAGAATCAAACTGGTGTGTTCACTTCATGTAATTTTTGAACACAACTAAAAAATAATCAAAAACCGAATCCATTTGCTGAGAATCAGAAATAATGTATACACAAGTTGCCTACAAACAATAATTTTAGGTTAACTACCAAATTCAAGTTTAAAACATACATCAAAACCTGTTTATTCTCAACTCAAAAACCCAATTTCAGCAGCAATATTAACTTAAATAAAACAAACAACAGATGTAAACTGAAACTTTCAGCACCAATTCAAGTTTAAAAACCCCAATTCAAGTTTAACTACCAAATTGACAAATTCAGATGCAAACTGAAACTTTCAGCACCAATTCAAGTTTAAAAACCCCAATTCAAGTTTAACTACCAAATTGACAAATTCAGATGTATACCAAATTGACAAATTCAGATGTATAACTAACCTTAATCGCTGAACTCGGAAGCAATCGGCGGTGTGCCGGTGGCGGAGCGGTGGAGCAGGCGAGCAGCGGAGGGCCGGAGGCGGATCGGCGGAGAGGTGTGGAGCTGCTGATGTTCAGTGGCGTGTTTCACTCTTCTGTTCGTTATTGTTCTGTGCTTGCGGCGTATGTTTTTGTGAGTTGTGACATAACCCTAAAAGGGTTTTATTACATTAAAGAAAAAAGATTAAAAGAGGAAAAGGAACAAAAAGTAATGAAACGGGATTTGAACTTGGGTAACTCAGGAAGAAAAGCGCGGACTTACCAGTGGAACCAAGGCTTGTTTTGTTTATGGGTTCCCTTTATAATTTACTTATGGGTTCCTTTTCAGTTTCTTATATATATTTACACTAAAAATTAAAAACCGACTGGGTTCCCGGGAACCCGTTCTTTCTACATAAATCCGCCCCTGAAACTAAGGCTATGTGTTGTATAATAATTATAAACTCTATGCAGAAGGGTAATAACTTAACATCACGTAGAGAGAGAGGTAATAACTAAATCGTTCAAATATTAGATGTTGTGAAATAATTAAAAAATAAAAAATAAATTAAACAAAAGGAAAACAAAAAACTATGATTTGTAAAATAATTAGTTTTGCGCCGCCCGCGTTACGGGGCAATAAGCCAAATATTTCTCTCTCACAACATGTATATCGGTACAGAGGGCAAAATTGTTATTATATTTTAAACTGGATATGAAATTATAATTTTAAACTGAGAGCAAAATCACAATTTTGAGCTAGGGGGAAAACATAATTTTATTTTGAACTGTGGGCAAAAACGTAATTTTGAGCTAAGGGCATAATCGTAATTTTGAGCTAGAGGAAAAAACAACATTTTTTTAACTGGGGGCAAAAACGTAATTTTTAACGGAGGGCGAAACCTTAATTTTAAACAGGGAACAAAATTAAAAATGAGTTTTTGAACCGAGGGCAAAAGCGTAATTTTAAGCTAAGGCAAAAGTATAATTTTATTTGAGCTGTGGGCAAAAACGTAATTTTAAACAAAGGACGAAAGCGTAATTTTAAACTGGGAATAAAATTAAATTAAAAATGAGTTAGTCCAAAAGGGAAGTGACAGGCAGCTAATAATTTTGAGCTAGAGGGGAAAACATAATTTTATTTTGAACTGTGGACAAAAACGTAATTTTGAGCTGAGGGCAGAAGCGTAATTTTGAGCTAGAGGGAAAAACAACATTTTATTTTGAACTGTGGGTAAAAACGTAATTTTAAACGGAAGGCGAAAACGTAATTTTAAACTGGGAACAAAATTAAATATGAGTTTTGGAACCGAGGGCAAAAGCGTAATTTTGAGCTAGGGGAAAATTATAATTTTTTTTGAGCTGGGGGGGCAAAAACGTAATTTTAAACGAAGGACGAAACCGTAATTTTAAGCTGGGAATAAAATTAAGATAAAAATGGGTTGGTCCAATGGGGAAGTGCCAGGCAGCTGCCTGGTACTATTCCCCTTAGCTGCCTGGTACGGTAGGAGTGCTAAACGGGTCGTTATTAGAATGTCAGTGGCTTCGATGATATCCCCTGTTAGCTATCTGACGCGTTGTTTTACGTCCTAGCCAGCTGACATGGTACGGTAGGAGTGCTAAACGGGTCGTGTTTACGGGTTTAACCCGACCCGAACCTGAAACTTTTATACAAACTCGAACTCAAAAATAGTGGCATACATATGAACCTGAACACGACCCGAATATTTGCAGGTTATCCCGAACACGACCCGTTCAACCCAAATTTTTTTTTTTTACTTTTTCAATATATTAAAATTTACCAAAACCCCAAATGTATATACTACAATTACATTTAAATTCTAAAATCTTATATCAATTTATCTTTTTAAGTTACAATTATGGCATAAAATACACACATAATTTAGTTTATGACATCAAACTTATTGGAAAAAAAAATATAATATAACATAAATGGGTCAAATGAGTTAATCCACAAAGCCGACCGGGTTGACCCGAACCCGACTCCAGCTAAACGGGTAAGGGGTTCAACCTAAAACTGACCTGACCCCATTTAAACTAAACCTAAACACAAAAATTTCGTGTTAGATCTGTGTTATGTAAGTCGTGCACCCGCCCCCAATGTTTCGGTTAAAAGTGTAATATTTCTGATTTTTCGTCCTAAAATTTTAAAATTATATAGGTCTGCCCCCGCCAATTATTTTCCCTAAAAATCCATTGCCCCTACCAAGTTTATTATCAAAATATTTATACATATTTTCATATTGAGTTAAAATAATTTAAAAACGGGCTATTAGTAAGTTTTATAATTATTTATAAAATTTAAGTAAAGTTTGTTACTACTTTATATATAAATCAAAGTGGTAGGTAAGTTTTTATCTTAAAGATCTTAATAGTAATTACCATTTTCACTTTTGCCACTTTAATACAAAAATGAAAACTTTTGTATCAGGGTCTCTGAGGTTTTAATTTTGATGTCATTTTCATCCAAAAGGTAAACCGAGTCAGCATTTTCTGTTACCTCCACCTTTTTGTCGTCTTCCTCGTTTTATGAAGGGTGGAATTGTCTTTTTATGTATTAATATATCTTAATTGAAATGAGGAAGATGACAAAAAAGGTAGAGGTTAGACCGCCCGTAATGGGGCGTTTTTCTTAAAAAAAAAAAACGCTTGAAAACGCCCCCCACCCATTACACCCCGGCGTGATTAAGCGTTTTTCGACAAAAAAACTGGGCCGGCGTGTTTAAAAAAACGCCTAAAAGGGCTTGTGGCAAGGGTTGACTGACCAATGGGGCATTGTGGCATTATTTAATTTAAAAAAAATAATTGTGTAATTAATGGAAGGGGCGTTATTGGGCATTATTCCCACTACGCCACTTTTGTAAAAACGCCCAATAATGCCCCCATGCTGACTGGACTGCCACATGGCAGAAAACGCCCCAGGGTGGGGGCATTATTCGACAAACGACTACGCATGGTCTTACAAAAAATGTTTAATTAGTTTGCCTTTTGGATGAATATGACATCAAAATTGAAACATCGAGAATTCAGATACAAAATATTTCATATTTGAACTAAAGTGGCAAAAGTGACCTAAAGATCGTCGGGCTGAGTTGTAATTCTTCGTCCAGGTACACATATTTCACATCATTATATATATTTTGTCTTTATTTTTGTTAAACAATATTTAGCGTGTTTTTTTTATGTGAAGAACGCCTCATGTGAATAAATGATGATTATGTAGTTTTATTTTGAGTTATTATTGTTTGATCCGACTCTAATCGAATATCCGACCTGAACATATAACCCAAAAGATAGTGATAGGGAATTTTTTTTGGTCTCATGGCTTTCCGTTCTCTGAAACTTTTGGTCAAGTTTCGCCACCAATGTCAGAAATTCACACCCCTATAGCATGAGGTTGCATTAGACAACACACAACCTTATGGTGTATGGACTAGTGATGATATGATTATAAGTCCATAATTTTGATTCAAAAGTATCAAATATGTATGTTGTCCCACTAAATCATAAAATAAATTGAATCCAATTTTTAAACTCCCGCCAATAAGTAATTTCTAATGACATAAAATCTAATATTATATAACTACTTTGCTTACGCATGTAACGGATTCGTTTTAGTAGTTAATGGTCCATAACGTCCCTATTTAATTTGTCTATTTCAATAAATCTAAATACTCTTTAAAAAATAACATTTGCTTTTAATTGGTTAGATCTCAATGGGTCTATTTGTTTGTCACTATCCATACGTCGGATAAATTTCTTAGTTTAATTAATATAAAATGATAACTTATTAATAATAATTATCTATCTACCGAAAGATAATAAAGGTAACATTCCTGTTTAGTTATCATTAGAGCATCTATGATTGGGTGTGTCAATATCAACGAACACTAATGTGAAGGGGAGAGGAAATCAGAGATTAGTGCAGACGTGTATGTGTTAGGGAGACTTGTCGGTCTGTTGTCACAAACAGTTTATGCGAGAGTTCTTATTTTTTAGGAACGACGACTTTCTTACATTACGCTACCGCATCTCCAAATTGGAGAGCCCCTTTGCCCCACTCCTGCCAGACTATGTTGTCTTAACCGGGTCAATGCTGACTTCAAAGTTTAACTTGGACATTCCTCCAGAAAACCATACCGTCGGCTACCAGTTGACAGTTGTTGTGCCACCACAAGAGCAGAACTCTCCCATAATATTTCATATGTTTTATTTATTTTTTCCTACCAGTAAGTTATTTTAAATGTATGGTCAAAGAATAATATATAAGATCCGACATGGGGGTATGAAGTATAAACACGAAGAGGCGGCAAAATTGCATAGAGCCCACAACCTTCCATGCTCTTTTGCAAGCTTCCATACACACACGTTATTTGTTTGTATTATTTTACGTGTATTTTATAATCTTTAATTATATTAGGTTTATTTAAATTCTATGCTTGTATGGATACAATGAAGTTACCATATAAGTTTATTAATAAGATTACATACCACCAAAGACCAAAAACTGGGTGGGTCAAGCTGTGATCATCGATTTATCGAGTAAAACATAGACATGATGTACGAATTTAGTGGTAGAACTTAAACCTTTAGATTGAGGGTCGAAAAACATATGTTTAATTAGGGATTTTGAAGTAGGAGGAGCCCAACGAAAAAAAAAATATTATTCAAAGGTAATAAGATAAAGTTACACGTCTAAACTTAAAAATAAGGGGTGTGGGCCCTTGCTGACCTTAAGTAAGCTCCGTCAATGTATATGATCATCGTCTAGTTTGACGAATTTAACACGTTTTCTTATCCATTTATCATCGTCTAGTTTGACGAATTTAACACGTTTTCTTATCCATTTGATTATTTATTTGATGAATTAACCTGATAAAGCTTCATTGCTGATTAAATCAAGTTACCTTTAAGTAAATCAACCTATTTGTTAATAATCAATGAATTAGGTACATTTATATGAACGTAGTTATTAGCTGAGCAACATATCCACACAAAGGTACATTTGATTATTTTCATAAAAAATGCAAATAATATAAATAAATAAAATTATTAGATATGCAGGCAGGCAAGAATAGAATTATTAAAGCCATGAAATTAAGTTTCTTTCCTTCATTCAGAGATTAAATATGCTATATAAAAAAGAATAGAATTATTAAATACATTTGATTATTTTCATAAAAAATGCAAATAATATAAATAAATAAAATTATTAGATATGCAGGCAGGCAAGAATAGAATTATTAAAGCCATGAAATTAAGTTTCTTTCCTTCATTCAGAGATTAAATATGCTATATAAAAAAGAGCACAACAACCAACAACTCACAGAAAAAAGAACGATAACAATAAACTTTAAACACGTATTTCTTACTTTAGGTAAATATGCAATTAATTTCTTCATAATTTAAAGCAATTTTTTGTGAGTTTTTGCCAATCTCATGACTATGGGACCATGCCGAACCACTTTCACTTTTTCTCTTTTATATTTCTATTCGCTTGCGGTGTGCACATATAATGTATATATGTGTGGGCGCTCGGAGGGCAAAAGTGAAATGGTACCAACTTTAACGTTATTTTACTATTTCGTGAAAATAACGTTAAAAGCGGCGGATGGTTAATCAGGCATCATGTGGTGACGTTGATAGCTGAAAGACACGGGGGTACATGCACCAATCAGTCTCTGTCCCGATTGTTTGAGTGTTATGTGTCTTAGGTCCAAGGCTTGATACAAAACTACAATCGAGCCGGGGGTCTCACTGGAAGCAGCCTCTCTATTCCTACGGGGTAGAGGTAAGGCTGTCTACATCTTACCCTCCTCAGACCCTACCTTAGCTTTGCTATTGGTGGGATTTACTGAGTATGATGATGATGATGATGAAAATTATAAAAATAAACATATTTAAATTTTGAGTAAAGTACAGTTTTAGTCCCTGAGGTTAACACCCGCTCGCAGGTGCAGTCCCTATTTCAAAAAAAATAACACTTCAGTCCCTGACGTTGTCAATTTGATTCAATTAAACCCCTGGGACTGAAATAGGAACCGAAGTGTTGAATGTTTTGAAATAGGGACTGAACCTGTGAGTGGGTGTTAACCTCAGGGACTGAAATTGTACTTTACTCTTAAATTTTTGTATTTTAAGTATGTTTAGAGTTATATGAAAAATGAAAAAAATACTACCATCAAAGTTTTAAAACGGATTAATGTAAAATGTTGTGGTTGAAATTAATGTCAGAAAACCAAGTATTTTGTGTGATTGAATAGCCAAACCAATATGTATGACGTTAGGCAAGGATTTTAGAAACTTAAAAGGATGTTTCTAACTTTTTGTTCGGTTAAAATTTAAACCAAACAAAGTTTATGAGTTCCAATTAGTTTCATGGTTTTGGCCTTTATTTTTATATAATAAAATAAAATATTGTTGCCCATAAACAAACTAAATAATAAATGATTTTAAAGTCAAAAACCAGAAAAAAAAAACAATTCTAATATTGTGAAAAAATAAATAAAAATTGGTCCTTCTTCGGGACGGGCTGGTAGGGCTGGGCCTCTTGGCCCAGTTTTCTTTTAGTCTTATGGTCTCCCAGCCCCAGCCATAAAACACTTGGCCCATTAGGTTTTACTTCATTATCCTAACGTGAAGACGTAACTTATGTCTATTTTTCTTGTTCTTTTAATTTATTTTCTTTTTGCTCGAACAAAAACCGAATCAAATGGATTGAAAATATTTGAAACAATAATAAAATATATAAAATAATATATTATTAGTGTAACAATATTATTTTGTAGTCGTAATAAATACGCATGCGAAACTCTTTAGAAAGTTGTGGTGTTGTAAGTGTTAACGGTGAAAGTTGAGGATAAAAGTAGATAAAGAAAAACCTAACTTTAAATTGTATTGTATTGTAGGGGTAAGATCAAATAAAAACATTATTTTGCCTAAGTAGGATGAGAAGAAATGTTAACCATTCATTTTTCAAATCAATGGTTAAGATGAAAGTGTAGGAGAAAGGAGGGTTGCAATGGTATTTTGGGAAAATCTTATTTATGGACTTTTTCTCTCGACATGCAAGGCACATGCATATTCCAGCCACAATTTTTAAACTTTCATAACTTTTTTATACAACATTATTTTTTCATAAAAATTTCACCATAAAATCGAGTTTTTTTTATCTTTAATTTGAGTACCATATTGCTATATAAAATATGAAGACTAAAAAAACCCACTCAAATGTGTTGTATTTATATGTTGTATAACATATTTTTTGTGCTAGATTTTTGTACTATATTTTTGTGCTGAAATTTTTTTGTCTTCAATTTTTTTTTCAAATTTTTGTGCTGGATTTTTTGTACTACATTTTTTTTGCTGATTTTTTTCGTGCTATATTTTTTTGTACTAGATTTTTTATGCTATATTTTTCTGTACTACATTTTTTTGTACTACATTTTTTGTGCTATATTTTTTTGTACTAGATTTTTTGTACTAGATTTTTTTTGTTGTATTTTTAAAAAACAAAAGGGGTGCCACATGTCATTTTCACTCCTATTTATAAGAACCAAAATGCCCTTCATTTCTACTTATTAGGAGTGTCACATGTTATCATCACAATCCTTCTTAGTCTACTTAGGCAAATTCCACTTTTTAGTGGATCCTTCCCCTTGTATTGTATTGTAATTTCATACAGGAATAAATAGTTGAAGATAAAGCCTATGGGCTTGAGAGTGTTAGAAAAGTAGCTATATGAATAAGTTAGTATACCATGAGGCATGAGCCCATGACGCATTCCCTAACACGTTTATAAATATTATTTTTTAGTTGTTTCCAATGTTGTTAAAATTGGACAGGAAAGACTGGTCAAAGCAGAAACCCACTATTATCCACTTTGGTTGACATGGGTTGAACTGACACTAACGAACATGTTTAGTGGTTTGGCGGGTGAATTGCCTCGGTGCTTAGACTGAGGCTTTGAAAAATGTAGAAGATGTCAGTTGAATTTCTATATTAAATAAATAAATAAATACTTTACTTTTTTTTAAATCCCTTTAATATGTTGTAGTTTAACTCGTGGGGTTGATGCTTTAACACTATGTTCCTGAGTTTAATAAAGGAAAGAAAAGGAAAGAAAGAAAGTTTAGGAGAGAAAAGAAAGCAATATAAAGGAAAAATTAAAAATTTATTTGTGTTCCCAAGTTTAAAAGGAATGGAAAGAAAAGGAGAGGAAAATAAACATTTTGTATGTTCCCGAGTGGAGAGGAAAAGAAAGAAAGGTAACAATTTTACTATTATACCCTTCTAAGCAAAATTAAAATAAAAAAAATAACCCCGTCAATCCTTGGTACCGTCACCGAGTTTCTTATCTTCAATAACAAATTAAACTCTATTTCAACCAACCTAAACTTGTGGAATAATATAGCAAAGATTCTTGCAGTCACCAGCATCCTCAATTTAACATAGTTCTTTAAGTTTGACCATCTTATATGATATTGCATTTTCATAAACAAAGCATCAGTAGTTGATAATAATTTAGCACAGTTCAGCTCTTTAAAGGCATCACAAGATCATATGTTACAGAAGATGATAGAATAAGCAATTTACCGTTTCGACGCGGACCGTTTCGACCCGTACCGTTTCGACGCGTACCGTTTCGACGCGAACCGTATCGACCCGTACCGTTTCGACGCGAACCTTTTCGACCCGTACCGTTTCGACGCGAACCGTTTCGACCCGATCTTGAGTAGCTCACGATGCGTTCGACTCGTTTGCACCCCTACAAGCTACACATTCATAGGTTATATGAAGGTTAGATTACCTACACATGTGTAGGCTAATACGCAGGTGAAAACACAAATGTGAAACTCAGTTTTTGCATGTTTATATGCCAGTTACGTGTGCTGGTTTTCGACCCGCCGTTTTAGTACCATCAAAAGGCTGTCACAAGCAATAACTCGGGTCAATTTGGCGCGTAATAAATGATAAACTCTACCACAACAAACCAACCTTGGTAACTGTAACATCCGTCGAAAACACGTTTAGGCGTTACGCGCGTTTAGGCGTTGGTTATGTAGGCATCTCTTATGCGCGTGACATTGGTTATGGGTGTTTAAAGGCCGGTCACGCGTACCGGGGCCGGCAAACACCCATCATGCGCCGCGTAACGCGTGTAACCCAGCTTTGATACACGCTTAACCTAGCACTCGACGCGTAACCGGTGCGGGTTACGCGCGTTTAAGCGTTGCTTTTGAATGCTTAATGCAGGTTACTCGCATTACGGTGCTGATTACGCAGGGGTTACGCTTGTACCGAGTTTTGAACAATTATGCTGTCAATAGTTATTATAAAAAAAGGGTCAAGTTCAATGGAGTTGTGATTTCTCAGGCTCTGCTACTGTTTCCCAAACACCTCCTTCAGGTAAGTCCTATGTTAATTTACCATCTTACCCCCCTCAAGAATCAAGATTTCATTATTCTTATTTTTTTGTGTGTTTCTTGATTGTTTACAGGTGCAAATTCTGCTTGTTATTCTAGGTATGATCACTACCCATCTTAATTGGATCTTGTCTTTTTTAGTTTATTGTTGTCATAGTATTAAAAGATGTATAAGGATCTGAGTTTTATTGCTATTATGTTGGTTAATTAATATATGAACTGAATTTTAAAATAAAGGTTCGATCTTTTTAAATTTTACATTGTCAAAATGGTAGTTTTTGCATTAAAGGTAGTTTTATATGTCTTTAATCACTTGTACATTAAACATTAACACTGTGTTCTGTGTTCTTGAGTTTAATAAGAACACAGAGTAAATCAAACAATCAACCAAAAACTAAGCAAATTAAACCAAATAACTAATTATCCACCAATTAAACACAAATAAAACTCATATAATCTAAAATTGCCTAAAAATCTAAACAAACTAAACCTAATTATTCACAAATCAAACACAATTAAAACTAAAAGAAGCTGAACTACCTAAATTACCATCCATTCAATCACAAAATAACATCAAACTTACCCTAAAATTGCGATATATGATAAATTGAATGTAGGTGTGTTACCTGGAAGATGAATTGCTAAGCGTTGTTGGATAGTAGTAGCAACGATTATGAATAGTTGAATCAAGATATGGGAAATATGGTGATGAAAACTGAAGATACGAGATTCTGGGGGAGATGATGGAAGGTGGGTTGAAGATATGGCGGGTTGTGGGAGAAATACCCGCCATTTTTTGATGAGGGTAAAACTGGAAAAAGTGAACTTAGAATATTCTGTTCTCTCCCAATCTTTCCGATTTGGAGAGAAACAATTGAACTCCAAAAGACCACCTTTTTCTCTCCTTCCCTCTTTCTTTCTCCCCATAAAAAAAACTCAGGAACATCATAATTCTTTTCTTTCTTTCCAAATCCCTTCTCTTCTCTTAAAAATAAAACTCTGGAACACAGTGTAATAGATGAGTTGTATGTGAGGTTCAATAAAGCCGACATGACACTCGAAGAACCGTTGATGGAACTGTCAGTTTTTGTGTGTTGTCATATTTTGTTTCTTGAGTTTAAAATAAAATGGGATACGAGCTAGTTAGTTAGTTGTGGATATGGGCCAAGAGTTGTAGCTGGGCCATTGCTAAGGAGTGTGGCTGAGCTGTTGTTTAGGAATGGGCTGGGCTTACTTAATGTGTTTGTGGGCTACAAGTGAAACAGTGATGCACAAATTAATGGGGTATTATTAATAACCAGTTCCGGGTTCGTAATTGATGAGATGGAACCAGGTATTGGTATAACTGGTTTGATATCGATTCCAGTTTCTTTAGCAACCCGTGCGAAATAAAAATTTTGGGCCCTATTCACAAGTCTTCATACATTCAAATAATCAAAGTCTAAACATTAATTTCTAAACGTTGGCAAATTGGGCCACAAATACAAAATTCTGAAAAGGCTCAAAAACGTTTTTGGTTCATAAATCCATGCTCGTTAAGATTTTTTTTAAACATACAAATTTTTTAGATATATATATAAAAGAAATTTTAAATTTTTTTTCGTGCCCTAATTTTTTTAAAAAAAAATTCGCCCACCCGGAACTTGCTCTGGGCCGACCCTGAAGTTACACAATTATTTTAACATAAGTAAAACAATTCGTGTAACAATATCATATATTAATTAATAATAATACACTCCAATTTATTAAATGAAACAAAAAAAAATGAAGAAAACATTAAGTCTCGAACTAGGGACTCCTTTAGTAATGGGCTTTAGGCCCAAGCACTCCTTTAGTAACATACAAGAGGGAAACCATTTGAGGTACGGCAAGATGAACATCTTATTTGAGACTATATCTTTCTATATACAAAAATAATGTTTTTTTTTATTTTGGGCCCTAACTTTTTTAGGCCCTGTTCGGTGACACTCCCTATGGGCCCGGCCTGCTATATTTTGGGTTTCCTAATGTTGCATCTCGTTTAATGATCTCTAGATCAAGTGGTGGAGGGCTTGCTTTTCTCTTGAGAGATGCAGGTTCGACTCCCACTTGGTGCATAATGAGGTACTGGTGGGCAATGATAGGAGACCCAGGGAAACCAGGTTTCGATCCTTGAGCCAGACGGGTTTTACCGGTAATTTCACCGTCGTGCCTACAGGCGGGTGGGTTACCGGGTTTTCCCCGGAATTGGTGGTGGACTCGGGTTACTCTCGGAGTACTCCGTTTGTCCAGTGGGTGCCCCGAAAGTGCTCGGGATTGAGTTTGTTGGCCGTTCAAAAAAAAAAAAAAAAATAGTTTAACATTTAAATAGTTTAATTCAGTTCTTGGGAGTCCCTGCCTAGGTGGAGTTGAGTATTAAAACAAACCCAACGAAAAATGATTGATTATATTTATTCCCTACTCAATAGTTTAGAGTATACAATGATTCTCTACAACGAAGTAAATGAATTTAGACTCATAACTATGATACGTATCAGGTATTAAAAAAACCGGTTCTGGGTATAAATCATAACCGGCTACGGGTATTAAACGGTTATAAATTAGTTCTTGTTCCGGGTAATGATATCAAAAAGCATACCCTATCTACACCATACGGGTAGGGTCAGTTCCGGTTCCAGGTATAATATAATACTCAGGTATAAAAAACCGGTTCAAGATTTTTTTTATCAAGTCCAATTCCAGTTAGTTACGGTTTTTTGTGCGCCTCTAAGTGGAGTTGGCTTGTTAAACAAGCGACTTGATCTGTTTGAAGATATGAAGTGACTTTACGATAAGAATCACAGGACTTCTTGTCTAATCTTCATTTTTGTCTTCTTAGAGTGTTTGGGGGTTTATTGTGAGCTCTAATCAAGTTAATCATAGACCACTAGCTGGCTTTGTATTTCTGAGAAGTTTGACTTGCATCTTTTCTAGAGAAATTGCAAATTAAGGATCGATCTCTCTCTCTTAAAAAAAAAAAAAAAAAAATCAAACCCATACCATTAAAAGTAGGTAAGTAGACCTGGCAAAACAAGATCATCCATTCCATTTTGAGTTGATAATTTGATATAGGTATTTTAAATTTTAAGTTGGGTTAAGATGAGCCAAACAAAATTAGTCACTAGGTTAGAATGGATTATGAAGTGAAGAATAAAAAAAAAAGAGTAGGTTAGTACAAGTAGCCATTAATGTTTTTATCCATATATTCTCTAACAAATGGTTAACATATGAAAGACCTTGTAATACAAGGAATCAAAAGACAAGTAACAAAATCAACTCTAAAACATGAAAAGGCATATTATTTTGACAACTCAAGAATAAGTTATTTTCAAGTGAGAGGGAAATAATAGCAGAATTGGTAACCAAGTGAACGATTCATGCATAGATTAGTTGGGAACACGTAAAACGTGTTAGAAAATAAATCTAACACAAAATTAAGTGACCATAAGGGCATACACAATCTAATTATCATTCTCGTCCATATAATTTAACTAAAATACTTATTTATCCTTAAAAATTGTTATTTTAATTAATTAAATAATACATTTTTCATTTCACAACCACTAAAAAATTTGGGATATGTGATGAATAGTGAACCTTCAAATAGAGGGCTTTACTTTAGTTTCCACATAATTTGGAGTATGGGGCATGCCACCATGCTACTCGAACTCGAATGTATGAATGAAAATAAACAAAATCTCACATTATTTTTCTTTTATTTGGGGTATATGAAAGGGGATAGGGACTTAAATGTGATCGCTCTAATATTTATCCAAATCTATAATTTTTGTTTTAACTAGTTATTTTCCGCCCTCGCGTTGCGGCGGGATCCAATGACTACAAAAGGCGTGTAAGAAACGGCAAACAGATACCGAATATCAAAAACATAAATAAAATGACGTGGTAAGAATAGTCACTCCGTCATAAAAAAACGATTTTAAATAACCTAATATATAATAATAGGACCCACACGTCCTACACGTTGAAAATTCGGTTGTTTTCAGTTCAGTTATTACGGTGCTAACACGTTAAAATATGGATGAGCTCGGTACCGGTAATGGCAGCAAAAGTACCGATCTGGAAAATTATCGAAATTAGGTACCGGCACCGAAAATGCTCGGTACAATGCAGTATGGTATTTGAAAGTAAAAATCAATAAATACATGTATGGTGCTAGACCGGTGTCAAACCTAAAGTAATGATTTTGAAAACGCCAAAAGGTGGATACCAAATTGGTACCGAAAATGATTTGGTACCGATACGATACCGGTTCGTTTACAGGATTTGATACGATTTGCTCATCAATATTCTAAATATATACAAGTTAATTTTACATGCTACAATTCATTCATTACAGAAGAAAACAAAAAAGAAAGCAAAATAAGTTGCTGTACATATAAAACCTCATTCAAACGAAAAACAGTTTACTTACTGTGTGTATGAAAAGTAATCTAAACGGTGCAATTACTTGCATTGCTGCGTTGCTACAGGATTTGTGAGCTCGGTACCAACCGGTACCAAAAATACCGTTACCGAAATCCCCATAAGCGGGTACCGGTACCGAATATACCTAGTATGGTACGGTTCGGTACCGGACAGTACTGGTACGGCACCGATATTTGATGTTAAGAACCGGTGAATACCTGTGCAGAACCGGTACCGAAAATACACCGGTTTGATAAATTTGAGACCGGTACCTATACCCGATACCATTTGCTCATCTCTTAATTCTAATTTTAAATAATTTTAATTCTAAACCCTCGCCCCATACTCCATAGTCTTAATATACTTATTATATTATTATTTTTACTGTTTAAAACCTTGATTTTTAATATATAGGAGAATAGTTTTAAAATTATCATATATGAATTTTAAATAATTCTAATAATTCTAATTCTAATTTTAATTTTAATTTAATAATAATATTAACACTGTTCATTCAGTTTTAAAATTATCATAATTTTAATTTTAATTTTAATTTAATAATAATATTAACACTGTTCATTCAGTTTTAAAATTATCATATATATGAATATGAATTATGGATGGTGTATGATTGTATTTTCCTCTTTGTTTTAGTTAACCTTAATTATTATGGATGGTGTTATACTATTATTGTATTTTCTTCTTTGTTTTAGTTAACCTTAATAATATTAGTTGGCAGTTAAACTTAATAATGTTAGTTATTTAATAGGTAGGAGGACACTTAATACGGGACCATACTTTTTTTATAGTCGTACTAGGTTAGAACCTCGTGTATTACACGGATTTAATAAATATAATTTTATATACTAAATAAAAAAACAATATATTTTTAAAAATCTCATTTATTACATGTGTTGGGTAAATATAATTTTATATATTAAATAATAAAAAAGAGTTAATTACATAATTAGTCCTTGTGGTTTGCACAAAATAATATACTTAGGGACTAATAGTTTAAAATCACATTCTAGGTTATTAACTTTTCATTCTATAACCTTTGGAGGTATTAACTTCTAGGGTATTACATTAGTTAGTCCCTGTGATTTACACAAAATAACATACTTAGGTACTAATAGTTTAACAAACAATTAACGTTAATACCCCCAAACGTTACAAAATGAAAAGCTAATACCTAGAAGATGATTTTAAACTATTAGTACCTAAGTATATTACTTTGTGCAAACCACAGGTACTAACTATGTAATTAACTCTAAAAAAATTATATCTTTAAGAACTCCGCGTATTGTGCGGGTTGAATAAAAGTAAATTTATATACCAAACAATAAAAAAGTTATCATTAAAAAAAACCTGTGTATTCACGGGTGGAAGAAATGTAATTTTATATACTAAATAATAAAAAAGTTATATTTAAAAAATACTCTGTCTATTGTACGGGTTGAATAAATTTAATTTTATATAGCAAATAATAAAAAAAATGTTATATCTTTAAAAACCCTATGTATTACACAGTTTTATCTATTGTTAAAAAAATCTTTCTAAATCAAAATGGATTTTTTTATTATTTTTTAAAGAGTTAATTACATAGTTAGTCCCTGAGGTTTGCACAATATAGCATACTTAGGTACTAATAGTTTAAAATCACCTTCTAGGGTATTAACTTTTCATTTTGTAACGTTTGGAGGTATTATCTTCTAGGGTATTAACATAGTTAGTCCATGTGGTTTGCATAAAATAACATATTTAGGTACTAATAGAATGTGATTATAAACCTACAAATAACGTTAATACCTCCAAACGTTACAAAATGAAAAGTTAATATCCTAGAATGTGATTTTAAACTATTAGTACCTAAGTATGTTACTTTGTGCAAACCACAGGGACTAACTATGTAATTACTCTTTTTTAAATTAGGTTAATACTATTTAAAAATTTTGGTTTGATTAATAAGTTATTTAATATAATTTCTCATGGTTAACAATAATAACATTAACAATAAATAATATGCATGTTTATCTACTGTTAAGTGAAACAATGCTTTTTAGTTTAGATAAGATTTTACGATTTGAAGTTAAATTTATGCCTATGATTTAGAGTTGATAAGATTTATATTAATTTTAATATTTAATAATTTAAATTAAATAATAATTATCTACAATTAAGGATGGTCTAGAATAATGACAAGTGTCCCAAAATTGGTTTCTTTTATTATAGTAGATAGATGCGTATATAAAAGGTTCATACTTTTTTTTATAGTCATATGTTTATACAAAAGAGGTTTTTACCAGGTCGGTCACTGATTTTTTTTTTTTGTCGTATTTTTGGGTTTTGAAGGTGATTATGTTTCGTTACAATGACTTTAAAATACCTGGGTCTCGAAGTGAGAGATCCTGGATTCAAGTTCCACAGACGAAAATGACTAAAAGAAATTTGCCGTTAAAAAAGGATGTCAAATGATAGGTTACTGACTAAAATCTTGTAGATTATCTATTTTGAATAAGAGTAAACTGTCATTTTGGTCCCTGTGGTTTGGACAGTTTTGCTATTTTAGTACAAATCTCAAACTTTTTAAATATGGGTCCCTGTGGTTTGCATTTTGTTGCCATTTTAGTTCAAAACTCAAAAACTCTCATTTTTTACTGTTCCAACATCCCTTTTTTGTCTTTATCTGCAGGGGTAGTTTTGTCCATTTAATTTTCATTAAAACAATTTCTTTATTAAAAAACCCCCCAAATATAAATACCCCTATCAGTTCCTAAATTACATCATCATCTTCAACCTCCTAAACGGAAACCCTAACTAGAGATCAAACCCAAAAAAAAAACCCTAACCCACAGGAGATCGAAGCAATGACAATGGTGGTTTGCACTTGTGGAACCTCAACCTCACTGAGAACCTCATGGACAACACAAAACCCAGGTCGTCGTTTTCACCGGTGCAACAAACCATCAAGATGTGGATTCGTTGCTTGGGCTGAGCCACCGAAGATTGAGAACCCGGCTGTGATGATTCCTGCACTGTTGGACACCATCAAGCGGCATGAAGAGAATGCAAGACAGATGTTTGCTCGGAACATGAAGCTTGAAGAAGAAGCTAAAAAATTGGCATAGGAGAAGAAGATGCTTAAAGTTATCTTAGGTTTCAGTTTTTTGTTGTTCATGTTTTACTATGTTAAGTATGGTTAGGGTTTGACTTTTGTTTGGATTTTGTGTCACACCCCCAAAATACCCCATGCGGTAACCCCGCTAGGCGTGTGACGTTCCAGGATCCAGCCACAAATAACATTGAACTAACCATAAGATGTTTAACAAAATTCCCATTCATTAAATAAAACATTCATAGAACATAATCCAAGTTAAATAGTGACAGCGGAAGCAAATAGTAAAACACTGTTCAATGTTTCAAAAACCAATGTATGCAAATTCGGTAAACAAGACTGGTAAATCCAAGCGACACCACCCATTATCACTCCAGCCATCCAGATAGCAAGTTCCTCATCCAAAGTACCTAACGACCTGCGAGCATGCAACAAGTGTGTCAGACAACGCTGGTGAGCTCACAGTTTTACGAAAATGTTAATTACCAAGTGTTTAATCCAGTTTGTTAACAAATCCGAAAGTAATGTTGATAATATCTCGTTACTGAACAAGACGGCTCCTGATGTATGTTTTGCCCGTTCCCCAGTGCTCCTATCAAAACACTGGGCATGACTGGGTCATTAGTTCACACCCGTCCTCTCCGGTACGGGGTGAGGGTGCCAAACCTAAGTAGCGCTACCAACTAATACCCCGTTACCTCTCCGGTAACAAAAAAGATGGGACTTAAGAGTGATAGGGTGAGAGTATTATCCAACATTCCAGTTTTACCCAAAAGACTTATCCCTCCCCGGGATACCCACTGACTGTCCCAACCACCAGGACGCATGCTCAAGAGTAGTGAACTCACCTTGGATTGCTCGGTATGCTAATTTACCACACAGTTAATTAATCAACCCTCCCGAGGTTACCAATAACAATTAGTTTCATGATTTATCAATTATGCCACGTATATCAGAGATCACAATCATTACAAGCATTGCCATGCATCACATAACATATACTCAGTTCATACATGTGTCCATATCCCATATATAATACACAATAGTCACACAACAGTTAACAGATTATTCTTTGGCGAATAACCGTCCGACGAAGAACCCTAAGTTTCGTCGTGCTAAGGTGTGGCGAAACACATCATGTTTCGTCGAGATAAACTATGGCGAAACACATCATGTTTCGTCGAGATAAACTATGGCGAAACACATCATGTTTCGTCGAGATGAACTATGGCGAAACACATCATGTTTCATCGAGATACAATATGACGAAAGTCTATCCTGTTTCGTCGAGCAAACAGTTACAGATTCAATCAGTTACGATTTCACGTTTTCCTAGCACCCTAATCATCATCAGCGATTTCAACATGATCAACGACCAATCATCAAGCTTCCAATTATCATTAACACGCAACAAGGCATTAACAATCCATATGTTCATATCATCATTACTATCATAACAATTAACATCATTCGAATCGGTTCAATCATAACAGTTTCATCATTTAAGCATATAAATCATTGACCATGCTATCAATTCCTTACACAGAATCTATCACACCCTCATATGAACAATACCACATACAAATCATCGAATTCTTAGCATAACAGTTCTAGATTCACAATGTTTATGAAAACCCTAATCATACACACAAATCACCACATCAAGATTACATCGAACAGTAGGGTTATACACTAACCGTGATACCGAAAGGCTTATATGAATCGAGATGAAAAAGAATGCTTCGAGGTTCCTTCTGCCGTCGCACAGATAACAACAAGGGAGAGGAGACTCTAGGGTTTTATGTGATTTACGTGTAACTGATTATAAGAGGTTGTAATATAAGGGAGTTGGTCCGCAAACCTCTCTGGGCCGAGGCCTGCCATGGCGAAACACCATCCTTCGACGAAAGACCCCTCTTTCGTCATACTAGTCTTGGCGAAAGATCCTATCTTTCGTCGAGTAACACTTGTGGCGAAAAAGACTTTATAAATAATCTTAATTAAATTATTCTTAACACTACACCATTAACAACCAAATATTATACATAAAACAATAAACATTCAGATAAACAAGATTGCGAAGTTAGTGGTGCGCGAAGGAAAGACCTTGAAATCTCGGGTTGTCACATCATCCCCAACTTGAAAGAAATTTCGTCCCGAAATTTGACAAGTTATCCGAAACAGGAAGACGTTAACTTAGGATGACTGTGGATTTTCCGCGGATACCACATCATCCCCAACTTGAATGGGAATTTCGTCCCGAAATTCACTAATTGTGCCAGACTTAGATTTGCCAGACTTGGACTTGTCATCTGGGAACTAATGTGGGTACTTGAGCTTCATCTGATCCTCGCGTTCCCATGTGAACTTCGGTCCACGTCTTGAGTTCCAACGAACCCTCACGATCGGAATTCGGCTATGCTTACGGACCTTGACCTCCCGGTCTATAATTTCTATTGGTTCCTCAACAAACTGCAACTTGTCGTCAATTTTCAGCTCTTGAAACGGTACTACAAGTGTTTCATCAGACAGACACTTCTTCAATTGCGACACATGGAAAACATTGTGAATGTTACCCAACTCAGCAGGTAACTCGAGCTTGTATGCCACTTTACCAATACGTTCTAAAACTTTGAATGGCCCAACATAGCGTGGATTAAGCTTGCCTCGCTTACCAAAACGCACCACACCCTTCCAGGGTGAGACTTTCAACATAACACGGTCGCCTACAGTGAATTCCAAGGGTTTCCTACGCTTATCAGCGTAACTTTTCTGACAGTAACATGCTGCCGCCATATGGTTCCTGATCTGGACAATCTTTTTAGAAGTTTCAAGAACAAGTTCCGGACATGTGACCTGGCTGTCACCCACCTCAGCCCAACAAAGAAGAGAACGACATTTCCGGCCGTACAACGCTTCAAACAGAGCTGCCTGGATGCTAGTGTGGTAATTGTTGTTGTAGGAGAACTCGATCAGCGGCAAATGTTTCTCCCAGCCCTTACCAAAATCAATTACACATGCTCGCAGCATGTCTTCAAGTGTCTGGATGGTTCGCTCACTTTGAGCATCCGTCTGTGGGTGATAAGCAGTGCTCATGTCGAGGCGTGAGCCGAACGATTTATGCATCGACTGCCATAAATCAGATATAAAACGCGGATCACGATCAGAAATAATAGAGGTTGGCACTCCGTGCCTAGACACCACTTCCTTCAGATAAACAGCAGCAAGTTGGGAAAACTTATCAGTTTCCTTGATCGCTAGAAAATGTACTGACTTCGTGAGACGATCAACGATCACCCAGATGGTATCGTTTCTGCTCTGAGTTCTTGGCAAACCAGTAACGAAATCCATAGCAATCTGCTCCCATTTCCACATGGGTATTTCTGGTTGTTGAAGCAGGCCTGAGGGTCTCTGATACTCCACTTTGACTTTCGCACAAGTCAGACATTTACGCACATAGGTCGCGATGCTAGCTTTCATCTTCGGCCACCAGTACAAGACTTTGAGATCCTGATACATCTTATCCAAACCCGGGTGGACAGAGTATCGAGACTTGTGCGCTTCGTCCAGCACAAGCTCCCTAAGATTTCCAAACAAAGGAACCCATATCCGTTCCATGAAGTAGAGAATACCATCAGATCTCTCTATAAGTCGTTTATCCATGCCCCACAAATATTCAGCTTCATAGTTTTCTTCCTTCAACGCTTTGGTTTGAGCCGAACGGATCTGGTCAGGTAGGTTAGAATGAATGGTGAGTTGCAAGGCGTGAACACGTTTGGGTTTTGATTCCTTTCGACTCAGGGCGTCAGCTACAACGTTAGCCGTTCCTGGATGATACTTGATTGAGTAATCATAATCGTTTAAAAGTTCTACCCAGCGACGTTGTCGCATATTCAAATCCTTCTGGTCGAAGATATGCTGAAGGCTCCTGTGGTCGGTATAAATAGTGCATTTAGTACCGTACAGGTAATGCCTCCAGATTTTGAGCGCAAATACTATGGCTCCCAACTCCAAGTCGTGTGTCATATAATTCTTCTCGTGGACCTTCAACTGTTGAGAGGCGTAAGCTATCACCTTCTCGCGTTGCATCAAAACGTAACCGAAACCCTGAATAGAAGCATCACAATATACCACGAAATCGTCTGTGCCTTCAGGTAAAGATAAGATCGGTGCACTGCAGAGTTTCAGTTTCAAAAGTTGGAAAGCATCCTCCTACTTCGTTCCCCATGAGTATACTATGCCCTTTTGTGTTAACGAGGTAAGAGGTTGAGCAATCTTCGAGAAGTCTTTAATAAATCTGCGATAGTACCCAACGAGAACAAGAAATTGTCGCACCTCCAAAGGAGCCTTCGGTGCCACCCAATTCCTGATAGCATCAATTTTAGCAGGATCCACGTGTATTCCCGATTCATTCACAATGTGGCCAAGGAAGTGTACCTCTCGAATCCAGAAGTCACACTTAGAAAATTTTGCGTAGAGCTGCTCCTTCCTCAGAAGTTCCAAAATAAGACGCAAATGTCGCTCGTGGTCCTCCTTACTCTTTGAGTAGATCAAAATGTCGTCGATGAACACTATAACAAAATCGTCAAGATACGGCTTGCACACATGGTTCATGAGATCCATGAAGACCGTTGGTGCGTTTGTCAACCCAAACGACATAACCAGAAACTCATAATGCCCATACCGCATTCGAAAAGCCGTTTTAGGAAGATTCTCCTCTCGAACTCTCATCTGATGATAGCCCGATCTTAAATCGATCTTTAAGTAGAAACTTGACCCTTGCAACTTGTCAAACAGGTCGTCGATACGCGGTAAAGGATAGTGGTTCTTGACTGTTACCTTGTTGAGTTCTCGATAATCTATACACATACGAAAGGACCCGTCTTTCTTCTTCACAAAAAAAACCGGGGCTCCCCAAGGTGAAGAACTAGGTCGGATAAAACCTCTATCCAACAGTTCTTGAAGTTGATTTGACAGCTCTTGCAACTCACCTGGTGCAAGATGGTAAGGAGCACGGGCAATCGGAGCTGCTCCTGGCATAAGGTCAATCTGAAATTCCACCTGTCACACCCCAACCGATGGCGGAAACATCGGGGCATGGCACTGAGCGAAACAGATTGTCCAGAAGTTTCCATAACAATTATCATTACCAATTAATTTAAGGTAGCATGTCCCATACCATGCCTTAAAAGGCAAACAAATTATTACAGATAAATCTAGTCAAGTAGTTCTGTTCCGACAACTCAGATTTATACATAGATGGTTTATTTATTGGTTTCTAGTACCTCTTTTCCTAGCTTCGATTTCATCACAGCACAGAGAGCATCCTAGACCTTTCCTAGCCTCAAGTTCACAGCAAGCTAAGCATGTAAACTTCCTAAGCACCTGTCACATACGTTAAAGTAAAAGTCAATACACATAGTGTAAAGGTGAGCATACAAGTTCGATAATAGCATATAGAGTTCGAAAGCGTTACGCATAACCAGCACGTACACATAGTGAAATGAGGCATGTTAGTTATCGACATGAACCTATCGATACCAATGACTACGGGTTGACTGCCCAAGGCAGTTCATAATACATGATCACCACTGTAATCCATGCAAATAATTGTCCTTAACAACCCCCGAGTGAACGGGTGCTGAGTCCAAACTAATAGTACTATCGTTGCTAAGGCAGGTAGATAGCAATCCATGTGTAAACATAACAAACAAGCATTCATTAAGTCACGTATAACATGCGGTAACGGTTAGCGTTTAAAGTATTGCGTAGTGTGTTTGATTGTGATTTTATATAAGTAACGTATGTAACACCCAAAAGTGCATAAAGCAAAAAGGGATTGAGTATACTCACAACAATTGATGGATTGAAGGGAGCGCTAGAGAGCAGGGTTATCCTGATCAGAACGATAACATAACGATAAGTGACGTGTAAAACGGTGTAAGCGGCTCGGACAGCAGTTCGATCGGATGGTAATCCAGACGGACGGCTAGTCGTGCGGATGACAATCCGCTCGGATGGTTATCCGGTCAGACGGTAGTCCGGTCGGATGACTATTCGAGTGGATTGTTTCTTCCTTTGAGAATGATGTGTTTGTGTATGATGGCTTGACTTTTGAAGTTTTCGTTGTAGCATTTTGAAAACATCGAAGTATCTCTATCTTTCAGGTCGGTCGACCGGACGGTCGTCCGGTCGGACGACGACTCGAGTGGCGAGGTTACTTAGTGAGAACAAATCCACAGCAGGGCGGTCACTCGGTCGGATGTCCATCCGACCGGGTGGCAACCCTATTACTGAACATGTTGAAAATTGTTTAAGTGTTAAAGTCCAAGTATCTCATGATCCGAATGGTAGTTCGGTCGGATGGTAGTCCGATCGGACAGCAATTCGTTCAACACTCAGACTCCAAATCTTGGTAAAATTGGTTAAGTGTGGGACCCAAGGTGGAAGTCGTTCGGACGGCCGGTCGCTCGGATGGCTGTCCGTTCGGACAGTAGTCCGGTCGGACAGCACTCCGTCCTGCTCGTTCCGTTCGTCTTTCACTTGGCCGTTTTGATTGTTTGTAGTTTTATCGAGACGTTTTGACAACGTGTTAATCAACAGAGCCCCATCTTGACCCAAGTGATCCGGTCAGACAGGAATCACCCTAGTTTGACCAGTTAACCGGTTCAAGACGGTTGTTCTTGGTTAACCCGAAATCGGTGGTCTCATGAGTAGAATCTAGATCTTGAGCTAGCACAACACTACGAATGAGTAGAAGACTAGAACAAGGTCCGATTCTATCGGTTTTGAGTCCATTGAGTGTAAAAGAGTTGAAAGAAAGTTAGAAACCATCTTTCAATCCTTTTTCACCATGAATGTGGTTAGATCTATGCAAGATCTTTGTTTATTTGTGTGGAAATCGATTAGATCTAAGTTGTTCTTGGTGGGTTGAGGCCAAAACATGAAGTTCTTCAAGAACACATGATGACGTCATCCTAGAACACCTTGAATCTTGATGATTTCACGGTTAAAAGTTAAGATTCAAAAGATAGAAAGGTGTAGGAGTGCGTGTAGATTAAGGAAGTACAAGATTTAGGACGAGAACTTACCGGAATTGAGAGAAATCGAAGAAAAGGTGAGGAGCACGAGTTGGTCGGACGTCAGTTGCCAAAAGTGGTAACTTCAAGAGTGACAAGAGGTATTTATAGGATTCCCAAAATGGAAAGGGGCGGTCGGTCGGATGGCATCTCGCCCGGATGACAGTCCGGTCGGATGTCACCTTGAATGGATGGCAGCCCGGTCGGATGGCCCTTGGTTCGAGTGCTTGGCGCGAGTTTTGCTGTTTCGATTTCGATTGCGAGTGTTGCGATGCGTTTAGGTTTCCTAGTCAAATTAATTTTAATCCCAACTACTCATATCTCGCACTGTCTTTTCTCCACCAATTATCATACCATTTCGATTACGATTGAGTTCAATTGCGTTTGAGTTTCGATTGAGATTCGATTGATTCCCCACATATCACATAAATAAACATGCACAAGTAACACATAAGGCACACACACGTATAAGAATAACCAAAGTGCGTATTTCGAGTTGCGAGTGCGATTACGATAGCGATAAGGCGATTAAACATGCGATAAATAGCGATTACTATGTGATTATTAATAGATACTCCACATAATACAACTAAAGCGAAAATAAAATAGACTAATTACAAGTCAAAGAAGTCAAAACAGGAATTGAGCAAGGAGAGACAGATCGCAATTAGCAATCTTTTCTTCCTTTGACTTCAATCTTGACTTTGACTTTGACTTTCGAAACACGGGGTGTTACACCACCTGACGATGTGGAGGTAAACCAGGTAACTCTTCAGGAAATACGTCAGAAAACTCATGAACAACTGGAAGGTCCTCGATCTTCCTTTCTTCAGGTTGTGAATCGGTGACAAGAGCTAGAATAGCAGGGTAGCCCTTTCGTAGACACTTCTGGGCTTTCATGACTAAGATGATGCCGACCATGGCACCACTACGATGACCCTGTACTGACAAAGATTCCCCACTGGGGAGAGGGATACGCACGATTTTCTCTTTACATAGAATTTCCGCTTGATGTTTAGACAACCAATCCATGCCAACGACCACATCAAAACTTCCAAGAGTAACGGGGAGTAGGTCAATGTCGAACACTTGACCCATGAGATCAAGTTTACACCCAAAAAGAACATTAGAAGCTTCAAATGATTTACCATCAGCTAATTCTACTACATGCTTTTTTACAAGAGGTGTGGGAATCAACCCTAACTGACGATTGAACCCCAAAGACACATAACTCCAATCGGCACCAGAGTCGAATAAAACAGAAGCAAATATGTTGTTTATGGAGAACGTACCAGTCACCACGTTGCCATCATTTCTGGCTTCCCAGCTCCAATAGTGAACACCCTCCCGTGCGCACCATTTCCACCATTGCCCCCATTGTTGTTGTTTCCGTTGTTATTGTTCCCATTGTTGTTACCACCAGCATTCTGATTTAGTTCAGGGCAATCTCTCCTGATGTGACCCTCGGCTCCACATTGAAAGCATCCCTTACGATTTCCACGGTTTTGCTGGGGTTGTTGCCTTTCCTGCTGCTGTGGCTGTTGCTGTTGCGGGGTGTACTGCTGCTGCTGGTTCGGAAGTGAAACCCTACAGTCCCTGGCCATATGCCCCACTTTGTTGCACCTATGACATACTCGGGTACACGGCCCCCGATGGTGATAGTTGCACTTATTGCACTTTGGTTGTTTCCCTGCATAAGAACCTTGACCTGAACTGTTGCCCTGGCTTTGATTTACGGAGGACGACTGACTGAAACTGCGGTTGCTGCTATTATCTGGCCGCTTCTGTGACTGATTCGAGTTTATCACCTTATCTACATCATTCCATTTCCGCTTGCTATCAGTAACGGGCGTATTAGCTGTGGTTGTAGCAGCAGTAGTGGCAGAAACACGCGGTGGTAGCGAGCCACGCTCCACCTCCTGGTCTGTGATCTTGTGAGCCAAGCGGATAATCTGAGCTAAGTTGTTGAGGTTCGCTGCAGTAACCAAGCCCTTAACCTTCGGGGCTAATCCCTTGATATATAGCTCAATTCTTCGGTGTGGAGGTCGTGATAAGTTCGGGCACATATTAGCTAACTCATGAGACCTCTTCGTGTATGCCTTGATCTCCGACCCCACCATCTTCAGATCATAATACTCATTCTCCAGTTTCTGCACCTCATCGAAAGGACAGTACTCCTCCCTCATCAGCTCCTTAAAATCGTACCAAGTGGTCGCATTTGCCATTTCTATACCCAACATCTGAACCTGGGCATTCCACCATGTCAGGGCACCATCCTTGAGTGTGCCTGTAGCATACTTCACTCTGTCCTCATCAGCTCCTTAAAATCGTCCCAAGTGGTCGTATTTGCCATTTCTATACCCAACATCTAAACCTGGGCATTCCACCATGTCAGGGCACCATCCTTGAGTGTGCCTGTAGCATACTTCACTCTGTCCCCAGCAGGACAGTTACATATCGCAAACACCGATTCTGCCTTCTCAAACCAACGCAAAAGTCCCACAGCCCCTTCAGTCCCACTGAAGGTCTGTGGCTTACAATCCATGAACGTCTTGAACGTACAAGCAGGTGGATTGTTCTGATTCTGATTTGCTTGCTGACCTAAGGACGAAATGAAATACAACACACAGGTAAGAGTTGTGTACGTGACACAAGAATAAAGGGTAATTGGCACATATCGTACCGGTTTGGTAGGCTGCCAAAGCCTCAGCCACACGTGTTAATCAAATTTGTCAGCTCAGCCTGGGTCATCGCAATGTGACCACGTCCATGACCTCGTGCGCTCATGATTCTATATAAGAGAAGGGGAAAAGGTCAAAAGTCGAGACAAGGTAGGAGTCAAACTCACAACAACTTCTACAGATTACTACGTACATCAGACAATAAAGCGGAACCCCCTTCACACTCGTTAGATCTCACTGGGACTGGCATGCACCCCGCATTATTATTATGTGTGCACCCACAATAATAATGCGATTTACATGTTTATCTCAGCTCCTCCCAACTCATGCTATAAGGCTCCTCAAGTTCTCACAACAAGACAAAACACCACAAACGTAAACCACAAAAAGCCAACAGGATATCGCACTGTGACTCTATCAATCACATATCTCGGGTACATACACATGAATCTAGTCTGAAATACTAAGTGTGTGCAATCGCATGCAACATCATACATAAGGGTATACTAGATATACTAGACAATAAGTGATCGAGAGACGAACCTTGCAATCTGGAGCTGAGTGTCATGGTCGCTTTCTGAACCGTTCGGTTATAGTCTGGTTTTATAAAAAACGTTTTAAAACCTAGTTCACTATAACTAGTGGCTCTGATACCAAACTGTCACACCCCCAAAATACCCCATGCGGTAACCCCGCTAGGCATGTGACGTTCCAGGATCCAGCCACCAATCACATTGAACTAACCATAAGATGTTTAACAAAATTCCCATTCATTAAATAAAACATTCATAGAACATAATCCAAGTTAAATAGTGACATCGGAAGCAAATAGTAAAACACTGTTTAATGTTTCAAAAACCAATGTATGCAAATTCGGTAAACAAGACTGGTAAATCCAAGCGACACCACCCATGACCACTCCAGCCATCCAGATAGCAAGTTCCTCATCCAAAGTACCTAACAACCTGCGAGCATGCAACAAGTATGTCAGACAACGCTGGTGAGTTCACAGTTTTACGAAAACGTTAATTACCAAGTGTTTAATCCAGTTTGTTAACAAATCCGAAAGTAATGTTGATAATATCTCGTTACTGAACAAGACGGCTCCTGATGTATGTTTTGCCCATTCCCCAGTGCTTCTATCAAAACACTGGGCATGACTGGGTCATTAGTTCACACCCGTCCTCTCCGGTACGGGGTGAGGGTGCCAAACCTAAGTAGTGCTACCAACTAATACCCCGTTACCTCTCCGGTAACAAAAAAGATGGGACTTAAGAGTGATAGCGTGAGAGTATTATCCAACATTCCAGTTTTACCCAAAAGACTTATCCCTCCCCGGGATACCCACTGACTGTCCCAACCACCGGGACGCATGCTCAAGAGTAGTGAACTCACCTTGGATTTCTCGGTATGCTAATTTACCACCCAGTTAATCAATCAACCCTACCGAGCTTACCAATAACAATTAGTTTCACGATTTATCAGTTATGCCACGTATATCAGAGATCACATTCATTACAAGCACTGCCATGCATCACATAACGTATACTTAGTTCATACATGTGTCCATATCCCATATATAATACACAATAGTCACACAACAGTTAACAGATTATTCTTCGGCGAATAACCGTCCGACGAAGAACCCTAAGTTTCGTCGTGCTAAGGTGTGGCGAAACACATCATGTTTCGTCGAGATGAACTATGGCGAAACACATCATGTTTCGTCGAGATACAGTATGAATAAAGTCTATACTGTTTCGTCAAGCAAACAGTTACATATTCAATCAGTTACGATTTCACGTTTTCCTAGCACCCTAATCATCATCAGCGATTTCAACATGATCAACGACCAATCATCAAGCTTCCAATTATCATTAACACGCAACAAGGCATTAACAATCCACATGTTCATATCATCATTACTATCATAACAATTAACATCATTCGAATCGGTTCAATCATAACAGTTTCATCATTTAAGCATATAAATCATTGACCATGCTATCAATTCCTTGTACAGAATCTATCACACCCTCATATGAACAATACCACATACAAATCATCGAATTCTTAGCATAACAGTTCTAGATTCACAATGTTTATGAAAACCCTAATCATACACACAAATCACCACATCAAGATTACATCGAACAGTAGGGTTATACACTAACCGTGATACCGAAAGGCTTATATGAATCGAGATGAAAAAGAATGCTTCGAGGTTCCTTCTGCCGTCGCACAGATAACAACAAGGGAGAGGAGACTCTAGGGTTTTATATGATTTACGTGTAACTGATTACAAGAGGTTGTAATATAAGGGAGTTGGGCCGCAAACCTCTCTGGGCCGAGGCCTGCCATGGCGAAACACCATCCTTCGACGAAAGACCCCTCTTTCGTCATACTAGTCTTGGAGAAAGATCCTATCTTTCTTCGAGTAACACTTGTGGCGAAAAAGACTTTATAAATAATCTTAGTTAAATTATTCTTAACACTACACCATTAACAACCAAATATTATACATAAAACAATAAACATTCAGATAAACAAGATTGCGAAGTTAGTGGTGCGCGAAGGAAAGACCTTGAAATCTCGGGTTGTCACATCATCCCCAACTTGAAAGAAATTTCGTCCTGAAATTTGACAAGTTATCCGAAACAGCAAGACGTTAACTCAAGATGACTGTGGATTTTCTGCGGATACCACATTTTGTAAGTTTGGTCTGTATTATCGACCTGCTAATATGGTTGCATTTTGTAAGTTTGTAATGGAAAGTTTGGGGCTTTTTGTAATGAATTATCTTACTTAGTGGGTTATAACCAAAATTTCCGAAATGTGCATCTAATGTGTTGTGCATCTAATGTCTTATGACAATATGCCGAAATGTGCATCTAATGTGTTGTGCATCTAATGTCTTATGACAATGTGCTGAAATGTGCCGACATGTGCATTTAATGTCTTATGACACTATGTAGTTTACCAAATGTGCACCAAATACCAAATGTGCAGTTTATCAAATGTGCACCAAATACCAAATATGCAGTTTACCAAATGTGCAGCCAAACAGTTTACCAAATCTGTACCAAACAGTTCAACATATGTGAGCCAAATATGCACCAAATGTGTACCAAATATGCAGCCAAATACTAAATAACAGTTTAACATAACAAATGTGCAGCCAAATACCAAATATGCAGCATTTAACATACCAAAACAGATCTGCAAAATGCAGTCTTTAACATTACAAATGACCATCAATACCAAACATACATAAACACTTTCATGAACTAATGTACCAAAACATAAGTACCAAACAACCATTAACACTAAAAGTTAAGCAGTTTAACATGAACTAATGTACCAAAACAGTTTGACACAAACTGTAAACATCACAGTTTGACACAAACTGCAAAAATGTCAACTGTAGTCAACCTAAGCCTGTGCTTGAATATTCAACCTAAGCCTGTGCCCCCCCCTGACCTTGTGCCCCTTCCTGACCTTGTGCCCCTTCCTGACCTTGTGCCCCTGCCTATGCTTGTGCCCCTTTCCTTCTAGACTTGCCACAAGTTCTTTTGTTATGCCCCATACCCTTGCAGATTTTACATATCACGGAGCCTCCCTTCCTTGGAAACTTACCAGTTGAAGGGATCATGTTGCTGACTTTCTCAACAGATTCTGCAACTTTAGCCTTCTTTTTTTTCCTTTGAAGCTGCAACTTTAGCCTCTGCAATCTCCTGTGCAGAATTCTTTCGTTTCTTTTTTGATCTCCCAATTTGGACATGATACTTTGGAGGGATCAAAGTGGTTGGGCATGCAGATTTAGGCCACAAATCACTGCCGTTAACTGGTTCTACATTATGCTTGTAAACCTCAACCCAATACACTAGATGTACCCATTTTCCAGGAACTCCATCACCTTTACCATGCAATCCCATGTTCCAGATACATGCCGCTGCATGTCTACATGGGATGCATGTTAGCTCCCATCTCCTACAAGAGCATGTTCTTTCATCTAATATCACAACTCTCTGGTCTTGGTGGTCATTGAAGTGTGTGCTAACCTGAAACTTTGTTCTTCCAGTCCAGATTACAGTGTATTCTGCAGCCTCAGTCTTTGCAGTTTGAAGCACAGCAGTAGCAACTGGTGTTAATGGGCCTTTGCACTTGCCAATCTTGTTATTCGCCACAACAATCTTCTTCATAAGGTACTGTCTGATACACTCAAGGCAGGTTATTATAGGCTTGTCCCTACCTTGTACCAATTGCTTATTGAATACCTCACATATGTTATTCAGCAAAATATCACTCCTAGCCCTGCCTGGAATATGTTCAATTCAATTAATTAACATGATCAAAACAAGTCAACTGAAAACAATTCAAGTGGTAAATTACATACATGTGAAGTAGGCTCTGACCCAATGTTTGCTTGGAATTTCTTTTAGCCAATCATGTAGTCCATTGTCCTTATCAAGAATTGCCTTCATAGCCTTTTCAAACTCAGGAACTGTTGATGCAGATGCATAGTTCCACAACAGGTTTTTGTATTCATCACCACCCCATTTTGATTTCATATTTTCATGTATATGTCTCAGGCAATATCTGCGCTCTGAGCTTGGATACACTTTCAGTATTGCAGGTATCAATCCCTAGCATCATAGTTACAAAATGGGTTAACATTGTAATAAGAAAATGCAAAAATAACAAGTAAATCATTGAACAATAGTTACCTTTTGCCTGTCAGTTATGAAGGTGAAATTACTGTTATGTTCCAGTTCAAGATCATCACCTAAACACTGAAGAAACCATGTCTAGCTTGCAGTTGTTTTAGCCTCCACCACTGCATAGGCAACAAAATAAATCCCATTGTTGCCATCCATTCCTACTGCTGTGAGAATCTGGCCAGGGAATGGCCCTTTCAAAAAACATCCATCAAGCCCCAGTATAGGTCTCCCTATCTATTTAAATCCAGCCTTTAATGTAGGGGTGTTCATCGAATCGAATAACGAATTTTCGAATTATTCGAATTTTTATTATTTTTACCTGAATTCGTATTCGATTCGATTCGATTAATATTTGAAACTCGAATTCGAATCGAATTCGAACCGAATTCGAATAAATTCGATTTAATTCAAATTCACCCTAAACAATAAATTATTTTACTTTTATTTTTTAAATTACTACAAACTAATTATATTAAACATAAAATATAATAATCTGCAAAATTAATTAACTATCAATATGTCAAAACACCAAAAACTAGAAGATAGGTTGGTTACTAGTAGCGATTTAAGTTAGGTAAAAATTTAGAAATAAGTAGCATGGACTATTTGTCAGTAGGTTTGGTAATGTTATGAATAATAAACTTATCACTTATGAAGGTAGTTCATATTTTAGCAAAGTTTAGAAGTTATATGTGTGTATATATGTTTGTGTGTGTATTGATGTGTGTAAAATGCAACATATAAATTACATCAAATGAGGCATAAAACTAACCCTTTTAAGTACTAATATTGGAAAAAGAGTGTTTTTGTCTTCCTTTTGTATTTTCAGGATTAAATGAGCTCAAAAACGCAAAAGAAGCAAAAAGACAGCAAAATCCAACATAAATACAAGGAACGGAACATTAGTGGACTGCCCGACCCCTCAACGGCACCTTCCAAAGCAAAAAGAAGAAGACAGAAGGCTGAACACGCCCCGTGCTCAGCCAGCACGGGGCCGTGCCCAAGAAGCAGCAGAAAAGACAAATCTATAGAAGCTTCTATTGCCCATCACGGGGCCGTGCTCAGCGGACACGGGGGCGTGTCGAAAGTACAGCAGGCGCATTTATTGTAATTGCGAATTACAATTAATGAGGAGAGAGATTGTCAGACGGACACGGGGCCGTGCCCAGCGGACACGGGGCCGTGTCCAGCACTCTGTTCAGCCTATAAATAGGAGTGCTTGGATTCATTTCATCTCATCCCTTGGCACACCACCTCTCTCACACTTCATCCACCACCCACCACCATCACAACACCATCATCCACCACCATCATCCATTGTCCATCGTAGAGTGTGTGAGTCGTCTCGGGATCCAAGATTGATCGTAAGAGTTCTTGACAATCAAGGCCATGTTTTCCTAAGCCTCTTACATCACTTGGTGAAGACAAAGTGTCTAGTATAATACTTTTTATTTCTGATCTTTTGCACTTTTTATTTGGTTTTGTATTAATGACTTTAATAACTAGTTACTTATGTTGAAGGTGGTCTTTCATTATCGTTTGTCCGTGGTGTCTTGGCATTATTTTACTGTCTATATAAAATAAAGGATTTTCATCATTCATATCTCCACGGTCTATATGGAGGTATGTTGGCTACCTGGTAGGGGGTTAAGGGAACGGTTTGGTAAAGGTCTTGCCATTGTTCAGCGTTTAGAGGTCCTGCAATGGACCTGGGTCAAATTTAGTAGGACCTCCTTCAATACTTCACGGTATTGGATGGCGGGGGTCCAAACTCTTTGATCCCCTCATAAGCTAACTACTATTAATACTATAACCCGGCTATTTAGGATTGTATCCCTGCTGGCTCAGACTACTTAGCCGAGGGTAACGTCACCGCCAAAAGCGGGGCCTACCACAATACTGCATTAATAACTTAATTCATTATCTTCCAATAATCCACCCTTTTAGGATTGTATCCCTGCTGACTCAAACTACTGGGGTGAGGGTAACGTCACCTTCAAAAGAGGGGCCTACTACAATAACTAAGATAATCTCTTAATTATGTGCAAAAGTGCGGAAATAATCAAAGGTTATACTAGATACGAGTCGGAACCAAGTGATTCATCTTGTCTATCTGTTTTTCTTTTATTTTTATTTTCAGCATTTTAGTTAGTTTTATTTTTCTTAGTTTAAAACATTTTTCTAAACTTTTATTTTTGGTTAGACGTTGAGGATAAACCGGTACTAAAAGCTCTTGTGTCCTTGGACGACCTCGGTATCTTACCAACACTATACTACACTCAACGATGGGTGCACTTGCCCATATGTGTGTTTAGTGTCAGTGAAATATCGTGTTTTATAAATTTAAAACTTGGCTAAAATAAGTGTTAAAAAGGGCTTAAAATATACACCTAAAATATACGACACTTACCGCACATCAAGTTTTTGCGTCGCTGCCGGGGACACAAGGATTTTAAGAAAGTTAGGAATCAACGGCCTAATCATCTTTTATTTTTCTTTTTATTTTTTTTAGGGTTTTCTTAGTTTTTCAGCTTCTGCAGCGCTCAGCACGGGCCGTGCCCGGTCAGACACGGGCCGTGCCCAGCATCATCACTGGCAGTTTTTATTTTCTGAGTTACAGAGAGCTGAACACGGGGCCGTGTCGGTGCAACACGGGGTCGTGTCCAACTCCCAGTAACAGGGATCCAGAAATCAATTACTGTGCCTCTGAACACGGGCCGTGTTCATTGAGCACGGGGCCGTGGTGAACATTCTGACCAGCGTTCTTTTCTGTTTTTGTTGCAGGACTTGGAACCCAGGCGCCACATTTGAACCTCCTACGTAGTGCATGAGCTCCAGTTCTAGTAGAGACATAAAAGAACCCCTAGACGAACCCGAGCGCTTTCTCAGAAGAAGACTAAAAGCTAAAAATCAAGAGAAAGCTTCGGGGGACCCACTTCCAATGGCGGACCAACGTACCCTCATGGATTACCTACGGCCTACCGTAGGCAATCTTGGCGCCGCTATCAATGCACCGAATGTCGAGGCCAACAACTTCGAACTTCGGCCACATTTGATACAAATGCTCCAAAACTCCGCAACCTTCCACAGGCTTGTGGACGAGGATCCCCATCTACATATTACTAACTTCTTAGAAATATGTGATACCTTTCGGATCAATGGAGCATCCAATGACGCCATCCGCCTTCGAATGTTTCCTTTTTCACTAAAAGACCGAGCTAAGGCTTGGCTTAACACCCTCCCAGTTGGATCGGTAAACACCTGGGATGAACTCGCCCAAAAGTTTTTGTATAAGTATTTCCCTCCTGCTAAAACGGCTAAATTAATGACTGAAATTAATACATACTCACAAGAGGATGGGGAATCCTTATATGAAACTTGGGAAAGGTTCAAGGAGCTTCTAAGAAAGTGTCCTCACCATGGTCTAGCGGTATGGCAACAAGTATCCACTTTCTACAATGGATTGTTGCCACACACAAGACAGACACTTGATTCAAGCTCCGGGGGACTCTTAGGTAATCGTCGCCCAAATGAAATATATAACCAAATTGAGGAAATTGCTCAAACCAATTTTCAATGGCACACTCCCCGAGGTAATAAATCTATTGCCCCAGGCGCCCATAAGGTTGATGAAAGCACCTCTTTACAAGCCCAAATTGAGGCCCTCTCTTAAAAAATCAAAAGGCTAGAAATGACAAAAACGGCCTCGGTTATGGCTTGTGAAGGGTGTCGTGGGTCACATGAAAATTGGAGTTGTATGAAAGAATTAGATGAACAAACTGAAACGGTAAACTACATGGATAATAGACCTAGGCCGTCAGGTCCTCCAACGGGTACCTACAACCAAGGATGGCGTAACCACCCAAATCTTGGTTGGAGAGATCCCGACAATAGTAGTAACCAACAAAACCAACGAACTAATTTTCAACAACCGCAAAATTTTCCTCAACAACAAGGTGGAAGAGAAAGGCTTGAAGATACTGTATCTCGCCTCATCTCTGACACTGAAAAGAAAAACTCGGATCGATTTCAACAATTGGAATCGAATTTCAGAAATCAACAAGCTAGCATTCAAAACGTCGAAAAACAATTAAATCAACTAGCTCAAAATTTCTCCGAGAGACCACAAGGCGCATTACCCAGTAATACCGAAACGAACCCGAAAGCACAAGTACATCTCATCACATTAAGAAATCGAACCGTGGGTCCCGAGGATGCTCCATTGCCGCCAAATGAAAGAAGCCATTCTAGCCAGCCTGTGACTCCTCCTGCGCCAGAAAAGGCTTCCGCACCAAATCAAGAGCCCACCAAGACTCCTCCAATCCCGTACCCCGGTAGGTTAAATCGTCAAAAGACCGATGAGCAATTCGCAAAGTTCGAAAGTTTACTAAAACAATTGCATGTTAATATTCCTTTTATTGAGGTCCTAACCCAAATGCCTAAATATGCAAAATTCATGAGGGATTTCCTCACTCACAAAAGGAAAATTGAATCATTGCAATTAGTTAACTTAGGCGAAGAATGCTCTGCTCTAGTACTCAACAAACTTCCACAAAAGAAAATCGACCCCGGGAGCTTCACAATCCCTTGTTCAATTGGGAAGTCCCCCGTCCGAAATGCTTTAGCCGATCTTGGGGCTAGCATCAACCTCATGCCCATCAATGTTCAAGCGACTCGGCCTAGGAACAACAAGCCCTACAAAGATGAGCATACAACTCGCCGATAGATCCGTCAAATTCCCGCAAGGTGTCGCCGAAAATCTGCTAGTTAAGGTGTACAAATTCGTCTTTCCAACCGACTTTGTCATCCTAGACATGGAAGAAGACACCGAGGTCCCTCTCATCCTCGGGAGGCCATTCCTAGCCACCGCCCAAGCATTGGTGGATATGAATGACGGAACTCTAACATTGAAGTTTGGGGATGAGGAAGTGAAATTTGAATGTGGAAAGCGAGTAGAGGAAGAAGACCCGGTCAACTACATGAAGGTCATAGACTCAAGCTTGGATGACGCTCTCCGACGGTGTAACATGGGATGCAACACATCCCACTTGGGTAACATATGACCAGGCTTTGGGTCTAGCTAAGGACCCTTATAAACGTGGCGCACCATGGAGGCATTCCACGGAACTATCCTTAGTTTAATTTAGATTAATTTTTATGCTTCCTAGTTAGTTTTAATTTTCAGAAATAAAACACACTCATGGTGGTAAAGAATGAAAAGGGGAACGAGAAAAATGGACCCATGCACAAGAACAAGGCAACCCGACAATTTTCTCCATTTCAGAAGGTTCAACACGGGCCGTGCCCAACCAACACGGCCCCGTGCCGAACCACCTGCAGAAAAACGCCCAGTTCAGGTACCTGGACACGGGCCGTGTTCACCCAACACGCCCCCGTGTCTAGACTTCTGTTTCTCTTATTTTAATTTTGTTACTGGCACTTGAACACGGGGCCGTGCCCGGACAACACGGGGCCGTGTTCAGTACCCAGTAACACAAATTTTTGCTTTTAAACACTATTTTACACATCTAATCAACCTAAAAATTTATTTTTGGGACACATTGAGGACAATGTGTAATTTAAGTGTGGGGGGAAGCTAAAATCTTGAATTTTGCAAGTCCTAAATACAAGCCTTACACAAAACTCTATTGGAACCGCTAATCACCCCAAATTTTTTCAAAAATTTCATTTTTTTACTTGTCTAAGTTTAACTCGGGAAATTCAAGTTCTCAAAAATGTTATATTTTTACAAATTTACAACCGATAGCGTAGTGATAAAAAGAACCAACATAAGAAAATTATGAAAAAGGCATGACAAACTTATTTAAAATTTGATTATATATACTTGATCACATAAAAACCCATTCCCACAAAAGTGAGTTTTGAGCCTTTATTGAGCACACAATTACATATCAATTGACTAAATGCTCATTTTTCGTTTCTTGTGTGAATAGCCGCTTGGTTCTTACGACTCTAGAACTTGCCATGACAATACATTCCCGGTCCTTATCAACTTAAACCCGAGTAAGTAAATGATGGAGGCATTAGGACTAACCCTTTTTATCTTCTACACCATTATTTTTCTTTTTCTTTTACCACCTACCCAAAAATCCCCCTAGTTAGCCCCTTTGAGCCTAAACCTTTTCGTTTCATCACCCAAACAAAAACCCTTTTTACCCACCAAAACCTTTTTCATTTTTAACCCTTTATTTTAGTAACAAGTTCGGTTCTTCGTAAAAAAAAAAATATGATGAATGATGAAGCAAAAAGAAAATAAACAAACAAGTTAATCAAAAAAAAATTTAACTTAGTTTGAGTAAAAGCTTCATCAAAATAAAAAGTTGCAAAAATACGAAAACCGACACTTGTTACGCTTTTAGCCCTTTTTCTACTAACCACTAACCCAACCACCTACCTTTAACCCTAGCCTAACCCTTAACCCATAAAGTCCTCTTGATATCTACAAAGGTATAAAAGTTAAAAAGGAGGAGGATTGATTTCTTGGCAAGCCTATGGTAGGAATAAGTTCCATGCCGCTCTCGAGTGATTCACTAAAAATACACCTTCGGCCGAGTATGAGTGATTTCCCCGTGAGGTATGTGAACTTGTATATAAATAGAATTTTAAAAAGGCATGTTATGCCCAAATAAGTAATTTCTTTTATGAAAAGTTCTAAATAAATCATTACGAATAGGAGTGTAAATAAATAAAAATAAAACCCCAAAAGATCTTGGAAATCCCGACACTCTACGACAAACCCAAAACCTTCTCTTCTACCTATTCCATTTGGGAGTGTAAGCCACATATTAAAGAGTTTTGCTTGAGGACAAGCAAAAGTTCAAGTGTGGGGGTATTTGATGTGTGTAAAATGCAACATATAAATTACATCAAATGAGGCATAAAACTAACCCTTTTTAAGTACTAATATTGGAAAAAGAGTGTTTTTGTCTTCCTTTTGTATTTTCAGGATTAAATGAGCTCAAAATCGCAAAAGAAGCAAAAAGACAGCAAAATCCAACATAAATACAAGGAAAGGAACATTAGTGGACTGCCCGACCCCTCAACGGCACCTTCCAAAGCAAAAAGGAGAAGACAGAAGGCTGAACACGCCCCGTGCTCAGCCAGCACGGGGCCGTGCCCAAGAAGCAGCAGAAAAGACAAATCTATAGAAGCTTCTATTGCCCATCACGGGGCCGTGCTCAGCGGACACGGGGGCGTGTCGAAAGTACAGCAGGCGCATTTATTGTAATTGCGAATTACAATTAATGAGGAGAGAGATTGTCAGACGGACACGGGGCCGTGCCCAGCGGACACGGGGCCGTGTCCAGCACTCTGTTCAGCCTATAAATAGGAGTGCTTGGATTCATTTCATCTCATCCCTTGGCACACCACCTCTCTCACACTTCATCCACCACCCACCACCATCACAACACCATCATCCACCACCATCATCCATTGTCCATCGTAGAGTGTGTGAGTCGTCTCGGGATCCAAGATTGATCGTAAGAGTTCTTGACAATCAAGGCCATGTTTGCCTAAGCCTCTTACATCACTTGGTGAAGACAAAGTGTCTAGTATAATACTTTTTATTTCTGATCTTTTGCACTTTTTATTTGGTTTTGTATTAATGACTTTAATAACTAGTTACTTATGTTGAAGGTGATCTTTCCTTATCGTTTGTCCGTGGTGTCTTGGCATTATTTTACTGTCTATATAAAATAAAGGATTTTCATCATTCATATCTCCACGGTCTATATGGAGGTATGTTGGCTACCTGGTAGGGGGTTAAGGGAACGGTTTGGTAAAGGTCTTGCCATTGTTCAGCGTTTAGAGGTCCTGCAATGGACCTGGGTCAAATTTAGTAGGACCTCCTTCAATACTTCACGGTATTGGATGGCGGGGGTCCAAACTCTTTGATCCCCTCATAAGCTAACTACTATTAATACTATAACCCGGCTATTTAGGATTGTATCCCTGCTGACTCAGACTACTTAGCCGAGGGTAACGTCACCGCCAAAAGCGGGGCCTACCACAATACTGCATTAATAACTTAATTCATTATCTTCCAATAATCCACCCTTTTAGGATTGTATCCCTGCTGACTCAAACTACTGGGGTGAGGGTAACGTCACCTTCAAAAGAGGGGCCTACTACAATAACTAAGATAATCTCTTAATTATGTGCAAAAGTGCGGAAATAATCAAAGGTTATACTAGATACGAGTCGGAACCAAGTGATTCATCTTGTCTATCTGTTTTTCTTTTATTTTTATTTTCAGCATTTTAGTTAGTTTTATTTTTCTTAGTTTAAAACATTTTTCTAAACTTTTATTTTTGGTTAGACGTTGAGGATAAACCGGTACTAAAAGCTCTTGTGTCCTTGGACGACCTCGGTATCTTACCAACACTATACTACACTCAACGATGGGTGCACTTGCCCATATGTGTGTTTAGTGTCAGTGAAATATCGTGTTTTATAAATTTAAAACTTGGCTAAAATAAGTGTTAAAAAGGGCTTAAAATATACACCTAAAATATACGACACTTACCGCACATCAGTATATACATATATCAAAAATTATATATAAATTGAATTCGAATTTCGAATCGAATCGAATTCAAAATCATAAATTCGTATTCGATTCTAATTCGATTACTTGACTCGAATACGAATCAACTCGAATTCGAACATTTTTAATCGAATTCGAATCGAGTCGAATTTCGAATTTTTCGAATTCGAATCGAATTCTGAACACCCCTACTTTAATGTACCTAAGCAAACATATATCCTCCTGAATTGCCTTGTTGGACTGCTAGGATTGCCACAAGGTTCAACATCTATCTATCTTAACTGTGCTTCCAGGATTAGATCTAAGAAGCTCCTCATAATAATTCCTGAGATTCTCATACTGAGCCCTATAGTGACCCTGCACTTTCTCTGTTGCCTTCATCTTAGCCATAAAAACTTGGTGCAAAGTCACTTCAAATTGATATTTCCTTTGTAGATCTTCCTATAGAGCTTTAAGTGGTATCCCAGGATTGTTTTTCACAGTGTGTTGATTTTTTTTGGATAACCAGGAAACTGTGCACAGTCTAACATCTCTGGTGTTCAGACATACATGTTCTTTGTTTAGGGTTTTCACAACCCAAGAGCCTGCCTTTTTAACTTTAGAAACATAAAGCATCCAAGGGTAAGTGGGTGGTGTATTCTTTTTAGGGTTAGGCCCATCTTCATTTATTGTTCCCACTTGTGAGGGCCCATTTGCATTTTGGGTATTTCCAGATTTACCCTTAAATGCAGTTGGTTGAGAGGGTCCTCCAGCATTTATTTCACAACTATTCAGTTTTGGAATCCCACCCATACATATGACACGGAATCTGGTGTTGTCATTCCTTGTAATATGGAGTTGTCTTCGAGTATCAATTGCATGATTCTTGACCATCATCTTAATACTGTCCTTATCAGGAAATGACTGGCCAAGATAAAAGGGACATTCACCAGATGTTTTAGACCTTCTTTTGTCTTTCCTAACACTCCTACAAGCTCTTTCAAGAGCTGTGTCACCACCTGAATCAGTTAAACTTTCGAAGCCATCTAAATCAACTTGTTCATCATCCTCCTCTACATCAATTTGTTGTTCATATTGTTCACTAATGTCAGCATCTACTTCAGCATAATATTCTTTCATATCAACACTATAATCTTCCACAACATTATCTTTATCAAAGATGTAATCTGGATCTTCATCATCCTCATCCTGACCCACCTTATCAGTTCTATCTTTCATATTCTTAGCCTTTACACTTTTCCTATGAAATGACTTTACACGTTTCCTAGGGGTGGTCTCTACACCTTCTGCCTTTTCACCCTCACCTTCACTACCTTCACAGGATCCTTCATAACTACCATCAACACTCTCACTTTCACTATCTTCATCCTGCTGATCACTATCCTCACTGTCTTCATCCTGCTGATCACTATCCTCATAACTTCCCTCATCACTAAGGTCTACGTATTCAGGTTCCTTTTCAACATCCTTGTTTGAAAACCTGCTAACATGTTGAATATACACATCTAGCACCTTGTTTTTTTTCAACATAGCTAATCATTCTCAATACATCACTATCAGTGCCTAGAGGCCTTAAACCTAACATTAAATCTTCCCCTGGAACCCTAAATTGGTAAACCACAACATCCTCTTCTGAATAACCAAATGCTAACAACATATCATTCATCACTATCAATGAAAACATATCAGAATTCACATTATCAACGTAGTCTACCTTACCCCCGCAGTATTCAAAATCATCCTCGTCAGTGAAATCACCACCATGGTGCACTTTCAGGGTGAATAACTCGGGATGATTTGTTGTGGAATAAGAATAAAACTTTCAATCAGAAACAAGGGTTTTCAAATCCAGCTTATCAACGACAAATACGTACCATATTTTACTTCTGGATCAAAATTGACGCCTTCTTTTCGAACATAGCAGCTAAAATCATCCCCATCGTCCATCGGAATCGTCTTGGCAAGATTGCAGATCGTCGGCGATGATTTTGGCAGGGGGAAGATGATCTGAGAAAAGGGTTGAAGATGATGTAATTGGGAACGAGAATGATAGGGGGTATTTATTATGGGGGATTTTTAATTAAGAAATTGGTTTAATGAAAATTAAATGGACAAAACTACCCCTGCAGATAAAGACAAAAAAGGGATGTCGGAACAGTAAAAAATGAGAGTTTTTGAGTTTTGGACTAAAATGGCAATAAAATGCAAACCACAGGGACCCAGATTTAAAAAGTTTGAGATTTGGACTAAAATGACAAAACTGTCCAAACCACAGGGACCAAAATGGCAGTTTACTCTTTGAATAAACAAAAATTGTATACCGGTCGTACTACAAGGACAGAAAGTTGATACACAAAAAGTGATACAGGTATGAAAAATACGTGACACCAAAAATTTATGTTTTACATACGATGGATTCAAAACTATTTACATCAGAAAAATGACAAGAAATATATTGCATTGTTCTTTTCTTAAAACTAGGGCTGGCAAATCGTGTCTTAGCAGGTTTAACAGGTATCTGATAACGCGAACAACAAAAATTGTAAACATGAATACGACTCGTTTAACTACTTTATATCCAATGTCTATAAGACAGATGTATATTTTATGTACCTAGAAGGAGAAATAATGGATCCTAACTTTCAAATTTTGATTATTTTTAAAAACGTAAAAAATCACATGGTGTACTTTTCTGTTATCGTGTCTTAGCAGGTTACCTACAGGTTACCTATTGCCAGCCCTACTTAAAACTACATATGTAACAAATTTGTTTTCTTATAGGTATTGGAAAAGAGGGAAATGATTTCAAAATAAGAATAGGAAGAGAGGGGCCAACCAACCGAAAGCTTAGTTTTACCTTGTTTTTTTATTTCTATATTTTAAATTTTAAAACAGATTCAATTATAAACATCAAACATGCTTCTCCTATTATTAAAGTTAAGTTGATGAACAAGAAATAAAGACTACCGGTGATTATGGGAAACCAAAAACAATCATGTAGATACAATGCAATGATCTAAAATTATTATGTTTTTACTTTTATGTTATTATATATAAATCATCTCTCAAAGATGAAAATTATACAAAAAGCATTAATAGTGTTATACCATGAAACACACACATATGATGCATACATATTATATGTAACCAAATTTAATTAGATAACTGTATAAACACTTACAATATTGATAAAAAGATGTAGCAAAAGACAGTGGCGGAACTAGAACATTAACTCAGAGGTATCCTAATTTTTTTTCACCGTGCAATCATATAATATTAAAAAAACGACAATAAATAAATAAAGTAAAACAAATACCAACTAGATTTGTCCTCTCCTTTTTTTCATAGCTTGAAATCGTTCCATTACATCGTTGTCTTTTACTTCACGTAAAAATTCCTTTTTGACCGCACGAACCATAGCACTGTTCAAAAATTCCGGGACCATTTGATTGCGTGATGATCGACCGCACAAACCATAGCAGAGTTCAGACGTTTGGTGATGATCGACGTTTAGTATCCTTAATCTTTCACTTGTGTCGTGCATTAAAACTTCAGATTAAAGAGCGTATTTTATAATTTTGGGCTAACATATAACTGGCTTTGGGCAATTGGGCTTATTATTTACAATCTTCAATTGATTTGGGCTTTAATAATATAAGGTTTATAAGTTGTAATAATCTTATAACTGATTATTGATTTGAGTTGGGCTAAGAAGTAGGAACTAAGTTTATAAACTGCAATTTGGGCTTACAAACTTTTTTTAGGGGTGTCCTCGTAGTTGTTCAGGGGTATCCTTGATATAAAAATCGAAAAAAAAAATTAAAAATTTACACTACCGATAAAAAAGTTGAGCCGTAGCCCGTGCTACGGCTCTTTACACTTAAGGTCCGCCCCTGGCAAAAGAGATACAGTTATCTGTTTTAGGAATCACATTTATAATAAAGTTAAATGTCATATTTTAGTCTCTGCGGTTTCGGTCATTTTGTCAGTTAAGTTCAAAGGTTTCGTTTTTCGCATGTGGGTTCAAAAATGTTTCATTGTTGCCATTTTAGTCCATTGGGTTTAACTTCATCCATGTTTTCTGTTAACGAAAAGGGCAATTCGATCATTTTATATGTAATTCTGTTAACTAATGATGCTCCAAGTTTGAGGCCCATCGCTATTGTGCCGGCGAGCCATCAATAGTTAACAGATGAGTGAGAAGTTAGAAATTCTGGCTTCAAAAAATGACTTATCAACACATAAAACTCTCCAAAATAAGCTAATCCAAACAGTAGCTCCAAAATAAGCTAACCCAAACACCCCCTGACCCTCCCTATGTTTGTAAGTATATTCAAATAAGTTTTAAGCTCTATAGTCACCAACTATATTTAGATTCGCACATAAGCCTCAGCCCTTTTAGACTGAGGGGAGTGGGGCGCGACTCCTCCCTTTGAGATGCCCCAAGATGCCTCAAACACCGCGCCCCTTAGGCAACTTCTATAGCAACTTCATCTTGGGCGTCTTGCAGAGGATGCCATCCTCCTTTTTCATCCACCAATCAAAAACCTCACTTTTTTCAAACAACCAATCATAACTCTTTATTGGGCATCTTGAGTTGCCATGAACACCACCTCCATTTTTTTACCCAACTACCTCTATGATGACGTGGCGACACATGGCGCAAGTCGCCCCCTCAAAAGGTCGCCCCACTCCCCTCAGTCTTATAATCCTATTAGAATTCTTTATTTTGCAACCTGGCAAGTTAACAGCCGTAAAGCGTAAAGTGTGTAAAGGAGTGATTATTCTTTTAAGGCGTGTTAGTGTGTTACCACCCCCCTTTAAATTAAAAAAAAAAAAAAGCATGATTATGGAGACACTAGAAGACGTTTATAGTTAGGAAAACAAAACAATTTCACAAAAAAAAAAAAAAAAAAAAAAAAAAAAAAAAAAAAAAAAAACTATGCATACTGCAATCAACAAATTTATGTAGAAACTATGCAACAGCATATATAAATTGATTTTCGAAACATGAAAAACAGCCAGATTTGAAATCTCAACTGATTATCATCCGTTCATCAATACATCATAAACACATCGATTAATCAGCTAAATCCGCAACTAACAATGCATGAAATTTAAATACAGCAACAACTAGAATTACATACATGAATGAATGATGAATCACAACTGCTTCCAAAACAGTAATTTCATCACCTGGATATGCTTACATCCATCCATCGATCGATTGATCGAATAACAGTAGTAACCAGCAATCACTCAAAAGTTTGCTTCAGAAATTTGCGAATACTCTTCATCAAACTAACTTCATGTTCTCTCTTCTCCTGTACCAAACTCTTCACCTTCTGAGCAACAAACTTATGTTTCGGCATAGTCACGTCCTTCGTGTTATGCCGGATGTGGTGGTGCTGGTGCTGTTGGTGGTGGTGGTGACCGTAATCATGTTTAAAACCGTGGCGGTGTAACTTTCGCGCATCAGATTTACCGGTTAAAACCGCTTCGTTTCTGCGCGAGCTTTGAAAACGCCGATGTTGATCGGAGAATCGACGGTTGATCGCATGAAATCTGGCGAAATCCGATCGCGGAGTTAAACCGACTCTAAATAACCGATTGATTTCCGATTTCTTCACCTGATCGGCTCTGTCAGATCTCAAATTCAATCTCGTTGTTTCGATCGGTAGAATAACGAGATTTGAATCGGATTCCGGTAGAGAGTTGCTACCGCAATAAGTATGTACAAGAGGCGAATCGGAGATACGAGCGGTGGTGAAGGCGAATAAGAAGGTAAAGGCGGTGAGGGTGACGGTTACGGTGGTGAAGTTTCTGCCCATGGTGGTGGTATGGAATTGAGGATTGGTGGTGGTTGGGTTCGGGCAGGTTTATAGAAGGAGGTTAGGGATAACGGGCAGCGGGCATATCGGAGTAGCCTCCACGTGATGGGTTTTTATAGGTAGAATTTGAGAGCCGTTGCAAATCATTGGGGAAAGAAAACAACAAAACAAGGAAATTTGAAAAGAAACGTGGTTTTATTCAAAAGAGTAAACTACCATTTTGGTTCCTGTGGTTTGGTCACTTTTGCCACTTTAGTTCAAAACTCAAACTTTTTGCATCTGGGTCCCTATGGTTTCTGTTTTATTGCCATTTTGGTCCAAAAATGAAATCAGATCATATTTGTCTTATAAAATCCTGCTATTTTGTCCTTTTCCGCAGGGGCAAAATAATCATTTCTTTTTTATAAATAAATACCATATTTTATAAGACAAATATGACCTGATTTGCCCCTGAGGAAAATGACAAAATTACAGGATTTTATAAGACAAATATGACCTAATTTCATTTTTGGACCAAAATGGTAATAAAACTGAAACCACATGGACCCAGATGCAAAAGATTTGAGTTTTGTACTAAAGTGGCAAAAGTGACCAAACCCCATGGACCAAAATGGCAGTTTACTCTATTCAAAATTATATGGTTGATTATATTAGGGGATAGGGGCGTCCATCACTCATCAGCTACTTATAACTTTTAATAAAGTTTCGTATGTCATCTAGCATTATTCCATCATTAGTGATGGATTTTAGTAAAAATGTCAATCACTTGTGATGGAATTCCACCACTCACAACCTTTTTTTTTAATTATAAATTTCATATAAAAACAATATTTCTAGAAATATTTTAGACTACGCCCCTCATAACTCTCTTGGACAATGATCATGTTACTGAAAAATTGCAAACATTCACGTGAAGTTTTGTCCGACATAGCTAAGTATTCATCAAATTCATCGGGAGGGTTACCTGTCGCTAGTTGGCGAATGGCGGATGTGCATTTTTGTATCGGCGTGAAACTGCGTTTGCCACTCCCGTCGTAACGTTCTTGAAACCATTTTTCGCTTGCTTCGATGTCTCCAACAATCTTTAAAAATAATTCTTATGGTAAACGAAACCGATCTCTAAACGATTCGGCATTGTAGACCGAATTCTCCACCAAATAATCGTTCATTAACACTTCCTTGGCATGTATACGATCACGATCCACCATTTTCTTCTTTGGGCGGCTCGAGCTTGCTTCAAGTGCGTTATACACCGTCTCGAAAAATTCAAGCGTCTCATTGTCGGAAGACGTTTGGCTATCGCTATCGCTATCCATCGGAAACGAACCCATAGGAAATTCCATTTGTGAAATATGTAGAATGTGTGATATATGTTTTGTTGTTGATGAAATGGTATAAATTTATGAAAAATGGGTGAAATATATATATAGATTGTTTAAGGTTTTTTTTTTAAATTCCAAACGATCCAATGCACAACAGTCAAATGGCACAACGTTCAAATTTTTCGAATCTTCAATGCGTTAAACAATTCACGCGTTCTGGCTTCCACGCGTTATCAACTTTGGTGGCGGTAGTGTGCGTGATAGATTCACGTGTGGTGGTGGGCTATCACGGGGCGCCCCGTCCCCCCTTGTATGGTATTAATAATAACACATGGTAATATCTTATTCTTACATTTATACGGATCGTATACACCATGTGAAAATAAACTTTTGTCGCATACAATAGATTTATACGGGCCGTATATGGTTATACGACCCGTATACATCGGATTTCCTTTTTTTTGGAGTTAATATTCACACATTAGAGTTTCAGTCTCCTACTTTTTAATATTCACAAATTTCGATTTCCTATGGAAATGGTGGCTATGGAAAGAAGGCTAGTAGAGAGAACTAGCCATTCTCATCTTTCACCAACAAGATCCAAATAGTCTATCTTCAACACCAAATCTCATTTGACCAACTATCAAGATGGTGGACCGCAACACCCGGGTTCCACCAATTTCCCCTGCGCCAACTGACGCAAGGCGACTTTTAACTATCAAGGAAAACCGGTTTCAATTTTCTTTTTTACTTTGAAACAAATCACATTTCATCAAAGAGAAAGAAAACTCAGAAAAACGACATGTTGATAAACATAAAGCAACAACAAAAGCAGTGGTGCATTTTTGTTACCAAAGCACGCATCACCGCAGCTACCGACAATCAGGATTGCGATTCAACATCACTTGCGCTTGGCATAAGGTTATTTTCAGTATCAAAGACAACTGATGTCTTTTTACATTGATACAAATCTCTTTTTTCAAACAAAATACCAGTTAATAAACATGAAGCAAGAGCAAAAGGCGATCGTACGTTTGGGTTACCAGAGCATACAGTACCGCAATCGCCCGAGTATTTTCTCTAAACTTTTTCAGACAGCACTAAGCACTTTTTACTACTCAAACCAGAAAAAAGCTTGCAGATGTGGTTTCTGTTGAAGAATTCTCTGAAAACCCTCATTTTACTCAAACCATGGCGTCTAAACCCTTGAATCCCAACGCTTCTCCTTACATTCCTCATCATTGGTCCTTGTACGTATATAATTATTATTATTAATTTTTTGAGAATAGTTGTTACTATTATCTGAATCCACATCTTCTACAACTGTCATGCCTTTATAATTACTAACGGGTTGCCGACAACGAAATTCCCATTACAGAGGGGGTCTCCGACAAAAGGTCCCACTTTCACCTTTCTTATATTAGCAATGGAATCTCTTAACTCGATGATGATTAAAGCCGCGCAGGAGGGTTTATTTAAAGGGTTCAAGTTGCCTAATGAGGGGGTTGAAATCTCACACATTATAAATGTTGATGAAGTAGTTTTTGTTAGTAGTGGGGAGGCTGAATGTCACACCCCCAAAATACTACATGCGGAAACCCCCGCGAGGCGTGTGACGCACCAGGATCTAGCCACTAATCACATTGAACTCATAACAAGATTTCAACTAAAAGCTTTCATTCATTAATATAAAGTGTTACAAAACATTATTTATAATTGTTGTGTTCAGTGGAAGGATAATATAAAGATTAACCAAAACCCAAGTGTATGTGATCAACTAGTCTTGTATCAAGTTTCCATGTATCCCGACCCATGACCACTCCAGCTTCCTAGACAGCAAGTTTCACATCCACACGTATCAATAACCTGCGAGCATGCACACACGTGTATCAGACAACGCTGGTGAGTTCATAGTTTTACGAAAACAATAGTTACCAAGTGTTTAATTAAGTTTGTTGTTTACAATGTTGATAATACCCCGAATACAAGACGGCTCCAGATTTATTTTGCCCGTTCCCCAATGCTCCTATCAAAGCATTGGGCATGACTGAGTCATTAGTTCACACTCGTCCTCTCTGGTACGGGGTGAGGGTTCCAAACCTAGATAGCGCTACCAACTAATACTTCGTTACCTCTCAGGTAACAAACAAGATGGGACTTAAGGGTGATAGGATGAGTGTATTATCCAACATTCCAGATTTTACCCACAAAACATATTCCTCTCAGGAATACCCAATTGATTTACCCAAAAACCAATCCCTCTCAGGGATACCCAATGACTGTCCCAACCACCGGGATGCATGCTCAAGAGAAATGAACTCACCTTAGCTTGCTCGGTATGTTACGTTATACTACTCGTTCCAAATTGGTCAACCAAATCCTAGTGTGGTTACCAATAACAGTCAGTTCCATATATTCATTATTCACGTATTCATCGCACGCATTACTCAAGTAATATACAAACCAAGCACATATCATCACGTAAGTCTTAACAAGTATCCGGGTCATAGTCACATTCACGACACAAGTTCATGTTACACCAAAGCACATGTCAAATGGTTCGGTTCACATTCAAGTAACCATGTTAGTTGTGACAAGAAATCATGCAACATAATAAGCCGATTGTCATTGTGTAATCATCTAACAGGTACGCGAGTTCACATTACAATTACATTATTCCCGTAGGTGTGCGGCCCATGTGGTTCAGGCCCAACGAGATGGTAGTCCGGTAACTGTGCGGCCCGGGTCTAACCCGTGGCCCAGACCAATCCCAGGCCCAGTCACATGTGCGTTTGGGCCAAGATTTGTACAGTTCATATTTTGTTCATGAATTAGGGTGCGAGCCCAAACATCGCATTCCAATGACACCCGGCCCATCAGTTTCCGGCATAAGTGGGTTCTGTTGGGCTTCACCATGGCTCCCGGGCCTACCGCAACAGTCCACAATTTACCCAATTAATCCGTTCCAATATTGAGGTTCATGAGTCCAATTATCAACTACTAATTACTCATCACATACATATAATACACATCGAACAACATAATCATGCAACACAATTTCATGAGCTCATCCTTGATAACAGTTCGTATCCAATCGTACTTAACTAGATTCAATCCCTACGTAATTATTAGCATGAATTTACTGTTACTACTAATATTAACAAGACTCATCAATTACATGCCATAGTTTTTCTTTGTGTTATTAATCAACATTTTCTAACATCAATAAAATCTAGCACTAACAACCAATATTCAATCGGATCCAATATCATACTCATTCATAATTCTTGAAATCCTTAGTTTAACACCTAGATCAAGTCACAACGCGAATTTAATATTATGGTAGATTTAATAGTGATTTAAGAGATATTCATCAAGGTTTCTAATAACATGACCCTAAGCATAGTTTAACATGCAAGAACATGATTCACACAACAACAAGTCCCATACGTTTTACACATATCAAGATCACACAAAGAAACAATCAACATAACAGTAAATCTACTAACCAAAGGCTTGCTCGAATAAGATGATGTCTTCGATGATGGGGGGGGGGGGGTGGGGAGGGGGGGTCTACTGCCGTCGCAATACAAGGGAGGGGTGGGATTGTTTAGGGTTTGCAACCAGTTGTAATGTAAAACACATAACTTACGTATATATGAAGAAAAGGGGGAAATTGGGCCGAGTTGTTTAAGAGTAGCAGATTGGGCCGTGAAGTAGTAAGCATAAAGAAGTAGCTTAAGGGGATTGGGCCGAGTTAGTTTAAATGTGGTGGCGGCCCAATAGTATTCGTGATAGGTGCGGCCCACCTACATAAGTGTGTATTATTTAACCGAGTTATCGTACGTTTAAGTTTAAGCTTAACGGAGTTATACCAGTACAGAACATTTAACACATTAGAGAGGGATAACTAGAAGTTAAGATCACAAGATCAAACGTCACTAACCTTGAAAGTTAGGGTTGTCACACTGAATATATTCATTATCAAACAGAATCCTAAGGTGTTTTTCGCTAGTTTCCGGTCTAAAAATAAACAAGCATAAGAGTAAAGTCTACACGGTTGGCTTGGAGGCATCAAATGGTTAACGGTGGCAAGCCTACTTGGGTGCAAGCTTGGTAAGTTCCCCTTTGTATATCTAGGCATGTTTGTAGTCGCTAATATGAACAAAACGGTAAATTGGAATCCCATGATTGATGAATTTAACTTGAGATTGTCAATTTGGAAAGCAAGGGTCATGTCATTCATGGGGCGGATAACATTGGCAAAAATGGTATTGGGTAGTTTACCTACATACTTTATATCGCTTTACAAAGTCTAATTAAAGGTAAGTAAAACATTAGAGGGTATTAAACGGAAGTTTGTATGGGGTGGATCGAATGTCGGGGAACAAAATAAGATGGGTGGGATGGGAAAAAATGGTAAATGTTAAACGGTTAGGGGATTGGGGGGATGCAAACCTTGTTCGCCTATTAAAATGGTGGTTGAGGCTTAAGTCACGTGGAGATCAACTCTGGAGCAAAGTCATTCTATCGATTCATGGGAGGAGATGGAAAAAGGGCTTAATATCGGGGGTTTAATCCTCCACCGGAGTTTGGAAGAATATAGCCCTAATCTAAAAAGACTTATTGAAGATGAATGCAAACGTGAATCATAAACTAATTAGTGATGTAGGATATGGAGACAAAACTACATTTTGGGTAGGTAAATGTGTCACACCCCAACTGATGGCGAAAACATCGGATGAGACGAAAACGAGACTGCTTGAGATTTCATAACTTGCTAATTGTGAAAATAGTTAAATCATTCGAATTTCATTTCATACTAACAAGGTACATTGTTTTGAAACGAAAATACAACATCTTGAAAGTAAAACATAACAGCATAAAGCAAATACATGAATTTAAATTTAGGTGCGTTTCTAGTCCAACCTAAGTAACTTTCTTCATGCGTCGTCATTAATTTCTTGTAACATGAATTAAACTCCAATCAACAAAAGTTGGGGAGTATTGGTTACATAGCATAAGTGTGAATAAAATTTGTCTCATATCCAACATGGTAATTTGCATACATTGTTTCTTAACATAGTAGCATGTGTAAATTATAAGTCAAACCTAAGTATACCGCAGTCGTGCGTATCCTTATCGCTGAAACGACAAGGTCGTAAAACAGTTAACTTAACAATACCACAAGTATGGGAGGTGCGTTAATCCTATAGCGCTATAATTGTTAAGGTAGGCTTGCAAAGTTAATGAACATGTAGCACACAAGAATGAGTATAGCATGTAATAACAAGAATATAACAAGTATCATGTTTTAGAGGATAGAGTGTTTATATGAACAAGTTTAATCATGATGTGATTTGTATATAGTGTACATGTTGCATCCAAAGTGTGTAAAAATGAAAATGGAACCGAGTATACTCACGGTCTGCAAAGCTTTCCACAAACGTGAGTTGATTTAGTCTTGAAGTTTTTAGGAACACCGAAGTTACCCTACATTGGGGAAACGAAGGTGTGTGAGTAATTGGAGATTCATTATGAGTTAGAGTCGGGAATTAATATAAAAGTATGTACATAAGAAAATACATGAAGGTTATCTTGCTAAAACACTTATACAGGACACCAAGTTCATGTGTATTTCATGGGCACAATTTCACCCATCGGAAATCCAATTATAAGGAATTTTAAGTTAAGATAATATTTACCAAACTCTTAGCATCTAACCATGAATTGGTTAGTGTTGGGAGTTTGGTTTTTGAGTTATATATTATGTACAGTAATTATGTTAGTCTAGTAATATAATGTAAAGTCAAGCAAGGAGGTAGGATGATTTTCATCCATTAAACCTCATTATATGATTCACCAAAGCACAAAATCATCAACTTAGTTGGTGATTTCGGTTGGTCATGAATAAGATTAAAATGTACAAATAACTAACTAGTTAAGTAGCCAAATAAGAACAACCCGGACGTGTACATACCCAACATGGCAAATGTTTGATACGAGGTGGGGTTGGCTTACTTTGATTTCTTGGAAACTACTTAGATTCAAAGACTTGTATGATATGGCGGTTAATAAGAAAGCCTTGGTATGTGAACAATACTCCAAAATGGGGAATCATAGATGGTGGAATTGAGAATCGTCACAACCAAAAACAAGTGAACAATGGAGTGATTTTGTAACATTAATGGTGCTACTAAACTGGTCTAATCTGAAAGACCAAGGTGACACTTAGGGTTGGAAAATAGACAAAGGTATAGGGTTCAAGGGTTAAAGAGGTAAGGGATGATTTAATGGTGCTTGCCTCCTTGGCAAACTTGGATTTCGTTATGAACTAGTGCAACTGGGTACCTTCAAAGATAAATGCCTTCGTTTGGAAGGCTGTGTCAGGCAAAATCCCAACTCATGTAGAATTGGCAGTAAGAGGTATTAGGATATAAGGGTGTTCACAGTTCAGTTTTTACGGTTTTTAGGTCAAACCGTTATTAACGGTTTTTTAATTAGTGAAAAGCAAAACCGAATCATTGAGAATTAAAACAAAACCGTTACTAACGGTTTGGTTTCATGGTTTGGGCTTTATTACGCTTTTATATAAAATACATAGTATGTAAAATAAAAATTCAAAACTATACAAGTGTTATCTATAATACAAATTCTATCCACAATACAAACTTAAAACAAGGTATCAAAATACAATAAAACTTATTTAATCGCCAAAACGATCAGTAAACAAGCTTAAACCAAATGCGTAAAAAAAGTTAGAAAAAGTTATCTAGTATCCAAAATAGAGTTTCCTGTATGAGGACAAAACGACAACTCAACAGAAAGCAAAGAAAGATTACATAAAACTTAAACCATGTGTAGTGGTGAAGGAAGACTCTTGGGCATTATTCGTCATGTGGTGGTCTAGTCAGCAATGGGGTATTATGAGACGTTTTTCATAAATGGGTCTGGTGGGATAATGCCCAATAATGCCCCTGTAATTATTTCCCATTATTTATTTTTTTATAAATTAAAATAAGTAATTGGTCCTCACTTCTCATTGGTCAAGTTTACAAGTTTGCCGTAAGCCAAGGCATTTTATAAACCACGCCAAAAGCAAAAGAAAACCCAAAATAACGCCCACCGTAGTGGTTTTGAGACGTTTTCGGGCAATTCACGCCCAAATAATGCCCCACTACGGGTGGTCTTAACAATAAAAAGGATGTGTCGACATTTAACAAAATAAAAAGGATGCGTCAACATTTCCTTGGTCTTAACAATAAAAAGGATGCGTCGACATTTAACAAAATAAAAAGGATACGTCGACATTTAACAAAATAAAAAGGATGCGTCAACATTTCCTTGATTGATTGGATATTTTGTATGGACTAGAATTCGAGAGCCGTTGGAAATATCATTGGAGGAAGAAAACAACAAAAAGTGGAAAGTTGAATAGAAGCTTGGATTCAAAATTGGGGAATTCAATTAGCACATCTGATTATCTATCTACACACCTTACTTTTTCAATACTCATCGTATAGGCCTATACGATACGCATTGTTTCAAAAGTCAAAAGTCAAATCTGCATGTGTCAGCTCTTGTCTGGCAGCTGACTTTTTCAATACGTATCGTATAGGCAGGCCTATACAGGTCGTATTGCTTTGTTTTTTTTTACAAATTTTTGTATATATTTAATAATAGTTTTAACAAAGTTTAATAAAACAATTCTTTTATCTTTTAAACAAAAAACATTTTTAAAAATTTATCATGTCGTATAGGTTTGGTACATGTTTATTATACTATACTATAAATGTTATAACCGTATTATATACTACCCTTTTTTTACATATTTTTGTAAACATTTAATCATAGTTTTAACAAAGTTTAATAAAAGAATTATTTTATTTTTTAAACAAAAAATATTTTTTAAAATTTATCATGCGTATAGGTTTGATACATGTTTATTATACTATACTATCTATGTTATAACCGTATTATTTACTACACTTTTTTTAATTTCTACTGACAAGTGAAACATTTAAAAAAATAACTTAGATATAAAACATTTTTTATACTTTACAAAACAGAAAAAAAACATGAATTTTGAATCAATACGATGCGTATAGGGCCATACGCATCGTATCAAACCATCTGATACACATCGTATAGACCTATACGATGCGTATTATATCTCTGAAATTACTGAAATACCCCTGTTTTTTTATAAATTCAGGGGTATTTTTGAGAAATTCAGAGGTTAATAGCATCGTATAGGCCTATACGATCGTATATGGCATAATAAGAAAATTTGTTTTTATCGTGTTTTCATTGGTTCGACGCGTATACGTGTCGTTTTTTGACGAACTTTCGCATATTTTGTCATTTTATGACGTATTCCTTCAACACGCGTCGTTTCGCTGACGTTCGGTTGCGTGTGATTATCGTATTCTATGATTACGTACAGTTTTGTTTGAAATCCACTTGTATTGTGTAGTGCCGTGTTATATGTAGACGCGTGTCGAAATATGATTAGCTGCATATTTTGACTTATTTTTGTGTATTTTGACGTATTTTATCGTCTTGTTACGTATTTTAGAGTATTCTGACATATTTGAGCGTATTCTGACGTATTTTAGCTTATTTTAACCTATTTTTAGGTGATTTTAACGTATTTCGACGTATTTTAATGTATACTTGGCATATTTTGTCGTTAAATGCCGTATTATGACGGATAGTGTCAATATGTTTCATATTATGGCATATATTAACCGTACGGGTCGTGTCAGTGACGATTGGTATCGTCACGTTTATTGTCTGTAAGTGTCATATTAGGGTGTAGATGCGATACATATACGGGACATTTATTACCCCTATATATGCTCATACAGGACCTATACCTCATCTAGACTAATACGGGTCGTATTGCTTTGGGTTTTTTTCTTTACAAATTTTTGTATACATTTAATCATAGTTTTAACAAAGTTTAATAAAAGAAATTCTTTATTTTTTAAACAAAAAACAATTTTAAAAATTTATCATGTCGTATAGGTTTGGTACACGTTTATTATACTATACTATCTATGCTATAACCGTATTATATACTACACTTTTTTTACAGGAGCTATACCTCATCTATACTATACTACATTGTACATGGTATTCTTAAAAAAAATTAAGGAAGTTTTTATTTAAAAAAAATAAGTATTTTTTTTAGAAAACTTTGTTGAAACCATAAACAAATGTATAAAAAGTTTTTTAAAAGAAAAAAAACTTTAACCGATACGACCTGTATAGGCCTATACGATGCGTATTATATCCCCGGAATTACTGAAATACCCATATTTTTTTGATAAATTAAGGGGTATTTTTGAGAAATTTTGAGTTTAATATGCATCCTATAGGCCTATACGATGCGTATTAATCTGATATACGATACACCATAGGCCTATACGATCGTACATGGCATAATAAGAAAATTTGTTTTTATCGTGTTTTCCTCGGTTCGACGCGTATACGTGTCGTTTTTTGACGAACTTTCGCATATTTTGTCATTTTATGACGTATACCTTCAACATACGTCATTTCGGTGACGTTCGGTTGCGTGCGATTATCGTATTCTATGATTACGTACAGTCTAGGTTGCACGGATACGGGTACGGGACGGGGGTACGGGGACAATACGGGTACGGGGAACGGCAAAACTCAAAAATTCAAGATACGGGTACGGCAAAGGTACGGCAAAAAAAATATAAAAAAATTACTATATATAATTTTTTTATGTATATATAATGTCAATTTTAAACTTTTTATGTATAAATTTAAGGGCTAATTGTAAACTATTAAAGATAGAGGGAGTTAAATGTTAGAAACACAAACTAATATAACACTTTTTATGTTAAAGTTTGCAAGATTTAGGGACTAGATGTGAACAATTAAAAGATACAGGGGTTAAATATTAAAAAAACTAAACTTGTTTAAACCTAAAAACCTAAATATTATCTTCCAGACTTCCACAGCCGACACTTCTTCCTTCTTCTTCCTCCTTCTTCTTCATGTCATGGTTTTCCGGCAGAAATTGCAGCTCCGGCGCCGGAATTTGCCGCCGGAAATCGTAATTTGGTCGCCAAGTACCCCGGAAACGTCCCCGAAACGTCCTTGACCGTCCCCTTGACCGTCCCCATTTTTTGGGAACGTCCCCAAGCCGTCCCGCACGCGTTTCCATCCCCTAGCAGTCCCCGGGACGGGTACTCGACCCATAATGGCGTCCCCGTGCTACCTAGCGTACAGTTTTGTTTGAAAACAACTTGTATTGTATAGTGCTGTGTTAAATGTATACGCTCGTGGGAATATCATTAGTTGATATTTTGACGTATTTTATCGTATTGTTGCGTATTTTAGAGTATTTTGGCATATTTGAGCGTAGTCTGATGTATTTTAGCTTATTTTAACCTATTTTTAGGTTATTTTAACGTATTTCGGCATATTTTAATGTATTTCGGCGTGTTTTAACGTAGTTGATCGTAATTTGACGTATTTTAGTGTATTGCCACGTATTTTACCGTATTGCCACGTATTTTAGCGTATTTTAACGTATTTCTGCCTATTTTAGAGTATTTTAGCGTACTTTAGAGTATTTTAGCGTATTTTGACATATTTTAGCGTACTTTAGAGTATTTTAGGGTGTTTTTGCATATTTTAGCGTATTTTGACCTATTTTAGCGTAGTTTAGAGTATTTTAACGTATTTCAGCGCATTTTAACGTATTTCGGCGTATTTTAGCATATTTTAAAGGTCTCTCTCTAAAAGAAGCAACTTTACGGCACACTTACCTTAATCACATCTTCCATGGAGCCACAGATCCGATAATAGGGCCAACGGATCTTATGCCCACCCGAGACCGACCTCTGGATTACACGTTGTACATGGTTTTTTTAAAAAAATAAAAAAAAATATACGAGACATTTACTACACCTATATTTGCTCATACAGGACCTTACCTCATCTATACTATACTACATTGTACATGATATTTTTTTAAAAATTAAAGAAGTTTTTATTTAAAAAAATAAACATTTTTTAGAAAACTTTGTTAAAACCATAAACAAATGTATAAAAAAACTATAAAAAAAAGACTTAACCAATACGACCTGTGCTCATACAGGACCTGTTCCTCATTTATACAATACTACATTATACATGGTATTCTTAAAAAAAATTAAGGAAGCTGTTATTTAAAAAAAAATAAATATTTTTTAGAAACTTTGTTAAAACCATAAACAAATGTATAAAAAAATTGTAAAACAAAAGACTTAAGCAATACGACCCATGCTCATACATGACCTATACATCATCTATACTATACTACATTGTACATGGTATTCTTAAAATAAATTAAGGAAATTTTTATTTAAAAAAATATATAGTTTTTTAGAAAACTTTGTTCAAACCGTAAATAAATGTATAAAAAAATTTGTAAAAAAAAATAAAAAAAAAACTTAACCAATACGACTCGTATAGGCTTATACGACCCGTATAGGTCTAGTCAAATAGACAAAATCTGACATATCAATCTTTACTAGAAATTAAAAAAGTAATACGCATTGTATAGGCCTATACGATGCGTATTTAGATTGAGGGTGTTGATTTAAGTGGTGAGGTGTACCAATAATACGATCCTTCAAAATTATATGGATGATGATTACATGTTTTGGAAGGAAGCTATAAAAAAATGATAAAATAATGAAATGGACAGATAAGAATGTGGTGTGCTGGAATATATCGAATCCACAAGAAAACTTGAGTGGACCAAGACACATTTTATTTGAAAGTTAATTCAAATACAAGTAATAATTTATGAAAAATTCTATTTCCTAAGATGTATTCAATTTTCATCGGAGTTGAAAGTAAATTCAAACAAAAATAGGTTATTTGTTATTTGAGTGAATCAAAGAAATAGTGAAGAGTTTGTGAGACGTTTTAAACGTACTAAAATTATCAATATAGACATGTTTGAATGACAATTTTTAGAAATAGACAATGTTTTTTTAGTATTTTCTAACGTAGTCTTTGCTTGGCCGCATCCAATAGCGGGTGTTGAGCCGGCGGTTTCGTTAAAAAGCAGGGGGTGAGCCGGCATTTTCCTAGCCGTCTCTGCCAAAAATTTTAGGGTAAGTCTCAGTCTGTGGAGTTGATGTGGTGGCTTTTGATTGGAGGAAATGAGATTGGCTATTTTGGTGTTGGCTAAATTTCATTATATATTCTCGAAAAATTTTGGTCAATTTTGACTATTTTGCTAACTTTCCTTGAAATGTTTCCATAGTCTGTTCCTATACATATTGTTGGGTGATAAATTGACCTTGGACCTGTGATTAGAATTATGGATGATAAATGGATAGTGTTTGTGAGTTGATGGGTCAGATTTTAAATGAATCAACACGAAACAAACACAAAATTATATCATGCAAACAAACAAACCTGAACACATCATGACACAGACTAGAAATTTGGTTCGATTGCACAACCTTGAACACGAGTCACCTCTTCATAGGTTGACACAAACATGATTTGTTTAACCTTATATAAAGAACAAAAAACATATTTTTTCTAAAAAAATGTGTATGAACAATAAAATCTAATCATATTTTAACTTTTGAGTTGTAAATATAAAATACAAAACCACTTTAATCGTGAGTAAAATAAATCTCGAAATGAAGTTATACTATTCAAACTCATGAGTCTGTTAGGTTTGCCCGAAAACAGACCCACTTAAATATAAGTTTTCATGACTCCAGGCCCAAAATTAAAACAAACCTGTTTGGACTAGACTTAAACTCACCTTGTGTTTTTGTAGCTTATCATGAATTCACGCCCCTATTTCTCGTTAGAGTAAATTGCTATTTTAGTCTCCGAAGGTTTGTACCAAATTGTCGTTTTAGTCAAAATAGTTTTTTTTTCTTCTCTAGATCCCTGAGTTTTCCATTTTTTGCCACTTTGATCACATTGTCTAACTCCATCCAAGAAACAAAGTTAACTGAAGGGCATTTTTGTCACTTTCCATAATTGTTTATTTTTTCTATTATTTTCATTTAAAAGCCTTTAATTAATAAATATAAATACAAAAAGTCCCATATTTAAAAGCCTTTAATTATGAATGGGTATGGTCCCAAAAAGCCGCGTTGACCAATCGGGTCGCGCGCAAAACCATACTCCTACTACATCAATTTGACAAACTTACAAGACCCCACGCCAACTAAATAGGTAAAACCTAAGTTGTGTGCGAGGCTAAAGCAAAGTTAAAACCTAGATTCTACACTTAGTATTCTGGATGAAAACCCTCACTCCATGGACCTTGCGCCGGCTATGTGGATGTGCCCCAGAGGCCACGCGAGGACAGAAGCGCGAGTCCATCCTGGACAAATCGAAAGGTACGAGTGGCAGAGAAATGGGTCAATGAGCGTCCGACAGGCTGTATCCTATCGTGCTCCACGATCAACAATCGTGCAGGAGACAAAAGGGTATACAAGGACACCTACGTGGCACCAATCACCGGGCGACGACATATGCCCCATGATCTCCACTCACCTGCTGATGTCAGGGAGACAACAAGAACGACAACCAGGACACGTGGCTCCACTCAGGGTGCGCCAAGTCCATTTCCTTCTAGAAACGCTAACGGTCATGACAGAAGAGACAAAAAGGATATTCCTTGTTGTTGACTCCAGGCTCAAGGCCCATCAGTTCATCTCCTTCTACACGACTCCGGCTATAAATATGGACCTTCATGTACAGATTAATTTTATTCTGTTCTCGGCTCTCTCACTATTAATCACACGCTTATTTTCTCAAAAGCATACTTATTCTCACGCCGGAGAGTGGTTAAGAGGAGAACCCCCTATTTCCCTCTTCTTAACGAGCTTAACGGGGTGTTTAGTGTTTTGCAGGATGATCAAGGCACCAGCTCAGGAAGCATCAAGAAGATTAACCTTTATGGTCGAAACATAAACCAAACTAATCATTAAATTAGTTCCATGTTTCTTCAAATTAATAAATATAAAACAAAAAGTAAATTTAAATACAAAAAGTCCCATAAATTTAATGGGCTTCAGCAAGCTTTCATAGGTCATGTTAGGCCCAATTAAGCCTTCCTCTGTTTAGTCTGTTGCGTGCAATTGTGCAAAGCGCAGTCTGCCATTTTGTCTCGAAAATGTGTTGACACATCAGCGCACACCTAGGTTCCGAAAACAAAAACAAGAAAAAAAAAGTTAATTAAATACTTTTATGAGCAGGGATTAGATTGTTGTTATCGAATGATGGGATGTCGTATAGCGATGATAAGTGATAATATTGGTGGATCCAAGAACTTTTTTTAATGGGTTCCTTTGGATAGATTATCACTATTTTTTTAAATCATACAACGTTACAACTAATTTTTTCATTTTTTTTCAAACCGAGTGGGTTCGTGTGAGCCCACAAAACATGGTTGGATCCAACACTAGATAATAGAAATGGGGGGATGGCGTATAGTGAAAGTAGACGGTTGTTTTCGTATACGTCGAACGGCCGTTTACAGGTTTGTATGTCAAATAATGGGACCCTGAATTTCAAAGGGTTGTTTCCTCGTCGTTGAATGACTATTTGATGATGTGAAACGGTGTGAGATTAGAAAGCTTGGGTGCATGTATAGTATGGCCCTTTGCATTCACTCGTGAAGCCGACATTCCTTCGTTAATCTATCCCTATTTTTGGTTTGAAACTCTTATCTTATTGGGAAAAAAATTAAAATAAGAAAAAAAAACATAAAGTTATCATTTAATATTCTTTAGGGCTTAGGCACACCAATAGGAAACTAGCCGGATTTGACAAAAAAAATGCTAAAACTTTATAAATTTATGTCTATAGTCAATCAAATATACATTAGCTAGGAATGAGATGAGAGCTTCACATTTAACCGTTTTTGGGTTGAACCAATCCAAGATGTATGAGTTGCAAGTTACCACTTGGGTAGCTAAAATGGACAATACTGGTCCGTAGGAGAGACCGGATGTTACATATATATGCAAATGGTTTTTTTTATATATATTATTTATATTTTTTATAAGTAGAGTGAGTTGTATGCTAGCTGCTTATTGTTTTATCCATGCTACCAATCTTCAACATATCATGAAGATTTGCTTCTTTTCTAGTAAATGTACGGCACCAATTATGGGCTTTGTTCTTTTTTTTTGAATGGGCTTTGGTCAGTGGAGCCATTAGGTAGAAAATGAAAGCTTTGACTGGACTACATGTCACTTGGTCAAATACGCCAAGAAGAATCTTGAGTTGGCTCACTAACAAACGTATGGTTAAAGAAATTGTGACGTTGGTTTTTCAAATCACCGGTGCAAGGAGAATAATTAATGAGTGGGATGGATGACTAACAACTCAAATGGGATATTTTGGTTCTTTCTGGCCAAGTTGGGTTGAAACTAAACAAATGTGGTGGATGTAGTGAAATTAATTTCAAGTCTCATTGTTGTGGACAAATGATGTAATTTACGAGTAGTTATAGGATGTGTTAGTTTGTCGTAAAAAAATGTAACATCTGGATATCATTTGACTAGACTCCATAAGGGAGGTGGGAACGCCTTTGGTGCAGGAGGTGATGGCTGAGTTGACTAAACAACGTCATTATGAATCACCACCTCACCTCCTCGTTTTCTTTTTAAGTTTCTAGGTTTTCACTTTTATCATCTTTAGACCGTGGGGTATGGTGGGGCGAGGGTTTGGGGCATGGGTTGACACGTGGCTTGAGGGGGCAGACATGGGCTGACCCACATTCAACACGGTATGGTGGGGCGGGGGTTTGGGGCGTGGGTTTGGTGGGCTTCGCTGGGCTGACCCAAACCGCCCACTGGGCTATTTGAATATTTTTTAAAACAACAAATTTAACTTTTTTTAATATTTTTAAATAAGCCTCCCTTCCCAATTCTTCATGGAAGACTCTACTAACCGCTTCCCACAAATGTGTTCGATGTTGAGAATTTCCTATTTTAATAAAAACAAAATTTAATATATTACAAATTTATATAAAAAATAACCATTAATAAAAACAAAATTTAATATATTACAAAGTTATATAAAAAATATTTAAGAATACCTAAACTTGGATGTTGAGATTGTTGACACCAAGCCCTCGCCAATGCAAGTTCTTCATTAACGACCCATTTTTGTTGTTTTCGTTTGACGGTTTCAAGTGTTTTCTCCGCCTCGGTTTTTTTCTTATGGCTTCTCTTTTTGGGAATTATTGAGGCGGAAGAACCATCGTTGGGTGGTTGAGTTTCGGGGACGGTTTTGGTTTGTGAAAGGTCGATGGAGGTTGTGAAAGATTGATGGGCGTTTGTGTAAACGGGGTAGGTATCGAATCGTCGGTGTGTGGGAAGTTAGTAAACACACGATTCCCGATATACGATGCATAACTCGCTTCAAGGGGCATAGGGGAGTGTATGAAAAATGGACGAGGCATTGGACGATTGGGTGGTGGGCTAGGATTATTTTCTTGGAATGCAAACGGGTTGTTCGGGTCATAAGCACGGTTATGAGGATGCATTTTTTCGTTTTGTAGAAGGAGAATTGAAGATGATTATTGAAGATGTGGAGTGTATTGTGGTTGAATGTGGTAAAAAATGGAAGAAAAATATGAGTTTTATAGCGAAAAAATAAATTTTTTTAACATAGCCGTTGGCCAACGGCTAGTTTGGTTTGGCCATTGAGAGCCCGTCATGTCAGCTTGCTAGACCCGCCCCACGCCCGGCTTCAAACCCAAGCCCCAAGGGTCACGCCCTAACCCAAGCCCACCCGGGGTGGTGGCTTGGGCGTTTTCCCCCAACCCACGCCCCATACCCCATAGTATTAGGTTTTAATCACTTAATTTTTTTTATCATTCCTTTTTTCATTATTTTTAAATTCGAGTTACTCTAAGTCTTGATGCAAAGGTAAAGATGGTGTGATGGTTAGGTCAATGTTGATCAGTTCTGTTTTAAATATGATGGAAAACATACCTGTTACAGCAGATAGTGCAGTGGAGAATCCAGTGAGGGATGATGCCATCGAGTTCGACATGTTTGTCAGTGTGATCCGGTTCCTCCTTATGGTGCAAACTAATGATGGTGATGATGAAACCGAAAAGGGTATCGGTTTAGGAGAAGAGGGCCGATTATGATGTTATGATTATTAGGTTATGTGTCTAACCTTAGAACCTCTACATAAGTTTCCTTATATAAGCACCCAAGAGGAAACCTAATTAGTTAATAAGGGTAATATGGTCCATCAACAATTACCAACTAATTATTTAATAGGTTATTATATATTTTGATCTATATAATGTAAATGATTATAATGGCTCCAAGATTAAATATTAAATAATAATATATTTAATTTTACGGTCAAACCCCACTAAATGAACCATCACGTGTTCGATTTTGTTTATTTAGTACGTATAAATTCGATTTACATTACTTTTTTTATCAAACCGCAATACTTATATAAGTTACACCGAGTTAGACACACGTTTTTATATGATTAACGCATCACATAACGTTTGAATTAATCCACTCAAGCTTTGCAACAGGCACACAACGCATCACCGCAGGTTATATTAATCACATAGCATTTAGACTATGGTTTGAATATATAAATTCCACCAATCTCTATCTACTTGTTTGTTTACTTTCAGGAGATTGATGATTTTGTTTGGACGCCTTTCTTCCTTTTTAACTTATGAAAAAAAAAAGTGAAATTAACTTTTATTATTAATTTTTTTGCAATGTGAATCGTATATTCGATGTGAGAAGTCAACGTGCGACAAGAGTCGCTACTTAGGGCATGTTTGGCTAAGCTTTTCAAACTAAGGGGCTGTTTGTTTACCTCTTAATGAGACTCTTAATGGTTCAGACCTCTTACTGGTTCAACACTTAATGATTTAGACTGTTTGTTTCGCGAGCAGATGTTTGAATGGTTCAGACATTTGCCTCTGAATGGTTAAGCATTATACAGAGTCTGAATGGTTAAGACCTCTAATCTGAATTGGTCAGACATTTGCCTCTGAATGGTTAAGCATTATACAGGCTCTTAATGGTTCAGACCTCTTACTGGTTCAACACTTAACGATTCAGACCTCTTACTGGTTCAGCACTTAACCATTCAGATGTTGCCAAACAGCCCCTAACTTATTGGCTTATTGACTTATCAAAAAGCCAATAAGCTCCTTATAATGTTTGGCAAATGGAAAAGTGCTTTTAAAAATGACTGCTTTTTTTTTTTTGAACGGCTAGCTTTTCAACCAACAAATTACCAATATACTCCTTATTTTTTAACACATGAAAGAATGTCCATTTTAGTCATTTTACATCAATAAGCTAAGCCAAACACTTTTTAAAAAACAACTTATTGACTTATTAGCTTTTACCACCCCACACTACTAGAAAAGTGGTCATTTTGCTACGGAAATTTCCTACGCAAAAAAATGCGTCACAAATTCTGACACATTTACTACGCATTTCCTACGGAAAGAAGTCCTTGATTTTTTTTGGGTAATTTGTGACACAATAGTTACAAATATACTAATTCTAAGTATTGTGTCAGAAATGCGTAGCAACTTGCTACGCATTTCCGACAGAACCATTATTTATTTGTTGGAATTAGATTTATATGTTAAATTCATTTAAATATTAATTGTTGCGTTAGAAATGCGTAGCAACTTGCTACGCATTTATGACGAATTATTTATTATTATACTTAGATTATATTTTAATGTTTAATCAGCATTATTATTAATTATTGCGTAGGAAATGTGTAGCAACTTGCTACGCATTTGTGATGGAAAATTTATTACCATATTGTGTAGGAAATGTGTAGCAACTAGCTACGCATTTGTGATGGAAAATTTATTGTGTAGGAAATGTGTAGCAACTTGCTACACATTTGTGATGGAAAATTATTTGTTTAAATTACACTTCATGATGGTTCCGGTTTTGTTTCGGCTCGGGTCACGGTTCGATTCATGTCAGATATAACGCGGGTCAATCTGTCTATACCCGTGTTATACATATGTATTGTTAACCTGGTCAATATCAAGCTTCTTCAACTCAGCCGGTCAAAGACGACAGTAGTGGTAGTGGCTTGGTTCAGACTCAGTGGAGGCAACAAGTTTTATTATTACTATATTTTTTCTAAATAGTTTGGAGCCATCTATTTTTTAGTTTTCTCGTCTCTCTTCTACTTAATTATAGATGATTAATATTAACTAAAAGATAACTATAAAATTAAATTTAACATAAATTTACTCAACCCGTACAATACACGGGTTTATATGAGGTTCTTAAAGATATAACAAGATATAACTTTTTATTGATTGGTATATAAAATTAAATGTGCTCAACCCATACAATATATGAGGTTCTTAAAAATGTAACTTTTTTCATTATTTAATATATAAAATTAAATTTACTCAACCCGTACAATACACGGGATTCTTAAAGATATTAACTTTTTTATTATTTAATATATAAAATTACATTTATTCAACCCATGTAATAAACGAGATTTTTAAAGATAGATTAAAAAAAATAAACAGAATTGAGGCATGTGGTAAATAAATATAAACATTCAAAATTTATGAAAATCAATTAGCAAATAATCAAATAAGTAAATACTTTTAAAAAGTAAAAAACAAAGTGATCCAATCAAAACCTTACTTTCCCATCACACGGATCATGATCGTACGGTATTCTATGCTCTTAGCCTCTTCATCCAATGGATGAAAACACATCTCTAGAAACACACAATCTTATACCCCATGTATACAAACATCACTGAAGTTAAAATTCAAAATCAATTTTAGCCATGGAAAGGGGAGCAAGGGAGAAGAAATCACTGAACTTAATGAACACGGCTCCTGCAATTGTTTTGAGTTTATGTTAGCAAATCTTCTTTACTTGTTTGATTGGGAAGTTCCTGATGAACACGGCTCCTTTTTGTTATCAATAAAATCATCTACTCCCATTCTTATTTCTTCTTCTCTCAATCATCTCTTATTTCTTCTTCTCTCAATCATCTCTTATCTTTTGAACACGGCTCCTTTAATTTTTTTTCTTTATCTCGTTGAGGGTGCTGTGAAAACGCTGATGCCATGACAACTGCTGGTTCAGGGACTCCCCTTACACAAATTCCTGTTTTTGAAGGAGAAGGCTACGATTTTTGGAGCCTACGGGTGAAGACATTGCTCAGGTCATAGGATCTGTGGGACTATGCTGATAAAGGGTTTGATGAAAATGAAGGGTGCTACTATACACCCCCCCCTATTACTTTCTACACCCACCTCCTCTCACAAATTTACAGGTGGGGTCTGCGTGGGACCGACAGTGTATGTGAGAAGAGGGGGGTGTAGAAAGTAATAAGGGGGGGGGGGGGGGTGTGTGTATATAATAAGCCAAAATGAAAAGGATGCAGCAAAACTGAAAGAGCATGTGAAGAAGGATGCCAAGGCGTTAACTTACAATAATTCACTGACGCATGTAGTAAAATATGCAACATAATTGAGAAGATAAACATTTAAAAAGCAACTGAAATCCATTTTATAAATGTCGTAGCAAATTATTGTAAGTCGAGATAATATCTAGAAAATAGATTTCACTACTAGAAAAATTAAAATTTCTGACACCATTTTCCGTAGGAAATGCGTCACAACTTGCTATTTTCTACGAATTTGTGACGAAATGCGTATGTAGGAAAACCACTCGTAGGAAACTGGTTTCTTACGCATTTTCCTACCCATTTCTGACAGAAAATGGCTGTCACAAATTGCTACACATTTTCTACGCATTTTCCTACACATTTTCTTCCGTTAAATGGGTAGGAAAATGCGTAGAAAATGTGTAGCAATTTGTGACAGCCCTTTTCTGTCAGAAATGGGTAGGAAAATGCGTAGAAAATGCGTAAGAAACCAGTTTCCTACGAGTGGTTTTCCTACATACGCATTTCGTCACAAATTCGTAGAAAATCGCGAGTTGTGATGCATTTCCTACGGAAAATGGTGTCAGAAATTTTAATTTTTCTAGTAGTGCCATAAGCTAATCCAAACAGTTTTTTTAAAAACTCCTTTTCAAAAAGTCATTTTCTCAAAAGTCCTTTTTAACTCTAATAAGCTTAGCAAAACATGCCCTTAGGTGGATTTACATGTCACACTATACAGTTATTGTCCAAAATCATATGTGGGATCAAGACCAAGTCAGCTTATTATTAATTTATAATCATATAATATTAATATTAAGTATCCCATTTGTCACTTCAAAATGTTCACCAACCGTGACAAAAAGAAACACTTATTTTGAACTAAAGCATGATAAAGGAAAGTAAGTCTAAACGAACCAAATCATACTGCAAGTATCAATAAGGTGTACCAAATGCCAACACTATAGACGTAACACAACTACACGAGGCATGTCGAAATGAAAGAACATAACGTGGAGCAGTGACGGATCTAGAAGAAAAGTTTAAGCATAGCCCAAAAAACTTTTTGTGACATCAGGGTATCCTAATATCCGTTAAGTTGTATCCCAATATATATAATGAAGAAGGAAAAAAATACACTAATTTTACACTCCGCCGACAAAGTTGAGGGTAACCGGGCTACCCATAACTTCTACATACATCCGCCCCTAACGTGGAGTCGTGGATGTGAACCAGGGGCGGAACCAACGATCGTCATATGGTCAAGTGGCCCAGAGCAATACTCGTTTTACGTAGCTCACCTGGTAGAGACATACACCTCTTAAGGGAAAGGCCTCACGTTCAATTCTGAGCAACGATGAAAAATTTAGAATATTAGTGAATAATAGAGCGTTGCAATTAAAAAAAAAGATCGAACCAATAAATTAGAGTTTGACGTGAAGTGAAGGTTCAAACTATAATTAATTGTACACATGTCAGGTGATCTGGTCAACACCAGAGATGCGAACGACGACAAAGAGTGGTGAATAATAATTTCTTTTGGGATATTGAATTGGTCAGCAACCACTTTTGCATTATTACCGAATTTTACTTGCTCAATAGCACAATTTCATTACTTCAAGGGCTGAAAATGAAAGTTCTTTTAAGTGTTAAAAATTGCAACTAGGGTTCGGTTGGTGGATTTCATGGGATTTTAGAAGAATTAGTTATCGAATTCCATTCCTTTCACATGTTTGGTTTGGTAGTTATTTCTAATCAAATCTTTTTAATGGAGTTCTCAGTCCTTTAATATGTCAAAACTCAAAAGGAAGTTTAAAAAGTCTTACGAGCATTTATAACTTACGTAAATAACCCTAATCGATATTTGATGATGATACAAAAGTGGATTTAAAAAATGTTTTTTTTTTCCAAACACTTCAATAACATTAAATCCACAAAAACCGAACATGGGTGCCATTTGGCTTTTTTTTTTTTAGGTTGTTCACGGTTCAATTCAAACTCAATGAGCCGTCCAAAGTGAATATTCATCGATTTGGTTTCGTAGACATTTTTCCTTTCCTTTCAAAACATTGTTTTTTTTTTTTTCAAAGATTATATCGAACCAGACAACACAATGATATAACAAAAGCAATAATATGTAGTCCATGGCTTTATAGCCTAGTGGCATCTTGGGGTGGGTTAAGACTTTAGAACCAATAGGTCCTGGGTTCGATTCCCACAAGGGGGTTTTCCCATATTTATTGGGTTTCCTCCTGAATTGGTGTATAGGCATTATGCCTAGTGGAGATGGATATGATCGGGTGGTTCCGCTGGTGGCACGATGATACTCCAGTGGTCCGTCAGTGATCCAAATTTGCCGTTCAAAAAAAACAATAATATGTAATAATGTTACACGTGTCAGTTAATATATTAGAATGTACATATTCCGAGAAGTTTCAAATGGTAGTAACAACTTGGTTTCGTTTCAGTTTTCAACAATTTGGTTTGCATAGATTAAAATTCAGTACTAATTGTTTGACTCATAGTTTCATGATATGAAATTCGTTAAAACTGAACCATAAACACTTCTAACTTTTGAAATGTTGGATTCAAGATTATTTTATTAGGGTATGCAACTATGCATCGCCATGACAAATTTTGTTAAGGTTGCACTACAATAATGATAATTTCTTATTTTTCATTCTTTTTACACCCAAGAAAAAAATAAGAGCGGATTTTATGCATTGATTTGAAAGTGATTTTTTTGATATAAAATAATCTAAATCGAATAACTAAAAATATTAAAATATGGTAGAAGACTACAAGTGATATAAATTATAATGTTTAAATGTGTGTTTGTAGTATGTTATCATATTCATAACTCATAAGCACAACCTAGTTACACAAACATTAAGATAATCACTTTCATAACATTCCTTAAAGACCAACTTTTTTCATGGGCCAAGCAAATTCAGGCCTTGGTTTGAAGTTTGAACCTTTAACTACATGACCACCATGACCCTTCACATAGGTGTTATGTCATTTATTTTTAATCCACAATTCAAAACCACTACCCTAAGAGTGTGGTCATGACTCAAACCACTATCCCCTTTATTTTTTTAAATTTATTTTTGTCTTAAAATTATCAAATGGGAGGGTCGTGGTAATCATGGTTTAATCCATGGGAACCACCATAAACAAGGAGATGGGTGGTGTACCATTTAATTAATGATCCTATGTGAAAACAAAATTCCAATCCATGACCACATAGCACATGGTAGAGCTGCAAACGAACCAAATGTTTGGCGAACAGTTCGTGAACTGTTCGGGGGGAAGTTTGTTTGTGTTCGTTTGTTTATTAAACAAACGAACACAAACAAGAAATTTCGTTGGTTTAGTTGAATGAACAAACATGAACAGAGGGCGCGTTCGTTCATTTATGTTCGTAAACGTTCGGTAATGTGTTCGTTTGTGTTCGATATTTTATTAGTGTTTTTAGCTTTTATATTTTATTTAAATACTTCAAATTCCGACAAATAAAATATTTAATAAGTGTTAATGTATTATATATTTTGTTCATGAACGTTTGTTTGTGTTCGTTGTTACCATTTGTGTTCATGAACATTAGTTTGTGCTCATTTGTGTTCATCATCGTTCGTTTTCATTCGTTGCCTAAAATTCACAAACAAACTCAAACGAACATGAACAAGTTCATTTCCTTAACAAACAAACACAAACATAAAATTTCGTTCGGTAAGCGTTCATGAACAGCTCATGAACAAATATATTTCTTAACAAACGAACACGGACAAGGACTTGTTCGTGTTCGTTCGGTTCGTTTACAGCCCTAGCACATGGGGTCAAAATACTATATTAAAATAAGCTTTGGGTGTTGTTACAAAGTTTTAAAAGTGAAAGGGACCAATAGGTAAATTAGTTAGATTTGAATTGGTCAGCAGCAGCAAAAGTGGTATTGATGGTCCATTTTTGGAAGAAAAAAAACACATGACACGGTTTCTCTAGTCAAACTTTTCATATTTAAATTCATCTCTAAATCCTCAACTTCACAAAAAACACCCTTCTTAACTAATAACTACCTTTCACTACTCAAATTTTAGCCCATTTCAAGTTGTACATTTTGCATCTTAACTTGTACAAAATAAAGATATGGACACTAGTGCTTGTATTATCAATGAGTTAATACAAGGGAAGGAGTTTGCCATGCACCTAAAGTCCATTTTGAGCTCAGAATCTTCCTCTGAAACAAAACATGTTTTGATACACCAAATCATATCATCATATGATAGAGCTTTGTTGATGGTCAACCAGGGCGAAATGCCCGAGTCATCGGTTTCCCTTGATGAGAGCCCACATAGCCAGGATTTCAATCAACCATTTGATAATCAACAAGAGGATAACGATGTATCTAAGAAGAGGTATCTATCAATTGTTATTCTAGATTACTACTTTGTTCGTCATGCGATACGTGTAGTACAAAGCTCTAATTTTTTTTTCTTGATTGTCGTTTGTTATAGGAAGGCAATGCCAACATGGCGAAACCAAATTAGAATCTCGACTGAAAATGGATTGGAGGGAAACACTGATGATGGTTATAGTTGGAGGAAATACGGACAAAAAGACATTTTGGGTTCTAAATTTCCAAGGTAACAAAAATCTTTCAATCCGTCAACCCGACGCCCATGGTTTGTGTGGACCAACTTGACTTTTGTATATGGAACATAAATTTTGAAAAAATATCAAAATGGTCATCTTGACTAATGAGTTTAACAAAATAGCCTTATTTATATTTTTTTTTACAATCAACGACAAGTGTCACTTGACGCAACAGATCCATTCTCATATGCCAAGTAAGAATTTGTTGTGTTGGCACAATATGGTGTGCAATGTGGAAGCTTTTGATTGTCTAAAACAATTTCTTAAAAAAAAACAAGAGCATGGTATTTTAGTAAAAGAAAATAAGATCAAGACTTTTTGTCAAACTAATCGGTCATTTCACTTTTATGATTTTGCCAACATTTATCGATCATGGAATTCAAATATTTATGTGTTATAGACAATTTTTACTTATTGGGTCTCACCAGTAGCAATCTCTCAGCCTCCATCCCAACCAGCAAGGCCGTCTTTGAGAGGGTGCAGGGTGGGCGACGGCACGGGGCCCAAACCCTTCGGGGACCCAAATCTTTTTAATTTTGTATAAAATTTACGTTGTATATGGTAGAATATATATATATACTGAATTGAAAGATGACACAAACAAGCACTTGTTGGGGTGGTCATTGCCTTGTTTAGACAACAAAGAGCCCCGGTTCTAATCTTGCAGTCTCTAAATTCTCTATTTTAGCTTCATTTTTTAGTTTTTTAGCTGTATATGACATTTAATGCCTAATTTTGTCACCTACATCTTTTCTTTTAATTAATAAATTACTAACTACGCTTAGCTAAAAATAACAATTTAAATTACTTTCACATAAAATTTAGTGATTAAATAATTGATGACTTTATAATACATGGAAATTTGTGAATAGGGCCCAAAATTTTTATCTCGCACAGGGTCTTTTTTTTTGTTATTTTCGGAGACGACCCTGAATAAAACCAGACCCTACCAATAGTTTGCTACGAGTGAGATTTTACTGGTTACGCTTATTTGACAATTTATACTTGATTAATGTTGCAGAAGCTATTATAGATGCACATACCGTTACATCCATCACTGCATGGCAAGAAAACAAGTGCAGCGAACAAACGAGGACCCAACGGTGTTTGAGATCACTTACAAAGGGCAACACTCTTGCAACCCCACCACTACACCATCGGTTGCACCGCCACACTCGCCTGAAAAACATGACCCGACCGAACAAAACAACCCCCAACTACCATTAGCAAGAGTTGGCACCTCAGAATCAGATATAACAGTTCCAACATTTTCATTCCCTTCAGGGTCATTCGGATCCATCGAAAACTACCAACAATCTCATCTTTTAACCGATCACAACGATTTGCAACCATATTCATCTTCTTTTATCTCACCAGCCACATCCGGGTCAAACTACTTGACAGAATGTGGTAGCTATTTCCAACATCATGATCATGACTCAAATATGTCAGGAAGGATTATTGCTACTTCAGCTACTGATTCTCCATTTGTTGACCCACAGGATCTTAGCCAAAGTTTCCCATTTAACAACTCAGGATATTTTATGTGATCCATTTGAATGAATATTCCACTCACAAGAAAAGTGATGACCAAGAAAAAGAATTATTAAATAGAAATAAGTTTGTTTGTACCAATAAAAGCATCAAGAACCATGCTTGTAGCAATAGAAGTGTATGATTTAGGATAAAAAAAGAACTTCTAGAAATTATTTATATAAAATATCAATTTTTTTAATGTTTAGAGGGTAATTCAATAGGTCTAGGATATTGAAAATGAACTTGATGAAAGGAAATTATATTAAAGTTTTGTAAGGAGTTAATCCAAAAGTTGACAGATTCATGTTTGGCTTAAAGATTTTGATTCATATTTACTCTGTCTGAAGTCTCGAAGCCCGTAGGCCATTTAGCCTATGCGTTAAAGATTTTGATTGTAAATACGCATAGATTTTGCTTGTAAATACGCATGAATATGTAAATCTAGTAATTTACGCGTTTGGTTAGGCAATTAGTTTCCTTCCTAGGCTGTCTATCAATTTACAAGATTTGACGAGACATGACAAGTTTAGAATTACCCTAAAAGAAACCTTGATGTATTGGATTCGAAATCGACCAATTTATCAAATTTGTGTATCTAATTATCCTTTTGTGTTTCCGCTCGGTTTTCCATACAAGATTCAACAATAACTGAAAGAGAGGTATCTTTTCCACAAATATAGATGACAATAGGTCGGGTATTGGTGATCTCAGTCCTATACCCAGTTGTAAAACAATATCCCATACCCAGCCTAATACACATCAGATATCAGGTATACTCGCAGCTATTGGGTATACCCGTTTGTTTTTTAAATTACCGGTTGGTATTTCCAAATACATTTTTTCTTACCATTCTAATTTCTTACAACTTTATATTCTTAATAACTAAAATAAGTTAAAACATGATTAACTATATACATATTACTAGGCTAGTTCCCCGTGTGTTACACGGGTTGAACAATCTAAACTATATAATAACTATTTCTTGTAAATGCAAACCAAAGATGGAGACATTTATATACCAAATTGACATAAATGAGTTAATATAACCAATAAAGTCTACAATGAAAGAAAAAAAGGTTATAACAATAAAACTTGATTATAACGGGTATATTATTACTTTGGTTAATTTAGGAAACGAACCGATTCGATATTTTGAAGAAACTCCACCATCTTTAATAGCCTTAAATGATGAAAACTCAAAACCATATGTTGGGCCTATGAAGTTGTTACACTTTCTAATAGTTGTTTTAAAATTGAAGGTCAACACATATTTGGTGTCAAAATGTTTAAACTTTGGATTACTTTCATCAACTCGGGGTTTAAAAACTGTATAACATTCATTTTCTTCTAACATTTTTTCATGTCTTTTAAAGTTATTACTCCATACAGTGGCTTGCACTTTCGTCCCCTGACATTATAATGAAAAATAATGTATGTTAAAAAAAAAACTTAAAAAATCCTTAAGTAAATACGTATTAACTAATTAAAGTCGTTAAAGATGTACCTTTTCATCCATGAGCACCATCTTAATAGCCCATATCTCACCAACCTTTTTGGGATTTGGTTTTCTCCAAAGCCTAAGTACTTTTACCTTTATCGTAAAAGTTGTTGTTTTGCCATCAATATCATTCAAAGAGATTAGACTTCTCCCTTCCATCTCTGATTGTTTAGAATGAGCTCTGATTGTTTAGAATGATTAAGTCTACTATTTATAAGGTAAAGATGTATAAATAGATAATGTTTTTTTTTTGAGTTATCACGAATTTTTAAAACTGATTTTATAATAACTGTATATAAAACTGATTTTATCTAAAATTTACTTTGGCTTATCATTAACAATATAATATAATTATTAATTAAATAATAATAATAAAGATAAAATAAAAAGATTATATAGTTTTTTCAACCCAACTGTAGCCGACTACTTTGGCTTATCATTAACAATATAATTATTAAATAATAAAAATAAAGATAAAAGAAAAAGATTATATATTAACAATATTTTTTTTGAGTTATCACGAATTTTTAAAACTGATTTTATAATAACTTTAGATAAAAATGATTTTATCTAGAATTTACTTTGGCTTATCATTAACAACATAATATAATTATTAATTAAATAATAATAATAAAGATAAAATAAAAAGATTATATAGTTTTTTCAACCCAACTGTAGCCGACTACTTTGGCTTATCATTAACAATATAATTATTAAATAATAATAATAAAGATAAAAGAAAAAGATTATATATTAACAATATTTTTTTTTGAGTTATCATGAATTTTTAAAACTGATTGATATAAGGTGAGAAATTATTATTGTTATTTATTTATTTAACATAGATAAATAGGAAATAAGGTGAGAAAGCATGAGGGGGTGACATGTGTCCCAAAACATGTTTCTTTTATTATATAGTATAGATAGATTATCACTACAATATTAGAATATCTAAGTTATACAATTATCATGATGACATAAATTTCAAAAGATAACTTCGTATTCATAAGATCCAATTATAAAAGTATAAAAATTACGTATTATCCAGGTATATATCTCAAAAGAAAAGTTTATTCTCTAAGTAACGAAACTATTAGAATGAAGGATTAGTAAACAAGGGCTTTGAGGAAAAAAAAACATAATATTATATATATATATATATATATATATATATAGAAACGGGATCAGGAGAAAACGCTCAAAAGTGTGAAAACGGTGAGAACGCATCCTGGTCAAACACGTGTCACGCGGCATAGAGAAGGGCGGAGGGGTTTTTTTGTCTTTTCATAATTCTTTTTTTAAACGCGTGTCACATCCCGTTTCCATTTTTTGGCGTTTAATAAATACGCCGCGTTTTATTCTTTGTAGATCAGGATCATAGTTAATATTTTGGCGTTTTAAGTATGTTTTGGCGTTTTTATTGTTTTTTAAATCAGGATGCATGTCTATGATGTAAAAAACATCAGTAATTTTCTTGATGTTTATTATATCAAGTATGATTCAGGTCTATAACTTGATAGCCAATTATGGCGTTTTGAAAAGATAAATAAATTCAGTTTTCCATGTAGTGGCTTTTAATATAATAAATGTTTGGCAATAATGTTCCCATCTCTTCATTTTACTATTTAGCAATTACTGTTTCGTTTAATTTCATCGGTGAATTAGTGTTGATTTTTCAGTAATACCTTGTTTGGCGTTTTTGGCGTTTTATAGCAACATCGTGCTTTGCTAGCATCCGTTCTCTCAGTTTTCACACTATCATTCGTTTTGGTGTTTTTGGCGTTTTATATTAAATTTTTTTAGTAGAGAATTAGATAATAAAATCAGAGAATTAGATAACAAACAATAGAAACTGAAAAAAAAATTATAATCTAATTTCTCTTCCAAATCTTCACTCTCATCAGCCTATTCTTCTTTAACCTTTTTGGCGTTTTTGTCGCAACCCCCGTCCCCCTATTCAAACACAGGAACGGGCGGCCGTGAGCCAGTTTCGGTGGTATCTGGTATTGTCTAATTTGGCAGCAGAATTTACATCAGGACCGTAGTTAGGAAATATTTTATCAGAGTAAAATGCCACTCTTTCGTAATATTGAATATATGGGGTAAAACCCAAGTTTTCAGTACACACATTTTCATAGGAATGAATCGTATTTTTATTTAATAAAAACATCTATTGATTTTAGGTAACTTTATTGCCACTTTTCCAAGCCTTCAGTGCTGTCCAGCGGGCTTCTATTTGGCTTTCATAGTTTGTTACCTGAAATGCGTTTTAAAAACATTTGTCAGTGGGAAATACTGGTGAGTGAATCCCAGTTTAATCAAGTTTAAATAAAAACCATTGTACAGTATTGAGGGCGGTCTCGCAATTACATTTGTTTCCAAGTCATACTAATTACCACTCACGGTACTGTCAACCCGACTTGTGGAAAGTTACCCCTCGCAAGGCAGTAACTAATTTTGTATACAAAACCCCAACATACCGACGATAACTGTATCCTTGCAAATACTCAATAACTATTTAATATATAATTAATTAAGTGAGGTTTTGCAAAAAGGAGATTACTCACATTGCTGTCTTAGATTATCCTTTAGGGTTTCCTGGTGACAATCTATAATTTACACAAATGCACACGTGTTAGTATAATAACCCATTTTAACATTAGTAATACCCTCCCCGAGACGGCATTCCAACGACTACGTCGGGCAGAACCACGACAGCCGTTACGGAACCCTAGATCAATCGGGCAGAGTATCTAATACGTATCCAGGGGTTATGATACTTACAACGGAGCAGAACTTCGCTAATTAGGGGGTATAATACATGAGTATAGTGTACACTACGTAAAATTGAGAGAAAGAAAGAAAGTTTTGAACGAATTCGACTGAAGGCTCGGGCTCCAGCTTTATAGGGCTGAGTTTGGGTTCTACGCGGCCCGCGTAAAACAAGACAAGGGTCTACGCGGCCCGCGTCAACATTGTTCAACGGCCTAGCCTGTCCGGGTCAGCAACTAGCTTCGCCGTGTGTTGGGCCACGTGGCGGCCCAGGGTTTTGCCAGCCTTTTACCTTGTCGCGGGCCGCGTAAGGTTTAAGGTATGGCTTACGCGGCCCGCCTCAAACCCAAAATCTTGATTTTTAATTAATTTTAATAATATTTAAGGTATTCGGGGCCCGTTTTCACGTATGGGGTGTATTTAAGGACATATTGGGATATTTTAAAATATATTAGGGTGTCGGAAAATTTATAAGGGTATCAGTTTTCTTTAGGGTTGTTATATCCTCCCCACCTTGTTTTAGAGCTCATCATCGAGATCTACTGGAATAGGTGTGGATATTTCCTTTGCATTTCCGATTCAAGCTCCTATGTGTACTCAGGTCCTATTTTGGAGTCCCACTTCACTTTGACTAGAACTAATCTCTTGTGCTTAAGGTTTTTGACTTTCCTGTCTTCAATCTGTAGAGGCCTTTCTACAAACTGTAGTTGTTCATTTACTTCTATATCCTTAAGAGGTACTACTAGTGATTCATCGGCTAGACATTTCTTGAGATTAGATACATGAAATACATCATGTATTCCTACCATTTCCTCTGGCAGTTGTAGCTGATTGGCTACAGGTCCTATTCTTCTAATAATCTCAAAAGGTCCAACATATTTGGGACTTAGCTTTCCTCTTGTGATGAATCTTACCACTCATTTCCAAGGAGAGACTTTTAACAACACTTTATCTCCTACTTGAAATTCCAATGGTTTGCGTCGGTTATCGGCATAGTTCTTCTGTCGATCACGTGCTGCTTTCAGTCGTTCCTTGACTTGAATAATCTTGTCGGTTGTTTCTTGTACTATCTCAGGTCCAGATAGTTGCTTCTCCCCAATTTCTGCCCAACAGACTGGGGTTCGACACTTTCGTCCATAAAGTGCTTCGAATGGTGCAGCATTGATACTTGTGTGATAACTATTATTATAAGAAAATTCTATTAAAGGTAAGTGATCGTCCCAATTACCTCCGAAATCAATTACACAAGCTCTAAGCATGTCTTCCATTGTCTGAATTGTCCTTTCGCTTTGTCCGTCCGTTTGAGGATGATAAGCGGTGCTTAGATTTAACTTGGTTCCCATTGCTTTTTTGGAAACTTGACCAAAAACAAGAGGTAAAACGGCTATCCCTATCAGAAACAATTGATAAAGGAATTCCATGTAATGAAACTATTTCATTTACAAATAATTTAGCTAGCTGTTCCATACTGAAAGTTTCTTTCATTGGTAGGAAATAAGCTGACTTGGTTAGCCTATCTACAATCACCCAGATTGTATTATTACTATTCCATGTTTTGGGTAATTTGGTAACAAAATCCATTGTAATCAATTCCCATTTCCATACGGGCATTTCTAACTGTTGTAACAAACCTGAGGGTTTCTGATGTTCAGCTTTAACTTGTGAACAAGTTAAACATTTAGAAACATAGGTTGCTATGTCCTTTTTCATTCCTATCCACCAGAAATTCTTTCTTAAATCCTGGTACATCTTATCATTTCCTGGATGCATAGTATATTTGGACTTATGGACTTCTTCTAATATACGATGACGTAGGTTTCCTAATTTAGGTATCCACATTCTCTTCTTATGGAATCTCCAAATTCCATCTGTTCCTTGTTCTAATTCCTTAATCATTCCTTTTAATTTTTCAGTATCCTCTTTGATTACTGATTCTTGTGCTTCTCTTATCTGATCATTTAAATCTACTTGCAGATTTAATTTAAGAGAACGTACCCTTTTTGGCTTTTCGTGATACTTTCGGCTTAAAGCATCTGCCACTACATTTGCTTTTCCTTCATGATACTGGATATCACGATCATAATCACTAAGCATCTCCATCCAGCGTCTTTGTCTCATATTCAATTCTTTTTTACCAAAAACATATCTTAAACTTTTATGATCAGTGAATATGGTAAACTTACTACCATAAAGGTAATGTCTCCAAATTTTAAGGGCAAAAATTATGGCTCCTAATTGTAGATCATGGGTTGAATAATTCTCTTCATGATTCTTAAGTTGTCTAGATGCGTAAGCTATAACCTTTTGGCGTGCATCAACACACATCCATAACCTAGTTTAGAATCGTCATAATAAATGACAAAGTCTTCAGTTCCTTTTGGTAACGCTAATATGGGTGCATGGGTTAATCTATGCTTAAGAATTCTAAAGGCTTCTTCTTGCTTTGGTCCCCATTCAAACTTAATGGATTTACAGGTTAACTTAGTTAAAGGAATGGCTATTCTAGAAAAGTCTCCAATAAATCTTCTATAATAACCGGCCAATCCTAAAAAACTTCTAACCTCAGTTGGTGACTCAGGGGTTTTCCATTTAGTAATCGCCTCGATCTTTGTGGGATCCACATGAATTCCTTCATGATTAACTAAATGTCCAAGAAACTGTACTTGTTCTAACCAAAACTCGCACTTTGAAAACTTAGCATAAAGCTTTTCTCTTCTTAATAGACTTAAAAGTGCGTGCAAATGCTTTGCATGTTCCTCTTTACTTTTAGAGTAAATTAGAATATCATCTATAAAGACAATTGTGAATTTATCCAAATATGGTTTACATATTCGGTTCATCATGTCCATAAATGCGGCTGGGGCATTGGTTAAACCAAATGGCATGACAGTAAATTCATAATGACCATACCTTGTTCTAAATGCAGACTTAGGAATATCCCATTCTTGTACCTTTAATTGATGATATCCTGACCTTAAATCGATTTTAGAGAAAAATCGAGCTCCTTGAAGTTGATCGAACAGATCATCAATCCTGGGTATTGGGTACCGATTCTTAATCGTGACCTTGTTTAATTCACGGTAGTCAATGCACAAACGCATTGATCCGTCATTCTTTTTAACGAATAAAATCGGTGCTCCCCACGACGACGAACTTGGCTGTATGAATCCCTTCTCTAATAATTCATCTAACTGTTTCTTTAGTTCCTGCATTTCAGCGGGTGCCAAACGGTAGGGTGCTTTGGCAATTGGTGCTGTTCCGGGTAACAGATGGATTCTGAATTCGACTTCTCTGTCTGGCGGTAGTCCTGGTAATTCTTCTGGGAATACATCTGAGAACTGAGATACTACTGGAATATCTTTTAGTTCTTTTCCTTTAGTGTTAGTTATTATATAAATCAAATACACTATAGACCCTTTTCTTATATAGCTTGCAGTTTTCATCACGGAGATGAATTTTGTGGATCTAGATGGTTTATCACCTTTAATTGTGATCTTTTCACCCTTTGGTGAATTTACTTGAATTGACTTTTGATCACATAAAATATTAGCTTTATTGGCTATTAACCAATCCATTCCTAATACAATATCAAATCCTGCCAGATTCATTGGGTACAAATTTGCAATATACTTTTGGTTTAAAAATTCTATTCTTGCTCCCTGCAAGATTTCAGAAATCCTAACCGTTTCTCCATTCGCTGTCTTGACTAGACATTCTTGTGAGAGTTTAGTTAATGGTTGATTAAGGAGTTTGCAAAATGAAGTAGTAATAAAACTTTGGTTTGCACTAGAGTCAAATAATACTTTAGCAAAAACATCATTAACTAAAAACGTACCGGCTATCACGTCTGGAATCATCTTGGCTTCATCTGCAGTCAGAACGAATGCTCTAGCTTTTTTAGTGTTCTTGTTGTTCGCAGCTGGAGCCAATTTCGGATAGTTCGGCTTGATGTGGCCTTTTTCTCCACAGTTGAAGCACATCCCATTATTAGGTTTTCTCCTGCAATCTTCTTCCTTGTGTCCTGGCATCTTGCAGAAAATGCAGGGAGTGGAGCATTTTCCCGAATGCTTCCTTTTGCAGACTTTGCAGTATGGTGCAAAGGTAGAACCTATGTTCCTACGGTTGAAATTCCCAGAACGGAATTCTTGGGTAAGTCTCTGAGCTAGGTTTCTCCTCTGGTCTTCTTCTCTAGTACGGATTAATTCATCTGTCAAGGTGTTTGCTAATTCTACAGCTTCTTCTATGGTTTGGGGTCTAGCTGTCTTAACTACATGTCTAATCTCTCCAATTAATCCCCATATGTAACGGGAGATTAATACTGGTTCAGGTGATGCAAGGGTTGGTACTATTCTAGCATATTCAAAGAATGTGGTAGTATAACCCTTACTATCCACCCCTGTCATCCTAAGGTTCAGAAACTTATTTGCTATCTGTTCCTTTTCATTGGGAGGGCAGAATTTCCTTTCTACCATATTATTAAATTCTTCCCATTTCATATTATAAATCCTATCACTTCCTCTAGACTGGAGGATAGTGTTCCACCATTCTAAGGCTGAGTTCTTAAATAGATTAGAAGCAAACATTATTTTGTCTTCTTCAGCACACTTGCTTATTTTTAAAACAGCCTCAATCTTTTCTATCCAGCGTAGAGTTGCAATGGATCCTTCATTGCCCATAATTCTATTGGTTTGCAGGACCAAAATTCTTTGTAAGAACAACCATAAGGCATGGTTCTTCTTCTTTTGGGAATGGGCGCTTGAAATACAGGTCCATTGTTTACGCTGTTTTCTGGTTCAGTTGGTCGCTTACTGTTATGTTTACTTTTATTATTCGCTTCCTGAACCGTTTGAATAATAAATGGCATTGCATCTATCATTCCTTGTGCCACTATGTGTTGAATGGCACTATTATTCACTTGGTTTCCATTGTTATTGATGCTCGGATTCTCATTAACCAAGTTAATGTCACTCTGGTTATCGTTATTCAGATTTCCTTGATTTCCTTCGTCGGCCATCTGAATTTTAAACATTTACCATGTATTAATATCACAAAATAATATTTAATATAGCCAATCACATGACACGCATTTTGGTCAAAAGCGTCGATCATTGCGACTTTTCTCTATTCATATAATATGCATCTATTACACACCAGTACTGAAATTAAAATTATAATACCAACTAAAATTTAAAACTACACTACTAGTAGTAGGCATCCGTAGTTTTTTTTTTCATACACATACACACATATTATATTATTATTCTATTATTATTATCATTACTATCTCCACCATCACATTCATGGATATGGATTCATCCAGAAATCCATATTGCGCTCGTCATACTTCCAGACGAGTCGCTCTCCTACCTTTCGCATTCTTTCACTACTCTCTAAAATTTCCTCACCAAATGTCCTAAGTTCTTGTACATTCTCTGCACTCATTGGGGGTGCAGGTTCTAGGACTGGGTTCAGAATCTGGGGTGCGGGTTCCTGGTATGGAGGTGTAGGTGCCTGAAATTGGTAAGGATTTTCTAAAATCTCCCTAATGAATACATCGTGGTAATAGGGATCTAAAGGATCTAAACCTGGGTAGGCTCCTATGTTTGGCATGGGCATGTCTTCATGTATCGGGTAATGTTGCACATAGTCCCTATTATCGTCCCACCATGGGTCGTAATTTGGGTCTAAGGGGTTTGGTGCAGGTACCCTAGGTATTTCTTTCGGATTGAAGTCATGCATTTCTACTTGATTTTCAGGGTTTTCTATTTCCATTGGTTGGTCAGGAATTGGTGGTTGTGGTTGGGGTGCTATCATTTGCTCCAGGTTAGGGTCAGCTGCAATGATTGCTAGAATGTGGATGTTGGCTATACCCCTATTAAGCATATCCTGGGCATAGGCATCTGTTTCTCTTTTGGCTGCGGCTAGTACTCTCTGATCTTGTAACTTTTTCATACGCTTTCTACGCTCGTGTGCCCCTCGACTGAACCATCCTCTCTTTTTCTGAGGGAATGGCTCCTCGGACTGAGCCTTAAACATGAATATTCCTTCTTTCGTATCAGCATAGTATCCCGAGAGGGCAGGCTGAGAAGAGGCACCTTCGCTTCTAGGCGAACCAGACAATTGACGGTACGCGTCAGATGGTCCTTGGTCGCTCATACTGTAAACTAACAAATAGTCAAATAACACATAACTAGAAAATACAATTATCCACGTATTTCCGTAATTTATTTCTTAACAATCTGAATTTTGATGTCAGCAGAACGCTTCTGTGGCTGAATCAGTGGCTTAGCTCTGATACCACCTTCTGTCGCAACCCCCGTCCCCCTATTCAAACACAAGAACGGGCGGCCGCGAGCCAGTTTCGGTGGTATCTGGTATTGTCTAATTTGGCAGTGGAATTTACATCAGGACCGTAGTTAGGAAATATTTTATCAGAGTAAAATACCACACTTTCGTAATATTGAATATATGGGCTAAAACCCAAGTTTTCAGTACACACATTTTCATAGGAATGAATCCTATTTTTATTTAATAAAAATATCTATTGATTTTAGGTAACTTTATTGCCACTTTTCCAAGCATTCAGTGCTGTCCAGCTGGCTTCTATTTGGCTTTCATAGTTTGTTACCTGAAACGCGTTTTAAAAACATTTGTCAGTGGGAAATACTGGTGAGTGAATCCCAGTTTAATCAAGTTTAAATAAAAACCATTGTACAGTATTGAGGGCGGTCTTGCAATTACATTTGTTTCTAAGTCATACTAATTACCACCCACGGTATTGTCAACCCGACTGGTGGAAAGTTACCCCTCGCAAGGCAGTAACTAATTTTGTATACAAAACCCCAACATACCGACGATGATTGTATCCTTACAAATACTCAATAACTGTTTAATATATAATTAATTAAGTGAGGTTTTGCGAAAAGGAGATTACTCACATTGCTGTCTTAGATTATCCTTTAGGGTTTCCTGGTGACAATCTATAATTTACACAAATGCACAAGTGTTAGTATAATAACACATTTTAACATTAGTAATACCCTCTCCGAGACGGCATTCCAATGACTACGTCGGGCAGAACCACGACAGCCGTTACGGAACCCTAGATCAATCGGATAGAGTATCTAATATGTATCCAGGGGTTATGATACTTACAACGGAGCTGAACTTCGCAAATTAGGGGGGGTATAATACCCGAGTATAGTGTACACTACGCCAAATTGAGAGAAAGAAAGAAAGTTTTGAACGAATTCGACTGAAGGCCCGAGCTCCAGCTTTATAGGGGCTGAGTTCGGGTTCTACGAGGCCCGCGTAAAACAAGTCAAGGGCCTACGCGGCCCGCGTCAACATTGGTCAACGACCTAGCTTGTCCGGGTCAGCAACTAGCTTCGCCGTGTGTTGGGCCACGTGGCGACCCAGGGTTTTGCCAGCCTTTTACCTTGTCGCGGCCCGCATAAGGTTTAAGGTGTGGCTTACACGGCCCGCCTCAAACCCAAAATCTTGATTTTTAATTAATTTTAATAATATTTAAGGTATTCGGGGCCCGTTTTCACGTATGGGGTGTATTTAAGGACATATTGGGATATTTTAAAATATATTAGGGTGTCGGAAAATTTGTAAGGGTATCGGTTTTCTTTAGGGTATTTATAGTTTTGAACCTGTTTTGAACCTCTTCTACATAACGCCCGTCTTCATTAAGGGGTAAAAGTCTTTTTTTCTTCGTTTTTTCATGAAAAGTTTTCCATCTCATTCAGCAAAAGCTTATAGAGATACCCACCTTAGAGTAGAATCCATTCAGTGAAACTTCTTTCAGAACAATACTCAATAAAGAAGAAATGAGGTTCCGCATCCGTTGTTTTTTTAAGTATTTTTTTGGCGTTTTAAAGTGAATGGTTTGTTAGAAAGATGGCGTTTATTTTTTTGGTGGTGTGATCAGTTGATTGTGCAGAGACGTCTCTCTTATAGGATGTTTTTGGCGCGTAGTTTAGGCAGGATTTTTATTTATAATAAATGATATTAATAAAGTAGCCGTCTTTTCAGTTACTGTGTGTATTTTTTACTGATTTTGTTCAGGTTTTTATGAGTTTTTATGGTCTTAGACATTCCATCTTCCAAGTTTGGTGTTTTTTAATGGCTTTAAGTAGTTTTTGGCGTTTGTTTCCATTTTTAGTTTTTAATAATACTTCTCCAAATTACTTTTATTATAGGTTGGGAGTTTTTGGCATTTTACTGCATTATGGCGTTTCACAATAATTATGACTTTTGACGTTTTATTAATATAATGTAATTTTTTTATTCTAAGTTGAAAAATACATAACAAACATCAGAAAAAGAAAATTAAAAAAATAAAAATAGAAACATTTCATCTTTCAAATCTTCATTGTCGTCAGTCTCTTTCTTCTTTGAAACATGTTCGCTGGCGGTTTGGCTTTGTCATGCTTGTGTTTTTTTGGCCGTTTGGAAAGACAATATGACATGAGTTTTTTGTTTGAATATGTATCTTCAAACCACTCATCAGTGTCATTCGTCTATTCATGCCATCATAATATTCATCAATAACAAAACACAAAAACTGACATAAGTCTGACCCCAGTATATTTTTCTTGAAGTTTTGTCCATCTCATTCAGCAAAATGTTATTTGAGTCGCAGCACCTCAGGAAAGAATGCATTCTCCGAAACTTCGCGTAGAACAATATTGAATATACAAGAAACGATTTTTTGGCATTTTTGGCGTTTTTCTGAGGAAATAGTGTATCTGAAAGAAAAGTCCATTTTTTTGAAATTTTTTATATTTGAGAGATTTGGCGTTTTCTAAGATGATTAGTATATAGTAAAATATGGCGTTTTTTGAGTAGGTGTGTTTGATGTTTTGGATTTTTTTGCGTTGTAAGATGAATGTTATATAGTAGAAATATGGTGTTTTCAGGTTGGGGGAGGTGTGTTCTTATGTATGAGAATGCTTTGTTTATATAGGGATGCGTTTTGGCCAATAATGGCGTTTTATTCATTAGTTGGTGTTTTGGTATAGAAGTGTAAAGAACTTTTTACCCTTAATGAAGCGCGTCGACTCAATAGAATTCGTGTTATTTACGAAAACGTCACCACGTCATCTAGTATAACAACCCTCCTGAATATTTTTCGACACCCTAATATAATTTAAAATAACCCTATATGTCTCTAAATACACCCATATATGAAAACCGAGCCCAAAATACATTATGCCATTAAAAATTAATTAAAAATAAGAAAAAATGGGGTTCTGGCGGGCCGCGTAAGCCACCCCTTAAGCTTACGCGGGTCGCGACAGCTTCAAGGTCAGGCGAGCCCCGGTGTTGACACGTGTCAGCAACGTGTTGAACCTAGTTAGTGACCCGGATCACCTACGGTCTAAACCCCCAACGAAGCGGGCCGCGTAAGCTTATGCTTACCTTTACGTGGGCCGCGAGAGACTTGGATTACAGCCCTATATAAGAGGGCAACGGGCCTTCAGTTGAAACTAGCTCCTTTCTTTTTCTCAATCTCGAATTTCTGATAGTAGACACTATAGTCGGGTATAATACCCCCTAATTAATGAAGTTCTGCCCCAATGTAAGTATTATAATCCCGGTTACGTATTAGATACGCTGCCCGATTGATCCACGGTTCCGTAATGGCTGTCGAGGTTCTGCCCGACGTAGTCGTTGGAATGCCGTCTCGGAGAGGGTATAACTAATGTAAATATAAAGGGTTATCATACTAACGCATGTACCTTGTGTAAATTATAGATTATCACCAGGAACCCCTTACAGAAAACCTAAGTCAGCAATGTGAGTAATCTCCTTTTTGTAAATTGTTTTTACAAAACCTTAAATGTTTTACAATGCTATTAAGCAGTGATTGAGTCTTTGTAGTTATTCAATTACCGCCGGTATGTTGGGGTTTTGTATACAAAATGTGGAACACGTTACCATTGGACAAAGAGTTAGCCAATGTGTAATATGACCCACCAGTCAGGATTGACAATACTGAATGAGTAATTGTGTAGAAATAAACAATGTGATTGCTCTCAATACTGTTAAAGATAAGATGTTTCTTGATTAAACTGGGATTCACTCACCAGTATTTCCCACTGACAAATGTTTTTAAAACGCGTTTCAGGTAACAAAATGTAAAAGCCAATTAGAAGAAAGCCAGCTGGAGAGCACTGACGGCTTGGAAAAATGTGGCTATAAAAGTTACCTAAAAGACGATGTTTTAAATTCAATAAAATAGGGTTTATCCCTATAAACATGTTGTAATAAGAAACTTGGGTTTTACCCATGTGTTTATTAATATAAAATATGGTGGTTTTACTCTGATAAATATTTCCTAACTACGGTCCTGATGAAATTTCCGCTGCCAAATTGAATAATGATAAACAAAAAAAAATTGATACCACCACAACTGGTCTCGCGGTCGCCCGTTCCCGGGACAGATAGGGGGCGGGGGTTGCGACAGAATGTGGTATCTGAGCTAAGCCACTGATTCAGCCACAGAAGTGTTCTGCTGACATCAATATATTATTTAAATTGTTAGGAAATTTATTATGGAAATACCTGCATATCTGTATTTTATTGTTGTGTGTTATTTGACTATTTGTTAGTTTTCAGTATGAGTGATCAAGGACCCTCAGACGTGTATCGTCAATTGTTCGATTCACCTAGGAGTGAAGGTACCTCTTCATAGCCAGCCCTCTCTGGGTATGCTGCTGATAATGAAGAAGGGATGTTTATCTTTAAGGCGCAGTCTGAAGAGTCATTCCCTCAGAAAAAGAGGGGATGGTTCAGTAAGGGAGCGTTTGAGCGTAGAAAAAGAATGCGAAAGTTGCAACAACAAAGAGTCCTAGCAACCGCTAAACGAGAGTCAGATGCCCATACACAAGATATGCTTAATAGAAGCCTAGCTAATTTCCATATCCTAGCAACAACTGCTGCTGACCCAAATCTGGAACAACTAGTAGCCCCACAACCCTTACCTTTATTCCCTACTCAGCCGATGGAGATAGAAGAAAACCCTGGAAATCAAGTAGAAATGCATGATTTCAACCCTGAGGAGATACCTAGGATATCAGTCCCTAATCCCTTAGACCCGGACTATGATCCATGGTTCGATGATCATAGGGATTATGTGTCGCGCTATCACTTAAACGATGAACCCATGCCAAACTTAGCAGCCTATCCAGGTTTGGACCCTCTAGATCCCTACTACGACAACGATGAATATATTAGGGAGATATTAGAGAATCCTTACCCTCAGGAGAATCCCATGCCCCGGTACCCGGACCCAGTACCAGCACCTGCACTCCCAATGAGTGCAGATAATGTGCATGAACTCCAAACTTTCGGAGAAGAGATTTTGGAGAGTAGTGAGAGGATGAGGCAGGTAGGAGAGCGACTCGTCTGGAAGTACGATGACCGCAATATGGATTACTGGATGAACCCAGACCAGTAATGTGAAGGTGGAGTTGGTAATAATAATAATCATAATAATAAATGTTGTAGTATTGACCGCTTTGTGGTTAACGATGCATAATAGTATTGTATTGTAATTTTTAAATTTCTAGTATTAGTGTGTATTTTACGCATATTATATTAGAAAGAGTAAAGTCGCAATGAACGACGCTTTTGGTTAATATGTGTATTGTGTGGTTGTTACTCAAATTATTAATTATTTTGTTAAATTAATAATTGGTAAATGTTTAAAATCCAGATGGACAACAAGGTAAACCAGGAAAACCAGAATAACAATAACCAGAGTAACATTAACTTGGTTAATGAGAACCCGAAAAACAACAACAATAATGGAAACCAAGTGGATAACAGTGCCATGTAGCATATAGTGGCACAAGGGATAATAGATGCAATGCCATATATTATCAAAACAGTTAGGGAAGCTGAAAATAAAAGTAAACATGATAGTAAGCGACCCTCTGAACCTGAAAACAACGTGTCGCAACCCCCGTCCCCCTATTCAAACACAGGAACGGGTGGCCGCGAGCCAGTTTCGATGGTATCTGGTATTGTCTAATTTGGCAGAGGAATTTACATCAGGACCGTAGTTAGGAAATATTTTATCAGAGTAAAATACCACACTTTCGTAATATTGAATATATGGGGTAAAACCCAAGTTTTTAGTACACACATATTCATAGGAATGAATCCAATTTTTATTTAATAAAAACATCTATTGATTTTAGGTAACTTTATTGCCACTTTTCCAAGCCTTCAGTGCTGTCCAGCTGGCTTCTATTTGGCTTTCATAGTTTGTTACCTGAAATGCGTTTTAAAAACATTTGTCAGTGGGAAATACTGGTGAGTGAATCCCAGTTTAATCAAGTTTAAATAAAAACCATTGTACAGTATAGAGGGCGGTCTCGCAATTATATTTGTTTCTAGGTCATACTAATTACCACCCTCGGTACTGTCAACCAGACTTGTGGAAAGTTACCCCTCGCAAGGCAGTAACTAATTTTGTATACAAAACCCCAACATACCGACGATAACTGTATCCTTACAAATACTCAATAACTGTTTAATATATAATTAATTAAGTGAGGTTTTGCAAAAAGGAGATTACTCACATTGCTGTCTTAAATTATCCTTTAGGGTTTCCTGGTGACAATCTGTTATTTACACAAATGCACACGTGTTAGTATAATAACCCATTTTGACATTAGTAATACCCTCCCCGAGACGGCATTCCAACGACTACGTCGGGCAGAACCACGACAGCCGTTACGGAACCCTAGATCAATTGGGCAGAGTATCTAATACGTATCCAGGGGTTATGATACTTACAACAGAGCAGAACTTCGCTAATTAGGGGGTATAATAACCGAGTATAGTGTACACTACGTAAAATTGAGAGAAAGAAAGAAAGTTTTGAACGAATTCGACTGAAGGCCCGAGCTCCAGCTTTATAGGGGCTGAGTTCGGGTTCTACGCGGCCCGCGTAAAACAAGACAAGGGCCTACGCAGCCCGCGTCAACATTGGTCAACGGCCTAGCTTATCCGGGTCAGCAACTAGCTTCGCCGTGTGTTGGGCCACGTGGCGGCCCAGGGTTTTGCCAGCCTTTTACCTTGTCGCGGCCCGCGTAAGGTTTAAGGTGTGGCTTACGCGGCCCGCCTCAAACCCAAAATCTTGATTTTAATTAATTTTAATAATATTTTAGGTATCCGGGGCCCGTTTCCACGAATGGGGTGTATTTAAGGACATATTGGGATATTTTAAAATATATTAGGGTGTCGGAAAATTTATAAAGGTATCGGTTTTCTTTAGGGTTGTTATATCCTCCCCACCTTGTTTTAGAGCTCGTCCTCGAGATCTACTGGAATAGGTGTGGATATTTCCTTTGCATTTCCGATTCAAGCTCCCATGTGTACTCAGGTCCTCTTTTGGAGTCCCACTTCACTTTGACTAGAACTAATCTCTTGTGCTTAAGGTTTTTGACTTTCCTGTCTTCAATCTGTAGGGGCCTTTCTACAAACTTGAGTTGTTCATTTACTTCTATATATCCTTAAGAGGTACTACTAGTGATTCATCGGCTAGACATTTCTTGAGATTAGATACATGAAATACATCATGTATTCCTGCCATTTCCTCTGGCAGTTATAGCTGATAGGATACAGGTCCTATTCTTCTAATAATCTCAAAAGGTCCAACATATCTGGGACTTAGCTTTCCTCTTGTGATGAATCTTACCGCTCCTTTCCAAGGAGAGACTTTTAACAACACTTTATCTCCTACTTGAAATTCCAATGGTTTGCGTCGGTTATCGGCATAGCTCTTATGTCGATCACGTGCTGCTTTCAGTCGTTCCTTGACTTGAATAATCTTGTCGGTTGTTTCTTGTACTATCTCAGGTCCAGATAGTTGCTTCTCCCCAATTTCTGCCCAACAGACTGGGGTTCGGCATTTTCGTCCATAAAGTGCTTCGAATGGTGCAGCATTGATACTTGTGTGATAACTATTATTATAAGAAAATTCTATTAAAGGTAAGTGATCCTCCCAATTACCTCCGAAATCAATTACACAAGCTCTAAGCATCCTCCCACTTGGTTCACATTGCTTTTTGGAAACTTGACCAAAAATAAGAGGTAAAACGGCTATCCCTATCAGAAACAATTGATAAAGGAATTCCATATAATGAAACTATTTCATTTACATATAATTTAGTTAGCTGTTCCATACTGAAAGTTTCTTTCATTGGTAGGAAATGAGCTGACTTGGTTAGCCTATCTACAATCACCCAGATTGTATTATTACATTTCCTTGTTTTGGGTAATTTGGTAACAAAATCCATTGTAATCAATTCCCATTTCCATACGGGCATTTCTAACTGTTGTAACAAACCTGGGGGTTTCTGATGTTCAGCTTTAACTTGTGAACAAGTTAAACATTTAGAAACATAGGTTGCTATGTCCTTTTTTCATTCCTATCCACCAGAAATTCTTTCTTAAATCCTGGTACATCTTATCATTTCCTGGATGCATAGTATATTTGGACTTGTGGGCTTCTTCTAATATACGATGACGTAGATTTCCTAATTTAGGTATCCACATTCTATTCTTATGGAATCTCCAAATTTCATCTGTTCCTTGTTCTAATTCCTTAATCATTCCTTTTAATTTTTCAGTATCCTCTTTGATTACTGATTCTTGTGTTTCTCTTATCTGATCATTTAAATCTACTTGCAGATTTAATTTAAGAGAATGTACCCTTTTTCGCTTTTCGTGATACTTTCGGCTTAAAGCATCTGCCACTACATTTGCTTTTCCTTCATAATACTGGATATCACAATCATAATCACTAAGCATCTCCATCCAATGTCTTAGTCTCATATTCAATTCTTTTTGCCCAAAAACATATCTTAAACTTTTATGATCAGGGAATATGGGAAACTTACTACCATAAAGGTAATGTCTCCAAATTTTAAGGGCAAAAATTATGGCTCCTAATTCTAGATCATGGGTTGAATAATTCTCTTCATGATTCTTAAGTTGTATAGATGCGTAAGCTATAACCTTTTGGCGTTGCATCAACACACATCCATAACCTAGTTTAGAAGCGTCACAATAAACTACAAAGTCTTCAGTTCCTTTTGGTAACGCTAATATGGGTGCATGGGTTAATCTATGCTTAAGAATTCTAAAGGCTTCTTCTTGCTTTGGTCCCCATTCAAACTTAATGGATTTACAGGTTAACTTAGTTAAAGGAATGACTATTCTAGAAAAGTCTCGAATAAATCTTCTATAATAACCGGCCAATCCTAAGAAACTTCTAACCTCGGTTGGTGACTCAGTGGTTTTCCATTTAGTAATCGCCTCGATCTTTGTGGGATCCACATGAATTCCTTCATGATTAACTAAATGTCCAAGAAACTGTACTTGTTCTAACCAAAACTCGCACTTGGAAAACTTAGCATAAAGCTTTTCTCTTCTTAATAGACTTAAAAGTGCATGCAAATGCTTTGCATGTTCCTCTTTACTTTTAGAGTAAATTAGAATATCATCTATAAAGACAATTATGAATTTATCCAAATATGGTTTACATATTCGGTTCATCATGTCCATAAATGCGGCTGGGGCATTGGTTAAACCAAATGGCATGACAGTAAATTCATAATGACCATACCTTGTTCTAAATGCAGTCTTAGGAATATCCTCTTCCTGTACCTTTAATTGATGATATCCTGACTTTAAATCGATTTTAGAGAAAAATTGAGCTCCTTGAAGTTGATCGAACAGATCATCAATCCTGGGTAATGGGTACCGATTCTTAATCGTGACCTTGTTTAATTCACGGTAGTCAATGCACATACGCATTGATCCGTCCTTCTTTTTAACGAATAAAATCGGTGCTCCCCACGGCGATGAACTTGGCTGTATGAATCCCTTCTCTAATAATTCATCAAACTGTTTCTTTAGTTCCTGCATTTCAGCGGGTGCCAAATGGTAGGGTGCTTTGGCAATTGGTGCTATTCCGGGTAACAGATGGATTCTGAATTCGACTTCTCTGTCTGGCGGTAGTCCTGGTAATTCTTCTGGGAATACATCTGAGAACTGAGATACTACTGGAATATCTTTTAGTTCTTTTCCTTTGTGTTAGTGATTATAGAAATCAAATACACTATAGACCCTTTTCTTATATAGCTTGTAGTTTTCATCACAGAGATGAATTTTGTGGATCTAGATGGTTTATCACCTTTAATTGTGATCTTTTCACCCTTTGGTGAATTTACTTGAATTGACTTTTGATCATATAAAATATTAGCTTTATTGGCTATTAACCAATCCATTCGTAATACAATATCAAATCCTGCCGGTTTCATTGGGTACAAATTTGCAATATACTTTTGGTTTAAAAATTCTATTCTTGCTCCCTGCAAGATTTCAGAAATCCTAACCGTTTCTCCATTCGCTGTCTCGACTAGACATTCTTGTGAGAGTTTAGTGATGTGCGGTAAGTGTCGTATATATTAGGTGTATATTTTAAGCCCTTTTTAACACTTATGTTAGCCAAGTTTTAAATTTATAAAACACGATATTTTACTAACACTAAACACACATATGGGCAAGTGCACCCATCGTTGAGTGTAGTATAGCGTTGGTAAGATACCGAGGTCGTCCAAGGACACAAGAGCTTTTAATACCGGTTTATCCTCAACGTCTAACCAAAATAAAAGTTTAGAAAAATGTTTTAAACTAAGAAAAATAAAACTAACTAAAATGCTGAAAATAAAAATAAAAGAAAAAAAAACAGATAGACAAGATGAATCACTTGGTTCCGACTCGTATCTAGTATAACCGTTGATTATTTCCGCACTTTTGCACATAATTAAGAGATTATCTTAGTTATTGTAGTAGGCCCCTCTTTTGAAGGCGACGTTACCCTCACCCCAGTAGTTTGAGTCAGCAGGGATACAATCCTAAAAGGGTGGATTATTGGAAGATAATGAATTAAGTTATTAATGCAGTATTGTGGTAGGCCCCGCTTTTGGCGGTGACGTTACCCTCGGCTAAGTAGTCTGAGTCAGCAGGGATACAGTCCTAAATAGCCGGGTTATAGTATTAATAGTAGTTAACTTATGAGGGGATCAAAGAGTTTGGACCCCCGCCATCCAATACCGTGAAGTATTGAAGGAGGTCCTACTAAATTTGACCCAGGTCCATTGCAGGACCTCTAAACGCTGAACAATGGCAAGACCTTTACCAAACCGTTCCCTTAACCCCCTACCAGGTAGCCAACATACCTCCATATAGACCGTGGAGATATGAATGGTGAAAATCCTTTATTTTATATAGACAGTAAAATAATGCCAAGACACCACGGACAAACGATAAGGAAAGATCACCTTCAACATAAGTAACTAGTTATTAAAGTCATTAATACAAAACCAAATAAAAAGTGCAAAAGATTAGAAATAAAAAGTATTATACTAGACACTTTGTCTTCACCAAGTGATGTAAGAGACTTAGGCAAACATGGCCTTGATTGTCAAGAACTCTTACGATCAATCTTGGATCCCGAGACGACTCACACACTCTACGATGGACAATGGATGATGGTGGTGGATGATGGTGTTGTGATGGTGGTGGGTGGTGGATGAAGTGTGAGAGAGGTGGTGTGCCAAGGGATGAGATGAAATGAATCCAAGCACTCCTATTTATAGGCTGAACAGAGAGCTGGACACGGCCCCGTGTCCGCTGGGCACGGCCCCGTGTCCGCCTGACAATCTCTCTCCTCATTAATTGTAATTCGCAATTACAATAAATGCGTCTGCTGTACTTTCGACACGCCCCCGTGTCCGTTGAGCACGGCCCCGTGATGGGCAATAGAAGCTTCTATGGATTTGTCTTTTCTGCTGCTTCTTGGGCACGGCCCCGTGCTGGCTGAGCACGGGGCGTGTTCAGCCTTCTGTCTTCTCCTTTTTGCTTTGGAAGATGCCGTTGAGGGGTCGGCCAGTCCACTAATGTTCCTTTCCTTGTATTTATTTTGGATTTAGCTGTCTTTTTGCTTCTTTTGCGTTTTTGAGCTCATTTAATCCCGAAAATACAAAAGGAAGACAAAAACACTCTTTTTCCAATATTAGTACTTAAAAAGGGTTAGTTTTATGCCTCATTTGATGTAATTTATATGTTGCATTTTACACACATCAAATACCCCCACACTTGAACTTTTGCTTGTCCTCAAGCAAAACTCTTTAATATGTGGCTTACACTCCCAAATGGAATAGGTAGAAGAGAAGGTTTTGGGCTTGTCGTAGAGTGTCGGGATTTCCAAGATCTTTTTGGGTTTTATTTTTATTTATTTACACTCCTATTCGTAATGATTTATTTAGAACTTTTCATAAAAGAAATTACTTATTTGGGCATAACATGCCTTTTTTTTTTTAAATTCTATTTATATACAAGTTCACATACCTCACGGGGAAATCACTCACACTCGGCCGAAGGTGTATTTTTAGTGAATCGCTCGAGAGCGGCATGGAACTTATTCCTACCATAGGCTTGCCAAGAAATCAATCCTCCTCCTTTTTAACTTTTATACCTTTGTAGATATCAAGAGGACTTTGTGGGTTAAGGGTTAGGCTAGGGTTAAAGGTAGGTGGTTGGGTTAGTGGTTAGTAGAAAAAGGGCTAAAAGCGTAACAAGTGTCGGTTTTCGTATTTTTTTGCAATTTTTTTTTTGATGAAGCTTTTGTTCAAACTAAGTTATTTTTGATTAACTTGTTTGTTTATTTTCTTTTTGCTTCATCATTCAATTTTTTTTTTTGCGAAGAACCGAACTTGTTACTAAAATAAAGGGTTAAAAATGAAAAATGGTTTGGTGGGTAAAAGGGTTTTTGTTTGGGTGATGAAACGAAAAGGTTTAGGCTCAAAGGGGCTAACTAGGGGGATTTTTGGGTAGGTGGTAAAAGAAAAAGAAAAATAATGGTGTAGAAATAAAAAAGGTTAGTCCTAATGCCTCCATCATTTACTTACTTGGGTTTAAGTTGATAAGGACCGGGAATGTATTGTCATGGCAAGTTCTAGAGTCGTAAGAACCAAGCGGCTATTCACACAAGAAACGAAAAATGAGCATTTAGTCAAAAGATATGTAATTGTGTGCTCAATAAAGGCTCAAAACTCACTTTTGTGGGAATGAGTTTTTATGTGATCAAGTATATATAATCAAATTTTAAATAAGTTTGTCATGCCTTTTCATAATTTTCTTATGTTGGTTCTTTTTATCACTACGCTATCGGTTGTAAATTTGTAAAAAATATAACCTTTTTGAGAACTTGAATTTCCCGAGTTAAACCTAGACAAGTAAAAAAAAATGAAATTTTTGAAAAAAATTTGGGGTGATTAGCGGTTCCAATAGAGTTTTGTGTAAGGCTTGTATTTAGGACTTGCAAAATTCAAGGTTTTAGCATCCCCCCCACACTTAAATTACACATTGTCCTCAATGTGTCCCAAAAATAAATTTTTAGGTTGATTAAATGTGTAAAATAGTGTTTAAAAAGCAAAAATTTGTGTTACTGGGCACTGAACACGGCCCCGTGTTATCCGGGCACGGCCCCGTGTTCAAGTGCCAGTAACAAAATTAAAATAAGAGAAACAGAAGTCTGGACACGGGGGCGTGTTGGGTGAACACGGCCTGTGTCCAGGTACCTGAACTGGGCGTTTTTCTGCAGGTGGTTCGGCACGGGGTCGTGTTGGTTGAGCACGGCCCGTGTTGAACTTTCTGAAGTGGAGAAAATTGTCGGGTTGCCTTGTTCTTGTGCATGGGTTCATTTTTCTCGTTCCCTTTTCATCCTTTACCACCATGAGTGTGTTTTATTTCTGAAAATTAAAACTAACTAGAAAGCATAAAAATTAATCTATATTAAACTAAGGATAGTTCCGTGGAATGCCTCCATGGTGCGCCACGTTTATAAGGGTCCTTGGCTAGACCCAAAGCCGGTCATATGTCACCCAAGTGGGATGTGTTGCATCCCATGTTACACCGTCGGAGAGCGTCATCCAAGCTTGAGTCTATGACCTTCATGTAGTTGACCGGATCTTCTTCCTCTACTCGCTTTCCACATTCAAATTTCACTTCCTCATCCCCAAACTTCAATGTTAGAGTTCCGTCATTCATATCCACCAATGCTTGGGCGGTGGCTAGGAATGGCCTCCCGAGGATGAGAGGGACCTCGGTGTCTTCTTCCATGTCTAGGATGACAAAGTCGGTTGGAAAGACGAATTTGTCAACCTTGACTAGCAGATTTTCGGCGACACCTTGTGGGAATTTGACGGATCTGTCGGCGAGTTGTATGCTCATCTTTGTAGGGCTTGTTGTTCCTAGGCCGAGTCGCTTAAACATTGATGTGGGCATGAGGTTGATGCTAGCCCCAAGATCGGCTAAAGCATTTCGGACGGGGGACTTCCCAACCGAACAAGGGATTGTGAAGCTCCCGGGGTCGATTTTCTTTTGTGGAAGTTTGTTGAGTACTAGAGCAGAGCATTCTTCGCCTAAGTTAACTAATTGCAATGATTCAATTTTCCTTTTGTGAGTGAGGAAATCCCTCATGAATTTTGCATATTTAGGCATTTAGGTTAGGACCTCAATAAAAGGAATATTAACATGCAATTGTTTTAGTAAACTTTCGAACTTTGCGAATTGCTCATCGGTCTTTTGACGATTTAACCTACCGGGGTACGGGATTGGAGGAGTCTTGGTGGGCTCTTGAATTGGTGTGGAAGCCTTTTCTGGCGCAGGAGGAGTCACAGGCTGGCTAGAATGGCTTCTTTCATTTGGCGGCAATGGAGCATCCTCGGGACCCACGGTTCGATTTCTTAATGTGATGAGATGTACTTGTGCCTTCGGGTTCGTTTCGGTATTACTGGGTAATGCGCCTTGTGGTCTCTCGGAGAAATTTTGAGCTAGTTGATTTAATTGTTTTTCAACGTTTTGAATGCTAGCTTGTTGATTTCTGAAATTCGATTCAAATTGTTGAAATCGATCCGAGTTTTTCTTTTCAGTGTCAGAGATGAGGCGAGATACAGTATCTTCAAGCCTTTCTCTTCCACCTTGTTGTTGAGGAAAATTTTGCGGTTGTTGAAAATTAGTTCGTTGGTTTTGTTGGTTACTACTATTGCCGGGATCTCTCCAACCAAGATTTGGGTGGTTACGCCATCCTTGGTTGTAGGTACCCGTTGGAGGACCCGACGGCCTAGGTCTATTATCCATGTAGTTTACCGTTTCAGTTTGTTCATCTAATTCTTTCATACAACTCCAATTTTCATGTGACCCACCACACCCTTCACAAGCCATAACCGAGGCCGTTTTTGTCATTTCTAGCCTTTTGATTTTTGAAGAGAGGGCCTCGATTTGGGCTTGTAAAGAGGTGCTTTCATCAACCTTATGGGCGCCCGGGGCAATAGATTTATTACCTCGGGGAGTGTGCCATTGAAAATTGGTTTGAGCAATTTCCTCAATTTGGTTATATATTTCATTTGGGCGACGATTACCTAAGAGTCCCCCGGAGCTTGAATCAAGTGTTTGTCTTGTGTGTGGCAACAATCCATTGTAGAAAGTGGATACTTGTTGCCATACCGCTAGGGCATGGTGAGGACACTTTCTTAGAAGCTCCTTGAACCTTTCCCAAGTTTCATATAAGGATTCCCCATCCTCTTGTGAGTATGTATTAATTTCAGTCATTAATTTAGCCGTTTTAGGAGGAGGGAAATACTTATACAAAAACTTTTGGGCGAGTTCATCCCAGGTGTTTACCGATCCAACTGGGAGGGTGTTAAGCCAAGCCTTAGCTCGGTCTTTTAGTGAAAAAGGAAACATTCGAAGGCGGATGGCGTCATTGGATGCTCCATTGATCCGAAAGGTATCACATATTTCTAAGAAGTTAGTAATATGTAGATGGGGATCCTCGTCCGCAAGCCCGTGGAAGGTTGCGGAGTTTTGGAGCATTTGTATCAAATGTGGCCGAAGTTCGAAGTTGTTGGCCTCGACATTCGGTGCATTGATAGCGGCGCCAAGATTGCCTACGGTAGGCCGTAGGTAATCCATGAGGGTACGTTGGTCCGCCATTGGAAGTGGGTCCCCCGAAGCTTTCTCTTGATTTTTAGCTTTTAGTCTTTTTCTGAGAAAGCGCACGGGTTCTTCTAGGGGTTCTTTTATGTCTCTACTAGAACTGGAGCTCATGCACTACGTAGGAGGTTCAAATGTGGCGCCTGAGTTCCAAATCCTGCAACAAAAACAGAAAAGAACGCTGGTCAGAATGTTCACCATGGCCCCGTGCTCAATGAACACGGCCCGTGTTAAGAGGCGCAGTAATTGATTTCTGGATCCCTGTTACTGGGAGTTGGACACGACCCCGTGTTGCACCGACACGGCCCCGTGTTCAGCTCTCTGTAACTCAGAAAATAAAAACTGCCAGTGATGATGCTGGGCACGACCCGTGCTGAGCGCTGCAGAAGCTGAAAAACTAAGAAAATCCTAAAAAAAATAAAAAGAAAAATAAAAGGTGATTAGGCCGTTGATTCCTAACTTTCTTAAAATCTTTGTGTCCCCGGCAACGGCGCCAAAAACTTGATGTGCGGTAAGTGTCGTATATATTAGGTGTATATTTTAAGCCCTTTTTAACACTTATGTTAGCCAAGTTTTAAATTTATAAAACACGATATTTTACTAACACTAAACACACATATGGGCAAGTGCACCTATCGTTGAGTGTAGTATAGCGTTGGTAAGATACCGAGGTCGTCCAAGGACACAAGAGCTTTTAATACCGGTTTATCCTCAACGTCTAACCAAAATAAAAGTTTAGAAAAATGTTTTAAACTAAGAAAAATAAAACTAACTAAAATGCTGAAAAAAAAAATAAAAGAAAAAAAAAACAGATAGACAAGATGAATCACTTGGTTCCGACTCGTATCTAGTATAACCTTTGATTATTTCCGCACTTTTGCACATAATTAAGAGATTATCTTAGTTATTGTAGTAGGCCCCTCTTTTGAAGGCGACGTTACCCTCACCCCAGTAGTTTGAGTCAGCAGGGATACAATCCTAAAAGGGTGGATTATTGGAAGATAATGAATTAAGTTATTAATGCAGTATTGTGGTAGGCCCCGCTTTTGGCGGTGACGTTACCCTCGGCTAAGTAGTCTGAGTCAGCAGGGATACAGTCCTAAATAGCCGGGTTATAGTATTAATAGTAGTTAACTTATGAGGGGATCAAAGAGTTTGGACCCCCGCCATCCAATACCGTGAAGTATTGAAGGAGGTCCTACTAAATTTGACCCAGGTCCATTGCAGGACCTCTAAACGCTGAACAATGGCAAGACCTTTACCAAACCATTCCCTTAACCCCCTACCAGGTAGCCAACATACCTCCATATAGACCGTGGAGATATGAATGGTGAAAATCCTTTATTTTATATAGACAGTAAAATAATTCCAAGACACCACGGACAAACGATAAGGAAAGATCACCTTCAACATAAGTAACTAGTTATTAAAGTCATTAATACAAAACCAAATAAAAAGTGCAAAAGATTAGAAATAAAAAGTATTATACTAGACACTTTGTCTTCACCAAGTGATGTAAGAGACTTAGGCAAACATGGCCTTGATTGTCAAGAACTCTTACGATCAATCTTGGATCCCGAGACGACTCACACACTCTACGATGGACAATGGATGATGGTGGTGGATGATGGTGTTGTGATGGTGGTGGGTGGTGGATGAAGTGTGAGAGAGGTGGTGTGCCAAGGGATGAGATGAAATGAATCCAAGCACTCCTATTTATAGGCTGAACAGAGAGCTGGACACGGCCCCGTGTCCGCTGGGCACGGCCCCGTGTCCGTCTGAGAATCTCTCTCCTCATTAATTGTAATTCGCAATTACAATAAATGCGCATGCTGTACTTTCGACACGCCCCCGTGTCCGCTGAGCACGGCCCCGTGATGGGCAATAGAAGCTTCTATGGATTTGTCTTTTCTGCTGCTTCTTGGGCACGGCCCCGTGCTGGCTGAGCACGGGGCGTGTTCAGCCTTCTGTCTTCTCCTTTTTGCTTTGGAAGATGCCGTTGAGGGGTCGGCCAGTCCACTAATGTTCCTTTCCTTGTATTTATGTTGGATTTAGCTGTCTTTTTGCTTCTTTTGCGTTTTTGAGCTCATTTAATCCTGAAAATACAAAAGGAAGACAAAAACACTCTTTTTCCAATATTAGTACTTAAAAAGGGTTAGTTTTATGCCTCATTTGATGTAATTTATATGTTGCATTTTACACACATCAGTTGGCTACTAACCAATCCATTCCTAATACAACATCAAATTCAGCTAAATTCATAGGTAACAGGTTTGCAGAAAACTTATGGCCTAAAAGTTCTATCTTTTCTTCTTGCAAAACCTTATCTATGTTAACATAATTCCCATCTGTCGTTTCTTCAGCACACTTGCTTATTTTTAAAACAACCTCAGTCTTTTCTATCCAGCGTAGAGTTGCAATGGGTCCTTCATTGCCCGAGAATTCTATTGGTTTGCAGGACCAAAATTATTTGTAAGAACAACCCTAAGGCATGGTTCTTCTTCTTTTGGGAATGGGCGCTTGAAATACAGGTCCATTGTTTACGCTGTTTTCTGGTTCAGTTGGTCGCTTACTGCTATGTTTACTTTTATTATTCGCTTCCTGAACCGTTTGAATAATAAATGGCATTGCATCTATAATTCCTTGTGCCACTATGTGTTGAATGACACCATTATCCACTTGGCTTCCATTGTTATTGATGCTCGGATTCTCATTAACCAAGTTAATGTTACTCTGGTTATCGTTATTCAGATTTCCTTGATTTCCTTCGCCGGCCATCTGAATTTTAAACATTTACCATGTATTAATATCACAAAATAATATTTAATATAGCCAATCACATGACACGCATTTTGGTCAAAAGCATCGATCATTGCGATTTTACTCTATTCATATAATATGCATCTATTACACACCAGTACTGAAATTAAAATTATAATACCAACTAAAATTTAAAACTACACTACTAGTAGTAGGCATCCGTAGTTTTTTTTTCATACACATACACACATATTATATTATTATTCTATTATTATTATCATTACTATCTCCACCATCACATTCATGGATATGGATTCATCCAGAAATCCATATTGCGCTCGTCATACTTCCAGACGAGTCGCTCTCCTACCTGTCGCATTCTTTCACTACTCTCTAAAATTTCCTCACCAAATGTCCTAAGTTCTTGTACATTCTCTGCACTCATTGGGGGTGCAGGTTCTAGGACTGGGTTCAGAATCTGGGGTGCGGGTTCCTGGTATGGAGGTGTAGGTGCCTGAAATTGGTAAGGATTTTTCTAAAATCTCCCTAATGAATACATCGTGGTAATAGGGATCTAAAGGATCTAAACCTGGGTAGGCTCCTATGTTTGGCATGGGCATGTCTTCATGTATCGCGTAACGTTTCACAGAGTCCCTATTATCGTCCCACCATGGGTCGTAATTTGGGTCTAAGGGGTTTGGTGCAGGTACCCTAGGTATTTCTTCCGGATTGAAGTCATGCATTTCTACTTGATTTTCAGGGTTTTCTATTTCCATTGGTTGGTGAGGAATTGGTGGTTGTGGTTGGGGTGCTATCATTTGCTCCAGGTTAGGGTCAGCTGCAGTGGATGCTAGAATGTGGATGTTGGCGATACCCCTATTAAGCATATCATGGGCATAGGCATCTGTTTCTCTTTTGGTTGCGGCTAGTACTCTCTGATCTTGTAACTTTTTCATACGCTTTCTACGCTCGTGTGCCCCTCGACTGAACCATCCTCTCTTTTCTGAGGGAATGGCTAATCGGACTGAGCCTTAAACACGAATATTCCTTCTTTCGTATCAGCAGAGTACCCCGAGAGGGCAGGCTGAGAAGAGGCACCTTCGCTTCTAGACGAACCAGACAATTGACGGTACGCGTCAGATGGTCCTTGGTCGCTCATACTGTAAACTAACAAATAGTCAAATAAAACATAACAAGAAAATACAATTATGCACGTATTTCCGTAATTTATTTCCTAACAATCTGAATTTTGATGTCAGCAGAACGCTTCTGTGGCTGAATCAGTGGCTTAGCTCTGATACCACCTTCTGTCGCAACCCCTGTCCCCCTATTCAAACACAAGAACGGGCGGCCGCAAGCCAGTTTCGATGGTATCTGGTATTGTCTAATTTGGCAGCGGAATTTACATCAGGACCGTAGTTAGGAAATATTTTATCAGAGTAAAATACCACACTTTCGTAATATTGAATATATGGGCTAAAACCCAAGTTTTCAGTACACACATTTTCATAGGAATGAATCCTATTTTTATTTAATAAAAACATCTATTGATTTTAGGTAACTTTATTGCCACTTTTCCAAGCATTCAGTGCTGTCCAGCTGGCTTCTATTTGACTTTCATTGTTTGTTACCTGAAACGCGTTTTAAAAACATTTGTCAGTGGGAAATACTGGTGAGTGAATCCCAGTTTAATCAAGTTTAAATAAAAACCATTGTACAGTATTGAGGGCAGTCTCGCAATTACATTTGTTTCCAAGTCATACAAATTACCACCCACGGTACTGTCAACCCGACTTGTGGAAAGTTACCCCTCGCAAGGCAGTAACTAATTTTGTATACAAAACCCCAATATACCGATGATAATTGTATCCTTACAAATACTCAATAACTGTTTAATATATAATTAATTAACTGAGGTTTTGCAAAATAGGAGATTACTCACATTGCTGTCTTAGATTATCCTTTAGGGTTTCCTGGTGACAATCTATAATTTACACAAATGCACACGTGTTAGTATAATAACCCATTTTAACATTAGTAATACCATCCCCGAGACGGCATTCCAACGACTACGTCGGGCAGAACCACGACAGCCGTTACAGAACCCTAGATCAATCGGGCAGAGTATCTAATACGTATACAGGGGTTATGATACTTACAACGGAGCAGAACTTCGCTTATTAGGGGGTATAATAACCGAGTATAGTGTACACTACGTAAAATTGAGAGAAAGAAAGAAAGTTTTGAACGAATTCGACTGAAGGCCCGAGCTCCAGCTTTATAGGGGCCGAGTTCGGGTTCTACTCGGCCCGCGTAAAACAAGACAAGGGCTACGCGGCCCGCGTCAACATTGGTCAACGGCCTAGCTTGTCCGGGTCAGCAACTAGCTTCGCCGTGTGTTGGGCCACGTGGCGGCCCAGGGTTTTGCCAGTCTTTTACGTTGTCGCGGCCCGCGTAAGGTTTAAGGTATGGCTTACGCGGCCCGCCTCAAACCCAAAATCTTGATTTTTAAATAATTTTAATAATATTTAAGGTATTCGGGGCCCTTTTTCACGTATGGGGTGTATTTAAGGACATATTGAGATATTTTAAAATATATTAGGGTGTCGGAAAATTTATAAGGGTATCGGTTTTCTTTAGGGTTGTTATACAGCGTGAACAATGGACCCGTACTTCAAATGAACATTCCCAAAAAAAGGAGAACCGTGTCTTACGGTTGTTCTTATAAAGAATTCTGGTCTTGTAAACCAATGGAATTCTCGGGCAATGAAGGGGTCGTTGCATCTCTACGTTGGATAGAAAAGACTGAGGCAGTCTTAAGAATAAGTAAATGTGAGGAAAAGGATAAGATAATGTTTGCTTCAAATCTGTTTATAAAGTTAGCACTAGAATGGTGGAATACTATCCTCCAGTCTAGGGGAAGTGATAGGAGTTACAATTTAGGATGGGAAGAATTTAAAAACATGGTAGAAAGGAAATTCTGCCCTCCTAATGATAAAGAACAGATAGCAAACAAATTCCTAAACCTTAGGATGATTGGGGTAGATAGTAAGGGTTATACTACTTTATTCTTTGAATATGCCCGAATAGTACCAACCCTTGCTTCACCCGAACCAGTTTTAATCTCCTGTTACATTTGGGGATTAATTGGGGAGATTAGACATGTAGTCAAGGCAGCTAGACCTCAAACCATAGAAGAAGCTGTAGAACTAGCTAACACCTTGACAGATGAATTAGTCCGTACACGAGAACAGGATCAAAGGAGGAACCTAACCCAGAAGCTGACTCAAGAATTCCGTTCTGGAAATTCTAACCATGGGAAAAATGTAGGTTCTACCTCTGTACCCTACTGTAGGTATTGCAAAAGAAAGCATTCCGAAAGATGCTCCATATACTGTAACTTTTGCAAAATATCTGGACACAAGGAGGAAGACTGCAGGAAAAAGCCTAACAACAGAATATGCTACAACTGCGGAGAACAAGGTCATATCAAGCCTAACTGTCCAAAGTTAGCTCCAGCTACAACCCCCAATAACACTAAAAATGCTAGAGCATTTGTTCTAACTGCAGAAGAAGCAAAGATGATCCCAGATGTGATCACGAGTACGTTTTTAGTTAATGATATTTTTGCGAAAGTATTATTTGACTCTGGTGCGAACCAAAGTTTTATTAATACTTCATTTTGCAAACTTCTTAATCAATCATTAACTAAACTTCCACAAGAATGTCTAGTAGAGACAACAAATGGTGAAACCATTAAGATTTCTGAAATCTTGCAGGGAGCAAGAATATAAATTTTAAATCAGAAATTTATTGCAAATCTTTATCCAATGAATCTGGCTGGATTTGATGTTGTATTAGGAATGGATTGGTTAATAGCCAATAAAGCCAGTATTTTATGTGATCAAAATTCAATTCAAGTAAATTCCCCAAGAGGTGAAAAGATCACAATTAAAGGAAATAAGTCCTCTAAATCCACAAAATTCATCTCTGTGATGAAAATTGCAAGTTATATAAGGAAATGATCATTAGTGTATTTGATTTCTATAATCACTAACACTAAAGGAAAATAATTAAAGGATATTCCCATAGTATCCCAGTTTTCAGATGTATTTCCAGAAGAGCTACCAGGACAACCTCCAGATAGAGAAGTTGAATTCAGAATCCATTTGATACCAGGAACTGCACCAATTGCCAAGGCACCTTACCGATTGGCACCCGCAGAAATGCAGGAACTAAAGAAACAATTAGATGAATTGTTACAGAAAGGATTCATACAGCCAAGTTCATCACCCTGGGGAGCATCGATTTTATTCGTTAAGAAGAAGGACGGATCAATGCGTATGTACATTGACTACCGTGAATTGAACAAAGTCACGATTAAGAATCGGTATCCATTACCAAGAATCGATGATCTGTTCGATCAATTGCAAGGAGCGCGATTTTTCTCTAAAATCGATTTAAGGTCAGGATATCATCAATTAAAGGTACAAGAAGAGGACATTCCTAATACTGCTTTCAGAACAAGGTATGGCCATTATGAATTTACTGTCATGCCATTTGGTTTAACCAATGCCCCAGCTGCATTCATGGACATAATGAACTGAATATGTAAGCCATATTTTGATAAATTCATAATTGTCTTTATAGATGATATTCTTATTTATTCCAAAAACAAGGAAGATCATGCAGCCCATCTGCACGCACTTCTAAGTTTATTGAGAAAAGAAAAGCTTTATGCTAAGTTTTCGAAGTGTGAATTTTGGTTAGAACAGGTACAATTTATTGGACACCTAGTCAATCATGAAGGAATTCATGTAGATCCCACCAAAATCGAGGCGATAACCAAATGGAAAACCCCTGAATCACCAACTAAGGTTAGAAGTTTCTTAGTATTGACCAGTTATTATAGAAGATTTATTCGATATTTTTCTAGAATAGTCATTCCCTTAACTAAGTTAACTTGTAAATCCGTTAAGTTTGAATGGGGATTGAAACAAGAAGAAGCCTTTAAAATTCTTAAGCAAAGATTAACCCATGCACCCATACTAGCGTTACCAGAAGGAACTGAAGATCTTGTAATCTTTTGTGACGCTTCCAAACTAGGTTATGGATGTGTATTAATGCAACGTCAAAAGGTTATAGCTTACGCCTCTAGACAACTTAAGAATCATGAAGAGAATTATTCAACACATGATCTAGAGTTAGGAGCTATAATTTTTGCCCTTAAAATTTGGAGACATACCTTTACGGTAGTAAGTTTACCATATTCACCGACCATAAGAGTTTAATGTATGTTTTTGAGCAAAAGGAATTGAATATGAGACAAAGACGCTGGATGGAAATGCTTAGTGATTATGATTGTGATATCCAGTATCATGCAGGAAAGGTAAATGTAGTTGCTGATGCTTTAAGTCGAAAGTTTCATGAAAAGACAAAAAGAGTACGTTCTCTTAAGTTAAATCTGCAAGTAGATTTAAATGATCAGATTAGAAAAACACAAGAATCAGTAATCAGGGACAATTCTGAAAAGTTAAAAGCAATGATTAAGGAATTAGAACAAGGAACAGATGGAATTTGGAGATTCCATAAGAAAAGAGTGTGGATACCAAAATTAGGAAACCTACGCCACCGTATATTAGAAGAAGCCCATAAGTCTAAGTATATGATGCATCCTGGAAGTGATAAGATGTATCAAGACTTAAGAAAGAATTTTTGGTGGATAGGAATGAAAAAGGATATAGCAGCATATGTTGCAAAATGTTTAACTTGTTCACAAGTCAAAGCTGAACATCCGAAACCTTCAGGTTTATTGCAACAATTAGAAATGCCTGTAACAACTCTCATTAAAATTACCATTTCTTATCTTATTTTACCCAATAGGAAACCCTAATTGAGACCCCCAAGTAATTCTGCACAAACCCTAAAATTTTCAGAACAATCAGAATCAGGATCAAGGCCCCTAAAACTCAGGGGGGTATTCCCTAGTCGGTAATATCCTTACAGTTTTTGATAGGAATCGAATTTTAACGAACGGTTGACTCACCTAAGCTACTGAGACACGGGGCTAACCTATGCTAGGGGGTGCCCCTCGCGCCACGCGACAGCCCCTCGCGCCACGCGAGGGAGCTGTTTTCCAAGTATAAATAGAAGGGTTTGGCAATCGAATTTTGGCGCTTGTTCGACGTTAAAATTCAATTCGTACACTGAGATATCGTCTGTTTACTACCAAAACACACACACAGCACGAAACGCTGCCGCGACAACAGGGTAATAACTCGATCGCTACTACGATTCAATGTCCGATCGATTGAAACTATCCGATGGATGTTTAAGTGCTGCCCAAATTACAGCTATACTTTGTCATTCGTCGTGAATTCGATGGATGTTTTAAGTATCGCACTTTGTCATTCGTTGTGAGGGTTTTAATCTCGTGAGTTATCATAAATGTTGTATTAGTTACTAACCTGGTTCGTGTGCATTGTTATTTAAATTAGGTTACAAGGCTAATCAGTAGGCTAAACTCTGCCCGTTTAAATTTGCTATGTGAGTCATTCTCTTTTTATCAATAATGTTTTACAATACTCCAATCATTTTAAAAAGTTATAATTACAGGGATTAAGTCATGGTTATCTTAAATCACTGGCTAGTGGGGTATTGTGCACATTACTAATTTCTCACGATTAGGCTAATAAATCCTAACAGTGATAATCATCACTACTTGGGTGAAAGGACCCAATAGTGGTATGACCATCGTCACCAGAAGGTGACACGGCGCCAGATAAAAATAAGATAGAAGCCATTGTAATCGCTCTTATGCTGTAATTATAACTATGTGTCGTTTTATCAAATTTGAGTGACTCGCCAGTATTTCCCCGCTGATAAAATATTTTTAAAACATGTTTCAGGTGACTAGTGTGAACCAAGGAAAAGTGCTACGGAGCACTAACAAATCTTGAAGTAGTGGCTCAGTTAAACAAATAAACATGTTTTGTAAATCAGGGAATTTCCTTGTCAAATTCCTCTATTGTAAATTACGGGGGTTATCCCGAATTATGAAATAAAATAATCGGGCAATTAAAGTTTTAAACGATCCTGTTAATAATTCCGCTGCCAAATCAAATAAATACCACGGGATTTCTGTCCCGCGGCTTCTGGACCGGGTTAAACCAGGCCAGGGGCCGTGACAGAAAAAGATGGTATCAGAGCCACTGATTTAAGCCAATTAAGTATTTAGAAATACTTAATTTTTCTGATTATCCTTTTGTGACTATGTGTTTTTGTGATATTTGACTATTTGTTAGTTTACAGTATGGGTAAGCAAAGAATTTCGGACATCTATCGTCAATTAGATAGTACATCAAAAGATAAGGGAACCTCATTCCAATCAAATTCCTCAAGATACTCAGCAGATACTGAGGAAGGAATATTTGTTCGTAAGGCACAGTTTGAGAAACCACTTACCATTAAGAAAAGAAGTTGGATTATTAGGAAAAGTCAAGAGAAAATAAAGAAGTCACAAACAAAAGGAGTGATAATTAATAAGGAGACTCAGGAAACAGGTAATAACCCACCATGGGAAGAGGAATTAGATTAAAAAATGGGCAAATCTCTACATGTTAGCCACTATAGCAGTAAATGATAATTTATAGTTGAACCGCCAAATCAGTACTATCACCCATGCCACCTATGAGCCAGAAACTTTAAAGAAACTTCGCCCATTAGATAACAAGTTAGTAGAGGAAGGAGATAGAATAAACCTTACATAGAAGCATATTATGCATAATATTAAAATAAATTATGGATGCACAACTACTAGTATAATTTGAATTCCAGTTGTAGTTTGTAATAGATGCATATATATAAAAGTCGTTATATTCACCGTTTTAATCAATTTGTTTGTATAATCGTACTTAAATAATTGTACTAAATATTAGCCTGTGATTATTAATAATTGATAGATACAGATGGAACACGCTGGTAATGAACAAGTTAACGAGGGTAACCAATCTGAACAACACCATGAAGATCAATTTCTGAATAGGCAAGATATTGAGAATATCGTTGCTCAGGGAATAGCCAATGCTATTCCAGCAATCCTTGCTGCTGCTCGAAATCCAGTTGAACCTCAACAAATTATTCCTAGCAAACGTACTCATGAAGATAAATTCAGTAATAGCGTAAATGGAGGGGGTAACATTAATAATAATAATGATGTACTGCAAGCCCCAAATCTCAAAAGAATGAAAGCTGCAACGCCTGGTTGCACTTACAAGGAATTCCTTGCCTGTAAACCTATTGGGTTCGCAGGCAATGAACGGGAAACTGCGGCACTGCGTTGGTTGGAGAAAACCGAAGCAGTAATCAAAATAAGTAAATGTGCCGAGGAGGACAAAGTCATGTATGCTTCTCACCTCTTTAAGGAAGAAGCATTAGAATAGTGGAATACAGTATTACAAGACAAGGGAAGTGACATGGCCTATGCCATGAGTTGGGGAGAGTTTAAGCGTCTGGTGGAAAGAAAATTCTGCCCAGAATATGAAAAAGATCAGATGGCAAACAAATTCCTGAACCACCGAATGGTGAATGTTGATTGCCGAGGGTATACTTCGAAGTTTTTCGAATATGCTGAAATTATGCCTACTCTGGCTTCTCTAGAGCCGGTACTTATTTCCCACTATATTTGGGGACTGATTGGCGAAATCCGTGATATCGTTAAAGCTGCGAGACCCCGCACTATTGAGGATGCTGTGGAATTAGCTAACACCCTAACTGACGGGCTAATACGCACAAGAGAAGAAAACCGGAAAAAGGAAGTGGCACAAAAGATTACCCAAGGATTCCGTATGGGTAATAGTAGCAACTTCAAGAAAAGGGGAACCGGGGAATCTGCCACTGTTCCATTTTGCAATACCTGTAAACGAAAGCATTTTGTTAAATGCAAGGGGTATTGCAATTTCTGCAAGATTCCAGGACATCAGGTAGAAGATTGCAGGAAAAAGAAAGCAACAATCTGCTACAACTGTGGAGAAGCTGGACATTTTAGGCCAGACTGCCTGAAATTGGTCAAACCAGCTGACAACAAAGCCAAACCTGCCGAAGGGACTACGAAGAAGAACGCAAGAGCCTTCCAATTGACTACGCAGGAAGCTGAACTGATTCCTGACGTAATAGCTGGTACGTTTCTGGTACACAATGTCTATGCGAAGGTATTATTTGACTCTGGTGCAAACCAAAGTTTTATAAATACTTCATTCTGCCAAGCACTTAACTTACCCTTAACCAACCTTAGGCAGATTTTTATAGTCGAAACGACAGATGGGAATTATGTTAACATAGATAAGGTTTTGCAAGAAGAAAAGATAGAACTTTTAGGCCATAAGTTTTCTGCAAACCTGTTACCTATGAATTTAGCTGAATTTGATGTTGTATTAGGAATGGATTGGTTAGTAGCCAACTGATGTGTGTAAAATGCAACATATAAATTACATCAAATGAGGCATAAAACTAACCCTTTTTAAGTACTAATATTGGAAAAAGAGTGTTTTTGTCTTCCTTTTGTATTTTCAGGATTAAATGAGCTCAAAAAACGCAAAAGAAGCAAAAAGACAGCTAAATCCAACATAAATACAAGGAAAGGAACATTAGTGGACTGGCCGACCCCTCAACGGCATCTTCCAAAGCAAAAAGGAGAAGACAGAAGGCTGAACACGCCCCGTGCTCAGCCAGCACGGGGCCGTGCCCAAGAAGCAGCAGAAAAGACAAATCCATAGAAGCTTCTATTGCCCATCACGGGGCCGTGCTCAGCGGACACGGGGGCGTGTCGAAAGTACAGCAGGCGCATTTATTGTAATTGCGAATTACAATTAATGAGGAGAGAGATTGTCAGACGGACACGGGGCCGTGCCCAGCGGACACGGGGCCGTGTCCAGCTCTCTGTTCAGCCTATAAATAGGAGTGCTTGGATTCATTTCATCTCATCCCTTGGCACACCACCTCTCTCACACTTCATCCACCACCCACCACCATCACAACACCATCATCCACCACCATCATCCATTGTCCATCGTAGAGTGTGTGAGTCGTCTCGGGATCCAAGATTGATCGTAAGAGTTCTTGACAATCAAGGCCATGTTTGCCTAAGTCTCTTACATCACTTGGTGAAGACAAAGTGTCTAGTATAATACTTTTTATTTCTAATCTTTTGCACTTTTTATTTGGTTTTGTATTAATGACTTTAATAACTAGTTACTTATGTTGAAGGTGATCTTTCCTTATCGTTTGTCCGTGGTGTCTTGGCATTATTTTACTGTCTATATAAAATAAAGGATTTTCACCATTCATATCTCCACGGTCTATATGGAGGTATGTTGGCTACCTGGTAGGGGGTTAAGGGAACGGTTTGGTAAAGGTCTTGCCATTGTTCAGCGTTTAGAGGTCCTGCAATGGACCTGGGTCAAATTTAGTAGGACCTCCTTCAATACTTCACGGTATTGGATGGCGGGGGTCCAAACTCTTTGATCCCCTCATAAGTTAACTACTATTAATACTATAACCCGGCTATTTAGGACTGTATCCCTGCTGACTCAGACTACTTAGCCGAGGGTAACGTCACCGCCAAAAGCGGGGCCTACCACAATACTGCATTAATAACTTAATTCATTATCTTCCAATAATCCACCCTTTTAGGATTGTATCCCTGCTGACTCAAACTACTAGGGTGAGGGTAACGTCGCCTTCAAAAGAGGGGCCTACTACAATAACTAAGATAATCTCTTAATTATGTGCAAAAGTGCGGAAATAATCAAAGGTTATACTAGATACGAGTCGGAACCAAGTGATTCATCTTGTCTATCTGTTTTTTTTTCTTTTATTTTCAGCATTTTAGTTAGTTTTATTTTTCTTAGTTTAAAACATTTTTCTAAACTTTTATTTTGGTTAGACGTTGAGGATAAACCGGTATTAAAAGCTCTTGTGTCCTTGGACGACCTCGGTATCTTACCAACGCTATACTACACTCAACGATGGGTGCACTTGCCCATATGTGTGTTTAGTGTTAGTGAAATATCGTGTTTTATAAATTTAAAACTTGGCTAACATAAGTGTTAAAAAGGGCTTAAAATATACACCTAATATATACGACACTTACCGCACATCACTAAACTCTCACAAGAATGTCTAGTCGAGACAGCGAATGGAGAAACGGTTAGGATTTCTGAAATCTTGCAGGGACGAATGGAGACAGCGAATGGAGACAGCGAATGGAGACAGCGAATCGAGACAGCGAATGGAGAAACGGTTAAAATAGGGAAGTAGAATTTAGAATTCATCTAATTCCTGGAACTACACCGATAGCCAAGGCACCTTACCGGTTAGCACCCACCGAAATGCTAGAATTGAAAAAGCAATTAGATGAATTGTTAAGCAAAGGATTCATACAACCTAGTTCATCCCCGTGGGGAGCGCCAGTGTTATTTGTGAAAAAGAAAGATGGGTCGATGCGAATGTGTATCGATTATAGGGAATTGAATAAAGTTACAATTAAGAATCGATATCCATTACCTAGGATTGATGATCTTTTCGATCAACTTCAGGGAGCTAGATATTTTTCTAAGATAGACTTACGCTCCGGATATTATCAGTTGAAGGTACAAGAAGAGGACATACCTAAAACTGCTTTCAGAACTAGGTATGGTCATTACGAGTTTACAGTCATGCCCTTTGGACTAACAAATGCTCCTGCCGCATTCATGGACATGATGAATAGAATCTGTAAACCGTATTTGGATAAATTCGTAATTGTCTTCATCGACGATATACTCATTTATTCCAAAAGGCAGGATGAGCACTGTCAGCACCTGCATGCACTCTTAACCTTGTTAAGAAAGGAGAAGCTTTACGCCAAATTCTCAAAGTGTGAATTTTGGCTGCAAGAGGTGCGATTTTTAGGTCACATGGTAAATCACGAAGGTATTCACGTAGATCCCTCCAAAATAGAAGCGATCACCAAATGGAAGGTCCCGCAGTCAGCTAAGGAAATTAGAAGTTTTATAGGTTTAGTTGGATACTATAGACGGTTTATTAAGGATTTTTCCAAGATAGATGTACCATTAACTAAGCTAACCTGTAAATCAGTTAAGTTTGAATGGGGACCTAAACAAGAAGAAGCTTTTAAGATCTTAAAGCAGAAATTAACAAATGCTCCAATTCTTGCATTACCAGAAGAAACGGAAGATTTTGAAGTTTATTGTGATGCTTCTAAGTTAGGTTTAGGATGTGTGCTAATGCAACGCAAAAAGGTAATTGCGTATGCCTCAAGACAATTGAAGAAGCATGAAGAAAATTATACGACTCATGACTTAGAATTAGGAGCCATAATTTTTTCCCTTAAGATTTGGAGACACTATTTGTATGAAAGTAAGTTTACTGTCTATACAGATCATAAGAGTTTAAGATACATATTTGGGCAAAAAGAATTGAACATGAGGCAAAGAAGATGGATGGAAATCCTAAGTGACTACGACTGTGATATTCAATATCACGACGGAAAAGCAAACGTAGTTGCAGATGCCTTAAGTCGTAAATATCATGAAAAGCAAAAGCGAGTTCGTGCTCTTAGATTAAATCTACAGTTAGATTTAATGGAACAACTGAAAAACATTCAAGAAACAGCAATCAAGGATGATGCTGAAGGAATGAAAGGACGAATAAAAGAATTAGAGCAAGGAAGTGATGGAATTTGGAGATTCCACAAGAAACGGATTTGGGTACCTAAGCAAGGAGAGTTAAGAAATAAAATTTTAGAGGAAGCCCATAAATCTAGGTATACCATGCACCCTGGAAATAATAAAATGTACCAAGATTTAAGAAATAATTTATGGTGGATAGGTATGAAAAAGGACATAGCTAGATATGTATCTAAGTGTCTTACTTGTTCACAAGTTAAGGCAGAACACCAAAAACCCTCAGGTCTACTTCAACAATTAGAAATGCCTATATGGAAATGGGAACTAATAACCATGGACTTCGTTACTAAGTTGCCCAAAACCAGAAAAGGTAATGATGCAATTTGGGTAATTGTGGATCGATTAACCAAATCAGCTCATTTTCTACCCATAAAGGAAACCTTTAGCATGGAAAGGTTAGCAAAGTTATACGTAGAAGAAGTATCCTTACATGGAGTTCCACTCTCCATTGTATCGGATAGAGATAGTCGTTTCACTTCACATTTCTGGACAAGTTTCCAAGAAGCCATGGGGACTAGATTGAACTTAAGCACTGCATATCATCCTCAAACAGACGGACAAAGTGAAAGGACGATTCAAACTCTAGAAGACATGCTTTGGGCATGTGTAATAGATTTTGGTGGAAACTGGGATGACCACCTACCCTTAATCGAATTCTCCTATAACAATAGTTACCATTCAAGCATTAAAGGTGCCCCATTTGAAGCATTGTATGGACGCAAGTGTAGAACTCCAGTTTGTTGGGCAGAAATAGGAGAAAGCCAATTATCAGGTCCTGAAATAGTGCAAGAAACTACCGACAAGATTACTCAAATCAAGGAAAGATTAAAAACGGCTCGAGATTGCCAGAAGAGTTATGCCAATAATCGACGCAAGCCACTAGAGTTTCAAGTTGGAGACAAGGTTCTCATGAAAGTTTCTCCTTGGAAAGGAGTAGTTCGGTTCGGTAAGAAAGGAAAGCTAAGTCCAAGGTACATAGGACCATTCCCAGTAATACAACGAATAGGACCAGTTGCTTATCGTTTACAACTACCAAAAGAGCTAGCTGGGATGCATGACGTGTTTCATGTATCCAACCTCAAGAAATGTTTATCTGACGAATCCCTGGTAGTACCTCTTTAAGATGTAGAGGGAAATGAAAAGTTAAAATTTGTTGAGAAGCCACTACAGATAGAAGACAGAAAGGTCAAGTTTCTCAAACACAAAAGACTCGTACTGGTCAAAGTCAAGTGGGATTCGAAGAGAGGACCTGAGTACACTTGGGAGCTGGAATCAGAGATGAAGCGGAAATATCCCTACTTGTTCCAATAAATCTCGAGGACGAGATTTTTATTAAGGTGGATAGGATGTAACAACTCTCATTAAAATTACCATTTCTTATCTTATTTTACCCAATAGGAAACCCTAATTGAGACCCCCAAGTAATTCTGCACAAACCCTAAAATTTTCAGAACAATCAGAATCAGGATCAGGGCCCCTAAAACTCAGGGGGGGGGGGGATTCCCTAGTCGGTAATATCCTTACAGTTTTTTATAGGAATCGAATTTTAACGAACGGTTGACCCACCTAAGCTACTGAGACACGGGGCTACCCTATGCTAGGGGGTGCCCCTCGCGCCACGCGACAGCCCCTCGCGCCACGCGAGGGAGCTATTTTCCAGGTATAAATAGAGGGGTTTGGCAATCGAATTCTGGCGCTTGTTCGACGTTAAAATTCAATTCGTACACTGAGATATCGTCTGTTTACTACCAAAACACACACACAGCACGAAACGCTTCCGCAACAACATGGTAATAACTCGATCGCTACTACGATTCAATGTCCGATCGATTGAAACTATCCGATGGATGTTTAAGTGCTGCCCAAATTACGGCTATACTTTGTCATTCGTCGTGAATTCGATGGATGTTTTAAGTATCACACTTTGTCATTCGTTGTGAGGGTTTTAATCTCGTGAGTTATCGTAAATGCTGTATTAGTTACTAACCTGGTTCGTGTGCATTGTTATTTAAATTAGGTTACAAGGCTAATCAGTAGGCTAAACTCTGCCCGTTTAAATTTGCTATGTGAGTCATTCTCTTTTTTATCAATAATGTTTTACAATACTCCAATCATTTTAAAAAGTTATAATTACAGGGATTAAGTCGTGGTTATCTTAAATAACTGGCTAGTGGGGTATTGTGCACATTACTAATTTCTCACGATTAGGCTAATAAATCCTAACAGTGATAATCATCACTACTTGGGTGAAAGGACCCAATAGTGGTATGACCATCGTCACCAGAAGGTGACACGACGCCAGATAAAAATAAGATAGAAGCCATTGTAATCGCTCTTATGCTGTAATTATAACTATGTGTCGTTTTATCAACTTTGAGTGACTCGCCAGTATTTCCCCGCTGATAAAATATTTTTAAAACATGTTTCAGGTGACTACTGTGAACCAAGGAAAAGTGCTACGGAGCACTAACAAAGCTTGAAGTAGTGGCTCAGTTAAACAAATAAACATGTTTTGTAAATCAGGGAATTTCCTTGTGAAATTCCTCTATTGTAAATTACGGGGGTTATCCCGAATTATGAAATAAAATAATCGGGCAATTAAAGTTTTAAACGATCCTGTTAATAATTCCGTTGCCAAATCAAATAAATACCACGGGATTTCTGTCCCGCGGCTTCTGGACCGGGTCAAACCGGGCCTGGGGCCGTGACAATGCCTGTATGGAAATGGGAATTAATAACAATGGATTTTGTTACTAAATTACCCAAAACAAGAAGAGGTAATGATACAATCTGGGTGATTGTAGACAGGCTAACTAAGTCAGCTCATTTCCTACCAATGAAAGAAACTTTCAGTATGGAACAGTTAGCTAAATTATATGTAAATGAAATAGTTTCATTACATGGAATTCCTCTATCAATTGTTTATGACAGAGATAGTCGTTTTACCTCACATTTTTGGACAAGTTTCCAAAAGGCAATGGGAACCAAGTTGAATCTAAGCACCGCTTATCATCCACAAACGGACGGACAAAGCAAAAGGACAATTCAGACAATGGAGGATATGCTTAGAGCTTGTGTAATTGATTTCGGAGGTAATTGGGACGATCATTTACCATTGATAGAATTTTCTTATAATAGCAGTTATCACACAAGTATCAATGCTGCACCATTCGAAGCACTTTATGGACGAAAGTGCCGAACGCCAGTCTGTTGGGCATAAATTGGAGAAAAGCAACTATCTGGACCTGAGATAGTACAAGAAACAACAGACAAGATCATTCAAGTCAAGAACGACTAAAAGCAGCACGTGATCGACAAAAGAGTTATGCTGATAACAGACGAAAGCCATTAGAATTTCAAGTAGGAGAGAAGGTTTTATTGAAAGTTTCTCCCTGGAAAGGAGTGGTAAGATTCATAAAAAGGGGAAAGCTAAGCCCCAGGTATGTTGGACCTTTTAAGATTATTAGAAGAATAGGACCTGTAGCTTATCAGCTACAAGCCTACAACTGCCAGAGGAAATGACAGGAATACATGATGTATTTCATGTATCTAATCTCAAGAAATGCTTAGCTGATGAATTGCTAATGGTGCCTCTTAAGGATATAGAGGTAAATGAACAGTTAAAGTTTGTAGAAAAGACCTCTACAAATTGAAGACAGGAAAGTTAAGAATCTCAAGCACAAGAGACTAGTTATAGTCAAAGTGAAGTGGGACTCCAAAACAGGACCAGAATACACATGGGAGCTTGAATCAGAAATGCAAAGGAAATACCCACACCTGTTCCAGTAGACCTCAAGGACGAGTTCTAAAACAAGGTGGGGAGGATATAACAACCCTCCTGAATATTTTTTGACACCCTAATATAATTTAAAATAACCATAAATGTCTCTAAATACACCCCGTATATGAAAACCGAGCCCAAAATACATTATGCCATTAAAAATAAATTAAAAATAAGAAAAAATGGGGTTCTGGTGGGCCGCGTAAGCCACCCCTTAAGCTTACGCGGGCCGCGACAGCTTCAAGGTCAGGCGAGCCCCGGTGTTGACACGTGTCAGCAACGTGTTGAACCTAGTTAGTGACCCGGATCATCTACGGTCTAAACCCCCTACGAATCGAGCCGCGTAAACTTATGGTTACCTTTACGCGGGCCGCGAGAGACTTGGATTACAGCCCTATATAAGAGGGCAACGGGCCTTCAGTTGAAACTCGCTCATTTCTTTTTCTCAATCTCGAATTTATGATAGTAGACACTATAGTCGGGTATAATACCCCCTAATTAACGAAGTTCTGCCTCAATGTAAGTATTATAACCCCGGTTACGTATTAGATACGCTGCCCGATTGATCCAGGGTTCCGTAACGGCTGTCGAGGTTCTGCCCAACGTAGTCGTTGGAATGTCATCTCGGGGAGGGTATAACTAATGTAAATATAAAGGGTTATCATACTAACGCATGTACCTTGTGTAAATTATAGATTATCACCGGGAAACCCTTACAGAAAACCTAAGTCAGCAATGTGAGTAATCTCCTTTTTATAAATTGTTTTTACAAAACCTTAAATGTTTTACAATGCTATTAAGCAGTGATTGAGTCTTTGTAGTTCTTCAATTACTGCTGGTATGTTGGGGTTTTGTATACAAAATGTGGAACACGTTACCATTGGACAAAGAGTTAGCCAATGTGTAATATGACCCACCAGTCAGGATTGACAATACTGAATGAGTAATTGTGTAGAAATAAACAATGTGATTGCTCTCAATACTGTTAAAGATAAGATGTTTCTTGATTAAACTGGGATTCACTCACCAGTATTTCCCACTGACAAATGTTTTTAAAACGCGTTTCAGGTAACAAAATGTAAAAGCCAATTAGAAGAAAGCCAGCTGGAGAGCACTAACGGCTTGGAAAAATGTGGCTAGAAAAGTTACCTAAAAGACGATGTTTTAAATTCAATAAAATAGGGTTTATCCCTATAAACATGTTGTAATAAGAAAATTGGGTTTTACCCATGTGTTTATTAATATAAAATATGGTGGTTTTACTCTGATAAATATTTCCTAACTACGGTCCTAATGAAATTTCCGCTGCCAAATTGAATAATGATAAACAAAAAAATTGATACCACCACAACTGGTCTCGCGGCCGCCCGTTCGCAGGACAGATAGGGGCATGGGTTGCGACATCTAGTCCATAGATTGTTTTGATCTGACGATCCATAAGCGTTCTCTCTGTTCTCACACTTTCCACCGTTTTCTCTAGATCGTGACCTTATATATATATATATATTAAACATGAAGACAATATAAGTTATTTTAAATAGATGGCAACATAAATAAGCATGATATGAATTTAAAATATACCTGAGTTTATTGATTGAGAAACTTGATTACAAATGATTTCTTTACAATCGGGAGGAGCAACAATAATTTGAAAATCTAAAGATTTTGAACATTGAGAGGTTGATAATACAAGTTTTGGGTTTGAGGGGTTTTTCATACATAAGAGAAGGTTTTTGATATAAGAAAAGGTGTGTCTTCCTTCTTTGATCTTCTTCCCTTTTATAGATGGAGTCAAAGGGTCTTCATTATTGCTTCTTGAAAAGAGCTTCCGTATGAAGTTGCATTTGTTGAAAATACTCTTAAAGTTGTTTGTCCACTTGTAGAATTATTTGCACCATCTTTGAAGAATTGGAAAGTTGGTTGTCTCTTTGTTGAATTATTTGCACAATCTTCCATAATTAGAAAGTTGGTTGTCTTCTTGTTGAATTATTTGCACATCTTCACTATCTTTTGTCGGCCAAAAATATTTATTATTATATATTATATCATATCAAATGGGTCTTGAGAATCTTGAAAGACTTCAGTCCCCAAAGATGAGTGTTTTGAAGGGGATGAAGACTGTCGAATTTCATTGACTATTTTTAAAATTTCTTCTGGAGAATTGCAATCTGAAAGTCTCTGAATATACTATTGATCTTCATTGTTGGCTTTGATATCTCGAACCGGAGACTTTAAACTTCTTTCATATTGAGTAGTTAGTTCCTTATAATACTTGGTAACTGCTTGAGAATTTGCTTTTGTGATGATAAACTTATTCCACCATTTGCACCTATATTGTCTGAAAAGCAATGGAGGAGAAAGTTCTGTAGGGCTTTCTTCTTGAAAATTGTAAGTCCATAAACAGATCCATGGAATTCTGAAAACACTCATAAACTGTAAAGTATATTCGAAAATTGGTGTTCCATCATGTTGAAAATACTCGACGAATCTTGAAAATGTTTCTGAAATTTTTTTGGGAAAAGCTTCTGGAATAATTCCCATATATTTAAACCACTTAACAAACCATCTTGGATAAATATTTGAAAAATCTTCATCGAATTGGAAAAACCAAGAATGGTCAAAGTTTCTTAGTAGGAATGCATATTCCCATGCATCTTGATAATCATAATAGTTGTATTGAGGATAGGCGCTGAAATTTGAAAGGGTTTTTGAATTATAGGGTTTAGAATTCCAGTCTTCTAAAGATAGAACCTTTAAAAATTTTGCTTGACTATAAGCAATAATCAAAGGATCTCCACTATTAAAATTGTGCCGAATAACTGCTGATTCTGAATCTACTAGAATTGCTTGATAATAATCTCTGGTTTTGTATTCTTCTTTGAAAAAGTGGCATCCTCGAGGATAAATGAATTCGATTAGGGATAAAAAAAATTTACTAACCTTTTCGACTTCCAAGGGTTCTAAAATCTTGATAATCTTTTTATTTGGGTTGGTAGTATAAGGAATAGTGGTTGGTAAAGAGGTTGAAGAAGAGGTCTGTTTAGAGAGTTTTGTGAAAGAAGGAGATTGGATAATGGGTTTTGATTCTAGATTTTGAATAATGGATGAAAAGGGAGGTCTAGATCTAGGTCCTGGGGTTAAAGGGGCAAATCGATTTTGAATATTGGGTAATAGGGGAAATTGTTGCAAATGGGTTGGTCTTGATGGAGAACTTGGGGAACTTGATAATTGAGATTTTGAGAATTGTTGTTTTGAGAGAACAATCTTTTTTGTTGAATCGGAGTTGCTCATATTCCCTGTAAAAAATCTCTTGATAAAAAATCTGGTAAAGAATTATTTTCTCCTTTTATAAATTCTATTTGAAAATCAAAATTGCTTAATAATGCTTGCCATCTTGCAAAAACTTGTTTTGAAATCAAATTTTTAATATCCTTTTCTAAAATATATTTTGCAGATAAACAATCAATCCTTAATAAAAATGGTTTCATATATAAATCATCTTCAAACTTTTTTATATATAAAACTATACTTAAAATTTCTTTTTTTTATTGTAGAATAATTCTTCTAAGTATCATTCCATGCACCTGAATAATATCTAACTAAACTTTCCTTATTATTTAATTCCTGTTTTAGTATTCCTCCAAATCCTAAATCACTTGCATCAGTTTCTACAATTAATTTTGCATTAGGATGGGGAATATGTAAACAAGGTAAGCATTTTATTTTATCTTTGATATATTTTACTATATCCATGTGTTCTTGAGTCCATGGTTTTGGATTTTTTTTAACATGTCATATAAAGGTTTACATATGATTCCTATATCTTTGAAAAAGTCATGAATATAATTTAAACATTCTAAAAATCTTTGCAATTGTTTTTTATCTTTTATTTCATTTGGAAATTTATTTGAAAACTCTAAACTTCTTTTAATAGGTTTTATTGTTCCTTGAATTATATTATGTCCTAAAAATCTTATTTCTATTTGGAAAAGACTCATTTTAGAGGGTGATACTACTAATCCATTTTTATGAATAATATTATAGAAATCATTTAAATGTTTAAAATGTTGATCTAAAGAATTTGAAAATATCAATACGTCATCAATGTAAACGATTGCATAATTTCCTAATGGTAAAATGATATCATTCATTATATTTTGAAATTCTGAATGAGCATTTTTTATTCCAAAAGGCATTACATTCCATTCATAGTGTCCAAATGGTACATTGAATCCAGTTTTATATTTGTCTTCTTCAGCAATTTGAACTTGCCAAAATCCAGATTTCATATCAAATTTAGAAAATATTTTTGAATCATAAATCTTTTTTAATAAATCTCTTTTATTTGGTATAGGATATCTAATCCATTCTAAAACTTTATTTAATGGTTTATAATTTATAACTAACCTATGAGCTCCTCTTTCTATTTCTGCATTATTTTGAACATAGAAGGCAGAGCATGACCAAGGAGATTTAGATGGTCTAATTATTTTTTTATCTAATAATTCTTGTATTTATTTTTTACAATAGTTTTCTAACTCTTGAGACATATGTATAGCTTTAGACTTTGTTGGAATATTTTTCTCATTAAAATCTTTAATATAAGGTAATCTTACTATGTGTTGTTTTCTTTCCCAAAAAGCATTTGGAATATTTGCACAGATATTATTTTTAAATTTATTCTCAGTTTCTTGCATTCTTTTTATAATCTTTTTATCTTGCAATTGATTTTTTATTCTAGCATGATCGATTTCTTCAATTAAAAACTCCTTTTGTTTTTCTTTTAAGCTTAAAATATTTATTTGTTTTGAAGTAATTGGATGAGCAAATTCAAAGCAAATCTTTTTATTTAATACCTTAACACTTATTCCTTTTTCTTCAACTGTGAAAGGATATAATTGAGTTATGAATGGAAGTCCTAATATGTAACATCCCAAAAATATTTGGTCAAAAGGGCGAATGTTGCGGAAGCGTAATGTCAAGTGTGTACATTGGTGTTCGCTTCCAAGCTCGCCACGCCATCTACAAAGCCAATTTACCTACATCAACACATGCATTCATTTAGCCCGACCAAATACCATTCCATTCTTTTATACACTTTTATCATACAACATCTCGATCATAATTTAACAAAATTCACCCACTTATTCATTTAGGCATTTTATCGAACACTTGGCGTGCTTCGCATTTATAGGACATTTAATTACATGTTTCTTTACATACTAATCTACAAGTTCATATTAAATCAAGCAAGTTCATGAGATCCTCTCATCCTACTTCATTCATCTATATTCCATCTATCACAGTAGGCTAAATCAACGCAAACCGAACATTAATCGAGTCCTATTTCATAGTCTTAACTTCTAGATGCACATATCACAACATTAATCATGCTTTGGTAGAAACCCACTTTCTAATGTTCATGATTTCGAGAAATTCAACTTACCACTTTGTTAGTCACACCTTGGAGATCGAGAATACGGTTTCAAACAACCGTTTTGTCTTGAAATCACCTTCCAATTTGATGGATTATGATGACTAGGGTTTATGCTTCTAGCTTCTTCTCCTGGACACCTCCACGCACGCACATGAGTGTGTGTGGAGTGTGTGTCTTTCTATTAATATGATTAAATTTCAAATTTTCAACTTTAGTCCCTTGGTTTCTAATTTTTTTTTTTATTATTCTAGTCCAAACTTTCCTCCTCATAACTATCTTAAAGAAATAAATAGACCACATATTTTTGGGATGTTACAAGTCTACCCCTCTTATAAAAAGTTTCGTCCCCGAAACTTGAACATATACTAAAATCAACATTTACTTACCGAATAGAGAAGGATAATGTTTTCGCGTTTCATCTTCCGACTCCCATGTAAGCTCCGACCCCTTCCGGTGTTTCCATTGTACTAGAACTTGTCTAATGGCCTTATTGCGAAGATTCTTTACTTTAGAATCTTTAATGGCTATCGGTCTTTCAACATAATTTAAGCTCTCATCGACTTCAATATCATCAAGAGGTATGATCGCCGATTCATCCAAATCCGCAAGGCATTTTCTTAGTTGGGATACATGGAAAGTTTTGTTAAACAAATACTTTATAAAAGTTGTCTTTTGTTATGTAAACCTTGGATTTAAAACTTGTCAGTTGTAGTTAGATGCTTTAACCTTACATTTGACAGGGTAGTTCGGGTTAACACTTGTAATCCAACTAGGGAGGTGTTGATCACGAACTAGCTATAAAGGCATTTTGGTCAAATGTAAAACTTTATGACTTAAGTTTCCAATGCTAGTAGAATTTTATGTGTTTTGGTCGTTTTAAATAAGGGCGTTACATAATATAATTTGAGATGTTAAATCCCTTACTAGAACTAATTGAGTTCTATAACAATAGTTTTCTTTGCAAATATGAACATTTGATAATTTATATCTAATATTTAATGGGTTTCCATTAGCTCCAGATAATCTATATGTAGTCTTTTCATAGTATTTTGTGGGTATTAAACCTTCTTGAATACAGTTCATATCAGCACCACTATCAATCATGGCTACTAATGTTAATCGAAATTCATTATTGATTATTATATTTAATTTAGTATACCATTTTTGAGAAGTTAATCCTTTTAAATTATTTATTTTTTCAGTATCGTTATTGTTTTCTTCGTCTTTTTTATTTTTTCCTTTTTCTAATTCTTTAATTTGTGATTTTATTTCTCGAATTTCTTCTTTAATATTTTTTAATTCTATTTGTAATTTAGTTATTGTAACAGGATTTTCTTTTATTTGTCTTGTTTGAAACCTTTGACATATTTCATTGAAATTATACACTTTTTCTTCCTTTTCTATTGGTAGTTTATACTTTTCTTTTTGATCGGAGTGTCGCGCTCCGGTCAAAGATAATATTTATAAGCCCAAATTACCCTTAACAATGTGTTAGTGGTAGTAAGGGGTCGAACCACGAAGAGTATGTGGTTTGTGTGTGGATTCGAATGAATGAAAACGATTGTCACAATTTATGAAGCTTGCTAAAGTATTTTTGTATTTTCGTTTAATGGAGAGATATGATTTTTAACTAAATAAATTGATGTGAATGGTTAACAACTACTAATTAACGATTGCAAGAAAAATGGTTACTAGAACAATAATGATAAAAAGGAATCACACCCGGTTTCGGTAATTGTTAACCTAGGATTTCTACAAGTTTTAGTTTCAACTCAAATGCATTCGATTAACGGATTTAGTGTACCGTGACTTAGGTGCTACTAGCTATCAACGCCCCGAAGAACGGACAAAAAGACACTTTGTAATCAACACAAGTAAATCCTAACAACGACAACGTACAATTACATATCACCGTTCCGCAAAGTCATAACTTTTAACATCGTTCGACAATTCACGAATTCGTAACAAATGTAATACTATTGTCAAAAGTTTCAAAAACCAAATACAAATTGTCACTAAGATGAAACAAGAACAAATTGAAACCCTAAAATTAACAACTACCTACACCGGGGTGAAACCGAGATGATTAGCCGCTCATGGTTGATGCAACTTGATCACCGGATGCTTGGAATGCGGATGGAGTCATCTTGAAGCTTGTAGGATGAATGATTGATGGAGAATTAGGGTTTATGGAATGGTGATGAGGAGAAGGATGATGGGTTGGTGAACTAGGGTTTGATGATTGATTGTGTGTTGGATGATGATGATTCGGGTTGTAGAGATGAAGTAGTTGGAATGGTTGGTCAATGATGGATGGCTATGGCTCCAAGAACAAGTTCAAAACTCAAAAGTGAGTGTAACTCCCCGGATTGATTGAACAACAACCAATTAAAATCGTTTCTCACACCCCAAATCAAAAAATTCGCGAAAGCCACATTGGAGGACCGTCGCCGACGGTGGATGTGTCCGTCGGCGACGGCGTGTAGATTTTCAATTGAAGTCGACGGTCAATCTCGCTGTCTACGGTGAATTCAGGTGACGGCATATTATAAATACCGTCGGCGACGGCCCATATGGGCGTCGGCGACGGTGACCAGATGTCTGACTTTCTGTTTCTTCCATTTCTTGAGTCCGGTTGACCCGTTTCGCATCCCGGTGGTTCCGTTTTTGCTCCGGTGACCCGTAAAGCTTCCGAAAAGCTCCTTAAACTCTGCTAGATCTGCAAAATACATATCTAATCAAAAGTAGGCTATTCGAAATTAAAACTTATGCAATAACATCAAATTAAACAATTACAAGCACCGGTTTTCGACCACGTATCACTTTTAATTGTTTTAAATATACTTGTTTTACCTCTTTATCATCAATTTTTTCTAATAATTCGAATAGGTCTTTGTTATTTTCTGTTAGAGAATTTATTATACCATCGATTTCACAAATACAAGGACCAATACATTCACATATATTTTCTTCTGAACTACTTTCTGAATTAGAATCTTCAATATTGTTTAAATCATTATCACTATAGTCTGAAATACTGTTTTCACTTTAGTTGTCATAAATAAGTATTTTATTTATCTGTTCTTTTAATTCATCGGAAATGTTTAACTCGTTTATTTTTTTCTTAGTATAACAATCTTTGGAATAATGTCCTTGTCTTCCACATTTATAACAAACTAGAATTTTTACCCGCCGCGCGTTGCGGCGGCGTAAAAACACAGCGTACAGACTTAAGCAACTGATTGCGATTTTTTTATTATACAATGAGAACCAAAATTACAGTGTGCTTTTCATGCTTTGATTGATTGCCACTGCAGTTGCCGGTGTCATTTCTTGTTGTAGCATTCCTGACAATAAAAAATAAGGTTATATGTTGGTTAGCTTCAATCTAGTTATGTGAGAAAGCAGATTCGCTAGTAGGGTAAATGGTTTCACAGATTGGGTTCATTTAGGCATACCTTTGTATTCGGAGACGGATGTTGAAGTGTCTGTAAGTATGTCTTTGGACTGAATGTTATCTCCAACCAACATCGCCTTGTCTTCACAAAAGGTTATCACAATCTTGTTTCACGGTCAAGTTTCTACAAGCATTAGATAATTTCAAACTCAAAAAATAAAAAAATAAAATATAAAATACATGTCACATTTAAAGTTACAGCAAGTTTATTGGGGGCACAAAGCGAACTAAGAATGTGGGCCTAATACACGCACCTTTAAAGGTTTCAATAGAAGTAGAGGTAAGTACCTCAGTTTGAAAAGCGACGCTTCTTTCTCAATCCAAGTTCGAGTATTGATACTTAATTTTAACTATCACAAAATTATAAGCTAAAAAAGTAAATAAAAGTATTAAACATGAATACAAATTAAGAACAAACCATAAAACTACAACATAAAAAAAGGAGGAACAGCTTTATAACCTTGTGCGATTACATCCGTGGTGCAGCAAGCGATGGCGATTGTGTTGACGATGGTGGTTTCACGCTGTGGAGAACGAATTCGGTGCCACATGCGGTGGGTGATGGTTTGGGATAACAAATAGTAGACGCCTGTAAAAGGCAAGGGAGCACATAGTTTACTCTAAACTACCATAGTTTACTCTAAACTACCTTACAGTATAAGAAGCAAAAGTACTAACGTTACTTTAAAGGAAAATAAAATTACTCCATATTACTCCAAATATACAAGGACTTCCAAGTGCGGCGGGGTATTTCATTTAACGTTACTTCAAAAAAAATACTATTATACAAGAAACGACCACTTAAACTATATCCATAACTGTTTTGCGTATGAATTAGCAGTTCAGTTGAGCGAACAGTTAGTTTATGTTTTGGTAATTTTACCCTTTAGTGTTCCCAGAGGTATTCCAAAAAGCACGAGTCTGGTTGTTTTTTGGGTACCTTTAGGCTTATAGATTGCTATAGTTCTCCCCAAAACAGCACAAAACTTTCGGGTGCAGTTGGTTTCGGTATCTTTACCTTTAGTGTAGCAAAAGGCATTCCAAAATTTTAGTCTCCTGTCCCTGCAACCTGATGCAACCATACCCACCAGGGCTTATCATTTTAAAATAATGGATTTCATATCTTGAATTAGGTGGGTAATCAAAACGTTTCTAAATTTATAAGAAAAAAGTAAGGAGCGGTGTTTCGAGAAAGCTAGTATGAGCATAAAAGAATATCTTGATTTTAAATTTGGTAAAATACTGGATTTAAACGAAATTTGGATTTAAACTGTAACAATAGATTTAAACGAAGTTTGGATTACTTTATGAATTGGGCACTATAATCAAAGTTTCAACATCTGCATATAAAAAGGATAAGAGTCAACAATCTGTTCTTGTCAATTTTACTAAGAGGTTGACAAATAAATCTAAGTATTGCATTTATATTTATATTTATATTTATATTTCAAGTGTAAATAACATGCAATTTGGAAACAAAGGACCTCTGAACCTTACCTTGCCTGCCGAATTAGCGTACTTGAAACCTAAATCACTCGGCGCAAAGCCTGAACATATTGGGAAAAGAAAAAGGTAGAGCATTAACTCATAAACTGCAACAAAACATACATATAATCAAAATGTAATGACATATTTGTATGCGCTTTGGAATGCTTAGGGGCATTTAGATTTTTTTAAGGGCCAAACAAAACACTTTTAGTTCTTTATCAAATTTCCAGCCCCCAAGTAAGATGCTTAGAGGACTAAATACATCAGTACGTCATAATTCGTCACCATACAGCAAACAAACTAAAGCACATCAACATGAACTGTCAAAACACGACTCGAACTAAGGCAACCAAAAAAATGATTCAGGAACTTGTATTAGATATAAATATATAACCAAACTGATACAGATGATTACGACATATATTTTCAAGAAAACAACTTTCAATTAAGGGAACTTTGTAATCGTTAATTAGAATTCCATGTTTTGAAAATTAACTGAAACTTTTATTTTGTTAATTCAACACATTCAATATGGCCTGATCACATATTACAGTTGAATCGGGTTGGGTTGACATGAAACAATTTAACCTCAAAATTATCTTTTTTATTTTATTTTATATGTTACTTCAATGGTTTAGATGCAGTTTTAAGCATCTCATGAATATGGTTCTATATTTTTCTAAACGAAGTTTGATGGATATTGGATATGACTACCAAGATGCATTACGAACGATCATTCATTCATTCAAATCTGGATCAATCAAAAATGAAAGAAAAAAAATCACTTAAAACTGCAATTTTGTATCTGTAGTTCTGTACATACCTGCCATATAATACCACACACTTGGGCATCTGATTACTGGAATTGGAAAGAGGAATCCTCATAAGATTGCTAGCAAGCTTGTTAACTGCATGTATCTTCACATCACAATTTCGAACCTCCTATTCTTGTACAAAAGAAATTGTTTAAATGAAATAACTTGAAGCCATAAGCCTTGCATAAACTACGAAGTTTACTAAAAAATAAAAATGCAAAAGGAAGTATCTCTAAATATCAAGATCGGAGACAACTACGGTTATCACCAATCAAAATCAAAACGAAACAGACAAAATTTGTCACAAAATGGTGATAAATAACATTAACCATAACAGAGGTTTTAAATAAAAAAACCCCATCAAAGCATTTTCTTGAATACCTTACATACATAGTGCATCATCGAAAAATAGTAACCTAAATTGTCAAAGCATACCTGCTGGAGTCGTAATCGCCTAACGAAAGCCTTCAAGTTGGTTGTGGTTGTGTCGAGGGCGTCAAGTTTGAGAGCGGTGTAGTGTTGAGCGCTGTTGCTTGACGCCCTTCTGAGACTCCAAAGTTTAAAAAGAAACAGTCGATTTGTTAAACAATTTCCCAACAATCTTCGTAACGAACAATGAAAGCTGAAAAGAGTAACCTAAATTGCGAAGATCGTACCTGCTGGAGCCCTAATTTCCTGACGAAAGCCTTGAATTTGGTGGTGGTTGTCTCACCGGAGTTAATGGCGTTATCTCGTAGAAGAGTGCTGGTGAGGGACGGATGGATTACGTGATGCCGACTATAGCGGTGGTAGCCATTCCAAGCATCTGGTGGTATGGCAGGAAGTGGAAGGGTGAAGTGGTGTGGTAGGCGACACATTTTGCAGAGGTGGGAAGAGGACAGGCAGATGGCGGTCATATGTAACCCGAAAACCTACACTGTTCCTAAGGCCTTCATCATTTGTATATATATATAAATGACAATATCTTGTTTCCCTTGTTTTTTCTTTTGAAAATCAATCTTGTCTTTGTAATATTTTTGTTTATTTTTAATATATGGTTTTCTTTTATAGTTTTTCTTGATAAATTGTTTAGGAATTTTCTTTTTCGTTTTAGAAGGGGTTTTAAATGGTTCAAATCCATATTGTTGACAAAAGCTTCCTAATTCCTTATGGCCTTGGATACCATCCTTTTTTATTTTTTCTTTTAATTTTAAATAATTGCATATTTTTAATCCTTCTTGATTTATGTAATTTATTATTTGCCCATAGGATAAATCTCTATAAGGATTATTATTATTAAAATCTTTTTTAATTTTTTCTCTAATTCTTTCTGCAAATAGTTTTGGTAACCCAGCTATAAATCTTTCTTTCCAATAAGCTTCTTTACAATCATCTCTAGTCATAACTTTTGAAAGAAATACGTCTTTATACCATCTAAAATCTTGTAACTTCCTACACGTCAGATTTAACAATATTAAAGAATTTCTTTCTTGATAATCTGTTGGATTTCCAATAAAATGTTTAATTATAGCAAATATTAAAGTATTAATTATATCAGGTATTTCAGTTGGAACTTGAATATTAATTTCTGTTTTAATAATTAATTTTTTAGCATTTTGAATTATTTGCTTTTCTTCTTCTTTAAGCTACTTGTCCCACCAACCTTTAAGAATTCCAAGAAAACCAGAAACTATCATAGTAAGAATTTGAGCTTCGTTATTTCCATTTGCTTTATATGCATTGGCTGCCATTATCATTTCTTGTAATAGATTAAGAATTTGGTGTTCTGTTTGACCTTCTATACTCCATTCGTATAGAGAGGATCCATCATATTTTGCTTGAACTAAAGTATGTCGTTCTTCAAATTGTAAATCAGGTGGGATAGGTCTAGGGTAATAATTTCTTATTTCAGGCCTAGTAGTATAAGTATTATTTTTTGAAAAATGATAATTTCCTCCTTTAATTTTGTTTATAGAATCTTCTATTTGAAAATTATTAAATTGTTCTTCAATATTTTGAATTTCTTGTGCTGAAATAACGTTTATATCTAGTTTTGAAAGTTTAGAAGAAATATCTTTTAACATATCCTGTTGTTTGTTTAGGTTTATTGGGACATCTATACTATATGGTTTAAATATTGGTTTTTCAATCTGTATTATTTTCAGATTTTACTTTTATATATGTATGTGGAGGATGTATACTAGTAATCTCTTCATTTTTACCTATAATAGTATAGGTTTTGGTTATAGTATTATTAACAGATATATTTTCAAAAAATGGATACTCAATTTTATTTTCTATACAGTAAATAGGAAACCAGGAGAAAAATGAAATATTTTCATCATTTTCACACATATATAAGTACCAGTCAATCTCATGTAAAAATCTTTTATTTTCATCGAATGTAGAAAAATACCATATTAAATTTTTATTATTATACTCATTGAACATTTCATCTTTTAAATATTTTAACATTTCTTTATCCATAATTAACAAGTTGTGTTTGAAATTTTTTCTATAAGTTTTACTCTATAATTATTTTCTTCTCTTAATCTTTTTTTCTAAAAATAATTGATATTGACAAGGATGATACGGGTCAGATGGAAGCATGTTGCATGAATTATAATCATATTTTAAATCTTCTATTCTTTCCCTCAAATATTTTATTCTTCTATTGCAATTTTTCAAAAACCAAATATTGTAATTCCTTCGGGCTTGAATTTTGAATCACTCATTGTATATCTTCATAATTTTCCATATCAGACTTAGTTGGGACATAAGTATTATTATCACTATCATTTTCTTCATATAGTGGTTTTGGAATATTATTTGAAAAATCAACACCTTTCTTTTTCATTGATAGACTTATTCTAAATAGACTTTCATCTATAGTATTTCTAGAAGTACTTACTCCTATAGAATGCCTTGGTAATATATTACTAAAAGAAATATCTATTGAACCATCAGAATACTCTACTATGCTAGATGTTTGATTTTCTATATCTATAGGTTTTGGCGGGTTTATATCTTGTAAATTCCATGTTAATGATTGAGTTATTTCATTCCATCTTAATTTTTTTAGGTGTTCTTATCTTTGTATGCATAGTATTAGCTTCAAAAATAATAGTTTCATCTTTTGGGGATACTAATTTTGTTTTAGGCTCTATAGTGGTAGTCATAGTCTTATAATATATTATGTATATAACTACTGCATCATTAGTTTTTTCTTTGAATTCTAAGTTTTTTGTTTTAATTGTTAATGTTAAAGTATCTAAAATATTTGGATCAAATAGACCAATTGAAAAATTATGGTAGCAATTAAAGAAAATAGGACCATTGGAAATATTAGACTCAGCCATAGCTAGCAAAAAATTATTAAAATTTGTATGTCTTGCATCCCTTAGAATTAGTAATACAGGAGCATCAATTCCTAATCTGAACATAGGTTTGATGGCGACTTGAACTAATCCTATGTGTAGAAATTTATATAGTTTTCTCTGTCTTTTAATAGCTTCTACTGATAATAATTGCATGTTTTGATACTCTTTATTAATAGGTATGGTTTGTTCTTGAGTTTTTATAGAATAATCTTGGAAAAAAATCAAAAGTACCAATTTTGTAAATAGTTTTAACATCTTGTTTTGGTATATTCCAATTTAAAAGATTGTTTTCAATTTGAGAAATATTAATTTCAACAGAATTCATATGTAAAGAGTTCATGTTCAAGTCTTCTTCATCATTATCATTAGTATTTGAGCTATAATCTCGTTTAGAAAAGAATTTTGATAATTGATTCATTATAGTTATTAATCTTAAAATTTTTAAAGTAGAGCTTATACTGAGGGAATACACCCATATCGTCGTGGTCCGGCTACCCATTTTCAATAATCTTCAGGGCATAAAGCTAATCCAACCGACAATTGACAGGGCTTACCAACACAGTTCTACCCCCCTTTAAAAATTCAGGACTAATAATCATAATAAATTAGTTAAAAATTTTAATTTCTAAACAGAGGCATGGCTCTGATACCAAAACGGTTTAGGATCGTTTGATATGAAGAAGATTAAAGTCTCCGGTTATATAGGGTCAGGATCATTTCAGAACCATAAATATTTACAGAACTCGCAGAACTCCTAATAAACAATCTTTTTATTTATATATTTTTATGTTTAGGATAATTTTATCATTTATTATGTGTATTTTTACGATTACATACATGTTAAGAGTAATTTTATCATTTTTGATATGTAATTTTATAATTACACATATGTAATTCGAGCTTTTTTAGTTCCTTGAAATCCTTAATAGCTTAATAGTTTAAATGGCTTATTAACACGAGGTGCATAGTTGATAAAGATTTCAACATATTTTGCTTCTTAGAAACTGATTCATCACGAAACTCTACCTACTACGTTTTAATAAATGGTGTGGACGAAATTAGATAAGGATATCAAACACTAGCCTTTAATCAACAAAAAAAAATACAAGAGGGACTTCCATTTTAGAACCATTAATTATGCTGAGAATGGTGAGAACCATATAGTGAACTTGGATAACCGCTTACCCTATTATCTTTATATCTCTCGTTGAATTATCAATACATAAGGTACGAGTTTTTATACGGTTCTCACAGTTACTTAGCGCGATATTGGTTTAAAAAAAAAAGCACCCTAGACGTCAATTGTTATTTATACATTAAAACCCTAAAACTAATTCCTCCTCTTTAAAAGTTCGTGTAGAGAATTAGAAAAAGACGCTCAAGACAAAGGGGATGCCCAAAAACAAAATCTTTATCTTTATTGAATCTAAAGTCAAAGTTTGAATATTATACACACCAAAGTTCAAACAAATACAATATATCACTATCATCCACATTCTTTAATTTCTAGACATTTAATAATTAAACAACGGCCTAAAATCTTTCATTCTCTTGGATTCTCTATCAAGAGAATTGAAATAGAGAAAAGATAATAAAAACTTATCATTTTAGACTCTTGATTTGTTTTAATAAATATTTTGGTTGTCTAGGTTGGAATTTCGAAAGATAAAACAAATTTGACCACTTATGGGTATTATTTGAATTCTAGAAGTATATAAGTAGATATTGTTCATGTTGACTTGTTCTTTTTTGGTCTTGAATAGTCCCATAATACATTTTTTAACATCTTTATACAGATAATGTCATTAGATAGTTAAATGTAAGGATTTATCACATCATAATCGATTAATCGTAGCCTCGTAGGTGAAATTAGTGGTTTGTTCTTTCGTAAAAAGTTTTTCAAACAATATCCGAGGCTCGGGTGTCTTATAAGTTATAACAAAAACAATATGATGCTTTGAGTTATAGATATATAAAATGATTTGTTTTTCCACTAACTCTATATATATATACACACACACTAAACCGTATCTCAGGTATCTTATATTTAGTTATCAGGTTGGTATTCAGACGTAAAATAATGCTAAGGTACATGTACTAAAATAATGCTTCTAGATGATTGTGTTTTTGTCCTTGAAACAATTTCATCATCACCATTTAATAAAAATTGTGTTGGATTTCGTGACGAATCACTTCTTAAGATATAACGAATTGATGAAGACAAAATACCAAATCATCGTAGCATGTTGCTGTAAGTCGGTTGATTACTAGATTATTAAGTATTCAAGAAACTATGAATCGTGTCTATATCAAATAATATGATTGTTTAGCAATTTGATACAACAAGAATTCAGCTATGTTGTTGTTTCAAATCACATCTACAATAACTAAATAGATGATGCGGGAATATCAAGTGTCGACTCAATTATGTAACGAAATAAATCCACATTTAGTGTTAAGTTTTGTTTTAATTTATGTCCATTGAGTTGATTATAAAAACTCTATATAAGTTCTCATGTAATTTGTATTGGGGGAGTTTTTGGAGTTTTATAAAATAATTGTTTGACCTTTTTTAAAATTCTTGTCTTTTGGGGACGAATTTGGGGGTTTGGGAAAAGATCTTCGCGGGTATTCTTAGAATCAACGCGTTAGATTTCCAATACCATCATCACGCTACATCAGTTGGTATCAGAGCGAAAATCCTGGCTCAAAATGGCTTGTGAGAGGGATTATCGCTTGTACCACACTCTACCATGTTTTGATGAATACGAGGATGAGCAATGGTATTCTTGGGCATGCGACGATGATTCGGGTGGTACCGGTAGTGTGCTCACCATTAGACATGACCACAAAAAGAGTCGACGTTCATGGGAGCCGGTGATGACGAATCAAGTTTCAAAAGTCATAACGTTAAGGGTGATGGTCCTACTATGGTAACGGGTGGTCCAGCGGCTACATTTGGAACTCAACCTGTTAGCATGGGGGGCTTGCAAAGAAATTTCATGAGCAAAGCAATGAAGTCGAAGGCATTAAGAAACACAATAGATTTTGGTGCTTCTTAAATTTACTTTTGTACAATTTTAAAAGGTAATTTTCCAACAAATAGTTTTGAGGAAATTATTTTGGATGATGAAAACCATGGTATACAAAATTCTCATGCTGTAAAAATCTGGTACGATGTACTATTTGAAAATTTGGTTGATGGCCAGATTGTGGAGGTTGGAGAAGCTATGTCGTCAAAAGGTTCCCCTCATATTGATCAAAACGAAGAAAAGGTTGTTAAACTTGATGGGTATTTTGTAAAAAAATGCAATGAGGTCAATGGTTTACGACTATATGGTTATTTAGTTAGAACTATATTAATTGAGAGGGTCAAGACAATAGTGAACAAGAAATGGTCCTATGCTCCGTTTGACCCAGGTGGTACAGGTTCAGAGTCAAACGAGATGACCCGTGAAGTAGAACTACTTGGGCGGGCCTTGATAATAATCGAAAAGAATCGGATTGATGTTCCTTTCGATCCAGGTGGCTTTAGCCTGGGACAAAACTCGAGGACGAGTTTTTCCAAAGGTGGGGAGAATGATGCGGGAATATCAAGTGTCGACTCAATTATGTAACGAAATAAATCCACATTTAGTGTTAAGTTTTGTTTTAATTTATGTCCATTGAGTTGATTATAAAAACTCTATATAAGTTCTCATGTAATTTGTATTGGGGGAGTTTTTGGAGTTTTATAAAATAATTGTTTGACCTTTTTTTAAATTCTTGTCTTTTGGGGACGAATTTGGGGGTTTGGGAAAAGATCTTCGCGGGTATTCTTAGAATCAACGCGTTAGATTTCCAATACCATCATCACGCTACATCAATAGACCAAACTATCTTCTTAGTTTATATGAAATGTGAATGATTGTCTCAGAAGCAAGCTACAGTAACCTAATTAATGTTAATAATGTAGGAATGAATTTGGTTTGAATATATGTGCTATTTCACAAGTTTGGGGGGGGGGGGGGGGGGGGGTGTTTGTGAAATATCTTTTTTTTTTAAACTAGGTTGATATATTGAGTAAAATGCTAAAATGATCCATGAGTTTAGGCTACTTTTGTCATTCAGTGCAAAAATAAATATTTTGTATCCGGGTCCCTGAGGGTTTTTTTTTTAAGTCAATTTCATCCAATTACAATTAGTAAACTGTGTTAGAATTTTCCATTAACCTCTCTTTTTTTGTCGTTCTCCTCATTCAATTAAATTATATTATGGCATAAAATGACGATTGTACCCTTCATTTAAATGAGTAAAACGACAAAAAAGGAGAAATTAACAAAAAAAATCTAAACCGGTTTACCAATTGAATGAAAATGATAACAAAAATAAAACCTTATGAGTCGAGATACAAAAAGTTTCATTTTTAAACTAAAGCGGCAAAAATACTCTAAACTCAAAGACTATTTTAGAATTTTACTCCCAATATATTATTCTAGAAAGCTCATATCATGATGTATGATGAGATCACTTTTTTTTATCAAGATGCTTTATATTAAAATGGTTTTTGTTATAAGAAATAACTGACTTTATTTTATGTCAAATCCTAGTGATGGAATATTATATGATGACTAAAAGACATTTATTTTAATATTATGTCAAATATATTAGTAGCCGCACGTACATTATCCCAAACTCAAATATAAATATAAATATAAAGAACTAAAGATTTAAATATTGATAGATGTAAAACCAAAAGATGCGTTGAAAGTTGAAATAATAAACCTGAGTTAGAGCTTAAACCTATTTAATCAATCTCCTGTGCATGTACCACGTAAGAGTTGAAATGGTCAGCACCAAATTATTAGGTGATGAAGAAGAAAGTGGGGGAATCCCTTTTTTGCATTATTATTTGGTTGTAAAACCAATGTTTTAAATTTCGGGTTTTATATCGTAGCAGATTTGTCTAAGAAACAGTTTAACCGGGTGTATCGGACGGTTTAACCGGGTGTACCGAGCGGTTTAATCGATTCTACCGGACGGTTCAACCGGTACAACCGGCCGGTTTGAACCGGTTTTTAAAACATTGTGTAAAACTAGTGATGGACCCAATATTTTTTTATGGATTTAACTTTTTCTGATGGTTAAATTTCTCTAAATGTTAGAATTTTTTTATAGGGAACATTAGCCCTCTAATTCAAATTTTAACAAAACCAAGTCACAAATTCTAAATTTATAGAACACAAAATTCAAATATGAGATTTAAGTATTCAATAAAGTTATAAAACACAAAATAAAGAAAAATGTAAGTCTTGAAGAGGGAGAACAATTCGAGAATGGCAAAGCAGATATTACCAAGTACAAATGGATAAAACAGTTGCATATCTTGCAGTTTTACATCTATCAACATATGGGGTTGTTTGGAATCAATTAAAATAAGTAAAGAAACAAGAAATGGAGTTGCAAGGAATACAACCTATGACCTCTCATCAAGGTAGAATTAAGGAACAAGTGTTTGATTACAATAACATACATGAACTTGTTTATATGGGCTCACTTCAATAATTCGTATAGGTTCACTCAAAATTTTTATGTACCGTCTCTACTAAAAGTTTTAAAATCAATGAACCCAACCTACACAAGGGAGATCCGTCTATGCGGAAAACATTCAAAATCCTGCCTAGTCAACTGTCACATAAAAAACACATTCTTTAAAAGCACTCAAAACCCACTCAACAAGAAAGCACAAAATCATTTTCACACTATCACAACATTTTCAATTTTTAACCACCAATCTATATCATTCAAAGTCGGTTTTGGGTGTTCCTCCACAAAACCATAACCCAAAAACACTCCCTAAAACCAAACTCCACAATACAGAAAAATGGGTAATGGGAAAACCATCCCCAAAAAGTGGCTACAATGAGTCCATTTATACTAACTAATAGTGTATTAGAGCGTCCACTACCCCAGCTCAGTTGGTTGGCCGGTCGTCTCCATTGGAGGCACCGGTTCGATCTCCGGCTGGTGCTGGGTATTGGACATCTCGGTGAGGGCTTGGCCCGGGGTTTTACCCGGGTTTGAGTCCGAGGGGGGGCGCGGTTTTACCTATTCCACGAGGTTTTCCGTACATCTGGGGTGTGCTACGCTTTCTAGTGGTGGTCGAGTAGTCGGCCTTTGGACATAGCTCCGAAAGGGCGGGTTTACACGTGGAAAACAGTTAGCCGTTCAAAAAAATAGTGTATTAGAGCATTCACAATTAATTCTTTATCCATATCCATATATTTACCCTAAAAACAACTATTTTTACTTTTTTCTTTTCATTTAAATAATAATTTTTATACCTTTATCATTACATTTTCTTTCTTCTCCACTCACAATCACATCTAAAGATATTAAAAAAAAATTAAGGTTCTCTCTCCAGATATTTTTTCCCATATATGAATAGTAACATTCCCGTATATTTTCTCTCTTCTCCACTCACAACCACTCAAAAACATAACAATCGTTCCTTATAATATAACTAAACTCACTCACATATTTTTAGGGTCATCATTGTAAATGCTCAGTGTTTAAGCAATGCTAGTTGCAAACAAATAACTTAATTATAGATTAAGAAGTTGAGGGTGTTGTTTTATAAAGTTTCCAAACCAAAAGGTGGTAACAAGTAAATTGGATACATTTGAATTGGTCAGCAGCTGCAACAGCAATAGTGGCTACAATGAGTCCATTTCTGAAAGAAAAAAACACACACATACGCGGTTTCTTCAGTCAACCTTCAACATCATCTCAACCTTAAAATCATCTCTCAATCCTCAGCTTCACCATCCAACATCTTTCTCATGAAAAACTAACTACCTTTCACTATTCAAAACCCAACACACTCAAACTTGTACACTCTGCATCTCAACTTGTACTTACACAATAAAAGATATGGACCCTCCTAGTGTTTATATCATCAATGAGCTAAAACAAGGGGTGGAGTTAGCCATGCATCTAAAGTCCATTTTGAGTTCAGAATCCTCCTCTGAAACAAAACAGATTTTGATACAGGAAATCATATCATCATATGATAGAGCTATGTTGATGGTCAGCTGGGGCGACTCCGGTGGTCAAACAGCACCACTAGCACTAGCACCAGCACCATCAACGCTCAGCCAACCCGAGTCATCGGTTTCCATTAACGAGACCCCACGGAGCCATGTTTTCGATCAGCCATTCGATAATCAAAAAGAGGAGAAAGTTTCATCTAAGAAGAGGTGTGTATCTTTATTCTAAATTAGCACATGTAATTCATGCAATATGTGTATTGTGTAGTACACAGCTCTAATTTTTATTTTTTCTTGATTGGTGTTTGTTATAGGAAGACAATGCCAACGTGGCAGGACCAGATTCGAATTTCGACTGACAACGGGTTGGAGGGAAATACTGACGACGGTTACAGTTGGAGGAAGTACGGACAGAAAACCATATTGGGTGCTAAATTTCCAAGGTAAGATGACCACAAGAATGACTTTTGGCCCTATTGGTTGTTCAAATTCATATACTGATAACGGTTTCGCTTAATCTTGCAGAAGCTACTACAGATGTACTTATCGACATGCCCAAAACTGCGTGGCAAGAAAACAAGTGCAAAGAACCGATGAGGACCCAACCGTGTTTGATATCTCATACAAAGGCCAGCACACGTGCAACCCTGCCACTAAACCTTCGGCACGGCGGCCAGAGACGCCAGAAAAACATGAGATCAAACATAACAACCAGCAAAGATCGCTACCACCGAATTCCGGAGAGATGCTTTCAAACCTCAAAGAAAACCTCAGAGTTAATACCTCGGATTTGGATGCTACATCGCCATGTGCATTTTCCTTCCCTCAGGCATCATTTGAAACCATCGAAAACTACCACGATTTTAATTTTTTGCAAGGATCGCCTTCGGGGTCAAACTACTTCACAGAATGGGGAAATGACTTTCAGCATTACGATGACTCAAATCTCTCAGGAATGATCTCAACCACTGCTTCAGCTACAAATTCTCCATTGGCTTTTCCCGCTGATCCACAGGATTTTAGCCCGTTTAACAATTCGGGTTTTTTAATCTGATTTATAGGGGAACATTATAGTCACGGAAAACACCAACGAGAAAAACGGACAAGAATAATGTAGCATTAATTTTTGAACTGCCAATAGTTGCAGATAGAGATGCTTACTAGCGTCAATAAATTGTCTCTGTACAACAGAAGCATCCAAAACCATTTTTTCCATGTTGAAAAATAATGAGATTTTTTTAATAACATTAGTGATGAATACATTAAACTTTAAAGCATGCTTATGTGGCGGGTTCAATGACTGCTTGTTCATGCCAAATTCCGTTCAGGTTTGACTGCCACAATCTCACCCTTCCGTCAGTCGCTGAAGTTGCTAGTGTCATTCCGCTCGTATCCCACTCCATCTGCCACACCTACTCGACATAAAAAAATTGAATCGATGCTAAATCTAAAACCAAATTACAGAAATTTCAGACTAAACTGATTCAAAGATTTGTCCACTACAAATTAGTATTGTAACAAGTCCCAATTAAAGCTAGTAAAAAGAAAAGAACAATTCTCTGCATATGGTGAGAGTCTCCAAGTAAGTTTAGTGGATTAATTAATTGCAGGGGTGCTAAACGGGTCGTGTTAGTGGGTTGGCGGGTTCAACATGACCCGAATCCGAACCCGAAAATCGTGTCAAACATATGAACCCAAACACGACCCGAATATCCGCAAATTAATATATTAAAATTAAAAAATTACTACAAAAAAACACAAAATGTATATAATAAAAGTACATTTAAATTATAAAATCTTATGTCAATTTCTCTTTTTTAAGTTATATTTATGACATAAAATACACAACCAATTTAATTTATGACATAAAACATGTTGTAAAAAAAGATAATATAATATAAATCGGTTAAACAGGTAAACCCACCAACCCGACCGGGTTCGCGGGTTCAACCTGAAACTGACCTAAACCCGTTTGGACTAAACCCAAACCCACGAATTTCATGTTAGGTTCGTGTCGTGATTTCGGGTCGTGTCAGAAATTCACCCCTAGTTAATTGAAAAGAAAACTAGCCACTACTTGAATTATTCAGTAGTAGTAAACTGGGCCGATCGAGTCGGTCGGGTAATGAGTCAACTACAGATCCAAACAGGTCAGGTTCATGGGTCCCGTTATTTTTCCTTATAAATTTTATCATTAATATTTTTATAATTCAAAAACAGAATTAACAAAACCACATTACTATTAAACTTTGGTAATATCTTTAGTAATCAAATTTTACACTACATTAAAACTTACTAGTTTTAAAATTCAGTACAAACAAAAACAAGTTTATCAATCAAAAGCATAAAAACCTTGTACCATACTACTATTAAACGACTGGTTCCAAGTTCCAAACAGTTACAACGGTTTATGATCACCCGTAGGTGGCGGTAAGCAGGGACAGGTTTATGATATTTGCATTAAAGATGGAGAACTCATACAAATATTATACATTAAATTCTAAGAGGACATAACCTCATTGTCATGGCAAGGAAACGTGACAACTTTCTTAACTGAAAGCCTTCCATTATGGTCAGGGTTTGATGCCATTTTCCATATTGATAATCCATTGGACGTTGCAACGGCTATCAACTCATATGGCCTAAACTTGTTACATGTTTAAAAACCAACAATCAGTAAGCGCTATTAGAGATCGCTTTGTTTACATACACAACAAAAGCAACCAATTAGTATAGATAAACTCAAAAGCAGTCTATGTATGTGAGTATATATAATTATACGCACACCTTAAAGTTGCCGTTTTACCTTCCGATGTTTGGAGCCCATGCGAGAGCACATACACGATCACCATTATCGTCGGGCTCTGCTAGCTCTGCAACTGGAAGCCATCTTTGATGATCTTGATCAAATTCCCATACCTGAGGAAAGAACGTTTTAGCATAGAGAGTAGCATATAAAATGCATCCGAAAAGCATACGTGAATAACAAAAGGCTGCAGGGTGTGAATCTAATAGCGCCATACCTTGGGAGAACTTAATTGTGGAGTATCAGAGTTGAAACCCACCACAAAACTTGCAGGGCGGGTTTCACTTCTTTGCGGGTTCCAAGAAATAGAAGCGGATGAACATGAAGCCTTTCCAAATTTAGTTACTGGATCCGTAACATTCTGAAATTCAGCCTAGAAACCAAAAAGAGGGGGTAAAATGATAATTATCAACATTTTGTGAAAAAGAGACGTAAGAGAAATCCAGAAAACGCTAAAAATCTAAGAAACAGAGATAAATAAGTAGATATAACAATGAAGCAGCATTAGTGCATCACAAAATCATGGTCACCTGAAGTTGCCAGTTGTCCAGTTCCACTGAATCTAAGATTTCATAGACTTTTACAAGGCCATTTGAATAAGCAATTGTCTGCAAATGAAACATAAACTTAAATAGGGTATATGATTTTGAAAATAAACTAAATCAAGTACAACAAACACAATAACGATTACTAAATAAGCCAATACGATAATACACCATGACAGATGACTCTGGAAGTTTGGAAGAAAGACGACTTATAGAGTAAAAAAGAACCAATGCATGTTGATCTTAACCTGATTACGCCTTTTAGACTTTATCTCGAAAGTCCAAGAGAAATGGAACTTTAATCAGAGAGTATAATAACATATCATGATTCATGCAATGATGCAAAAGATAAAGAGTAGAGACATCATTGATGCATATAATGAACAAATGGGGAAAAAGATAGGCGTGGCTTCTCAACTTCAGAGTTATTAATCACTTAAATATCAAACCGCAACTCCATCTTGTGAGAATATTCAAAGTGGAAAGAAAATAGTCCCAATCACATGACTTTTAGTTCATTCTTATACTTGATCTTAAAGATCAATAAAAACAGTTAAACACAATTAGTGCATTAAGAATTTAGTCCCGTAGTCAGTACGCAACTTAAAGTAGCAACCGTCAAATCTTAACTACAACATAACTTTTTCAAACTTAAACAATCAACCAACACAATACTCACCAATTTCAAACTGGAAAGAGAGTCCCCAAATTGACTATCTAGAACTTGATCCAAAGGTCCCCCAAAGCTAGTGCATTGCTTCCACTGAACATGCTCACTATCTGAAGAAGACAAAGTATAGAGAAGCCTTACAAGATTTGTGTAAATACTTCTTACCGCTTATCTACTAAACGAAACTTATACAGATTAACAAGTATATATAATCGCAACTCGTCTAAACAGCGAACAAAGCATAGCAAATATATTCAAACGAAATCGTTGTCCAGGGTAGATTCCTTCGGTTAACATGATTCCTACATGAAGTGACAAATAGTATGATCTGTACAAAATATCTAAACCTGGGAAACAAGATCCTCATTACAAAGTATTTACATAAATTTCGCGCTACATCAAGTATCAAACACATTGCATACCTTGTGCTACCTCTTCCCAAATTGACAGACTTCCATTGGAACATATGCATGCTATTGCATCACCAAACTCTGGAGGAACCCACACAACTTTTACAACACTCCCACCATTAACCTAAAACTCAAGTTACTATTATTAACAGGAAATGTGGCTGAAAAAGTAGAATTACAAGATCTAGAGTTGATCAATGGAGATATAACAGGAAAAATCATGAGAAAATACCTTGAATTTGAAGGTGGACGTGAGGAAGGAAGAAGCTGGATCATTGGTGTCGAAGATTGTTACTGTTTCGTCGATCAAACCAGTGGCTAATCTTTGGCCACAGTAGTTCCATGAAGAACAGATGGTGCCTTTATCTAACTTCTCCATGGTTTCTAGGGTTTTCTATTTTCTCGAATTGGTTCAAAATTGGGGATTTTTCTCCCGCGCAAAAACTAATATAATACGACTATACACAAGTCACGAACCCATTTTAATCCAACATTCGAACCGATATCAACCATTCAACCGGTTCTAGAGCCGCTAAGACGCTAACTGAAACCGGTCGACTCTATACTTTGAACCTTGCTACGAATGTAGTTCGTGTTCGTCTTGCCTGGAGCTTAAGATGACTATTCTATTTCTCTGTTTTATGATTTTGTACGTTTTATAATGATGTACGTTTGATAACGAAGTTAAGTTGTTTTTTTGAATTACAAACTGATGTTTTAAGGCTTTTGATCAGAACGAGGATACGAATCGATTGATGTAAAATTTACCTCGAAATAGTGCTTCAAACGATGAAAACGGTTCTTCAATTCGGGTGTTTAAACTTTCAATTAACTAAAATTAAACCGTTTGGAGCACCGCTTCGAGGTAAGTTATACATCAATCGACTCGTATTCTTGTTTTGATCAAAGGGCCTAAAACATTGGTTTGTACTTCGGAAAAAAAAAAACTTAACTCCGTTAAGTTATTTTAACGGCGGAACATTATATAAACAAAACGAAAAGGGTTTGACCCCATTGTCGGGGATAACTCAGTTGAGATAATTATTGGTAAAAACAGCCAGATTAGATTGTTTAAACAAAAGACGAAAAGGGTTCTCCAACCAAAACCAATAAATAACAAGAATCGGTCACAATATGAAGAAGTGTTTTTCTATACCTTCTAACCTCGTTAAAGCTCCCAACACCATCAACACTATTTGAGTTTGGTTTTGAGTATGAACATGCTGACGATGGTGTTGGATGGATGAGGAGGTGATTGAGGGTAGGATTGAAGTGGTGGGTTAGGATTAAAGAAAACTAGTTATAAAAACCGTCATTGCGTTGCGGCGAACTTATTTTGTTATTTAGTCTGTGTTTATATGTGTTTGAAATCACTACGAGCGCGTTGTACACGGAATCGCTAACAAGAAAAAAAATGTAGAAAAAAACACTAAAAAATAACCGAAAGAAAATCAACTAAAAAAGTTGTATGATAATGATGTTGTTCGGTAGAAACCCGTAGTCAGAGATGAGCAAAAACGGGTACCGGTACTGAATTTCCTGAATCGAAAGATCCTAAGTACCAGTTCGGTACTGACGTTTGGCGTTCCTGGTACCGGCTCGCTACCGGTTTTTACCTTCATATACCAATACCGTAATCGGTATTTTCTGTACCAATACCGATTCGGTATCAGTTGGCACCGTTTTCATCACTACCCCTGAAACTAAAAAAAAGTTGTACGATACCGTTGTTGTTCGTACGGTACCCGTGATCAGGGATGAGCAAATGTTACTGGGTAGCAGTACCAAATTTCTCAAACTAAAAGATTATCAAACTCAATCCGGCACCGACTTTGATGTTTTATGTACCACGCTGGTGCGGGTTTTTACTTTCATGTACCGATAACGAACCGGTATTTTCGATACAAGTACCGGTTAACACCAAGCTTATCAAAATTAAAAAAGTAAAGAATATAACAATTATTATAATTAAAATTATAAAATTATAAAAGAATATTAAAATTATAATATATAGGAGAATATATAGAAGAATATTAAAATTATAAAATTATAAAAAAACTGTATATAATATTTTATTATATTATAATATAAGTTACTGTTCATTTCATTCACTTATTAATACTAGTCACTTACCCGCGCGATGCGGCGGGAGTGGCAATTTACAATAGTATAATTGTTTACCGTTAGTTTATCCGTCGTCTCGTGATATATTGTATAGTACTTAAGTTAGTTTTCTTATTCGTGATATGATGGCACTGGTTTTTCTGTTAGTTTATCGATTCTTTGGTGATCTTCTACAAGAAGAGTACAAAACAAGGAAGTAGATGTAATTAAAAACAAGAAGAGTTCAAAACAGTCAAGTAGCTGGACAAAACAATAAAAACAAAATGCGGGGAGTCTCTTGTATCTCTTCCAGTTTTACCAATACATCCGTTCGCTTATGACTTTCTTGTATCTTCTCCTCTACTGTACCAGATTTCGACACATAAAAAAAAGTTACACGCTTACAGGTGATTTAAAATAGTAATTAAAAGGTAATTTCTGGAAGCAAATAAGGCACAAAATCTACTAACTTACCTTCTTTTTGATACGGATGTGATTAATTAATCACGCAACACTTCCTGGTAGACAACATTTGATGTGTAAACTCCGCGTTGTTTGAATTCTTTGGCGAGATGTACCAACACCTTCGTACTTTGTCTTGAAATCCCTCTTGATAACGCGACATAAAGTTGTCCATGTGAAAATACAGAATCCGGTAGATAAATACCAACGTTCGGAATTGTTTGACCTTGAGCTTTATTAATCGTCATGGAAAAGCTAAGTCGAATTGGAAATTGTTTTCTTTTCAGCTTGAATGGGAACATGTCATCTTCAGAAAGGGTTAGAGGGATTCTTGGCAAAAAAACTCTTTTTCCGGCATGTTGACCGACTGCAATTTCCGCATCAATAACATTTCGCATGAAACCCTTACATATCAACCGCGTGCCATTACACAGGCCATGTGATGGATCGATATTACGTAACAATATTATTGGGCATCCAATTTTTAAACGAAGCTTATGAGGCGGCAAACCACAACATTTAGCGAGTTTAAGAACTCGACCGGATAGAAGTTACGCTGATCGTCTTCAGCTTCATCAAAACTGGAATAAACTTTTTCCTCCCCTTGAAAATTTTCAATCATTTGATTATTAATCTCGTCATCACTCTCATTTTTAGTGGACAATATTGCTCTAGAGATTATATAATCTGAAGAATATACATTATCTTCAATTGATGGAAAGATGGCATGGATCAATTCTTTTATAGTGTTTTCTCTGTTGTTGCACTGAATTGTCATGTCATCGGGTATGCGAATATAGTTTCCTTCGATTGGTTCTTCAGTTCCATCGCCGACTCTTAAAAGAAATTTAGAAAACCATGGATCTTTCAGCGCTCTCATATTTATGGTCAACCGCATCTTCTTAGTCAAAGACCAAAGAGGTGACATTCGTACGTTGGAGTCTACAATCTGTGCTCGAGTGCCACGTTTAATAACCAGCAACACCTGTCTGAAGTCACCTCCCATAACCATTATCTTCCCACCAAATGGGAGACTAACGCCTAAAATGTCTTGGAATGTACGATCGACTGCCTCTATCGCCTGTCGTTTAGCCATCGACGCTTCATCCCGTATGATTATTTTGGCAGACCGAATCAGTTTAGCGGCCCCACTCTGTTTTTTGATATTGCACATTGAATTATTTTCAAGATTAAGAGGAATCTTGAATCTTGAGTGAGCCGTTCTACCTCCTGGCATATTATTAGCCGCTGCACCTGATGAAGCTGTTGCGAGAGCAATAAGACCACGTGACCGAATTTCAGCAAGCAAGGCAATGTACAAAAATGTTTTTCCAGTTCCACCTGGGCCATCAATAAAGAACACGCCTGGAAGATCATTATCAACATGCATCATGATCTCATCAAACACATTTTTTTGGTCCGGATTAAGTGAATCTTTGGCACTCAAGTGTTCAGGTTCCAAAACAATCCCATGCTATTCTTGTAACTCACGATAACCTGCATCTTGTAAGTTAGCATCGTCTGTTATCTTAGGAAGGTCGAATTGATTGATATTTTTACCCATGGATTGTACCAAGACACTAATTTTGGTAAGAACCATATTTTGAACTCGTTCTATACTTTGACAGTGTAACCGATGATCTTCATACAGTGATTCAAAGTGGTCATTCCATAACTTTCAAATATCTCCAGGTTGGCAAAAAATCATTATGGTCGCAAATAACATTCGAAGAGCATTGGGAAACTGAAACGTAGAGGCTTCTTCGAGACATTGTGATAGATATTCATCGTCTTCTATTAAGCCTAACTCAAGAGCTGCTTTCCGAAATGTCTCACACCGTTGACCATTAACTGTGCAAAGATGTTCAAAAGAAGTAGGCCCTCTGACATTTGACAAAAGTAGGCGTAAGTAGTACCTTTCTCCTTCGGCTGGATTAGCGGAAACGATACGACCTCTTTGTTTTTTACCGAAACGACGACTCTAACGGCGTGTGCTTCCATTCCACGTAAAGTGTTTTGGAAAATCTTTATACAAATGTACCCTGGCTGTTTCATCGTTTCTATTTATCTCAAAAAATGCTGTTAGCATGGTTCTCTTATCCCTTTCCCTATCAACAATATTAGGCATTATGTCATCATCTCTAAATCTAACCATCTGATTATTTGGGAGATGAAGTTGTAAGGCTAGAACAGCAGGAAAAATTTGAGAAAGAGAGAAGGAAAAAATGCGCCACATAGCCTCTAGGGGCGATATGTAGCGTGCATCTTGAAATCTTTTTATCTCATTAATAACAACCCCTGGCTCACTTTGATCGACTTGAATAACCTGTTTGTCATGTCCTTTATAAACATATTTAAAAATATATTTCACAGATTTTATACTTGAGCAAACTTCAACAATCATGTGGCAGTTAAACATCATCAAAAGCCTTGGGTTATATGGGACCACCCATCTATTATCAAGTGTTTGTCCTCGTAGGTCCACTTCTATCCCGGTGTCTCTCCTTCGATACAACGGATACGAATCTTCTCCTTGTGTCGTCTGTTCGTTAAATTGTCTAGGATAGCGAAAACGACAAATTTTAGGATCACCCTGCATACAAGGACTGCTTGATCGTAAATTGCCGCAAGGACCGTGAATCATGTGCTTGACAACCATCTCATGCAATCTGGGATGTCTTAGTTTGTTAGGAATTTCAGCACACACAACCTTATCATAATGGTCCGCGTTATTGATCTTGTGTTGCGGGTACATGATTAGGAGAAAATGTGTGTGCGACAAACCCCGCTTTTGAAATTCGATGACATAGACGTATGCCTTAACTTCCCCGAGGACATGTTTCTTGAAGAGTTGATCCTTAAGATCTTCTAATTTAGCCCGAAACACTCTTGAAACAAGGTCTGGACGATCTTGTGCGGTTTGACCAACATGTAAATTATCACATATCTCAAGCCACTTAGGATTACATGTCATTGTAAGGAATACATCAGGCTTGCCGTCATCTTGAACTAAAGTCATCGCATCTAGAAACCGACGTCGCATGTCGCGAGGCCCCCCGATGAAAGATGCAGGCAACACAATTCTTTTCCCGAGTCTGTTTGCATGAACCTCACCAGTATTGACGCAATCCACAATACCTTGGTACAATTCGGCCCGAATCTTAGCCTGGTTTCTCTCACAAAATTCTAAGCGTGACGTCTCAATTTTTATGTAAACATCAACCACAAACTGCTGTAGCAGCCTACCACCGAACAAAAGCACATTTTCGGTAGACCGAATCTGGAACTTGTAACAGTAGTACTCTCGCATAGCCACGGTTGTTCTACCACTTCGTGTGTTAGCCTCTGAACGATGAAGATGTATTAAAAACAAACAGATAATAAAAATAAAACGCATTACGCTATTTTTATGATCTTCACTTAAAAAGGATAACAAATTGTTGGTACCTTCCATTTCTCCTTCAATGTTGTCATTGTTGTGAACCTCGTTGATTGATACTCCGTGACGTGGTATGTTAGCATGCCAACCCGACTCACCATTAGGAAAAAATAGAGGATACGACAATGGATCGTAACAACTGAAGTACGTCTGAATAGTTTGTCTATATTCAGACCTACCGTACACAACAATACTTCGTTTATACGAAGTGATATTGTCATTACCTTCAACCCAAATACCAGCAACCTATATAATTGTGAACTATAAGTAAGTAAAATAAGCAATACTATTAAATAATTGCAATTAATATAATATTATATATACCTCCGATGTCGTTGGTCGGTTGTACACCCTTTGGTCAAGTTCAACCGAAGTATTCAAAGTGACTCTATAGTTGTCCAGAGGTCCTAGTTCCGCAAGTCTTCTAAATGTATCGACATATGGGTTTGTAGAAAGAACGCGTGTTAAAATCTGAGTAATACGCCGATCAAGATTTGGCCATCGGAGTCTGTGATCTAACTCAGTATCAGGATCGTAAAAATACAACTGCAAGTACCTAGGGGTCCCATCCCTCGGAACTAATTGGTCGATTCTGTGATATATTCCTTTACGTGCACGAAAAGTATATACGCCGTTTCTCATTTTGTTCAATGTATCATCCAATGTCACACCCATTGAGGCAAAAGAAAAATTGGTGTTATAAGCATGGATGTTTTGCCTAAACATATCTCCAATTTCATCTTGAGACGTGAAAAGTCGGTACAATTCCTCTGGAATTTCTAAGTTTGCTAACACAGTTTTCCCACTCATACAACAAAAGGTATCAAATTCAAATTGAAATCGTTTTGCTCCACAATTAGGACATGCACCTCGTTCCTTTAAAACACGATGCTCTCCAGGTACACCATTGTAAACAAAATTATAAGGATCATCTTCTACGCTCCCATCTTGGAAGGAAGGTTGATCAACTACTTCAGCAAATTGGGGTAATAAAGTACGCGGATGAATTCGAATACCTAAAAAATTGTTGTATTAAGTAATGAAGGTTGTAAAAGATGTCAAGTTCGAAAAAGAAATCATTGTTAAATAAATAGAAACCTCGTGATGTTCTATGCCTGACTACGTCAATTACAGATGGGAATGTGGTTATCGGCGTAACATCATCTATCGGGGTTTGGTTGACTTGACTGCCATTTGAAATATGCATTCCATTATCGTTTCGTGTATTAGAACATCCTTTATTGTACTCCTTGCGTTTTATAGTAGAAACACTTGAGGCGTTCTCATTTGTTGTTTGTGTAATTTGAGTAATATTAGTTTGTAAACTTCTTAACGGTGTCCTTTCTGTTGACCTATTACTCATTAAAGATATTGATGAAGCACTTTGGGAGGCATCACCACAGTATCTTTTTTGATACTCTTTTCGTTTTTCAGCTTTAGTAGATGCACTCGAGCTAGAAGCATGATTACGAGGGTTTGGTTGTCCATTAGTCATTGTAAATTGATAAAGTGACAAATACCTTGCAAATTAAATAAAAGAGAGTTATCATAGATGATGAAATTCTCAAATCATTAAAACATTCCAACACATAACTTAGAGAAAAACAAACCGAATGATAACATTGAAATACATAATGATAACATTAAAATACATGACTTAAACCGAATATCGTGACTTAGAGAAAAAAAAACACAAATCCTTAAAACATTGACATACATAATGATAACATTAAGTGAAAGCCAATCTAAATACTTGGTGAAACAATGGTCTCCACAAACACCGCACCCTTAAAACCTCGAAACCAAGAAACGGGATAAAAACATTCGAAGGGCTTCATATCCATTTCAATTGTAAACAACTTCCCTAATTTAGTCATCACAAACCAATTACCATTTGTCACATAATGTGTTATATCGCACCACAATGACAATGATATCGGGGGGATCGGAGGACATGATAAGACCTTAATCCAGTAATCCCCTTGTAGCGTCCATAGGTCAATTGTCATCTCAAACATGCCAGTGCTAGCAAACATGTGAAGCTCATTTTTTACATTCACTAAAACACCTTGAACCATTCCTATAGAAGGAACGGGTGGAAAGCTTATCTCCTTGAACTGCTCCGAATTAACATCAAAACAAATCACCACATTCGTACCTCCAAGCCAACATTCGCAAACAGTGAAATATAGAGTACCACCACAAAATGTGCCAGCTGACCAATTGAAATGAGGGCTTAGGTACTCTTGTCTTGTTATGAAAGGAATATTTCTCCAAGAGTCTACTTCCCTAGAATAAACATAGACACCAAGTACACCACTCCTACGCTTTATATGCAAGACCTTGTAATCATCGTCAGCGTCAACGTACAAACCAACGGCATCAAGGTTATTTATATAGAATCCATGAGAATCAGGAGTTGACAAACGCTTGAAAGCAGTAGTTGTTGGATTCCAAAGAAGCAGCTCATATGTATGATTCAAGCAAACACACAACAATCCATTCAAATGTGAAAGTATTGAGACATCATTATTTTGGTGATGGAATGGAAATGTAACTATGGAGCTTGGCCCATAGTCATTGGATTTAGAGATGATCGGATGAACAAAGCATGTTAGGTCGTCAATTAGTAGAACTCTCTGGTTAGATAAAACTAATGAGCAAAAACAATGTATCCTTACGAAATCTTGTGTTGACAGTAACGTATACCATTGCTTACATACAATCTTAGAACGACCTACATCCTTCGCTGGCACTCTCGTTAATATCTCAAACACGATTGTATGAACAGGAAGGTCAGCCATGGTTATACCTTCGTTTAACACAGATAATGATTATTTAGTTGTCCAATCTAAGAAGATTATAGTTTGGTGAAAAATAGGTGTAACCATTACATGTAAATCAAGTAATATAACATACTTGTAATAACAAAGTAAAGTATACTTCTACAATTACTTCAATATGAGGGAAACAAATAGCAAAACATGAAACACCAAGAGAGACTTTAATATTCAACAACTAAACATATAACAACACCAAATGTTTATAACTTAAACATAAACTTGGATAACGATCCATAATTTAAATATCCCATGCCTCGACCATATCTGGTTCGTACGTAATAGTACTCAACTCCGTAGACTTCAAAATATTAACTGAAATAATAAATAAAATATAACTTTTATTAAATTACATGAGCCATTAGATCTAACTAATTTTTAGAATGTTCATGTGTAAAGCATAACATACTATCTGGTAGATGAACCAACTTGACACGTGATACATATATGATAGACCTTTGTTGCACGGCTCAAATGGAACGTATAACATCGGAAGGCTTCAGGGCAGACAAAAACAATTGTATTGTGTGACCACTCTATATTACGATTTTGGGTTAAAGTTCTTCTAATAATAATATTTTCTTACATATAATGTAAATATTATGTTTGTAATATGTTAATAATAAATAATAACTTACGTCTTATCTTGAAGAGAAAGTTCAAAACAACATCGATCACGTTTGCCTTCTATTATTCTCCCAACCACATCTATAACAAAATCAGTCAAATCGTATACACCATATTATACATACATATATAAAGTTTTATATATTTAATAAAAATATAGATAGAGAATTTATATGTACCAACAATATCCATTTGAGGTCTCCTGTCATGCTTCAATTCTATAATGGAAGGGACCAATGGATATAAAGAAGCACCCCTTGGAATCGTAAGCATAAGTGAAGAAAGCTTTGTATATTCGTTGATGAGAATTTTTTTTCTCGGACCAAACTAACACGTAATTCTGGTACTTTGGGTACTCATGATAGTTGAGATTCTCAATTTGGAAATGATTCAAGGAAAAAAACCACCCATCAATGCCGCGTCATTATATATGTGTATCAAATGTTGTGGGACGAACGCAACAATTTTTTGTCTCTAAAAAGAAAAGAAATTTAGTGGTGGAAAAACGCTTACTCGTATAACACAAAGTAAATTAAAATAATGTTCTTACATGTTGATCAAGAAAAATAACCACTAATCTCTTTTCATCGACGTCATGCCAAATAAACTCCACCTTAACAAAGATTATATTATACCATGCTCTATCACTTCTCAATGATGAAAATTCTTCAACGGAAAAATGATCAGACATATCCTATTAAGTGTTCAATGTTAGTTAACTAAAAAAATAAAAACTCCAGAAACTTAAATTTAAACTAAAACAAGATTAAAATTAAACAACAACAAATTTAAATTTAAACTAATACATAATTAAAAGTTACATAATTAAGATTCAAACTAATTCGAGAAAAAAAAAACTACAGTCATCATCAAAGTTGTTCTAAGGTTCCCAAACCATTTCTTCATCCAATGGTGGTTCGTAAACCACCCCAGGGTCAGTTTCGTACCCTTCAGCCCAGGTCGGTAGTTCTTGTGTTTGACTGTGGTTTTCCACATAAGGGGGGTTTGAAGGTGGAGGATGCATAGGCAGTATAGGAGTGTTTGCCACCGGATGATGGCACCCCTCCTCAATTTGTAGTCCACCAAATTGTAGTTAAGCGAAGGTATATTCATACGCCCAATTCAACTCTTCATCCGTCCAACCAAATGGATCATCATGTTCAGGGCTTGTTACCGGATGAGGGTTTGCCACTGGAGGTGGGGTTGAAACCGGAGGTGGGGTTGACACCGGAGGTGGGTTTGCCACCGGACGAAAAGGGTTTCTAACTTCAGGGTTTGAAGTTAGAGGGTTTGAATCAGGAAGGTTTAAATGGCGACGTGATGATCGTCCATGGTTTGTTGATCCTAGTGGTTCAACGGGAATTTGATAACCACCACCCATACCTCTCAATTGATATGTGTTTGGAGTGATTTGTAAACTGAAAAATACAATTTTGATGGATATAAATATCAATTTTAAAGGAAATAAAAATAGTTTGGTTAAATATAAAAAAAGGATTGTGTAAACTGAAACATACAATTTTTATTGGATATAAAGATCAATTTTCTTACCATGTTAAAAATTAACATCAAAGTAAACTCAAACATAAGGATTCTGTAAACTGAAAAATACAATTTTTATTGTAACAATTTTAACATCAAAGTTAACTAAAATGTTTACTGGATTTATATTTTTTTTACCAAAAGAAATGGCAGTTCGGATCATCAGTTAATTATCGTGTTTTAAACAACTCATTATTCGATTGGGACCCGAAAACAACAAAATATGAACGGGACGGGACCAATTTGTAATGCGATACTCGTTATTTGTTGGTTTTTATCAACAAAATATAAACGGGACAGGTATAGTAAATTTGATATTTTAACTCGTTTAACAAAGTTTCGTCAAACAATAGTATTCAAAAACATACTAAAAAAACAAATAGATAATACTTGAATTTAGAGTATCCAATTTATTTGACTACTTACTTTTTATACTTGTGTATCTAAAAAATAAATCTTACAATTACTGATGCTTAATGTATCACAACGAAAATAGCCTTGAAGTTCATGCAAGTACGTTTTTGTAGGATAACTTTACACTACAACGAAAATAGTAACTATATTTCATAAATGCACTACATAACTTATTATGGTTTGTGTACTAAAATCATATTCCAAAGTTACAAAATCATTTATTAATCCTGAAATTGTATAAAAACTGTTCTTAAATGAAGAAATCACAAAGTATTAGGGCACATTTGTTATAATACAAGACCAGCTACATACCTAGTCAAGAATCATTCACATCTAGAATTTATACCAAATGCAAAATAAGAGAAATATCATAGAAAGTAAAACACCAAACTATTAAAAAAAACATAAAAAAAAAAAGAAAAACAAACAAGCTTAATGTCACACCCCTATTTTCCACGTGTCACCGGTGGGCCCGGTGGGGAGTATAGTGACGTAGTTGATATTATCATAGTCAAACAACACAATATTTAAATGCACAGCGGAAGCAAAAGATAAATATATTACAAACCGATATAAAGTAATATCAAGTATTACAAACGGAATGTAAAGGATCCACAGGCGGATAAAAAAAATAAAATGAATCATTTGTTCAACAGACTTTAAGGCATCCAAGCTTGCGAGACTTATTGTGGACGCTAGAAGACAGCCAGCCTATTACGTGTAGTACCTGCACTTAACCTTTTGGAAAATACGTCAGTTTACACTGGTAAATACAATTTAACTGACTCATTTTGAAAAGGGTTGAAAATTGATTTGAATGCACGTGGCACAAAACATTTTTTTTTATAACTTGGGATAATTATTTAATATTATAATCTTGTGAACGAATTACATGTTACTTGTGCGTTCAGTAGCCCGGATCTTGTCCGGGTTAAAGATTAATAGACCCACCACAATATTGAGTTATACACTGACAGGTGTACGCCTGTGTACGCCTACACCCCGTGCTCAGGTCGTGGCCATTTCGTAAAATGATGCCAGGGATATCCGGGACATGGTCATTAACCCCCCAAAGGCTTTAAGTGAACAAGACTGTTTAAACGAGCCGATCAAATTATTCAATTAACCACCCAACGATGTAAGATTTGATGCTCGATCAAGCGGTAATCTATATACCGTAACCCAAGCCCGTATAGGGAAAATAAGTTAAAAGTATTTACCTGAGCTAAATATAAATTCAATCTCAGCCGTATACCACCAAGCAAGTACAGATAGCTTTTACTGGGCTCCTAAATCTGGAACGAAGGTTTTTAATAACCTATTAGATTCCTAACGGTCCTTAATTAAGCCTAAGCTTAAACCGGTTAGTTTTCAAAATGAAGACACGGTTCAAACGCATGATAAAGCGAAGACCGATTTAGAATATGGTTTTGACCCGACGAGCTTGTATGCTTGTTTAATATGGGTAACTTAAACACATTCTGTATTTTGAGACAAAAATGATATGGTTTGACCCGTTTCGTCTAATTTATGTAAACTAGTTACATAAGCCGATCCGAACGCGAAAAGTGCGTAACGGGCAACCACATGAGTCATGAACAGGTCTCCTAAGTTAATATGCCTTAAATATGTTGTGATATCAGTAGGATACCTTCCATTATGCCCAAAACGAGTTTAAGACCAATTTATGCCCCATAGGGGTATTTTGGTCATTTTAAAGATTATAAGAGAGTTTAAATATCATTCTGTTTTACAGGTCTGATTAAATCAGTAATTATACTTAATTTAATAAGTCATATCAGTAGGGTATCATATATATGTGAAATTTATTAATTATAACCATACTATGCACCGTAGGGGCATTTTGGTAATTCCACATAGGCTTAAAAAGGCAAAACAGAGAATCTGAGTTTAAAACCTTTGCTTACTGTTAAAATATAGAAATTTACTGAAAATATCAGTAGGCATCAACCCTTATATATTTAAACTAGTTTCGATACATACTATGCGTTAAAAACGCTTAAAAAGGCGATTTGGAGCCATTTTCGGGTTTTCAAAAGAAAGCTGATATTTTTATGATTCCAGAAGGCTCAAAATACTCTATTTATTATATTAAATCAGTAGAAAAAGGTTTGGGGTCAAAAGGATTTGTAAAACTCATTTTATAGCCCAAAAGGGCAAAACCGGTAATTACCGAATCAAGCCTAGAACCTTATGTTATGCTCAGCCTAAAAATAAATAAAAATCTTTAAAAATCCCAAAATATTATTTTATATCAGTAGGTAAAAAGTTTGGTATCAAAAATTAGGTTTAGATAGGATATACGCTAATTACGCCGTTTAATTAATAAAAGGCTTTCTAATTACGCTATTGAGCATAACTCCTAATCTAGACCTCAAACTGATGTAAAATTTTAGGGACAAGTTTATAAATTAGTAATAAAGATTATTGTCCTCTCACATTTTCAAAATTCTCGTTTTAGGGTCAAAATGGCATAACGGTCAACATTTAGGCATATAGCGGAAACACGCATGAACTAGGATTTCTATGGAACCAAGTTGTATAACCTTAGAGGGTTATACTAACTTATAATATGGTCCTAATGGAATCCTAAGGCATATCAAAACTAAGCTAAATCGGGTCAGAACTGAAAGTTAAAGCAAAAGTCAACTTTTGCGACTTTCGGTTCCGAACCAAGCCTATACCTAGAATTGTCGGGTTGAACATGCTTAGACATGTTCAACTAATATTTACCAAGTTATTAATGTGGCAAAAATGATTTTATGACTTTTAATTTATTAGTTATGCATTTTATTTAAAACTAACCCGTTTGACTTTCATTTGACCCGACAATTTAACTAAGTAATCGTGGTAATTAGGAGGCGCCCTTTTGAGGGTTAATTACCTACCTAATTACGGTCACGTAGCCATGTTCTTTACGTACCATGGCTTAGCCGTTTAAAAGTCAAAGCGTTTATCGAAACGCTTGACTTTTCGGCTTTAACCGCTAAATAATTAAACTAAACACGAAAGGGGACTTACAAAGGGTCCAAAGGACTGAGGGAGGTTCTCAAAAGAGTTCAAGATCCTCACAATTCAGAGATTTTATCAGATTGAAGGAGAGGTGCAAATGAGAGCCAAACATTCAATGGGTATTTATAGGATTTAAAGGACCGTTAGGATCGTTCCTCGATAAATGTGATCAAATCTGGACCGTACACCTTTACCCCTTGTTTTAGCAATCTATGGTCTGCCCAAGGACTGAAGAAAACCATTTGCAACTGAATAAAACAGCTGTAACAGCTGGAAATCAAGTTTCTGAAATGGCAGTTTTGGTCCCTGCATGCTTCTAGCCCCCTTCTGATGCGTTTGAGGCCCGTTAAACCATTTTTAAGCCTCTACAATGATGCCTAAACATGAGGGACATGTAACATGCTCAAAAATATGTCGGATGTCGGTCCGTTTGGCCGTACGGTCACGTTGTTCGTCTAATTACGACGAAACACGAACGGACGCGAAAAACGGTCCAAATTACGCGACGAATGAAATTTTATCAAGGCGATCACTAAAATAAAATATTTTAGTGATTACATAAATTTTTGGGTGTCCGGAGATATTCAGATTGTGAGATATGCGCGAAAATGCAAACTTGTGCACTTTTTGACACTTTTAGTCCCTGGTGGACTTGAAAGTTTATTTTTGCGCACCAAACACCTCTAAGCCTATATCTAAGCTATAGAAATGATAATTAGGGCATGTTTAACTCATGGAAAATTTCCGGAAGGTCCGTTACCATACGAATCGACCTACTTTTGCAGTTTGACGCAAATAGTCCTTAAATTGCGCAAAGTAGCGCGAAATGCCGTTTAATGTTATACAAGCCTTCCATGGCCCATATTTATCCTTCCCAAGCATATACTTAAATATTAATATGCTCTCGTTCGCCTAGATGGTCACCGAAAGGCGTAGATTCAAAAGTTGACGCTTTAGGTCCCTCTATTGCGCAAACTTGCGCATTTCATCATTTAATAGCATTGAAGCCTCATCTAATCCATATTAGGCATTCTTGAAAGTATTATTAAACATCACGATACTTCGGGTTCGCTAAAAGGTCATTTAGATGTATAATTAAACATATTGACACTTTTAGCCCCTCTAACTTGCATAGTTGCGCGTAATTTTACTTATAGGCATAAAAACTTTAGTCGGACAATATTTGGCATTCCCGAGAGTATAATTAAATATTATGAAGCTCCCGGTTTGTTAAAAGGTCACTCAGAGGTAAGAATTAACATGTTGACACTTTTAACCCTTTATTGCGTAAACTTTCAATTAATTATGCAAACGACTTCACTTAATCATCAAGTGGCACATTTGTGAATATAAACATCATAAGAAACTTATTTTTAGGTATGTTATCACTTCCAGTCCTTTCATAATCAAAGTTTTCAATTTTTCGAAAAATTAGTCCCTAAATTTCAGTGTTTGACTTCATTAGGGTCTATTACACGTGTCAATACATCATTGGACGTGATTTTACGAGGTGTTACATCCTCACCCCCTTAAAAGAAATCTTGACCTCGAGATTTGCTAAAATACTGGAAGTACTTTTTGTCACATAACGGACTTAACTTCTATAACATATCTGGAGTCTCTCCAAGCTCCCAAAGTGACCTTTATATTTGGTACATGTATCCTTTTGGAGCTTCTTAACCTGTCGATCCTCGATCGATATGGGTTGCTCATCATATCATCAATCTGCATATTATTATGTGATAATGCTTCTTGACTTATTGGTGAAACACATCCTCAAATCATTAGTGTATAATGCATTGTATGCTCCGCCAAGCTCCTTAAATAGGTTTTAGCTTATAAGCTATTTGATCTTGTTACATTCGATTCCTTCGAATGATTCTATATATTCAGAGCTCAACTAGCCTAATAATTAACAAATTGGCACACCCTTCCAGGGTGATATCTTTGTTAAACCTTATTCCTTAACAAGAACTTAGGAGGTTTGCTATTTTCATTAATCCATGATTTTCTGCCGAATACTGGCAACTTACAGATGGTTATGGGTTTGTTTGATCTTATTCGTTGTTTCCAAGGAAATTTTCAGATCTTGATAATTGGATTTACCAATCTTTGTCCAACAATAAATGTTTAACATTTAATCTATACAAGGTTTCCAAAGGAGCAGCCTTGATACTTATATATCAACTATTATAGAAAATCTTAATTTAAGGTGAGATGGTTATTCCAACCATTGCTTAAAGCTAATCTTAAGGAATAGCTAATCCTTGCCGTTAGTCGAACAAATCGATGATCCTGGGCAACTGATGGCAATTCTTAATTGTTGCCTAATTAGGGTTGCGATAATCAATGCATAAGCAAAAATGAACCGTCTTTCTTAATTAACAATACCGAATTCTTAGAACATTGAGTTAGGCTATACGAACCCTTTATTTAAAACTTACCTAATCAGGGTTTCGATTCTTCCAATGATGGTACTAGTCGTCTTGGAGATTTCACAATATTACAACCCTAAATGGGATATAAATCTTAACTCTACTTGCCTCACAGGAGGTAAACAGGGTAATCTTAGGAGAAGATAATCAAAATACAAGGAGGTTGCAGAGATTTTTCCAAATCTCTGGCTCCAATTTATACATCATTGCTCGTGTCAAATAAGTGACACATTTATGTTATAAGTCCACGAATTCCTTAATCGGGAACATTTACTTAGAAACTTCCATTCTGGATATCTTCTTTGAATACCATTAGCTGACTTTAGTACCATATGACCATCGTAATATCTTTGTGGTCCCATGCATTAAACCTCCATACTGATCAGGCATGGAAGCAATCTATGGAACTTATTAAGATACATCAATCCTCACATGGCGCTTTTATCATACTGTCTGGTTTTCGCAATCGATAGAGATTGAAGAGATATCAACTATATATATATGCTGACGCACTTCCTCTAAAGAGAGGATACTTCTAGAATTCTATGATTGGAAGTTTCTGACAGGAACAGAAGGAATGGTTCTTATGATTTCGCCTGTAAGTCTTACCTTACACTTAACATCTGGGGTTCTTACGGAAAGTTTCTAAAAGTTTGCTAAGCTTATGGTCTTATGAGAGACTTAGCGGTATCTGAATCCAAACATAACTCTTAGCCATAAAATCACCATAATGGATTTATCTGGTGTCATTATTAATGTGAGCTGCCTCTAATCATACATCAGGAGGGCTAAACGCCTCCATTCTTAAACCTTTTAAACTTAGCTATAAAACCTTTGACAAATTGTAGGGCAATCTCGGCCTCGACTGGTTATTTCTTAATCTATAAAACGTGAGTAGTTGAGGTGGATCCATAATGGATTCATAATAAGCAGGCTTTGAAATCTTAATGTGCCCTCTTATTGCCGATGCTAAATCATAATATATATATAGTGCATTATGCTTAAATTCTAGGTTAACCGAATAAGGGCACTATTTCCATCAATGAACCAAGGTTTGCAGCACACTGCCGATAGTTTATAAATCTTATGGGGAAGTCGGAAAATTATTACTCAATCTTTTCCTATTTCGTGACGCGTATAATAGGTTTTCTAATAAGGTCCTTAAAACTTGGACCATTCCATAATGTATAAGAGGATCTTTCTTGTGGACTTCACTAATGTCCTTACTAATCAAGGGTATTGCTATTGAATGACTGAGATGTATACCTCATCATGTCCTTTCCAGCAAAACCGCTGATACATCTAATGGCTTCTACTTCATCCTTTCTGGTGTTTAGTCAACATAAGCAAGCCAAGAGTAACTAAAACATATAGGTAAAATCTTGGATTCTAATACTTAGTCAACATAAGGAGGATAAGTAGGTGACTTATAGTAAGAAGTAAGGAAGTTATTGTACATGTGCTTATATTTAATCAAAATGGAAATTTCACAAACTAGGCACCTAGCTCGGTTGGCTAGGCGCGCGAAAGGGTGTGGCCTAGACCCAGGTTCGATTCCGGGGACGGCCGGTTCCACCATTTTTTTTATTGTTTAATAGTAATTAAACGTACGGATACATGTAATTATGAGGGTCGTCTCATAAGGAGTCTTGATAACTACTTGTTTCTTATTATACACAATATGGGCTTGATTTTCAAGACAACCAATCGATTTTTATCACTATATTGAGTCCTTATACTTTAACGGAAACTAGGACATTGGACGAATGATTTCTAATGGATATAAAACATCCATCTAATATTGCTGAAGTAGTCTCTGAGGTACTATCTACCAATTTTACTTTATACTTAACGCTTAGAGTTTTTAACAGGCAGATTTAATGATTTACAACATCTATTGTCTACGAAAGACTTATCTGAACCTGAATCAAATAATACTCTAGCATGAGCGTTATTGATAAAGAAAGTACCTGTTGTGACATTGTCATCCTGAATAGCCTCTTGAGCGTCCATTTGAGAGCTCCCAGCTTTGGTCTTCTTAGCCTCCCCAGGCTTCTTGGTTTTATTTGGGCAATTTGTCTTGATGTGCCCTATTTCATTGCAACCATAGCAGGTTGCGTCCTTTATGTCTTGGCACTCCAAGGTCTTGTGCCCTTTCTTGTTACAAATCCCACAAGGCCTAGCTTGTGACTCTAGAGTGCATTTCCCTTTAGTTGCCTACTTTGGGCAACGGGTATTTATGTGCCCCTTCTCGCCACAATCATAGCATGTGGCGTCCTTCAAGTCCTTGCACTCATGGGTCTTGTGATCCATCTCCTTGCAGATGACACATCCCCGGTCTACTCATAGAAACATTTTCCGAAGTGCTTCTTCTTGCAGGTTTTACATTTGGGTTTTGCCTCCTTTGGCTTGGACTGGTTATAGTTTGAACCGGTCTTACCCTTTTTACAACATTTATTTGGGGTATCATCGCACTTTCGCTTATGATCCTTCAACACACGGTCCACAGCGTTGTTTACGGCTGTATCTATCATAGCATGTAACTCGGTGCTCGTTAAGTTCAGTCTTGCATCATCATTCTGATCAGCTAGACGATTGTAAGCTTCAGAGGAGTCAGCCATGGTGAAGCTTTGAAGGTTACAAACCAAGTAGTAATAAATTGGTTTAATTATATAGCGAATTGTCGAACTTGATAATTAAGTAGCCATGGTGCGAATAAACCATATGGGCCAACAGATAGTATTTAATTTATTTGATTATGTTTTGCCTAAGTTTTTAAATAAACCATCTTTGGCATTTAAACGGAATATAATCCTTCATATTTACTAGACAGGGGACATAAGTCACGACTGTCAATGTCATACTGACATCTTATATAGCACAACGGCTTGTTCCAAAGGACTTTTCGATAGCACAGATGCCCTGTCACTAGGGAAATTTTAAAACATAATCAATGATTCCTTTGGATCGGAAAATTTCATAATTCATTGTTTTGACAAGAAGTTATGAAATAAAACTATCTTTTTCATGTATGCATCTTTGCCCGTAGGTATACATCCCAGGTGGATGTTTAGATGTGTACATCATGTTCGACGTTTATTAGCCATGATTCCTATTGATTATATAGGCTAAATAAGGGGTTTAGAAGTTCCTAATATAGAGATGACAAGCGTGATTTTATCACATCACTGTTGTCGGGAGTGTTAGCACGTTTTCAAGTGTTAATCAGGATCTGAATCTCTTCTAAACATGTTTTACCATCTTAGCTAGGTCTTCAATGACATTCAAGCTAGGTCAAACCTCTTAAGATTCTCTTTTAATATTTATACTGGCAGGAAAGGAATGATATTATTTTCATTCAGGATTTTTATTATAATTATCCTGAATTTAATTAAAATATAACTATAGCACAAAAAGTCAAGTCACAAGGACAACTTTAAATTATAAACCATGATTTTGTAGAATCAAGGTATTTAGGCTTGAACGTGTCCACGCCTTTTCTTGACAGGGAGTTGTAGGCTACGACTGTCTTTAGTCTCAGAGGACGTTAATTATAGCCCGTAGGCATTATATCCCTAAAGGACGTTTAAATCACAAAATAAGAAGGGATTTCGGGAGAATCCAGTATAAGGATGATTTGTGTGACTTTATCGAACCACGTCTGCCAGAAAAGTTAAAATGTTACAGATGTTAACAAGGATGTGAATCTCTTGAATAGGTCCTACCATCTTGGCCTCGTCATACAGGCTAGGCTTACCTTTAAGATTCCTTTTTAATAATTAACGCAGAACAATCCTAACTCGGGATGTTAATAAGGATCTGAACCTAAATTGAGGAACTGCCATCTTGGTCGGGTCTTAATAATGACACGAGGCTAGGTCTAGTCCTTTTTAGATTTTTCCATTTTATTATAATGGTAGATCTTATAAAAGGAATGTTATTTTAATTTATTTCATATATTATGTTCATATATAATGATATAAATGAAATTTAGATAAAACATCCCAATGGTTTTAAAAGAGGTATAGAATTGCCCTAAGCGGGACTTGAATGAAATGATGTTGTCCATGAAGGGACTGAAGGATAAGTATGCCCTTATAAGGACTTACTAAGGAAACGAACTTCAGCAAAAGGAGTTTCTTCTTCATTTTAGTTCTGAATGTCTTCTCCTTGGTTGTACGTTAATCCTAGTCGCAACACGAAGCTCGGCCTTTCCTAGGCTTCAACTGGGGAGAATTTCCATTATAGCTTCTTGCTTGGCGACATAGTAAAATATATAATTGAAGGTAATAATCCTCCGAATAGGGACGAGAGTATTCCTATGTTAAGTCTAGACTCAGAAGGTCAAAGAATGTGCTATCTTGTCATTGAGATTAAACACAAAAAGCTAGTGTTTAATTCACTCAATGTTGGCTCTGATACCAACCTGTCACACCCCTATTTTTCACGTGTCACCGGTGGGCCCGGTGGGGAGTATAGTGACGTAGTTGATATCATCATAGTCAAACAACACAATATTTAAATGCACAGCGGAAGCAAAAGATAAATATATTACAAACCGATATAAGTAATATCAAGTATTACAAACGGAATGTAAAGGATCCACAGGCGGATAAAAAAAATAAAATGAATCATTTGTTCAACAGACTTTAAGGCATCCAAGCATGCGAGACTTATTGTGGACGCTAGAAGACAGCCAGCCTATTACGTGTAGTACCTGCACTTAACCTTTTGGAAAATACGTCAGTTTACACTGGTAAATACAATTTAACTGACTCATTTTGAAAAGGGTTGAAAATTGATTTGAATGCACGTGGCACAAAACATTTTTTTTTATAACTTGGGATAATTATTTAATATTATAATCTTGTGAACGAATTACATGTTACTTGTGCGTTCAGTAGCCCGGATCTTGTCCGGGTTAAAGATCAATACACCCACCACAATATTGAGTTATACACTGACAGGTGTACGCCTGTGTACGCCTACACCCCGTGCTCAGGTCGTGGCCATTTCGTAAAATGATGCCAGGGATATCCGGGACATGGTCATTAACCCCCCAAAGGCTTTAAGTGAACAAGACTGTTTAAACGAGCCGATCAAATTATTCAATTAACCACCCAACGATGTAAGATTTGATGCTCGATCAAGCGGTAATCTATATACCGTAACCCAAGCCCGTATAGGGAAAATAAGTTAAAAGTATTTACCTGAGCTAAATATAAATTCAATCTCAGCCGTATACCACCAAGCAAGTACAGATAGCTTTTACTGGGCTCCTAAATCTGGAACGAAGGTTTTTAATAACCTATTAGATTCCTAACGGTCCTTAATTAAGCCTAAGCTTAGACCGGTTAGTTTTCAAAATGAAGACACGGTTCAAACGCATGATAAAGCGAAGACCGGTTTAGAATATGGTTTTGACCCGACGAGCTTGTATGCTTGTTTAATATGGGTAACTTAAACACATTCTGGATTTTGAGACAAAAATGATATGGTTTGACCCGTTTCGGCTAATTTATGTAAACTAGTTACATAAGCCGATCCGAACGCGAAAAGTGCGTAACGGGCAACCACATGAGTCATGAACAGGTCTCCTAAGTTAATATGCCTTAAATATGTTGTGATATCAGTAGGATACCTTCCATTATGCCCAAAACGAGTTTAAGACCAATTTATGCCCCATAAGGGTATTTTGGTCATTTTAAAGATTATAAGAGAGTTTAAATATCATTCTGAGTTACAGGTCTGATTAAATCAGTAATTATACTTAATTTAATAATTCATATCAGTAGGGTATCATATATATGTGAAATTTATTAATTATAACCATACTATGCACCGTAGGGGCATTTTGGTAATTCCACATAGGCTTAAAAAGGCAAAACAGAGAATCTGAGTTTAAAACCTTTGCTTACTGTTAAAATATAGAAATTTACTGAAAATATCAGTAGGCATCAACCCTTATATATTTAAACTAGTTTCGATACATACTATGCGTTAAAAACGCTTAAAAAGGCGATTTGGAGCCATTTTCGGGTTTTCAAAAGAAAGCTGATATTTTTATAATTCCAGAAGGCTCAAAATACTCTATTTATTATATTAAATCAGTAGAAAAAGGTTTGGGGTCAAAAGGATTTGTAAAACTCATTTTATAGCCCAAAAGGGCAAAACCGGTAATTACCGAATCAAGCCTAGAACCTTATGTTATGCTCAGCCTAAAAATAAATAAAAATCTTTAAAAATCCCAAAATATTATTTTATATCAGTAGGTAAAAAGTTTGGTATCAAAAATTGGGTTTAGATAGGATATACGCTAATTACGCCGTTTAATTAATAAAAGGCTTTCTAATTACGCTATTGAGCATAACTCCTAATCTAGACCTCAAACTGATGTAAAATTTTAGGGACAAGTTTATAACTCAATAATAAAGATTATTGTCCTCTCACATTTTCAAAATTCTCGTTTTAGGGTCAAAATGGCATAACGGTCAACATTTAGGCATATAGCGGAAACACGCATGAACTAGGATTTCTATGGAACCAAGTTGTATAACCTTAGAGGGTTATACTAACTTATAATATGGTCCTAATGGAATCCTAAGGCATATCAAAACTAAGCTAAATCGGGAGTTATGTTTGAAAGGTTGTCAACTGTTCAACTGTAAAATCAGGAGTTATGTTTCTGAAAAAGGTTTCGAAAAGTCTTTCTGACAGGTTACTGTTCAATTTTTTTGTCATAAAAAAAACTAAATCAATTTTTACTTTAAATCAATTTTTACTTTAAATTCAAAGAGTTTATTAAAAAGAGTTATAATTTGATGCAAGTGCAAAGCTGTTTAGAGTTTTAACCTGATTCATTGTCGGTTTTGACTTGCGGCGGGTTCAATAGCCTAAGGTTTTCTATGCTTTTTAGGGGGAAGATGGGCGCATCTCTCCACAGGGCATACAAAACACAGGTTATTGGCGGAAGCCCACCACATTTAACATATAAAGTTTTTTTATATGTTAAATATGGCGAGCGGCCGCCAATAACCTGAGTTTTGTGTGCCCTGGGAGAGAAGCACCCATGTTCCCCTTAAAATGCAAAGAAAACATTAGGGTTTGCTTGAGTTGCTCGTAGTTTTCCCTAAAATGCAAAGAAAATAGCAATGTAAAAGGACAAATGTTAGATGTGTCAAAATGAGTTAGTTGAGTTACTGGTCAAAAGGGTAATTTTTTTTGTATGGATGGGGTTGACCTGAAACACCTTTGTCAAAGAACATAAAAAATTTATAAAAATAATTGGTGTCAAATATGAAAATATGATTGCAAAAATATATTGTTTCAATAACTATCTGATCCCTTTTAAAAGACGATTTAGGACCTTATGCATCGAAAAATGAAAATACAATTTGAGCGACTCTTGAGCCATTTGACTGACTTCCGTTTTAGGTACACTTTTTTATGTTACCCAATTGACCCGTTGAAGATAAAACATAACCGGAATCTACCCTTTCGAAAACGAACTGGTTAAAATTGCCATTTCAATAAACGGAAACAAAAAAGGAGTTCCATACCAAGGACCACCAATGCCAATCTCATAAAATAGATCATTCCTTCCACATGCAACCCCACAGAGACCCAATGCATAGGAGCCGCCCATCCTGATTGATCTTACCTGATTACATAAGAAACATGAGACTTGAAGTCAGTTGTCACTGATTTAAAAGTCGTACTAACAACGAAACCAATGTCGCTAACTGAAGTGTAGCCAAAAATCTATTTGTAATTGTTATGCTGATCAGGATATATATCAAGTTCTAGGAAATATTAATAAAGAATCAAACAGTTGATCACATCAACAAAACCAAACAATAATAAATTTTCCTGCAACTGCTGAAATTAACTATCTCCAGCCAACATGATACTCTTCACTGCATCCATAACTTTCCGCCCGCTGCGGCACCGAATACCTTAACAAATCTCAAACCAAATTATTCATTATTCACTAAAAACTTACATTTTAGCCGAATTAAAGAAGTTGATTCTAGAATCAATTGCTTTGTCTAACAGCTTAAATGAAGTCTAAAACATACATAATCAAGCAAACTTAAAACAAAAACCCATATAATAAAATAGAGGCTTTAGACTCATAGGATCCAACCCTCGTGACTCGATATTATAATTATTATCATTATTATCAACTAAACAAACAAAAAAAAAATGTGATAAAAAGAAGAAACTCCATCCATCAAAAAGTGCAACCAAACAGGATCTAGAATCTGGTCAAACTGAATCTCCCATTCCATCCCACCACAAACCTCTTAAACATTTTGTGACATGAAAATTGACCAAAACACGATAAACATAAGACTATACTAACAGATATATATTTTATATGAACAATTTTATCTAAAACCAACTATTACTTATAATCCAAACAATTATCTTTTTACCCTGATAATGAAATCTATTAAAATCTTGAACCACCCATTCGTAATTTCATAAAATGGACCAAAATCTTGAACCACCCATATCATAAAATGTTACAAAAGGTACACATATTTAATCAGTAACATTAGATCTATAACAAACATAATCAGCTACAAACATACCAGATCTGTAACAAACATAATCAGTAACATAAGCATGTAAATCAGCTACAAACATACCAGATCTGTAACAAACATAATCAGCTACAAACATATACCAGATCCGGGCACAAAAAGTACACATATTTAATCAGTAACATTAGATCTATAACAAAGATAATCAGCTACAAACATACCAGATCTGTAACAAACATAATCAGTAACATAAGCATCTAAATCAGCTACAAACATACCAGATCTGTAACAAACATAATCAGTAACATAAGCATATAAATCAGCTTCAACCATACCAGATCTTAACAAACATAATCAGTAACATAAGCATGTAAATCAGCTACAAACATACCAGATCTGTAACAAACATAATCAGTAACATAAGTAGGGGTGTAAACAAGCCCAGAGGCTCGAGAGCTACTCGTGATCGGCTCGGTTAAAAGCTCGAACGAGCCGAGCCTTAACGAGCCCGAGCCCGAGCTCGAGCCTGAAATAGAGCTCGTTTTGTTATCGAGCCCGAGCTCGAGCCTGAAATACAAAGCTTGTTTAGGCTCGCGAGCCTAAACGAGCCCATATAAAATTTTAATTTTTTATACATATTATATTAATAATGATGTTAACATTGATGAGCCGAGCTAGAGCCGAGCTTTGACTCGTTTAAGCGATGTTGAAGTGAGCTCGAGACGAGCTTTTAGCTCGTTTAAGGTTGTTCTCAAAATACTTCGAGCCGAGTCGAGCCGAGCTCGAGCTTTGGGTTTTACTCGCGAGCCGAGCTCGAGCTCAAAGAAGTAGGCTCGAACCGAGCTCGAGCTTCATAAAAACCTAACGAGCCGAGCTCGAGCCTGGTCGAGCTCGGGCTCGGCCCGGCTCGTTTACACCCCTAAACATAAGCATGTAAATCAGCTACAAACATACCAGATCTGTAACAAACATAATCAGCTACAAACATACCAGATCCGGGCTGTCAATATTCCTCTAAGAACTCAGATCTGCAAGTCGTGTAACCTCAGATCTGTCAATATTCATCAAAAATCCTCAAAAAATGACGGTAGATCTGAGAAAAAATTCAGCAGAAAAAATTACCTGGCTCGACGGTGGTAAGGTAGATCTAAGTCGACGGTATCGCCACCGCTCCATCTTCATCTATAACAGAACAAACAAAACAACCTCTAAGTCGACGGTGGTACGATAGATCTAAGAAAACATTTGGCCAAAAAAAAGTACCGGGATCTTTTTTCCACCGGAGAAAGAAACCCTAAAAGAAGTTGAACCCGGTAGATCTGATGTCGGAATCGCCGGAGAAAGAAACCCTAAAATTTCACAGATCTAAGTCAAACCCTAAAATTTCACAAAAAATGCCGATAACGTTAAAAATACGGTACCTGAGAAGAAGGATGGTGAAATCGCCGGTGAAATCCGTCGCATGCAGACACCGCGTCTGGTGAGAGAGAGAGAGAGAAGAAGAAGCATGGGGGCGGATGTGAATGAAATGAATTTAGGGTTTAGATTGAGTGAAAGAAAGTATATATTGGATCCATTTTAGTAAACCGGGTCAAAGAGATCCGGTTAGTTTATATGAGCTGCTTCGCGTGTTGAAGGATTTTTCAACACTTTCATGCTTTAAAGGTTGTACAATGGGCTTCAAATGGTTGTAAAGTGGCAAATGACCATTTCTGTCCTTCCTAAATGCTTATTAAAGTAGTATAGATATAGATATAGGAGAATATTAAAATAATAAAATTATAAAAAAACTGTATATAATATTTTATTATATTATAATATAAGTTACTGTTTATTTCATTCACTTATTAATATATAGGAGAATAAGGAGAGGATTTAACATTTTCTTTATTTTCTTTTAACTTGTACATGATGCTTAATAACTTGTACATCAAATAAAAATACATAAATACCCTCGCTTAACAGTTAAAGTTGGATGGAGTTAACGAATGAAGACGATAATATGAGAAGAATTTTTTGGATGAAAGTTACAAAGATGATCAAACCACATAGACACAAATGACACTTTAATACTTTGATATGTTAAAACAACAAACTTTCTTGCATTTATTCCATTATATTTAACCCGTTTAATTTTTCTTTTCTTTAATTTTCTTTTGCTAACTTGTGTGCATTTAAAAAAAAATAAATATACGGTTGTTGTGTAGTTTTTTCAATGTTTTTGTACTGTGCCGTTACCCTGACGAACTGAATCAATTCTGACCAAACAACATCGGTACTGGCAATATCGACCAAACACCCAAGAATGGAATCGTCGAGCGAAAACACTTGACAACCTCCTAGAAGCAGCTTTTCTTGCCACCAGACATTTCTCTATCAATTAGGAATCTGATGCCGTCACTAAACACATTCCTTAAATTGTAGCCATTTGTTGAGTGTTTTTTTTTTTTTTTGTCTAATCCGCATATATATCACCATTTGTTGATTTTCTTGAAACCCATGTCCAACCAATTCACGATTTTATTTATTTACTTCGGTTTTCTTTCGCCTGCTATAGAGAGCGCCGGTATCATATCAAACCGGACTGATGCAGACCGAATTCCCGACGTGTAGCGCGGGAGAATCCCAATAGTATTTTTTTAAAAATGAAACAGTCAAATCATTTATGTCCTGAAAACACCAATGTGCGCGCACACAAAAAAAAACTACCTTTTCCACTTCTGATTCGAGTTCGTTTGTTATATTTAGAAGTTCAACAGCATTCTTTAATCGCGTCTGATCAGAGTAGCTTATGACATTATAATCAGCTTGAAATTTAAGATAATTAATGGTTATTTAGACACCTAACTAAAAGTCAAACTCTTAGCAATACGTATGAAACATGATCAAGTTTATTCGCGCAGTGAGATCTTTTTTGGGTACAAGCTTTGCTTTTGGCATAACTCTTGCAAAAAGATTAGAACTTTCTGCAGTGGTTCCGGGGGCTTCATTTCCTCTGAAATCTTGAACCATATTACGGGTCAAAACATTACAAGTTAACAACCCGTCGGTCAAACTTTAGTGAAACTAATTTTTGTGACTAATATTAAAGATAGAGAGCTTTACTTTACACTTTGGAGCTACAAGAACTACACCGTCCCATTCACGTTGTTCTTTAAGATGAACTTTAAGCGCCACCGCATCTCCTATTGACTGGACCAGAAGAAACTGGTGCATCCCTCTCACCTCGGGTCTTCCTGTAAAAAAAAGTCAAATTAAACGGTATTAAAAGATGTCCCGGGTCAAACCTAGTTATATATTCATGATCATATATTAATGATAGTGTTAGGATCATATATTAATCATGCATCGATAAACAAAATAAATAAAGTACGTATCTTCAACATGATCACGCAACATACGACTCTTTTGATCAAATAAACAACTCCTGTCTCCTGATCATCAATAACAAAAAGACATAAATATTTTTTTTTAGTTTTCAAACTCCTAGACACAAGAGTTAATTGAAGGGAAAATCAGAAGACTGGCCATTTTTACGAATTAAAACTAAGGAAGAAGTCCTTTGACTTGAGATTTTTTTTCAAAATGAAAAGCCAATTATGTTGCGACATATGTCATTGCACTTAAATAATATTTATATATTTATTCTATTTTTATATATAAAATCAAGAAATTCTTGTCTTTGAAATATTGCAAATATTTTTTCATGGGTAGAGTAAAATATGAAGCGTATATAAGTTTTGGAATATGCTATATAATTATTTGAATGTTTGAATGGTTGGTAATGTTAGAAATATGACTGGGTATTTAAAAAAGGAATAATGTATTTTAATAATTTTAACTATTAGTTGTTAACCGGCAATGGTCTCAACTTTAAAAATAACCAGTAGTGATCCCACATTTTCACATATTGTAAATAAATAGACCTTTACTAATAGAAAATGAAAAAATGGACAAAAAGAAAATAATGTTTTGTTAGTAAAGGTTCATTGATTTACAATATTTGAAAAGGTAGGACCACCACTGGTTATTTTTTAAGTTTCGACAGGTGTCGGCCAACGCCTAATAGTTGGGATTATTAAAATTCATTATTCCAATTTAAAAAACAATTGCAAAGGTGAAGGGAATATTGGTAGCCGGTCAAAGGGGCACACCGCATGTTACACTGGGTTTTGGGGTTTCACAACTTCACATCGGCTCAGTTGTTCCATCCGAAGCCTGAAGGCTTGCAAGACTCGTGGGTGAGGCAAGTGTATGGCGAGTCTATATGACAAGTCGTAAGTTCGACTTGATTCATGATTGTTTTTCTTATTGATTCATTTGGGTCCTTCCAAAGTATATAATTAATTGTTCACATTAAGTCATTTATATAAAACTTACCACCTAAAAAGCTTGTCTTAATGGATAAACACCATAAATCAGCATGGTGTGTTGCTGCCGCCACCAACATCACTGTCACCACCACTCCACTTTCGTCGTTTGCACCTTAACAACCTCCACTATGGTCACCCCCATAGCTACTAGTCATCAAACAACATATATATGTTAATCAGTTCTTTTAATATATAATGGAAAACACTTTAGGGTTCTTGATATACCTGACAATCCAGTAGCGGTTAGAGATGAAGAAGAAGCCATCTTGATCGGTTCCCGTTTAGGGTGAGCAGTTAGGATGGAGAGGAATACGAATTAGGTTATTGCAGTGAGGGGGCCGTAAATTTTATGGTGTGTCTTTAGGGTTCCCCAATAACCTGTATTTATATGTTTCACCCAAGGGGAAACCCTAATTAACTAGTACAGGCCTTTATGTCCATCAAATAAAGCCCAGTTAATTTTATAGGGATATTAAGGTAAATATTGATCTAGTTATTAGATAAATGATCAATAAGGTCACCATAAATTATTTAATAATAATTTACGCTAACATTCTCCAACTTGGCCGAGTGATCATTTATTATGAGTATTAGATAAGCCTGATCAGGAGTTAATACTCATTTTAGTTTTAAACCAAAATTGCAGCAGAAAAATACAGTCGTTGAGTCAGTTATTCAACTCAGGACCCCCATTAATCATACTACAATCCCAAATTGAAAACCTAAGCAAAATAAGGATCAATTTACAAGTAAGCCCTTAAACGATGATTTGTATAATAATAGTCTTTACGTCATTAGGCTAGTGAAACGTAGTTAGAGACAAACAAATCAAATGAGGAAATTTTATCATTAAAACGTAAGTAAGTACAATATGCATTTAAATAAGGTCTTTACAAAAGCCCATATTCAAAACATGTTCTTCGAATACTTTAGGTGGGAGACCTTTAGTCATCGGATCCGCAAGCATATTTTTCGTACTTATATACTCAATACAAAGCTTATTTTCCTCAACACGTTCACGTACGAACAAATACTTTGTATCAAGATATAATCCAGCTCCGGTCGAACTGTTACTGTTCGAGAAGTTAACGGCAGCCGAGTTATCACAGTACAGCTTCAATGGTCTAGATATGGAATTAACAACTTTGAGTCCAGTAATCAGATTCTTTAGCAACATTCCATGACAGGTAGCGTTATATACAGCAATGTATTCTGCCATCATAGTGGATGTTGAAGTTAGTTGTTGTTTATGACTCCTCCATGAAATAGGTCCTCCGGCTAACATAAAGATATACCCTGAAGTGGATTTCTTGTCATCTTTGCATTTAGCAAAGTCAGAATCAGAATAACCAACCACTTCCAAAACATCACTTCTTCTATAAGTCAATTTATAGTCTTTCGTCCCCTGAAGATATCGAAGTACTTTCTTCGCTGCTTTCCAGTGATCAAGGCCAGGATTAGACAGATAACGGCCTAGCATCCCTGTAACATAAGCGATATCTGGACGAGTGCAGACCTGAGCATACATGAGGCTCCCAACTACTGAGACATAAGGTATCATTCTCATTTGCGCCTTTTCATCCAAAGTTTTCGGACATTGAAAAGAACCGAAAACATCTCCTTTAACTACTGGAGCTACAGAGGGAGAGCTGTGTTGCATGTTATATCGACTAAGGACACGATCAATGTAAGCCTTTTGTGATAAGCCCGAAATTCCATTTCTCCTATCTCGGTGTATTTCGATGCCAATAACGTAAGAAGCCTCTCCGAGATCTTTCAATACAAAGTTATGCGAGAGTAAGCGCTTCGATTCATGCAACGTATCTAAGCTATTACTTGCCAATAGAATATCATCTACGTAAAGGACAAATATAGCAAAATTGCTCCCACTCATCTTGAGGTAGGTGCATTGATCCACTTGGTTCTCCATAAAGCCTTGCTTCTTCATGACTTCATCAAACTTAAGATACCATTGACGTGATGCCTGCTTCAAACCGTATATGGATTTCTTCAGCTTGCAGACAAGATGTTCTTGACCTTCAGGTTTGAACCCTTCAGGTTGCTTCATGAACACGTCTTCATACAAGTCTCCATTGAGGAAAGCAGTCTTGACATCCATCTGATGCAACTCTAAATCAAAATGAGCTACTAGGGCCAAGACGATCCTTAAGGAATCTTTTCGAGAGACGAGTGAAAATGTCTCTTGATAATCGATTCCCTCTTTCTGAGTGTAGCCCTTTGCAACCAATCTTGCTTTATATCGTTCAACGCTTCCATCTGGATTTAGTTTTGTTTTGAAGACCCATTTACATCCTACGGGTTTAACACCGTCGGGTAATTCAACCAAATCCCAAACGTCATTTTTCTTCATGGAATCAAGCTCGTCAATCATAGCTTTGTTCCATTCAGAAGACTGATCACTACTAATGGCTTCAGTGTAAGAGGTAGGATCGGTAAACTTTCCATCATCTGACACGGCTTCAGCTAGGTAGGTTTCATAATCATCAAAATTAGTGGGCCTTCTCGCCCTAGATGACCTCCCAGGTTGATTCTCAACCTCGACATTTGAGGGTCCTTCATTCTCAGGTACATTCGGAACAACATTTAATTCTGAATGAGTTGGAGGTGGTGCAGTGACATGCGGTTCAGCATCGAGTACAAGAGGAGTAGTAATAGGAGGTAATGAAATGGACGAGTGTCTCCCCCCCCCCCCCGCGTCTTGTACTTCTTGTAAATCATTGTAAGGATTTTCACTGCTCCCACTGACCTTAAAGTCCTCTAGAAACGCTGCACGCTTGGTTTCTACAATACGAGTAACATGGGAGGGACAATAGAATCTATAACCCTTTGAGTGATCTGGATATCCAATAAAGAAACAACTTGTTGTTTTCATATCCAGTTTCTTTAAGAAAGGGTTATAAAGTTTAGCTTCGGCAAGGCAACCCCATACTTTCATATATCTAAGACTCGGTTTCCTTCCTGTCCAAAGTTCATAAGGAGTTTTAGGGACAGACTTCGAAGGAACTCTATTGATTATATGAACAACTGCTTTTAAGGCCTCGGTCCAGTGGAATAAGGGCAAACCTGAGTTGGCTAACATACTGCGTACCATGTCCATTAGGGTTCTATTTCTTCTCTCAGCAACACCGTTCTGCTGAGGAGTACCAGGCATAGTATATTGGTTCACGATCCCCTGGCCCTTACAAAACTCATAAAATGGACTAGGAGCCTGACCCACGTCAGTATGTCGACCATAATATTCGCCTCCTCTATCTGATCTAACAACTTTTATTTGATGATCTAATTATTTTTCAACTTCAGCTTTATAGTCTTTAAAAGTTGTGAGAGATTCAGATTTTTCTTTAATGAGATACAGGTGCATATAACGTGAATAATCATCAATAAACGTGATAAATGAAGTATGTCCAGTTATGCCAGCGATGTTATAAGGGCCGCTAATATCAATATGAATGAGTTCTAATAAATTAGAGCTCCTAGTGGCACCTTTCTTATTCGCTGGCGTCAATTTACCTTTAAGGCATTTGACACATGTTCCAAAATCATTGAAATCGAGAGGTGGTAAGACCTCATCCTTCACGAGTCGAGTTAAACGTTCTCGTGAAATGTGGCCTAAACGCTGATGCCACAACATGGATGAAGTTTCTAAGTCTCGTTTGCGTTTTCTCTTTGTTAAGTTCTCATTAATATTATATGATAACAAAGACTTGGAAAAATCATCATCTAGTTCTAATCGATAGAGACCACCATCCAAGAAGCCATAACCAAATATTTGAGAATTAAAACTGATAATAAGTTTGCCATGACCATGAGAAACAAGAAAACCGTCTACGTCTAACTTTGGTCCTGATACAAGATTCCGAGTAATCTCAGGAATATATAAGGTATCATAAAGTCTAATAGGTAAACCAGTTTTCATAACTAAATCTAATGTTCCCACGGCCTCGACTACTAGCGGCTTTCCATTTCCCAGCTTAAGCGTTCTTTGGTTTCTTTCCAGCTTCCGGATTATATGGAATCCCTGTAAGGAATTGGTTACATGAACCATAGAACCAGAATCAAACCACCAAGTATTAGATGGAACATTTAAATTAAAGGACTCAAGTATCACGAAAAGATTATCACCTTTCTTGGCTAGCCACTCCTTAAAGTCCGGGCAGTCCTTCTGCTTATGTCCCACCTTACGGCAGAACTTGCAGTGAATCTTCCCTTTGGAGTCATTAGAGCCAGAAGTACTTGCACCTGCATCCCGCTTTTGGACCTTTACATTAGGCTTCTTATTGTAGTTCCCCTTCCTTTTCTTCGAGTCAGCAGTCATCAGGTAAGCAACATCGGCTTTCTCTAGTTTTAGACGTTCTTCTTCTTGCACGCACATGACAATCAACTCGTTCATCTTCCATTGGTCCTTCTGAAGGTTATAGTTGACTTTGAATGCTTCATAAGATGCGGGCAGAGACGTCATGATAAAATGCACCAGAAAGCCATCACTAATCTCCATGCTTAATCCCTTGAGCTTTTGGGCCATGTCATTCATTTTCAGGATGTGCTCACGAATACCGCTAATCCCATCATACTTTGTAGTCACCAATTTCAGAATGAGGGTGCTGGCTTGCGCCTTAGACGTCCCTTGAAATTGAGCCTCCACATTAGTCAGATATTCCTTAGCTGTAGCAGCGTCAGGAATGGCTCCCCTGATAGCAGGACTTATCGAGTTTTTTCATGAAGATAAGAGACAAGCGATTAGCTCTCTCCCACTTTTGATGGAGTAGTTTTTCAGCTTCAGTACTCTTATCAGTAAGAGCAGGATGAGCATTTTCAGTTAGCGCACAGTCAAACTCCATGAGTGCGAGAGTAAGGTTAAGAGAATTCTTCCATGAAGCATAGTTCGCACCAGTCAAAGTATCAATAGCCATAACAGGAGCTGATAGTGGATTAAAATGAGAAGAATAAGATACATTGCAAAAGAAGAAGTTAGAGTGACTTATGGGTAACCTAAAACTAAGGCAGGCGGAAATTAAGACCATTATACTAAGGAAGCTGTGATAACGTTATTTATACACACCAATTTTAAATAAGGTTCTACTTGAATGACGGTTTTCGCTTTGGCTATGGCCAATCATACAAGTATTATGAACAGTCAGACTGTGCAGATTAGGTGTAACACATCACCTTTGGGCAGAAGTTGAAACACCATAATTTTAGGCACAAGTCAAAGTTTGCGAGACATGAGTGTAACACATCACCTTTGGGCAGAAAATGAAACACTCATGCATCTTAGGCGGAAGTCATGTGTATATCATATGAACAAATGTAATAAGGTAAGTCTTACACTATGTTTGTTCATATAATAAGGACATACACCTAAGTGACTATGCTTAAGTTCACTAAATAACGCCACAAGTAAACACATCACCTTTGGGCAGAAGTGAGAACTTGAAAAAATGTTATTTTAGTTAAGCAAATTTTTAAATGAATCAAAAGAATTAGTTGAATGATTATTTAAAAGTTAGGTTTATAAAACATAATAGAGTAAGGTTTTATAAAACAAAAGTTAACGCACAAAATGACTTAAGATACATCGCGTAGCGATTGTATTTTCGACGTACGATATAAAAAAATACAACATACAAAAATTATAGATGCGATTTTAATAACAGATAACATGCATATTAAAATCTATACTATATAATAAAAGAAACCAATATAGGGACACTTGTCATTCATTGGAGCTATCTATTTTTTTTTTATATTTTTTATAATTAAAGATTTTTTATTTATAAATAAATATTAATAAATGATAAGACTTAATACATAATCCATAATAATGTGATCATCTCGACAAGTGTAGCTTTTATTCTAATTTTATATTTTTTCATGATATCTGTTTAAAATTCTGGTAGACATTGAAAATGAATAAATTCAAAATTTTGATTTAATGTCATCAGAAAAGATATATCTATAAGAAAATATTGTCATCAGAAAAGATATATATCTTTAAGAAAATAAGATTAGATAAGTTTAAAATTCATGTAATTGTAAATTGCAAATATAAGATGTGATTGCTAAATTAATTATGTTAATAAATTTTTGGAAGGATATGCATGAACATGAGTTACTTTTTATTCACGAATTACTTTTTATTTCTTTTGAATAATTGTTTTTCTTTTTAGTTGTAGTATATTTATATAATTATATAATGGTTAATGTAAAAGGATAAGTCGATATTAATCATCCTCATGTTTTCTTAAGAGTAAAAATATTTTTTAAAAGCTTTTAGAAAACCACTATTTAAAAGATTTTTTTTAAATTTTCATTCTTTTATATATTCATATTATTTGTGAAAATTAAAAAGAAAATAAAAGAATATGGGAAAATCAACAGCTACATATATATATAGCTCAAAAACAATATATATAAATAAATAATATTTCTCTAATAATATATTATCCTCAAATTTAAAAAAGTTAATTTAAGATATTTTTAAATGAAACAAATCATATCTAACGAAAACCTAACTTTATATTAATATATTATTTGTTTTTATATTCATTATAAAAAATTATTATATCGATTTTATTACATAATTTATAAATCAAATTGTCAGAGTTGTACCCACATTTTATCACTCAAATGACCGCTAATTCGCTTCTTGAATAACGTATCTTCGCGATGTCCATATCCTCGCAATGTCCATATCCGTCGCGTATTGAGTATATCCGTTAGTATTTTTAATTTTTTTTTTTATGATTTGGATTATAAAAAATAGATTTATTTAACCCGTATAATACTCATGGTTTTTAAAGATATAACTTATTTATCTATACTATATAATAAAAGAAACCACTTTAGGGACACTTGTCATCATATTAGGCCATCTCTTATAGATAATTATCATTTTAATTTAATCTCTTTTAAATAATTATAGATAATCCTCCTACTAAATATTATTTAATTTAATATCTTATATTATAGATAACCTCCTACTAAATATTATTAGTTTAATATCTTATAAATAATTATTATTTAGTTTAATCTCCTTCTCATTTATAATATTATTTATTTGAATTAATTGTATTTGAACGTTTTGTTTAGTTTGGTATCAAATAAATTTTACGAAACTTAAAATAAAATTAACTAATATTATTTATCATTTATACATTTACGGAGTTTTAAATAAATGGTTAAATTTATTGAGAATTCGTTAACAGATTTTGCAACAACAGAAAATAATCTATTTTTATCACGAAAACCAAACTTTGTATTAATATATTAAATCTTTTTATTTTCACTATACAAAATTACATTTACTCGATCCATGTAACACATGAGGTTTTTTAAGATATAACTTTTTTATTATTTGATATATAAAATTAGATTTATTCAATTCGTACAATACACGGGGTTTTTTAAGGATATATATTTTTTATTATTTAGTACAGAAAATTACATTTATTCAAACCTTGGAATGCGCATATTTTTTAATATGTAATTTTTTTATTGTTTGGTATATAAAATTACATTTATTCAACCCGTGTAATAAATGAGGTTTTTTAAAGACGTAATATTTTATTATTTGGTAAACAATATTACATTTATTCAACCCGTGTAATAAACGTGGTTTTAAAGATATAACTTTTTTATTTGGTATATTATTTATCAACCCGTACAATATGGTTCTTATAGATATAACTTTATATTATTTAATATATAAAATTATATTTATTCAACCCGTACAATAAATGAGGTTTTCAAGATACATTGTTTTATTATTTAGTATATAAAATTTATTTATTCAACTCCGTGTAATACACGGGGTTATAACCTAGTAATTGATAACTAATACTGTGATAACTAATTGATACAAGTCATAACAAATACTCATAACAAAAAACCTATACTTATAACATTATCATCAAACATGACTATGAAATAAACAATTGATGGAACCGTTTGAAAGCATGAATATGAAAGAAAAAAAAAACAATGTACAGTTAATGGCCAACATGAATTAAAGGCTTTATTCATGGCAGCCAATAATTGATATGTATTCGAACGCAACTTTGTAGGGTTTATTATTATTATTATTATTATTTGGAATGGTTTGATACAACCGTCACATAAAAAATAAATTATTTTAACAAGAACCAAAAAACTGTTAACATATAGTTCAAGAAACCCTTAATTTGTCATAAGAAAATTCATGCTAAACTTGATGATATCAGGTTTAATAAAACTTAATTTTTTCCGATTTTAATTCCAGATCATAAGGGAATTTTAAGAACTGAGTAACATCGCTCTGATACCACATGTTAATCAGTTCTTTTAATATCTAATGGAAAACACTTTAGGGTTCTTGATATACCTGACAATCCAGTAGCGGTTAGAGATGAAGAAGAAGCCATCTTGATCGGTTCCCGTTTAGGGTGAGCAGTTAGGATGGAGAGGAATACGAATTAGGTTATTGCAGTGAGGGGGCCGTAAATTTTATGGTGTGTCTTTAGGGTTCCCTAATAACCTGTATTTATATGCTTCACCCAAGGGGAAACCCTAATTAACTAGTACGGGCCTTTATGTCCATCAAATAAAGCTCAGTTAATTTTATAGGGATATTAAGGTAAATATTGATCTAGTTATTAGATAAATGATCAATAAGGGCACCATAAATTATTTAATAATAATTTACGCTAACAATATAAGGAGAGTGGAGGTGGTCACTAGTGATAGAATTCTATCACTCGCAATATCCAATCAACTCCTGCCATGTCATCACCCACTATTCTATCACTAGTGATAGAATTGTAGTGGCGGTGGTCATCACTAGTGATAGAATTCCATCACTCACAAATTTTTTTAATTTTTTATTTTAAATTAGAAATTAACAATAAAACACTAAAATTATAAATTTCATTAAAATTAAAACATACTACTTCAATTTAACATACTAGAAATATTTTAGACTACAATTTAAAAAAAAAACATACTCCTCGTCCGACTCATGAAACTCCAAACCTAGAGAACCTACTAGTTCGATTAAATCGTATCTCAACCGAAAGTGAGTTTCTTCATTACGCAATTGTAACACCTCGTAAAATCGTGTCCAATGATGTGTGACTAAATTCAAACGTTGTAATAAAGTTTAATAAAGTCAAACGTTGACTATGAGGGACTAAATTCATCAAAATCGAAAACCTTGATTATAGAAGGACTGAAAGTGTCAACATGCCTAAACTAGGCCTCTGAGTGACTTTATACGGTGTCCGTATTCTCAAACGAGACACTTATTGGACGAAAGGAGCCGTTTGTGTAATTATTGAAAGTTTGCGCGACGAAGGGTTAAAAGTGTCAACATGTTAATTCTTACCTCTGAGTGACCTTTTAACAAACCGAGAGCTTCATGATATTTGATTATACTCTCGGGAATGCCAATCATTGGCCGTCCAAGGCTTTTACGCCTTTAAGTGACGTTACGCGCAACTTTGCAAATATAAGGGGTTAAAAGTGTCAATATGTTTAAATTATACCTCTAAATGACCTTTTAACGAACCCGAAGCATAGTGATGTTTAATAATACTCTTAAGAATGCCTAATATGGATTAGATAAGGCTTCGATACTATTAAATGATAATATATGCAAGTTCGCACATCAGAGGGACTATTTGCGTCAAACTACAAAAGTCTATCGATTCATATGGTATCCAACCTTCCGGAATATGATCGTAAGTTAAACATGCCCTAAATATCCTTTACATAGCTTAGTTATAGGCTTAGAGGTGTTTGGTGCGCAAAAATAAACTTATTTGATCAACAGGGACTAAAAGCGTCAAAAAGTGCATAAGTTTGCATTTTCACGCATATCTTACGTTCTGAATATATCCGGACATCCAAAAATTTATGTAAGCATTAAAATATTTTATTTTAATGTTCGGTACGATAATATTCCATTCGTCGCGTAATTTGGATCGTTTTTCGCGTCCGTTCGTGTTTCGGCGTAATTAGCCGAACAACGCGACCGTACGACCAAACGAACCGACATCCGACATGTTTTTGAGCATGTTTTATGTTCCCTATGCTTAGGCATCATTGTAGAGCCTTGAAAATGGCTTAACGGGCTTTAAACATGTCAAATATGGGCTTAAACACATGTAGAGACCAAAACTGCAACTTCTGCAAGTTGTTTGATCTGTGCAGGCCGTAGCCTAAGCCCCCTGCAGCGTAGCCTACGCCCAGGTCTGGGCAGCTTTGTTTTTTTTGCTTGCAGCCCACTCCATTCACTTCTTAACCAATCAAAAACGATTCCTTGGGCTCCAAATCAAGTTGGACAGCTGGGGTAACACCTGTAGTGATCCTAAAGATCCATCTAACACTTGTCTCAATCCAAATCATATCCAAAACCTATAAATAGTTCAAGCTTTCATTCATTTCATGGCACAATTCTCATTCTATCATCACATCTCTCAAACCTGGAGCTTCCTAAGCTGAATTGGGAACTTATTTTAGTAGAAAATATAGCATGGACCCTTTGTAAGTGTCTTAGCCCTCTCATTAGTTCAGTTTCATAATTTAAAAACCGAAAAGTCAAGTTATCATAAATTAACTTTGACTTTCGGTTTAAACTCTAATGGTCTAACCACTGATCAAAATGAATGTGGGTATAAGACCATAGTTAGGTAGGTGATTAACCCTTAAAAGGGCACCTCCTAATTCCTTCGTTTGCTTAGTTAATTGTTGGGTCAAACTATTTAATTAAAAAGTCAATCTTGGCAGAATTGTGATTAATAAGTAAAACCAATAATACAAAGGTTATAAATTATATTTAACACTTTAATAACTTGGTAATTATTATTTAAACATGTCTAAACATGTTTAACCCGACAATTCTAAGTTTAGGATCGGTTCGCAACCAAAAGTCGCGTAATTTGACTTCTACGTTGACTTTTGGTTATAAGCCGAATTAGACTAGTATGCTACTGATTTTAGGTTCCGTTATGATCGTATTATAATGTAGCATAACCCTCTGGGATTATATTACATGATCATACTAGTAATCCGAGTCTTATGCAAGTTTCCGTTAATATGCCATACTTTGACTATTATGCCTTTTTTTAGCAAAAATAAGGTTTAGACACCAATAAGCTTTCAAACAACTTAGGTACTGATATGTTAACATGTTTAACATATTTTGATGTTATAAAATCTGAACATAAACTGAGTTCGCGTATAATGTCGTGAATTGTGCTTTAAAGTGACCAAAATGCCCTTTAGGCGCATAGATCGGTTTTAAGCATAATTCCTTATACCAAACTCATTGCCTACTGATTTAATATCAGAAATAGGATAATTTGGGATATCAATTCAGATTATAAACTGAGTTTATGCACAAGTTCTTGAATTATGTTTTCAAATGACGATAATGCCCTTTGGCACCTAAAATGGTTTTAAAGCGTGATTTTCACACGAAATGTGACAACCCTCACCAAATCAGGTATCCGTACGAATTAATTAATATTTAATTAATGCTTAATTACTGTGCTTGCTTACAGTTGTGAATAAACTGCTACTTGATTTCTGACACGTACATATACATGCATCATATTTTATTACTGTCACTCCATTATTTACACAGAACTATAGTGACAAACTTGATGCACAAAAGCACAGTAGCACAATGAACGGATAACCCAGTATACATGCTGACATAGCCAGCATCAGACAGGCACTGTCTTTCAGGCCAGTATGAGCCGGGAATAATTTACTACACTAGTAGGGAGTGTAGGGAGGTGAGGATTGTTAAATTGCGTCACTAGGTGATAGTTATAGTGACCGGATGTGCCTAAAACATGCTCTAATTACAAAATTCTGCACTTTAATATAAAATTCAGCATTTAAGCTAACTAGTAAAGTGCAAAAACATGGGAAAATAATACTAGACACTTTCCAAAGTGTCGGGAATTCATTGTGTCACTAAAACAAATATTAACGACACTTTAAATGCTTATTTAGCACTTTAACGGATCAATATCCAACCGAACAACCGGACTTTACCCGGAACATAAAAATAATGTCAATGACATTGTTTTTCCTTTTCTGAGCCAGTTAGGGTCCCCGAATACCCTAACACCCGTTACAAAACACTACACACTAATACCTTATTTAAAGTTCCTAATTAACAAACTAAACACTTAACCATTTGGTTGGAATCAAACCAATTACCCCCCCCCCCTTCCAACCGAATCGGTCCCCAAGGGGACACACCCTTACACAATTGAATATTTTATTCTCTTGTGTCTTGTATCTAGAGAACACATGATCTTTTGGTTAATGAGGATGCATGGTTTATAAATATAACTTCATGTCACATTATCATTCATTCAAAACACTTAAGCAAAATTTCACAACTCTCTCTCCCTCTCATTACTCTCGGCCGCAAGCTCCCACACACCCACCACCACTTTCAAGTTTCAATCTTGCCATTTTACATACTTACAAGAGTGCTAGAGTTCATACGAGGAGACCGGGTGCTCACGGAATCACAAGGACCTCTCTACATCGCTATTAACCACCTTGTTTTCGCTTTGATTCTTCCCTAGCCTTGAGCTAGTTGTAAGTGATTCTAAACACTCTCTTGATCTTGTCTAAAGTGGTTAATAAGAAGTTTAACGGTTAAAAATCATGAACACGTAAGATCAAAACTTAAAGACTTGAAAGTATGATGAACATGGTGGATAAAAGGAAAGTAATGGTGTAAAACTTGTTAAACTTGTTTTGTTATGATTAATTTATGTTGTTGGTTGCTAGTAGTGGGATGGATCGTCATCTAACCACGCTAGATCATGTTCATGGAACATGAACTAGCATTATGTTAAGTAGGAAAGTTACAAGATGACGAACTCTCTCATACATGAACATGAACTTGTGTAAAAATAGTTTTTCTTGTAAAATGGAGTTTTAAACTAGTAGATCTAAAGGTCTACAAGTGGTATTTTCGAAGAACCAAGTAAAATATACAAAGTCTTACTTTGAAGCCGGATCTTTCATAAACTAAAGATGTTTTTGTGAACAAACAAGTGTGTAAACACTTGAGTCACAAAAGGATTAAACAAAGAAATATTTCCGTAACTTTTGACTAGAAGTTGTAAGGATTACATCTTCTTTAAAAATAAAGTTTTTAGGAAACCGATTCATTTTTAAAGATAGAAAGATCTACTAAAAATGTAGGAAGATTACTACATACTTTCACACAGTTTACAAGTTCATGTGTTTGCGATTTATGTTGATTTTGACTAGTTTGACGATTGAACATTGAATATTGATGATTGGAAAATTGTTGGTTGAATTTTTAAAAGAAATTGATACGCTAGTAAGCGTGGCCACCTCCAGTTACAGAGGAAACTCTGGCGAAATTTTTCCAGAAAATAACACTTAGAATATTTTTGTGACAAGTGTTATGGATATATTTTTGACTTGTTTTCCAAACAAACTTCGCCATGATTTTTGTTATAAAATAACCAAGTATTCGGAGGTGGATTTTTCTAAACAAAACTTACTAAATATATATTTAGAATATATATTTCGTAGTAAAACACTTGCGTGATTTTACGATTATTTTGTGAACTATATATTATTTTTAGGGTAAAAATAATATAACTGGAATACATAGTGAAAGCACGACTCCAAAATAATACCAACGCCATCACAAATAAATATTTAAGTTACACCGGTATTATTATTACCACACGAACTTTAAAATGTAACTTACGTATTTTCGGAAAATACTCCTAAATGCGTTTTCTGATAAAAGTATTATTTTGGAAATCGTATAGAATAAAATATAATATTTTTGGGAAAAATATGTATATTTTGGAGATAGAATATTTTAGACGAATAAATAAAAATATATTTTATTAAGCGAGACTTAATAATATATTTTTGGAATTACGAAAACGCACGTGTATTAAAACCCCCATCCTTGGGAAGGAATATAACTATAGATAATTACGAAGTGTTGTCACACCCCGATTTCCACGTGTCACCGGTGGGCCCGGTGGGGGAGTATCGTGACGTGGTTGGCAACGTAATAGTCAAACAACACAATATAATAATGCACAGCGGAAGCAAATTTAAAATAAGATACAACCGAATTCATTTATTGTAAACAAAGTCACAATTATCCGGGTTTATCCACAGTAGGATCGAATTAAGAAAACATTGTTTATGGTTCAACAGACTTCGGCATCTTAAGTTTGCGAGACTTCTAATGATGCTTAGGAGAATCCCAGCCTATTTCGCCTAGTACCTGCATTTAATCTTTTTGGGAAAATACGTCAGTTTACACTGGTAAATACATTCAACTGACTCATTTTATAAAATGATTGAAAATTGGTTTGGATGCACATGGCATAAACATTTTTATTAACTTGGGAGAATTATTTAATATTATAATCTTGTGAACGATTTACATGTTACTTATGCGTTCAGTAGCCCGGACGTATCCGGGTTAAAGATCAATAGACACACCACTGTAAGTGAGTTATACACGGGAGTACGCCTACACCCCGTGCTCAGGTCGTGGCTATCTCGTAAGATAATGCCGAGGATATCCGGGACATGGTCATTAACCCCCCAAAGGCTGTAAAGTAAACACATCTGTTTAAAACGAGCCGATCAAATTATTCAATTAACCACTAAGCGTGGAAGATTTGATGCCCGATCAAGCGGTACGCTATGTACCGTAACCCAAGCCCGTATAGGGAAAATAAGTTAAAAGTATTTACCTTTGCAAGTATAACTCCTTAATCGAATAAATTGCAGATAGCTTTTACTGGTTCTCCTAATCTGGAACGAAGGTTTAATATAACCTATTAGAATACTAACGGGCCTTTGATTAAGCTTAAGCTTAGACCGGTCAGTTTTAATGATACGGTCCGTACGCACGATTAAGCGAAGACCGGATAGAATGTGATTTAGACCCGACAAGTTTGAGGACTTGTTTAATATGGGTTTACTATTCACATTCTGGATTTTGAGATAAAAATGATATCGTTTGACCCGTTTCGGCTAGTTTATGCAAACTAGTTACATAAACCGAACCGAACGCGTATAATGCATAATGGGTAACCGAAAGGGTCGCGAACAGGTTTCCTAAGTTAATACGCTTTAAATATGTTGTGATATCATCATGATATCTTCCATAATGCCCATAACGAGTTTAATCCTTAATTATGCCCCGTAGGGGTATTTCGGTCATTTTGAAGGTTATAAAAGGGATTTATAATACCTCTGAGATACGGGTCTGGTTTAATCAGAAAAATTATCAATTTTAACAGGTATCAACAGTTGATATAAAGTCTTTTGTGATAAAATGGTTCTAGACCCAAACTATGCGTTTAATACGCGTATAAAGCCGTTTTAAGCGACGTACGGCTTAAAATATGGTTCTGAGTTTTCTGATCAGTAAAACAGGCTCAAAACACTCTATTTATTATTTAAAATCAGTGGCAATTGGATTGGTATCAAACGGATTTGTAAAACTCGTTTTATGGCCTAAAAGGGCATATTCGGTATTAACCGAATCAACGCGATAAGCCTAGCTTAAGATCAGTTTAAAAATAATTAAAAATCTTCAAAAATCCCAAAATATTATTTAACATCAGTGGGTAAAAGTTTTGGTACCGAAAATCGGGTTTAGATAGGCTATGCGCTAATCGCGCCGTTTAATTAATAAAACGCTTATTATTTACGCTAATGCGCATATCTCCTAATCTAGACCTCCGATTGACGTGAAAATTTACGTACATGTTTAATAATCAGTAACTAAGATTATTGTACTTCCACATTTTCAAAATTCTCGTTGTATGGTCATAAGGGCGTTATGGTCCAATTTAAGCGATTAACGGAAACGTGTGCATGCATCGGATAATCAACGAAACATGTACAGAGGCTTATACTAGCATGTAACCCAACCCTAATGAGACTTTAAGGCATGTCTAATTCAAACTAAAACGGGTCAGAACCGAAGTCAACGCAAAAGTCAAGGTTTTGCGCCTTTCGGTTCCGAACCGGGTTTAAACAGAAATTTGTCTAGTCGGGTAAGCGTAGACAAGTTTTTATACTTATTACCAAGTTATATTAAGGTTACAACAGGTTACACGCCTCGCGGATCATTAATCGTGCATTAAATCATAATTTGCAATTCTGTTGACTTTTTCGGTCAACGTTTGACCCGACAAACGACCTAGTTAGGTCTGGAATCAGGGGGAACCCTTTTAGGGTCTTATTACCCATATAATTACCAACCTAACGGTACTTTTATTTCGGGTTACGACTGAGTCAACTTAAATTAAACTGGAAGTCAAACGTTAAGTACGATATGTTGACTTCTAAGCTAAAAACTAAACTAGAATTAATTTAGAAAGGACTAGTGGACTTACAAAAGTGTAATGATGATTAGGGATGCTTTGTATCAGCTTTGAAGGCTCCTCAAATGATCAGATTGTTTGCAATTGATGTGAGGAATGGTTGTGACATGAAGGCCCTTTATATAATGGGTTTACACACCACAATGTGTTGACACAAGGGTCTATGATCAGCCACAAATGATAAACACATGTCTCTAGTGTCTATGGGAGTCTAAGGGTCCTTCACATGCAAGAAAAACCGGCCAAGAGGGTCACAATTGCACACAACAGCCAACAGCAAGTCACCTGTCGCTGGGCACCCCCTCGCGTAGCGCGAGGGGCCGTCGCGCTACGCGACGCCCTATGCTGATCAGAATTGTTTTGTTTGTTGAAGGTTTGAAAGGGTAGCCGTAACTTCTGACTTTGGGGCATCAATTATCACTTAGGGCCCTTCATAATGTGTCTAGAATAGTCTCATACCCTACCATTATCCATTGTTTCAATTGGATCCAATAACAAGACCCGAAAACAACGGGTTTCCATTCTTTTCTTCGTAGAATCCTATCATATAATTCCAATCCCATTATTGGCAATAATTCCCTGAATTGAGGGTATAATAGATGTGTAAAATATTAAATCGGGTCTTGGGATTTATAATTGAGGTGTTCAGAGGTAATAATTTAACATGACGCCACTTTAAATCCTACCGAAATCATCTTTATTAAATCCGGGTTTTCAACGCGTTTTTGTTTGACATGACACGTGTCGTTTTAATATTAAACCCGAAATTTGCGAGGTGTTACATCCTCACCCCCTTAAAATAAATCTCGACCCGAGATTTACTGAAACAAATAAGGGTATTTTTCTTTCATGGTGGATTCTAATTCCCACGTATATTCGGGACCTCTACGTGCATCCCATTTGACCTTTACAAAAGGTATATGCTTTCTTCGGAGCTTCCTTACCTGTCGATCTTCAATCGACAAAGGTTTTTCCACAAACGTTAAGCTCTTATCTATTTGCACATCTGTATGTGGCATGACATGTGAATCGTCAGCGGAACACTTCTTTAGATTGCAGATGTGGAACACATTGTGAATTCCACTGAGCTCTTCTGGTAAGTTCAACTTGTAGGCAACTGACCCGACACGTTCGATAACCTCGAAAGGTCCTATGTATCTCGGGCTTAGTTTGCCTTTCTTACCAAATCGCATCACCCCCTTCCAGGGTGACACTTTAAGTAGGACTTTGTCACCTACTTCGAAGTGAAAGTCCTTACGACTTGGATCAGCGTAACTCTTCTGCCTATTCCGGGCAGCTTGGAGATTGTTACGGATCTGGACAATCTTGTCCGTCGTTTCAAACACGATCTCTGGTCCTGATAACTGGACCTCTCCGACTTCCGCCCAACAAACTGGCGATCTACACTTTCTACCGTATAATGCCTCAAAGGGCGCAGCCTTTATGCTGGTATGGTAGCTATTGTTGTAGGAGAATTCGATCAATGGCAGGTTCTTATCCCAACTACCTCCCAAATCGATCGCACATGCACACATCATGTATTCCAACGTTTGAATAGTACGCTCACTCTGACCGTCTGTCTGAGGATGGTAAGCCGTGCTAAAGTTCAAACGTGTGCCCAAAGATTGTTGGAAGCTCTTCCAAAAATGTGACGTGTACCTAGTATCTCTATCAGAGATAATAGCTACAGGTATGCCGTGTAGGGCTACAATCTTATCAACGTATAACTGGGCTAACATACCGGAGCTATAATTTTCCTTGATGGGTAAGAAATGAGCTGACTTAGTCAGTCGGTCAACTATAACCCATATTGTATCATTTCCTTTCCTCGTCTTGGGTAACTTGGTAATAAAATCCATAGTTACCATTTCCCACTTCCACGTAGGAAGTTCTGGCTGTTGTAGCAAACCTGACGGTTTCTGATGCTCGGCTTTGACTTGCGCACACGTCAAGCATTTTGCTACATGGGCGGCTACAGACTTTTTCAAGCCTATCCACCAATAATTTGCCTTTAAATCCTGGTACATCTTATCAGCTCCAGGATGAACGGAGTATTTGGAACTATGGGCTTCCTGGAGGATAACATCACGTAGTCCTCCGTAAATCGGAACCCATATTCGCCCATTCAATCTTAGAATTCCGTCTTTGCTAAGAGTTAACTGCTCCTCAGTTACTCCTAACTTTTCATTTGGGTAGTTAGCTTCCAACACAGCTTCCTTCTGTGCAGCTAACACCCTTTCTATCAAACTGTTCTTTATCTCCATACGCTTGGCGTTAATTCGAATGGGTTTAACCCTTTCCTTTCTGCTCAAGGCATCAGCGACTACATTCGCTTTGCCGGGATGGTATTTGATTTCACAGTCATAATCATTTAAAGTTTCCATCCAACGGCGTTGCCTCATGTTTAATTCTTTCTGGTTAAACAGATGCTGGAGGCTCTTGTGATCAGAAAAGATCACAAACTTGATTCCATAAAGATAATGCCTCCACAGTTTTAGTGCGAACACAACGGCACCCAATTCCAAGTCATGGGTGGTGTAATTCTTTTCGTGCACCTTTAACTGTCGTGATGCATAGGCAATCACCTTGCCTTTCTGCATAAGCACACACCCCATGCCAGTGTGTGATGCATCACAATAAACTACAAATTCTTCAGCGCCTTCAGGTAAGGTAAGCACAGGAGCGTTGCTCAACTTTTGTTTCAAAACATCGAAGGACTCTTGCTGCTTAGGGCCCCATACGAATTTTACTTTCTTCTTGGTCAAGGAAGTTAGGGGTGCAGCAATCCTTGAAAAATTTTCAATGAAGCGCCTGTAATATCCTGCCAATCCTAGGAAACTACGAATTTCCGTAGGTGTCTTTGGCTCATGCCAATTCATAACAGCTTCAACTTTAGCGGGATCCACTTGGATACCACGCTCACTGACCACGTGTCCAAGAAATTGGACTTCCCGTAGCCAAAATTCACACTTAGAGAATTTGGCATAGAGCTTCTCCTGGTGCAGAAGTTTGAGAATACAACGAAGGTGTTTCTCGTGGTCAGCTTGGTTCTTAGAATAAATAAGGATGTCATCAATGAAGACGATAACAAATTTATCTAAGTAGGGCTTGCAGACACGATTCATGAGATCCATGAACGCGGCTGGTGCATTAGTGAGCCCAAAAGGCATCACTAGGAACTCGTAGTGACCGTAACGAGTCCTAAATGCAGTCTTGTGAACGTCTTCATCCTTAACCTTCAACTGATGGTAGCCTGACCTCAGATCAATCTTTGAGAAGTAACTTGCCCCTTGAAGTTGATCGAACAAATCGTCGATTCTGGGCAGAGGATACCTATTCTTGATCGTGACTTTGTTAAGTTCGCGATAGTCGATGCACAGACGCATCGACCCATCCTTCTTCTTGACAAACAAGATTGGCGCTCCCCAAGGAGATGAACTAGGTCTAATGAAACCTTTCGCCAGCAATTCATCTAGCTGCGTCCGCAACTCCTTCATTTCTGTGGGTGCCAATCTGTATGGTGTTCTGGCAACTGGTGCCGCTCCGGGAATGATATCGATCCTGAATTCGACTTGTCTATCTGGTGGTAGGCCAGGTAGATCTTCAGGAAACACTCCTGGGTATTCAGAAATGACAGGGATATCTTCTAACTTCGGTTTAGGTTCCTCCATAATCACTTGCGCCATGTAAATGACACATCCCCTCTTCAAACACTTGGAAGCCTTGAGCATAGTCACCTGCTCAGGCAGTCCGTACTGGGTATCTCCCCGAATGGTAAGTGACTCACCAGACGGAGTCTTTATCACTACCTGTTTCTGTTTACAGACGATTTGGGCCTGGTTATGAGATAACCAGTCCATACCCAGAACTATGTCAAAACCAGCTAATTTAAACGGAAGTAGAGACAGAGGAAAAGAATGGTTCTTAATGGATATAACACATCCATCTAACTCAGTAGAGACGGCTTCAATGGTACCATCTGCTAACTCTACCTCATAATTCACTTTTAGGGTTTTGACAGGTAAATTCAACAATTTACAAAACTTATGATCCACGAAAGACTTATCTGCGCCTGAATCAAAAAGTACTCTTGCAAAGACATCATTTACAAGGAATGTACCTGTTATGACGTTATCATCTTGCACAGCCTCCTGCGCATCCATCCTGAAGACTCTGGCGTTAGTCTTCTTAGCCTCTTCAGGCTTCTTGTTGTTCTTGGGGCAGTTAGTCTTTATGTGGCCCTTCTCATTGCAACGATAGCACGTCGCATCTTTCATTTTCTTGCAATCCAAGGTTTTGTGTTCCTTGGATTTGCACAAACCACAAGCAAAAGACCTTGACTCGTTATTCGAGTTTGATTCGAGTCTGCACTTTCCAAAGTGCTGTTTCTTGCAAGTTTTGCATTTGGGCTTCTCTCCATAACGATGCCCATCTTTCCTCGACTCCGATCCCTTCTTGCGATCACCGCTCCCACGGTGTTTCTTGTTCGTCCTACGCGAACCATCATCTTCTCGCTTCCTCTTCTCAGCATCTTTATTCCTCAGCGATCTCTATCGGACCGCATCCAGTGTGAGGGATAAAGAAAGGTCAGTTACAGACCTGAAGGTAACTGGCCGAGAAGCTTTTACACTGGCCTTGATCTCGGGTTCTAACCCACCAATAAAACGAGCAATCCTCTTTGGCTCAGGGGTTACCAGGTAGGGAACCAACCTGGACAGCGTATTGAAGCTTGTCAGGTAAGCCTGGCAGTCAAGGTTCTTCATCACCAATGACAGAAAGTCATATTCTATCCTTTCCACCTCATGTTGAGGGCATAAATTATCTTTGATCAGGGCAATGAATTGATCCCACGTCATGCTATACAACGGGATCTTTCCGGAGGCCTCCATCAGAGATCTCCACCAGGCCAATGCTTCACCTTTGAAGGACTGCGACACAAACTTAACAATATCCCGTTCAGCGCACCCGCTGATGTCCACCACTGTGTCCATTTCATCCAGCCAAGTCATGCAATCAACGGCCCCCTTTTCCCCTGTAAAATCCCGGGGCTTACAAGACACGAAGTATTTGTAAGTGCAACCCTTGTTACGGGGTCCCTGATGCAGTACTATATGCTGGGATGGGTCACTTTGATTGTTGGTGGACTGACGGTCATCACCGTCTTTCTTTGGTCCGTTCTTCTTGGGAGGAGGCTTGTTATGAGCCTCAGAATGTGTCCTTGGCTTTGAGTGTGATACAGAGTGGGTCCTACTCCGGGTACCACTGTATTCATCATATTGCCTATCCAAGGCTTGAGTGACAGCGCCATCAATGATTGCTTTTAGTTCGGCACCTGTCAAAGTAATCTGGGCGTTCTCATTTGGCGCCACAGGATGGCTATTGACTTCATTAGAGTTAGCCATTTGTATTGAACTGTTACAGAAAACAAGAACAATATTTTATTTGAAAGTTTATTATGGAATTACCCCTTAGGGTAACTCGTTAACCATGGTAACAGAGACCCTATTTGGTTAACTTATTAATCGTATTAATTTAGGATTTCAATTAAATTTATCCTAAACATAAAACAATGACAATATATATATTAACACATAAGGCTTGGTCACATGGACAATTTAATAAACTATGATTTCAGAGAATCAAGACTTTTAAGGTTTGAACCTAGTTCAATACCTTTATTAGACAGAGAGTCATAGCTACCACTGTCTTTTGGCTTATATAGAAATGAGCATGGCCCGTAGGCGCTATATTGCCACGTATGGTTGAATATGATCACCTTAATTGATGATGTAAATCCAGGATTCAGAGATCATTATACTGGATTAGGAATCTTCTAAAGAATCCTTATTCATTTAAGAATGACATGTGATTTTTAACGAATCACTTCTGCCAGGAGTGTTAACATGTTTTAAGATGTTAACAGGGAATTGAATCTTTTAAACAGGTCTTACCATTTTGGCCCGGTCTTATATTTGACACGTGGCTAGGTTTCACACTTTAAGATCCTTAATTAAATAAATTTCATAGGCAGATTAAATTAAAAGGAATGATTTTAATTTATTTATTTCATTTATAATTTATATATGCACATAATGGCAAACATGAAATTTATAAAACAACACTCCATTAATTATACATAGGTTACATGTTGCCCTAAACGGGTCTTTTCAAACAAACCATTTCCCACGTAGGGGTTAAACAAGTACTTACCCACGCAGGGGTTAATTTAAAACACAAGTCCTCGCAGGGACTGATTTACCAAATAAATGTCCACGCAGGGACTAGGTACAGAGATAAGTGTCCACGCAAGGACTACATACACACATAAATGTCCACGCAGGGACTTAATTTTAAAGTAGACATATACACATAAAGGATTTACTGATCCTTCTTGCTCTTTCCCTTGATTAAGTTCGTCAAGGTCTTGAACATCCCCTGGTTACGCCTTCGGTCTTCCCGTGCCTCATGCCGCACCTCCCTAATACTTTGTAGGATCTCCTGATGCAGTGGTGGCGACATCTGTAGAGACGGCGGGGGTTGTTGGTAGTACGGGGGTTGTGTAGGTATCTGGTACCCCTGGACTGGGTACCCTACTCCCCAAGGACCCCCATACGGTCCATCCGGGTTAAGAGCGTTGTAATTAGCAGCTACCAGGTATGGGTCGGCTTCAGCGTAACCGGGGTTAGTGTGAGTCGGTGGCTCAAACGGGTTATACATCGAAGGACCCGTGTACGCTGGTATTTGATTATCGAAACCCATTGGTGGCGGTTGCTGCGCGAAGGGGTTTGATGGTCCACCCATTTGTGGATCTTCTTGTAGCGGCTGATAATTTCTGCCACTTGACTGTAGAGGAGAGCTGAAATGAAACTCTTCTCTTCGTGTGGACATCCGGGCTCCTGTTCTCATACGTCTTTGCGGTTGAGGAGGCGCCGGCTGAACTGGTGGCGGTGGAGGCGGTGGCGTAACTGCCACAAACTGGTGATTCCCAGAGGAATCTTGATGATGCTGCTGCTGCTGCTCATGCGGCGAAGAATAGTGAGGCTGCTGCTGCTCATGTGGCGAAGAATAGTGAGGAGGTGTATAATACCATTCGTGCCGAGTAAAGATAGCCTGGAAGCTATCTGGACCATTATAGGGTGGTCCGTGGTAAATGGAACTGTCCGAGACCTCGATGGGATGGTTGGGAGTTCCTGATGCGGGCTCGACAGGGTCGTCTTCCTCGTCCATATCATTTCCTCCAGAAAAATGGTCCTCCGGTCCCAATGGGTTGAAACCCACTGGTTCTTGTATGAACCCTACCGGGTTAAACTGGCCTTGAAAGAATGGAGTGGGGTCTCCAAAAGGGCGGTGCGACATTGATCGCTGTAACGGTATGTGCGAATGGTGTGAGTCTCTAGGCTCATTTTCTGATTGTGGCCCGTAGGAGTCTTGAGCGGGAGTCGTCGAGCTGTTCGAAACCGACCGTCTTGCCGGTTGAAAGAGACCTCTCTGGTTCCGCCGGGTACCATCACTCTCGGCAGGGATAGGACCTCGTGTATTCGAAGGTCCTGCTTCGTGATCGTTGGGGGCGGCTACCGGCCCCTTTCCGCGTCCTCGCGCACGCAAAAATCTTGGAGGCATCTTTGTTATTCCTGTCAATAAAACATAAGATAACAATAACAAAATATAAAGTTTAAAGGACAAAACAAAAACCGAATAAGGTGGAATTTGTCCTATGTTATAAGTCTAGACTCGAAAGTTTAAATATGTGCAATTGTGTAACTGAGATTAAACACAAAAGGCTAGTGTTTAATTCACTCAGACTTGGCTCTGATACCAACCTGTCACACCCCGATTTCCACGTGTCACCGGTGGGCCCGGTGGGGGAGTATCGTGACGTGGTTGGCAACGTAATAGTCAAACAACACAATATAATAATGCACAGCGGAAGCAAATTTAAAATAAGATACAACCGAATTCATTTATTGTAAACAAAGTCACAATTATCCGGGTTTATCCACAGTAGGATCGAATTAAGAAAACATTGTTTATGGTTCAACAGACTTCGGCATCTTAAGTTTGCGAGACTTCTAATGATGCTTAGGAGAATCCCAGCCTATTTCGCCTAGTACCTGCATTTAATCTTTTTGGGAAAATACGTCAGTTTACACTGGTAAATACATTCAACTGACTCATTTTATAAAATGATTGAAAATTGGTTTGGATGCACATGGCATAAACATTTTTATTAACTTGGGAGAATTATTTAATATTATAATCTTGTGAACGATTTACATGTTACTTATGCGTTCAGTAGCCCGGACGTATCCGGGTTAAAGATCAATAGACACACCACTGTAAGTGAGTTATACACGGGAGTACGCCTACACCCCGTGCTCAGGTCGTGGCTATCTCGTAAGATAATGCCGAGGATATCCGGGACATGGTCATTAACCCCCCAAAGGCTGTAAAGTAAACACATCTGTTTAAAACGAGCCGATCAAATTATTCAATTAACCACTAAGCGTGGAAGATTTGATGCCCGATCAAGCGGTACGCTATGTACCGTAACCCAAGCCCGTATAGGGAAAATAAGTTAAAAGTATTTACCTTTGCAAGTATAACTCCTTAATCGAATAAATTGCAGATAGCTTTTACTGGTTCACCTAATCTGGAACGAAGGTTTAATATAACCTATTAGAATACTAACGGGCCTTTGATTAAGCTTAAGCTTAGACCGGTCAGTTTTAATGATACGGTTCGTACGCACGATTAAGCGAAGACCGGATAGAATGTGATTTAGACCCGACAAGTTTGAGGACTTGTTTAATATGGGTTTACTATTCACATTCTGGATTTTGAGATAAAAATGATATCGTTTGACCCGTTTCGGCTAGTTTATGCAAACTAGTTACATAAACCGAACCGAACGCGTATAATGCATAATGGGTAACCGAAAGGGTCGCGAACAGGTTTCCTAAGTTAATACGCTTTAAATATGTTGTGATATCATCATGATATCTTCCATAATGCCCATAACGAGTTTAATCCTTAATTATGCCCCGTAGGGGTATTTCGGTCATTTTGAAGGTTATAAAAGGGATTTATAATACCTCTGAGATACGGGTCTGGTTTAATCAGAAAAATTATCAATTTTAACAGGTATCAACAGTTGATATAAAGTCTTTTGTGATAAAATGGTTCTAGACCCAAACTATGCGTTTAATACGCGTATAAAGCCGTTTTAAGCGACGTACGGGTTAAAATATGGTTCTGAGTTTTCTGATCAGTAAAACAGGCTCAAAACACTCTATTTATTATTTAAAATCAGTGGCAATTGGATTGGTATCAAACGGATTTGTAAAACTCGTTTTATGGCCTAAAAGGGCATATTCGGTATTAACCGAATCAACGCGATAAGCCTAGCTTAAGATCAGTTTAAAAATAATTAAAAATCTTCAAAAATCCCAAAATATTATTTAACATCAGTGGGTAAAATTTTTGGTACCGAAAATCGGGTTTAGATAGGCTATGCGCTAATCGCGCCGTTTAATTAATAAAACGCTTATTATTTACGCTAATGCGCATATCTCCTAATCTAGACCTCCGATTGACGTGAAAATTTACGTACATGTTTAATAATCAGTAACTAAGATTATTGTACTTCCACATTTTCAAAATTCTCGTTGTATGGTTATAAGGGCGTTATGGTCCAATTTAAGCGATTAACGGAAACGTGTGCATGCATCGGATAATCAACGAAACATGTACAGAGGCTTATACTAGCATGTAACCCAACCCTAATGAGACTTTAAGGCATGTCTAATTCAAACTAAAACGGGTCAGAACCGAAGTCAACGCAAAAGTCAAGGTTTTGCGCCTTTCGGTTCCGAACCGGGTTTAAACAGAAATTTGTCTAGTCGGGTAAGCGTAGACAAGTTTTTATACTTATTACCAAGTTATATTAAGGTTACAACAGGTTACACGCCTCGCGGATCATTAATCGTGCATTAAATCATAATTTGCAATTCTGTTGACTTTTTCGGTCAACGTTTGACCCGACAAACGACCTAGTTAGGTCTGGAATCAGGGGGAACCCTTTTAGGGTCTTATTACCCATATAATTACCAACCTAACGGTACTTTTATTTCGGGTTACGACTGAGTCAACTTAAATTAAACTGGAAGTCAAACGTTAAGTACGATATGTTGACTTCTAAGCTAAAAACTAAACTAGAATTAATTTAGAAAGGACTAGTGGACTTACAAAAGTGTAATGATGATTAGGGATGCTTTGTATCAGCTTTGAAGGCTCCTCAAATGATCAGATTGTTTGCAATTGATGTGAGGAATGGTTGTGACATGAAGGCCCTTTATATAATGGGTTTACACACCACAATGTGTTGACACAAGGGTCTATGATCAGCCACAAATGATAAACACATGTCTCTAGTGTCTATGGGAGTCTAAGGGTCCTTCACATGCAAGAAAAACCGGCCAAGAGGGTCACAATTGCACACAACAGCCAACAGCAAGTCACCTGTCGCTGGGCACCCCCTCGCGTAGCGCGAGGGGCCGTCGCGCTACGCGACGCCCTATGCTGATCAGAATTGTTTTGTTTGTTGAAGGTTTGAAAGGGTAGCCGTAACTTCTGACTTTGGGGCATCAATTATCACTTAGGGCCCTTCATAATGTGTCTAGAATAGTCTCATACCCTACCATTATCCATTGTTTCAATTGGATCCAATAACAAGACCCGAAAACAACGGGTTTCCATTCTTTTCTTCGTAGAATCCTATCATATAATTCCAATCCCATTATTGGCAATAATTCCCTGAATTGAGGGTATAATAGATGTGTAAAATATTAAATCGGGTATTGGGATTTATAATTGAGGTGTTCAGAGGTAATAATTTAACATGACGCCACTTTAAATCCTACCGAAATCATCTTTATTAAATCCGGGTTTTCAACGCGTTTTTGTTTGACATGACACGTGTCGTTTTAATATTAAACCCGAAATTTGCGAGGTGTTACAAGTGTAAATACGAAATAGTTGCCTAACTATTTCCCAAAAACTTAAACCTTGAGCCAAGGCACGGCCGTCCGTCTAATAGAAGTTAGTATGTGTAGGTCGACACGCAGCAGGTTATTTTTGGACGGACTATTTCGAGACGCACTTCGGTGAGTTCATGTCCCCCTTTTCTCTTAACTGTTTTCAGTTTTTATACTGCGGGGGTGAAATACATGTTACGATTATTACGAACTTGTACTTACATGGTATGGTTAGCGTAAGGAGGGTTACTACTTAGATCATGTGAGTGGGTAGGCGGGAACTGGAGGCCATTAATCCTCATTGTAGGACCGAGGGTCTTTAGCGGTAGATCTATCTGGGTGTAGCGAGCCCAGCCCCAGGCCCAACAGTACGGACCTCGGGGTGACTTGGTACCCGACGCAAAAATCTGCTAGGTTTGAGTCTTCCTACTGCACTTCACACTTATCAATGGCCTTGCAAACCATTGGTGATCTCTTTATTTCCTTATTTGCTACATACCAGGAATTTATACTTACAAAGGTTTTACATACTCACTTTCACATGAACTCGCTCAACTTTATGTTGATTTTTCAACTTACATGTATTTCAGGGAATTAGGGATCTGGCGAAGTATGCTACGTTTTCATGCTGCGTAAGAGTTATGAGGTCATCCACGTTTAGGGATTGTGACTTTTACCTGGACGAGTCACAAGTCTTAAACGGTGTTTATCTTATGTTTGTGGTTATGTCGTATGAACAATGTTTTTATTAAGTTGTGTTGGAAACTCGTTGCATGTGTCAACTCTAAAACAATGTTGTGGTATTTTTGATTTTAAAACTCGAATCAATGGATGATCTTCATGGTTTTATTTTCATATAGCTTTGTTGTAATTAAGCTATGGTATTTAGAAGTCACACCAAAATAAACTCACGCTTCCGCAAAGCCAGGGTGTGACAGCTTGGTATCAGAGCTTTGATCATAGCGAACTAGGATTCCTTCTCGAGTCTAGACTATGATCACTAGGGCTCTCACGAAAACATTTTACATTGCATACACTACGTCCAGATCCAGGTCACAAAACATTTCCCCAAACAAGAGAGTGAGCACATTTTATTTGTTAGTTATGGCTCAGTCTGAGAGGCTGAGGGAGTAGTCTAGTGGGACTAGGAGGCTCAGTCTGAGAGGCTGAGGGAGTAGTCTAGTGGGACTAGGAGGCCCAGTCTGAGAGGCTGAGGGAATAGTCTAGTGGGACTAGGTGGCTCAGTCTGAGAGGCTGAGGGAGTAAGTCTAGTGGGACTAGGAGGATCATTCTGAGAGGCTGGGAAGGTAGTCTGAGAGACTAGGAGATTCAGTCTGAGAGGCTGGGAGGTTAGACTAGTGGGACTAGGAGAATTACTTGTTTGCTTATTGGCGACTAACATGTTTATTTGATTATATGATTGATTGTTTGTGCATATATGTGTTTGTGTTACAGACGTCATGCCTTCATCCGGTACTGGGGAGTCGGACACTACAGACCCCATGGCCATAGTATCAGACGACATAGTTTCATCGGAGCACGAGGTGTACACTTCCGATACTACCAGCACAGACGATGACGACTTCCAGCCCTTTGCGTTGCCTGACGTCGTAGCCGAGCCTGCTGATGGCCATCTCCCTGGGGATTTACCACTCGTGGTGATCCCTGCTCCTGTGCCCCTTGCCGCTTATCCCGTTGTTGATATGCCCCTTGATATTGTTTCCGACGATGATGTCGACTTGTTTGAGGAGGACCCACTTGAGGGCGAGGCCCATATTGCTGCCGGTGATATCCTACTTCTTGCTGATGCTCCTGCAGAGGAGGCACCCATTCATTCACCTATTCCAGACTCCTTTGAGTCTGTGGCATCCGTACCTTCGCACACACAGGGAGTGCAGCACCACTCACACGACGCCGACCCGGACATGGCGTCATCCGCTGCACCTGCTCCTGCACACAGCTTTGAGTTCGATCATGATGTTGATGATGATTCAGATCCTATTTTTCCACTTGGCTTTGATCCAGACCAGGACATTGAGTTCGTACACTTAGACCAGCACTTGGAGGATCCTGTAGCCCCTGTCGACCCTATGTTTGCTGATCCAGCTGATTTTGAGATGGAGTTTGTTGATCTAGAGCCAGCTGTGGCCCCTGAGCCAGGCGTTGCTCCTGACCCCGCATTCGAGCATGACCCTGTTCACGCCGATGCACCTGCTGTTGTTCCTTTGGTTGATGATATACATGTTGATGATCATCCTGTTGCTATTCCACAGTTGGTGGATGATCATGTTGTTGATGCTCATGTTGATGCTCCACATTTGTTATAGGACCCCGTTGTCGCACCACATCCTGATCCTATGCCGGTGATGTTCGACCACGCACCTTTCGCGACCCACATTGATCCACGATACGCTCACACCCACAATGGGTGGATAGATGATGACGATGATTACCCACCTTTCGTGTTCCCTATTACACCCCCTGTGGCACCCGTTTCAACTCCTGTTTCAGCTCCCATTGATGTTCCTTTGCTACCCACGCACACCACAGATACTCACCGCACAGATCTCCCGGTCACTTATCTCCAGGACATTCCTCTGCCACGTCATGGGGAGGGTTCGTCACGTCATCCGTTTGGTCATACACCTTTCGTGTCAGGAGGAGATCAGTTTGTACCTCAGGTTTCTCATCCCACTGTTGCACCATTTACTGTGCCATCCTTCGCTCCATCTAGTGAGCCATTCCTCTAGACCACGCCCCTCATTATGCCACCGACGGATCCGTATCACCCATATCACATTGGGTCTTCTACGGAGGACGTTCTCACATCTTTTATGATACAGCAGGAGGCGCTGACCCATCGCGTACAGGAGATAGAGAGAGCTCAGCGACTCCCGTGCCAGTGCCAGACTCCATCTGCAGTATCACACCCTCCTCGACCACTTTCACCTGATTCTGCCGCTCGTTTTTGGACCCCCGAGCAGCAGATAGCTTACTTACTGCGAGCTTATCGCGCTATGGAGGAGGACTGGCTTCATATGCGACGTTTGCTATTTTCTCGTTTTCCCCCTCCTCCACCGCCATCAGCTTAGGCCATTTTGATTCGACGCAGGTAGACTTTTGGTGAGACGACCGCGATTGTGCAGACTACACAGCTTTTGAGGACCACATTTTGATGATTATGACTTTTGATGATTTGTATATTTGATGTTGTTGTCACTGACTAGATAGTTTGGACTAGGGCGATGTGGCCCTTAGTCACTGATGATGTATGATACAGTTATGAACTTGTAAACCTTACATTGTGGTCTTGATTTATGACAGCGCAATCGCAGTGTTCTCATCATATGTGATGTTTGATTGATTGTTTATGTTCTATAACATGAGATGTTATGTGGTTGATTTATTTATAACATGAGATGTTATGTGTGGCTGATTTATTTATAACATGAGATGTTATGTGTTGATATTGTTGAATACATACGTACACGTTACTTACTATGACCTAACCAACACGATCATCTTTTAGAAGATGCCACCGAAACGCGATCCGCGCATGCCTACCAACGAGGCAGAACTCCGAGGAATCATCGCTGCCGCCATAGCGCAGTATGCAGCCTCAAACGGAGGAACCAGCGGAAGCAGTTCACAGCACAACGGCAATAACAATCCACCACATGGTAATGTTAAGTCATTGAGACAAACTACGATACAATTGGATATTTTTAGCACGTTCGCTAATGCCATTTGTATATTCTAACGTATGTGCAGGGTGCACTTACAAGCAGTTCCTAGACTGCAAGCCTGTGAACTTCGATGGCACCGGAGGTGTTGTTGCTTTTGTAAGATGGGCCAAAAAGACGGAGTCTGTTCTCCGAATGAGCAAGTGCGCTCCAGACCAACAAGTGACTTACATTTCTGGGCTATTTTTGGACGGAGCCCTGTCCTGGTGGAACTTACAAGTACAAACTCTTGGTGAAGCCGCTGCTTACGCATTGACCTGGGCTGAGTTAAAAAAGTTAATGCGAAAGAAGTATTGCTCTCGTGCTGAGATACAAAGGTTGTAAACTGAGTTCTGGCATTTAAGGATGGATGGTCCCAAGATTGCGGAGTACGTTCAAAGATTCCACGACCTGTCGCATGTGGTACCTTATATGGTTACACCGGAATTCAAGCGAATTGAGCGCTTTATCTGGGGTTTAGCTCCACAAATCATGAGCATGGTCACTACTTCCAAGCCTGCAACAATCACAGAGGCCATCGATCTGAGCGTAGCTCTTACTGAGGAAGCCATCCGCCTGAACAAGTTTTCGAATGTTGAGCCAAAGAAGAAAGAGACTCACGTAGAGTCGTCTGGTGAGAATAAAAGGAAATTCTCGAACTTCAAGCAGGGTACTAGCGGTGTTGGTAAGAAAGGAGAATCAAGCGCACCGGTCCAAGCTGCAACCGGTGTTGGAAAGAAGGGAAAAGGATATATGGGTACTCATCCCAAGTGTAACACCTGTCAGCGTCATCATTCTGGCCGATGTGGGCCAAAAGTATGTGAAGCTTGTGGAAAAGTTGGCCACCTGAAGGATAACTGCTGGGCTAGTGCAGGCCGGGGAGGCCAAGGAGGTTTTGGTAGTAGGAACAATAATCGTGGTGGTTATGGGAATCGCCCACAGGGAAACAATGGAGGAAACGGAAACCGTGGAAACATTGCAAATCAAGCTGGGGACGCGAATCGAAATCAAAACAACAACCAAGCGAGGAACGAAGGAGGTAATGGTCAAAGATTGGGTTGTTTTAACTGCGGTGACATTGGGCATTTTAAGAGGAACTGCCCAGGATTGAATCAAGCCTGCGGAAGAGTGTTTAACATTGAGGCGAGGGAAGCGCGCCAGGATCCCAACGTAGTCACTGGTACGTTCCCTATAAACCAACGCTTTGCATCCGTTTTGTTTGATACTGGTGCCGATTATAGCTTCGTGTCATTAGAATTTAAGAATATACTTGGGTTGACGCCTAGTAAGTTAGACATTCCATATTCGATCGAATTGGCGAATGGGAAATTAGTTGAGACCAGTGAAGTTGTCCGAGGATGTGTGATTGAACTAGGAGGGCACCAGTTTATGCTAGACTTACTACGTGTCGAGTTGGGAAGCTTTGATGTGGTAGTGGGAATGGATTGGCTATCGAGTAACAAAGCCGAGATAGTTTGCCATGAGAAGACCATCCGCATTCCACTAACGGATGAAGAAATGATCATAGTGCACGGAGAGAAGCATGATACGCCTCTGAGAATTATTAGCTGCCTGAAAGCTAGAAAGTGCTTGAAGAAGGGATGTGTTGCATTCTTAGCACACATCGTGGATAAGAAAGCTGCTGAGCCAAAGATCGAAGACATTCCAGTTGTCAGAGAATATCCGGAAGTCTTTCCAGAAGACTTACCAGGATTACCACCTCCAAGGCAAGTTGAATTCCACATTGATTTGGTTCCAGGCGCCGCACCTGTAGCCAAGGCACCCTACAGACTTGCGTCTTCGGAGATGCAGGAGTTGTCGACACAACTCCAGGAGCTATTGGACAAAGGATTCATCAGACCAAGCTTCTCACCTTGGGGAGCTCCGGTTCTGTTTGTTAAAAAGAAGGACGGTAGTTTTTCGTATGTGCATAGACTACCGTGAGCTTAATATGTTGACCATCAAGAATAGATATCCTTTGCTGAGAATCGATGATCTATTTGACCAGTTGCAAGGCTCAAGCTTTTATTCGAAGATCGATTTGCGATCAGGATACCATCAACTTAGGATACAAGAGGAAAGTATCCTGAAGATAGCCTTCAGGACTCGTTACAGACACTACGAGTTCCTAGTTATGCCGTTTGGGTTGACAAACGTACATGCAGTCTTCATGGACCTAATGAACCGAGTGTGTAAGCCATACCTAGACAAGTTTGTGATTGTGTTCATAGACGATATCTTGATTTACTCGAAGACAAAGGACAAGCACGAACAGCACTTAAGAGCTATTCTAGAGCTACTTAAGAAGGAGAAATTGTACGCTAAGTTCTCGAAGTGTGAGTTCTGGCTGCGTGAAGTCCAATTCCTTGGACATGTGGTAAATGGAAATGGAAATGGAATCCATGTTGATCCCACAAAGATCGAGGCGATCAAGAGTTGGGAGATCCCAAAGACGCCAACCGAGATTCGACAGTTCTTGGGTTTGGCCGGTTATTATCGAAGATTCATTGAGGATTTTTCCAAAATCGCTCAACCTCTGACCACGCTCACACAGAAGGATAAGAAGTTTGATTGGGGAATCAAACAGGAAGAAGCATTCCAGTTACTGAAAGACAAGCTTTGCAATGCGCCGATCTTAGCGCTACCAGAAGGAACTGATGATTTCGTGGTATACTGTGATGCCTCACGTCAAGGATTGGGTTGCGTGCTGATGCAACGCCAGAAAGTTATAGCTTACGCATCACGTCAGTTAAGAGTTCATGAAAAGAACTATACCACGCATGATCTAGAACTAGGCGCAGTGGTATTTGCGCTGAAAATCTGGAGACATTATTTGTATGGTACAAAGTGTACAATCTTTACGGATCATAAGAGTCTGCAGCACATATTCGACCAGAAAGAGCTCAATATGAGGCAAAGACGTTGGGTCGAATTATTAAACGATTACGACTGCGAGATCAAGTATCATCCAGGGAAAGTGAATGTGGTCGCTGATGCCCTGAGTCAAAAAGAAAGGATCAAGCCCATAAGGGTTAGGGCTTTGGAGATGATCGTACAGACAGACCTCTCTCTGCGCATTTGTGCTGCCCAGAGAGAAGCTTTGAAAGAAAGGAATATTGAAGAGGAATATCTCCGTGGGATGGAGAAGCAATTAGTGCCAAACGAGGAAGGAACGCTATGCTTCATGAAAAGGAATTGGGTTCCTCTATTTGGTGGTTTAAGAAAAGTTATTTTTGATGAAGCCCACAAATCACGGTACTCTATTCATCCCGGTGCGGATAAGATGTACCAATATCTCAAGGATTACTATTGGTGGCCAAGGATGAAAGGCGATGTTGCTATTTATGTTGGCAAGTGCTTAATGTGCGCCAAGGTTAAAGCTGAATACCAGAAGCCTTCAGGACTTCTGCAACAACCTGAGATTCCCAAGTGGAAAGGGGAACATATTTCAATGGACTTCATAACTAAGTTGCCAAAGACGCCCAGAGGTCATGACACTATTTGGGTAATAGTTGACCGTCTGACCAAGTCCGCACATTTCCTGCCAATCAAAGAGAAGGATAACACTAGTAAACTGGCGGAAATATACATACGAGAGATTGTGGCACGTCATGGAGTGCCTCTCTCGATCATCTCTGATAGAGATGGACGTTTCATATCAAGGATTTGGCAATCCTTCCAAGAAGCTTTTGGCTCACAGTTGAATCTGAGCACTGCATTTCATCCGCAAACTGATGGCCAAAGTGAACGAACTATTCAGACATTGGAGGATATGCTGAGAGCATGTGTAATGGATCTTGGTGGTAGCTGGGATAAACATTTACAATTGGTCGAGTTTTCATACAACAATAGCTACCACACGAGCATTGGAGCCGCGCCATTTGAAGCTCTTTACGGACGCAAGTGTCGATCACTACTATGCTGGGCTGATGCAGGTGATAGGCAGCTTGTTGGTCCCGAAATAGTCCAAGAGACGACAGACAAGATTGCGCAGATTCGAAAGCGCATCGAGGCGGCTCGCGACAGGCAGAAAGCCTACGCAGATCCAAAGAGGAAACCTTTGGAATTTCAAGTTGGGGATATGGTTTTATTGAAAGTTTCACCCTGGAAGGGTGTGGCACGCTTCGGAAAGCGTGGGAAGTTGAATCCGCGTTACATTGGCCCGTTCAAGATACTACAAAGGATTGGGCTTGTAGCCTACAAGTTGGACCTACCTGCTGAACTCAATGGTGTTCACGATACAATCCATGTGTCAAATTTGAGAAAGAGTCCAACACAAGGAACAGTGATCATTCCTACTGACGAAGTTCATATCGACGACACGCTCCACTTTACCGAAGAACCCGTCGAGGTTACGTATTGGAAAGTTAACAAAACTCGCAGGAGCAGTGTCAAACTCGTCAAAGTTCGTAGGAATGCAAGGCATGGACCTGAATTCACGTGGGAACGTGAGGATCGTATGAAAGAGAAGTATCCCCATTTATTTCCTAAGAACCCTGCAACTAGAAGCAGAACCTAAAATTTCGGGACGAAATTTCTTTAACGGGGGGGAGAATGTGACAACACTCACCAAATCAGGTATCCGTACGAATTAATTAATATTTAATTAATGCTTAATTACTGTGCTTGCTTACAGTTGTGAATAAACTGCTACTTGATTTCTGACACGTACATATACATGCATCATACTTTATTACTATCACTCCATTATTTACACAGAACTAGAGTGACAAACTTGATGCACAAAAGCACAGTAGCACAATGAACGGATAACCCAGTATACATGTTGACATAGCCAGCATCAGACAGGCACTGTCTCTCAGGCCAGTATGAGCCGGGAATAATTTACTACACTAGTAGGGAGTGTAGGGAGGTGAGGATTGTTAAACTGCGTCACTAGGTGATAGTTATAGTGACCGGATGTGCCTAAAACATGCTCTAATTACAAAATTATGCACTTTAATATAAAATTCAGCATTTAAGCTAACTAGTAAAGTGCAAAAACATGGGAAAATAATACTAGACACTTTCCAAAGTGTCGGGAATTCATTGTGTCACTAAAACAAATATTAACGACACTTTAAATGCTTATTTAGCACTTTAACGGATCAATATCCAACGGAACAACCGGACTTTACCCGGAACATAAAAATAATGTCAATGACATTGTTTTTCCTTTTCTGAGCCAGTTAGGGTCCCCGAATACCCTAACACCCGTTACAAAACACTACACACTAATACCTTATTTAAAGTTCCTAATTAACAAACTAAACACTTAACCATTTGGTTGGAATCAAACCAATTACCCCCCCCCCCTTCCAACCGAATCGGTCCCCAAGGGGACACACCCTTACACAATTGAATATTTTATTCTCTTGTGTCTTGTATCTAGAGAACACATGATCTTTTGGTTAATGAGGATGCATGGTTTATAAATATAACTTCAAGTCACATTATCATTCATTCAAAACACTTAAGCAAAATTTCACAACTCTCTCTCCCTCTCATTACTCTCGACCGCAAGCTCCCACACACCCACCACCACTTTCAAGTTTCAATCTTGCCATTTTACATACTTACAAGAGTGCTAGAGTTCATACGAGGAGACCCGGTGCTCACGGAATCACAAGGACCTCTCTACATCGCTATTAACCACCTTGTTTTCGCTTTGATTCTTCCCTAGCCTTGAGCTAGTTGTAAGTGATTCTAAACACTCTCTTGATCTTGTCTAAAGTGGTTAATAAGAAGTTTAACGGTTAAAAATCATGAACACGTAAGATCAAAACTTAAAGACTTGAAAGTATGATGAACATGGTGGATAAAAGGAAAGTAATGGTGTAAAACTTGTTAAACTTGTTTTGTTATGATTAATTTATGTTGTTGGTTGCTAGTAGTGGGACGGATCGTCATCTAACCACGCTAGATCATGTTCATGGAACATGAACTAGCATTATGTTAAGTAGGAAAGTTACAAGATGACGAACTCTCTCATACATGAACATGAACTTGTGTAAAAATAGTTTTTTTTGTAAAATGGAGTTTTAAACTAGTAGATCTAAAGGTCTACAAGTGGTATTTTCGAAGAACCAAGTAAAATATACAAAGTCTTACTTTGAAGCCGGATCTTTCATAAACTAAAGATGTTTTTGTGAACAAACAAGTGTGTAAACACTTGAGTCACAAAAGGATTTAACAAAGAAATATTTCCGTAACTTTTGACTAGAAGTTGTAAGGATTACATCTTCTTTAAAAATAAAGTTTTCAGGAAACCGATTCATTTTTAAAGATAGAAAGATCTACTAAAAATGTAGGAAGATTACTACATACTTTCACACAGTTTACAAGTTCATGTGTTTGCGATTTATGTTGATTTTGACTAGTTTGACGATTGAACATTGAATATTGATGATTGGAAAATTGTTGGTTGAATTTTTAAAAGAAATTGATACGCTAGTAAGCGTGGCCACCTCCAGTTACAGAGGAAACTCTGGCGAAATTTTTCCAGAAAATAACACTTAGAATATTTTTGTGACAAGTGTTATGGATATATTTTTGACTTGTTTTCCAAACAAACTTCGCCATGATTTTTGTTATAAAATAACCAAGTATTCGGAGGTGGATTTTTGTAAACAAAACTTACTAAATATATATTTAGAATATATATTTCGTAGTAAAACACTTGCGTGATTTTACGATTATTTTGTGAACTATATATTATTTTTAGGGTAAAAATAATATAACTGGAATACATAGTGAAAGCACGAATCCAAAATAATACCAACGCCATCACAAATAAATATTTAAGTTACACCGGTATTATTATTTCCACACGAACTTTAAAATGTAACTTACGTATTTTCGGAAAATACTCCTAAATGCGTTTTCTGATAAAAGTATTATTTTGGAAATCGTATAGAATAAAATATAATATTTTTGGGAAAAATATGTATATTTTGGAGATAGAATATTTTAGACGAATAAATAAAAATATATTTTATTAAGTGAGACTTAATAATATATTTTTGGAATTACGAAAACGCACGTGTATTAAAACCCCCATCCTTGGGAAAGAATATAACTATAGATAATTACGAAGTGTAAATACGAAATAGTTGCCTAACTATTTCCCAAAAACTTAAACCTTGACCCAAGGCACGGCCGTCCGTCTAATAGAAGTTAGTACGTGTAGGTCGTCACGCAGCAGGTTATTTTGGGACGGACTATTTCGAGACGCACTTCGGTGAGTTCATGTCCCCCTTTTCTCTTAACTGTTTTCAGTTTTTATACTGCGGGGGTGAAATATTTGTTACGATTATTACGAACTTGTACTTACATGGTATGGTTAGCGTAAGGAGGGTTACTACTTAGATCATGTGAGTGGGTAGGCGGGAACTGGAGGCCATTAATCCTCATTGTAGGACCGAGGGTCTTTAGCGGTAGATCTATCTCTGTGTAGCGAGCCCAGCCCCAGGCCCAACAGTACGGACCTTGGGGTGACTTGGTACCCGACGCAAAAATCTGCTAGGTTTGAGTCTTCCTACTGCACTTCACACATATCAATGGCCTTGCAAACCATTGGTGATCTCTTTATTTCCTTATTTGCTACATACCAGGAATTTATACTTACAAAGGTTTTACATACTCACTTTCACATGAACTCGCTCAACTTTATGTTGATTTTTCAACTTACATGTATTTCAGGGAATTAGGGATCTGGCGAAGTATGCTACGTTTTCACGCTACGTAAGAGTTATGAGGTCATCCACGTTTAGGGATTGTGACTTTTACCTGGACGAGTCACAAGTCTTAAACGGTGTTTATCTTATGTTTGTGGTTATGTCGTATGAACAATGTTTTTATTAAGTTGTGTTGTAAACTCGTTGCATCTGTCAACTCTAAAACAATGTTGTGGTATTTTACTTTTAAAACTCGAATCAATGGATGATCTTCATGGTTTTATTTTCATATAGCTTTGTTGTGATTAAGCTATGGTATTAAGAAGTCACACCAAAATAAACCCACGCTTCCGCAAAGCCAGGGTGTGACACGAAATCTTTTTACTACTGAAATGTCATATTAAATAACATATTTTGGTCATATAAACCTGACTGTAATATCAGTTTTCATAAAAGATCGCATACATCGTCATTTAACGACTTAAACGCCGCTTCAGCGCGTAGTATGGTTTTAAACCATAACTAACAACCAAGACTTGTTACCTACTGATTTTATAAATCATTTTAAAAATATTTTTACAGTAGGTATATGTTATAAACTCAGATTCCCAAATTAGCCTTCAAAACTATGTGTGAAATTACCAAAATGCCCCTATGGAGCATAGTTTGGTTTTAAACTATGAAACACACATATGTTTGATATCATACTGATATTATATCATAAATAAAGTATTTTAAAAGAATGTTTATGATCATAACATCAGATTGTTCCCAAGTTCCTTTTATACGTCATGAAATGACCAAAACGCCCTTACGGGACATAGTTTGATTTTAAAACCTAAACGGGCATACAAGTTGATATCCCACTGATATTATAACTTGTTTAAAGTATATTGGCATATGGAACTTGTTCATGACTCATCCGGTTACTCGTTATCGCTTATACGCGTATGGTTAAACTTACGTAACTAGTTTATGTAAGTTTGATGAAACGGGTTTAACCTTATTGTTTTTACTTCAAAATCCAGAATGTACTTAGTTTACCCATATTATACAAGTCCTCGTACTTGTTGGGTCTGAATTACATTCTATTCCGGTCATCGCTTAATCTAGCGTGTCGTACCGTTTTAGATCCTTTAAGCTAGCCGGTCTAAATCTACGACTTAAATAAAGACCATTAGCATTCTAAATTGGTTATATATTACCATCACTCCAGACTAGAGCCACCCGGTAAAAGCTACCTGGATTTAGATAGATTGGATACGACTGAGTTATTTTGCTGTGAATCAAGTATTAGCTCAGGTAAATATTTTTAACTTATTTTCCCTTATACGGGCTTGGGATATGGTATTATAATAATACCACTTGGTCGGGTATGAAATCATTTAATCGGATTGTGATTAATAAATTTACATAACCCGTTTTAATCTGTCTTGTTTGATAACATAAACATTGGGGGTTAATTTGACCGTGTCCTGGATATCCTCGGCTCATTTCATTTGAAAATGGCCACGACCTATGCACGAGGTGTAGGCATACACCTGACAGATGCAAATGCTAAAATATAAACCCACATGTTGGGGATAACTCCTTTGTGGGTTCTATAAGTGGTGAGTCGGTTAATCACGACCGGCTTCCAACCGGCCCCAATTGTATGACAAACATATAAATCTGTATACAAGATTATATTTAAATAATTGTCCCAAGTTATAAAAGATTTGTGCCTTGTGCACTTAAATCAATTTTTATAAACTCCTTTCAAATGAGTCAGTTAATTGTATTTACCAGTGAAAACTGACGTATTTTCAAAAGACTAAGTGGCAGGTACTACTCGTAATAGGCTGGGAGTTGCTCGGTGTCGAAATAGAGGATCTTGCAAATCCTTAAAGATGCCATAAAGTCTGCTAAGCTTCATTTTATACTTTCTGTAATGATCCTCCTGTGGAATTGATATTACAGGCTCGTCTATAATAAATACTTTGATATTTTCAGACATTTGAGTTTGTAATAATATTTTATATTCCAATACTTCCGCTGTGCTATTCTGTGTATGTTTGACCATGATGATATCAACTACGTCACGATACTCCCCACCGGGCCCACCGGTAATATGTGGAAATATCGGGGTGTGACAGGTTGGTATCTGAGCCAACATTGAGTGAATTAAACACTAGTCTTTTGTGTTTAATCTCAATGACACAGTAGCATATTCCTTAGACCTTTTGAGTCTAGACTTAACATAGGAATGCTCTCATCCCTATTAAGTAAACATTGTTTTCGATTTTATGTATTTTAAATAAGTCGCCAAGCAAGGAAGCCGTTGATAGGGATTCTCCTCATCCGAAGCCAAGGAATGCCAAGCTTCACAATACGGCTAAAATAAGTGTGCGGCCGGTTTGGAGGAAGACCTTTATGGATTCATTCCCAAAACCAAACCCATATGAATTGGAATTAGACTTCAGAGTCCATACCGAAGGTCCCTGAGGCTCAAGTTTTAAAGTCTGTGCCAGTGGAGTCCATACCAGGTGGTCCCTGAGTCTCCTGTATTGAAAATAATACCAGCGGATCCTAATGATCCCTATTTCTTGCCTTCGAATTTTGAAATCCCAGACTTGGATTATATCAGTCAAAACCCAATCCGTGATCCATATCATTCCTTAACCATTGAATCCTTGAATTCTACTTCAATAACGGATCCTGATTGGAATACTTACCTTATTCATTAAAGATCTTAAGTATCCCTACTATATATGGTAAACAAATAAGAGAAACAATCGAAATGGAGCAAGGAAGGCGTTAAAAAATCCTTCTTTCGTAATATTCTTTGTCCTTCAAGTCCTTATAAGGACCTATCTCTTCTATTTAGTCCCTGTGTGGACACACCTTTTTCGACTTAAGACCCCTTATGGGCATTTGCTATTTAGTCCTTTATGGACATTATCTTTCAATATAGTCCCTTGTGGACATTATATTTTCAATAAAGTCCCTTGGTGGACATACTATTTTAATACAGTCCTTTCATGGACGTATGATTTTATTAAAATCCCTTTTGTGGATACACTATTTTAAAATAGTCCTCTCATGGACTTGATGTTTCAATATAGTCCTCTCATGGACATAATAATTCATTATAGTCCTTTCAAGGACATATTATTTCATCAAAGTCCCTTTTATGGACAAATTATTACATTAAGATCCCTTGTGGATATGATATTTTATTATAGTCCTTTCAAGGATATGTTATTTCATTAATAAGTCCCATTGAGGACGTATCTTTCAATATAAAGTCCCTGTGAGGACATCTGTACAGCAAAGCCCTTTTGAGTGTGCACTGTACCAATATAGTCCTTTTATGGACATGTTATTTTATTAAAATCCCCTTGGGGATGCGTTATTTCGAAATAGTCCCCTTAAGGACATTGATATTTCATTATAACCTTTATATAAATTTGTAAAATTTTATAGTCCTTATAATTTTTCCTCTTAGTCCTCTGTGGACAAATATATTACTAGAAGTCCTGATTAAGGCACTATTGTAAATTCCTAATAATCAAGGAAAGTTTTGAAAATTTTATGTAGGTATTCATTTCGTCCTTTATCCAACAATAGTTTTGAATTTTATTCGAACTTTATCGATCAACTGAAAATTTTCAAAAGATCCTCTTAATGGTATAACCTAGCCTATATGTCTATGAGCATGGATGTGATGGTAAAACCCTCTTAAGAAAATTAATCCTTGTTAACATCTAAGAACATGTTAACATTCCTAGTTGTGTGACTTGAGAGACCACACTAGCTTCCAAAAGTACTTGGACTTTTCCAAGCCACCTTCATAGCCTATATGATCAATACGAATCACGGCTATCAAACAACAGTATGAAGTATACATCAAAACATCCAATTAAGATGTATGCCATTGGGCGAAGATGTATTCATGACAATGATAGTTTTATTTTATAAACTTCTTGTCAAAGGGCGATGAACTATGTTTGACCCTTAAAGATCACTGATCCAAGAGATCATTGATTATGTTTTAATTATCCTTGTGGCAAGGCCTTTTGTGCCATCTAACTGCCCTTCGAGACAAGCCCTGTGCTATATGAGGACGTCTCTATGACATTGACATTGTGATCTTTATGATCCCCTGTCCAAGGTAATGAGCTGTGCTCAAGCCTAATAGTCTACATGGCCAATGCGATCATGACTAAAATCATCAATACGATGATTAAATCTGACATCCTTAATGATGTTTTGCCTAAGGGCTATATTATATTGTCCATCTGGGACGAGGCAATTGAAATCTTTTGTGATTCTTTGCCCAAGGAGGTGAGCTATGCTCAAATCCCATAGTCTATCTGATCATCATGATCCTAGCTAGTATCATCAGTATGATGATCATAATATTAACATCCCTCGTGATGAAATGCCTACGGGCTATACTTTACTCTATTTTCGATAAGACAAAGATAGTGGTGATCCTCATAATCCCCTATCCAAAGTGGTGAGTTATACCCAACACTAACAGTCTATATGATCAGTGTAATCATGACTAATATCATCAAATGCAATGATGATATATGAACATCCATTAGTGATGTCAATTAGTTTACCTTTGAGCCATATCTAAATGTCCTTTGCGACAAGGCCTTCGTGCCATATGATCAATTATGTCCTACATGACTAGGCTTTATGCCATATCTTTTTACGTCCCTCGCGACGGGCTTTTATGCCCTATATGAATATATATATAATAAAAGTCATGTAAGGCTAACCTTCGAGCTTTTGACAAAGACAGTCGTGACATTATGATCCTCTGTCAAACAGGTAATGGACTCACTCCAAACCTTAAATACCATTGATGATCCTTTTATGACCTAGGCTAAATGTAATGGATTTACATTCAGATAACATTCATTAGGAATGTTCGGAGCATAATAGCCTATACGGTTTATGGATGCCGTGGCTAATCTATGTCAGGTCATCAGGATGATGACTAACAATTGTTTAATTTGGTGATTAGTACCAAGTTTCGAGTATGGCAAACTCGGATAAGGTAGACAGCAGTCGCGATACTATTAATGCGACAAAAGCCAATAATGCTACAAACGTAAACCTCAATATTAATGGAGTTAATCTCCAAGCTGTGGTTGACGCAGCAGTTGGAAGGGCCATGGAAAAGGTCATGAAACAGTTCAAAGAGCCGAATGGTTCTCGCTCTAAATTTTATTCAAACCTCAATCAATTGCTCATGTAAAGAGCTTTGCTCACACTTTGAATGTGAAGTATGAACCAAGGGAGGAGGATAACTCCTAGAAATCTAAGAAAAAGAACAAATTACGGGCTTAATAAGAACCATCATAAGTTCAGTAACAAGCTTGTATATAAGAATTGCTATAAAAGACTCTGGGGATAGTATCGAGTAGATCAAAGACCAAGGCAATGTGGTACCTACAAAGGAATTAGTCATCAGTCCCATGAGTGTAGGAACATAAGGGATGCAGTCTGTTACGACTGTGGTAAGAAAGGCCACATCAGATTTAGATGTCTTAAAGCTGCCAAAGAAGGTGCAGCTAAGCCTGGGAAGGCTAAGAAAGGAAATGCCTAAACTTACCTGATGAATGCCAAGAGGCAGTGCATGATGCTATCAAGTACATTCCTTATCATTTATCAATAATAACTTCTGCTAAGTGTCATATTTTTAATACAGGCAATAATAAGTATTTCATAGACCATAAGCTTAGCAAACTTTTGATGATATTCATAAGAACTCCAGATTCTAAGTAAGGTAGAACCTACCAATGAAACCTTAGAGACCGTTTCTCCTCTTTCTCGGCAATGAATCCTTCTGCGAAATCTAAAAGTACTCTTTCTTCGAATAGAGTACGACGATATATGTTATTTTAATTACTTCCTCATTGATTTTTATCAACTGCGAGTGCCAACTATGTTTGATAAAAGCGCCATATGAGGATTGGCGTAACCTAATGTGTCCCATATATTGCTTCCATGCCTGATCAGTATGGGAGTTTAATGCATGGAACCACTAAGATATACCAATAGTCATATTGTACTAAAGTCAGCTAGTGGTATTCAAAGAAGATATCCATAATAGAAATGCCTAAGTAGGCGTCTCTACTTAAGGCATCCGGGCACTCATAAAGCAGATGTGTCATTTGCATGGCACAAGCGACGGTAAGTGAACCAATGTCAAAGATTGAGCTACCTCTATCATATTTGGATAACTTGATTCCTTCCCAGTAGAATTGCCCTGTTTTATCTCCTGAAAGGCAAGGTGAAATTAGGACTGACATCCTATTAGGAGCTGTATCTGTTACAAAAGCCCTATATTGGTCGGCATCCACGGAAAATGGAAGAGCTGAAAGCTAAACAGATGAGTTTTTGAAGAAAGGCTTGTACAGCCTAGCTCATCATCTTAGGAGCCTCGATTATTGTTAATAAAGGAAAGCACGATGCAATGCGTTTGTGCATTGATTACTGCAACCTAACTAGGAAACGATTGAGAATTGTTATTAGTTGCCCAGGATCGTTGATTTGTTCGATTAACTATAAGGGTAGTCAATTCCTTAAGATTGTTTCGGATAGTAGTTGGAATGACTATCTCACCCCAATTAAGTTCTCCTATAACCGATAGCATTATATAAGCATCAAGGTTGCTCCCTTGGAGACCTTGTATGAGAGAAAGTGACAAATGCCCGTTGGATGGGTAGGAGTTGAGAAAACCCAAATATCAGAATCTAAGATTGTCTTAAAGACGATGGATAAGATAATACGAATCTGAAATCGTCTGAAGGCTGCCAGTAATCGGCAGAAGAGCAATATGAAAGAGAGACGCAGATCTCTTAAAGTTCCAAGTAGGGAACAAGATTCTATTGGAAATACCAACATGAAGGATATGATACAAGGGCAAGTTGAGCCCTGGGTATATAAGATTATTCGAAAGAATCAAATATGTTGGATTAGTACCCTATAAGAAGAGCTTAGTAGAACTCGCGACGAATTCCACATTGTGAATTAAGGAATATCTAGCCAATATGTGCTAGCATTGTCACATGAAAATGTGCAGATGACAAAATTTTTCGGATAGTTGAGAAACCTATATCAATCAAGGATCAACAGGTTAAGAAGCTTCGAAAGGAGGCACGTACCTATTGAATTGGTTAATTGGGATACCCATAGAGATCCCTAATATACTGCGGAAGTTAAGTCCATTATACGACAGAAAGTACTTCCATCTTTTTGAGCAAATCTCAGGGTCGAGATTTCTTTTAAGGGGGCGAGGATGTAACACCTCGTAAAATCGTGTCCAATGATGTGTGGACACGTGTAATAAACCCTAATAAAGTCAAACGTTGACTATGAGGGACTAAATTCATCAAAATCGAAAACCTTGATTATAGAAGGACTGAAAGTGCCAACATGCCTAAACTAGGCCTCTGAGTGACTTTATACGGTGTCTGTATTCTCAAACGAGCCACTTATTGGACGAAAGGAGCCGTTTGTGTAATTATTGAAAGTTTGCGCGACGAAGGGTTAAAAGTGTCAACATGTTAATTCTTACCTCTGAGTGACCTTTTAACATACCGAGAGCTTCATGATATTTGATTATACTCTCGGGAATGCCAATCATTGGCCATCCAAGGCTTTTACGCCTTTAAGTGACGTTACGCGCAACTTTGCAAATATAAGGGGTTAAAAGTGTCAATATGTTTAAATTATACCTCTAAATGACCTTTTAACGAACCCGAAGCATAGTGATGTTTAATAATACTCTTAATAATGCCTAATATGGATTAGATAAGGCTTCGATACTATTAAATGATGATATGTGCAAGTTCGCACATCAGAGGGACTATTTGCGTCAAACTGCAAAAGTCTATCGATTCATATGGTATCCAACCTTCCAGAATATGATCGTAAGTTAAACATGCCCTAAATATCCTTTACATAGCTTAGTTATAGGCTTAGAGGTGTTTGGTGCGCAAAAATAAACTTATTTGATCAACAGGGACTAAAAGCGTCAAAAAGTGCATAAGTTTGCATTTTCACGCATATCTTACGTTCTGAATATATCCGGACATCCAAAAATTTATGTAAGCATTAAAATATTTTATTTTAGTGTTCGGTACGATAATATTCCATTCGTCGCGTAATTTGGATCGTTTTTCGTGTCCGTTCGTGTTTCGTCGTAATTAGCCGAACAACGCGACCGTACGACCAAACGAACCGACATCCGACATGTTTTTGAGCATTTTTTATGTTCCCTATGCTTAGGCATCATTGTAGAGCCTTGAAAATGGCTTAACGGGCTTTAAACATGTCAAATATGGGCTTAAACACATGCAGGGACCAAAACTGCAACTTCTGCAAGTTGTTTGATCTGTGCAGGCCGTAGCCTACGCCCCCTGCAGCGTAGCCTATGCCCAGGTCTGGGCAGCTTTGTTTTTTTTTGCTTGCAGCCCACTCCATTCACTTCTTAACCAATCAAAAACGATTCCTTGGGCTCCAAATCAAGTTGGACAGCTGGGGTAACACCTGTAGTGATCCTAAAGATCCACCTAACACTTGTCTCAATCCAAATCATATCCAAAACCTATAAATAGTTCAAGCTTTCATTCATTTCATGGCACAATTCTCATTCTATCATCATATCTCTCAAACCTGGAGCTTCCTAAGCTGAATTGGGAACTTATTTTAGTAGAAAAGATAGCATGGACCCTTTGTAAGTGTCTTAGCCCTCTCATTAGTTCAGTTTCATAATTTAATAACCAAAAAGTCAAGTTATCATAAATTAACTTTGACTTTCGGTTTAAACTCTAATGGTCTAACCACTGATCAAAATGAATGTGGGTATAAGACCATAGTTAGGTAGGTGATTAACCCTTAAAAGGGCACCTCCTAATTCCTTCGTTTGCTTAGTTAATTGTTGGGTCAAACTATTTAATTAAAAAGTCAATCTTGGCAGAATTGTGATTAATAAGTAAAACCAATAATACAAAGGTTATAAATTATATTTAACACTTTAATAACTTGGTAATTATTATTTAAACATGTCTAAACATGTTTAACCCGACAATTCTAAGTTTAGGATCGGTTCGCAACCAAAAGTCGCGTAATTTGACTTCTACGTTGACTTTTGGTTATAAGCCGAATTAGACTAGTATGCTACTGATTTTAGGTTCCGTTATGATCGTAGTATAATGTAGCATAACCCTCTGGGATTATATTACATGATCATACTAGTAATCCGAGTCTTATGCAAGTTTCCGTTAATATGCCATACTTTGACTATTATGCCTTTTTTAGCAAAAATAAGGTTTAGACACCAATAAGCTTTCAAACAACTTAGGTACTGATATGTTAACATGTTTAACATATTTTGATGTTATAAAATCTGACCATAAACTGAGTTCGCGTATAATGTCGTGAATTGTGCTTTAAAGTGACCAAAATGCCCTTTAGGCGCATAGATCGGTTTTAAGCATAATTCCTTATACCAAACTCATTGTCTACTGATTTAATATCAAAAATAGGATAATTTGGGATATCAATTCAGATTATAAACTGAGTTTATGCACAAGTTCTTGAATTATGTCTTCAAATGACGATAATGCCCTTTTGGCACTTAAAATGGTTTTAAAGCGTGATTTTCACACGAAATCTTTTTACTACTGAAATGTCATATTAAATAACATATTTTGGTCATATAAACCTGACTGTAATATCAGTTTTCATAAAAGATCGCATACACCGTCATTTAACGACTTAAACGCCGCTTCGGCGCGTAGTATGGTTTTAAACCATAACTAACAACCAAGACTTGTTACCTAATGATTTTATAAATCATTTTAAAAATATTTTTACAGTAGGTATATGTTATAAACTCAGATTCCCAAATTAGCCTTCAAAACTATGTGTGAAATTACCAAAATGCCCCTATGGAGCATAGTTTGGTTTTAAACTATGAAACACACATATGTTTGATATCATACTAATATTATATCATAAATAAAGTATTTTAAAAGAATGTTTATGATCATAACATCAGATTGTACCCAAGTTCCTTTTATACGTCATTAAATGACCAAAACGCCCTTACGGGGCATAGTTTGATTTTAAAACCTAAACGGGCATACAAGTTGATATCCCACTGATATTATAACTTGTTTAATGTATATTGGCATACGGAACTTGTTCATGACTCATCTGGTTACTCGTTATCGCTTATACGCGTACGGTTAAACTTACGTAACTAGTTTATGTAAGTTTGATGAAACGGGTTTAACCTTATTGTTTTTACTTCAAAATCCAGAATGTACTTAGTTTACCCATATTATACAAGTCCTCGTACTTGTTGGGTCTGAATTACATTCTATTTCGGTCATCGCGTAATCTAGCGTGTCGTACCGTTTTAGATCCTTTAAGCTAGCCGGTTTAAGTCTACGACTTAAATAAAGACTATTAGGATTCTAAATTGGTTATGCCACCCGGTAAAAGCTACCTGCATTTAGATAGATTGGATACGACTGAGTTATTTTGCTGTGAATCAAGTATTAGCTCAGGTAAATTTTTTTAACTTATTTTCCCTTATACGGGCTTGGGATATGGTATTATAATAATACCACTTGGTCGGGTATGAAATCATTTAATCGGATTGTGATTAATAAATTTACATAACCCGTTTTAATCTGTCTTGTTTGATAACATAAACATTAAGGGTTAATTCGACCGTGTCCTGGATATCCTCGGCTCATTTCATTTGAAAATGGCCACGACCTATGCACGAGGTGTAGGCATACACCTGACAGATGCAAATGCTAAAATATAAACCCAAATGTTGGGGATAACTCCTTTGTGGGTTCTATAAGTGGTGAGTCGGTTAATCACGACCGGCTTCCAACCGGCCCCAATTGTATGACAAACATATAAATCTGTATACAAGATTATATTTAAATAATTGTCCCAAGTTATAAAAGATTTGTGCCTTGTGCACTTAAATCAATTTTTATAAACTCCTTTCAAATGAGTCAGTTAATTGTATTTACCAGTGAAAACTGACGTATTTTCAAAAGACTAAGTGGCAGGTACTACTCGTAATAGACTGGGAGTTGCTCGGTGTCGAAATAGAGGATCTTGCAAATCCTTAAAGATGCCATAAAGTCTGCTAAGCTTCATTTTATACTTTCTGTAATGATCCTCCTGTGGAATTGATATTACAGGCTCGTCTATAATAAATACTTTGATATTTTCAGACATTTGAGTTTGTAATAATATTTTATATTCCAAGACTTCCGCTGTGCTATTCTGTGTATGTTTAACCATGATGATATCAACTACGTCACGATACTCTCCAACGGGCCCACCGGTAATATGTGAAAATATCGGGGTGTGACTGCAATTCTTGTTGGATATTTTGTGGAACTTGAACTTGTGTAGGAGGATCCGGCACCCAATCCAGGGATATTGCACGTCCGTCTTCTTTGATTATCATATTGTGCAATATGATACATGCATACACTATGCTATGTATTGCTTTCTTGTTCATCGCACGAACCGGTCGGTGTAGTATACCCCATCTACCCTTTAAAACACCAAATGCCCTCTCAATATCTTTTCTTGCCGATTCTTGCAATTTTTTGAACATGATTTCTTTAGCCTCGACAGGAAATGAGGGAGCTTTCACAAAAACAGACCATGACGGGTAGATACCATCCACAAGAAAAAAGCCTCGTTTGTAATGTCGTCCGTTAACATAGAAAGGAGAGGAAGGTGCTGTACCATCCGTTACGGTTTGAAACAACGGCGACGTGTGCCACACATTGATGTCGTTGTTTGAACCTGGAACACCGAAATACGAATGCCAAATCCATAAATCATTCGACGCCACCGCTTCTAGTATGATGGTTGGTCTTTTGATGTCACCCTAACATACGCCCCTCACAACTCTCTTGGACAATTTTTCCACTCAATATGTGTACAATCGATGCTACCGAGCATCCCGGGAAAATGCCATCTAGCCTCATGTGCGGCGTAAATACGTGAGATGTCGTGGCTCGTCGGTTTACGTAAAAACTCTTTACCATACAACTTAATGACCGCGTTGCAAAAAAATTGCAAACATTCACGTGAAGTTCTGGCCGCCATAGCTAGGTATTCATCATATTGATTGTAACACCCTAGTTTCTATTTAACAGTTTTACATGTAAATACCAACAATTAGATGTGTAGTTAAGACTACACATACTATAAAAATATGGATTTATTAAAACTTTTCGCAAATTAAAGTTATTCGACATAACGTGATCAGATTCGTCGTTTAAAATTTATGACGATGCAATGTGCGGAAGCATGTATCTTTATCGTGTCCGGTTCTTCGTTGAGCTTGATCCTCTTCCGGCATCCAAGAAAGTACCTACATTTCATAAACATGAAATGCTTTAGTCGAACGGGGTTTAAAACATATCTAAACGAGTCTGGAAAACAAAATTAATTAAAATGCATTTTTGTACAGGGTCCACCGTAAATCAGTAGAGAACTGGCGTAACACTTTCAGGCTCCACCGTAACTTACGGTGCCCACCGTAAGTTACGGTGGCCTCTGTGATAGATTCTTCCATTTTGCCGTTTTTGACACGAAAACTTTCGTATCTTTCAATCCGCTTGTCCGTTTGACCTACCGTTTCTTCCTACGTGTTTGTAATATGATCCTCCATCATATGGAGTTAAAATCCAACATCCTACATAATAAATTTTGAGACTTCTAAGCCTTCGACTCGTTACCTTTTTACCGAATTTTAACCCGTTTATGCATTTTATCAAACAAACGTATTTGTTTGATTCCCATATAACATACACTTCTTCAAATTAATGTTATCTACCATTTTAGGTTCTAATCACAAGTTTATTACATAATTTAAACCAATTTTCGCTCGTATGCTTATTTTGACCCGTTAAGGGTATTTAAGCACTTTCGAGCCTAAAATCACTTTCGATTGTTTCTAGCATTCCATCACCACATTTCTTATCCTATAATCTCCCACCACAACTGTATTTATGGTGGGTTTAATGTGGTGATCCATACATTCCAAATTTTACCATTCAAATCATTATTTTACGGCAAAGACTATTTATAGAGTCATTGAACCAATATTTTACATCTCTCGCTTTTCATACATATTCAAAGTATTTATTTCATCCTATCACTTTTTTCCAAACAACCTTTATGGTGCGTTTGCTCAATTTCGCTTACAAGGGCGTTTTAGTCAATTTTAGTCCTTTTACGACGAAGGACTTTTAGTACATGTTTGACCCAAAAATCCGACTTTTTAACTATAGTCTTGTTTAGAAACCATTATGTTTCTAAAACATTATAATCATAACTAAATTTATTCGGTTTACCTAAAAGATAACCAAATATCTATGTTTTAACCTTGTCTAACTCTTATAGAACTCCAAATTCTACATGATGAGTTGTATCATTATACATACCTGGCTCGGATCAATATATTGACCTGTTTCAATACCTTTCCTTAGTGACTGCTAAGTGATAGCGATGTAAGCATCCATGTGCTATTTATTTCCTAAAATCATACAACTTGACAACCCATTAGTCGATATTGTCAAAGGGTGATAATTTCACCTTTTGACCCGTTTGGTCTAAATGACCAATTACCATTGTCAAATTACTATTTTGCCCTTAATGGTTATTATAATTTAACTTATATGATAACCATTAAAAGTACATATTTCATTCGTCATAATATGATCGAATTACCGATTTAACTCATTTTTAGCCATCACTATGTTTTCTTATCATATTTGATTATCTTGTTCCGTACGACTACACGCCGGAACACTATATCTCAATTAGGTATTTGTCTTTTACGTAATTAATACGACAAAAGAATATTCTAAAATATATGACTAGTGTAAGATATACTTACCTTGCATCCGAATTACACTTTTCCTTCATACTTGCTTCGTTTGACCCGCTTCCTTTCCAAGCCTCCACCTAGCTTGTCAAGCGTTATACTATCATCATCATTCACAAGGTGGTTAGATTAGTCATTCTAGATCATGACCTTCACACCTTATGAATCTTTTACCACTATTCTTAATGAACCTTATCATAGGTCGGTTTGACTTTTAAAAGTCAAACCACCAATTTACAAATATGGATGCACTAACAAGTTCACATGACTCGACTTAGGCACATTATCAACCACTTAGTGAGCATCATCTTTTGAGATGCTACATCTACTAACATGTTATCTAATTCATACCTCAAGTAACCATAAATTAACATGTAATTTTAGTGATTGTACACACATATATATTTTGACCATCATAACCATGGGTTTAACTCTTGTGTCAAAACCCACTTCTAATCACTTATGAACTCTTAACAAAATCTCTAATTTGTTCAAGTAGTTCATTCATATGAACTAATATGATGTTTATACACATCAATACAACTTCAATTTCATCAAATCATTCAAAACCCATTTCAATCATGTATGAACAAGTACCCAAATTCATGGTTAAATCGAACACTTTCTATTTGTTATCATGCATGTTGATTCTAAGCATAGTTATATCATCAAAATCATCAGAACATTAAAACCCACTTATCTAAGTGTGTTATTTCATCAAATCCTTCAATTCATAGCATGTTATGTATGATTTTCACTTAGGGTTTCGTTCCTAAGCAAGTATACATCACTAATTTAGCCCTATCTTCTCTAATCCATGCCTAATTCGCGATTAGGATGATTATCAACTTTTTACAACTTCATGAATGTTAGAAATTCGACATACCTTAAGATCCCCTTGACTTGGTGATCACGAATATGTGCTTGAATTTCGATTTGGGTTTGATTTGCCCTTCCAATTTTCTTGATTTGTGCTTGTTAGGGTTTTGAGCTCAAGATGTTCTTGGCTCCTGTGGATTATCTCGACCAGAACACACACTTTAAGTGTGTGTTTTGGTGTTTAACTTTTGTTTTAATAAAACAAGTTTCCCACTTGACAATATTAGTCCCTCGTGTTTCCTTTTTGATCAAATGAAGCTATAACTTACCATTAGTCACTTAATCACATGCTACTAACTAGGTTAATTATTCCTTGTTACTTTAGCGGGTTCGGGAAGTTATAACCCGTTATGTTTTTAAGTCCCGTTAACTCGGGCCTTTCGTAACTTTATTTCCTCGAGCATTTATTTTCCTTTTTAATTAAGATTAGGATTATTTGTTTAAGTCCTAATACTCGCCAGGTTAGTTTTACCATTAACGGTATTTTATCCGTCTTTTAGCACTCACGTGGTTTGACTACCAAACCCGTTTTCGGGGTGTTACATTGATCGGGAGGGTTACCTGTTGCTAGTTGGCGAATGGCGGACGTGCATTTTTGTATCGGCGTGAAACTTGGTTTGCCCCTCGCATCGTAACGTTCTTGAAACCATTCCTCGCTTGCTTCGATGTCTCCAACAATCTTTAAAAATAATTCTTTGGGTAAACGAAACCGATCTCTAAACGTTTCGACATTGTAGAGCGGATTTTCCACAAAATAATCGTTCATTAACACTTCGTTGGCACGTATACGATCACGGTCTACCATCTTCTTCTTTGGGCGGGACGACTCGGTATCAAGTTCGTTATACACCGACACAAAATATTTTAGCGTCTCATTGTCGGAAGACGACTCGGTATCGCTATTGCTAGACATCGGAAACGTCGAATCCGTAGGGAACTCCATTTGAGAAAGATGTAGATTGTGTGAAATGGGTTTAAAATGGTTTAAAGATATAGATTGGTGTGTGTAAAATGGTTTAAAATGGAGATATAAACAGATAAAGGGTTTAAAGTTTTTTTTTTTATTGAAGTTTACCGTTATTCAACGGTCAAAACAAGCCCAACGTTCGAATTTTTTAAACTTTCAATGCGTGAAACTTTCAGCGCGTTACAAATATAACGCGTTATATTTTAGGTGGCGGCGGTGTTCGTGATCGTTTAACGCGTGACCGGACGTCCATCACGGACCGCCCCGCCTCCCCTAATAGGTGAACCCGTCTCTAATCATCTTAGTTTGACTGTAATTTGACTAGAATTCGTCTATTTTACCACTCATAAGTTTAACTTATAAGATTGCTTATGTTACCCCTTCTAATTATTTTTATATAAGTAAGATGAAAATTATTTAAGAATAAAACTATTAAAGGGTCTCATTGATACTCGTCAAAAACATGGTGTGCTGTTTTAAAACTATTTACAACTGATATATTTACTGGCGAATCATCGACATGTTGGCATCGTTGTAAGACAATACGTAATGGGGCGGCATGTGAGGGCGGTATGCCCCATAGCGCCGCCATAACCCCCCGCACACCAAAACGAGGGGCGCCATGTTTCAGAAATTTGGGGGAGGCGGTATAATTATCGCGGGGTTATGGGGGAATCTTTCAAAATTTGGACCAATCAAATTTAAGCAAGGTTTTTTATAATTAATTAATAAAATTGAAAATTAATAATTAGGTAATGATGGGTAGGGGCGTTATGACTACGGGCTCAAGTGATATAACGCCCCATAAAGCCCCTGTGTGACGTGGCACGACACGTGTCGCATAACGCCCCACAAGGGCTTTATGACTACGGATGGCCTAACGGTGCGTGCTTACCAACTGCCCCAAATGGGTTATTTGATTGTTTATCGATGGATTGACCATCAAAAATCCACGAAACATATTTGATTTTATATAAAAAAAAATAGTATTAATTGTTTTCCTCAATTTCCTAAATATAATAATATAAGAAAACCATCCGATCATGGAAAATCAAGCTTATGACTTACGAAGATATCCGTCAAGACTCAAGGTCACAAAGCAAATCATGATAAAATATTATAAAATAGAAAAACAAATTGTTCGATAGTGTAAATTGTAAAGCATGTCATTTCACGTTATTATTATAATACTACATATATAAAACATAAATATTAATTATACTATTTTAATTAACATATTATAATACAAGTTATGTACATGATATACCAACAACAGAAGTAGTTGACAAAAACCGATCGGACCTTGTCCTCGTAACCAAAGACTTCATCTCCGGCGACAGCTCCGGCAACGTCTCGGGTACTTCCGGGATGGTGGATAGTGAAGTAGACGACGTATCATAGACGTAGAAAGTGTCTTGTGTTGAGGTCATGTTGTGTTTATTTGTTTGCCGGAAAACTGATCGAAGAAGCTTGTGGAGTGAGCGTGAGATCCTTGAGTGTTTCTTGGCGGCGGGTGGTGGTGGTGGTTTACGGTGGTGGGAAAGATGGGGCATGGACATGGTTCTGGCGGAGATGGCGGAGTTGAGTTGGTGTTGTAAAGATTTTAGCTCAAATGAGTCGTAAAGAGAACTGCCACAGTCCCATACGTCATGTTTCATCTCTTCTTTTCTCTTTTCCATTTCTATGTTGTCAACTTCACACATACATATACATATAGAGAGAGGAGGGGGGGGGGGGGGGGGGGGGGGGTATGTATTTGAAGATTACAAGTCAACTATGCAAGTGCAAATACGTGTGTGTATATAGAGAGAGATTACTTAAATGGTGGGAGAAACATGTTCATATGATATATATGTATGTATACGTTGATAAAAGTATTATTTATACAAATTATTTTAGTAACAATGACTTGTTGTGTAAGGGATAAAATCAGCTTATACTAAATTTTTTCAATACTTTAAAACTTATTTTAATAGTATTTTTCAGCTTTTATATATTATTATAAATTACATCTCTCAATGAGCTGGTGGTGGAGTGGCAGGAGAGACCTAATAGACTAATAAACTGTAATAGTTATTTTTAACAAACCACAGGGACAAAAAACGTAACTAACTCTTTATTTATTTTAATTTTAGTTTTAATAACAAGAGCATTATGGTCATTTCAAGTAAATTAACTAAATAACTAGATGACGTTAGTGTGGGTGGACTGTAATAGTTACCAAAGTGAAACCATAAAAACTGTTTTAACTATTTTTAAACTAATGGACGGAAATAGTGATTTTTGACAAACCATATGGACGAAAAATGTAATTAACTCTTAAATGAATTATGTATTCGACTATTTTCATATAATTTGGTTTTGCAATAAAGTCAAACCTGTTTTTTCTATTTATAAAAAACGACTAAACACGAAAGGTATTCAGTAAAAAGATAGTACGTCACATGTCTTGAAATGCAGACCTTGTAAATGCATGAGTTGTAAGGCTACTCGGTATGGTGATGGACCATCCTTGGAGGATGATCCGCCATGTAAGCGCCACGTCATAATCCTCCCAAGGATGGTCCATCCTCCAAAACTAGAAGGCATGGGAGGATGGTCCTAGTCATAGTCCTCCACCACTTTTTATGTTTTTTTTATTTTTTTTAGTCTTCTATTTTTTTTAACATTTAACAAATGTACTAACAAAATATTTTCATTAATATTAAAACCACATTACATAAACATAAAAAAAAAACATAAAGTTAATAAAAAAAAAACCAAAGACTTAAAAAAAACATAGACTTAAATAATATTATGCTTCTTCATGATGTCGTTTTGAAGTTTTTTCAACATCGAACGTTTCGGCTCGGGTTCGTCCTCGACATTCATCATCATTATTTCCCATTCCTTGAGCCGAATTTTTTCATCGGAAATTCGGATTTTCTCATTCGACAACCGCACCTTCTCGCGTAACCTTTCTTCCTCTACACGAGCTTTTTCTTCCGCGGCCCGGTCCTTCGCCTTCGTCTTTTGGGCCGTGACGTCATTGTACACTTTTAAGTGTTCCATAAACTCAACCATGTTCGGGTCCACCTTTTCCTTTTGTTTCCCCTTGGCCCGCTCCTTCTTTGATTTGTCTCGGCCCGGTGGACGCTCCGGCTCATGTACGGCGTACTCCTCTTCGTCAAAGGCGGCGTCATCATTTAAGTTTAAGTTACACCTCGCGTCCGATCCACCGGCGCTAAAACTACTCGTTTCCGATGTTTTTTGGCGTTTCGCCATCGCCACCTCGTTGGGGATCGGCCTCCATTTTGGTTCGTCTTTTACAACCATCCACGCGCGAACGTGAGCAAAATTGGTATTACCATTGTTCGCCTTATACTTCTCCAACGCCATTCGGAACACATCGTCGTCGCTCATGTCGCTACGACGGTCACTTGTATATAGTTTATTATATTCCTCGCAAAACCTATTGATGAGCGTGTTCATTTTCCGCCACTTTGCTGAGACCGAATCGACATCTCGATACGCGCCTTGACCCATATAGTCGAGAAACTTCGCCAAAACCTTTGCCCAAAACCCTTCTAATAAACCTTAAAAAAAAAACAAACTTTAAAACTTATAAAAAAACCCACTGTTAAGTAAATAAAAAACAAAAAAAAAACTAATTCTAAAACAATTAAAAAAAAACGAACTGTGAAGTAAATAAAAAAAAAACAAAACAAATTAAACTTATAAAAAAATACGAACCTCTAATCGGGTTGTCAGACGTGCCAATGTAGGCCTTGGCTAAGGCTTCTTCTTCGATTGGCGTCCACTTAAGCCCCTTTGCTTTGGACGGTTCATCACCCACCACTTTCTTGCCTTTGTTTCGTTTTCCTTTTCCTTTAGGCGGTTGGGTTTCGGGAACAACCTCCACATCGTTGTCGGGTTCGGATTGTTGAAAGGATTGCGTCGGGATCGGTTGGGGTTGAACGGGTGGTGTCGGGTTCGGTGGGAAATTATAAGCACCCCGCATCATCATTTGTTGAAGGGCTTGATTTTGAGAGAATTGAGCGAATTGGTTTGGCGAGTGTTGGAATGATGCAAACGCATTTGATGAGTATTGCGAGAATTGGTTCGGTTCTAGCGTCGGATAATATCCCGGACCCGAGAAAACATTAGGTTGGGTCGGGTTGATGGGAGTCGTCGGGTTATACGGATTGTTCGGGTTGTTCGGGTCGCTCGGGTTGTTGAAAGGATCCATGCTAAAGTATAAGGTTTATAAAAGTGGAAGAAGTTTTATAAAAATTATGTGAGAGAGGGATGAGATGTTGTGGTTAGTTTGGTGAATGAAAGTGAAAATGGAATTGAAATTTATAAATATTATAAATATTACCGTTAGTTTTTGAAAAAAAAATTGAATTTTTTTTTTAATTAAACGGTAACTTTTTGATTGGGCCCCACCTCATTTGGATCGTCGCAAACGGCTAAGATCGGACGGGCAGGACGGGACGCGGGGGGGGGGGGGGGGCGGCACGGTGTTCCCTCCGTCGCCGACCCACGACGACCCGGGGCCGAAGCCCATACCGACTAGCCTAATGTGTTGTCTTTTGATATGTTGAATGCTAACTTAAATATTAACAAGGTGGCATGGGTGATGTATACACCTATTTCACGATAATGTAATAATCAGATTTTATTTTTAATATTTCATGTTCTATAAGTATTGATATAGAGTATACTTCATATCAATATAATCAAATATGTATTTGACAAATAAATGATATAATTATTTTGTTCTCCTTTATCTCTATTTTTTTTTCTTTGAGATTTACATATTAACATAAATATAAAGAAAACTATATAAAAATGGCATGTAAACAGGTAACAAGCTACGCCGTAAATCCTGTTAGTAATTTTCTTTTTTAAAATTGCATGGATAGCCTATGCAGGGGCGGATTTAGAGCCAAAGAGGGGGTTCCCGGGAACCCGTTCGGTTTGTAATTTATAACGTAGAGTCATATAGAAAATACTGAAGGAACCCTTAAATGTTTTGTATGGGAACCTGTTACCAAATGTGTGAATTGGTCTACTGGTAAAACGCATAGTGAATACGTTTGTGGTCTCGAGTTCGATTCTCATCATGTCGTTTTTCACTTTTTTTTTTTAATTTTTCACTAAAAAATGAATATTGGGAATTAGGGTTTTTCCATTGTGTTCCCTCGCATATCAGAAACCCACAACCCCCCTTGCAAAATCGATAGTATGTAGCTTCATCTCCATCCAGGTAACAAATCTTTTATGTAGTTGGTGAACAAAGAGAGAAAACAAATGAAACACTTGTTTTATGAACTTGTTGATATCTTATAACTTGCTGTTAATATCCCATAAAAGTGGAACCTTGGCTTCTTTCATAAAAAATGGCCCTAGTTTCTGAATTTAATCAAGGTGATTTATATGATTTTGATTTGTTTTGATATAGCTTATAGATTTTGTGGGGTTACTATCATGATTTTGCCTTCTGTGATAATTATTGTTTCATGGAGAATTGCAAGTCTATAATAGCAAAAGAGTTTTAAGTAGAACAATATTGTCACTAGGGATTCCTGATCTTTTCAATTGAGTACACAGAATCTCAGATCTTATACATTTGTTGGTTTTGATGTAATGAACGGATGTTTAAGGTTTGAAATATTTATTTGGTAGCATGATTAGGTTACAGATTGCATTTTTTTTAAATTTTGACAACATGATTAGTTTACAGTTTGTATCTTCTTTTATTAGTCAAATTGATTACTTTTTTTTCGATCAAGTTTAGTGGTCGTTCTTTTTTTTTCATAATTTGTTCTATATAGGTATGTTTTTTTATTCGTAAAGATCATCTTATTCATATTAAGTGTTTTTAAATATATCAAGACCATGTTCTTTTATTATTTTATCGTAATTTTATTATGTGATGAACTTTATCCGACCCGAACCGTAAAACCGACCCGGATTTTTTTTATATTTGGATATATGAAATTGGAACATCTAAAAAAGTGAACCCCTTGGAAAAAATTCCTGGATCCGCCACTGAGCCTATGTGTTGAATCCATATTACGGTTTTAATCCCTGATTAACTTAAAATTAAGAAATTACAATTTTGGTCTAATTGTTTGTTCAATGGTAACACAGATGGTGACATAAGTTAAAAAAATTATGTTATACATGTATAAGTTCCTAACATAGTAACGTAACATGTACGACTTAGATTTTACATGCAAATTGTTCATAATTCTTTTTGGCTGATTCTAAACACACCTCTCCTCCCTCCTGATTATACCCCCTGGAGAGGAAAACTGCTGGTCCCACGCGGGCCCCACCTGTAAGTATTTTGGAGGAGGGGGGTGTAAAAAGTAACTAGGGGGTGTAGAAAGTAGCACCCTTCTTTTTTACTTTGAATTTGAATACTTAATAAATGTAAATTTTTGTCATGTGTTTGTTAGATGAAAAATAGGAAGTATATAATTTATGAACATAAAGACAAAGTATACAAGCAAAGTGTTAAGATTATGTAGACAATACCCTATTTGGGATCCGAACTTCGGGCCACCCGAGACCGTTCCTTTAGAGTTATGCCTAGCAGTTCTCTATGAAAAGAGACTAACTCAAACTACCAAGGCTGTCCTTCACCTTTTTCTAGGGCTGCAAATGAACCGAACAAATACCAATAAGATTTTAACGAACAAAAACAAGACCTTGTTCGTGTTCGTTTGTTAAGAAATATATGTGTTCACGAAGTGATTTTTTCCTAACGGGATTTTATGTTCGTGTTCGTTTGTAAAGAAAATGAACGTGTTGGTGTTCGTTTGTGTGTGTTTGTTAATTTTAGGTAACGAACGTTGATGAACACAAACTAATTTTCAAGAACACAAATGGAACACGCTTATTAATATTTTATTTGTCAGAATTTTGAAGTATTTAAATAAAATATAAAAACTAAAAACATTAATGAACTATCAAACACAATCGAACACGTTACCGAATGTTTACGAACATAAATGAACGAACCAGTCTCTGTTCATGTTCGTTTGAATAATAAGCAAACTTCTTGCTGAAAAGTTCACGAGTTGTTCGTTGAACGTTTGATTCGTTTAGAACCCTACCTCTTCCCATTTTCACAATCTCTAGAATGTATCCAATGACAAATTTATATCTACACGTATGTTACATTATTACATGGGAAATATACAAATATATACATAGGATGTGGTTCTAGAGTGAACACTAGCGTATTTATGAACTGAGTGATCAAATCCTGACAATTGATTTACATCATCATATCGTAAAAAACACTAGTGTATTTTCATCATCCAATCCTGACCATTGATTTACACATGTGTATTGATAATCAAGGGCTAGGATTAGTTCACTGGTGTTCACAATCAAATGGGTTATTTACAAATGAACCTAAGGGGGGGAGGGGTGGTTCACTAGTGATGGATTTTATCACTCACGCTGTCCAATTAAATCGTGCCATGTCATCAACCAAATTTCTATCACTAGTGATAGAAATGTAGGGGGGTGGTATCACTAGTGATGAAATTCTATCACTCCCAAGTTTTTTTTTTTTTCATTTTAAAATTAAATTTCAGTAAATTGTTTAATTTTTATAATTTTCATTTTAAAATTAAATTTCACTAATTTTTAAAATTTTTATTTTAAATTAGAAATTAACAACAAAACACTAAAATTAAAAATTTCATTAAATTTAAAACATACTACTTCAAGTTAACATACTAGAAACATACAATTAAAAAAAAAAAAAACCTACTCCTCGTCCGAATCGGGCAACTCCAAACCTAGAGAACCTACTAGTTCGATTAAATCGTATCTCAACCGAAAGTGAGTTTCTTCGTTACGCAATTGTAGATGGATATCTTGTGGAACTTGAACTTGTGTAGGAGGATCCGGCACCCAATCCGGGGATATTGCACGTCCGTCTTCTTTGATCATCATATTGTGCAATATGATACATGCATACACTATGCTATGTATTGATTTCTTGGTCGTCGAACGAACCGGTCGGTGTAGTATACCCCATCTACCCTTTAAAGCACCAAATGCCCTCTCAACATCTTTTCTTGCCGATTCTTGCAATTTTTTGAACACCTTTTCTTTATGCTCGACAGGAAATGAGGGAGCTTTCACAAAAACAGACCAAGACGGGTAGATACCATCCACAAGAAAAAAACCTCGTCTGTAATGTCGACCGTTAACATAGAAAGGAGAGGAAGGTGCGGTACCGTCCGTTACGCTTTGGAACAACGGCGACGTGTGCAATACATTGATGTCGTTGTTTGAACCTGGAACACCGAAATACGAATGCCAAATCCATAAATCATTCGACGCCACCGCTTCTAGTATGATGGTTGGTCTTTTGATGTCTCCCCTAACATACGCCCCTCGCAACTCTCTTGGACAATTTCTCCACTCGATATGTGTACAATCGATGCTACCGAGCATCCCGGGAAAATGCCATCTAGCCTCGTGTGCGGCGTAAATACGTGAGATGTCGTGGCTCGTTGGTTTACGTAAAAACTCGTTAGCATACAACTTAATGACCGCATTGCAAAAAAATTGAAAACATTCACGTGAAGTTCTTTCAGACATAGCTAGGTATTCATCATATTGATCGGGTGGGTTACCTGTCGCTAGTTGGCGAATGGCGGACGTGCATTTTTGTATCGTCGTGAAACTTGGTTTGCCCCTCGCATCGTAACCTTCTTGAAACCATTCCTCGCTTGCTTCGATGTCTCCAACAATCTTTAAAAATAATTCTTTGGGTAAACGAAACCGATCTCTAAACGTTTCGGCATTGTATAGCGGGTTTTCCACAAAATAATCGTTCATCAAAACTTCGTTGGCACGTATACGATCACGGTCGACCATCTTCTTCTTTGGGCGGGACGACTCGGCATCAAGCTCGTTATACACCGAAACAAAATACTTTAGCGTCTCGTTGTCGGAAGACGACTCGGTATCGCTGTCGCTAGACATCGGAAACGTCGAATCGGTAGGGAATTCCATTTGAGAAAGATTTAAAAATTGTGTGAAATGGGTTTAAAAGATTGGTGTGTGTAAAAAAATTATGTAAATTGAGATATAAATAGATGGTTGAAAGGGTTTTTTTTTTTTTTTTTTTTTAAAGATTGTTACCGTTTTTAAACGGTCGAAAAAAGCAAACGGTCGAAAATTTCAAGAGTTCAACGCGTGACCCACTCAACGCGTTACAAGTTTGACGCGTTATATATTGGCCGGCGGCGGTGTTGCGTGGTACTTTAACGCGTTATCGGGCTCGATAACGCACCACCCCGTCCCACCTAATGTTTATCTAATATAAATTGACTCAACTTACACAGCGGGAGCCTAAGCATTAAAGGACATGAAAATGAAGTCAAGAGAACTTTTTTTCTGAACGGCAAGAAATGGTGTGGCAACCACCGTGACACTCGACGTTGTTGCAAAGATCGACTACTCGACCGTCGCCAACCCCTTGGCTCTTCCTAGATGCGCGGAAACCCGACCTCCACCCGCCCGAAGGCATGACGGTGAATAATCGGTAAAACCTCGCCTCCCATCCAAGTCGAACCGGCGCCACCTATATTCGCTCGTCACCTGGATGCCACATAAATTAATGAGGAGAGTGGGAATCGAATCTGAGTCACAAAGAACACCAATTATTTCCCCAACCACTCCACCACTACCTCATTTTTAGTGGAGAAAATCAAAAAGTAATTCATTTTTAACATACCGGTCATTTTGACCCACATATTTTCCTGTAATTTTTATTGGTGGCTCAGGTATCCATCCAACTCTGACCGTTACGAAGGAGATGGTGCATTTGCTCGATTGAGCGCATCACAGGATGCTTATCCGATGATTTAGTTGGTCATTAAAAAAAGTTTGCTAACTCTGTGTATGTATTAGCATACTTAGGTTTCAACAATGATTAGACTTATAATCTTTTTTATTAAAAAATTCATTAATTAGTAACCCAAATAGAATTAAAAAAAGTTTGCTAACTCTGTGTTTATACTGTATGTATTAGCATACTTAGGTTCCAACCATGACTAGACTTATAATCTTTTTTATTAAAAAAATCATTTAATTAGTAACCCAAATAGAACTTAATAAAAATGATTCCTCTAATACAAGACAAAAGTATATCGTGGATAATGGTACTCGATAAACGATCCCTTTCAAATGTTAGCTTCCTACAAAACACTGAAATAAATAAATATATCTTGTTTTTTATTGAAGAGGTGACAATTGAAAACACCATACTAAATTATAGGGGTGAGATGGCTAGTGTGGTCCGTTTCATCAAGGTTAGTTTAAATCAATGTTTTAAAATCAGTTTTTATACCCTATGGAATTGGGCTCATAAATGGTTTAATCAGGTGTACTGGATAATTCAATTGGATGTACCAGACGGTTTAACCGGACAATTTAACTGGTACTATCGGCCGGTTTAAACCGGTTTCTAAAACACTAATTTAAATATCGGATGGTTTAAAGAAAAACAAAGGTTGGCCTGTATCTAGGGGTGTTCAAGATCGGATAATCCGATTTTTGGATATTCGAAAATCGGATATCCGAAAATTTCGGATAGTGAATATTGACATCCGAACCCGAACCGAACTTTCGAATATCCGATTTTCGGATATCCTAACCCTTTATTATATATATAATTTATGAACTTTTTAGTTACACTAGATTTTTGTCCTTTTGTTATTTTTGTCTTTTGTGATTTTTTTTTTCTTTTTTAAGTTTCAATCGAACATGGTGTTGTACATGTAACAAAACGAAGGGTCTAATACTGACCAAACAACGTCAGTACCGAAATTGATATTCGTTTTTATTGTTTCGATAGGTGTAAACATATCTCGGTATTTTTTTGGTCGTATCATGATTTTTTTCTGTTTCTCTTTCGGTAAGTGTCGGTATCTTTATGAACGAAACCAATATAAAACGAATTCCTGCCATTAACGTTATTTTTAGTATTGCGTCTACGTTTTCGTTAAAAATTGTGTCGCCCCGCCACAGAGCGCGGGTGTAACCTACTAGTTATTATTATAAGTTATATAATACACCGGCCTCAATATTAATTACTAGCTTATCAATATCCATCAGCCCATATAAAAAATTCACACGCTGTCACCTGTTACAAATCAATAACATAGCATGATTAATATTATATTAATGCGCGACACGTTAGTGGCAAAAATTTTATAAAAAAGGACCCTGATAAATAATTATGGGATTAATAGAACTAACTTTCCTATTAATATTTTAATTAATCCTCTCGTTTTGAATAAAGTTATTATAGCAAAATATCAAATACAAACAGTCTTATCGTACAAAATCTACGAAAGACATGAAAAGGTAAAAAAAAACGCGATGACATTTTTGTAATTATTTACTCGTAAAGTAATTATCAAAGTTACCCTACATATGATCTTGTAGGGTAATTTTGTAGAGCATCATAATTAGTCTACAAATGATCTTGTAGGGTAATGTTGATCTTGTAGGCTAATTACGAGTAAAATAATTACGAAAATGTCACCGCGTTTTTTTACCTATTTCATGACTTTCGTACGTTTTGTACGATAAGGCTATTTGTACAAGATCTTTACCCAACATAATAGACCAAAAAGCATATGTTCGACAATCAATAACTGTCACATAATACTGTTTATGAAGATCCGTTATTTTGTTATTAAACCATCAATTAAAAAAAAACTATTTATTAAACAAAAAAAATTAAACAATATATATGCTCTTGTTCTTTATCAAAGTTGTAAACAAATTCAATTCTCATTGCTAGAATTATATTAGACTTTTTTTTTTTTTGATAAATACACCACAACATTATTCTACATGATTTAAGCCTCCAACCTTTTGGTTCTGTGGCATACATCTTAACCACCAGGAGATCCCTTGATCTTAATAACTGTAATTATCTTGGACTTGGAGGTGTTTAGCAAGTATACTTGATTAAGTGTAACTTGATCCGAACTGACCCACATAACTTGACCCATAAGCAGGGAATGGGTTGGTCAACTCAACACCATTAACTAGCCATATAACAAAAAGGACGGAACATTTCTTTCAAACATTTCATCAAATACCCTCTTTGTTGTCACCAACAAAGATAACGAAAAGCATATCGAGTGATTGCAGGACTATTAATAATCCGCATGATCAGCGTAGTGTTACAAGTTATCTTTAGAGGTCCCGTGTGGCGCATCCAGTTGCCCGCGTGCCAATCAATCCATCCCACTTATGACATGGGTCATTAGTTCCGTCCTGCCTTGGACTCATCGGGAGAGCAGCAACAACTCTCGACCAGTGGTGCCTTCACCGTGTAAACACCACTAGGCATATACACATTCTATTTATGGTGAGGTAGTCGTTGATGAAGTCCGGACTGACCAGTAACCCAAACGTTCAAGTACAAATCTTAGCAAATGTGATCTTCAAACATTTTGGACATGACAATAGGCTCAAGATGATAAGACTATTGAATATCAAAGTGAAATTCAAAATGGACGTGTCTTTAAAACGAGCATTGAAAAGATATTGAGTTTTGAAGGTCTAAAAGAATTTGGTAAAATGGTGTCATCTTGTTCTTTAATTCAAAATATCCAACTTATAATAAAAAAAAACTCTAAATCATGTCACATGGCATTCTCTCCTTTAACCTTATAAATTTTATTTATATTTATTTAAGAGTTAAATGCTTGGTTGGTCCCTGTGGTTTGTAAAAATTGCAAACTTGGTCCTAGTGGTTTACTAATTACATGTGTGGTACCAAAACTTGTCAAAAATGAACTCGCTTGGTCCCTAGCCCTAACATCAGTTAAATATATCTGTTAAAACACCCCATGTGCTTGGCACATGAGGGTAATTTGGTCATTTCAGCTCCTTCTTCCCACCCCACCCCTTCTTCTTCCCAAAACCACCACCACCATCTCAGCTCCTCCCCCTGAAGAAGATACGCAAGTGCACGACCGACATCCAATGCGATCTTGTGAAGAACCAGCCAATCAACGGCTCTCATCGATCTCATCTATCGTTCTTGAATGAATCTTTCCAAGTTTCCACCGATCGAGTGATGATCTGTTTGTCTGCATTTTCGTATACAATCTTGCATCTGGTTTAATCTCTCTCTTCTTCTTGTTATGAGATAATGATTACACAAGGAGATATATGCATATAGTTAATTATAGATTTATCGGATGGCTTACCAACGCACAACATTTTTACTGATTGTTTTAGCGTCAAATGGTCCTTCCTTTATTCTTTTTTTTTTTTTTAATTTTGATTGGTTGAATTGTACTGAATTGGCAGATGATGAAATAATAATATCAGTTTTATGCTTAACACTCTGATTAACAGTGGCGGATCTAGGATTCCGACCAAGGGGTAACGTGTTATAAATAAGCCGTAACGAAATCGAAAAAACGTCAAATAAGTCATTCCATTATGACTTATTTGCTTTTCAAATAAGCAAATAAGTAAATAAGTCATTCCAATAAGCTTAGCCAAACAGCCCCTAAGAGATGCATATAGTTAATTATAGATTTATCGGATGGCTTACCAACGCACAACATTTTTACTGATTGTTTTAGCGTCAAATGGTCCTTCCTTTATTCTTTTTTTTTTTTAATTTTGATTGGTTGAATTGTACTGAATTGGCAGATGATGAAATAATAATATCAGTTTTATGCTTAACACTCTGATTAACAGTGGCGGATCTAGGATTCTGACCAAGGGGTAACGTGTTATAAATAAGCCGTAACGAAATCGAAAAAACGTCAAATTTTTCCAAATTTTTTCCGACCAAGGGGTCCGCCCCTGCTGATTAAACTGTGGTGACTAAAAACTCCGCTTATTATCTGATGCCAGAATTTTTTAAAATTTAAATATTTGATGATGAGATTGAGCAGACGGGCCGTCTGAAATGATGTCGTGTTGATTGTCTGCATACTATCCATTCTTATGATGGATTCAACTCTGAGATTTTCAAACTTGGAAAGATTCATTCAAGAACGGTCGATGAGAGCCGTTGATTGGCGGGTTCTTCACAAGATCGCATTGGATGTCGCTCGGCACTTGCGTATCTCCATGATCAATGCGTTCCGCGTGTTCTCCAGGGGGAGGGGAAGAAGAAGGGGTGGGGTCAGGGGTGGGAAGAAGAAGGAGCTGAAATGACCAAATTACCCTCATGAAGAAACACAGAACTAATTATGGGGATAATCAGTTTGGTTTATGTTCCTACCATAGTGGTTAATCTTCTAATGGCCTTCTGAGCTCCATAATGATCGTCTAATCCTGCAAAACAGAACACCGTCACTCGTTAAGAGGGGAATGTGGGGGTTTCCCTCTTAACCGGGCTCCGGCGTGAGAATAAGCGACTGCTTTGAGAAGATAAATTGAGTATTAAGAGTGAGAGTAGAGGGAATGGCCTGTTTAACCTGTGAAGTGAGGTCTCTATTTATAGCCGGAGAGGTGTAAGAGGATATGGGCTGATGGGCCTTGGGCCTGAAGGCGACAACATAGAGGATATGCTCCTTGTCTCACTGGTGTCGACCGTTAGTGGTTTGTAGGAGCTTTCTGGAGTTGGCGCAATGTGATTGGAGCCACGTGTCACTGTTGTCGGCCTGGCCGCCCCTCTGCCATCAGCAGGTAAGTGGAGATCGTGGGGCAGTTATCTCTGCCCTGTGATTGGTGCCATGTAGGCGTCCTTAAGTACTTTTTGTGTCCTGCATGTCAGACGATCGTGGAGCACGATTGAGCAGTGCCAGAAGGACGCTGATTGGCTCTTCTCTTCTGCCACTTGTACCTTGTGTACTATCTGAAACAGCCTTGCGCTGCTGCCTTGCGCGATTCTTGCTGGGCACGTAACTATCTCGCGCAGGGTTTGGATGACTGAGTGCTCTTTCAGAATGCTAAGTGTTGTAATTGGAGTTTCCTATTGTCGAGGTCTCGCGCCGGTTAAAATAGAATGTGCTGTAGCCCGCGCGAGGTTGCCAATAAGAAATTTGTTGAATAAGGAGTATGGTCTCACGCGCACCCTTGATGAAGGTTTGAGCGACCTTTTTGGGACCATACCCCTTCAAGTCCCCCCAGTCCAGTGCTGCACCATGCACAAAGCAAGTGGTTGGAGCTCTGGACTTAGAAAAAGAGGTGCAGAAAATGCATGTTTTTTGTTTGCTAGGCGCGCGCGTACAAACGTTTGTCGGTTGTTACGGCGCGACTACATGTCTGGCAGCTGGTGCTATTTTGTTTTGTGTTGATAGCGCGCGGATGTCTTGGGTAACCATGCATATTGCGCGCGTTGGACAACTTCTTCATTAAGTTTTTGGGAATTTGGGCGGGAAATTCCTTGAAATTTGAATTCTGACGGTTTGGTTAGATTGTCGTTGATGGTGACGTTTGAGTTGACCGCTGACACGGTTGTCATCATGTTGTCTTTGACGGTTCCACTTTCCGTCAGGAGAGTGAGATCCACGCGCGCGTGGTAACCGTCACTCCGGGTTTAACGCCTTACGTGACGTCCTCTGATTGGTCACGTGCGCGGTGAATTCGGCACGTTTACCCATCGCATTAAATGCGATGGGTATATATATCCGAAGAGATGGAGAGAACCCTCACGTCTTCTGCTGTTTTTATCCTTTTCTCTCTACTCACCTTCTTCGAATCTTCAAGTCTTCAAGTTGCCTGTAGCAGATCTTCAAGAATTTTCTTCATATCTTCAAGTTCTTTCTTGAATATTCAAGGTTTTATCGACGAATATTCATGGCTGAAGAACATCGTGAAGACGTTCCCGTTGAAGAAGGTCATGTTCCCATTCTCCGGTGGGATTTGGGTCTTTTTGAGCAGATAGTACGGGGTTTCCGGTTCCCACCGGAATGGGATGCCAAGTACCCCGGTCAGAATCAGACGGCCGCCGACGCACCACCGGGGTATATCACATTGTATGAAGATTTCTTCCATCAGGGCAACTTCCGGTTGCCGGCGACGAACTTCATGGCCCATATACTGTAGTATTATGGGTTTCACATTTCTCAGATGAGTCCACCAGGGATGGTGAGGGTTCGACACTTCGAGTTTTTATGTCGATCTCATGATGTCGAACCGACGGTAGAGAGATTCCGGGCATTCTACCAGCTTATTAGGAACATGGGCTTCTTCTCGTTTGGCAACCGAGGGGGTGCTAAAAAGATTTTGTTGAACCCACCGAAGAGTTTCCATGATTGGAAACATAAGTTCTTCTTCATTCGCGAGGAGGTGATACCTATCGCTATGACTTTTCGCCCTTGGACTCAGGCGATCGAGAAGGAGGAGTTAGCCATTCCTAAGAAGGAGGATTGGTATGTGCAGCTCACTGCATCTCCTAACCGAGTTTTTGGGGAGAATGTTCTTGTTGCGGCGCGAATGAGCGATCAATGGCCACCTGAGAGCGAGGAAGTTCCCGTCTTGAAGTTCCAGGATAGAGGTTAGTTATTTCGTTAATTGTTTGCATCTGTCCTCGTATTGCTCACTTGTTTCATTTTCAATGTAGAGGCGCGCCTTTATCAAGCGGTTTTCCCCATATTTGGTGGATCCATGGGTGTGCGCCCGCTGGCAGCAGGGGAGCAATATTGGTATGATGCGATTAAGGGCAACTTTATGTATCCAATTGTTGAAGCCTTTACCGATCCGCCCTCTGCTACTGAAGGTGCGCATATACCTAACCCTCGTCCCTTGCGTACTTTGACTTCTGCTGGGAAACAGATTGTCTATCTTTCCAGCAAGGAGTCTGTGGGATCATCAAATGGAGAGTTAAGCTCCTGGTCTAACATCTTTGCTGGTGTGTTGCGTGGCTTGGGGATTGACCCTGAGGATAAGAAGAAAAACCCTGTGAAAAGGAAGAAGGTTATCACCTTGGATCCTGAGGTGACTAGCAAGGGGGCTGGGAGTAGTCGCGCAGCCGTTCATGTTGCTGACAAAGGTATTCCTCGCCTTCGTCAACGTAACTTGGGAGATTACGTTATTATTAGTGACTCATTTGAAGGTTTATCGCGCATAGGCGAGAAGGGAGCTGGAGCTGCTGGCTCAAGAAGCTCAGGGAGCGCGGGTTCTCGTAACCCGGATGTTGGGGCTACTCCCTCCTCCGTTGCGCATGATGAAGAAGAGGAGGAAGAAGACGAAGAAGAAGAGCCTGCTGAAAAGTTGGTGAGCAGGAAGAGAAGTAGGACTGAGACCACCGCTGGTGGGTCTGTTGCGCCGAAGGCTGGTGCTGTTCCCTTGATTGGGAAGAAGAGCAACCTGCGCTCTTTTTATAGGTTCTCTCCTGGTAAGTTTTCTTAGTTTCTCCTTCTTCTTGTTGCTTTTCTTTTCTTAATCACTTAGCTTCTGCAGAGGCCAAGAAGAAGACCCCTGAGAAGAAGGGTGTCGTGATTACGGATCCCTCAGAGCCGGCGCAGAAAAGGCCCAAGGTTACTATCAAACCTCTCAGGACTGCTGAAATAGAGTCTGAGAAGGATAAACAGGTTGCTGAGGGGGAGAAAGCAAAAGCGGCTGAGGAAGCGAAGAGGAAGAAGGCTGAGGATGAGAAGAAAAAAGCTGAGGATGAGAAAAGGAAGAGAGCTGCTGAAAGAGAGAAGGAGAGAGAGAAAAATAAGGAGAAGGAAAAGGAAAAAAACGGCTGCCGACAAGGCTGTTGAAATAACTTCTACTGCTGAGGGAGAAGGCTCTGGTGCTCATCGAGACAAATCCGCTGCTGCAGGAGGCGCGGGTGTTGGTTTTGCAGCTGGCCTGGCTGGTGTGGGAAAACACGCCGCGCCCTCCAATAGGCCCCCGGGATACTTTGGGGGATATTTATTATAAGTCTTATACGGAGGAGAGCCGTGGTGACGCTCCGCACCAACCGCCATGGGGTTTAAAGAAAAAGATACTTTTCTTGAGTTCGCGCCTTGCCGCGACTGGTTTCTGAATTCCATTCCTCCCGGTGAGGTTGAACGTCAAAGGGCGCGAACCCACAATGGATTGTATCACGCCTATGTTGTTGGCGAGGCCAACACCCGTGCTGCTAACCATCAAATTGTTCGCGAGTGGCGAACCATGGTTAGGGAGAGGGAGGATTGGGAGAAATACCGTGAGCGGATATTAAGGCGTGTTAATGACTTCGAAAGATCGAAAGCTGCCTTTGATGAAGAGAAGGCAAAATTCGAAGCTGACAGGAAATCGGAGGAGTGGGGCCGCGAAGGCCTTAAGGGCAAACTTCACGCTGCTGAAGACCTCTTAGCAAAGGAGAAAGCTGAGTTTAAGAGGTTATGCGAGAAGGATAACCAACGCGCGTTCGCAGCTCGCAATAAGATTACTGAGCTTGAAGGCAAGGTTGCTGAGCTGACAGCGAAGGTTGAGGATGCGCAAGCTGCTAAAGAGCAGGCTGAGGTTCGAGAAATTTCTCTTTCAGTTTATGCTTTTGTTGGCAGAATTAACTGATCCCTTTATCCCTTGTAGGTTGAGCTGGCCGCGGTGAAGGCGCAACTGTCTGGTAAAGACAAGGATTTGATGGCCAAGGACGTCGAGATTGCCGAGTTGAAGCGCCGCCTTCAGGAGCAGGTAGACAAAGGCGAGTCCTTGGAAATCGATCTTGAAGCGGAAAAGGTTAAGGCTGCTACTGCTGAGGAGGCCAAACAAAAAGCTGAGGAAGCGCGAGACATTAGTACATCTGCCCTTAATGTGGCACAAAACAACTATTCCGAGGCTCAAGGCATCGTTGATACTTTGGTCTCCGAGGCTGAGTGGCTGCACGGCAGAGGATTAGTTCTGGTATGGTTTCTCTCAATTTTGGCTGTATTTGTTTAAGCCTAGTGTCTTATTTATTGCCTTTGCTGTAGATGGCCAACTCCATCTTGAATGTTGGGGAGCTAGACAAAGCTGTTGCTGCTCTGATTGATGCTTCTCGTGCCGTTGGTCATCGTGGAGGTTACCTGGAATGCGCGCAGCATGTTGAAGAGGTGTTTGGGCAAGAGTTTGACATCGGTCATTGCTCGGTGACCGATGAAGCTGATGCCGAGCTTGCTCGTGCTGAAGGTGCATACGATCACCTAGCGCTGCCCGTGATGGATTTGGTCGCCAAAGCTTTGGAGCATGATGACTGGTGCCATCGTCTTAAGGCTATCTGGACCCACCAGAGATGGTTACTTTATCTGATGAGGAGACAGCGGCGGGCAATGATGGCGATGGTGAAGCCGATGGTGATAAGCATGATGATGATGATGCTGGCGGTGACGGCTTTGAATAGATAGTGTTTACAGGCTTTGTGCCTTGTAATTTTTGTCTTTAGGTTTTGAATGTAACTTGATGCGCGGTCGCGCTTGTTTTGGATCGTTGGCTTCTATGAAATCGCTGTACGATTGCGCTTATTAAATATGATGTTTATGTTTATTCTGTCTCGTTACAATTATTGCACTGTTGTTAGAAACTTTGGTTAAGTTAGCGCGAATAAATGCAAGTGTGGCTCTTGAGCGAGTATAGCTGCTCGGTCTCGCGCTATGTTCGCGGAGGACCTTGGAGGCATAACTCAAGAGCTCGTAATTCACTGAAGTGTTTCCGTGCTAATCAAAAGTTTAACATGCATTTGTAACTCAAGAAGCATTATGATAAAAGAAAACATGTCGTATGCTTTCATTAATTGGGAAACAGGTGCTTAGGCCAATCATACATTGTAGATAAGTAATATAAAGGGCGTTTAGCCAACATAGGAAGTTAAGAAGGCGCGAGGCCAACATGAGAGAAATGGCGCATGGCCTAGAGTAGTTACATATAGCACTTGCGCAATTGTTGCGCATTCCATGTGCGCGGGATGATGTGTCCATCCAGTCTGTGCAATTTGTATGCCCCCTTTCCTAGCACTTCGTGAACCAAGTATGGGCCTTCCCATTTGGGTGCTAGCTTCCCGGGGCGTTCAGCGTTTGAAGCTTCGTTGTCTCGGAGAACGTATTCTCCTGGAGTGAAGGTACAAATGCGGACTCTCGCATTGTAGTACATTTCCAGTTGTGTCTTGTATTTCGCTTCTTTAATACGCGCAATCTCGCGTCTTTCTTCCAGTAGATCTAAATCGAGACGGCGCTCTGCTTCATTATCAACCGTGTTGACTGCTGTCAAGCGCGGTGAGGGGAGTCCAACTTCCGCCGGGATAACTGCCTCCGAGCCGTATACTAGGCTGAAAGGAGTTTCGCCGGTGCTTGTCTTCGGCATAGTTCGATGAGCCCACAGGATGCTTGGGAGCTCATCTACCCAGCCTCTTCTCTTTGTGCCCAGTCGGGCTTTTATCCCCTCGACGATACTTTTGTTGACGCTTTCCACTTGACCGTTGCCTTGAGGATGCGCAACGGAGGAGAAGGTATGCTTGATCTTCATTTCCTTCATCCAATTTTGAAGATCCTCAGAAGCAAAATTGGTACCGTTGTTTGTAACGATTTTGAGTGGAAGGCCAAATCTGCAAATGATGTGCTCCCAAATAAACTTGCGCACCATCATTGCAGTGGTTGAGGCGAGAGCTTTGGCCTCCACCCACTTAGTAAAATAATCAACGGCCACGATTATGAACTTCACGGCTCCCGGAGCATTAGGGAAAGGTCCCACCATATCAATTCCCCACTGTTGGAAAGGCCAAGCAGTGGATACAGGGATAAGATCGTTCTTTGGGCGCAGGGTTTTTGGAGAATGTCGCTGACAGGAGTCGCATTTGCGCAGCTCCTTCAGGGCGTCGATGTGCATCCCTGGCCAATAATATCCAGTGTTCATAATCTTCGCGACAACCATGCGTGGTCCTGCATGGATGCCACAGATCCCTTCGTGAATCTCTCTGATCAAGTAATTCGCATCCTGGGGGTCCACGCAGCGCAACAGTGGCCCCAAGAAGGACTTGCGGTATAAGATACCACCATTCATCTCATAATGCAGAGCTTTGTTTTGAATCTTTCTTGCCTCTGCCTTGCTCCCAGGGAGTATTCCTTCTTGCAAATACTGAATTATATGGGTCATCCAAGATGGCTGCCCTATTTCGATCACATTTACCTGGCGCATCAGGACTGATGGATTTTTTAGTACTTCAATCCTTACATCTTTTGCGAAATGTTGAAAGGAGGTCGAAGCAAGCTTGCTCAAAGCGTCAGCTGGTTTGTTTTCGGAGCGATTGATGTGGACTACCTTGTAATTTGAACTGTTGAAGCAACTCTTTTGCTTGCTCTAAATACAGGGCCATAACTTCGCCATTTGCATCGTATATACCGTTAATTTGGCTGGCTATCAAGAGTGAATCAACGTGTGCTTGTAGATTTTTAGCTCCCATTTTTATGGCGAGGCGTAAGCTTGCCAGAAATGCCTCGTACTCCGCCTCGTTGTTGGTATTCTTGAAATCCAACTTGATGGCGTAAGTAAATTCGTGCTTTTCAGGGCTCACAAGGCGCAATCCGGCTCCTGCGCCATCTTCGTTTGAGGCTCCATCAGTGTACAACATCCATAACTCATTTGATATGTCTTTTATGGGAGTCTTGACAATCTCGCAGTCTTTGATTTTATTAACTGGGACTTCTGTGATGAAGTCCGCTAGAACTTGACCTTTGATGGCTGGGCACGGCCTGTACAAGATGTTGTGGCCCCCCAGCTCTATCGCCCATTTTGCTAACCGCCCAGATGTTTCTGGCTTTTGCAATATCGTACCAATGTGGAAATTGGTAAGTACGGTGATGACGTGGCCTGTGAAGTATCTGCGCAGTCTTCTGGAGGCGTGCAGCAAGGCCAGTACCAATTTCTCCATCGTTGAATATCTCGTTTCTGGATCTATGAGCACTCTACTGATGTAATAGATTGGAGTCTGAACTCCATTTCTTTCTACAAGCAATACCGATCCCACTGCCTTGTCCGATGATGACAAGTACAAGATGAGCGGCTCCTTTTCGAACGGTGCAGTCAGGGTAGGGAGTTCGATCAAACACTCCTTCATTTACTGAAAACCACTCTCTGCTTCAGGCGTCCATTTGAATTCTTGCTTCTTCACACAGTTGCGCAGAGTGCTGATAAAAGGGTATGACTTCGCGGCGTGATTTGACAGAAAGCGGCTAAGCGCGGCTAGGCGGCCGACCAACCTTTGCATCTCTTTGATTGTTTGTGGTGATGGCATTCGTTCTATTGCCTAGACCTTTTCTGGATTCAACTTAAATCCACCATTTGTGACTATGAAGCCTAAGAATTTCCCTTCTTCCATACCAAAAGAACATTTGGCTGGATTCAATTTCATATTCACGCTGCGCAACGAGTTGAATGTTTTTTCGATGTCTTTCAACATTTGGTCCTCTTCGGGACTTTTGATCACCAGATCGTCAATGTAAACCTCGATATGCTTCCCAATATCTCCAGCGAAGGTCTTATCCATCAGGCGTTGGTATGTGGCGCCAGCGTTTTTGAGGCCGAATGGCATCTTTGTATAACAAAAGATCCCGAGGTCGGTCCGAAAAGCTGTCTTGTCTTCGTCTTCAAGCTTCATTTGGACCTGATGGTATCCCTTGTAGCAATCTAAGAAGCATTTCCATCTGTATGGTGCGAGAGATTCTATCTTTTTGTCGATCTCAGGCAAAGAGTAGCAATCTTTAGGGCATGCCTTGTTGAGATCAGTATAATCAACGCACATTCGCCATCCTCCACTAGACTTCACCACCATCATTGGGTTCGCGACCCAACTTTGATAACGTACTTCTCGCAAGATTCCAGCTTTGAGTAGTTCGCATACTTGCTCATTCATTGCTTTGGTTTTGTCTGCCCCTAAGCTGCGCCTTCTTTGGACCTTCGGCTCAACAGAGGAGTAGGTGTTTAAACAATGCTCGGTAATGTCACGCGGGACACCGGTCATGTGTAACACCCCGAAAATTTACGTCCTATAAAGTGTTGACACGTGTCATAAGCTTGAATGTGTGAAAGAATACCCTAGAGGGACTAAAGTTGACAAACTTGAAAAGTATATGAAAATACGAGTTCTAAATGTCAACAGTGAATAAATATGTTGTACATTAACCCTACATGATGCTCATACCTTCAAAAGAATGAATCATGGATCATACGAAGCTAAAAGTGAGAGATTACAAACTACAGGGGTTAAATGTGTCAACATGTTAAAGATATACCTCTGAGTGACCTTTTGACAAACCCGAAGCTTTGTAAATGTAAATTATGCTCACTAGAATGCACGATTAAAATTTCATAAAGTTTCGTTATCGTATGAGAAAGTTATGATCAAATTCGTGTGCGAGGGGTTAAAAGCGTCAACGTTGAAATTTATGACTTTTCGGGTAACCATAAAGTTACCCAAGGACTTAACAAAGTATGTTTATGTCTTAAGGCCCATAAAAGTCAAGTTAGAGGGCTCGAAGTGCAAGAAAGCATGTTAAGATCAAGTGTAGAAGGATCAGGGACTAAAAGCGTCAAAAAGTGCATAAGTTTGCATTTTCGCGCATAACCTACATTCTGAATACATCTGGTCATCCAAAAATTTATGTAAGCACTAAAATATTTTATTTTAGTGTTCGCCATAAGAAAAATCCATTCGTCGCGTCATTTGGATCGTTTTTGGCACTTATGCGCATTCCGTCGTAATTAAGCAAACATCGCGTTCGTACGACCAAACGAACCATCACCCGGCACATTTTTGAGCATGTTTCATGTCCACAATGTTTAGGTAACATTTTAGGGCCTTAAAGTTGGCTTTACGGGCCTTAGAAGTGTCGAAAAAGGCCTTAAACACGTGCAGGGACTGAAACTGTCATTTTTCAAACTTGTTGTCTGATCAGGACCCTCATGCGGCCCGCATGAGTTTAAGGGCATCCTGAAGCGGGCCGCATGGCCCCTTCTGACCAGATTAAATGTATAAAACAGCTGGTTGCAGCTGTTTGGCACTCCTAATCTCAATGCCACATGTTGATTTCCTATGGTTAGTGGCAATTTAGGCACCATAACCTTCCGACAAGTGTACGGCCTTGATCGTGCCCTCTTCTCCAAGAAACGATCCTAACGGTGGTGCATATCCTATAAATACCCAACCCCTCACAACTCAAAAACCCACAAATCTGATCCTAGAGCTCTAAGTTGAAGCCATTGCTTCATACCTGAGCTATTCGATCAAGATTTACTAGCGGGGACCCTTCGTAAGTATTCTTTCGTTCTTTTATCGCTTTTCGGGTCCGAAAGTCAAACTTTGTTTGACTTTCTGCATTGACCAGTTTATGGTCGATGCGAAGTTCGTTTGAACTTCATAACGTGAGCGTGATCACGATGGTTATAGTCCCTAGTGACTATACCTACTGATTACCACGTTATCTAGGCTCAGTGACGAGCCGTAGTTTCGGCCAGAATACGTATTCTTGCGTATTTTGTAACCAAACTACTTATGGGTATCAAAACCGTTTGTTTTGATACCAAACTTTTTTTCTAACTTAGTCAAGCATGTTTCAACATGCTTAGCTCGTCACTTTTAGTTTAGTGCTTATATAGGGTCGTAAAGGTAAGCGATCTAAACAATCGCTTATACTTTCGAACCCGACCCGTTTGGTCGATCATTAGGATCCGACCAAACACATTAAGTGACCTTATGGTCACATCGTTCGAGTAGTTGTATGACAGGTAGTATATATATGCCTTAGGTAAATGACCAAAATACCCCTACGGGGCTTAAATTGAGATTAAACTCGTTTTGGGCATAATGGAAGGTATCCTACTGATACCACAACATATTTAAGGCATATTAACTAAGGAAACCTGTAAATGACTCTATGAATACCCATTACGCGTTATTCGCGTTCGGATCGGTTTATATAACAAGTTTATATAAGTTAGCCGGAACGGGTCAAACCTTATCGGTTTTATCTCAAAATCCAGAATATGTTTAGTATTACCCATATTATACAAGTCTCCAAACTTGTCGGGTCTAAATCACATTCTATTCCGGTCTTCGCTTAATCGTGCGTAAGAACCGTATTTTCCTCAAGACTAACCGGTCTAAGCTTAGGCTTAATTAAAGACCCGTTAGCATTCTAATTAATTATTTATACCATCATTCCAGACTAGAGCACTTCCGGTAAATTGTACCTACGCTTACTTAAGTGACTACGGCTGAGTTATTAGATTCTTGCTATTTAAGACAGGAGCTAGCTCAGGTAAATACTCTTAACTTATTTTCCCTATACGGGCTTGGGATACGGTACTATAAAAGTACCGCTTGGTCGGGTGTATGTAGTCATTTAAATCGGATTGTGATTGATGTACTTACATAACCTGTTTAATATGTATTATTTTATTATTATTTGGTGTATGGCCTTTAGGGGTTAATGACCATGTCCCGGATATCCTTGGCATCATTTTACGAAATGGCCACGACCTAAGCACGGGGTGTAGGCATACACCTGACAGTTGCATTATGTAAAAACTGGTAATCCACTCGAAGGTATCATCCCTGTGGGCATTATACCGGAACTGGTAATCCACTTAGGGGATGATAGCCTGTGGGCATTATACCTGTGGCGTGTCTGTTAATCTAGTCAGGCCCTACAAACCGGCCCTAACGGACGACAAATAAGTAAAACTGTATACAAGATTATATACAAATAATTTTCCCAAGTTATAAAAGATTAATTTTGCCTCTAAGCATTTTAATCAAGTGTCAAAAGGTTTCGTGCCTGGTGCATCTAAATAAATTTTCTTAAACTCTTTTCAAATGAGTCGGTTGAGTGTATTTACCAGTGAAAACTGACGTATTTTCCAAAAGGGTTAAGTGACAGGTACTGAACGGAATTGGCTGGGAGCTCAGGGCGCTAATAAGGAATCTTGCAAGTTCTAGGCGTCTAAAGTCTGTTGAACAAATGATATGTTTTAAGATCCGCCTGTGGATCCTTTACTTCCGTTGTAATACTGAATATTACTTCATATTCGGAATGTAATAATAAATATCCTTTGCTTCCGCTGTGCATTCATATATATTGTGTTGTTTGACTATTATGTTGCCAACCACGTCACGATACTCCCCCACCGGGCCCACCGGTGACACGTGGAAAGTCGGGGTGTGACAGGTTGGTATCAGAGCCAACACTGAGTGAATTAAACACTAGCCTTTTGTGTTTAATCTCAGTTACACAATTGCACATATCTAAACTTCTGAGTCTAGACTTAACATAGGAAAAATCTCAATCCTAATCTGGAAATTTTACTTCCAAATTTTTATTGGATACGTCGCCAAGCGAAGAAGCCGTAATAGGAGTTCTCCACACCCGGAGCCCTGGGATGCTGAGCTTCGTACCGCGGCCAGAATGAAACGAGCATCCAAGGAAAAAGCATTCAGAAATAGAATGAAGAAGAAACTCCTTTTGCTGAAGAACGTTTCCGTATAGAGTCCTTATAAGGACATATTTATCATTCAGTCCCTCCGAGGACGACATTATTCTTTTGAAGTCCCATTTAGGGCAACCCTATACTTGTTTAAATTTTAAAGGAACGATTAAGTTTAAAATATCATTCCTATATTATAAGATCTACCATTATAATAAAATGGCAAAATCTAAAAGGACAAGACCTAGCTTCGGGTCATATTAAGACCGGCCAAGATGGCAGTTCCGCAATTTAGATTCAGATCCATATTTACACCTCAATTTAAATTTGTTCTGCGTTAATTATAAATTAAGAATCTTAAGTGTGAAACCTAGCCTAGGGTCAATTATAAGACCAGGCCAAGATGGTAAGACCTATTTAAAAAGATTCAATTCCCTGTTAACATCTTAAAACATGTTAACACTCCTGGCAGATGTGATTCATTTAAAATCACACACGTCATTTTTATATAGGATTCTTCAAAAGATCCCTAACCCAGTTTAATGATCCCTGAATCCTGGGTTTATGTCATCAATTAAGATGATCATATTTTAACCATACGTGGTAATATAGTGCCTACGGGCCTTGCTCATTTCTACATGAGCCAAAATACAGTGGTAGCTATGACTCCCTGTCAGATAAAGGTAATGAACTAGGTTCAAACCTCAAATGCTTTGATTCTCTGAAATCCTAGCATATAATTTAAAATTTGTCCTCGTGACTAGGCCTATTGTGCCAATATACCTTCATGCTTTGATTCTCTGAAATCATAGCTTATAAATTATATATGTCCTTGTGACTAAGCCAGTTGTGCTAATATACTTAAAGACCTTGATTCTCTGAAATCATGGCTTATAATTTAAAAATTTGTCCTTTGTGACCAGGCCATTTGTGCCAGTATACTTTCATGCTTTGATTCTCTGAAATCATAAGCTTATAATTTATAATTGTCCATGTGACCAGGCCATTGAGTGCCACTAATAAAACTGTTAATTTGGATAAACTATAATAGAAATCCTAAACCTATATGATTAATAAATTAACCAAATATGGTCTCTGCTTACCATGGTTAATGAATTTCTCTAAGGGGCAATTCCGTAATAAACATCCCTTAGAAGAAAAGTGCCTATGGGCTATAGTTAATGTCCTCTGAGACTAAAGACAGTGGTAGCCTACGACTCCCTGTCAAGAAAAGGTAATGAACTTTGATTCAAACCTTAATGCCTCGATTCTTTGAAATCATGGCTTATAAATTAAACCTGTCTACGCGACTAGGCCATTTGTGTTATCATTAACTTATGAATTAGGATTTATGATAAAAAAAAAATCCTGAATGAAATAAATATCCTTCCTTCCCTATCAGTATGCATTTTAAAAAGGGAATCTTAAAGGTGAAACCTAGCCTACGCGGCCAAGATGGTAAAACCTACTCAAGGGATTCAGATCCTTGTTAACACGTAGGAACGTGTTAGCACTCTTGACAAATGTGATTCGAGAAAATCACAACAGTCATCCTTATAAAGGAATCTTTCCGAAAATCTAAGAGCACTCTTTCTTTGCATAGAGTACGACAACGTATATTATTTTAATTATTTTCTCATTGTTTTCTATCGCCTGCGAATGCCAAACTATATTTGATAAAAGTGTCATATGAGGATTGGCGTATCCTAGTGTGTCCCATAGATTATTTCCATGTCTGATCAGCATGGAGGTTTAATGCATGGAACCACAAAGATATCCCAATGATCATATTGTACTAATGTCGACTAGTAGCATTCAAAGAAGATATCCATAATATAATTGTCCAAGTAAATATTCCCGATTAAGGAATTCGTGGACTAGTAACATAAATGTGTCACTTATTCGACACAAGCAGCGATGAGTGAACTGGAGCTTGAGATATGGAAAATCTCTGTAACCTTCTTGTATGTTGGGCATCTTCTCCTAAGTTTACCCTGTTTACCTCCCTAGAGGCAGGTGGAGTTAAGATTAACATCCCACTTTGGGTTAGAGTGTTGTAAGAACTCCATGTTGATTATGGAATAACCGAAAACCTGATTAAGTAAATTTTAAGATAGAAGATTCATAGCCTAACTCAATATCTTGAGAATTCGGTATAGGAAATTTTGAAAGACGGTTCATTTTGCTAGGGCATTGTGTACCGCAACCCTAATTAGGCGACGATTAAGAATCGCCATCAGCTGCCCAAAATTGTCGATTGGTTCGACTAGCTGTAAGAATTAGCTATTCTTGGAGAGTAATTAAGCAGTAGTTGGAATAACCATCTCATCATAGAATAAGTTTTCTATAACAATTATTATGTAAGTGATAAGGTTACTCCTTTGGAGACTTAGTATAGATGGAATGTTAAACATCTATTGTTAAATAGAGAATTGGTAAGTCCAATTATCAAGATCTGAAAGTTGCCTGGGGGACAACAAATAAGATTATACAAATCCATAATCGATTGTAGGTTGCCAGTATATGGCAAGAAATCGAAGAGTTATGAAAATAGCAAACTTCCTAAGTTCTTGTTAAGGAATATGGTTTAACAAAAGATATCACCCAGGAAGGGTGTATCAAATTTGTGAAATTATCAGGCTAGTTAAGCTCTGAATAAAGGTAAATCATTCGAAGGAAATCGAATGTATCAAGATCAAGTAGCTTGTAAGCTAAAACCTACTTAAGGAGTTTGACGGAGCTCGCAATACATTGCACAATAGTGACTGGAGGATGTGTTCCGCCAATAAGTCAAGGAGCACTATCACAAATTGGTATGCGGATTTACGATGTGATAAACATCCTATATTGATTAAGGATCGACAGGTAAGAACGCTTCGAAGAAAGAATATACCTTTTGTAAAGGTCAAATGGGATGCCCGAAGAGGTCCCGAATTCACGTGGGAAGTTGAATCCACGATGAAAGAAAAGTACCCTTACTTATTTCAGTAAATCTCAGGTCGAGATTTATTTTAAGGGGGTGAGGATGTAACACCCCGAAAATTTACGTCCTATAAAGTGTTGACACGTGTCATAAGCTTGAATGTGTGAAAGAATACCCTAGAGGGACTAAAGTTGACAAACTTGAAAAGTATATGAAAATACGAGTTCTAAATGTCAACAGTGAATAAATATGTTGTACATTAACCCTACATGATGCTCATACCTTCAAAAGAATGAATCATGGATCATACGAAGCTAAAAGTGAGAGATTACAAACTACAGGGGTTAAATGTGTCAACATGTTAAAGATATACCTCTGAGTGACCTTTTGACAAACCCGAAGCTTTGTAAATGTAAATTATGCTCACTAGAATGCACGATTAAAATTTCATAAAGTTTCGTTATCGTATGAGAAAGTTATGATCAAATTCGTGTGCGAGGGGTTAAAAGCGTCAACGTTGAAATTTATGACTTTTCGGGTAACCATAAAGTTACCCAAGGACTTAACAAAGTATGTTTATGTCTTAAGGCCCATAAAAGTCAAGTTAGAGGGCTCGAAGTGCAAGAAAGCATGTTAAGATCAAGTGTAGAAGGATCAGGGACTAAAAGCGTCAAAAAGTGCATAAGTTTGCATTTTCGCGCATAACCTACATTCTGAATACATCTGGTCATCCAAAAATTTATGTAAGCACTAAAATATTTTATTTTAGTGTTCGCCATAAGAAAAATCCATTCGTCGCGTCATTTGGATCGTTTTTGGCACTTATGCGCATTCCGTCGTAATTAAGCGAACATCGCGTTCGTACGACCAAACGAACCATCACCCGGCACATTTTTGAGCATGTTTCATGTCCACAATGTTTAGGTAACATTTTAGGGCCTTAAAGTTGGCTTTACGGGCCTTAGAAGTGTCGAAAAAGGCCTTAAACACGTGCAGGGACTGAAACTGTCATTTTTCAAACTTGTTGTCTGATCAGGACCCTCATGCGGCCCGCATGAGTTTAAGGGCATCCTGAAGCGGGCCGCATGGCCCCTTCTGACCAGATTAAATGTATAAAACAGCTGGTTGCAGCTGTTTGGCACTCCCAATCTCAATGCCACATGTTGATTTCCTATGGTTAGTGGCAATTTAGGCACCATAACCTTCCGACAAGTGTACGGCCTTGATCGTGCCCTCTTCTCCAAGAAACGATCCTAACGGTGGTGCATATCCTATAAATACCCAACCCCTCACAACTCAAAAACCCACAAATCTGATCCTAGAGCTCTAAGTTGAAGCCATTGCTTCATACCTGAGCTATTCGATCAAGATTTACTAGCGGGGACCCTTCGTAAGTATTCTTTCGTTCTTTTATCGCTTTTCGGGTCCGAAAGTCAAACTTTGTTTGACTTTCTGCATTGACCAGTTTATGGTCGATGCGAAGTTCGTTTGAACTTCATAACGTGAGCGTGATCACGATGGTTATAGTCCCTAGTGACTATACCTACTGATTACCACGTTATCTAGGCTCAGTGACGAGCCGTAGTTTCGGCCAGAATACGTATTCTTGCGTATTTTGTAACCAAACTACTTATGGGTATCAAAACCGTTTGTTTTGATACCAAACTTTTTTTCTAACTTAGTCAAGCATGTTTCAACATGCTTAGCTCGTCACTTTTAGTTTAGTGCTTATATAGGGTCGTAAAGGTAAGCGATCTAAACAATCGCTTATACTTTCGAACCCGACCCGTTTGGTCGATCATTAGGATCCGACCAAACACATTAAGTGACCTTATGGTCACATCGTTCGAGTAGTTGTATGACAGGTAGTATATATATGCCTTAGGTAAATGACCAAAATACCCCTACGGGGCTTAAATTGAGATTAAACTCGTTTTGGGCATAATGGAAGGTATCCTACTGATACCACAACATATTTAAGGCATATTAACTAAGGAAACCTGTAAATGACTCTATGAATACCCATTACGCGTTATTCGCGTTCGGATCGGTTTATATAACAAGTTTATATAAGTTAGCCGGAACGGGTCAAACCTTATCGGTTTTATCTCAAAATCCAGAATATGTTTAGTATTACCCATATTATACAAGTCTCCAAACTTGTCGGGTCTAAATCACATTCTATTCCGGTCTTCGCTTAATCGTGCGTAAGAACCGTATTTTCCTCAAGACTAACCGGTCTAAGCTTAGGCTTAATTAAAGACCCGTTAGCATTCTAATTAATTATTTATACCATCATTCCAGACTAGAGCACTTCCGGTAAATTGTACCTACGCTTACTTAAGTGACTACGGCTGAGTTATTAGATTCTTGCTATTTAAGACAGGAGCTAGCTCAGGTAAATACTCTTAACTTATTTTCCCTATACGGGCTTGGGATACGGTACTATAAAAGTACCGCTTGGTCGGGTGTATGTAGTCATTTAAATCGGATTGTGATTGATGTACTTACATAACCTGTTTAATATGTATTATTTTATTATTATTTGGTGTATGGCCTTTAGGGGTTAATGACCATGTCCCGGATATCCTTGGCATCATTTTACGAAATGGCCACGACCTAAGCACGGGGTGTAGGCATACACCTGACAGTTGCATTATGTAAAAACTGGTAATCCACTCGAAGGTATCATCCCTGTGGGCATTATACCGGAACTGGTAATCCACTTAGGGGATGATAGCCTGTGGGCATTATACCTGTGGCGTGTCTGTTAATCTAGTCCGGCCCTACAAACCGGCCCTAACGGACGACAAATAAGTAAAACTGTATACAAGATTATATACAAATAATTTTCCCAAGTTATAAAAGATTAATTTTGCCTCTAAGCATTTTAATCAAGTGTCAAAAGGTTTCGTGCCTGGTGCATCTAAATAAATTTTCTTAAACTCTTTTCAAATGAGTCGGTTGAGTGTATTTACCAGTGAAAACTGACGTATTTTCCAAAAGGGTTAAGTGACAGGTACTGAACGGAATTGGCTGGGAGCTCAGGGCGCTAATAAGGAATCTTGCAAGTTCTAAGCGTCTAAAGTCTGTTGAACAAATGATATGTTTTAAGATCCGCCTGTGGATCCTTTACTTCCGTTGTAATACTGAATATTACTTCATATTCGGAATGTAATAATAAATATCCTTTGCTTCCGCTGTGCATTCATATATATTGTGTTGTTTGACTATTATGTTGCCAACCACGTCACGATACTCCCCCACCGGGCCCACCGGTGACACGTGGAAAGTCGGGGTGTGACATCATGTCGGCCGGAGTCCAGGCGAAGATATCCATATTCTTGAACATGAGTTGCTTGAGATGCGTTCTGATGTTTAGTGAGATTGCGTGGCCTATCGTCACCGTTTGCTCCGGGTACTTGCGGTTTAACACCCATTTCTCTGGCTCGGTTGTTGAAACCTTCGCCTCTTTTGTTAGGCGCATCTCTTCTGTCGACATTACTTCTTTCTGGGCATAGATAATCGCCACCCCCGTCTTGGTTGGAAACCCTATCGCTGAAAGTTACCATGTTCATTTCGCCTTGGGTTTCTCTCCCAATCAACACATCATGCCTTGATTTGACAGGCATCACCATGAAGTTTACATTTGTTGTTCTTGAATGCTTCCCGTCAGAGAGCGTGACGGGGAAGCTGATTTGGCCTAGCGGGAAGACCATTTCGTTGCAAAATCCAGACAGTGGATAATCAACTGGCTCAAGTCTCGCTTTATCATCCTCATCAAACTGATTAAAACATTGCTCATAGATGATATCAGCCGTACTTCCTGGGTCAATGAAGACATACTCCGTTTCATAATGGCCGATAATACCGGTAATGACGACGGGTCGAGTGGCGCGAGGGCCGCCGCGTACTACCGGGAAAATGACCTGTTGCTCTTTCCATGAGGGTTCGTAAGGGCGCTTGCCTTTCTCCTTTGCGCTGTATCTTGGTCCATTGACCATATGGGTTTCTAGGCGTCGGACTTTCTTGTGATTTCCCTCATCATGGCGTTGGATCTGTCGAGTTTCTTTGCGCACGTTTTTCACCAGGTGGCTTAGCTTCCCGCTTTTTAGCGCTCTCTCAATCTCTTGACGTAAACTGATACAGTCATCCGTCAGGTGCCCTGTATCTTTGTGGAAGTCGCAGTATAGGTTGGGGTCTTGCCCCTTCTTGTTTGTCATAGGCCTTGGAGCCTTGAAATCATGATTCTCCGTCATCAGCACCTCTTTTGGTGTTTTTATGAGCGGAGTCCAGTGCTTTTCTCGGTTATCATCCCTGACTGCTTTTCGATAGCCGATTCTATCAATTGTGTCACGCGCATCTTCTCTATAGCGCGGCCTCTCATCATGGCTCCTTGATCTTCCGGATTTCCAATCGTTACTTTTGTACTTGTTGCGCTTGTTGTGATCGCGCGAGTTTCCCTTGGAAAATCGATCTTCAGTATAATAATTCTTGTTTCCGGCGAGTGACTCTTCAGTTTGCGCGACTATTTTCGTGGCTTCCATGAGCTTATCCCATTCTTTGGGCATTCCATCTTTCCCAGTGATAGTTCTGATGAGACTATCACAGCGAATGGCTTTCTTGAAGTGGCAACGCATGAGTTGTTCACTTACGCCATCGATTTCCAAGCACTCCTTGTTGAAGCGAGTGATGAAATCTTCCAGACCCTCGTTATCTCTGCGCCAGATGTCCTCTACCTCGGCTGTGTCGTGTTGGTAACGTCTCTGTTGACTGAAGTGATTCAAAAACTGTGTCTTGAAATCCACCCATGACTTGATCTTTCCCGGAGGAAGGCTGTCGAACCAGGCGCGAGCAGCCCTGTAAGCATTTGAATAAACAGATGGCACCACATTAGGGATGAGCATGTCGGTATTCCGTCCCGTACCGATACCGATACCGACTAATACCGATACCGATTTTCACCCAAACTAGATACCGATACCGAAACATGTCGGTTAGGTATCGGTACGGTACGGTATCGGTATTATACCGTATTTTGAGGGTCGGTATCGGTATAATACCGATACCGTACCGTACCGATACCGAAATCGCCAAAATGTGGATACCGATCGGGATACCGATACCGATACCGATCGGTACGGGATCGGTACGGGATCGGTATGGGATCGGTATTGGTATTCATATGCTCATCCCTACACCACATGGGCATATTCCATCCTCCCATACAACCTACGCTTGTGAAAACTCTGACGTGATCATCGGGATCAGTCAATCCGTTAAACTTTCCAACTGTCGGAGGTAACTTCTCTCTTGAAAGTGGCGCCAGCGCGATCTTTGGAATGAACTTTGAATGTTCCGTAGCTTCAGCTGGTCGATAGGCGAGGCGAAAGTCTCGCTCTGCCTCTTCGGTGTACCCTACGTGTTGTCTTGGTTTGTAGTATTCATGGTTCCTCTGCAAGCGATTGAAGACTGATGAACCCTCATCATCCTGCCAAGTTGGATCATTCGGGTCAGTATCTTCCCATTCATTGTTCATGTTGCGCGGCGTGAGCCGGCTATGAACTGGGCCTCTTTGGACGTGTGACGGATAGTCATAATAGCTTTCTGTTTCTCCCCGTGTATCGCGCGTGTCATGCACGATTAGCCTTCTGGTAGGGGGAGGTCTGTTAGCTCTTCCTTGGATGTTTTGCTGTGGTGGTATCTGGCGCGCCCCGTGACTGGGGCCTGCTGGTGTAACCAAGGACGGTTCTGCCGTTAAGACTGCTTGCTGTGCGCTCAAAGATTGGTACGCCTCATTAATGGTGGCAATTTTCTTGGCGTACCATGAGGCTAGAGTTTCGCCCTCTGGTAGCCCTAGTAGCACTGAAATGTTCTGAGGTGGAGCTGGGTTTGAAGGTCCAGCGCCGTTGTTTCCTGGGGTTACCGTTTGAGTGATGCGGGTGATGCTCCCGCGCGGTCCCCCAGTGTTGGTTACTTCGATTTCGCCAATTTCTTCAATGTGTTGGGGTTGGACGTTTTGATTGCCCTCGCCCAACACCGCATTAGAGTTTGCTCCGAAACCAAACTCGGGAATGATTCCTTGACCAGCCATGATCGAAGGAAGAAAAAACAACGAAAACTCAGAAAAAAGAAGATGAAAATGTTTTGTAGAAAACCGGTGGGCGCCAATGAAGAAACACATAACTAATTATGGGGATAATCAGTTTGGTTTATGTTCCTACCATAGTGGTTAATCTTCTAATGGCCTTCTGAGCTCCTTAATGATCGTCTAATCCTGCAAAACAGAACACCGTCACTCGTTAAGAGGGGAATGTGGGGGTTTCCCTCTTAACCGGGCTCCGGCGTGAGAATAAGCGACTGCTTTGAGAAGATAAATTGAGAATTAAGAGTGAGAGTAGAGGGAATGGCCTGTTTAACCTGTGAAGTGAGGTCTCTATTTATAGCCGGAGAGGTGTAAGAGGATATAGGCTGATGGGCCTTGGGCCTGAAGGCGACAACATAGAGGATATGCTCCTTGTCTCACTGGTGTCGACCGTTAGTGGTTTGTAGGAGCTTTCTAGAGTTGGCACAATGTGATTGGAGCCATGTGTCACTGTTGTCGGCCTGGCCACCCCTCCGCCATCAGCAGGTAAGTCGAGATCGTGGGGCAGTTGTCTCTGCCCTGCGATTTCTGTTAATGGTCAAAGGGCAAATAGGTAATTTCGCTATCTTGTTGACCTGCAACCTCATTTATTCCCCTTTTCATCAATTTGAAACCCTGAACTAAACCGACTTTGAAATTAAAGAGCTCCCAAGCGGCGATCAGGCATTCTTCAACAATTACAGGTGATTAGAACACTGTTACGAGCATGGATCTTCGATTGTGGAAGGTACGAGCTGAAGATCAGTATTTCGAACCGGCTGAAATGTACCGTAAGTGACATGCAAGCTCACAGGGTCTCAATAAGGTTAAATTTTCACTTTTTTCTATGTTAATTTCTTGTTGATGTTTGTTTACAGGAGAAACGGTATCTCAATTTACCATAAAATTTCACCATGGAGGTAGGTTTGTAGAAAACCCAAATAGGAAATACTTTGGTGGGAAGATGAACTACATTGATCATGTAGATTTTAGAGTGTTGAATGTTGAAGTTTTACAGGAAATGGTTAAGAAATTAGGATACAATGATGGTTTATTTTTCTGTGTTCATTACAAGGAACCGTACTGTTCGTTGGATTTTGGTCTTAGGACATTAAAATGTGATGTTGACTTAGAGTCGATCTTTGATCATGTGCGTCAAGGAGTCCACATGATAGACATGTATGTTGAACACCGGAGGTCAACAATATTGGAAAATACAAGTGAAGGTCCTGCGGGGGCATGTAAAGCAATTGTTCCAGCATCGTTTACAATAAATAATCAGAATCATAGTATGAATGAAGATGAGGAAGAGAGTGACGGAAGTGATCCTGATTATGAGTATGTTGAGGAAGATAATTTGGTTTATGAAATAGAGGTGGATATCCATAGGTTCAGGGCTAATGTTGATTTTACTAGGGAAGAACTGGATGATTCAAGTGATGGGGATCATGATGATGACAGAAGCGAAGAAGGTCATGAGCCTGTTGAGCTGGAGGTTTTTGAAAGTGGGTCTGATGACAATTCAAGCCTTAGAGATAAGGTTACTAGGAAGATAAGGAGGAGAAACAAGAAAGCTTCAAAAGGTCCAAATGATCTGCCATTCTTTGTTGGTCAGCTTATTGATGACAAGGAAAAGATGAATCAGATGGTTAAAAATTATGCTCTTAAGGCAAGGAAGGATGTGTTTATTCTAAAAAATGAATTGTTAAGGTATAGGGTAGTATGTTTTGGAAGCAATCCACCACTACTTGGTCCTGTTAAAAAAAGGGAGAAGAGGGGCAAAATAGTAAATGCATCAAAGTAGGGCAAAAATACAAGCACCTTAAAAGGCATACCAAGCCCACCTGTCCTTGGGCAGTTCACATCTCAAGGAACACAGACAAGGATAAGTGGTGTGTGAAGACCATTCACAATCAACACAATTGTTTGACAACAAGGACCGTTTCTTCGTACACAATGAGTTCGATTGCCAAAGAGATCCAACTGATGATTGAAAGCAATCCAGACATGCCAATTCAAGCAATCCAAAGTCAACTGCTTCGGAAGCATCAACTAGAAGTATCACTACATAAGGTCTTCAGAGCAAAGAGGATAGCAACTAGGAAGATCTATGGTGATTACCAAGAACAGTATGGTCTGCTAAGGTCATACTGTGATGAAATTCTAAAATCCAATCCAGATAGTACAATTAAAATTGATGTGGAGCCATGTGGGAACTCAGCTAGTCCTACAAGGCAGTTTCGTAGGGTTTATTTTTGTTTTGCCTCTATGATGAGAGGATTTAAGATGATTGGAAGACCATTGCTGGGTGTGGATGGTTGTTTCATGAAAGGTCCATTTCCTGGACAGATCTTGAGTGTTGTTGGTATTGATGGGAACAATAGCATATATCCAGTTTGTTATGCCCTTGTTGAGGCAGAAACAACACAAACCTGGAAATGGTTTTTGCAACTGTTGAGAGATGACCTAGGGTGTATGGCTGACTCTTGTTTCACCTTCATCAGTGACAGACAAAAGGTAATAAGTTCTTAAGTGTAAATTAATATGTTGAAAAAAAAATTTGTTGCAAATTATTGTCATTAATTGCATTTTGTATGACAGGGTCTGATTCCGGCTATGCTAGCTGTTTTTCCTAATAGTGAGCACAGATTTTGTTTGAGGCACATCCATGAGAACATGAAATCCAAGTGGCGTGGAGATCTATACAAGAATTTGCTTTGGTCAGCCGGAAGAAAGACATATATTCCATACTTTAACAAAGCTATGGAAGAAATTAAGACAATAGAACGAGCTATGTATGACTGGCTGAATGAGATCCCATACACCGCGTGGTCAAGAGCATATTTTTCTGGAAGAGCTAAATGTGATATGTTGCTGAACAACATATGTGAGGTTTTTAACAGACAAATCCTAGGAGCAAGGGACAAGCCGATTATCACATGCCTAGAATTCATTCGGGAGTACATGACCAAGAGGATAGTGAATGTCAAGAAATTGCAAGCAAAGTGTATGGGCCCACTGACACCTCATGCCACTGAGGTCTTCGATGAGATTAAGAAACAGGCTGTTGAAATGTCTGTTTTAATGGTTGATTCAGACATTGTTTGGTTGTTCAACACAATACGGCTGCTTTATGTTTGGTTTGGTTTGTAGTCATGGCTGCTTTATTTTGTTCAAGACATTGTTTGGTTTCGTTTGTAGTCATGGCTGCTTTATGCTAAGGTAATGTGTTTGATGTGTTAAAAATGCAACATATAAATTTCATCAAATGAGGCATAAAACTAAACCTTTTTTAGTACTAATGTTGGAAAAAGTGTGCTTTTGTCTTCCTTTTGTATTTTCAGGATTAAATGAGCTCAAATTAACAAAAGAAGCAAAAAGACATCAAAATCTAACATAAATACAAGAAAAGGAACAAGACGTGGCATGCCCGACCCCACGACAGCATCTTCCCAAGCAAAACAAGAGATCAGAAGCCTGAACACGCCCTGTGCTCAGCCAGCACGGGGGCGTGCCCAAGTGTCAGCAGAAAAGACAAAGTGGTAGAAGCTTCTATTGCCCACCACGGGGCCGTGCTCAGCGGACACGGGGCCGTGGTCAACTATAAGATTCGCACAATCCAGCAAATCTGCATAGTACAAAGATTCTTCTGCACCACGGGGTCGTGCTCAGCGGACACGGGGGCGTGGTCAACTAAAAAGACAAAACAGCATTAAATGAAGAAAGAGAAGGATGTGGACACGGGGCCGTGCCCACTGGACACGGGGCCGTTCCCGAGCTTCTGTTCAGCCTATAAATAGAAGTGCTTGGCTCAAGCTCAAACCATCCCTTGGCACACCACCTCTCTCACACTTCACACTTCACCCACCACCCACCACCACCATAACACCATCATCCACCACCATCATCCATTGTCCATCGTAGAGTGTGTGAGTCGTCTCGGGATCCAAGATTGATCGTAAGAGTTCTTGACAATCAAGGCCATGTTTGCCTAAGTCTCTTACATCACTTGGTGAAGACAAAGTGTCTAGTGTAATACTTTTTATTTCTAATCTTTTGCACTTTTTACTTGGTTTTGTATTAATGACTTTAATAACTAGTTGCTTATGTTGAAGGTGATCTTTCCTTATCGTTTGTCCGTGGTGTCTTGGCATTATTTTACTGTCTATATAAAATAAAAGATTTTCACCATTCATATCTCCACGGTCTATATGGAGGTATGTTGGCTACCTGGTCGGGGGTTAAGGGAACGGTTTGGTAAAGGTCTTGCCATTGTTCAGCGTTTAGAGGTCCTGCATTGGACCTGGGTCAAATTTAGTAGGACCTCCTTCAATACTTAACGGTATTGGATGGCGGGGGTCCAAACTCTTTGATCCCCTCATAAGTTAACTACTATTAATACTATAACCCGGCTATTTAGGACTGTATCCCTGCTGACTCAGACTACTTAGTCGAGGGTAACGTCACCTCCAAAAGAGGGGCCTACCATAATTTGCATTAATAACTTAATTAATTATCTTCCAATAATCCACCCTTTTAGGATTGTATCATTGCTGACTCAAACTACTTGGGTGAGGGTAACGTCACCTTCAAAAGAGGGGCCTACTACAATAACTAAGATAATCTCTTAAATATGTGCAAAAGTGCGGAAATAATCAAAGGTTACACTAGATACGAGTCGGAACCAAGTGATTCATCTTGTCTATCTGTTTTTCTTTTTATTTTATTTTTCAGCATTTAGTTAGTTTTTATTTTTCTTAGTTAAAAACATTTTTCTAAACTTTTTATTTTGATTAGACGTTGAGGATAAACCGGTACTAAAAGCTCTTGTGTCCTTGGACGACCTCGGTATCTTGCCAACACTATACTACGCTCACGATGGGTGCACTTGCCCATATGTGTGTTTAGTGTTAGTAAAATATCGTGTTTTATAAATTTAAAACTTGGCTAAAAATAAGTGTTAAAGGGGCTTAAAATATACACCTAATATATATAACACTTCACACGCATCAGTGTTCAAACAGAATTTTGGCGGAAAGTGATTCGATTACATTGTAACATTTAGTACAAATAAGAGGTCCAAAATACAAACTTTCAACCAAACAAATCTAGCCTATTTCAACCAAACAAATCTAGCCTATTTCCAGTGACAATCATCCAAACAAGACCAATCCGAATCAGAACCATGCTCCCCCTCATAGGGGTCAAAGTACCAATCATCCTCTTCATCCCAATATGTGTAATCCCATGCATGTTCCAGCACTTCAGGGTCATAATCCTTTGTCGGATCTCCGAATATCTTTTCATAATCACTTTCTTGCTCCATGTAAGGTCTGAGTATCTCAGACTCTTGATCCTCAAAGTAGACATAAGTGACTGGTTCTTCGGCTGCAACGACGTCTTCATCCTTACCAACATCTTTATCATTCTCAACTTTATCATTCGCCATACCTACAGAATTACAACCAGGCTACAAAAACATACATATAAGAACTTGAACAAGGACCATTGCATAGACAAAGTATAATTACAAGCAGTCAAAATACACAACCAAATCTACTTTCTCCACATTAAACTACTTAACCAAAAAAACAAGAACAATCAAGACCCAAGTAATCACAAAGTACATCTTCAGTTTGCACACATCTCCATTCTTGTACCGAGCCAACTGTTCTTTGCACTTAGCCAACTCATCCTTATATTTAATGCTTTGAATTAAACCAGGCATTACCTCTCGACAAACCGGGCATCCCTGTTCTTGACCTTTGTCATCCCATTTGAGGAATACACATCCTCCAACCTATTATCGGACATCAAAAGCAAGAGTTTCAAATACAGTTCATTTTCAAAAAGCATAAAACATAACAAACTTACAAAACATAACACACTTACACATCGAAGATACCATCGACCAGGATTAGCTGTCGATTCTGATTGTTTCACCACTGTTTTCGCACCACAAGGACATATGATGTCTGAATCTTTAGTTTTGCCCTTGAATCGAAGCACAGAGGACGAAGATGAAGACATGTTCAGGGCAGTGAATTGACGGATGAGGAAGCTTAAATTGGGGGGTCGATTGAAGATGAATTGGGATTAGGGTTCAACCTTTTATTGGAGAAGAAGAAGGGCAATTTTGACATTTCCATACAAACTAACGGTCACTCTAACGTTGAAATGGTCAGGGGGTAAGGTTGCAACATAACAGTGAACATTGGGGGGGGGGGGGGGAATGCAATTATTTCCTTAGGGGGGGTAGACATGCCAATGACCCCTAACCTCAGGGGGCAAAATTGCAGTTTACTCTAAATAGAATGACGAGGTCAACAAAAGTACTTGAAGGGCATATAGGTAAAATCAACTATAATATTAGTACATTATATATATTATATTAATAGTGATTTGACATGTATGAAAGGACATGAAAGGAGGCACAAGAATATCAATGAGAAGTAATCAAAACCCCAACCTCATTTCAAACATTTCAAAAGTCTCAACCCAAATTCATCTCTTTCTCTCTCAAAAACATTCAATCTTCCCAAAACCCACCGGAGAAGAAAAGGTGCACCGGAGAATATAATCTGACCGGAGAAGAAAGTCTCACCGGAAAAGAATAAAAAGGTGCTACGGTGAATCGCAAAACAAAATAAAAACAAGGTGCGACAGTGAATCAAAATCCCTAGATATGAGATCAACATTTCAGTTGTTATCGTCCGGTAAAAGTCGCTGGAAATGGAAGAAAGCAAGAACCAAGTAAGTTTCATTCGGTTTTTTATCAGTAGGTGTTTTGATCGGTGATGATTTTTTTCCCCATCGGTAGGTGTTTTGATCAGATAAATGTTGGGTTTTCTGTTTTTTTTTTCGATCGATCGGTGTTTTGGTCCGATCGGTGTGTGATTTGATCAGTGGTGATTTTTGTTTTGAATGAGACTAGAAAGTGTTAATGTTGGTTTTTATGATTTTTTTCCAATCGGTAGGTATTTTTTGGTAGAAACTGCCTCGGGTTAATGTTGGTTTTAATGTTGGTTGAATGAGACTAGGAAGTGTTAGTTATTTTGAGTAGAAACTGTCTCGGGTTATTATTATTTTATTTTTTTGGTTTGCAAACTTGCTAACTGCACATTAAAACTATTGATTTGTAACAATAATTTGGTGGTTCGGCCGTGTATGGGATTGATTTGTAACAATAATTTGGTGGTTCGGCCGTGTATGGGTAGGTTAAAGTTACGTGGCGGGAACATCAGCGAGTTCAAGAGGTAGGTGTTTTATCGAAATTAGGTAACATGTGTTAAACCTACCTTGTTTTTATCGAAAACAAATTAGGTAAACCTGTCTTATTAGGGTTCGATGTGTTAAACATCTGTAAACATATTATCGTAACATGTGTTAAACTCGTCTTATTTTTATCAAATTAGGTAACATGTGTTAAACCTGTCTTATATTTTTTTATCAAAAACATATTAGGTAAACCTCTGCTATTAGGGTACAAGTCTAAGGGCTCAAAAGCATATAAATATATTAGCGTAACATGTGTTAAACTTGTCTGATATTAGGGTACAAGTCAACGGACTCAAAAGCATATAAACATATTAGCGTAACATGTATTAAACCTTCTTATTAAGGTACCATGTGTTAAACCTCCCTGATTAGGTAAACATATTAGTGTAACATGTGTTAAACCTGTCTTATTACTATGTGTTAAACCTTTCCTGTTAGGTAAACATGTTAGTGTAACATGTGTTACACCTGTCTTATTTTTATCAAATTATGTAACATGTGTTAAACATGTATTATTTTTATCAGATTAGTTAACATGTGTTAAGCTCTCATATTTTTTCCAAGTTATCTAACAAGTGTTAAACTTGTCTTATTTTTATAAAAATAGGTAACATATGTTAAATGACTTTATTTTATCAAAAACATATTAGGTAACCTGTTTTATTTTTATGAAATTAAATAACATGTGTTAAACCTATTTTCTTTGCAGCAACAAAGAGAGTAACAAGATCGCAAACTGGTAAGATACCGAAAAGCGAAAGAAAGTAGACGAAGAAACAGACGATGAATGGGATGAAGAAAGAGAAGAAGCTGAAGGGGAGGTCATGTATAGGTTGAGGAAAAAGTCGAAGCGTGATAATTGGCCAGGGATTAGAACGAGATCATCACCAATCCAACTGGCCCGATGCATTAACGTGTTGTCGTTCGAAGAAAGAATGGCAGTAAAAGAAATGGGATTTGGTTTTTGTAACTATCGTAGTCACCACGAATTTTGTTTATTTTAAATGATGGCCATAACCCAAAATACAATATGACCATTCTGGTCTTCTCTGTAATATGTTGTAACTATCGTAGTCACCACGAATTTTATTTATTTTAAACAGTTATGGTGGGAAATGTATTTGGTTACCACTTATCAGTTAACATGTGTTATTAGTTAACATGTGTTATTAGTTACCAATTGGGTGGTGAACATACTGTTTCAATTGTTGTAACATGTGTTACTCATTAACAAGTGTAACGTTTGTTACACATGATGAAGTAGAAAACAAGGTACATACCTTTACTTTTACTTGAAAACAATAAGCATTGTAACATGTGTTACACATCTTACGTAAGTATATGCAGTACATGGTGGAACATGTAAGTAACATGTGTTACATACGATGTAGTGAATAAAAAACAAAGCACATATATGGTGAATAACATACGTATAGATGTAACACGAGTATATGCACCACAAAGGCATACGCATGTTACATGTGTGTATGAAACACACTTGGTATATATAAAACACTTAGTATATGTAACGTGTATACATCCAAACATGCTAGTACATGTGATTTGTAACACACGTTACAAAAGTATATGCAACACATGGGCATCATTGTCATCTAATATGATAGAAGTAATCGAATAAAAGCAGTGTGTAACACAAGTAATACATGATGGTTTGATTGGTTACCGAATTGGTTACAGGGGTGCACCCTTTTAAAAAAACAAAAATAGGTCGTTAAACATAAAAAGTGGTAAAGGTAACATATAAAAGTGGTACCATACACAAAAATATACACATCTAGTAAAACAAGTTAAGGGCAATCATGCCATTGTCAAATTACAACCAAAATACATGTTGAAACACGAGCGGGATATTGTTTATGTTTCACATGAAACGTACATATGTTAAACTAAGTAACGAAGAACATACTGAGCTTCACCAATCAACTTCCAAAAAGTAGCTTACCTAAACAAAAACAACCATTGGAAAATGTGTGTTACACACGTAACACATGTTACAACTACCTATTGTTTTGAAGTAACAATGAAAAAAGATATCTTTACTGTTACTTCAAAACAATAAGCAATTGTAACATGTGTTACACATATTAGAAAAGATTGTAATATAAGAGCTACATATGTAACACATGTTACAACTGCCTATTGTTTTGAAGTAACAATGAAGGAATCTTTTTTTTCACAACATTATGCAGGTACATGTAAGAATTCCTATTGCTATATCAAAACAATAGATAATTCTAACATCTTTAACACATCTTAGAAGGCCCACATGTAAAGGTGTAAGAAATGTAAAAAATGCAGATCTGTATCACATGTAACACATGTTACAAATGCTTATTGTTTTGAAGTAACAGTAAAGATATCTTTCTTCACAACCATTTATCTTAATAGTTAGATGTGTAACACATGTAAAACGCCTAAAATTTGTTAGGAGACATTGTAAGACAAGAGCTACATGTGTAACACATGTTACAACTGCCTAATGTTTTGAAATAAGAATAAAGGTTGTAACAGAAAATGTTGTAAAGTAAGAGCTACATGTGTAACACATGTAACACATGTTACAAATTGTTTTGAAGTGACAGAAAAGGTTGTAAAGTAAGAGCTACATGTGTAACACATGTTACATATATTAGGAGTAATATATCTACTAACTTGTTTGTCTGGTAAGTAGCATTGAACGCTAACACATCCCCAAAAGCCTTGTAGTTTAGCTTGGAGATCTCATCAGCCCAAAACACAGCATTCAATTTGCCATCAAATACAACAAAGTCATAGTAGAAGTTGGGAAGACTTTCCCTTCGATCACGAAGGCGATCTAGAAAAAGTTAAGCATCTCGGTTACCTATAAAAATCCTTAACTTCTGGCTAAAGTTTTTAAAGTCGTCGGGAGTACCATGCACGTTGTGATGACCACCTTTAATACTTACAAGGCACCTGTGGGCCTTGACCGGACCAATACGATTAATGCTAATTCGGTGAATAAATTGTTGCGTTGCAAATGGGAGTTTTCTTGATATTTTTGAAAGGTCGCGATTGAATGGGTCAATAAGGGGGTGATGTACATCAATCCAGTTGTGTACAACAAAACGAGTAGGGTTTTGTGTGATGAGGACAAGAATCTGCGCCTTGCAATCAGTGTGTGTGAATGTATTTTTCCTGTTGGTCATCACCGAAGACTCACAGAGTGTGTCGAACGTCCTTTTCTGTTGCGATTTAGCAGCTTTCGAGCACCTCAGGTATCTGTACGTCGCATACCCATTCCAAACCTTTGTTTGCGCCTTTTTTACATTGAAGCCAGCTTGATATCCATATGCCTTATACATTGCAATAAGCTCCTCAAATGTGTCGTATGATTTTCCAAGAACGGGATGGAACTCCTTGTCAACAATAGGAGTCCAATATTTGGTTCCTTGTGGGGTCTGAGTTACAAAGTAGCGGGGAGTTCCTTGTTCATCTGTGTATAAAATGTGTAAATTAAACAAAAACTGAATCTTTTTTGGAAAAAAAAACGTAACGGCTACATATTTAACACATGTTACAACTGAGTAATTTAGCAAAATAACATGAATTGTATATTTTTTGGAAAACCTTGTCATAAGGGCTACATTTTGTAACAACATCATGGATTTTTTTTAATTTTCTGTAAGGTTGTAACACATGTTACATGTGTACTTGTTACGTTGATTAATGCATATGAGACTTGTAACAATGCATATTTTTTTTAAATACAAACGTAAAAGTTATTTTTATTGCGGTGCTAACACTTTTATTGCAATGCTAACACATGTTACAATTTACCAATGAATATTTTTCAATAATATTTATGGTTTCATGCTGCCAAAAAGGTTAAAGATAACCTTTATGAACATCATGTCCGGTTAGCGGGAAATTCCCTCTGTCGTTAGCTCGTGTGCGTAGCGGTGATTCCTCGTCATACTCATCACTCCACATATCTAAAAATCGAGTTTGCACCGGTAATTAGAAAAACAAGAATAAGGTTTTTTTTTTAGAAAAAAAAGCTTTTAAATATAAATGTTAAATCTTCTTCATTTGGTGAAAACATCTGAAAGTGAGACTGTTGAAGTTCTACCTCTGGCTGCATGTTCTCGGCTCTAATATGTCCAACACCTGATTATACAATAAATCACAAACTTGTATAGTAATGGGTTTCAAACACCAACAAAACAAAAAGAAAATACAAATTGGTTGCTTGGTTGTGCAAGTTATTAAAAATGTGAAAAAGCTTTAAATAAGTTGAACAAAAGGATCCAAAATAAATCATCTAATCCGCAACACCAACAAACATGTAAATGGCAGGGTGTTCATGATTGACTCATAAAAAATGAAGAAAAGGAACCAAAAAGAAGATGATTACCCAGAAAAGAAGATGATTGACTCCTAAAAAAGAAGAACATGAACAAAAAAAACATGATTGTCTTCTAAAAAAAGAGAACAAATTTTTGATTCATTCACATACCGGAAGAACCTGATGCCTGCTGGAAGTAAACCGCCGGTGATTGATCGCCGATGAAGTTGTTCCGGAATACACGGCTAGGAGAACAACCCTGAAAATCGGCCATGAAAGATGGGAGAAAGCAATGGAGTTAGAGTTTTTTAAGAAGAAAGGAATAGGGGATGAAGAAGGAAGAAAGAAATGGAAGTTCTGTATATATTTTTTGGTTTAAAAAAGTAATGACTTGATGAGTAATAAATGACTTGATGGGATTGTGAAGAGGGTGAAATGATGGCTTGAACAAATGACTAATTTGCCCTTTTAACATGTGTTTTAAAGATATGATGTGGATCAATCTTGTCCACACAATTCAGGTTTCCCAAGTTTTCTCGATTAAATGGATTTTTCATAGATACTTACACTTTATCTTTATCTTTATCTTTATTCTTATCTTTATCTAAGGTTAATAAATAACTTCAACTAGGATTGCGACCCGCCGCAATGCGGCGGGATTCTTTAGTTATAACTAAATCTATCTAGGACCCGCACGTTATGTTAAACCTGTCAAACGGGGGAAAAATTGACGATGTAAAACGTTCACCCACACACGCATGTTGCATCGTGTTAACACGCAAAAGTTAGAACGAAACGTAAAAACATTAAGCCTGTAACACCTCGAAGAATCACGACCAATATAATGAAGACACGTGTCATGAACTTTAAACGTGTAATGGATTAAATATGAAGGACAAAAGTTGACAAACAAAGAAGGTATATGTGTAAAAGGATTCAAAGTGTCAACATACGATAATTATACCTTTCAACAACCTTACACGATGCTTATACCCTTAAACGAATGAATTATGAATCATATGAAGCCGTTTATGGAAGAAAGTGAAAGTTTACAAACCGCAAGGGTTAAATGTGTCAACATGTTTAATTTATACCTCTGAGTGACCTTTTATCAAACCCAAAGCTTTGTAACGATTAATTATGCTCCCAAGAATAAGTGATAAAAATTTCACAAGGTTTCGACATCGTATGAAGAAAATACGTTAACATTCGTAAGTGAGGGGTTAAAAGCATCAACTTTGAAATTCAGGACTTTTCGGGTGATCGTATATCTAACCGAGGACTTAACAAAGTTTGTTTATGGCTTGGAGTCCTTGAAAGTCAAGTTTGAGGGTCAAAAGTGCAATAAAAACAAGTTAAAACAACTATTAGAAGGACCAGGGACCAAAAATGACAATTCTGAAACTTGTAACCGGAACCTGGCATTCATACCAGCCACGTAAGACCTCTCTGGTCTCTTACGCGGGCCGCCTGGGAGTCACCAGCGTCTAAAAACATGCACAGGTGCCTGTTCAGCATGTTTAACCGACTTATGAGCATGGTATTCGCATCCAGGAGCTTGGCCAACAGATTTTCATGCATAGGGGGCACCTGTGATGATTAGGAATCACCCATAGACCTTGTTGGCATCATCTTGTTCAATCAAAATCACTATATAAGGACTCTTGGTTGCAACTTTTTTGCATGCACTTGGGAAATCATTCAAACTGAATTTCTGGAGCTCTCTGGACCTCAAACAAGTTTCCATTAGCTTCTAAATCGTGCTAAGTACTTCAGTAAGCTTCTTTAACCTCTCTAATTCGTGTTTTATTAGTTTAATGGCCGAAAGTCAAAGTCGTCGTAATTAAGCTTTGACTTAGTGATTAATCACTAATGGTCTAGTCATTTCTCGAATTGAAAGTAGCTTTGAGTTGGTAATTATGTGGGTAATAAACCCTTAAAAGGGCACCCTCTGATTCCCACTCTAACTAGGTCAATTGTCGGGTCAAACTTAATTATAAAAAAGTCAACAGAAAGCTAATTTTTGAATAAACACATAATTAACAATGTAGAAGCCATGAAACCTGTTTTATCACTTGTATAACTTGGTAATTAATGTAAGAACACGTCTAAGCATGTTCAACCTGACAATTTTGAGTTTAGGCTCGGTTCGGAACCGAAAGTCGCAAAAGTAGACTTTTGCTTTGACTTTCAGTTCTGACCCGATTTAGATTGTTTTAGAAATGCCTTAAGCTTCCATTAGGTCCATGTTCCATATTAATATAACTCTCTGAGATTATACAACTTGGATCCTAATTTATCCGATTCATTTGCATGTTTCCGTTATATGCCTAAATGTTGACTATTATGCCCTTTTGACCTTAAAACGAGATTTTTGAAAATGTGAGAGGACAAAAACCTTTGTTACTGATTTATAAACTTGTCCTAAAAATTTGAGATCAGTTTGAGGTCTAGATTAGGAGTTATGCCCAATATCATAATTAAAAAGCTTTTTATTAATTAAACGACATAATTAGCATAAAGCCTATCTAAACCCAAATTTTGACACCAAACTTTTTACCCACTGATGTAATATAATATTTTGGGATTTTTGAAGATTTTTAATTATTTTTAAACTTATCATATCATAGGATTCTAGCGGTTATACCCTTTTCAGACCTGAACCTCATATTAATAATTAATCTCTTTTATAACCTTTAAAATGACCAAAATACCCCTACAGGGCTTAGTTTGAATTTAAATTCGTTTTGGGCATAATGAAAGGTATCCTACTGATATCACAACATATTTAAGGCATATTAACTTAGGAAACCTGTTCATGACTCATATGTTTACCCGTTATGCATTTTTTCGCATTCGGTGCGGTTTATGTAACTAGTTTGCATAAATTAACCGAAACGGGTCAAACCTTATCATTTTCACTTCAAAATCCAGAATGTGTTTAGTTTACCCATATTGTACAAGTCTTCAAACTTGTCGGGTCTAAACCACATTCTAATACGGTCTTCGCTTAATCATGCGTTTCGAACCGTGTATCTTTCTTTAAAACTAACCGGTCTAAGTTTAGACTTAATTAAGACCCGTTAGGAATCTAATAGGTTATTAAAACCTTCATTCCAGATTTAGGAGCCCAGTAAAAGATATCTGCATTTGCTTGATTGTATACGGCTGGGATAAATTGTATAATTTGCCCAGGTAAATACTTTTAACTTATTTTCCCTTATACGGGCTTGGGGTATGGTATATAAAATACCGCTTGGTCGGGCATTGAATTTTTAATCATATGAAGGTTAATTTTTTTAGATGACTCGTTTAATCTGTTTTGTTTGTTTTAAGCCTTTGGGGGGTTAATGACCATGTCCTGGATATCCTCGGCTCATTCATTGAAATGGCCACGACTTAAGCACGGGGTGTAGGCATACACCTGCCGGTGCGTATGTAAAAATAATATAATCGCCTGTTCGAGAATAACTCGCCGTGGGATATATTATGTGGTGTGTCTATTAATCTTTAACTCGGTATTCAGCCCGGGCTACTGAACGTATAACGAACAAGTAATTCTTTGACAAGTTTATTTTTAATAGTTATCCCAAGTTATAAAAGATTATTTTGTGCCTTGTGCACTCAAACCAAATTTTCTTAAACATTTTCAAAATGAGTCGGTTAATTGTATTTACCAGTGTAAACTGACGTATTTTCCCAAAAGGCTAAGTGCAGGTACTAAACGGAATAGGCTGGCTACTCCTAGCATCAATAAAGAGTCTTGCAAGCTTAGATGTTTATAAATCTGTTGAACAATGTTCCTTTAACTTGATCCGCCTGTGGATCCTTTTACATTCCGTTGTAATACTTGATATTACTTTCATTCGGGTTGTAATGTTTTTATCTTTCGACTTCCGCTGTGTATTAAACTGTGATAAATTGTCTATGATGATATCAACTACGTCACGATACTTCCCACCGGGCCCACCGGTAATACGTGGAAATATTGGGGTGTGACAGGTTGGTATCAGAGCCAACCTTGAGTGAATTAAACACTAGCCTTTTGTGTTTAATCTCAATGATACAGTTTGCACATTCCTCGACTTCCGAGTCTAGGCGAAGAACTTAGGACTATTCCTAATTTATTTATTTTGTCCTTTATTGTTTTTCTTTGTTGTTTCTTTTGTTTGTTTTGACAGGATCAACAAAAATGCCGTCGAGATTCCGAAGAGGAGGAAGAGGTAAGGGGCCACTCAACGCCCCCAACGATCACGAGGCCGGACCTTCCCACCGGCGAACGCCGTCTGCTACAATAAGCACCAGTCCTCAAGAATACTGGAGGACCTATTTGGAGCCCGAGAGGTGATCTGTCTCGCTAAGTTCATCACCCTCTTACCATCATTCTTTTGGGCCACAATCGGAAAACGAGCCCGAAGATTCTCACCACTCCTTCTTGCCGTTACGACAGTCAACCGCTCATCGGGCCTTTCAAGACCCGACCCCATACTTCTAGAGCCGATTCAACCCGGCAAACCAGGTTGAAGAACCAATGGGTCACAACCCATTGAGCCCTGAAGACCATTTCCCTGAAGCTCAGGGAATGGATATGGATGATGACCCAGATCCCGCCGAGCCACCATCTGGGACACCTACTCACCCCATCGAGATTTCGGATGGGTCGTCATATCATGGATCACCTTATCGTGGTCCAGACAGTTATGAGGCAAGGTTTTCCCAATACGACTGGGTGTTTACTCCCAGTTACCACTCACAGCAGCTGCAGCAGCAGCAGCAACAACAGCAGGATCCCTCGGAGGATTCGCGTTTTGTAGCGGTTACTCCACTGCCACCGCCGCCAGTGTAGCAGCCGCCTCCGGAACCACCGAGGCGGAGAAGAACAACCGCACGGATGTCCGTGCGAGGGGGAATCCGTATCAGCACCCCTCAGTATTCAAGTGGCAGTCATTACCCGCCACTATATGAAGACCCACGGATGGGTGGGCCTTCGAACCCTGTTTCTGAGGTGGAGTCTGCTCCAGTCGCACCGCCACCAGTGGGTTATGATTACCCAATTCCTACATACGTCGGTGCAGCGGCGTACAACCCTTTTGAGCAGCCAGCCCATACTAACTACAACTACGCCGAAGTTGACCCATACCTTGTGGCGGCAAACTACAATGCTCTTCATCCCGAGGGGCCCTATGGAGTCCCATATCAGACCGGGTACCCACCCTATGGGTACCAATACCCGCCACCTCCTCAACCTCCGCAGCATCAGCAGCCACCGCAGCCGCCACTGATACCCCCACCGCAGCAGCAGGAGATTCTACAAAGGTTGAGCCAGGTGGAACGGGAGGTTCAGGAGGAGCGTAGAAGCCACCGGAGATTTCTTAAAGGTCTGGCGAGCTTAATCAAGGGAAAGAGCAAAAAGGATCATTAAATTCCTTATTTGTTTATTTTGTATTTCCTTAATTTTCAATCAAGTACCAGCGTGGACATCTATTTCTGTATCCAGTTCCTGCGAGGACTTGTATTTTCAATTTAGCCCCTACGTGGGTAAGTTATTTCTGTTAAAGTCCCGTTTAGGGCAATATGTACTCTTTTAAATTTTAGTGGCATGTTATAATTTAAATTTCATTTTGTCATTATATGCATAAATGTAATATATATGAAATAAGTAAATCCAAAATATGTCATTCCTTTTATAAGATCTGCCTTTAAATATTAAATAAGAATCTTAAAGGGTAAAACATAGCCTGCATGTCATTATAAGACCTAGCCATGATGATAAAACCTGTTTAAAAAGATTCAAATCCTTGTTAACATTTGAAAACATGTTAACACTCCTGGCAGATGTGATTCGTTAAAATCACGCATGTCATCCTTATATTGGATTCTTCCAATCCTTTCTTTATTATTTAAACATCCAATTGTGATGTAATGCCTACGGGCCATAAGTCATTGTCATATAAGACAGTTGTAGCCTATAACTCCCTATCAAGAAAGGTAATGAACTATGGTTCAAGCCTTAACGCCTCGATCATATAAGATCATGGCTTATAGTTTAAATTGTCCATGTGACCTGGCCTTATGTGCCATTTTAATATATTAATAAATTATGACTGAGGAAAATTATAATCCCAAATAAATGTATTTAATAAATTAACCAAAAATGGTTTATAATTGCCATGGTTAATGAATCAGCAGAGGGATGATCCCATAAATAACCTCTGAATAAGATATTGTCAATTGTTTTGTAGCAATCAAGCTACATGGCTGAATCAGAGGAAGTAAACAGTCACCCGAGAGAAAATCATGATACCACCAGGATCAATGTAGCTGGTGCGGATCTTCAGGCATTAATAGACAATGTTGTTACTAGGGCACTTGACATACAATTCAAAGAATCAAGTGGTACACGCTCTAAGACGCTATCTGTGGCACATAGTAAGCCCCCATCAAAAGTAAATGAGTCAAAGAAGGACGATGCTCGTCACTCGTCAAATCAAAGAAGTATTCCATCTAAACAGGTTGTGTTCAACCAAGAGCCTCGTGTTAAGGGTTGTTCTTATAAGTATTTCGTCTCCTGTAAGCCTAGAGACTTTACAGGGGAAAAGGGAGCCGTCGATTGTATGACCTGGATCGATGAGATGGATACAGTAGTTGACATTAGTGGTTGTGCAGAGCAGGACGTTGTGAAGTTTGTGTCACAATCGTTTAAGGGAGAAGCTCTAGCTTGGTGGAGGTCACTGATTCAAGCTACATGAAAGATCCACTTATATAGCATGTCTTGGGAGCAGTTTGTTGCTCTAATCAAAGAAAATTTATGTCCTCAACACGAAGTTGAGAAGATCGAGACCGACTTTCTGACATTGGTTATGAAGAATTTAGATTGTCAGGCCTATCTCACGAGCTTTAACACTATGTCACGTTTGGTTCCATACTTGGTTACACCAGAACCCAAACGTATAGCTCGATTCATTGGGGGTTTAGCCCCGGAGATCAAAGCCAGTGTAAAGGCATCCCGACCTACTACCTTTAGGTCTGTAGCTGATCTGTCACAATCTCTTACCCTTGATGCGGTCAGGCAGAGATCGCTTAGGAATTCTGATGCTGGAAATAGAAAACGTGAGGATGATAACTCACACCGTTCAGACAAGAAGCACAAAGGGAACTCTGACCACAAGAAGAGTTCCGGGTTTAGAAAGGATGATCAGCAGTCGGGTGAAAAGCCCAAGTGTAAAATTTGCAAGAAACGTCATTTGGGAAAATGCAGATACGAATTGAAATCCCAATCGCAGCCCAGGGCTTGTGGGATTTGTAAGTCAACTGAGCACAAGACGTTAGACTGCAAGAAGATAAAGGATGCGACGTGCTATAACTGTAACGAGAAGGGGCACATCAAGTCTAACTGCCCAAAATATGCCAAGAAACCTGAGGAAGGCAAAAAGAACAATGCTAGGGTCTTTCAAATGAATGCACGGGAGGCGGTGCAGGATGATAACGTGATAACAGGTACCTTCCTTATTAATGATGTCTATGCAAGGGTATTATTTGATTCGGGTGCAGATAAGTCATTTGTTGATGATAAGTTTTGTAAACTGTTAAATCTGCCTGTTAAAACCCTAAGCATGAAATATGAAGTAGAGTTGGCCGATGGTACCATAGAAACTGCCTCAACTGTGTTAGATGGATGTTTTATATCCATTAGGAACCACTCCTTTCCGTTATCCTTGCTTCCTTTGAAATTAGCTGGTTTCGACATAGCGATAGGCATGGATTGGTTATCTCATAACCAAGCCCAGATCGTTTGCGACAAGAAACAAGTGATTGTCAAGACTCCATATGGTGAGCCACTTACCATACAAGGAGATACTCAGTATGGAATGCCTAAGCAGGTGTCTATGCTTAAGGCGTCAAGGTGTTTGAGGAAAGGTTGTGTCATCTACCTTGCACAAGTAACTATCGATGAACCAAAACCCAAGGTTGAAGACATCCCTGTCGTCTCTGAATATCCAGAAGTATTCCCTGAAGAACTACCTGGTTTACCCCCAGATAGGCAAGTGGAGTTCAGAATCGACATTATACCTGGAGCAGCACCTATTGCAAGAGCACCTTACAGGTTAGCACCAACTGAGATGAAAGAGTTGAGAACTCAACTGGATGATTTATTGGCAAAGGGATTTATTAGACCTAACTCATCTCCCTGGGGAGCACCGAGCCTGTTTGTAAAGAAGAAGGATGGATTGATGCATCTATGCATCGATTATCGTGAGCTTAACAAGGTTACGATCAAGAATAGATATCCATTGCCCAGGTTCGACGATCTATTCGACCAACTGCAAGGGGCAAGTTACTTTTCCAAGATCGATTTGAGATCTGGATACCATCAGCTGAAGGTTAGGGATGAAGATGTGCAAAAGACTGCATTTAGGACTCGTTATGGTCACTACGAGTTCTTGGTGATGCCTTTTGGGCTTACTAATGCACCAGCAGCGTTCATGGATCTCATGAATCGCGTTTGCAAACCTTACTTAGACAAGTTTGTCATCGTCTTCATTGATGACATCCTTATTTACTCAAAGAATCAGGCTGACCATGAGAAGCACCTTCGTTGTATTCTTAAACTTCTTCAGCATGAGAAGCTCTACGCCAAGTTTTCAAAATGTGAGTTTTGGCTTCGTGAAGTCCAATTTCTTGGACATGTGGTTAGCGCGCGTGGTATCCAGGTGGATCCCGCTAAGATTGAAGCCATCATGAATTGGCAAGAGCCGAAGACGCCTACAGAAATTCGTAGCTTTTTGGGTCTGGCAGGATATTACAAACGTTTTATTGAAAACTTCTCAAGAATTGCAGCACCCCTAACTTCACTGACTCGCAAAAAAAATTAAGTTTGATTTGGGTCCTAGGCAACAAGAATCTTTTGACATCCTTAAGCAAAAGTTAAGTAATGCACCTGTGTTGACATTGCCTGAAGGAATAGAAGAGTTTGTAGTGTATTGCAACGCATCACACACTGGTATGGGATGTGTGCTCATGCGGAAAGGCAAGGTCATTGCCTATGCTTCCCGACAATTAAAAGTGCACGAGAAGAATTACACCACCCATGATTTGGAATTGGGTGCCGTTGTGTTTGCACTAAAACTTTGGAGGCATTATTTATATGGTACCAAGTGTGTGATCTATTCTGATCATAAAAGCCTTCAACACTTGTTCAACCAGAAGGATCTGAACATGAGGCAGCGTCGATGGATGGAGACCTTAAATGACTATGATTGTGAAATCTGATACCATCCAGGCAAGGCGAATGTAGTCCCTGATGCCTTAAGTAGGAAGGAAAGGGTTAAGCCCATTCGTATCAATGCCAAGAGCATTAAAGTGAAAAACAGCTTGAATGAAGAATTGTTAGCCGCTCAGAAGGAAGCTGTGTTAGAAGCCAACTATCCGAATGAAAAATTGGGTGTAACTGCTGAACAGTTATCATATGGCAAGGATGGAATCCTATGATTGAATGGGTGAATATGGGTTCCAATTTATGGAGGACTTAGGGATGTGATTCTTCAAGAAGCCCATAGCTCCAAGTACTCAGTTCATCCTGGAAGTGATAAGATGTACCAGGACTTGAAAGCGAATTATTGGTGGATAGGCTTGAAGAAGTCTATAGCCACTTATGTGGCCAAATGTCTGACATGTGCTCAAGTTAAAAGCAGAACACCAGAAGCCGTCAGGATTGCTGCAACAGCCTGAACTTCCCACCTGGAAGTGGGAAATGGTGACTATGGATTTTATCACCAAGTTACCCAAGACAAAGAGAGGAAATGATACTATTCGGGTTATAGTGGATAGACTGACCAAGTCAGCTCACTTCTTACCTATTAAGGAAACACACAGCTCAGATAAGTTAGCTCAGTTGTACGTGGATGAGATTGTATCTCTCCATGGAGTGCCAGTGTCAATCATCTCTGATAGGGATACGAGATATACATCGCATTTCTGGAAAAGCTTCCAGCAATCCCTAGGCACTCGATTAAATTTCAGCATTGCATATCATCCTCAGATGGATGGTCAAAGTGAACACACTATTCAAACACTCGAGGATATGCTACGAGCTTGTGTTATTGATTTAGGAGGAAGTTGGGATGATCATCTCCCATTGATAGAATTTTTATACAATAATAGCTATCATTCCAGTATACAAGCTGCACCTTTTGAAGCGTTGTATGGAAGAAAGTGCAGGACGCCCGTTTGTTGGGCAGAAGTTGGAGATGTCCAACTAATAGGACCTGATATAGTCCTGAAGACGACAGACAAGATTGTACAGATAAGAGATCATCTCAAAGCTGCCAGAGATAGGCAGAAAAGCTACGCAGATAAAAGGCGTAAACCTCTAAAGTTTGAGGTTGGTGACAAAGTGTTACTGAAGGTATCACCTTGGAAAGGGGTAATGCGATTTGGTAAGAAAAGGCAAGTTAAGCCCAAGATACATAGGACCATTCGAGATCATCGAATGTGTCGGAACAGTGGCTTACAAGTTAAACATGCCTGAAGAGCTCAGTGGTATTCATAATGTGTTCCACATCTGCATTATGAAGAAATGTCTAGCTGATGAGTCACTAGTCATGCCACATAAAGATGTACATATTGATGAGAGCTTAAAGTTTGTAGAAAAGCCTCTGTCGATTGAAGATCGGCAGGTTAAGAAGCTTCGAAAGAAGCACGTGCCAATTGTAAAAGTTAAATGGGATGCCCGTAGAGGTCCCGAGTACACGTGGGAGGTAGAGTCCACAATGAAAGAGAAGTGCCCTTATTTATTTTAGTAAATCTCGAGGTCGAGATTTCTTTTAAGGGGGTGAGGATGTAACACTCGAAGATTCACGACCAATATAATGAAGACACGTGTCATGAACTTTAAACGTGTAATGGATTAAATATGAAGGACTAAAGTTGACAAACAAAGAAGGTATATGTGTAAAAGGATTCAAAGTGTCAACATACGATAATTATACCTTTCAACAACCTTACACGATGCTTATACCCTTAAACGAATGAATTATGAATCATATGAAGCCGTTTATGGAAGAAAGTGAAAGTTTACAAACCGCAAGGGTTAAATGTGTCAACATGTTTAATTTATACCTCTGAGTGACCTTTTATCAAACCCAAAGCTTTGTAACGATTAATTATGCTCCCAAGAATAAGTGATAAAAATTTCACAAGGTTTCGACATCGTATGAAGAAAATACGTTAACATTCGTAAGTGAGGGGTTAAAAGCGTCAACATTGAAATTCGGGACTTTTCGGGTGATCGTATATCTAACCGAGGACTTAACAAAGTTTGTTTATGGCTTGGAGTCCTTGAAAGTCAAGTTTGAGGGTCAAAAGTGCAATAAAAACAAGTTAAAACAACTATTAGAAGGACCAAGGACCAAAAATGACAATTCTGAAACTTGTAACCGGAACCTGGCATTCATACCGGCCGCGTAAGACCTCTCTGGTCTCTTACGCGGGCCGCCTGGGAGTCACCAGCGTCCAAAAACATGCACAGGTGCCTGTTCAGCCTGTTTAACCGACTTATGAGCATGGTATTCGCATCCAGGAGCTTGGCCAACAGATTTTCATGCATAGGGGGAACCTGTGATGATCAGGAATCACCCATAGACCTTGTTGGCATCATCTTGTTCAATCAAAATCACTATATAAGGACTCTTGGTTGCAACATTTTTGCATGCACTTGGGAAATCATTCAAACTGAATTTCTGGAGCTCTCTGGACCTCAAACAACTTTCCATTAGCTTCTAAATCGTGCTAAGTACTTCAGTAAGCTTCTCTAACCTCTCTAATTCGTGTTTTATTAGTTTAATGGCCTAAAGTCAAAGTCGTCGTAATTAAGCTTTGACTTAGTGATTAATCACTAATGGTCCAGTCATTTCTCGAATTGAAAGTAGCTTTGAGTTGGTAATTATGTGGGTAATAAACCCTTAAAAAGTCACCCTCTGATTCCCACTTTAACTAGGTCAATTGTCGGGTCAAACTTAATTATAAAAAAGTCAACAGAAAGCTAATTTTTGAATAAACATATAATTAACAATGTAGAAGCCATGAAACCTGTTTTATAACTTGTATAACTTGGTAATTAATGTAAGAACACGTCTAAGCATGTTCAACCCGACAATTTTGAGTTTAGGCTTGGTTCGGAACCAAAAATCGCAAAAGTAGACTTTTGCTTTGACTTTCAGTTCTGACCCGATTTAGATTGTTTTAGAAATGCCTTAAGCTTCCATTAGGTCCATGTTCCATATTAATATAACTCTCTGAGATTATACAACTTGGATCCTAATTTATCCGATTCATTTGCATGTTTCCGTTATATGCCTAAATGTTGACCATTATGCCCTTTTGACCTTAAAACGAGATTTTTGAAAATGTGAGTGGACAAAAACCTTTGTTACTGATTTATAAACTTGTCCTAAAATTTTGACATCAGTTTGAGGTCTATATTAGGAGTTATGCCCAATATCGTAATTAAGAAGCTTTTTATTAATTAAACGGCATAATTAGCATAAAGCCTATCTAAACCCAAATTTTGACACCAAAATTTTTACCCACTGATGTAATATAATATTTTGGGATTTTTGAAGATTTTTAATTATTTTTAAACTGATCGTATCATAGGATTCTAGCTTTGATTCGGTAATTGTCGGTTATACCATTTTCTTGAATAAAATGAGTTTTACATAACATATTGATACCAAATCTTTTGCAACAGATTTTATGCGATAAATAAAATATTTTAAGCCTTTTGGAATGATAAAAATATCAGCTTTTCTTATATAACCCAAAAATCACTTAAAAGCGACTTTTAGCGTTTTTAACGCATAGTATGAGTTAAAACTATTTTTAACATATAAGACTTAATACCTACTGATGTTTTTAGTAAATTTTTATAATTAAACAGTAAGCAAAAGTTTTAAACTCAGGTTTCCAAATTTGACCTTTAAAGCTTATGTGAAATTACCAAAATGCCCCTACGGTGCATAGTTTGGTTATAAATGATAAATTTCACATATATGCAATACCCTACTGATATAACTTATTAAATTAAATATTTTTACTGATCTTTTCAGACCTGAACCTCAGATTAATAATTAATCTCTTTTATAACCTTTAAAATGACCAAAATACCCCTACGGGGCTTAATTTGAATTTAAATTCGTTTTGGGCATAATGGAAGGTATCCTACTAATATCACAACATATTTAAGGCATATTAACTTAGGAAACCTGTTCATGACTCATATCTTTACCCGTTATGCATTTTTTCGCGTTCGGTGTGGTTTATGTAACTAGTTTGCATAAATTAACCAAAACGGGTCAAACCTTATCATTTTCACTTCAAAATCCAGAATGTGTTTAGTTTTCCAATATTCTACAAGTCTTCAAACTTGTCGGGTCTAAACCACATTCTAATCCGGTCTTCGCTTAATCATGCGTTTCGAACCGTGTATCTTTCTTTAAAACTAACCGGTCTAAGTTTAGACTTAATTAAGACCCGTTAGGAATCTAATAGGTTATTAAAACTTTCATTCCAGATTTAGGAGCCCAGTAAAAGATATGTGCATTTGCTTGATTGTATACGGATGGGATAAATTGTATAATTTGCTCAGGTAAATACTTTTAACTTATTTTCCCTTATACGGGCTTGGGGAACGGTATATAAAATATCGCTTGGTCGGGCATTGAATTTTTAATCATATGAAGGTTAATTTATTGAGATGACCCCGTTTAATCTGTTTTGTTTGTTTTAAGCTTTTGGGGGGTTAATGACCATATACTGGATATCCTCGGCTCATTCATTGAAATGGCCACGACTTAAGCACGGGGTGTAGGCATACACCTGCCGGTGCGTATGTAAAAATAATATAACCGCCTGTTCGAGAATAACTCGCCACGGGATATATTATGTGGTGTGTCTATTAATCTTTAACCCGGTATTCAGCCCGGGCTACTGAACGTATAACGAACAAGTAATTCTTTAACAAGTTTATTTTTAATAATTATCCGAAGTTATAAAAGATTATTTTGTACCTTGTGCACTCAAACCAAATTTTCTTAAACATTTTCAAAATGAGTCGGTTAATTGTATTTACCAGTGTAAACTGACGTATTTTCCAAAAAGGCTAAGTGCAGGTACTAAACGGAATAGGCTGGCTACTCCTAGCATCAATAAAGAGTATTGCAAGCTTAGATGTTTATAAATTTGTTGAAGAATGTTCCTTTAACTTGATCCGCCTGTGGATCCTTTTACATTCCGTTGTAATACTTGATGTTACTTTCATTCGGGTTGTAATGTTTTTATCTTTCGACTTCCGCTGTGTATTAAACTGTGATAAATTGTCTATGATGATATCAACTATGTCACGATACTCCCCATCGGGCCCACCGGTAATACGTGAAAATATTGGGGTGTGACAAGCCAAAGACACACGTTGCGATGTGTTATGTCACAAAATTTAGAACCAAGTATAAAGCGAAAAATTTGCGGAAAATGAAAACTATAAAAGAACAAAGTTGAAAGTAAAAAAAGTTATGAGAGTAGATTGCAAAATATAAAAAGTTTTTGGGTTAAAAGTAAAAAAAAAAACAAATAGTTTTGGGTTAAAAGTAATTTATGAAATACTTTTGGGTGAAAAGCAAAAAAAAAATCATTTTTTTAAAACCCCTAAAGCCAACGTTACGACAACCATATGCATAACCATTTTGTCTTTAAAAAACCCACAAAGCACACATCACGTTGCAGCGGGATGTAAAACGGTGTCAAATAATATACTAATGTCACACAACCGTCATCGACCACCAACACTGACTCGACCTAGGATATGCGTGTTGCGACGAACCTGTCAAACATGGAAAAATAGAGGCAAAAATGTTGAACCACACATGTACGTTGCGTCGTATTAACTCAAAAAATTTAGAACTATATGTAAAACGAAAATTTGCGAAAGATGAAAAGTATAAGTGACAAAAGTTATGAAGTTAAATTGCAAATAATGAAAAATGTTGGGTTAAAGTTAAAAAACCAAATTATATAGGGTTAAAATTGCAAAATGTAAAAACCTTTGGGTTAAAATTAAAAAGTCAAGTTTTTTTTTTTAATGTGCAAAGCATAATGTACAACTTGTTATCCACAAAAAACTTGCTAATTTATAATATATATATATAATTTATAATATATAATTAATGTGACATGACATTTTCTCTTTCAATCTTTTAATAATATTATTAAGAGTAAAATGCCATTTTGGTCCCTCAGGTTTGTTCACTTTTGCCACTTTAGTCGAAAACTCAAACATTTTACATCTGGGTCCCTGTGGTTTCAGTTTTATTGCCATTTTAGTCCAAAAGTGAAATCAGTTCATATTTGTCTTATAAAATCCTGTTATTTTGTCATTTTCCTTAGGGGCAAAATGATCATTTTTTATTTTTTTAAAGCTTTTATTAATGGGACTATTTATGTAACTAGGTTCCAAAATAAAAAATACATATGTATGTAACCCCATCCATCTCTCTCTTTCTCTATCTCTAAGTCTGCAACCACTCATCTCTCTCTCTCTAAAAAAATACGCATCATTGTTTGAGTTTCAAATCTGAGATCGAACTGTTTTTAAGATTTGAGTTGCAGTCGTTTTTGTGAAAAGAAAGTGCCGATGGATTTGAAAGAATTTTCAAGATCTGAATCGAGTTGGTTTGATTTTCGACGAGTTTTGGTGTAATCGGATTGATTACGGTTCATTTTCGATGCGTTTCGCACAAGTTTTGATCTGATTGTATCTTTTTTGCATCGAATTTTGTTCGTTTCTAACTGATTCTGATGAATTAAATGATTGTCACCCGTTGATCCGCATGTAAAACTATGTGTTCTCCCATCTGTAAACAAGTGTGGTAGTGAAGTTGCAAGTTATCCATTGTTGTTTGTTTGCTCGAAGAGTATCAGTTGGAGAACTGATGTAATAAACATTGCAACATTCTTGTTTGACTGGGCATTAAGAAGAAGAAGAGTGAATATGAATCTGGGTTGATGTTGTTGTTAATAGGCTTATTGTTGTCAATCGTTTAGAGAGAGAGAGAGAGATATTGATGGTTACAGACTAGAGAGATGGATGGATGGTGTTAGATACATATGTATTTTTTATTTTTGTCCAAAACTTGAACATAGTTACACATATAGTCCCTTTAATAAAATCTTTAAATAAAATAAAAAAGTGACCATTTGCCCTTGAGGAAAATGACAAAATAGCATAATTTTATAAGACAAATATGACTTGATTTCACTTTTGGACCAAAATGGCAATAAAACTGTAACCACAGGGATCCAGATACAAAAGGTTTGAGTTTTGGACTAAAGTGGTAAAAGTGACCAAACCTCAGGGACCAAAATGGCAGTTTACTCTATTATTAATATTTAAATCTAATATCTAATAAATTATTAATATCTCTTGAACTAATATGAAAAGAATTAATTCACAAATATTAAACTAATCAAAGAATAAAAAATAAAGTGAAACCGTATAGTGTATTATGCAGGGCCGGCTCAACCGTTTTAGAGGCCTAAAGCGACCTAAAATTTTGGGGCCTTTACGAATTTCATTGTCGTCAAATAACAAAACATATGGCAATGCCACTTTCTTCAAGTTTTTTCAAAGTAACACACAAAAATTCAAATATAGAAGCATTTTACTCTTAAACCTACATTCAAATTTTCGAAACTAGAACACAATTCAATCATCAACTAACCTTTTGACACCGAAGATCCGCTGCAACTTTTTTTTTACTGGAGGTTGCTTAACCACTCTATAAAAAAACCCTTACATTTTGCTAGGGTTATTTCCATTTCTGCTTCAATATGTTCTCTCTCTAAGACCGTGGGGTATGGTGGGGCGGGGGTTTGGGGCATGGGTTGACACGTGGCTTGGGGGGCTTCGCTGGGCTGACCCACATTGAAGACGGTATAGTGGGGCGGGGGTTTGGGGTGTGGCCAGCCCAAACTGCTATTTTATATGGTAAAAAAAAGAATAGAAGTGTGAGTTTTATAGTGAAAAAATAATTTTTTTTTACACATAGCCGTTGGCCAACGGTTAGCCCAACGGCTAGTTTGGTTGGCCATTGAGAGTCCGCCATGTCATATTGACAGACCCGCCCCACGCCCGGCCTTAAACTCCCGCCCCTTGGGCCACGCCCAAACCCAAGCCCACCCGGGGTGATGGCTTGGGCGTTTTCAGCCAACCCATGCCCCAACCCCCGTCCCATACCCCATAGTCTAAATACCTTAACTAATATGAAACATTCACATTAAATACCATAAAGCACAACAAAAATACATGGTAAACAGAAGAAATCACTATATAAACTATGACATTTTGCTTCAATCTCATGAAAATTATTGCATTCCCTCTTTTGAATAGTTTTCAAATTCAAAACTACATATTTGTTCACTCTCATACAAAGATTAGTATGTTTATGCGTAAAACATCTAACACAATTAAAGTGCAACAATAAAAAATCAATGAATCGTTACCTCTGTTCATAATCTAAATTCTTGTCCTAACCTTCCAACCAACTTTTGTGGGTTCCATTAAAAGCATTTGTAAACAGAAAACTGTTGGAAAAATGGCACAATCGTCGCTTTAATTGCACCACCTAAATCCACGCATGCCAATAGCCATCGCCGTTTCGGTTCCATCTAACCTTTTTTATACCACGTTCATGTTTGGGGCCAACCCAATTAGTTTTCAAAGTCAGCCCACTTCCATATTTTGTAAGCCCAAATCGCAAACAGCAGTGTCAAACATTTTTTTTTGCTGGAGGCCCTATCAAGTTGGTGGCCTAAAGCCCTAGCTTGGCTTTACTGGCCCATGGGCCGGCCCTGGTATTATGCAGGTAGGGCTGTAAACGAGTCGAGCCGAGTCGAGCCAGAGTGGGGTCGAGCTCAAGCTCGAAATTAATTCAGGCGGTTAAACTTGGCTTGAGCTTTACGTCAGAGTTAAACGAGCCTAAGAACGAGTCAACGAGCCGAGCCATGGGCCGAGCCGAGCTTAGCTCGAGCTGGGCTTGGTTACAAAATGAGCCAACTTGGTTCACGTCATCTCAAATTGAGTTTTTTTAGCTAGTTTTTCTCGAGCTTCTTTCGAGCGAGCTACGAGCCGAGCTACGAGTCACGAGCTTCATGAACAGCCCTATATGCAGGTAATAAATGTGTATTTAACCATTAACTAGAGTTTACTCTATTAAAATATAATATATAAGAGTTTACTCAAGTTTTACAAAAATAAAATTTTTAACTTTTTTGTAATTTATGGTGTTTTACCTCATGTATAGGTTTTTTTTTTTTTTTTCTTTTTTCATTTCTAACCAAAAACTTTTTTCTTTTGCAATTCAGACTCTTTATTTTTTTACTTTTAATCCAAAGATTTTCATCTTTTCCAATTTAAAGATTTATGTCTGCTTTTCGCTCGGCGTTATTTTTTTCCGTTTTTATTTATTTTGTGTTTACGAGATTTTCCGGTGTTGGTGGTCGCTAATAGTGGTATAGCATTGGTACTATTTGACACAGTTTTACGACAATCGCTGCAACACAGAGGCTTAATACTAGTAAATAAATAAAGCCAACAATTGGTAGAAGGTAATAATTTTGAAAATTGCAAATAACAAGAACAATATGTCACAAAGTGTTGAAGCAATACGTCAACAAACTAAACGAAACATGGGCCATTTAAGTTTTAGCCCACTTCAACGAAACAAGCCTGAAAATACTTGGGCTATATTGGGCTGCGTCGTTGGTTTAGTCCCTTGATAAAGATTTTTGAATCTGATTTTTAAATCCTATCAGTAGGGCGGAGATACAATAGGAAGTTTATTTGGCTAGGAAGGCTAGGAAGTGATCTTGACCATCCATTAAGTTAATCAAGGGCTAAGATTAAATCAGGGAAATTGAAAAGAAGAAAAGAGGCGCGTGAGTTTGTTCAAGGGCATTCTAGTCAATCCAAGCCAATAGTTTCTCTCTCCTCCAATTCCCCCCCATTTTTTAAACGTTAATAACTCTTTCATACGACATTATTTTTTTATAAAAATTGCACCAAAAAAACGAGCGTTTTTTTATCTTTAAAACGAGTATACTATTGCTATATTTAAAAAAAAAATTAAACCCAGTTGTGTAAAACGCAATAGAAAAACCACCAGTTACGTAAAACGCAATGAAAAAAAAACCTAAAAATGACATTTTTCTAAAACGCAATGCACAAAAAACACAAAGAAACGACTTATTTGTAAAACGCAATGGCCAGAAAACACAAAGAAATGTCTTATTTCTAAAACGCAATGGACTGAAAACACATAAAAAAGTGTTTTACCTAAAACGCAATGCACAAAAACACAAAGAAATGCCTTATTTGTAAAACGCAATGGCCAGAAAACACAAAGAAATGTTTTATTTGTAAAACGCAATGGCCAGAAAACACTTAAAAATGTCTCATTTCTAAAACGCAATGACCTAAAAAAACAAAAGAAAGTGTTCTCTGTAAAACGCAATGGACTGAAAACACCTAAAAATGTGTTTTACCTAAAACACAATGACTAAAAACACTTCAAAAATGTGTTTTACCTAAAACGCAATGACTAAAGATACTTAAAAATGTGTTTTTTCTAAAACGCAATAGCCAGAAAACACATATAACTCTCTTATTTCTAAAACGCAATGGACACATAAAACTGTTTGTGAATTGTCTGTGAACTGTCTACGAATTACTGTCTTCGAAATGAGCCAATTTCTAGAAAATTAATTTTTCTGATGCGTTTTTAGTACAGCAATTTTTCTGGCAGCTCAACCCCAGCCAGGGGCTGCCGCCCCTGGGACCCCGCTACCAGGGGCTGCCGCCCCCGGACCCCCGCCAAGATCGTAAAACGCAATGACTAAATAAAAACCCAGATCGTGAAAATGAAAATAAAGAATTTCTTACATGGATCGAAGCCGGTTTCTTCATCAATTGACGAAATTTGAATGATAAAAACACTTATCAACGCTCGAATCGAACGAATCGAGTGATTATCTCCAAAATCACCGAAAAAAACGAGATTTTTTAATGAAATTAAACTGGGTTTTCTTCAAAAAAAGCTGAAGAACACGTTGATCGGGTGTTTGAATCATTGATTGGTGATGAAAATCGCACTATAATGTAGTGATTATTGAGATAGAAAGTGAAGAAATGGTTGAAGATTGTGGGTTTTGAAAATGGTGGGTTTTGAAGTTACTGGGTTTTGAAAAGGAAGAAGAAAGGGTTGGATTGACTAAAATAACCTTTTTCTTTATTTTAAGTGTTGCCACATGTCCTAATCCTATTGCTTCCTAGACTTCCTAGCCAAAATAAACTTCCTATTTGATCTTTACCCCTATCAGTAATCAGTCTATAAAAAATATATATCATGTCAAAAGAAAAAAATACGAAAAAAGTCATCACCAATCGGTCTATAAAAAACATATATATCATGTCAAAAGAAAAAAATACGAAAAAAGTCTTTCATCAAACTTTACGATATTTGTGCATGTATTTGTGAATAAAAAAAAAGATTTTTACATATTTCCCTTTCCTAAGCTGTCTTATTACGTATTTCCCCAAACAAAAAAAGAAATACATATTTCCCCTCTCTAACCCATATATATTACATATTTTCTCTTTTCATTAAAATGACTCTTATTTATGACTATTTTACCCTTAATGAACTATTAAATGAATATTTACATATTTCCCCATTCTAATATCATCCATCAATTACATATTTACCCAATTCATGTAGTATCACCCTAATTGTTCTACTTGCTATGTCAAACAATACAAACAAAATCATAATACCCATAATAAAAAAAAAAAACACAAACTTTCATTAAAATGCAATCCTTACTTGTTCATAATCAATTCCGTTCCAAAAACATAAAGTTTCGCAAATTTTAAGAAGTACAAATGATAACAAAATTTGAAAATCAACCGCTCAACTTAGTTTCACGTTTTTTGTACTCTTTCCTCGTCCCCTTTTACTTGTTGAGGCTTGAAAATCAACACTATTGGCTGCGACTAGTACCCCATTAAGCTTCCCTTTTAGATGGCATGCATCTAGAGAAATATAGGGACGGCAACCAACAAGAAACCCTTCCAACAAGCTAGTAGTGAAACAAAAAAGCGTAAAAATAGTTTCTTGTTACCTTTAGTATCAAGGTCAACCTCAATGACTCTTCCCGGGTTTCGTCTTAATAGTTCCTCTTTAAAATCATTCGTCATAGTTTCTTGTTACCTTTAGTCTCAAGACAAACTTACAAACAACAAAAATTCACATGTATTACGAACTTATTCACATGGATTGTTTTATAAGAGATGATTCACATGGGTAAACATCGATTGTTTTATACGAGATGATTCACATGTACTACGAACTGAACAAACAACAATATTCATTGCAGATCGATTCACATGAACAATCTTCTATGCAGTTCGATTCGCATGTATAGGGTCGTAAGACTCAACATACCTGACAGGATTGAACAAACATAGAGATTCAATGGCAGGAGGATTTGGCGTCGTACCAGAAGAAGAGGAAACGTCTGTGTTGTGTAGGGTTTAGTTATGACGTTTGATTATACGATTGGTTATTAGAAGGGTAATTGGGTATTTTCTCAAAAAAGGTTGTAATTGTTTTTTTTTTTTTTTTTTTGGGGGGAAATACTTAAAAGGCAACTTAGGAGGGGGAATATGTAAAAATCTCTAAAAAAGGTAAATTACACTTTTCGTCATTTATGTTTGTAGTGTGTTGCAATGGATAGCCTTTAACTTTAATAATTACAGTCAAAATCCTTTATTTAAAAAACTCATTACGCGTTACGACCTTTCCACTAACTGAGGTTAGAGCTGTTGTTAATCCAGTCATGTGAGCCGCACATGAGGGTATCATGGTCATTTTATCCCATTTACTTAAATAAGTAGAAAAAAATAGTAACTTTTGTTAAAGGTGACAAGTGTAGAATTGGCCTAACTCATCGCCATGGTCAGTGATAGACCTGGCAAACAGAGGCAACAACAGTCAACTTTGGTTTCGAACTCTTTCATGACATAACTTAGGTTAGCTACCTACAAATATGACAAGTAACTGCTAAACACTACAACTTACTGTTTTGGGTTTGAAACAATGAAAAACTCTTGAGAAACAACTTTTAATAGGTCATGATTTCACCTGTAACCATAACTATGTTATTGATCTTTACTTTCTGTAGGATATATTGTAAATTATATGGTCTCATAGTTCAGTTTGATGATCAATATATACCTAGTTCATTTTCAAAATATTACTAAAGCCAATATAATATGTTATAACATGATATATTGATATGAATCAAGGAGTGTTAAGAGTAGGATTTATATCGCAACCTTATGAATTTGTGACATATGAGATTAAATTTATTTACAGTTTTTAATTTATAAATAATAAATAATGCAAACTTTTATAGTTATGTTAGGTGTCCGGATTTGCAATACACGACATTTACCCGTTTCTAAGTTCCAACATCATTGTTTTTGTTTGGTTGCTTGATGGGTGGGTATGGGGAAACAATATGCTTTAATTATAATTATAAATAAATCCAACATATAAGTACATTGCCATCAAAATCAGGGGCGGATCTACGGTTATCGAAGGGGTTCCCGGGAACCCCCACGGTTTATAATTTATAGTGTTAAGCGATATAGAAAATGCAGAAGGAACCCTTTAATATTTTTAAAGGGAACCTGTAATTGCACGTCTTTAGTGATCTATTGGTAGCGTGAACCTTTTCTAAGGTTGGAGTCCCGAGTTCAAATCCTGTGCCAGCAGGTTTCTTTTGCTTTGTATTTTCTTTTTTCCCTTCCACCGTCCACCTGTCCTCTTCGGTCCTCCAGCCACCGCAACTTGCCACTTCCCACCATAGGCCCATAGCCCCAACCTTCTTCCCCAAATGGCTAAATCTATCACTGAACTCTCACTACAAACACCATGTCATCCACCACCACAAATTTAATCTATCTCTCTCTTCCTCTCTCTATATCTATTTATCAATGAATCATCAGTTGAATTAACACAAGACACGTTGCTCCTCATCGTTGCCGTTACGGTACTCTAATCTCATCGTTGCCTTTACGGTACTCTAATCTTGATCATACTGCTGTAATTTTATATCCCTAAAGGCAATATTAATCATTTCTTGAGTTGTAAAAAGATTTGATTTTTATTGATGATTAGAAGTTTTGGTGAACTGGGTGTTAATAGAATACATATCAGGGTTAGAAAGTTAGAATCTTTGGCTTAGAAAATGGATTTAAGTAGTGAGGCAACTGTTGATGATGCGTTTTTCGATCGGACCACCAACGGTTATATCTTTTAAATTTTTGTTCTTGAAGTCAATGTCACACTTAAAGTTTTGGTGAACTAGGTGTTAATAGAATACATCCGCGCAACCCGCAAGGGATACTAGTGTTGGTGATGGTAATGGTGTTTTTGCTTAAACGGTGCACGAATGTGAAAATCAGAGCTGAGATGGCTTACAAGAGGAAGTTTTGGAGGAATATGATGAGGGTTGTAATGAAGTTTTAAGAGTGGGCTCATGCCGAGGATGAATGAGTTAAATCTTTATGATGAAGAGCTTGTGAGGAACAAGCTTCAAGAATTTTGGCACAGTCGTCAAGAAGCTTGTTTAAGAGATGTTATATCTTATATGCGGGCTGATTTGGTTAGAAATCTCAGTAATACGTGCAATCCTGAGCTTCATAAAGGTAGACATCAAGTACCGAAGCTCAAGAATATAAACGTTTCTAATTCTTACAACAAGTTTCAATCTAAAATGTAATGCAACGTTTTCAAATGCCGTTATTTATATTATGTTTTTTTTTTAATTTATTATGACATGTTTTTTGTTCATTATTGTTTTGTATTTTTATTATGTGATGAACCTTATCCGACCCGAACCGTCGAACTGACCCGATTTTTTTAGGTTCGGAGATATGAAATTGGAGCATTTAGAAAAGTGAACCCGCCGGACAAAAATCCTGAATCTGCCACTGATCAAAATCACCCAACACAAAAAATCCTTAAGTTTTATATACTTTAATTATAAAAAATGGCTATAATCATTATAAAAATTACAAGTTTTGTCCTTTATGTATGTCCAAAATTGCAAGCCCTGCCCTTTGTCTTTAAAATTGATGAGTTTTGTCCTTAATGTATGCAAATCTTGCACGTTATGTCCTTTAGGCCAAACTCAGTTAGATTTTTTGGTTAAAACTAGTCATGTGCAAGGCACATGAGGGTATTTTTGTAATTTCACCATTATAGGGACAAAACTCTGTTTCTCTCTCTAAATTCCCACTTTCTCTCTATTCTCTCCTCTCTCTCTCTCTCTAACCTACAAAAGACCACCATCACCACCTGGTTACCACCACCATCGAATTACCACCACCACTAATCTCAATCAAATCAACCAAATTAAAAACTTTTCGCCAACCTAATACTTCAAAATCAAACCATTTTTCTTGATCTTTTCCTTCTCCCCTCCTCTTTTCCCTAACTTATTCAGCTTAGCTGCCATTTCACCAACAGTAGCTCCATCAGGCAGAACTTCTTTGCAAACTTCCTCATTACCCTTCACAGACAACTTAGCATATGATCCATTACCCTGAAGAACCTTGCTAGATTTAACCTGAGTTCCCTCATTCTTAATTGACCTCTTCTTCCTTTTGTTCATAAACACAAGAGCTCCATTGTTATTCAGATCAAACCCATTTACATTAACATCAAGTTGAGGAAACTTCAAACTATCTCTCATATCCACCTCAACCCCAGAGCCTGATTTACTACCACAGATCTGAACAATTCCAGCTAAAATCTCCCTGACCGATCCATATAGACCAGAAATTTGATCAAAATCAGCTCCTAACAATCCCATTCCCTCCACACAAAGCAAAACCTCAAAATTAACCCCAAATCCCCCTAAATCTGATTCAGATGTACGAAACCCTCGAGATACCTTAGAGACCACCTTAGGCTCTTCTATAACCTTTCACAAACCATTCCCCTCAGAGAGATCCATCCTTCCATCATTCAAACCCAGCTGAGACACCGAAGCACTGAACGAAGGCTGAACACCCCCCACAGAACCAATCAGACCAGAATCCAACCTCAAATCCGGAGGAATATCAGAAGGAACACAAGCAGAAATCATGAAAACAGAGAAGAAACAAAAAACAGAGAAAGAAAAACGGAAAAACGGGAGTGATGTAAGATTAAATATGTTATGTACTAATATTTAATCTATAGCCATTATAATCATTTACATAATAAAGATCAAAATATATAATAACCTATTAAATAATTAGTTGGTAATTGTTGATGGACCATATTACCCTTATTAACTAATTAGGTTTCCTCCTGGGTGCTTATATAAGGAGAATTATGTGGAGGTTAAGGGGTTAGACAGTTACACATTAGAAACACCCCATTAGCCATAACATCAATTTCGACCTCCTCTCCTAGCCGATATCCCTTTTCGGTTTACTAAGTCCCCATCATCAGTTAGCACCCTAAGGAGGAACCAGATCACGATGACAAGCATGTCGAACTCCATTACTGGATTCTCCACTGCACTTTCTGCTGTGACAGGTATGTATTTTATTGTTTTCCCTCATGTATAAACAGAACTGAACCAACATGTGGTATCAGAGCATATGTTGATTAGTCAGTTCTGTTTTCGTATCCATAATTCTGGGATTGAAACCTGGAAAACGGAAATTTTTTGAAATCTTATGAATTAACAGCCGGTTTCGAGTGGTTATATGTTCGAAATCCCTGTTTTCGGAAAATATTAATCATATGTTTACTCGAAATCAAATGAGTTATGTTTTTTATGACCGAAATCTGTTTAGAAAAACCTTAAAATTCAGGTTTCGGGTTCCAGAATTCATGTTTTAATTATTTAGGGTTCATCATGTTCTTAGTTAAAATTCGAAATATCCTTTATGTTTTGGAGTATGATTTGAATTGTTATGTGTTTTTCCTGATTTTGATCTATTTTTTCTAATAAGGATTTCCGAAATATGTTAAAAAGGATAAACAGATCATGATTTCGAAATTTTATGATAAAAATAGATCAATATTAAGATAGGAAACTCTATCACAATTCCTAATTTTCGAATTTTCAGTTACGTTTCCACATTCACAGCTGTTGACAGGAAGTTTCGAGACCATCAGATTACGACTCGAGACCATTAGTCTCGACTCGAGACAACAAGGTCTCGACTCGAAATCATCAGGCCATTAAATCTCTTCAACTCAGACAGAGGTCTCGACTCGAGACCATTAGATCTCGACTCGAGACCATAACGTGTCAACTCGAGACCATAACGTGTCAACTCGAGACAGAGGTCTCGACTCGAGACCATTAGATCTCGACTCGAGACCATAACGTGTCAACTCGAGACCATAACGTGTCAACTCGAGACAAAGGTCTCGACTCGAGACAAAGGTCTCGACTCGATCCGCGCTAACGGGTGGTTTGCTATTAAATAAATGGTTTTGTAATTTACTTAGTTAATTAATCAGAATCAGATAATGTTTTACAAAACCAGAATAGCTTAACTTGAATGAGCTTTTGATGTATCATTTCTGGCCAAAGCTGACTTGATACATCTACTTATCGTTCAAGTATTACGAAAGCTATGTTGTGTGTGCATCATAAGCATGAATGTCTTAATTTCTGGCCAAAGTTGATTTAATTCATTCATAGATGGCATACTCAACAAGTGCATAACTAAAGTGATTGTTTCAATTTCTGGCCAAAGCTTATTTGTTACAACCACTTTGCACATATGCTTAAATGATTACACTTCTGGCCAAAGCTGTTTTGTCTTCGTTTAAGTAGAATTTTTAGCTAAGTCTATTATTTTGATGTTAGTAATAGACAATATCACAGCTTCATAACGTAAAATGGTCATTATTTATGCCTGCCTTAGTTTAACGTGCCCTTAGATCACATTAGGATTTCTTCCTTAGTATCATAACTTGCTCATCTTATTTCCACTATCAGCACCCAATTGCGGAATTCCACATTTGACTGGTGATAACTTTGCTGCATGGAAAGATGCTCTCATGCTTACTCTCGGGCTGCTGGACTTTGATTATGCTTTAAGAGAGGATAAGCCAGCGGACCTTACTCCACAAAGTACTACTGCTCAGCAGTCAACCCATGACAAGTGGACTAGGTGTAACCGCATGTCTCTCATGTTTATGAAGCAGTCCATAAGCAATGCAATCAGGGGAGCTATTCCTGATTCTGAAGATGCTAAAACCTACTTGGCTTCTGTGGAGGCTCAGTTCAAGGGGACGTCTAAAGCACACGCTAGTACTCTTATTCTCAAGCTGGTGACAACTAAGTATGATGGGAGGAGCGGCATTCGCGAGCACATCATGATGATGAATGACATGGCCAATAAGCTGAAGGGGCTGGAAATGGAAATCAGTGATGGTTTCCTTGTTCATTTCATCATTACTTCGCTTCCTTCGTCCTTTGAAGCATTCAAGATCAATTACAACACTCAGAAGGATAAGTGGACGATGAGTGAGCTGGTCGCCATGTGCGTACAGGAGGAAGAGCGTATGAGGATGGATCGCCATACTGATGTTGCAAACTTCACTACCTCCAACTCTAAGAAGAGGAAGAACAATTATCAGAGGAAGGATGCTTCTAAAGTTCAAAGGCCTAATCCTAATCCTAATACAAGTGCACCTTCCAGCTCTAAGAACTCCTTAGGCAGTATCCGCTGCAAGTTCTGTAAGAAGACAGGACACATGCAGAAGGAATGCCCTGACTTTAAGGAGTGGTTGGCTAAGAAAGGTAACGATTATTTTATGATACTTGAGTCCTATAATTTAAGTGTTCCTGCTAATTCTTGGTGGTTTGATTCTGGTTCTATGGTTCATGTTACCAATTCAACTCAGGGATTCCTTTCAATCCAGAAGCTGGAAAGAAACCAAAGAATGCTTAAGGTTGGGGATGATCGAGAATTAGAAGTGAAGGCCATTGGAACATTACAATTAGTTATGAAAACTGGTTTATGTATTAAACTTTATGATACCTTATATGTTCCTGAGGTAACTCGGAACCTTGTATCAGGACCAAAGTTAGACATGGACGGTTTTATTGTTTCCCATGGTCATCGCAAACTCTCTATCCTTTATGATTCTGTTCTTTATGGTACTGGTATTCTGGATGGTGGTCTCTATAGATTAGAACTAGAAGATAACTTTTCCAAATCTTTGTTGTCATATAACATAAATGAATCACTCACAAAGATGGAAGAGAAACGAGACTTAGAAACTTCATCCATGTTGTGGCATCAGCGTTTAGGCCACATTTCAAAAGAACGATTAAATCGTCTTGTAAAGGATGAAGTCTTACCTCCTCTTGATTTCTCTGATTTTGGAACATGTGTCAAATGTCTTAAAGGTAAAATGACATTAGCGAATAAGAAAGGTGCCACTAGGAGCTCTAATTTATTAGAACTCATTCACACTGACATTAGTGGTCCCTACCAAATCGCTGGCATAACAGGACATACTTCATTTATCACTTTCATTGATGATTATTCTCGTTACATGTACTTGTATCTTATTAAGGAGAAATCTGAATCTCTTACAACTTTTAAAGATTATAAGGCTGAAGTTGAAAAGCAATTAGATCGTCAGATTAAAGTTGTGAGATCAGATAGAGGCGGTGAATATTATGGAAGACATACTGATGTGGGTCAAGCTCCTGGTCCATTTTATGAGTTTTGTAAGGGCCAGGGGATTGTGAACCAATACACCATGCCTGGTACACCTCAGCAGAACGGTGACGCTGAAAGAAGAAACCGTACCCTTATGAACATGGTGCGCAGTATGTTAGCCAACACTAATTTACCATTATTCCTCTGGACTGAAGCGTTAAAAGCAGCTGTTCATATACTCAATAGAGTTCCTTCTAAGTCTGTCCCTAAAACTCCTTATGAACTTTGGACAGGAAGGAAACCGAGTCTTAAATATATGAAAGTATGGGGCTGCATTGCTGAAGCAAAACTTTACAATCCTTTCCTAAGGAAACTTGACCCTAAAACAGTTACCTGTTTCTTTATCGGGTATCCTGAGAACTCTAAGGGTTATCGTTTCTATTGTCCTTCCCATGTCACCCGTATTGAAACCAAGCGTGCCGCGTTCCTGGAGGATTTCAAGGTCAGTGGGAGCAGTACCAACCCTTACGAAGAATTGCAAGAAGTACAAGACGCGGGGGGGGGGGGAGACTCGTCGCTTACCATTACTCCGATTACTCCTCTTGTACCCAATGCAACTACTGTACCTGAAGATACTGCACCAACTCCAAATTTACCTCTACAATCAGAACCCATTATACCTCATGACGAAGGCACATCAAACGCTCAAAACCAAGACAACGCTGAACCCGATAATCCACTCAGGAGGTCATCTAGGAAAAGAAGGCCTACTAATTGGGATGATTATGTTACCTACCTGACTGAAATGGATCCCGGGAAGCTCAATGATCCTATCTCTTACAATGAAGCCATTAGCAGTGATCAGTCTTCTGAATGGAATAAAGCAATGATTGACGAGCTTGAATCCATGAAGAAAAATGACGTTTGGGATTTGGTAGAATTACCCAACGGAGCCAAACCCGTAGAATGTAAATGGGTATTCAAAACAAAACTGGATCCGAATGGTAACGTTGAACGCTACAAAGCGAGATTGGTTGCAAAGGGCTACACTCAGAAAGAGGGAATTGATTATCAAGAGACGTTTTCACCTGTCTCTCGTAAAGATTCATTAAGGATCGTCATGGCCCTAGTAGCTCATTTTGATTTAGAGTTACATCAGATGGACGTTAAAACCGCTTTCCTTAACGGAGATTTGGACGAAGATGTTTACATGAAACAACCTGAAGGCTTTAAACCTGAAGGTGAGGAGCATCTAGTCTGTAAGCTGAAGAAATCCATTTACGGGTTAAAACACGCATCACGTCAGTGGTACCTCAAGTTTGATGAAGTCATGAAGAAGCAAGGTTTTATGAAGAATCAAGTGGATCAATGCACCTACCTCAAGATGAGTGGGAGCAACTTTACTATACTTGTCCTTTACGTAGATGATATTCTATTGGCAAGTAATAGTTTAGACATGTTGCATGAGTCGAAGCGGTTACTTTCGCATAACTTCGACATGAAGGATCTCGGAGAGGCTTCTTACGTCATTGGCATCGAAATTCACCGAGATAGACACAAAGGGATCTTAGGATTGTCCCAAAGGGCCTACATAGATCGTGTCCTTACACGTTACAACATGCAACAGTGCAAACCCTCCGTCGCTCCAGTAGTTAAGGGAGATGTTTTTGGTTCATTCCAGTGTCCGACAACAGAGGTTGAGAAGGAGCAAATGAGCCAGATACCTTATGCGTCAGTAGTAGGGAGCTTGATGTATGCTCAAGTCTGTACTCGCCCAGATATCGCTTATATTGCTGGAATGCTAGGCCGTTATCAGACTAATCCTGGCCTAGATCACTGGAAAGCAGCTAAGAAGGTACTTCGATATCTGCAAGGGACGAAAGACTATAAACTGACTTATAGAAGAAGTGATCATTTAGAAGTGGTGGGCTATTCTGATTCTGACTTTGCAAAGTGCAAAGATGACAAGAAATCCACTTCGGGCTATATCTTTATGTTAGCAGGCGGCCCTATCTCATGGAAGAGTCATAAACAACAGTTGACCACAACTTCCACAATGATGGCAGAGTACATTGCTGTTTATAACGCAACCTGTCATGGAATGTTGCTTAGAAATCTGATCACTGGACTCAAAATCGTAAATTCCATTTCTAGACCATTGAAGCTTTACTGTGATAATTCAGCTGCCGTTAGTTTCTCGAACAGTAACAGTTCGACTGGAGCTGGTTTATATCTCGATACAAAATATCTGTTCGTACGTGAACGAGTTGAGGAAAATAATCTTTGTATCGAGTATATTAGTACTAAGGATATGCTTGCGGATCCGATGACTAAAGGTCTCCCTCCTAAGGTTTATGAAGAACATGTTCGGAATATGGGATTTAGTAAAGACCTTATTTGAGCATATTGTACTAGCTTATGTTTCATGTTAATGAAATTTCCTCAGTTTGATTTTGTATGTCTCTTAGAATATGTTCAACCGGTATAATGGCATATTGACAAATAAAGTTACAAATCAAACAAAGGGCTTACGCGTATTTTGATCATAACGATTAGGTTTTAAATTAAGGCTATAGTATGATTAATGGGGGTCCTGAGTCGCATAATGATTCAACGGTTGTATTTCTCTGCTATAGTACTTGTTTAAGGCTAAAATGAGTGTTAACTCCTGATCAGGCTTATCTAATACTCATAGTAAATGATTACTCGGCTAAGTGGGAGAATGTAAGATTAAATATGTTATGTACTAATATTTAATCTATAGCCATTATAATCATTTACATAATAAAGATCAAAATATATAATAACCTATTAAATAATTAGTTGGTAATTGTTGATGGACCATATTACCCTTATTAACTAATTAGGTTTCCTCCTGGGTGCTTATATAAGGAGAATTATGTGGAGGTTAAGGGGTTAGACAATTACACATTAGAAACACCCCATTAGCCATAACATCAATTTCGACCTCCTCTCCTAGCCGATATCCCTTTTCGGTTTACTAAGTCCCCATCATCAGTTAGCACCCTAAGGAGGAACCAGATCACGATGACAAGCATGTCGAACTCCATTACTAGATTCTCCACTGCACTTTCTGCTGTGACAGGTATGTATTTTATTGTTTTCCCTCATGTATAAACAGAACTGAACCAACAAGTGAAGGTGGAGGTGAAGGGTATGGCGGCGGTGGTGGAGGTGAAGGGTATGGCGGCGGTGGTGGTGCATCTCCTCCGCAGATGGAGAGAGAAGAGAGAGAGAAGAGAGCGAGAGAGAGTGAGGGAGGAAGAGAGAGTGCAGGTTAATATATATTTTGATTTTCAGATTTTTTTTAAATAATAGAGATAAAAAGACTATTATACCCTCATGTGCCTTGCACATGATCAGTTTTAACCAAAAAATCTAACTGGGTTTGGCCTAAAGGACATAACGTGCAAGATTTGCATACATTAAGGACAAAACTCATCAATTTTAAAGACAAATGGCAGCGCCTGCAATTTTGGACATACATAAAGGACAAAACTTGTAATTTACTCTTTAAACAATCAACATCACACAGATAAAATACTTTAATTATAAAAATGTGTTATAATCAAAAGAACAGTAACCAGAAGACCAGTAACCGGTTCATGAACTTAAGCAGTAACCAGAAGACCAGTAACCGGTTCATGAACTTTTTTCCGTTGTCTTTTTTTTGGTCTTTGAACATTGAGACGAAAGAAAATTACCGGTGGGGGCAGGGGCGCAGCTTCTTGGGGGCGGGGGGGGGTCGCCCGACCCCCGGGATTTTTCGCTCAGTAGTGTTATATATGTAGTTTTCGTATAGAAATTTTTGGATATATACGTTTTTACCCCCCCGATTCTATAGAAATTTTTGGGTATATATACGCCCGACCCCTCCGTTTTCTCCGGCAAGCTTCGCCACTGGGTGGGGGTGTTGACTGAAATTAATCAAATAGACCAAAATTTGTATAATAATATACACTTTATGATCAAAAGAACACACAATAGTAATTACTTCAACTACGTCTCAATTCAACTAATGCTAAACGTCTAATATAATTTATAGGGTTAAATCGAATACAAAGTTTCTAGAAAAATAAGAAGTCGTAAAAGGGTATCAAACAAAACTTCGATTGACATCATTGTGTCTTTTTGTTATATTTGCGTTATTGTGTCTTTTTGTGACTCAATTTGTCTTTTTTCTTCGATATTATGTTATATTTTGTTCGACATTGCGTTATATTTTACGATACATTATTCCTTTATATACTTTTTATTTTTAAAGTTCTTTGTAAAATAACTTTAACCTAATTTATATTCCCTCCACTTCTTTTTCTTCCGGGTAATCTTGTCATCGTCCTGAAATATAGATGGTGTCATGTCTCAAATATAAACGTGTCATCACGTGATACAAGTCTGTACTCGATATAAACTACATCTATCCAGCCTGGAGACGTTTGATACAAAACTGATTGTGAACATTTAAAATGGGTTGGGTAATTAGAGGATCCAAAAAAAAATTACCGTGCAATTATACAATTAAAAAAAAGACAATAAATAAATAAAGTAAACAAATACCTAATAGATTTGGTCTCTTATTTTTTTCATATATTGAAATCGTTCAATCACATCGTCGTCTTTTACTTTATGAAAAAAAAAAATCTTTTTCGACCGCACAAAACATGGCATTGTTCAAAAATTCGGGGCCCATTTGATTGCGTAAATCCGTCTTGGTTTCAATTTCGAAAAACATCTTTCAACGGTTGCGGTTGCAACCGGTAAAACCAAAGTTAGTTTCACTACCCGATAAACCAAAGGACAAGAACTATGTTGAAATAAGACACGCAAGATCACTTATTCTATTATATGGGCTTTATTAGTTATTACAATTTGGGCTTAATTATCATAAAACTAATTATTTGGGCTTTGTTACTAAACAGGTTTTAGGCTTAATGAATAATATCAAGTTTCATAATTTTCTCTTGGGGTATCCTCGTATATGTTTTTGGGTATGCTATGTATAAAACCAAAAAATAAAAATTACACTGCGAATATGAATACGAGGTTGAGCCGTAGCCCGTGCTACGGCTCATTCTACATTGGTTCGGCCCCTGGTCTAATTGGCAAAGTCATTAGAAATAAGGTGTTGCTCCCCTTGAAATCAAGGGTTCGAATCCCATCAAAGGAGGGTTTGATGTAATTTATACCGTTAAAAAAAATTCTAGCAGACTCTAACCTCTCTATATAAAATAAAACTAATAGTATTTAAAGGAAATAATATAATCTAGAAGTTGAATATATGTTTAGAGGCTGAGAGCTCGAACTTTGACTCGCATCCTTTATACCCAGGGGCGGAACCAGAGGGGGTTAAGAGGGTCCGTTGATCCTCCGGTCACCCGGAACTTTTGAATTTTTATTTATAAATTTTGAGTTTTTGAAGAACAAACTTAAAGATGGACCCCCTAATTTGAACCAGTATAGAAGATAAGCTTATGATGACCCCCAAACTAAATCGTTCTGGTTCCGTCACTGTTTATACCTTCAAATTGGTTTTCTCCAACTTTATTTGTAAGGGTTGTTCTATTTCCACATCCCTATAATCTTATTTTCACATCCCTATATCTATACGGGCCGTATAAACTGATACGGGCCGTATAGAATGTTTATGCACAGAATTTTATGCGGTGGAATGTTTTTTTTGTTTTTATATGTATACGGAACGTATAGTTATATACTTGCCGTATACATATTTGCATAATTTTGTTTCGAAGGTTTGCCAAGGGTTTTTAGTTTTGGAATCTGTATACGGGCCGTATAATGTTATACGGCCCGTATAGCCCGTATAGAAAAGTTAACTTTTTTGTTGCAATCAGGAAACCGTTTAATAAATTTTTGTATTTAAAATAGTGTTGTATATATCGGATTATGTTACGAGTTTGTAGTTAAACGTATTTATTATGTTTAATAAGTTTCCTCTTTGTAAAACGATAAATATGTATAGAAAAGTTAATTTTTTGTTGCAATCGGGAAACCGTTTAATAAATTTTGAAAATTTTAAAATAGTGTTCTATATATCGCATTATGTTACGAGTTTGTAGTTAAACGTATTTATTATGTGTTATAGGTTTCCACTTTGTAAAAACGATAAATATGTATAGAATAGTTAATTTTTTGTTGCAATCGGGAAACCGTTTAATAAGTTTTATAAATTTTAAAATAGTATTGTATATATCGGATTATGTTACGAGTTTCTAGTTAAACGTATTTATAATGTTTAGTAAGTTTCCACTATGTAAAACGATAAATATGTGATATGATTATGATAAACTACGACAACAATTATTAAACAAACAACTTAACATCTAAACATAAGATTAATATTTATAATGTTTTACATCTAAAAAAAAAGATAAACTTTTACAAAGTTTTAAACGTAAAATAACAAAAAAAAAAAATAATAATAATACAATAAGCAGCTACGGCGGTGGTGGTGGTGGTGGTGCAGCGCCAGCTCGTGGAGGTAGGGGCGCGACAGAATGCATAGCCACAATCGCCTCAACCATCCAATGTACATCCTCTCTCACTGCAGCTAAATCCCCTCTGACTGCAGCTAAATCCCCTCTGACTGCAGCTACATCCGACTCGACCTGAACGAGTCTCTCCTCCACCCCCGGTGGAGGCATCACACGTTGTCTCACGCTGCGTCGAACGTACGGGCGATCACCCCGTAACTCCTCCGTAACTAGCTGTGATCGATCGACAGTATGAGCAACCCCCTCTCCGTCGCCTCCCTCTCCCACGCCCTCGCCTCCCTCGCCCTCGCCTCCCTCTCCCTCGTCTCCCTCCTCATCACCACCCTCTCCACGGGGTCCCTCACCCACACCATAAGCCCAAACCAGCTGCCATCCCTCGACCTCGCGAGCCAAACCCATCGATAGGGCTGTGTCCCTCCCAACCCTGTCAAGTTGGCGTGTCAGGGTCATATCTTTTGCCACCTGCGGGGACAGGAGGCGAAAGTAACCCTTCGCCAGACGGGTGACGAAGGCCCCACAGCTGATGTGGGAAGAGGGTCGCTTAAAAGCGTACTCGGCGAGATATGCGGCCAACTTGTACGCCAAGTTGGCCCTCCCGCCGGTAAGTAAGTCGTGCAAGAAGAATAGGTCACTTTGGGTGACCCATTCCCTGCTATCATGACGACCGGCGATCGTCACGGCGATACACCGATGTAGGTATCGGTGTAACGGGTCGTGAAGATCAGTCGCCCGTGCCTTCGGGGATTGCTGATTCTGTTTCGCGAACTCCCCGAACCCAATAGTGCGCCAATACGGCCACAACACGTCAGTGGACGTGCTGACTGGCGCATCAAAAAATGCGCGGGACCTTTAGTCCTCCTGTGAGTACAGACCCAAGGCAACAACGAACTGAGGAAGTGTCATCCTCTGAGTCTTGCGGCAAATAGTAAAAGTTACGGCGTCTGTCGTCAAAAAATGATGAAAACCCCCACCCCGGGTCTCCATAAATGTAAAGGTAGATAAAAACTCTAAAGTAATCTCCCTCTGGGCCCGCTCTACGGCGGCATCAAATAAGCGGTCCCACGGGGAGTTAGCTGGCATGAGCTCCCGGACCCGACCGATCGCTCCAATATCTGTCAAAAACTGAAAATCTATGGTCCGAGGCGCATCCAGCACCATATCCCGTAATTTGCCCAAAACCCTATAGGCAACCGTACCTCGGGGGATATCTCTAAGAAACTGCCCCGTCTCAGTATAATCGGGCACAACCTCCTCCTCCTGTCCACGTCCCCGTCCGCGTCCACGTCCACGGCCCCGACCCTGACCCTGACCCTGACCTCGACCTCTACGGGCCGCACCAGCTGCTGATGACTCAGCCATATCGTCTGTAACAAATAACAATTACAACTTAGCAATCACTATACGATTATCGTTAACGTATTATACGAATACTGTTCTTGTATACGAACGTATTGTACATATGATATACGCTCGTACAATGTTTGAAGATTCAACAAGGATACGGCCGTATATAAATATACGAGCGTATAATGGTTGAATATTCAAAAGTTATACGAGCGTATATAATGTATACGATCGTATAACTTTTGATTATTCAAGTGTATACGGTCGTATAAATTGTATACGATCGTATAGTTTTTGAATATTCAAACATTATACGATCGTATACAATTTATACGACCGTATACATATAATAATCATTTGAAATTTTCTGTTCCAATTTTTTTTTTTTTTGAAATTGAATTATACAATCGTAATCGTTACGCCTATCTACGCTTTACTATACAAGACCATAATCTAACATGTTACGGAATTTAAAAGTTTACTATACGAAAACGTACCGTATAGGAAGAACGAGAAGAAAACGCCAAAAACGCCGAAGAACGCTGTCCAAGAACGATCCGAGAGAATTTTTGGTGGAATGTTGAGGCCGTATGGTGGAAATGAGGTCGTATAAAACTTATACGATCTTTTTGATATGTATACGGGTCGTATAAAAGTATACGGCCCGTATACAGTAATTTAAAATATTTTAATTCTGTCGTATACTTAATATACGATCACGGTATACGAGGCGTATATTTTTATACAGCCCGTATACAATTCATTATTTTTCATTTTTTTTCAATTACTATATGCGGAACTGATGAAAATACGGTCGGTATGCGTTAACGCTGATTCGTTTAAACGTTTTTTTCAAATTCAATTTCAACAAGTTGCCAAAACATTTATATGACGTGTATGTTTATCATTACAAATTGTCAAAACATGCAAATTGATTCGTTTAAACGTTTTTTCAAGTTCAATCTCAAAAAGTTGCCAAAACATTTATATAACGTGTATGTTGATCATTACAAATTGTCAAAACATGCAAATAACATTTTATATTCATAGGGCACCTAAATCTATGTAATCCCTGGTCCTATATTCATCAACGATCGTATTATATTGGTCAATACGTTCCTTGTAATAGTGATACCAACTTTCTGCTGGCGTATTCCGTGTCGGTTGTCGCCAGTATCCTGATGGGGTTGGCATTGGATATTCCCCTTCTAATCTGACGTGAATAAAATGGTTCACAACCAAGGTCACTTAATAAGAGACAAATGACATTCCACCGGTTCGCTATCAGAAGCCCCATGAATGGCATTTGTAGCCATTTATGTCGAGGTGCTCCGTCTATATGGTCTTTTGACCAAACTAATGACTCCAGAACTTGTTGATATTGAGGTTCATTTATCTTTTTCCATAATTCGTGGAACCGGTTGCACTCATCATGAAACTGCTCCCGTATGAACGGCCACTGATACTCTTTAAGCGATAAGCCGACTGCTATAGATCGAAACCCACAATTACCATCACCCTGCACATTTTGTATGTGACTGAGGTGTGGATAGAAGCAAGGTGGAATGAACTTTTTGAAGTGCATTAACATATTAACTTGTCCGACAGGCAGCAAAGGTAAGTATGGTTGCTCTTCTTTTGATTTTGCGACCTTCTTTTTCGTTTTCGAATTCTTAGCGCCTTTCGCAATCTCGCCGAAGAACATAGGTGTTTCAGTACAATAACTTTGTGACTCGACAAACGAGTTGTGCCTGGTAGGTTCGATATTTGACTCTTGTGTGCCAAACTCATCATGTGTGCGAAACCCATCTTGTGAATCACTATACTGGTCCTGCGTTGTAAAAAAGCTGTGTCTTGAAGGCTCCGTAAACGAATCATCCTTCCTTTGTTGCTGAGCATTTAAAGTTGGACGACCCCGTGTGTTTTTTTGCACAACTGGTTGTTTAAGCTTCGTCTTATTGAGTTGTACCAACTCCTTCATCTTTTGAATCAAGTTTTTCTTGAGTTCTCTCGGCTGAGCACTTAAATGTTGTTTGAGAAGCGCAAATTCGCCGTCTAAGTCGAAAGAGTCCACCTTGCTCGGTTCCACTATGGAGTCCAAATTTAACTTTCTCCAGAAAGGGTTTATCAACTCCAACGGGATCATTTGACCTAAGAAACATATCAACAAACAACATAAAACGTCAATAAGATTTTGCGTGATGAAAGGCTATGATTATAAAATGTGGTTGATCGAATAATGTATTACCATTCGTTATATACGCTTCCAACCGACACGCGCACGGCAACCCACTGCTTGTATACAAACGGCACGCGCATATACGGTTAAATAACTTTAATTTTTCTATTTCATTTACTTCGTCTGATATCAACTCTAGGCAGGCATGTGAAACCTTTTTTAGTAGGAGATTAAATATTGGTTTGTTATGATGACCCAATGTTCGGCTCCTGCTTGTTTCAATGCTGCCTTTGATTTCTGTCACCTGGTTTCTTATGAGCTTATCGATAAGTGGTACCGCTTTCTCTAGGGTGTAATTAGAGTCGCCTAGGTACTGCTTCAAAAGGGCATGTTGACCCTCTGCCCTGTTCGTTGTATGTTGACCGAAGTTCAGATGTTGGTCGCTCCAGAACGAAACAAACCGGTCTCTATATGGTTGTAACCAGATTGAATCCAAATAGTTCATAATCTCTGTAATCAAAGTCAAGTGCAGTTAAGACAAGTCAAATAAATACGATTATTAAACAAAAATTATATAAAACTTACCGTCGGTTTTTTTGCGTGGCAACTTTGATCGTATTCGCTCGTACCAGTAGTTGTAGTCATGATCGGTCGTTGAGTTAATTAGCTCGCCCCACTTGAAAAGAAACCTCTCCCATTTATCCTCTGTTTTAAAGCTTTTCCTGCAATGTTTGAAGATGTTTTGCTGTATGTGCCACCTACACAATGAATGTCTAGCCCTGGGAAACACGGTTGCACATGCGTTCATTAGGGCGCGATCTCTATCCGTTACTACTACACGGGGTTCCATAACACTGTCTAATGAGTGTTTCAACCTCTGTAGAACCCATGTGAAGTTTTCCTGTTTCTCGTTGCTTACGAACGCATGAGCTATGCAAAACGACATCAACGTGGATGTAACACCGATAATCTGGACTAGCGGCATTTTGTACCGATTCGTCTTGTAGGTGGCGTCTATAAGCAACACATGCGGGAAAGCGCGCCACAACATGTTCGACTCCGGGTGGATGAAGAAAACATCCTTGACCCGTTCGTCGTTTTGAGATGTTCTATGGTAAAAAACAAACCCAACCTTCCCCAACCGGTCGAAAAGTATCTGCATTGGAGTCTCGCCGACTTGTTCCATTCGACCCAATTTGGCTCGAGCGTTGTATATGGTGTTTCTTGTTGAGACATTATGGGGGTTCTGTTCTTTAATGGCAGAAAGAATGTCTCGTGGTTTTATGTTCTGATGCGTCATTTGCTCCACCGTCCTCTCTTCCGATGGAGTCAGCCTCATTAGGGACGGATGACCCTCTGGATACAAAAATGGTTCGTGGTTATGTTTACCTTCCTCAACCCTTAGATCCCAGTAACCTAACATCTTTCTGTATGTCCCGACCAGTTGGAACTTGCAACCGGTTTTCCTAGTCCCGCTGCGTCTGACCGTCGCTGTTGATTTGTAATTGCCGGCACAATCGCATGTAAGCCAAATTTTTACCGGCTGACAACTATGGGGTTTATCGTAGATGGTGCGTTTGGTGACGAGGGCGTAGCCATTTACGCGTCCGACGTCTCTACACCACTCTACCAATTCATCCATGCTAGCGAATTTCTAACGGAAACACTTATATGTGTCAATTAATGATTAACCCAGGTTTACTTTTAGTATAAATGGGTTCGGGTCAGTTTCAGGTTGAACCTGCGAACCCGTTTGGGTTAACGGGTCGGGTTCGGGTCAACATGGTCGGGATGGCTGGTTGACCCGTTACACATTTATACTATATTATATATATTTTTTACAATATATATAAATTAAATGGGGTGCGTATTTTTATGCCATGATTATAAGTTAAAAAGAGAACTTAACATAGATTTTATAACTTAAAAATGATATTATATATATATATATATATATATATTTGTGTTTTTAAGTAAATTTTAACTTTAATATATTAATTTCAGAAAAAAAAAATAAAAAAATTCGGCTTTAATGGGTCGTGTTCGGGTCAACCCATGAAACTTCGGTTCGTGTTCGGGTTCTTATGTATGATACGATTTTCGAGTTCGGGTCGGGTTCGGGTTTGTGTAAAATTTTCAGGTTCAGGTTGGGTTGAACCCACCAACCCGCGAACACGACCCGTTGAGCAACCCTAATCTAAGATTTTAATAAAAACAACATCAAACGTAAAAACACTAAAATAGTTAACATACAACAAATAAACGTATAATTAAATGTTATACCTCCTTGTTTTGAAACTCAGTACGTTCCTCTTCAGCATTTGGACCCTCGGGCGGTCCACAACTTATGGGAGGAGAATGAGAACTATCAGTCGGCGGTCCAACACTAATAGGAGGGGCTTCAAAATTAACCGGGTGTTGCGATGGATAATAACCAGCATAATTAGGCTGAATGGCATCCAAACCCCAAGTATCCTGACCTGAACCAGACGCAAAAATGGGATCGAACGGAGCATTCAAATCAATCATGCCCGCTTTGTTATCTTCATTCCCCTGATTCGCCTCGTTACCAAACACATTAAAAAGGTCACCCCAACCCGACATTATAACGTAAATAATTTGAATACAGAGAAAAATAGAAGAAACGAATAGAAGTTGAATGAAAATGAATGAAATTAGTGTCGTTTACATAGAGAATTTTACAGAATATTACATCGTTTCAAATGATTAACACGCGAATCGAGGAATCTAACGTCTAATCACATAACTCGCACGAGATTCGAGGAATATAACATCGAATCGGAGAATCTTACGTCTAATCACACGTGAATCGAGTAATAATACGTCGCGTCAAATAGTAATAAAATAATAAAAAAACGAAAATCATTGTATACGAGTCGTATACATATGTATGAGCCGTATAACATCGTCGTATAATATATATACGACCACAGTATCATCTTATTCTCACATGGTTGATACGGGCCGTATAAGGTTATACGGCCGTATAACCTTATACGGCCCGTATCAACCATGTGAGAATAAGATGATACCATGTGGATTTAATAGGACCCATTTGTAATCATGCTTGGTGAGGATATTATTTCAATTTAGATTGCTGTATTTGTATAAAAATTAACATAACATTAATAATAATAATTAATTAGTGGCAACATGTAGTTCATGACTATCGTAATGGAAATATTATAAGGAGTTAATTGCCAAAATCGTCTCTGAGGTTTGGGCAGTTTTGCCATTTTCGTCCAAAATGATACTTTTGTACCAAATTGCCCCCAACGTTTGTAACTTTTTGCCATTTTCATCCAAATCACTAACTTAGTTTATTTTTTCTGTTAAGTTGATGATATTTGGAGGAAACTGACAAATATAAAACCACAGGGACGATTTTGGCAATTTACTCTTTTAAATTTCTTTTATTTAATTAATTTTGTTACATATATAATAAAAAAAAAATATGCATGCAATTTTTATATGAAAAAAATAATAGCTTTGTCACATAATTTTTATAAATTTTCATCCAACCACTAACTAAGTTAATTTTTTTATTAAGGCGAAGAATGTTTATAAACTAAGACATAAATTAATTTCTAATTTTTTATATGGATCAGTTTTATAAAAATAAAATATACTTAAACCTCTAAATTTTATAAAACTAAAATGCTGGTGACCTTATTGAAAAATGTCAAATAAAAAAATCTTATCATATGTACCAAGTTTGTAATTCATCTTCTACTCTTTTAAATTCGTTCCTAAGGAAAAACAGAAGCCAGTGCCCCCCCCCCCCCCCCACAATCAAACAACGTATCGTTACCAAACCTTAAAATTACCCACCAAATAGTAATTATAATGCTATGAACCAAAAGTTTCTTTACTCAAGCCACTCAGAATAAGTATTAGTTAGTTACCCTCATAATCTTAAATAAATAAATATTTTATTTCTACCAACATATTTCCTAGGTGCTCAACACATTAAAAAAATATGTAACGTTTTACAATTTTTTTCTATCTCTACAACTGATAAATACTAAAAGTTGTAATCGATTGTTATGTGTTACACACCAATGATGTTTTCTCTTTATAAAATTGATTTATATAATGAAGCTGTAAATTAATTTATGTCTTAATTTATAAAATTTAAAACCTCCTTCACCTTAACAGAAAAAATAAAATGAGTTAGTGATTTGGATAAACATTTATAAAAATTATGTGACAAAACTATTAATTTTTTTTTTCTAAAAACTTCATGTATATTATTTTTTATTATATATGTAACAAAAATAATTAAATAAAAGAAATTAAAAAGGGTTTGAGTAACAGAAAAAATACCGTCCCAGTGGTTTTATATTTGCCAGTTTCATCCAAATATCCTCAACTTAACAGAAAAAATAAATTAAGTTAGTACTTTGGATGAAAATGACAAAAAGTTACAAACTTTAGGGGCAATTTGATACAAAAGTGTCATTTTGAATAAAAATGACAAATGTGCCCAAACCTTAAGGACGATTTTGGCAATTAACTCTATTATAAAACAATGATAATATTTTTTAAGTATTCGTCATACTAGACATATTTTTCATCGTAAATGGGATATCCATGAAAAACTCATATATAACTTTAGGAAATTACATGATCGTAAGAAGGGATTTACAGACAGAGTGATCGACAGTGAGAATGACGGCTGAAATCCTTGATCCGATCTTGGGTTTGGAGAGGGGTGAGGAGAGATATTACTATTGAAAAGTCAAAGGATTACCTGAAGATGGAGAGGAGTGTAGTTAGGGTTTGAGAGAAATGATGAAGTTCTGATCACTAGTGTGCCTATTGGATCCGTTTGAGATTGGAGCGGGTCAGCCTAACGAACTCGGATCCCATGTAATTTTTTAAGGATTTTGCTCAAAAAATCAATAAAATGAGGGGTAAATTACAGTTTTCGTCCTTTATGTTTGTATCAGATTGCAATTGATGCACTTTAACTTCAATAATCTAGTTATAATTCTTTATTTGTAAAACTAGTTGCATCTTACATCCTTTAACACTAACATAGTTAAAATTTTTAATTAAATATGACATGTACCTTTCATTTGAGGGTATATTGGTAATTTTCCTCATTTATTTATCTAAGAGTTAACTTCCATTTTGCTTCATGTGATTTGGTTATTTTAACGGTTTTGCCCCAAAAGTTTAAAAATAGTCATTTTCCTCCCTGATTTTTCTAAATTATCGTCATTTTGCTCCACGCCTCTAACTTCATCCAAAAAATCCAGTAACTAGAAGAGTATTTTGGTAATTTTATAGATTAAAGCAATGGCATGTAACCTATAACTTTTTTGTGGTTTTCAATTGATCTAACATATTTTGTTTTTGTCATATATAATGTGTTTTTTTTATAAAACTCCGAATACACCGTCGCGATATGTTTATCTATATCTACATATTGTAAAACGCGTAGATCTGATCTTTGTAAAAAATGGGTACCCTAGCAAATCGAACTAAGATGACCAAATTTTGGCTTTGTGGCGCGGGTAAATCCGGTAGTTAAATTAAATACAATATAAAACCGAGACTATAAGGGGCTGTTTGTTTATCTCTTAATGAGGCTCTTAATGGTTCAGACATCTTACTGGTTCAACACTTAATGGTTCAGACTGTTTGTTTCACGAGCATATGTCTGAATGGTTCAGACATTTGCCTCTGAATGGTTAAAATTTATACAGAGTTTGAATGGTTAAGACCTCTAATATGAATTGGTCAGACCTCTTAACATTTAAGCATTATATAGACTCTTAATGGTTCAGACTTTTTACTGATTCAGCACTTAATAGTTCAACACTAACTATTCAGATGTTGCCAAACAGCGCATAACCTGAAATTAAATTTTCTAAGGCCACTTGGCACCATAAAACTTAGATAGTCCAAGCATTACAGAGCCACCACTAAAATAATATTATTGTTATAAAATTCAAAATAACCCGAGGGACCAACACGTGCACTCTTCCTATAAGTCCCTCAATTTTTTCCTTTCATTTATTTTTTATTCCCGCAGCTCAGATCGCCGGAAAGTCCCTCACGGCGGCGATTATTCCTAAATTTATTTCATTTAATCATTGTAACGTCGTTGATATGACATCGGAAGACGTTGTACGGAAAACGAGTGTGACGATCGCTAATATCGCTGAAGAAGCAAAAATCGCCAGTGAAGGTGTCAAGGCTCCCAGTCGTCAAACTTTGCTCGGAATCTGTAAATCTCTCGTCGCCGGAGGTGTTGCCGGTGGAGTGTTAGTTTCTTCATTCAAGTTTTTTCTTTTTAATCGAATTCTTATTATTATTACTATTATTATTATTATTATTATTATTATTATTATTATTATTATTATTATTATTATTTAGTTAATTAGTTATTTACTGTTTTTTTTTGTGTTTATCTTTTGGATTACTGATTAGAAATTTGTGATTTAATTTAGTAAATTAATCATTTGTAGATATGTGAATTTACTTGTTTTATTGTTATATGAAGAATTAATTAGAGTACTAGTACATCCTATTTTGACATTTTCATACCTATTTATTGGAAATTACCCGCTTTTACAAATAGTTTCACCATAAGTATACCGCAGGTACTAACCGTGTATTTATTGGAGATTACACCATTAGTACCTAGGGTGTACAAATGGTGTGAAAAACATTTGTAGAATTAATTACACGCACATGTGGTGTATTGATCAGTGGCGGAGCTAGCCAAAACATTCAGGGGTATTCCAATTTTTTTTATAAGGGGTATCATTTGTATAAAAAAGATAAAAATTCTACACTACGTAGACAGAGCTGAAGTGTATTTTTACACTTCGAAGACGGAGTTGAGAGTTAGCCCGGGCTACCCTTCCTTATACATTGCCTCCGCCACTGGTACTGACGGTAAAACCATTTATAAAAGTTGGTATCAATGGTGTAATTTCCAATAAATAGGTATGAAAATATCAAAATGAGTAAACCATAGGTAGGAAGGAACTGTGTAATTAATTATTATATGAATGTTGAATTTTTCTGAATAGGTTAAATATGCTTGGTGTTTAGTTTATTAGCTGGTTTAAAAGTTGATTAATGAAAATTAAATATGGTATTGATTAAGAAAGTAGGCAGGTGGACAGTTTTGGCAAGAAATCTGAATATGTGGTTGTTATGCTTTTGGAATAAATGGTGCTTTGCTGACTTTAAAAGTCAGGACTCAGGATAACTATTAGAACTAGCTCTACTTTATGCTATAGGATATATTGAACCAACAGTCAGATCTTAGAAAACAAATGTTAAGGAGATGAAATTAATATTGATTAAGGAACTAAAGATGTGTATAATCAAGAATTACGTCGGGCAGATTTTAAGTGTGAGTGCAGTATGATTTAGATAGAAAGCCATGACAACCAGTAACAATGATTCGGACACATTTAACATGGTCGTAATTATGCTTAATAAGATTAGTGAGGATAGAGATGGTAAATTAACAATTATGATATTTTGATTTGACTTCTAAACCATCTTTTAAAGGTTACTGTCACTGTTTTATATGGTCACTCTATGTTGTAGATCGCGTACTGCTGTTGCTCCTCTAGAAAGATTGAAAATTTTGCTTCAGGTAGAGATCATGTATTGTTTATCTATTTATGTTTTTGCACTTTTTATGTTTATAAAGTGATATTCATCAATCAAATATCGATGACTAAAGTTTTATAACTTTTGTTAAATAACAGGTTCAAAATCCTCATGCAATCAAATACAATGGAACTATTCAGGGACTAAAGTATATATGGAGAACTGAGGGTTTTAAAGGAATGTTTAAAGGAAATGGCACCAATTGTGCGCGCATTGTCCCAAACTCTGCTGTCAAATTCTTTAGCTATGAAGAGGCATCCAAGTAAGCTTACCTGCTTTCTTTCGTGGTCCAACGTCTTTTTTCAAGTCAAAGTGGATTGCTTTTTTATATCTATGCTTTAATATGCTTTCTTGTTTACATACACAGGGGAATCTTGTGGCTATATCGACAGCAAACCGGAAATGGTATGAAAATATTCTTCCCTTATTTTCAAATTCTGTTACTAATTAACTCACCACTGTCAAATAAATCTACTTAATGGTTTTTTATTTCTGTTTCAGATGATGCTGAACTCACACCGCTTTTACGCCTTGGAGCCGGTGCTTGTGCGGGAATAATTGCCATGTCAGCGACCTATCCGATGGACTTGGTTCGCGGTCGTATTACTGTCCAGGTATTCTTTAAAGTCTTACTGTTCACCAAAATTACGATATTTCTTTTTTATTTATTACTTTATTAGTAATTTGTTTGTAATTTGCAGACTGATAAATCTTCTACTCAATATAGAGGAATTGCGCATGCTCTTACGACAGTACTCCGTGAAGAGGGTCCACGCGCGTTATACAAAGGATGGCTTCCTTCTGTTATTGGCGTTGTAAGTTAACAACTTAACATTCAAATAATTGTTAATAATGACAAGAGTAAAATGTCATTTTCGTCCCTGAGGTTTGGCCAGTTTTGCGACTTTCGTCCAAAGGTTTGTTTTTCCGCATCTGGATCCAAAAGAAATCGTGCCATTTTCATCCGGATCGTTAGCTCCTTACATTTTTCTCTGTTAAGTCAGGGGTATTTCCGTTTTTGTTGTTAACTTAAAGGGCAATTAAGTCTTTTTCACTTTATGTACAGGCATTTAGCATAATGTACAAGTATTCAAAAGACCGAATTGCCCTTTAAGTTAACATAAAAGACGAAAATACCCCTGACTTAACAGCGAAAAATGGATGGAGTTAACGAGCCGGATGAAAATGGCAAAGATTTCAAACTTTTTGGATCCAGATACGAGAAAACAAACCTTTGGACGAAAGTCGTAAAACTGGTCAAACCTTAGGGACAAAAATGCCATTTTACTCTAATGACAATGAACAAAACTTTTACTTGTTCATTTATGTTTCTAGATACCATATGTGGGACTTAATTTCGCGGTATACGAATCCTTAAAAGACTATTTGGTGAAATCAAGACCGTTCGGGCTAGTTGAAGACAAGGAGTTGGGCGTGACAACTAAGCTCGCATGTGGGGCCGTTGCTGGAACCTTTGGTCAAACGGTCGCATACCCACTCGATGTCATACGCAGAAGAATGCAAATGGTTGGTTGGAAACATGCTGCGTCAGTTGTTACTGGTAAAGGAAATTCAACACTTGAATACACTGGTATGATTGATGCATTCAGGAAAACCGTTCGTTATGAGGGTTTCGGCGCTTTATACAAGGGTTTGGTCCCCAACTCAGTCAAGGTTAGTATGTTATTAATCAAATATCTAAAAAGGCTAAAATACCCTTTCGTAAACTGAACATACACTTATGACATCAAGTTTTGTTTTTTAGGTGGTTCCATCGATAGCGATTGCGTTTGTGACATATGAGGTGGTTAAGGATGTACTCAAGGTAGAGATGAGGATATCCGATTAATGAAACAAAACAAAACATCACATTCTTATTCAACGTTCGTGTTAGTTAATTTGCATGCGAAAGGGTAGGGTGGTAAAATCGTCGCTAATATCTTTGAGTTATCGGTTTTTGGTAATAAAGAGATTTAGAACTAGCTAGCCCATGTTGATATAGTCTGGCCGGTCAACCGGTCTGTATGCACCCTCAGCTGTAGTTCGGGTTTTAACTTTTAAGTTTTTGCCATTGGTATGTATGAACAATGATAATAAGGAAATGCTCACAGAGTTTAGGCCCGGTTTGACAAACCTGGAAGTGATACTATTGTTGAATTAGTATTATCAACGATTTAACGTATAATGGAGGTTATGGAGTTTTATGTAACGATTTGTTTTGCTGGTTTCCGTTTATATCATTTTGGTAGTTGATATATTGCTCTCTTCGTGCAATCGCGCTATGGAAGTTGTAATACTCTTAAAACTTTTAATGAGATGGTTTGTTAGTAACTTCGCAAGACCAAGCCTGTAGTGACTAATAAGCTTAGCCTGCTTGTTTGACTGTTTCGACTTGAGTCGAGCGTAACATGGCTTGTGCTTTGATATCTTAAAAAGCTTCAAACTCGGTCTCTGACTAACAAAAAAAAAAAAAAAATTGAACTTGAAACCATTGGCGAAGCTTGAGATTTCCGACCGGAGGGGCCGAAAACGTATATACTAAAAAATTTCTATAAAACCGGGGGGTCGAAAACGTATATACCCAAAAATTTCTATACGAAAACTACATACACTACTGAGCGAAAAGTTTGGCGGGACGGCCGCCCCCTCCCGACCCCACTATGCTGCGCCCCTTCTATCACCGCCCCCACTATGTTGCGCCCATGCTTGAAACAGACCAAAATGTAATGGTGCTAACTATGTTTGGGGGTTTTTTTTGGTTTAGAGTGCATCACTAGTTCTTGGTTAAATAAAATATCCAACCATACAAAATCGGACATTTTTATTTTACGAGTGCATCTTTATATATATTTTCATATCAAACAAACTCGTATATTTGTTCGGTTCTCTTAATTTTTTTTTTTTTTTTGTTTATGGTACTTTTTAAATATTCTTAATTGTATATGATCTTAATTTAACGATTTTCAAGTATGAAATATTAGTATTAATGTATGTATTACTGACAAAATATGTTTCATAATTCTTTTAAGGTATGGTATAAAAGATGGTGAAAACTGAAAACCAAACCTGGTGTTATCATATACTTACGAAGCACAAACATTGTCAACAAATCAGAGTGGCGCAGCGGAAGCATGGTGGGCCCATAACCCACAGGTCCCAGGATCGAAACCTGGCTCTGATAAAAAAAGAGTGGCTTCCGTGTCTTACTTTTTATTGATCTGCATAAACTTTTTCACATGAATTTCATTTACACTTCTCAGCCATTCTATCTTACAAACATTTGTAGATCATTTACTATAAACCATTCTATCTTATAATTTGTAGATCTTCAATGATTAATAAAACTTGGTAATTTTATTTGTGTTTTTTTAATGCTAAGATGTTATTACCAAGCATTACCACTAACCACCACCACCACCACCTAATCTACCATTGTCACTGCATCAAAGGCTTGAACTACTATCAAACTGAACCAACAAAAAGGTTGTAGACTTGTAGTGCCACTAACGACGATGAGTATGGTGCAGCGACAACATGGGAGGATGAAGAACGAAAGTTATGAAGAAATGAATGTGGGAGATGTGGTGTAAAAGTGGTAGTGGGCGATGATGAGCGTAAGGGGTGGATGAGAGGAGGGAGAGGGATGGGATGTTTGTTTGTTTGAAATTATGGGCTTGTTTGTTCCAAGTTACCATATTCGGTGAGACCTCACCCTTCGATGGTATCTCACGCCTGAAGCCGGCCACCCTCCACCATTATTCCACACCCCATATCAGACGACCAACTCACCCTGCATCCTACTACTTACATTGGTGGTTCAAGGGCTCATTCGGTTTAAGGCCAATATAGTTTACATGGTTCAAGGACTTTGGTGTTTTGAGGGTTTGGTTGGAAGCCCTAAAATCCAGATATAATGGACTAGTCTACACCTTGGTTTAAGGCCAATATAGTTTACGTCACATCTTTGGTCTCCACTATTAACTTAAATGTAACATGAATTGTCCTCGACACTAAGGGTGTTAGATTTTTTGACCCCTACCCCTATTATTTCAATAATTAAATAAAAACAAAAACAATGTACTTTCCTCATCTCCAGCGCCCTCCAACCCAATGACTTGAAGGCTTAAAACGCTACAACTCCCCTCTGATCGCACTCCATTCGTGTACAACAATCACTAACACGATCATCGGTGCAAAATGCTTCACCATTTAGGTGCTGTTTGTTTTTTCAGTTGTAAAATGTCTGTAGTCTGCGAACCACATCTGCAGGCATCTGCAAGAGAAGATGTGGCCCAAATGTCTGCAGTCTGCAAGGAGAAGAGGGTTTGTTTTTTTTTTCTTCAAAAACAACTTCAACCACACAACACACACACAAGCTCTCTCTCTCTCTCTGCTCTCTCTCTACAAACTCTCTCTCTCTACAACCACCACCACCACCGCACCACCTCTGCCACCACCACCGCACCACCTCCGCCATCACACCACCGCCTCTCTCTCTCTCTACGGTCTCTCTCTCTCACATAACACTCTCTCTCTCTACAACCACAGGTCTCTCACAGGTCTCTCTCTCTCTCTCACAGGTCTCTCTCTCTCTCTCTCACAGATCTCTCTCTCTATGGTCTCTCTCTCTCACATATCTCTCTCTCTCTACGGTCTCTCTCTCTCTACGGTCTCTCTCTCTCTCACAGATCTCTCTCTCACAGATGGGTTTGGTGGTGGTGGGTTTTGACGATGGTGGTGGTGGAGGTGGTGGCGGAGGTGGTGCGGTGGTGGTGGCGGAGGTGGTGGTGGCAGGGGAGAATAGAGGAAGAAGAAGAAGAAGGGTGTGTGTGAAGATCTGATCTGTTTTTGTGAAGCTATTGTCCATAGCTTTTTTTTAAGCTATTAAAAGTCATTTTAAGATCTTCTCTTTTTTTTTAAACAAACAGTCTTCAAGTGCTTATGTCTGCCCGCCCGCAGACATAAGCTTTTTACAGACAATATAAGCAAAAACAAACAGAACCTTAGACTATGTGTTATGGTGGAAGAGGTACCACCTAGGACCACATGGCGTGGAACACCGCCCCAGTGGGGCGTGGGGGGTCGTGGCCAGAACGATGGGTGTGGGGGCAACTTTTAATAGGTTTTGTCCAATAAACTAATTACACACCCCACAATTGTGTAAACTCATTTGGAACAATTGTGTTAAATTCAGTTTATTTGTATATTGTATGAAGGTGGGTCATTTCTTACCTTGGTTTAAAAAAGCGCGCCTAAGCGCAAAGCAACCCTAGACGCAAAGAGCTGCGCCTTGTGTGATATAAGATTATAAGACGAGCTTTGCACAAAAAAACGAGCTTTTTTGGAAAAAAAAAATCCCACTGAGGCGTGCGCTTTTGTACAGAAGGTGTTTTGTGCTTTAAAGTGTTATACGTGTTGCTTAATGGTTGTACATTTAAGTGATTTATACATTAAATCATATATAAACCTTATTTATAACTATATTTTGGGTAAGGGATGCTAAAAGCTTATAGGATATATATATATATATATATAAATATACAAGCACCTTGCGCCTCGAGTACGAAAAGCCCTCCGCTTTTGTGATTTGCGCTTGACGCTTTGATTTTAGACCTTGTCGCTTTTGTGTGCTTCGCGCTTTTTTAAACCAAATTTTCTTACTGAACCAATCATCTTATCATTTTTCTTCACCTTTATACCATTGTGATTTATTTGTGCATGTGTAATTATGTCACAAAATGCATATTCAAACACCTCATTTTTTAAAACATATGTAAAAGTAACACTACATAACATACAATTGAAGAAAACAAAGACCCAATGTGTGAATTCCCCTTCCTATACAAACTCATCTACTCCAATTTCTTATATGCCAAAACAAACCAGTACTCCAAACAATCCAAAACCTCCTAACCAAAATGCCTATTTCATTTATGAAAATGGTGACCCGTGTTTAACAACCTCACCACCCGGTGTCACTAAAGATTGGAATTACCGACAATTTATTTCAATAGAACGATATGCACTTACCTCACCGTCTGCCTCTGTGTGCCGGTGCTTGTCTTCAGTAGTTGTTGAAGATGATCGAAACGGTCCCTGTGATAATCCGCCCATATGCACAGCTGCTTTATCGCCTCTCGTTTATCCTCGCAAAAACTCAACATCCATTCGTCTTTCACATGAATTGTGTCTTCGAGTTCATTAATCTTCTCATCTTTTTTCGCACTTCCTGTCTTCATATCCTCCAATGATTTCATTAACCTGTCATTTTCAGTTTCAGATAACTTCAACTCCGTCACCATTTCGTCCAACTTTTGTTTCGCGTCTTCTTTCATTTGCTTCAGCTGAATCTGCATTGCTTGTATTTCGTTCGTGATTTCCGTAACTCGTGTTCTTACGTGGCCATAATCTTCTTCAAACTTCACGGTGAGCGAGTCAACGCCGGTCAATGTCTCATTAACTTGATCTTGTACCTCCCTTTTGATATCAGCAATCATTTGGGTTAACGTTGAGATTTTTTCTACTAAAGATTTGTTTTCTTGATGCAGCTTCTCTTCTTTCGCTGCATGCTCGTGTTCCGTTTCGCTTAACGTCTGTTCCGTTACACGAAGCTTCTGGGTTGATAACCGGATTTTGACTTCGAGGTTTCTGATCGTTTCAGTCAACATGTTGACTTCATCTCCTTTGATTTCAAGATCACTTTTAAGGTCTTCAATGGTTTCTTCTAGTTGTTCAACGGTTTGTTCTTTCAACTGGATACCATTTTCGATTTCCGCCAACATTTCATCAATTTTCTTCTGTAGTTGTTTGATCTCTGCCACGTGGACATCCTTCTCTTCTAGTAATCTTTCTTGATCACCATTCTTGTTTGTGATCTCGTCTCGTAAACACTCTATCAGATTATCCGATTCTTGTTTTTGGACGGTAATCGATTCTAATTCCTTTCGCAAATTGTCGATCTTTTCCTCGTAGTTCTTCTCAAGAGCCAATAATTCCTCATTTTTCTGCTGTTCGAATTCTGTTTTCTGTTCAACCAACTTTTGGAATTCCCCTTTTATGCTTTGTAATTCTGACTCAAAACCGTCTTTTTCTGCCTTCAGTTGATCTGTAATGGCAGTTAGTTCTTCAACGGTTTTCATGGTTGCCTCTCTTTCCACCGTTAAACTGGTTTTCTCTTTCTTGATATCTTCAATTTCCCGATTCAGTTCGGTTTCAACCGCTTTCGCGTTCTCGAGTTTCGAATTGAGTTCTCTGTTTTCAGCCAGAAGTTTGGAATTTTCTTCAAGTAATCGATCAGATTGGAGTTTCGACTTGTTTAACATGTTTACTGTTTCTTGTAGCTGTGAATTTAATGCTTCTTTTTCTTCTGTTTCAGCTGCCAACTTTTTTTGTAACTCATGAATCTCGGTATTTGCTGCCAACTTCCCGTTTTTACTTTCCTTATTCGAAGCATCGTCTGAATCTGAATCGGAACTAGATGAGGAAGAAGAATCTTTTTCCTTCTTTGATTGAACTTTCTCCAGCAGCTTTCCAGTGATTTGATCATAGCGTTCGTAGATTGAATTGTATCGGTTGTGAAATTCCTCAATTAACTCCACAAGTTTGCTCTTATCTACTTGATCTTCGTCTTTGACTATCTCTAAAATCTTTTTATAGTTTTCTTCCGTTTCTGCATACAACAGTAAGTTAATCCATGATCAAGAACAATTTGATTTGTGAAATTAGCATGAAAACATATGGCAATTTACTGAATAATATACTGTACCTATATTGCTGCCTTTAAGTTGCTCGTCTTTGTCTGGATCAATGAGACTTCCGACCATCGACTTAATTCTATTTCTCAAACGCTGCTTCCCCATTTCTTTATTTAGCTTTTAATAAACCGATCCTCAAATCTTGATGAAGGAAACGAAGGTGGTTGTCGTCTTCAACTTAATCCAGTCTGACTCTGAAAATCACAATAGAGAACAGTTTTAGAAACTCCCATCACAAAAGAAGGCGTTACGCAACTTACATTAGTTAACCGAATGCTAAGCTATACTGGCCCGAAAATTGTTGGAAAGAGGACTAAAAAGGTGCATTATAAACATATATATGGATGGCTGAGGTGTTAGTGGTCATGCTATATAATGGTATCGTATACACAGGTCTATATCACATTTGTGCCCCATAAAATAAAGTGGCCTGTGCTCTTTAGAAAAAAGAATAAACAGCTTGATTGAAATGGGAATTAAAAGGGAACTAAAATGGTATTTCTTTAGTAGTAATAAATTGTTGTACAAATATATATAATGTAACAAAATATCCAAAATTGAAATCTATAATTCAATTTCCTTGTTCGCATCATTGCGATTTGCAACCAAAACAGTTGGTCTAGAAAAAGTAAAAAGGTCATTTTGCTTTTTTTTTTTAAATAAACAATACATTTATCTGTTGCCTGCCTACCAATCAAGTCCACACAGTGACACACACAGGTGGCCACGATTTGAATTTTAAAAATTGACAGCTAATATCAATAGAATGATCTGTTTAGTTCTCAAATAATAAAACTAGAGAATGACGTTATCAGAATAATATAATTTCAATTTCAACTAAGTTATATAATAAAATAGAAAGAACCAGAACCTGAAAAATCAAGTTGAAAGGTCTAATTAATATTAATTATTAACATTATTTTTTAATAAGAAAACTAAAATTTCAAATTATGATCATGATTTGATCGGATATTTTGTTTGGAAACTGCCTGAAAAAGGATCATGGATAAATTGTATGATTCAAGCCCTAATATTCTGGAAATGTAAGAAAACTTAAATCAAACTGAAAACAAATCAAAATATCAATAAATTTACAAAGTTATAAAATACAAATCGCTCACAATCAAATAATTCAAACACATAACACAACCGAATTAGATAATCAAAATCCAAAACCGTACAGAAATCGATAAATCTCCATATGAACTAAACCTAACATAATCAGAAAAATTTAACAGACATCAAACTGCAAATTCAGTCACGCTTCTCTATATCCACAACCGATGAAGCCAAAAATCCGAATATCAAACGAATCACAAGTATTATTCACAGTAATACAACACTACTTAAGCTAATTTTCTCATACGAAAGTGAAACTGACAACAAATATGTGCTAACGAAGACGAAAATTAATGAAACATCTACTAAACTTAAATCGAATCCGAGCTTTAACGTTTCAAATCGTATATTTCTACACAATAAGATGAAATTGTCATACGAAAGTGAAATTAACAACAAATACGTGCTAACGAAGACGAAAATCAATGAAACAGCTTCTAAACTTGAATCGAATCCGAGCTTTAACCTTTCAAATCGTATATTTCTACACAGACTACACGGAACATGCAGAAAACGAAACTATCATACAAACTAGATGATCATACAGTAACAGATTCAACTTAAATGTGATGAATCGATCTACATACCTTCAGATTGAACAGTGCTTGAAAAGTTGGAGAATAACGGATTCTACATGGAATCAAAGCTCTGGATTGAACTGGATTTTTAGAGAGAGAAAGAGAGGAGAGAGAGAGGGGGGTAACGATAATATTTCACTTTCTTTATATTTATATATTTATGGTGAAGTGTTTTTTTGTAAAGAGATTGAAAATACCCCCTTGAAGTTTTGAAATGAGTCTCTTATACCCCCTGTAGTTTTATACGTAAATGGTAGATGCACCAAACACATGGATCTCATTGGGAAACACACTTTTCATGTTTTGGAATTTGGAGGGTTTGGAAAGCTTGTGTGACACTTGGTAACGAGAATAATATGTACACGTAAAATTGAATGCTTGTGGTATCACGTGATACGAAATGAAAATCTCATCTTTAACTTTTTTTTTAAGGCAAGGAGCGACGTGTCAACCATCGTGACATCGGACGTTGTGGTCAAGGTCGACTACTCGATCGCTGTCAGCCCTTTGGCTCTCCCAGATGCGCGGAAACCCGACCTCCACCCGCTCGAATGCACGACTGTGGAAAATCGGTAAAACATCGCCTCTCATCCAAGACGAACCGGCACCACCCGTATTCGCCCTTCACCTGGATGCCGCATAAAATAATGGAAATAATGGGAGTCGAACCTGGATCACAAGAAACACCAAGTTTTTACCCAACCACTCGACCACTAGGATAACAGGATTCCCCCATAAGAAACTTATAACCAACTAGAATTGAGACCCGCCGCAATGCGGCGGGGATTCTTTAGTTATAACTAAGTCAACCTAGGACTCACACGTTATGTTAAACCTGTCAAACGGGAAAAAAATAGACGATATAAAAACGTTCACCCATACACGCACGTTGCGTCGTGTTAACTCGCAAAATTTAAAGCGAAACGTAAAAACGTTAAATCAAAGACGCACGTTGCGATGTGTTAAGTCACATAATTTAGAACCAAGCATAAAGCGAAAAATTTCCGGAAAATGAAAACTATAAAGGATTAAAGTTGAAAGTAAAAAAAGTTGTGAGGATAAATTGCAAAAGATAAAAAGTTTTGGGTTAAAAGTAAAAAAAAACAAATAGTTTTGGGTTAAAGTTAATTTATGAAATACTTTTGGGTGAAAAGTAAAAAAAATCAATTTTTTTTTTTGAAAACCCCCTAAAGCCAATGTTACGACAACCATATGCATAACCATTTTTTCTTTGGAAAACCCCCAAAGCACACCCCGCGTTGCGGCGGGGCGTAAAACGATGTCAAATAGTACTAATGTCACACAACCGTGATCGACCACCAACACTGACTCGACCTAGGATCTGCGTGTTGCGACGAACCTGACAAACATGAAAAAATAGAGGTAAAAACGTTGAACCACACATGCACGTTGCGTCGTGTTAACTTGCAAAATTTGAAACAAAACATAAAAAAGTTGAACCACACTCGTACATTGCGTCGTATTAACTCGAAAAATTTAGAACTATACGCAACGAAATGTAAAAACGTTAAACCAAAGACGAAAAGTATAATTGACAAAAGTTGTGAAGTTAAATTGCAAATAATGAAAAGTTTTGAGTTAAAGTTAAAAAAACAAATTTTGTAGGGTTAAAATTGCAAAAGGTAAAAACCTTTGGGTTAAAACTAAAAAATCAAGTTATTTTTTTTTAAGAAATCCCCAAAGCACAAATTACAAGTCTTTATGCATGAAAAAGTTCCTTATTTGTATATGGAATAATGATTTGATATACCTTATGTATATTGTTTGATTATAAATTAACTATAAAAAAAATCCAATAGAATTAAAAAAAATGAATTTTAGTTATAACATAACTTGTTGAAATTTATATTTAAATTTGAAGGATGATATATATTAATTGATAATGGATTTGAAAAAAAAATGTATTCCATCAAATTTCTTGTATAAGATATGTTAATATTCATCCCAAATTGTGAAATAATTCAACAAAGGAATTTGAGTCTCCAATTTGCTCACACTCGTCACCTCTGTCATCACATCGCCACCTCCATCTTACCCGCTTCACGAAAATATTGTTATGATAATAAGTTGTATGCAACAATTTTTTCTCACTTATTTTGAACGGTGAAATTATTTTATTCTTTGTTGTCTGTGAGATTTGAACCCAATACCTTTCTCTTAGTAGACATGTTGGTGAAAAATATTGTGTTTTTTTATTATGACATCAGTTTCCCATTTATTTGTTAGTTACATTTTAATTTAATATTCAGTTTTTTAACATTTAGTAGATATTTAAATTAAATAGGCTTTATTGTTAGCCGGCAAATGTTTTAACTTAATATTCATAGCTAAGTTAGAATGTTCAGCTTCTGTTAGGATAAAATATTATACTTTGTTTATCGTTACAATGTTATTTATATCAGGTATTTTTTTATTAAATAAATAGTAAGTTGTGCAAAAACAAAAACAAAAAATGATCATTTTCAGTGGATCACAAAAATATAACTTTTTTCTTTCTCGTACTTTATTACTTTAGATAACTATTATTAAATTAAAAAGGTTTTTATTTAGCATTTAGCATTTAAGTAAGGAAAGCAAAACGATAGAAGTTGAGAGGACTGATATGCACGTAGCAAAAAAACAAAAAGGAGTTTAATTGTAAAATTTGTGAAATAGGGGTGTGAAGACAAAATGCTTGTCTCGTTCCTGTAAAACAAATTAAAACTTCGGAGACTTCAAAGCTAAAAAAATGTCTCATCACTCTCACATATATTCATAATTCCAGTACATAAATTAGAGTTTAAACTTAAAAAAGTACAGAAAACTTTTATTAAAATAGTCGGTTATGACCTTAACACTCTTTTTTCGAACAAATGTTATTAGAGGCCGTTGAGTTTAAAAACAAAAAAAGTTATTTAAAGGGAAGTTATTGTGTAACTTGTTATTCGTTTACCTGCTATTATACTGTATTATTAATGAAAATACGCAGATCACTGAACTAAATATATATATTTTTACGGAATATTTTTATTTCTTAGGTTACTTAACGTATCAAATTTCACAAACACCGAACTTCTAAATTAGCTTGCCTACTTTTGTTAGAATTCTACTTCTTAATCCTCACCTGATTAAAAAATACATCTTGATTCTTAACTTTTTTTCGATAAACCTTTAAGTAAAGCAAAATAAAACTATATGCCCTAACTAGTGAGTGATTAACGTTTGCCAAAGCCGACGACTAAGGTATACACCGACAACTAAGGTTGGTTTACTAAAATTTTTTACGATTAAGAGTACATCACAAAGTTATTATTTTTCACCGAGTCTAGTACACTTTTAGCACACGATCAATATATCAAGACCAACTCCAATTATGATTTAAATTATTAGGGTGTTGCTAAATGTACCCCCCCCCCCCCCCCCTAAGGTTGGTTTACTAAAATTTTTTACGATTAAGAGTACATCACAAAGTTATTATTTTTCACCGAGTCTAGTACACTTTTAGCACACGATCAATATATCAAGACCAACTCCAATTATGATTTAAATTATTAGGGTGTTGCTAAATGTACCCCCCCCCCCCCCCCTTTTTCTACTGAACATACCCCCTCCTTCAACTTTCACATTAATATAATTCAAACCTTTTTGTTTTTCTTTCATTTTTTATCTTTAATTATTATTATTATTACTAGTATTTGTTTTTAAACCGTCCTTTAATTTAAAAAGAAAGCTTTTTTCATTATTTGAAAAATAATCGTTTTCTTACGTTTTAAATTAACGCGAGTCATTTTACTTTTGAAATACGATTTTTTTTGTTCATGGCGGCTTGAAGTGGGTATTCGAATTCAGATTGTATAAACAATAATACACAAAAATTTAAGTGAAGCTTTAAAGCCAGCCAACTTAAATAACGTTTTATTTTCTTTTTACGTCTTATTACTTTTAATAAATAAAAGTAGTTAATTATATTAAAAAAACATTTTAATATAATAATAATACTAATAAAAATAGAAATAGAAAGATGAGAGAACTAAAATACGAAATAAATAAAAAAATATAAAATCAACTGTTTTTTTTTCAAAAAAAAGTTCTGAAACTTTTTTATTGTTTAAAAATATCTTTTTTATTATTTTTAATAACGTTTTATAGAAACATAATAAATACTAGGAAAAGAAAGTGTCTTCAAATTATAGAAACATAATAGTTTTTAAAACAATATTTGAATTGTTTAGATGGGTGGAACTTGACAACTTTTAAACTATATTTTTAGAAAGGGGGTATGACTAGTAAAAAAGGGGGTGCATTTAGCCAACCTCAATTATTTCATCAATCTTTGTCATTGGCTTCAGACAAGAAAGCATGATTACTCATTCAATGTTTGGTCCTCATACAATCGCATAAATATGTGGTCTTGACCCAAAGAAAGAAGAGATAAAAAGAGCAACACATATAGATAGAGAGAAAAATGAGGTGAGTGACGATATAAAAAGATGTTTTTCTTTATTAGAGTTGAACTTTTGGGGGGATATTGTAACCTATTAATGTGTTATTAATGTGTTGCTATGCAACTTATTGAACTTTTGGGGGACCATTAGGAGCCACAGTTGTAACTTATAAATGTAAGAGTTAATTACACACTAATCCTTGTAGTTTGACCAAAATTACACTTTTATGTATAAATTTGAAAGTTAGTAAATTTGCGACTTTCAAATTTATACATTTTTTTCCTTTCAAAAAAATGTATAAATTTGAAAGTTAGTAAATTTGCGACTTGTACTTGTCAATTTGTAACATGTGTGAGGTTTAACACTAACTTTAATAAAATATATAAAAATAAATAAATTTTGAATCTACATAGATCATTTGTGTAAATTACCTAGAATAATAAAGAAAAAGAGAGAGAGAATCTATTTGCCCGAACACTTTAAAACTTATGTAAAAACAAATAGTTCAGATAATAAAGTTCAAATTATGTTCAAATATTTAGATCATCCACAATTTACAAACCCTACAAATTGTCACCTCAACACCATATCAGATTTACAAATTTTTCTAAAAAACCTCATTTTTCCGACAATATACAATCTTTCACAAACCCCACTAAAAATAACATATATATGTGAGTGAAGGGTCTCACATACCTTTTCCGCTAGAGGTCCGAATCTGCGGACTTGCTACAAACCAAACCACCTTTGGACCTCCTCTGCAATGTAAAAACCTCTTCAAGGTTTGCCACATAGGATTTGGACTTGACGAGATGCACATTGTGGGTGCTCTTACAATATTATTTAGTATAGAAGCTAAACCATGTAGTAATATAACCAGGGCCGGCTCAACCATTTTAGTGGCCTAAGGCGAAGTAAAATCTTGTGGCCTTTTTCCCAAAAAAAATGTATGTAATTGAAAGTTAAACTTGAAGGGCCCAAGTGTAATTATTTGAAAGATTGTGTTAAAATTTAAAAACAAGAAAAAAAAAAATGTTGAACCAGGGATTCGAACCCGGGTCTCACCAACATCCATACATACACAAACCCACTACACTACCAACCATTAATCTGTTGATAAGTCACACCCTAAATCTTTTATAAATGGACTGTGGTTTCATCAAATTGTGAGGCCCTATAGTTTTGGTGGCCCAAGGCCCAAGCCTCATTTGGCTTACCCTTGGGCCGGCCCTGAATATAACTATCCTTATTATATACATGAAGTAGTTATTTATAAGAGTAAATTGTCATTTCAGTCCTTGAGGTTTGATAAAAATTGTCATTTTAGTCTAAATATTTTTTTTTCTCCTATGGGTCCCTGACTTTTTCACTTTTTTTTTTGTTATTTTAATCACATTACCTAACTTAGTCTAAAAACCTAGTTATAATCAGGGGTATTTTTGGCATTAACAAAAAAAGGGTTTCTAAATTGCCATTTTAATCCAATCCTAAAAAACAAAACAAAAAACAATAATTTATAAACCTCATTTATACATATCTATTTTCAGTTAATTATATATAATATAAAATAACTTTTTTTCATTTAAATATTATGTGTGTATATTTAATATGAGGCCGGTTATTGTACAATAGCCCTAATCGTACATTATGTACGCTATAACCACAATCGTCAGATCATCTCATTTAAACCCCGTGCTTAACTAATTTACGTCATTAAATTAATCAAATTAAATTATATATATGAAATCGCCAAGGTTAAAATCGTCCATTGCGAAATCATAATCCCTGATAATCAGCAAAGAATACTCACAATCACACCGTAAACCCAAAATTCAAAACATTGCATTCTTCTTCCCCCAAGTTCCGTTCTACTTACCGGTGCGATTCAACGAGGATTGATGAGTTTTGAGAAACGTAGCAAGGCCAACAACGATAGACCACAGTCAAAGAAGATGAATACAGGTATTGAATGACATATGTGATTTAATAATGGGGTTTAGAATGGTTTTGAATGACATATGCGATTTTGTATAGTTAGCTTTGTTTAGTAAGGTTTTTGTCTGAAACCTATGATTTTATAAGATTAGGTATTGTTGTTAACTGCGATTTTGTTAGGGTTTTTGTCTGGTAAGGTTTTTTATGAGGTTTTGTATGATTAGGTAGTTTTGGTAGTGGTTAGCTGATACATGTGCGATATTATAGAGGGTTTTGTATTAAATATGCGATTTTATATGATTAGCTTTGTTTGTTAAGGTTTTTTGTCCGAGGCATGCGATTTTATAAAGTTTTTTTTTGTCTAAGGCATGCGATTTTATATGATTATGTAGTTTTGGTAGTGGTTAGCTGGTACATGCGAATTTATAAATCATTCATGCGATTTTATATGATTAATTAGTTTTGGTATATGATTAAATGATACATGCGATTTTATAAAGGTTTTTTGTCTGAAGCATGCGATTTATAAAGATTTGGTAGTTTTGGTAATGGTTAACTGATACATGCGAATTCATAACTCATTCATGCGATTTCATCAACTTAGTGAGTTTTGGTAAATCTTTAACTGATACATGCAATTTTATAAGGTTTTTGTCTGATGGCATGCTATTTTGTAGAAATAGAGTCTGATGATGACTTTGAAGATCCCATATCAACATTGAAAAATGTGAACAAAAACAGAAAAAGAAGGATTGTGCAAGAAAGTTCTGATGATGATGATGATTTTGTTGAGCCACTGCCAAAAAAGAAGAAAGATGACAAGAGATCTAAAATACAAACAAAAAAACCTTCAAAAAAGTGGAGTAGGGAAAAAAACCAAGCCAGGCGGAACCGCCTAGAACATAACCTAGGGCTTTCTTTGAATACAGCAATGAAGCAATACTGATGAGATGTCAACCTACATCATATATGGATACTGTGAATTTTTTTTTCAAAAGAACAGGTTGATGAGGTGAAGAATATGGGCTTTGGGGCTATTTTAGATATGAATATCAACCATATTTCGACACGTTTGGGATATTGGCTAGCCAGAAACTTTGACGAGATGTTCGATAGGCTAAACGTAGGTAAACACCAAATAAAAATTACATCGAACACATGTTTATGAGGTATTTGGAATACCAAAAGGACCTAAGCCAGTTGTCATAATAGTCGATAAAAGAAAAGTTAAAAAGGTTGAGAATGTAACGCCCTGCGTTTCGATACTTTAATTATCTCGGTAGGTCTCGCCATACTTCCTATCATGTGATGCTTTTACACTCGAAACAATCGACCATAATGGGAAATGATACTATTTGAATCTTAATCTCGTTAAACTATGTGAGACTTTTACTCTATGTGATGCTTTTGTGTGAACAATATGTCTAAACAGATTCTTGACTGGTGATGCTCTGAATCTTGACTCCTGTGATACTATATATATGAATGATGTGAATCTTGACTCTTGAAACTTGACACTTGTTATACTTTGATACCTAATGAACTAGAAACTAGCTTAAACGCAAACTTGAAACACAGAAACTCCTTGTGATACTTAAGATATTTGAGCACCTAAGTGTAATAATACAACAGCTACTCGCAATAATACGTAACGCAACACTTAACCTAGCTCGCGAAACTAACCAAAGTCGGAAAACTAGCAAACGAGAATCGGTTGTCCGAATGGACATCCGATCGGATGACCATCCGCTCGGATGGCCATCCGACCGGAAACCCATCCGATCCCTTGCACCTCTCCACCGACTAGCCTGTCACTATCACCTATAAATAGGGCACTTAGCCCTTCATTCTCACCTTGGACTCTGCCATCCGACCACACGCACTCTCAGTCACTTTAATCGAGATTCAAGGCCAATTCGTAAGTAATTCTCATCAAATCTTGTACAACCTTCATCATTTATCACTTCTACACCATATTCTTCATCAAAATCACACGGACACTTCAAAATTTTCTCTAAAACCTACTGATTTGGACCTTTTGGAGGTGGTTTCCACTCAGGTGGTGATTAGGCAAGCTGTTGTGGAGCACTAATTGACCAAGATTGGTTCCAGATCTAACGGATTTTCACAAATTTTATACAAAATCTAAAGGATTATCACACTTTTATACCAGATCTGATAAACTTCACGTTTTACCACTAATTTATGAACTTTTCTTCAGTTTTCATACAAAACCATGGTGAAATCAGACTCAAACAGGCTCTCGACTCGTTCCTTAGTCAAGAGTCGGCTTGGAAACTGATTTCCACCGGAAAACGGACCGATTAATAGGTCAAACATGAAATTCCACTGACAACAGCTCGTCTGTCCGATGGGGTGATACCCATTCGATCGGACGAGTTGGGTTTGGTGTGTTTCTGTTGTTTGACACGTCGTCACACCATCTCCGTTAACTCGAGACTTAGAGAATTTCACGAAACTTCACCCACTGACCATCTGTTCGAATGGTCATCCGATCGGATGACCATCCGTCCAGATGATCTGATTTCGATCACATTTGTTGTTTATTTTTACAGGACACTATGATCAGGAAGTTAAACAGTTCACAGATACCTAACACACTGTTCGAATGGCCATCCGTCCGGATGGCCATCCGTCCGGATCACCATCCGTTCAGGTAGCCTGTCAGACACTTTAACTCGATTATCGCACTATTCAACATTCTGTTCCCGACCGGGTCAGCACTTAGAGGACTTATGCTCTGTTCCCCGCACACAGGCTGATCCAACGCTCCCTTCGATCCAATTAGGCAGTGTTGGGTTCTATGCACCCACTGTGAGTATACTCGATCCCTTTATGTTTTAAATCTTTTGGGATGCAACATGTATTCTATATCAAGACACTTGACACTTGAAACTTATTTGAAACTTACTCTATCCGTTATGAAACATGAAAACATGATACTTGTGATACTTGAGACTTTTATGCTATGTGAACGTTTGATTCTTATGTGTAACTCGCCTTAACAATTGTAACGTTTGATTCTTGATTATTTTACCTCCTCTTCGTTGCGATGAAGTAGGAAATGCATGTTAACGAGTTGGAGACTTGGGTTATCATATGAACCGCATAAACTAGCATGTTGAAACTTGTGATATGTTGTTCATGTTGGATATGAGTTTTTATACGTTTAAACTATATACTATGTATTTAAATTTGTATACTCGCCAACATTTTTGTTGATTGTATTTTAATACATGTTGCAGGTTGATAGTAGTAAGGAAAATAAGAAATCAAGCTAGGATGATACTAGAAACTCATCTTAGAGAGACAATATTTTGAAACATGTTTTGGTCTATGTTTTGATACAATTTGTTTGATCAATTTGTGTATGACATTTTGATGCTTATTATTATGAAATCTGATTAATCTATATCGAAACAAGTAGTGTTATGGATTCTCTCGAGCAATCTGATTCGCTTAGTGTCGTGCCCCGATGTGTCCGCCATCGGTTGGGGTGTGACAGAGAAGATTGAAAAGAGTAAAGAACCCAAAAGTGGAGATAGTGTTATGGATGAATTCATCAGTCAATGGGGGGAAAACGCTAGAATTACCCATGGCTTAATTGCAACAGCAATGGATAATCAAAGAGATGGGGGGAGCCTGTTTAGAATAAATTTCCTAGTGTACTGGATGACGTTTTTTGGCGGAGATTACAAAAGCCACAACTGCAAATGATAGATGTTTGCTTGGGGTAGAGGCTGCTGAGGATATACCGATTGGTGCTTATATCTACTGGACACTTTGCGTCATACAAGAGTGGGCTGGAAGAACACAAAAATACAGTTTTTGGGACTTGTTGCCTTTCTTACGGTATGCTTTACTGCATTCGATAACATATTTACAAGAAGATAAAATAATACATATTTTAAGTAAAAATCAACTCCTTTTTATATTTATACAGCTTCTATACACACATGAGTACAACAAGAGGCTTCAACTGTTCAAGAAATTCGTGAAGATACCGGTTATTCGTTATATCACATCTACGGAGATTGATAAAGTCGAGGAACATATTTTGGATAACGGACCTCTATGGACAAATGAAAGTGAAAATGAAAATGAACTGGGTCGTTCAATGGAGGAGTATACAATACGACCCGTTGACACCACAAAAAGCTACCGAAGAAGAACTGCACGTGCAGTAGAAAACGTAGAAACCGAGGAGGACCTTAACGAGAACATTGATGATATGATGGATTTCAGTTTTGACATCCAGGGACCGTCTCAGTTGAACCTTGTGATGGGAGTTGGGACACAGACATAGAAAATGTTGGACTATTGCAACACTCCTGTTCCACTTTCACCAACGGTAGTCTACGGTTCAGACAAGCAACAAAATCGAGAGGCTTTGAACATTAACAAAAAGGTAAGCCCATCAAATATTAATTTCATTTAATCCATTTATTTTAACATCTAGATTGATAGTATTTTAACTTAAAAATATTACAGAACATGTTGAAAAAAATGAGGATCAATGTCAAAAAATACATTGAAATGGTTCAAATTGTTCAAGAGATGAACAGCTTAGTTTCAGATGCAAAAACCAAGTGTTTTTGGGATCCGTAGATTATGGAGGCCTGTAATCCCATTTGTGTGCCGCCTGATTCGGTTTAAGAGCCTGAAACTGCACCGTCTGATGTTCATCAAGAGCCTGGAACTGCACCTTCTGATGTTCATCAACAGCCTGAAACTGTACCTTCTGATGTTCATCAAGAAGATAAAACAAACGAAGACTGTAGACAGAATGAAGAAGCTCAACAAGTAATATCCAATGTTTTGGACAGTGTCAGACAAATGGAATCAGAAGGGTATTCACGATCGGTTGGGAGAAACACTTGCCGTTGATAGAGTTTTCTTACAACAATAGCTACCATACCAGCATTCAGGCAGCTCCATTCGAGGCATTGTACGGACGAAAGTGCCGTTCGCCTCTCTGTTGGGCTGAGGTGGGTGACAGCCAGGTCACAGGCCCTGAACTTGTGTTGGAAACTTTAGAAAAGATTGTTCAGATCAGGAATCGGATGATAGAAGCACGCGACCGTCAGAAAAGCTATGCTGATAAGCGTAGAAAACCCTTGGAATTCGAAGTCAATGATCGTGTTATGTTGAAGGTCTCACCCTGGAAGGGTGTGGTGCGTTTTGAAAAACGCGGCAAGCTAAACCCTTGTTATGTAGGGCCATTCAAAATTATGGAGCGAATTGGTAAAGTGGCCTACAAGTTGGAGTTACCTGCTGAGTTGGGTAACGTTCATGATGTTTTCCACGTATCGCAGCTCAAGAAGTGTTTGTTGGATGAAACACTGGTCGTACCGTTTCAAGAACTGAAGATTGATGACAAGCTGCAGTTTGTTGAGGAACCAATAGAAATTATGGATCGGGAGGTAAAAGTTCGTAAGCACAGCCGTATTCCGATTGTGAGAGTTCGTTGGAACTCGAGACGTGGACCAGAGTTCACGTGGGAACGCGAGGATCAGATGGAGCTTAAGTACCCACATTTATTCCTCGAGGACAAGACTAAGCCTGGCAAACCGAAATCTAGCACGACTAGTGAATTTCGGGACGAAATTCCCAATCAAGTTGGGGATGATGTGGTACCCGCGGAAAATCCACAGTCATCCTGAGTTAACGTCTTACTGTTTTGGGATTGCTTGTCAAATTTCGGGACGAAATTTCTTTCAAGTTGGGGATGATGTGACAACCCGAGTTTCCAAGATTTTTCCTTGACATGTTACTTGTTACAAACCCTGACTTTGTAATTTAATTGAGTATGTGTACTATTTGAATATGTGTGGTTAAGTGTATAACTTTCAGTTTATGTAATACTTGGTTATCATGTATGGTGTGTATAACTTTTAGTTTTCGTCAAGAGAATGGGTCTCGGCCCAGGTCACAGCCCAACAACTTAGATCATTTATATAACTTCCTTTAAGCAGTTACGAAAACTAAAAAACCCTAAAGTTCTCCTCGTTGAAACCTTGTGCGACGGCAATCGTATAAACTCCTTGATACCCTGGTTAGTGCCTTCTTGACTGATAGTGTATGTCTGTGATCTATGTTCAATGATATCGTTATTATAAATCCGAACATGTTAATGAATATAGCTTAGTAATGATTATGTGTGCGATTGATTATGATGGTGATGGTTTTGATGATTGCTGTTAAGTAATAAATGAATGTTAGTAATCACATGATATCCTAGGGAATTGATATATCAGTGTGTAATCGGTCCAATATAATTGAAGTGATATGGCCATGTGAAATCCAAAAGTGATGGTAATCATACAAAGTTATTAATCTAGAAATAGAAAAGGCGGCCCATGTGAGATCTGATCAAGCCATGTGGTTATTTTAATAAGTTGTCAGTAAGCATTGCATGAGTAATGAATTTTGAGATGATGCTTTGTGTGTGTAATCGAAATTGGTGAAGGTGGCGGCTCAACTTCTTGAATAATATACATATTATAATCTTAATGCACATGGACTAATGATGATGATGTGATCGGCTGTAAAATGTGATTAGGGTTGTGCGTAACTGTTCTCCAACGAAATCCCTGAATTCGTCACATGATATGTGCCGACAAAAACCCTTTGATTTCGTCACCTCCTGTGCCGACGAAAACACTTTGATTTCGTCGCCTCCTGTGCCGACGAAAACACTTTAGATTTCGTCACCTCTTGTGCCGACGAAAACCCTAGGAGTTCGTCGTTTGTACAGGAGCTCATCAATAGACTGTAACGTTGGCCCAATCAAGTTGCATTGTTACATGATCACTTATAGTCCTAATTGAATAGCCCAATATATTTTTTTAAGACTGCATGTGACGTTAAGGTGTATGGCCCAATAGAATAATAATCTGAATATTGTTTGTCGGCCATATTACATGTGAATTGACAGATCCATTTAATTGAACATGTGATTTCATAATTACATGTTATATCTTCACGTGAATTTTTAGAATATGAAATCACAATAATTACTGTTAAGGATACCTGCCGTCTATTGATAATGATGTCTATGGTTAATGATGATGCTTACTATTAATAATGTGTATTTATGATAAGTGACATAATCTGGTTCATACACCTAGTATGGTACACACACAACTGTTAAGCATTATTTTGGAACGTATACGTGAACATTGTGAATGTGAAACAGATTATGTGTACATGAATATCATAGGCTGTGACTGTCTAAGTGTTAACAAGTAATTAATCAAACTGAGCAAACCAAGGTGAGTTCACTGCTCTTTTCCAAGCATGCATCCCGGGAAGGGATATCGGGTAACGTTTTCAGGGAAGAACGTCTGGTTAATGGGATGTTTGTTATTACTCAGTTTCTATCATATAAGACCCCTTACATCTACCGATTGTTGCCGGGAAGGCAACGAGGTATTTAGTTGATAGCGCTATTAGGTTTGGCACCCTCACACCGAACCGGAATGGACGGGCGTGAACTATTTACCTTGACCACTTGACCAATGCTTTGATAGAGGCATTGGGGTTTGGGCAAACACATCTAGTAGCCACATACGGTAATCGAGTTAATAACATCATCAAAACATAATGTTGAACTGTTTTAAACACACCTCTGGTAACTAAACGTGTTAACAAAACTTTGAACTCACCAGCGTCGTATGACACACTTGTCTGCATGCTTACAGGTCGTTAGATTTCTTGACATAGACTTGCTATCTGGGAGTGCTGGAGTGGTCATGGATCGAGACTCTTGGATATTTGACACATTGGTCTTTGAACACTTATTTTGCAACAGTTGTTAACCATTTACCTTATGCTTCCGCTGAATGTTTCCTTTGGTTTTAACTCTTGACTTGGATTTATCTTATGCAATGAAACAAATGTTTTATTAAATATTTACTATTGGTTCGATATGATTGGTGGCTTGGATCCTGGTACGTCACACGTCTTGTGGTGTTCCCGCACATGGTATTTTAGGGGTGTGACAAACAGACACCCTCATTGCAAATATTCAAACTGTGGAAACGTGTGTATACGCTTACAAACCACCTGTCCAAGGTAAAAAACACTTTACCTTAGAGAAAAAAATAAAAGAACAAAATATTATATTTTTTTAACTTAAACTGGCCTGCAGAAAGTGGTGAAACTGAAACTGGGATGGAAGGAACAGTGAACTTAGCCGAATCTACACAAAAACTTCCAGAAAAAAGTTAAAGAAAAAAAATACTTCCACAGGTACAACAAATCTACTTAGCTCAAAAAGGATATACTTTTGACATTTTTTACTAAAAGCATTCGAAAACACACTTGCAGATTCAACGCCAAGAAATCAGGATAAATCTGAAACCGAAGTGGAAGCAGTTTCTTCAGGAGAAACTACACAGAAGGACCCACAACAAACCGATTCAGGTATCGAAGTTCAAAAGGAGCCAGAAGTGGTATGCCCTCAGGTGACGGCTGAAGAATTGCAATCGGTTGAGTCGCTTTTGAGCCTGGCACCCAGCCTGGTAGTAAATAAGGGAAAGTACCCAGGTAGGGGGAGAAAAAACTCAAAACCAACTCAAGCTGCAAAACAAAAAGCAGATAAAGAAGTTGAACCAAAGGGATTAAATGAACTCCTTTATAAGACAATAGAAGCCGCCAGGCTTCGAAATGAGAAAAGGTATGCAGACCTTGGAGAAGCATTTTGTTCCCCTTTCTACAGCAGAGTGGTAAACATGCACGAAGCACTCTTAAATCAAGAATTGAGTGTGATCCGATACACATTTGCTACATTTGAAAATATAGAGTAAGTAAAACAATTATATCAACTAAAAAACATCTATATACATACTTAAAATATTTAATTATTTAATTTTTGCCTGGCAAAGATGTATTTTACCGATAAAAAACTGGGGTGTTCACCGTAAAAGGTATATTCGAAAGCTTCTTTAGGGGTCAGTACGTAGCATCAAACGGAATTGATACATTTGTGGATGTTCTCAACCTTGAAAAGAAGAAGAGGGATATAAAATCATCACCATACAGACTCTTCTTGTTTAGTACAATGATGGTATGTTTGTCTAAACATTTTCGCATTTGATATCAAAACAAAAACTGCATATTCAATGATTTCGCATACTAAGTATAGGCAAATCGCATGTAAAACAGTTGAGACATTTCTTGTGAACAAAAAATAACATTTCACATACAGTATATAAGAAATTCGCATGTTAAATATTTTCAGACATTATTTTTCATGTACTAATTTCGCATGTATAAATACCTTGTAATACATTACTTAACATTGCTTCTAATTACATAACATACAACCGGATGTCATGTACAAGGAGACTTACACAGACAACCAACGGCTAAACGTATTTTCCTCAAATTTTGAAGACATATTACTGAAATATGAGGTAAAAAAAACTTGAATCGGTTAACCTCGTGTTTAGTCCGGTACTTCAAGGTGACCACTTCTATGTCTTGCACTTCCACTTGAAAACCGACAAAATTGAGCTGATTGACAATTCAGCAATTAAACAAGAGTTTAAGGATAGATACAAGGGGCTTCCAGAAACACTGGTAACACAAAAACTTCTTCATATACATGTTATATTTATGTAAAGGTACTGACACAATGTTGTTATATTACAGAGAAGGGTACTGGTTTTATACCTACAAAAGGCCATAAAACCAACACCAGCTATAAAAGCACTTGAAACATCGGTGATAGAAATAAAAGAGATGGAATGGAGGACGCTCACTAACGGTATAGACTGTGGGGTGTTTACGATGCGTCATATGGAAACATACAAGGGGTGGAAAACACCATGGTTGTCTAGGTTTGTGAAAGAAGATGGAGTAAACAATAGACAGAATTCACAACTTCACCTCTTAAGACACAGTTATATGAGTAAGATCATTTTATCCGAGTACAATTTGGAGCGTCAACGAATAATTAAAGAGATAATTGCTTTCGATAAAAGGCCGGACAAAGAAAGGTATATTAAAGATTTGGACAAAAAAATCCCAGAGAGGTTGAAAGCATTTATTGGAAAGGACAAATAGACTTGTTTGATGTTGATTTTCTGTTGCATTATTAGACTTGTTAGATTACATTAATGTTTTTAAAATCGCATGTTTTAAGTATAAAATCGCATGTTTGACATTGAATTGCTTATAATATGAAAATATTGAAATTACACGTGCGAAAAATAAATCCCATGCAAATCTCACAGCATGCGAATTATATGGAACATAAGAAACTTGCATGTTTTATTATGGGTAATTGGATTTTATCACCCTTAACTATTGGCTATTGGCTGTTGCCACCTCTAATTATCACTTTGATGCCCACCACCCCCAACTTAGCACTAAGTGTGTTCTGTCGCCAGATCACTAACTTTTGATTCTGTTACTATACTTTTGGGGGTGTCCTAAGATCTCTAAAACCTTCCCAAGATCCCTATGACACCCCAAAAAGTGTAGTAATAGGATCAAAAGTTAGTGATCAGTTAACGATGTGGTGACAGAACATATTAAGTGTTAAGTTGGGGGTGACGGACGTCAAAGTGATAGTTGAGAGTGGCAGCGGCCAGCAACCAATAGTTAAGGGTGATAAAATCTAATAACCCTTTTATTAAATAAAACACTAAAACAGAAAACTACAAAGATACAACATAAACAAGGTCATTCAAAAGATGAAAGGAACTTCATTTTCATCTCCATCGAGCATCTTAAGATAGTTATTGCATCCGCCAACTCTTTCAACTGCTTCTCATCCCTCTCACCCAGATCAACCATGCAATTTCTCGAAGACTACTAACTTGCATCTGAGATAGCAAGTTCATAATTTCTTGTTTTCTCTTCATGTTTTCTGTTACACGAGAAATCTTGGTTTCCAGCATCTCTTGACATGATCGATCCTCTTGAATTTGTTCATGAATCCTTTTTCTCAAAGACTGTTTGATACTTGAGTCAGAAGAGGATGTTGGGAGGTCTGCCATTTTTTATAAGATAAGGTATAAGTGGTTTGAAATTATGATAAAAAGATAAACTTTATAATAAAAAAAGCACTGTAAAATTATTGATATGAATTATTGAACTGAACTATAGAACACACTTTGCGAAATTACATGTCATTACTTTTATAGCGTGCGAAATATTGAACTCAACATGTTAAAGACTTTATAGTGTGCAAAATGTTAAACTCAAACATGCGAAATTACATCTTAAGACTTTATTGTGTGCGAAATGTCCAACTCAAACATGCGAAATTATCCTTATGATCCAATCTTTAATACATGCGATATGTTAAAAACAACACATACGATATGTTAAAATCACCAAATAAAACTTGAAACATCTTATCTTCAATCTCATTACAATCTAATAACATGAAAACACCTTCAAATCATCTGATGAAAAACCCAAAATAAACATCCTAAATGACGAATTCAGCATTTTCGGTATCGCCATATGTGTTCGGTATACGAATCAATCAAAAACCTACAAATCGAATTTATACGAACCGTAATTAGATAGATGGTTTTGTAACGAACTCGTAATCTGCTTCCTTGTTGACGGAATTCCCTAATTAGCCCTCGGATTATTGAACAGAATGTCTGATATACCCTTATCTAATAAAAATGAATCAGGGACACTTATATGGCTGTGGGAATCGCGTACGTAATGTAGGATTAGGGGATTTGTATTCTACACTTCCTCTATTTAATATAATATATATAAATAATTATATACTATATATAATAACATACAATACTCTCAGATCCCCAACTCCACCACCCTCCCACACTATCTATAACAACCCTCCTAGAACCCTGAACGTGACCCTAAAACGTTCCTATCATACCTCGTATACGCTTTAAACGACCCTAAATACCTTAATATTTATAAAATCAAGGAAAACAAAATCTGGGAGTCGCTCGCGGGGCGCGACCCCCTTAGCCGCAACTGTCGCGGGCCGTGACTGGCTTGGTTTACTGGGCAAGGCATTGCGCCACGTGTTGGACACCCGACAAAGCTATACTCGATGACCAATCAACCCTAGGATCTAGTCTACTCCCTCGCGGGCCGCGAGAGAGTTAGAAGAAGGCTTCACGGGCCGCGAGCCGACCTTCGTCAGGCCTATAAATAGGGGCTTCAGGCCTCATTTCAAATCGTTCAAAATTCTGAATTCTCTCTCAAATTCTCTGGGCAATTATTATACTCGGGTATTATACCCCTATAAAGCGAAGCTCTGGCTCGTTGTGAGTATTATAACTCTATTCGTTACCCGACACGATCGATCTAGGGCTCCGTAACACATGTCAAGGCTCTGCCTGACTCAATCGTTGGAGTTCTGTCTCGTGTTACACCCGATTGATATAGGACTCCGTAATGCATGTCAAGGCTCGGCCTGACTCAGTCATTGGAGTTCTGTCTCGAGTTGTACGGTTAATGTAATTTGGGTTATTTTACTAACACGCGTGCATTGTTTAATTTTAATAGATAATAACCAGGAGATACACCAGGAAGCTTTAGTTTTACCTAAGTAAACAATGTGAGTACATTCTCTTTTTGTCACCTTTTTGTAAGTATATTTTTGTGAGTCAAAATGTTTTACCAAAACCTCAAATGTTTTAAATTACACTTAACAATAATTGAGTATTTGTAATTCTACCATTACTGCTGGTATGTTGGGGTTTTGTATACATTACTTGAAACTCGTTACTATTGGAATGGTAGCATGACCACAAGTCAGGATTGACAATACCAGAAAAGGGGTAATTGGATAGATATAAGCAAATGTAATTGCAGTTGCCCTCAATACTGTAAAGTGATAAAATTGTTTTGATTAAACTGGGATGCACTCACCAGTATTTCTTGCTGATAAAATCTTTTTAAAACGCGTTTCAGGTAACTTAATGTGAAGCTAATAGAAGCCAGCTGGAGAGCACTGAAAGCTTGGAAAAGTGGCTATAAAAGTTACCTAAATAAAAAGGAATTTTGTTTTCAGTAAACTAGGGTTTATCCCTATAAACATATTGTAATGGAAACTTGGGTTTTATCCCATTTATTTATTAATTATAAAAAGTTTTGTGTTTTAACTTTGATAAAATATTTCCTAACTACGGTCCTGATGTCTCATTTCCGCTGCCATATTAATAAACACCGATACCACCCGCTCTGAGTCGCTCGCGGCCGCCCGCCTCCCGGGGCAGGGGTCGGGGGTTACGACAGAAGGTGGTATCAGAGCTACAACCATTGGTTTAAGCAAGTGTTCTACTGACACTTAAATTATGTGTTAGGAAATAACTTATGTGATTACGGGTGAATATTGTTTTGTGTTATTTGACTATTTGTTAGTTTACAGTATGAGTGAGCAATGTACATCAGACGCTTATCGTCACTTAGCAAGGATCTATGTTGGCAGAGGTAATGGTGGTTGGTGAAGGTGATTGTGGTAGTGGTTGGTGGTGGTGACCGAGGTGGTTGTGGTGGTAGGAGGCATGAGGTTGTGGTGGTGGTGGCGGTAGAAGGTTGTGGTGGCGACGGCAGGAGGTGATATCCACGTCAACAAGCCACGTCACATTACAATGACACGTAGGATGTGAAAAGAAACAAAGTTAGTGTTTAGTTAACGCCGGGGTGACAGGAAGACCAAAGTGGTAAGTTGGGGGTGGTAGCAGCCAAAGTGAAAGTTGGGAGTTGTAGCGACCAATTTTGATAAGTTTAGGGTGATAAGATCCAACTCCCCCTTTACAAACATAGGAGACAACCACCCAACATATACAAAACTACACAAAAACAAAATTACACTAATTGATCCATTCTATCAATTTGAATCTTGATTTATTTCTATACCATAAGAAATCATTAGACTTCACATATGCAATTATCTCCTCTATCTTAAGATCTTTGCCAGCTCATTTCTAGCTTTCCATATTCTCTAACAAGCGATAATCACTATCCATTGAAATATTGCCTTCCCTCAATCCCCTAAGCCAACCGATTTATGCATTTCCAGCGGGCCCCTAACTTTAAAAGCAAAGATCGGATGGACCTTACACCACAAACTCACAAATTGCCACATAACCGCAACCACCACACGACTTGTGAAGATATGATCCGTAGATTCAGTATCCGGAGCCACACATGATGCATCTATCCGAATTAATAGGAATGACCTTTCTACTCAGAGCTTTAAAAGTGGGGTGCATGTTCAATTCAACTCTCCATGCAAATATGTTACATTTTGTTGGCACCCACTTACACCATTCCATCACAAAAAGTTGGCTAACGTCTATCATAGAGTACAACAATATTTTGACCGATCTAACTGAGAATCTGTCAGAAACATCCCGCAACCAAACCCATTCATCCTGCCCGACGTTCCACCCAGCCGACACTATTGCTCCAATACATTGCTCCCATTCCGTAATCTCTTCTTCTGATGTCGGTGTCTCTTCCAGCCCCACTTCCAGTCTATCTCGTTATTCAATCATCTAACACGATCTTTAACTCCACAAAGCTTGTTTTCTTCCAACCTAAATAAAGTAGGAAATGCCACTTGAAGAGTTGGAGCAAAATATTATTTTTGGTAAATAGTGTGCAATTTAGATGTTTAAATTAACTAGTCTTACACTTCTAATCCTTTGATATTAAATCAGTTACCAACAAAAAATAAGTTATATACAGCGCAATATATTTCGTTTTTATCCAAACATAAACTAAACCCTTTCCAAATTAGATATATTGCAAATTTGCAACAACATTTAACGGAATGATATTTAGTTGTCGATTCAATCCGATCCTAGTCCTTTCGAATTGATGGTACAACAATGTGACAACATGTAAAATACCATTAGAAGGTGTTTTGAGATGAGACTCCTTCAACATATCTAAGGACGTCAAGTCAATACACCCTCAAAAGAGAGTAAAAGAAGGGTTATTATATTCCCACACTCGTGGTATCTTACTCTCACACCCTTTTTACTTTATCTCTCTATATATATCTATATATAGATAGAGGGAAATGGTGTGTGTTAAACAAAAGTTGCCCATCTGCCCAAGGGGAAATAATTTTCATGATGGGTTGTGGAGTTGAATCATGTGCAATACACTGAAACAGTTCGAGTCTGAACCTAAATGTTAAGCCCAACATAGGCAAGATGTACACATCACATCACACAATCCAAACAAAACAACACATACATGACAAAATGGGTTTTATACTTGTATTTTAACTCGTGTTGGGTTTAGTCCGTTTATGGTTTGAATAAAATCGAGTCTCTTTGAAATATTTCTTTGTGATTAATGTATTATAAAATGGTAATTAAATAAGTTGTAGTTAATGTACACATTCCTTTACGCATATCCATAGACCAACAATTGTTGTTATGCATGCAATGACTTGCATATAACAAAAAATATGTTTATTTGCAGATAACAAAAAATTTACTAAATTTATGATTATTACTTATTAGGCCTACAATAATAGTAAACAAATTAAATACACAAGATACAATTATGTCAATTAGAAGGCAAATTTTTGCTTCTTGAAAAAGTCTACTACAGTAAGACTGTAAGAGTGTAAGATCATCCTACGTTTGAGACTTGACGGGTACGAAGCGAAGGTAGCAACTTACTTAAGGCCCATTGTGGCGCCATGTCTGTGGAGTGTGGACCGTGGGCATACTTCTTAGATATAAAAAATGAGGAGTGAGCTATAGTGTAGGGTCTTATTAGTATTTTCTTTTATTATATATTGTATATACTTTTTAAAAGTTTAGAAAATTTATATAAACATTGATATATTCATTAACCTTACTAAAGTATAGATTATAAATACATAATAAATATGTTTTAATACTTTAATGAAATAAATTTGTTTTACTATAAGTTCAAACAATTAAAATTTATAATCCGTGAGTTGAGATCTGGTACAAACCATGTTAATTGTAAAAACGGTGAGAACAAATCCGAGTCATCTATATATTTAATCAATGATGGTTGAGATGATTATTGCTATGCATTCTGGCGCGCCCTACCTCCACGAGCTGGCGCTGCACCACCACCGCCGTAGCTGCTTATTGTATTTTGGTTTTGTTGTTTTACATTTGAGACATTGTAAATATTTATCTTTTGTTGTTTTAGATGTAAAACATTGTAAATATTAATCTTATGTTTACATTTTATCTTGTTTGTATAATAACTAGGTTTATACCCCCGCGCGCGTTGCGGCGCGCTACGTAGCGTTGGTTCAAGATCGCATTCTTGGCTTTCTTCATCTAAAGTGGATTGAGCCAAACCAAAATCAAAAACTTGCAGCTTGTTCCGGTGAAGATTCACAGTTCACCTCTTCATCACCGAACTCTTCTTTGTACATTTCAACCATTAGTTTCCAAAGGTGTGCACAAGCGTTCGTTTATAAACCAGTCTGCAATCTGATACGCACATTAAATATGATTCATAAGACGATAAACATAAATCTTTAAAGAATATATACAACTCGATTATCAGCATACCTGGCTTCTAGCGAGACCCGTTTGTCTTGCTAGCATGATCTTCTCTGAATCTTTCGGGTAACTAAAGATAACAATAGTAAAATTTGTTAATGTAAGTTGATAAAAGTTCACTAATTAACATAATGTTTCCATTTGATGACTAAACCATTTCTTTTGTTGTTTCAAATTTATAGTTAGGGTGTTTGGACTTGTCTTATAAAGTGATAATCTGTTGAACACTACATCAGTTTATAATGATATCATGAGTAATCTACTTTTGCTTTGATTAACTTATGAACGATCACATAATCAGTTTAATGCCACGCACAACAAAATATGATTTATCAAACAATAAAGAGTTTAACTATTGTCACACCCCAAAATTTCCACGTGTCACCGGTGGGCCCGGTGGGGAGTATCGTGACGTAGTTGATAACATCATAGTCAAACAACACAATATATAAATGCACAGCGGAAGCAAAAGATAAATATATTACAATCCGAATATAAAGTAATATCAAGTATTACAACGGAAAGTAGAGGATCCACAGGCGGATCTTAAAACATAACATTTGTTCAACAGACTTTAAGCGCCTAGAACTTGCAAGATTCCTTATTAACGCCCTGAGCAGCTTCCAGCCTATTACGTACTTGTACCTGTCACTTAGACTTTGGAAAATACGTCAGTTTTCACTGGTAAATACACTCAACTGACTCATTTGAAAAGAGTTTATGAAAATTGGTTTAGGCGTACAAGGCACAAAACTATTTTGACACTTTGATTAAGATGCACAAGGCAAGATTAATCTTTTATGCTTGGGACAAACTATATCTCATGTTATCAGTTTTACATAACTTGCTCTACATACGGGGCCCGGTTCTATGCCGGTTCATGATTAACCGACACACCACTATTCCCTTATTGGGAATCCTTTATTGGGTATAAATAATTAATTAGCATATAGCATCTGTCAGGTGTATGCCTACACCCCGTGCTTAAGTCGTGGCCATTTCAATTGAATGAGTCAAGGATATCCAGGACACGGTCGCATTAACCCCCAATGTTTCAGTCAAGCAATACGAATTAAAACAGGTTATTTGGATTTCCCGACTCATTGGTCTTCGAATCCCATACCTGACCATGCGGTATATATATTACCGTATCCCAAGCCCGTAATAGGGAAAATAAGTTAAGAGTATTTACCTGAGCTAGCTCCTGTCTTAAATAGCAAGAATTATAATAACTCAGCCGTATTCACTTAAGTAAGCGTAGGTACAATTTACCGGAAGGCTCTAGTCTGGAATGATGGTATAAATAACCAATTAGAATGCTAACTGGTCTTTAATTAAGCCTAAGCTTAGACCGGCTAGTCTTAAAGAAAAATACGGTTCAAACGCATGAATAAGCGAAGACCTGAAAAGAATGTGCTTTAGACCCGACAAGTTTGGAGACTTGTATAATATGGGTATTTCATACACATTCTGGATTTTTGAAATAAAATGATAAGGTTAAACCCGTTTCGGTTATTTTATGAAAACTAGCCTCGTAGGCTTAACCGTATGCTTATAAGCGAAGCCGGGTAACCGGATGAGTTATACACAAGTTTCATATGCCAATATGTTTAAAATATGTTAAGATATCAGTAAGATATCAACAGGTATGCCCGTTATAGTTTTAAAACCGAATTAAGCCTAAAAAGGGCAATTTGGTCATTTTACGATGCATAAAGAGAGCTGGTGGATAAACTGATGTCATGGTCATTATGTTTTTGTAAAAATACTTTATTTATGATGTTATATCAGTAGAGTGTCGAAAATATGTGTGGTTTATAGTTTAAAACCAAACTATGCCTCGTAAGGGCATTTTGGTAATTTCACACATAGTTGGGTGACTTATTTGGAAATCTGAGTTCAGGTCAAGTACCTACTGAATTTATATTTAAAATATGTTTAATAATCAGTAGGTATCAAGTCCTATTTCATAGACATGGTATTAAACCATACTATGTGCCGAAAAAGGCATAAAAGTCGGTAAATGACGATCTAGATGAGGTTTAAGGTTAAGTATATGTTATGAACAGATTTGTAAGGTTAAAATAAGTTATTTATTAATTCATAACAGTAGGTAAAAGATTTAGTTATGAAAATTTACTAAAATTCGTTTTAAGCCTCATAAGGGTATTTTCGTCATTTATCGAATACACGCAACGCATGTATGCAAACTCAGTTTGAATCTGATTTAATATTTAAAAATTTTATAAATATCATATAACATCAGTGAATGAGGAGTTTTGCCATAAAAATCATGTTTATACCATTCCATATGCCGAAAGGGCATTTTAGGCGTTTTAACGAAACTTGTGTTAAATCTCAGATTTTGAATATGATCTTGTAGTATGACCTCCGAGGGTTGTACTACATAATATAAGGATCATAATATGACTTTGATTCAGCTCTTAAAGTTATTAAGTCGGGTCAGATTTGAAAGTCAAAGGTTTGGTCAAACTGTTTGACTTTTAGAGTCAAACAAGCAATTACACCAAGGTGATCAGTTTGACATGTTCTTGTAACAATTACCAAGTTATTTAGGTGACAAAACATGATCTATAACCTCTGTTATATCAGATTTGATTAAAATAAGAATCTACCCAGTTTGACTTTTCTTGTTAGTAACTTTGACTTAACAATTGGACCTGAATTTGTAGGAATCAATAAGCATGATTTTGATGGATCATTACTAGCATTAATACCATCAATTAACAAGATTCAATTGGACTTAGAACTGATCAATTCGTGATCAATTCTGGAAGTCAAACAAAAGTCAAATATTGGCGTTCTAGGCTAAAATATCAAGAGCAAAGATCAATACATAACGGAGCACTTACAAATACTGAGTGGGTGATCAAAGAACACCAGAAAGGTCCAAGATGATACTCCAATTTCGGATTAGAACCTGTTTGGATGTTTGAAGGTTGCAAAAACTTATAAAAGTGAAGGTTATGTGGTTTTCTATAGGATTTTTGGACGAATCGGATCATGACAAGTGTCGAGTGGTTTAAACATACCATGGGTAAGCCCCTAGTATTGATTTAAGTGGTTAGAAACCAGTTTGCACGTGATGACAGCCAGCAACAGGCTGTAAAAAGCTGTTTCGCACATCTGGGCAGGCCATGCGGCCCGCCTGAGAAGTCCCAGGCCTGTACGCGGGCCGCCTGCAGACTTACAACAGCAGCAACAGTTTGGTTAATGGCAGAAATGGTCCCTGTGGGTCTTTTAAGGTCATTTAAGCACGTTTAAGGACCGTTAACCTCATATAAAGGCTCTAACATGAAGTTTAAACATAGGAGGCATGAAACATGTTCAAAAACATGTCGGATGTCGGTCCGTTTGGCCGTACGGTCACGATATGTGTCGAATTACGACGAAAAACAGACGGACGCGAAAAACGACCCAAATCACGCGACGGATGGAATTTTATCAAGGCGATCACTAAAATAAAATATTTTAGTGCTTACATAAATTTTTGGGTGTCCGGGGAAGTTCAGATTGTGAGATATGCGCTAAAATGCAAACTTGTGCACTTTTTGACACTTTTAGTCCCTGAATGAAATAAAAGTTTATTCTTGCGCACCGAACACCTCTAACCTTATATCTAAGCTAAAGCAAGAATAAATAGGGTATAATTAACTTATGGACATATTCCGGAATGTCCGTTACCGTACGAATCGGCATACTTTTGCCGTTTGACGCAATTAGTCCTAAACTGCGCAAAATAGCGTAAAATGTTGTTTAATGATATATAAGCCTTCCATGGCCCATAATAATCATTATCAAGCATATATTTAAATATTTCTATGCTCTCGTTCGCCTAGATGGTCACCGAAAGGCGTAGATTCAAAAGTTGACGCTTTAGGCCCCTCTATTGCGCAAACTTGCGCATCTCATCATTTATTAGCATTGAAGCCTCATCTAATCCATATTAGGTATTCTTGGAAGTATTATTAATCATCACGATGCTTCGGGTTTGCTAAAAGGTCATTCAGAGGTATATTTAAACATATTGACACTTTTAGTCCCTCTAACTTGCAAAGTTGCGCGTAACTTTACTTATAGGCATAAAAACCTTAGATGGCCATTATTTGGCATTCCCGAGAGTATAATTAAATATTATTAAGCTCCCGGTTTGTTAGAAGGTCACTCAGAGGTAAGAATTTAACATGTTGACGCTTTTAACCCTTTATTGCGCAAACTTTCAATTAATTACGCAAACGACTACACTTATTCATCAAGTGGCACATTTGTGAATATAAACATCGTGAGAGGTTATTTGGAAACTTATTTTAGGTATGCTAACACTTCCAGTCCTTTTATTATCAAAGTTTTCGATTTTTCGAAAAATTAGTCCCTTAAATTCAACATTGGACTTTATTAGGGTTTATTACACGTGTCAATACATCATTGGACGTGATTTTACGAGGTGTTACATCCTCACCCCCTTAAAAGAAATCTCGACCTCGAGATTTGCTAAAATGCTGGAAGTACTTTTTGTCACATGACGGACTTAACTTCTATAGCGTATCTGGAGTCTCCCCAAGCCCCCAAAGTGACCTTTTTAATTGGTACATGTATCCTTTTGGAGCTTCTTAACCTATCGATCCTTAATCGATATCGGTTGCTCATCATATCATAAATCTGCATATCAATATGTGATAATGCTTCTTGACTTACTGGTGAAACACATCCTCAATTCATTAGTGTACAATGCATTGTATGCTCCGCCAAGCTCCTTAAATAGGTTCTAGCTTATAAGCTACTTGATCTTGATACATTTGATTTCCTTCGAATGATTCTATATATTTAGAGCTTTACTAGCCTGATAATTTTAACAAATTTGGTACACCCTTCCTGGGTGATACCTTTTGTTGAACCTTATTCGTTAACAAGAATGTAGGAGGGTTGCTACTTTCATTAATTCTTGATTTTCTGCCGAATACTGGCAACTTACATAAAATTAGGGATTCGTATGATCTTATTCGTTGTTTCCAATGCAACTTTCAGATCCTGATAAGTGGACTTCCCAAAGTCTCGTTCATCCAACGGATGTTTTAATATTTCATTTATACAAGGTCTCCAAAGGAGCCACCTTGATACTTATATAGCAACTATTATGGAAAAGCTTATCTTAAGGTGAGATGGTTATTCCAACCACTGCTTGACTAATCTCAAAGAATAGTTATTCCTTACAGCTAGTCGAATAAATCGACGATCCTGGGCAGCAATTGGCGATTCTTAGTTATTGCCTAAACAAGGTTGCGGTAATCAATGCATAAGCAAGATAAACCGTCTTTCTTATTTACTAAAAATCAGAGTTCTTAGAACTTTGAATTTTGGCTTTATGAAACCTTCTCTAAAACTTATTGATTTGGCTCTTAGTTCTTCCTATTTCGTTGGTACTAACAGATATAAGATTCTTACAATAACTGCAGCCCTAAGCGGGATGTTTGTCCTAACATCCTCTTGCCTCTCAGGAAGTAAACATGGTAATTCCTACGAAGAAAATAATCATGACACATAGAGATGTCATAGTTGTCCGTGTTCTCAGGCTTTGGTTCATCTATCGATGTCGGTGTCAGATAAATGACACATTCACTTTACAAATATAAGGGTGCCCTAAGTAGAGATACTTATAGGGACATTTTATATTGGATATCTTCTTTGAATACTACTAGTCGACTTTAGTACGATATGACCATTGGGATGGCTCAGGGGTTCCATGCATTAAACCTCCATACTGATCAGGCATGGAAGCAATCTATGGGACACACTAAGATACGCCAATCCTCATATGGCACTTTTATCAAACATAGTTTGGCATTCGCAGGCAATAGAAAACAATGAGAAATTAAAATAAAATAATAATATATATTGTCGTACTCTTTTTGGGGAAGAGTACTCCAGATTCTTATGAAAGGATTATCTTCGAGGATGGGAGAGATGTTCATTATGGATTCCATTGGTAAGTTATACCTTACATTTAATATCTGGAGTTCATATGAATGAAATCAAGAGTTTGCTAAGCTTATGGTTTGCTAAAGGTTTATTATCCCTTGTATTAATATAAAATACTTAGCAGGCACTATCAATGCTAAATGGTAAGGGACGTACCTAATGCTATTATCGATGTGCACTGTCTCTGGCATTCAACCAGTAGTCCAGGCGTTTCCTTTCTTATTCTTCCCAGACTTAGCTGCTCCTCTCTTGGCAGCCTTAGGGCAATTAGTACTGATATGCCCCTTTTCGCCACAGCTGAAACAGTTTGCATCTTTTATGTCCCTACATTCGTGGGACTGGTGGCCTGCTCTTTTACAGATGCCACATTGCTTTATCTTTTGGTTTAATCGACACTGTCCCCAATGTCTTCTTTTGCAGGTTTTGCATGTAGGCTTTTTGTTGGAATCCTGTTGGTTATTGTTGAACTCGGATTTGCTCTTCTTAGGATTCTGAGAGTTATCCTCCTCCCTTTGTCTTTTCTCATTAGTTTCATTCTTGATCGACTTTTGTCTCACTATATCTAGAGTGAGAGACAAGGATAGATCTACAGCTGATCTGTAGTTGATTGGCCTTGAAGCCTTAACATTTCCTTTTATTTCTGGTGCCAAACCACCGATGAAACGCGCAATGCGTTTTGGTTCCGGGGTAATTAAATAGGGTACCAGTCTAGATAGGGAGTTGAAGTCAGTAACATATTGCTGACAGTTTAGGTTTTTCATTGTGAGAGTCAGAAAATCTGTCTCCACCTTTTCCACTTCGTGTTGTGGACAGTAGTTCTCTTTGATAAGGTCCACAAACTTGGACCATCCCATATGGTATAGGGGAATTTTCCCCGTGGACTGCATCATGGCCCTCCACCATACAAGAGCCTCTCCCTTGAAAGATTGTGAAACAAATTTTACTACGTCCTTATCAGCACAATCACTTATGTCCACAACCGTTTCCATTTCCTCAAGCCATTCCATAGCATCAATTGCTCCTTTTTCGCCATTGAAATCTCTGGGTTTGCATGAGACGAAATATTTGTAGGTGCACCCGCCTTCAATTGAACGGGGCTTATCATAGAGTACTAACTCCTGAGGTTCGCTCTTTTCATCTGAAGAGTGAATGGAGCTCTCCTTACTAGCTGATGTATGTGTTTCCGTATGGACCTTTGAGTGAGTGACACTCGGTTCCTTTTTGTTCTCAAGGACCTTATCCACAACTTCACTAATTGCTGCGCTAATCAAGGCCTGAAGAGTAGTGCCATTAACATTTATATTTATATTTGCATCCTTGTTTTTAGCCGCCGTATTGCTGTGTGCTTCGTCGGAAACCTCCATTCTGGAGCTTTGGTACTAAACACCAAAAATAACATATGCTTAGATGCAAATTACTATGGAATCATCGTAATGGATGATTTATAAAGTCATGGTATTACTAAACCATAATGGCTGTTAGGTTTATAACTTCCTTATAGTATGCTACTAGAAAGTATGTCAATTATATTTAGCCTAGGTCAAAAAGGACCATCAATTGTGTTTAAGGTTTGGACCAAGTCCATTACCTTTTGACAGGGAATTTCAATGTCACAATTGTCTTTGTCACAACGAAAATCTTTAGATATTTGGAAGGCTTGTCACGAAGGACATTAATAATCATAGGCACGAAGGCCTTGTCACAAAGGACTTATAAGAACATGGCACTTAAGGCATTAATATATATAAGCCGCAATTTTATTGGATTAGAGATCTTAAGGTTCGAACATAGTTCTTCACCTTTGGACAGAGAGTCAAAGACTACAGCCGTCATTTCTTTGGAAGGTAATTTATTTTGCCCCAAAGGCTAGTCAATGGACATAATTCTGATTAACCGGATAATGGTGAGCTTCAGAGGAGTCAGCCGTGGTGAAGCTTTGAAGGATACTAATCCAAGTAGTAATAATTTGTTTAATTATAGGGAATCGTCGAATTTTGATGATTAATTAGCCATGGTGTAGCTCAACCATATAGACCAATAGATAGTATTAAATTTATTTGATTATGCTTGGCCTAGGTTTTTAGATAAACCATCTTTGGCGTTTATACGGAATATGATCTTTAATATTTATTAGACAGGGGACATAAGTCACGCCTGCCAATGTCATACTGCCATCTTTTATATATAGCACAAGGGCTTGTTCCAAAGGACTTATGATGGCTCAGAGACCTTGTCACTAGGGAAATTTTAAAACATAATCGATGATTCCTTTGGGTCGGAAAATTTCATAGTTCATTGTCTTGACAAGAAGTTATGAAATAAAACTATCTTTTCATGTATACACCTTTTCCCGTAGGTTTACATCCCAAATGGATGTTTTGATGCGTACATCTTTTTCGACGTTTACCAGCCATGATTCCTATTGATCATTCACTCTAAATAAGGGATTTGGGAAAAAAAAAATCCTAATATAAGGATGACAAGTGTGATTTTTATCGCATCACGGTTGTCGGGAGTGTTAACACATTTTCAGATGTTAACAAGGATCTGAATCTCTTTTTAAACAGGTTTTACCACCTTAGCTAGGTCTTCAATGACATTCAAGCTAGGTCAAACCTTTTAAGATTCTCTTTTAATACATATACTTAACAGAAAAGGAATAATATTTATTTTATTCAGGATTTTTATCCTAAATCTTAATTTATAAGTTAGTAATAGCACAAATGGCCTAGTCGAGTAGACAAGTTTACTTTATAAGCCATGATTTCAGAGAATCAAAGCATGAAGGTATTGCTGGCACAACAGGCCTAGTCACAAGGACATTTATAAATTATAAGCTATGATTTCAGAGAATCAAAGCATGAAGGTTTGAACCTAGTTCATTACCTTTATCTGACAGGGAGTCATCACTACCACTGTCTTTTGGTTCATATGGAAATGAACAGGGCCTGTAGGCACTATATTACCACGTATGGTCCAAATGTGATCATCTCAAGTGATGATCTAAACCCATGATTCAGAGATCATTACATTGGGTTAGGAATCTTTTGAAGAATCCATTAATAAGAATGACGTGTGTGATTTTAATGAATCACGTCTGTCAGGAGTGTTAACATATTTACAGATGTTAACAGGGATTCGAATCTTTTAAACAGGTCTTACCATCATGGCCCGGCCTTAAAATGACCCGAAGGCTAGGTTTCACTCTTAAGATTCTTATTAATATTAACGCCGAACAATCCTAAATTGAGGTGTTAAATATGGATCTGAATCTAATTATGGAACTACCATCTTGGCCCGGTCTTAAAATGACACGTGGCTAGGTCTTGTCCTTTCTAGATTTTGCCATATTTTTTTTTTTTTTTTAAAGGTAGATCTTATAAAAGGAATGTCTGAATGAAAATTTAAAGTTAATTATTCCACTATAAAATTAAAATACAGATGTGCCCTAGACGGGACTTGAAAGGAATAATGTTGTCCTCGAAGGAACTGAAAGGTAATTATGTCCTTATAAGGACTATTAAGGAAATGATCTTCAGTAAAAGGAGTTTCTTCTTCTTTTTATTTCCAAATGCTTTCTCCTTGGTTGCACGTTTCATCCTAGCCGTTGTACGAAGGTCAGAAATTCAAGGCTCCGGGTGTGGATAATTCCTATTACGGCTTCTTCGCTTGGCGACTTATCCAATATATAAAAAGAAATTTGGAAGCAGAATTTCCAGATAAGGATTGAGAATATTCCTATGTTAAGTCTAGACTCAAGGAATGTGCTACTGTGTCATTGAGATTAAACACTGAGGGCTAGTGTTTAATTCACTCAATGTTGGCTCTGATACCAACCTGTCACACCCCAAAATTTCCACGTGTCACCGGTGGGCCCGGTGGGGAGTATCGTGACGTAGTTGATAACATCATAGTCAAACAACACAATATATAAATGCACAACGGAAGTAAAAGATAAATATATTACAATCCGAATATAAAGTAATATCAAGTATTACAACGGAAAGTAGAGGATCCACAGGCGGATCTTAAAACATAACATTTGTTCAACAGACTTTAAGCGCCTAGAACTTGCAAGATTCCTTATTAACGCCCTGAGCAGCTTCCAGCCTATTACGTACTTGTACCTGTCACTTAGACTTTGGAAAATACGTCAGTTTTCACTGGTAAATACACTCAACTGACTCATTTGAAAAGAGTTTATGAAAATTGGTTTAGGCGCACAAGGCACAAAACTATTTTGACACTTTGATTAAGATGCACAAGGCAAGATTAATCTTTTATGCTTGGGACAAACTATATCTCATGTTATCAGTTTTACATAACTTGCTCTACATACGGGGCCCGGTTCTATGCCGGTTCATGATTAACCGACACACCACTATTCCCTTATTGGGTATAAATAATTAATTAGCATATAGCATCTGTCAGGTGTATGCCTACACCCCGTGCTTAAGTCGTGGCCATTTCAATTGAATGAGTCAAGGATATCCAGGACACGGTCGCATTAACCCCCAATGTTTCAGTCAAGCAATACGAATTAAAACAGGTTATTTGGATTTCCCGACTCATTGGTCTTCGAATCCCATACCTGACCATGCGGTATATATATTACCGTATCCCAAGCCCGTAATAGGGAAAATAAGTTAAGAGTATTTACCTGAGCTAGCTCCTGTCTTAAATAGCAAGAATTATAATAACTCAGCCGTATTCACTTAAGTAAGCGTAGGTACAATTTACCGGAAGGCTCTAGTCTGGAATGATGGTATAAATAACCAATTAGAATGCTAACTGGTCTTTAATTAAGCCTAAGCTTAGACCGGCTAGTCTTAAAGAAAAATACGGTTCAAACGCATGAATAAGCGAAGACCTGAAAAGAATGTGCTTTAGACCCGACAAGTTTGGAGACTTGTATAATATGGGTATTTCATACACATTCTGGATTTTTGAAATAAAATGATAAGGTTAAACCCGTTTCGGTTATTTTATGAAAACTAGCCTCGTAGGCTTAACCGTATGCTTATAAGCGAAGCCGGGTAACCGGATGAGTTATACACAAGTTTCATATGCCAATATGTTTAAAATATGTTAAGATATCAGTAAGATATCAACAGGTATGCCCGTTATAGTTTTAAAACCGAATTAAGCCTAAAAAGGGCAATTTGGTCATTTTACGATGCATAAAGAGAGCTGGTGGATAAACTGATGTCATGGTCATTATGTTTTTGTAAAAATACTTTATTTATGATGTTATATCAGTAGAGTGTCGAAAATATGTGTGGTTTATAGTTTAAAACCAAACTATGCCTCGTAAGGGCATTTTGGTAATTTCACACATAGTTGGGTGACTTATTTGGAAATCTGAGTTCAGGTCAAGTACCTACTGAATTTATATTTAAAATATGTTTAATAATCAGTAGGTATCAAGTCCTATTTCATAGACATGGTATTAAACCATACTATGTGCCGAAAAAGGCATAAAAGTCGGTAAATGACGATCTAGATGAGGTTTAAGGTTAAGTATATGTTATGAACATATTTGTAAGGTTAAAATAAGTTATTTATTAATTCATAACAGTAGGTAAAAGATTTAGTTATGAAAATTTACTAAAATTCGTTTTAAGCCTCATAAGGGTATTTTCGTCATTTATCGAATACACGCAACGCATGTATGCAAACTCAGTTTGAATCTGATTTAATATTTAAAAATTTTATAAATATCATATAACATCAGTGAATGAGGAGTTTTGCCATAAAAATCATGTTTATACCATTCCATATGCCGAAAGGGCATTTTAGGCGTTTTAACGAAACTTGTGTTAAATCTCAGATTTTGAATATGATCTTGTAGTATGACCTCCGAGGGTTGTACTACATAATATAAGGATCATAATATGACTTTGATTCAGCTCTTAAAGTTATTAAGTCGGGTCAGATTTGAAAGTCAAAGGTTTGGTCAAACTGTTTGACTTTTAGAGTCAAACAAGCAATTACACCAAGGTGATCAGTTTGACATGTTCTTGTAACAATTACCAAGTTATTTAGGTGACAAAACATGATCTATAACCTCTGTTATATCAGATTTGATTAAAATAAGAATCTACCCAGTTTGACTTTTCTTGTTAGTAACTTTGACTTAACAATTGGACCTGAATTTGTAGGAATCAATAAGCATGATTTTGATGGATCATTACTAGCATTAATACCATCAATTAACAAGATTCAATTGGACTTAGAACTGATCAATTCGTGATCAATTCTGGAAGTCAAACAAAAGTCAAATATTGGCGTTCTAGGCTAAAATATCAAGAGCAAAGATCAATACATAACGGAGCACTTACAAATACTGAGTGGGTGATCAAAGAACACCAGAAAGGTCCAAGATGATACTCCAATTTCGGATTAGAACCTGTTTGGATGTTTGAAGGTTGCAAAAACTTATAAAAGTGAAGGTTATGTGGTTTTCTATAGGATTTTTGGACGAATCGGATCATGACAAGTGTCGAGTGGTTTAAACATACCATGGGTAAGCCCCTAGTATTGATTTAAGTGGTTAGAAACCAGTTTGCACGTGATGACAGCCAGCAACAGGCTGTAAAAAGCTGTTTCGCACATCTGGGCAGGCCATGCGGCCCGCCTGAGAAGTCCCAGGCCTGTACGCGGGCCGCCTGCAGACTTACAACAGCAGCAACAGTTTGGTTAATGGCAGAAATGGTCCCTGTGGGTCTTTTAAGGTCATTTAAGCACGTTTAAGGACCGTTAACCTCATATAAAGGCTCTAACATGAAGTTTAAACATAGGAGGCATGAAACATGTTCAAAAACATGTCGGATGTCGGTCCGTTTGGCCGTACGGTCACGATATGTGTCGAATTACGACGAAAAACAGACGGACGCGAAAAACGACCCAAATCACGCGACGGATGGAATTTTATCAAGGCGATCACTAAAATAAAATATTTTAGTGCTTACATAAATTTTTGGGTGTCCGGGGAAGTTCAGATTGTGAGATATGCGCTAAAATGCAAACTTGTGCACTTTTTGACACTTTTAGTCCCTGAATGAAATAAAAGTTTATTCTTGCGCACCGAACACCTCTAACCTTATATCTAAGCTAAAGCAAGAATAAATAGGGTATAATTAACTTATGGACATATTCCGGAATGTCCGTTACCGTACGAATCGGCATACTTTTGCCGTTTGACGCAATTAGTCCTAAACTGCGCAAAATAGCGTAAAATGTTGTTTAATGATATATAAGCCTTCCATGGCCCATAATAATCATTATCAAGAATATATTTAAATATTTCTATGCTCTCGTTCGCCTAGATGGTCACCGAAAGGCGTAGATTCAAAAGTTGACGCTTTAGGCCCCTCTATTGCGCAAACTTGCGCATCTCATCATTTATTAGCATTGAAGCCTCATCTAATCCATATTAGGTATTCTTGGAAGTATTATTAATCATCACGATGCTTCGGGTTTGCTAAAAGGTCATTCAGAGGTATATTTAAACATATTGACACTTTTAGTCCCTCTAACTTGCAAAGTTGCGCGTAACTTTACTTATAGGCATAAAAACCTTAGATGGCCATTATTTGGCATTCCCGAGAGTATAATTAAATATTATTAAGCTCCCGGTTTGTTAGAAGGTCACTCAGAGGTAAGAATTTAACATGTTGACGCTTTTAACCCTTTATTGCGCAAACTTTCAATTAATTACGCAAACGACTACACTTATTCATCAAGTGGCACATTTGTGAATATAAACATCGTGAGAGGTTATTTGGAAACTTATTTTAGGTATGCTAACACTTCCAGTCCTTTTATTATCAAAGTTTTCGATTTTTCGAAAAATTAGTCCCTTAAATTCAACATTGGACTTTATTAGGGTTTATTACACGTGTCAATACATCATTGGACGTGATTTTACGAGGTGTTACAACTATCCTGGCAAAACGGACGGGCCATAACAGATTAGTACGTGTTGTTTTTAGAAGAAAAATTACCATTTAGTTTGAGTAGGTTAGGGAATATATTTGATTGTTCAATATAGCAGTAACATTATCTTTTCAAAGTATACAAAGGGTTTGGTCAAACTTCAATTCCATATGGACAAATATAGCATCAACATTATGTTTAGATTTAACATTACTAAAGGTTTAAAGAAATAGCATGACCGTTAAATAAAGACTTATTATTTAACCATACTAAAGCACAATTTAAGATCAGCAAGATCAAAATCATGCATATTTGAATAGTCATCAATATTCAATAGCAACAACGCATAATACGTCGGATGACACATTCATCATATATAAACATTTATCAACATGCATAACAGTTATGATTTTTGAAAACGGCATAGATGCAGGCATTTCAAATCGCTGGAATAAGCTACCCCAAAATCATAAATGAAAAAAAAGTCTTTCAAATCGCCGAAAAGATGAAGTGTACACCACACACTTTACCTTTTTCTCATCGCAAATGGGGAGATGACCAGAAAACACCCGGTTCACCAATGTGGTTGTCTACTACTCGGTCAACAAACATCTTGATGATTAACACTAAAGAATGTATTGTAAAAAAAACCCCAAATTCTTTAAAAAAAAGGCTTAGCAAATCAATCATGCAACATGCTATGAAGATGAAAACTGGGTTTATGAAAAAACACCTACCATAACAAACAAAAACCATAGATAAAGAACTGAACCTTTGTATCACTCTATTTCTCTTATCATCCACATGTTACAACCGCCAAAAAAACCCAATTAGAAGACAACACAAGGCATTACACCGCCCATCCTCTTCTGATCAAACGCATGTTTTGTTTGGTGATGAGGATTTCACCGCTATCCACCATTGCCGGCGAACCTGAGAAGCCCCGACCCTAATCCGCAAGTTTTTTTTCCTATACCCGCCAGAGAAGATGAACGACCAAGCAGATCTGCTGGTTCTGCGAACACCAGCATCTTCATCTCCTCTCCCTCAGGTGAAGACTGGTTGAATGTGAGAAAAGAAAGAAGCACTATGGGTCAAGTAAACGCGGTGGTGGTGTCACGAAGGTGACTCTCCGGCCACCGCCCCTCTCTCTTCGCTATCCCTATTCCGCTTCTCTCTCTTCATTCTGTCGCTTATGAGGCATTTAAAATCCGGAGTAGAGGACGCTCTTCAGCAATAATAAACTAAAAGTTTTATATTACTCTTTTGACTTACTTCAGTAGTATTTGGAGATTCATCAACTTGATTTTCATTTATAGGTTCATAAGTAATCGTAGGTTCAACTAATCAAGTATCAACTATTCCTAAATGAAATAATCACTTTATTCCTAAATCGATAGCTGTAGTAATCTTTATTCCTAAATAAAATATTCAATCCACAAATCAAGTATCAACTATTAGGTAATAACTTTATTCCTAAATCAAATAATCAATAAACAAATTGATGAAGAATTAAAGCAATACTGAAGCAATAATAAATAATGAGGCAATACTGAAGCAATAACAAAATAATTAATCAGAACAGACTCAGGCATTAAGCATTTAACAGATTGAAGCAATAATGAGCAATTAATAATCAACCATAGCTTCTATCAAGTGTTACTAACCTGTTTGAAGATCTGTTGAAGCACATATTGAGGGATCAATCACAGATTTTCGATTGAAGCATCAAACATAAGTGAAGATCGATGCATTTGAGACTTAGAGCAGAGTTGTACAACAATAGATGGTTGCTGGTTCGTGTTTTTCGTTATTATTGGCAATTGATGGTTACATGATTTGAGCCTTATTTGCTGGTGGGTGATTACTATTCATGTCTCTCTTTCTTTGGGTGTGAAACAAACCTGAGCAGCAATGGTTCACCTAATACAGATTCAAAAACCAGCAAACACATATCAAAATATATCTTTAAGCCTAAATTAAATGATGAGGTGAATAAAAGTAGTGTTACCTGTGGTGTCTCTAGAAAAGAACGCAGTCAGTTGAAGAAGGCAGGAAACCCTAATTGTGAACCCTAACACAGTCATCGGTGTTCATGACCAAACCAACGTAGCCGCAGGTCGACCAAACCCAGCGAAGGTGGGTATTCCACCAATGGCGTAGCTTTCAAGGGGCCGGGAGGGGCGCCCGACCCCCCGAACTTTTCGCTCAGTAGTGTTATGTATGTACGTTTGGTGTAGAATTTTTTAGGTATATACGTTTTCGACCCCCCGCTTTTATAATTTTTTTTTACTTATATAGAAATTTTAGGTTCGGTGAATTCCGACCCCCCGGTGGAAATTTTCAAGCTTCGCCACTGTATTCCACCACAACAAATACATCAAATCAAAGACGCAATCGATCATTTTAGAGAGAGAAACATGATGATCTTCAAACAAAGACCGGTCATCTTCAACCGGTGGAAAATCAGAAGAAAAAATCAGAAAAGAGAAGGTGCCGTGGTTTTTAATGGATGTTTTTTTATGCGTGGCATAAGATTAACAGGGGCGGGACGCGTGTTTTAAAACCATGCGGCCCAATGAAAATGGGCCAGGCAGGTGTGTGGTTGGGTTTTTCACTGTTCATTCGCTTTCCTTATTATCATATAGAGATTGTTATCGTATTGTTTATCATATGCATATGTTTTGCTTATCCGATATCTATAAAAAAATAATACGGCAAATATTATTGTAATATAGACATTTCACATAATAAAGTGGAAAATTATTCAACGTTATTAGTACGTTTAATTACAAACTCGTAAAAATAATAATAATTGTTATACGACCCGTATACTAGCGTAAAAAACACAAAAAACCTGATAAAATCTCACACAAAAAACACATCAGGTCGTATAACATTATATTGCTCGTATACAATTTTATACGGCTCGTATAATGTTATACGGCCCGTATACATGTAAAAAAAAAACATTCCACTGCATTTATTTTTGTGCAACAGCATTCTATACGGGTCGTATAAAGTTACACGGCCCGTATACATTTGGAATGTGAAAATAAAAAAATATGGATGTGAGAATAGTACACGTCTTATAGAATAACTTAACTCGTTATATAATATAATAAGATAGAATGAGGAGGTAAAAAAAAATCAGATTTCCGAAACCTTAAAAGGAAGAGCCATACAAAATTTGTTGTCAATTATTTAATCATTAAAATATTTGGAATATCAGAAGGACAGTTCACCTGGTGTACTTAACTTCAACTCACAATATTTAACCAAGGGCTTGGTTATTCACACATCCCCCTTGGTTATTTGCACATCCCTTGAACCCTATAGGAAGCGTATAGGGCAATACGGTTCCTCTGGGTCCAAGCGTATTGAGCAATACACTTCCTATATGTGTACTTGAAGTACAAACTTTTCAGAAGATGGTCAGCTAATGATTAGGGGACCAGAGGAAGCGTATAGGGCAATACGGTTCCTCTGGGTCCAAGTGTATTAAGCAATACACTTCCTATATGTGTACCAAACTTTTCAAAAGATGGTCAGCTAAAAGGAAGTGTATAGGGCCATACGCTCCATTAATGATTTTTTTTCAAAAGACAAGAGGAATCATATAGGGCCATAAGTTCCCTGGAGGATTTTTTTTTTTTTTTGCAAGAAGAGCGTATTGTTATTAGTATCTTTTTGAACTTTATTTTTTTAAACATTAATTAAGTTGTTTTTTTGTTATAAAATGATGTTAGTTTTTTTGTTATAAATTTTATAAAAGACGTAGTGAAATTAAGCAATCCAAACAAATTAAACATATCCAAATTAAACAAATATTACAAATACTTAAAATTAAATTCAATTGTTCGTACAGTGAGGCGGGACCTTAACATCATCATGCCCGCCATCCTGCTCAGCCATCTGAGACATCTGAACCTTCTCGGCCTCCAAACGCGGGTGATGTACCAACGGCTGCCATGCCCAAACCTGACGGTTCGTCCCGACAAACCTATAACCAACATTAGGAATGTTTGCCGCCACTTTCATCCCTGTCATCGACCTCATGTCCAAATATTTGCAAGGAGCCGGCGGTGGATACCTATCCTCGACCCAACCAAAGTACGATCGATAGTCGTGGTATACACGTCCTCCGCCTTGGTGTATGGACCTTCACCGATGGTGGGCCACCAGGCAATCAACTCATCCTCGGGCATACAATCGATAGTCGTGGTATACACGTCCTGAACCAACTCCTCGTCTGTGTAAAAACCGGTGGCAACGGCAAATTGACGAAGCGACATCTCAAATACCTCCCGAACAGACGGAATGTGATCTCGGGTGATGGGGCCGGCAAGTTCGGATCATCAAAATCCGAGTTCGGCCGATCATCCGGTCGAGGTCTATAGCGGAATGTGGAGAGAAGCTCCACCATCAACGGCCGATAAGATGGTGCGGCTCTTATTCGAAATAAACGATCCCACGGGCTATCCTGCCCGATAACCTGTCGAACAGTGTCCGCCACCCCACATGTCTCTAACGAATCCCAATGTATCCCTCTCATGCACCCCACCTTCATCTCCCTAAGTTTATTGAATCGTTTCGCTTCATACGTTTGGGAAGGGTATATCATATATGGATATGGTGAACAATTGTCACCGGCCCATGGATCGAAATCTCCCGCGCCATCCATCTCATCATCTGACGCCATTTTTACAATAATGTATAAACATTTTTTTGACACATTTTTATAAAAAAGATTCAGATTAGGGGACCAGGGGAACCATATTGCCCCATATGCTTCCTATACATTGGCTCTAGGGGAACCATATTGCCCCATACGCTTCCTATACTTTGGGTCTAGGGGAACCATATTGCCCCATACGCTTCCTATACTTTGGGTCCAAGGAAACCATATTGCCCCATACATTTCCTATTAAACTTATGGGAATCGTATTGGGCAATACGCTTCCTATTGATTTAATGCGTTCACCAACCCAAGCCCTATGGGAAGTGTATTGCCCTATACGCTTCCTATTAAACTTATGGGAATCGTATTGGCCAATACGCTTCCTATTGGGTCACTTTTCAGACCTTTATAGTTTTGAACTGCGTGCGCGTCAGAGAATATTGTACCAATAGGAACCGTATTGCCCAATACGCTTCCTATTGGTGTCGCATTTAATGTTTCAAACCCTATGGGAAGCGTATTGGCCTATATGGTTTCTATTGAGGGATGTACAAAAATTTTAGGGGATGTGTAGATACCATCACCCATTTCAAAACGGCAAACTCATCGGTTACCACACCAATCCTGTAATCCAGAATGGACCGAAAATGTAAAATATGTTTCTTTTTTTTAACCAACAATAAAAGTCTTCTCACTAATATATTAAAACAACCGATTACAATCAAGTGTCATGTAAACAACTAATAAGGTGTACCGTAACCCTCTTTTAAATAGCAAACCAAATTCCTACTAAAGAGAAAATTATGGGTGAGAAATTACTATCGACAATCCTCTAGAATCTATTCAGGAATTCCACAACCTCTAAGGGGCTGTTTGGCTAAGCTTATTTTAGTGACTTATTTACTTATTGACTTTTTGAAAAGTTAAAAGGTGTTTGGGTTAGCTTATTATGTGAGAGGAATAAGTAAATAAGTCACTCCATTATGACTTATTTACTTTTCCAAAAAATCAATAAGTAAATAAGTCTCCAAAATAAGCTTAGCCAAACAGCCCCTAAGACTAACAAACCATATGTATCAAAAGCAAACAATATATAGATGCTGTCATAGACTATTAGTGTAAATGTAAAATATATGATAGAAAAAGTAAAAAAAATAATAGAAATTAAGCAGTTGGAAAATTTTAAACATAGACATATAAATCTAACTTTCACAAGTAGTTAGCCCTCGTTTCTTTAACCAGAAGTCGTCACATCAGCTGCACCGTCTAACATGACTACAATTTAACCAATACTTTTATCCAAGACAGCTAGACACACGCAGACTAAGGTAAAAAACGCGGACTAAGCCTGCGCTTTTAAACATCGACGAAGGCTTTGCACGTGTTTTTAGGACCGACTAGAAATCCATGTCTATTTTTAAAAATTTCCGGTAATTAATTTTCCCCGGGACCACTACCTTTCAGGAAAAAAAAAAAAAAAAAAGTCGGTGAAAAACATTTCCAAAATCCTCAGGCGAAAAATTGGCCATAATAAAACATATGTTGCTCTTCAGTTTTTTTCTCAACAAGCAAAGCAATCCAGTGGCTTAATAATAATAATCTAGGGTTTACAAATATGCTCTGTTGTATACCTGTTTTCTCCGTTTAATTCACCGATTTCGTGTTCGGTCTCTTCATTCGCGACGATTGAGGTATCAAACTTACATCAACTTTGATTAATTTCAACTTAATTGCATTCGTTACGTGTTAATTGTATTAGTATTTGTAGACATTTAGTTCGAATCGTTAGTAGAACAGTTTGATTTGGATGATTTATAGTTCGAATTGAATAGTGTTGTTGACTACAAATTGATGTCAGTTATTTTTGTTATTTGAAAATATTTTGAAGTTTTAAGCGATTGTGTTTGTTTGTGTAGTTGTTTGATTTGATACGCACTTTGTTTATGATTAGGATTATGAGGCTTGTTATTAAACCAGAGTAGTTAAATCATGAAGAAGTGTGTTGCACACTTGCACATGCCCTAGATTTGTATCTGATTTATTCGATGCTTTACCGAAAGCATACTTTATTCGTGTATGGATTAGTAGAAACGAAACGAAGGCGGTGCTATGATGATGGATTCTGTGTTATGATACGATACGAAACGATACGTTGGAAGATATATTTGTGATGTAGTGAAGTGGTTAGGTTTGCTTGTGTTGATGGCTTGATGCTGACTGTGCAAATGTTAACATTGGTAGAATGCACTTGAGGTAGAATGTCAGTGGTGAATTCTAACCTTAATGCATTTATTTAGTCAGTGAAAAACGTTTAGTTCGACTGATTTGGAGTTAATTGCATTGAGGACGATAAAGGTATCAAACTTACATCAACTTCGATTGACTTCGAGTTAATTGCATTGGTTACATTTTAGTTGTAACTTGTAAGTAGTTTTTGAAGACATTCAGTTCGAATCGGTTGTAGAACGGTTTAACTTGAATGAATTTTGAGGTAAATGAACCGAATGTATGACTTGAATAGTGTTGACTAACAATTGATGTCAGTTATTTTTGTTACTTGAATATATTTGGGAATTTTGGACTCATTTTTTTACTCCTAGTTGGAGATGCAGTTGTTTTTGTTCGTGTAGTTGTTTGATTTGATGTGATTTGTTTATGATTGGGATTTTGAGGCTTATTATTAAACCAGGGTACTTAAATCATGAAAAAGTGCCTATTGCACATTTGTATCTGGTCCATATAGTGCTTTACAGAAAACACATTTTTTTCTCTTGCATCATTTGCCCTAAACCTCACAACTGGAATCAAAGTTGTCAAATGTGCCATTGACAGCTTAATTTTGTACGGATTACTAGAAACTATACCAAGGATGGGGTGTAGTTGGTGCTAAAATGATGGATTACGTGTTATGATACCTTGGAAAATGTTTTCGAGGTAGAATCAGTGGTAAATTTTAAACTTGATGCATTTAATGTTATGATAACTTAATTTATGTTGTTTATAATTAAACTTGTAATCAGACTTGTATAAGGTTGTAATTGTGTGTATAGAGTTACATGAGGTAGGTGTTTATATAGAACACCATATTACACATTTAGTCCCTATACTATAATAGTTTGTCTAATAGATGTTCACATTCACATCTATGTTCATGTTCACATTCACATCTATGTTCATGTTCACATTAATATTTACTAAAGCTATCGACTAATATTTATCGTTCGGAATCTTGTTAGAGGGCGTTTGCTTGTGTTGATGCTGACTGTACAAACTACAAAGCTTAACATTGGTAGATTGGACTCGAGGTAGAAATTAATGGTAAAATTCTAAATTTGCAATGTTTTATGTCATGAGCTTGTAATGCATTTAGGGTTGTTATAAAGTTTATCCATGTTGCTTATCCTACAAAATCTTATTAGAGGACGTTTGGATGTAATTCTAAACTAGTTATTGCATTTTTGTTTATTCTGATTATTGCGATTTGAAGGAGCAATTATTAGATCTGAGTGTTTGAATAAAGTGATTATGATTTTCTACTTATTTAGGTTAAAAATATTCGGACTAGTAAAAGTAGATAGGAAGTTGCTAGAAGAAAACTGGTTATCCGTTCTGATGATTGAAATAGCAATATTCTCTTTGAAAACACCCTTCCACTTACTTAGAGATCATGCTTGCCCTTATGTTTATAACATCTCAAATGAAGAAACTTTCGAAATTTTTAACTATTTGATCATGCATCTACAGAATATTATTACCTTTTCTTGTTACGGTATCTAAATTTATTATGATCTATCTGAATGAAGTTTCTTTTCAGGATCAGAGTGAAGTGATGGATAGTGAAGTGAATGCCATAAACGATATTAATATTCAAGATACGAAATCCGGCCAATACACAAATGTTTCCGATAACAAAAACAATGATCGGGTTGATACATCAAGCCGTGCATGTACCAGCCCTCGTTGTACCGATAATCCTAAGGCCTCAGTTGAAGAATTAACCATAACTAATCTCAGTAGCGGGAAATCAGAAATAATCAACGCATCAAACACGATAGACCGAATTAAAACCACCAGTACACCAAACCCTAGTGTTTGGCAAGATTCAGATTCTAATATTTTCTCAGAATTTCTAGAGAAAAAACAAGAAATCGTAAGTCAAATACAAAACGAGACAGCTAACAATTCCCCACAGGATGAACAGCAATCATCTCATGGAGGTATTCGAACAAAGATTCTTTCAAAATCTGGTTTCTCTGAGTTTTTTGTGAAGAACACACTAAAGGGCAAAGGAGTCATTTTCAAAGGTCCAGCTCGAGACAGAGCTGGTGTTCATATTCGTGGTCAAAGTGATACCATTGTGAATAAACCGTCATTTATTGTTGACAACAATAATAGTGTGAGTTTAAGAGAATGGTTGACAACTCGCAGGAATAAACTCGATAAATCTAAAAGCCTGTTTATATTTAAACAAATATTAGATTTTGTAGATTTATCACATTCTCGAGGTGTGGTCTTGCAAGTCTTAAGACCATCGTGCTTTAAGTTGTCACCTTCAAACCATGTTTTATACCTCGGTGACAAGGAACTCACGGAAACCAACAAGAAGCGAAGACTTGAGGACAACCGTAATTCATCTGCCAGGTGGCTACAGTTCCCAAATCGGGTATCTGGTCACGGATTAAACGAAGAGAATATCGGTATTGACGGTGATTTTTTAGAAGCACAGTGGTATGCGTGTCCCGAGGAAGTTAGAGAGAGATGTTCTACAGTGTCTTCAAATATATACTCTTTAGGAGTTCTTCTATTCGAGGTGTGAATAAAGTCATAAACCGTCATTTAGTGTTCACCTGTTTTCCTTCTTGATTCTGTAAATTCTATAAATAGTTTTTATGTTGTTTTACAGCTTCTTGGATCGTTTGAATCGGGTAGAGAACATGTGGCTGCGATGATGAATTTACGTCAAAGGATTCTTCCACCTCGTTTCCTTTCTGAAAATCCTAAGGAAGCTGGATATTGTTTCTGGTTGCTTCATCCTGAGGCTTCCGCACGACCAACAACTAGGTAATGTGGTAGAATTTATGTGGTTATTGAGTAAAATGCCATTACCGTTGCTGAGGTTTGGCCAGTTTTGTGACTTTCGTCCAAAGGTTTGTTTTCCCGCATCTGGACCCAAAAGGTTTGAAATCTTGTCTTTTTCGTCTAGCTCGTTAACTCAATCCATATTTCTCCATTAAGTCAGGGGTATTTTCGTCTTTTTTATTTAGTAAGGGTATTTTTAATACTTGTACATTATGCTAAATGCTTATACATAAAGTGAACAAGACCAAAGTGCCCTTTGAGTTAACAAAAAAATGAAAATACCTCTGACTTAACGGAGAAAAATGGATGGAGTTAACGAGCCGGATGAAAATGGCAAGATTACAAACCTTTTGGATCCAAATGCGGAAAAACAAACCTTTGGACGAAAGTCGCAAAACTGGCTAAACCTCAGGAACGAAAATGGCATTTCTCGTAGTTATTTTTTTTATTATGTTTATGGTGTCAACCATGTTACCAAAGCTATTCTATTTGGGTAATAATTTAATGTTTTGAATTAAATGATTTAGGAGGTTTTAAGCTATTTTTTTAGTTTGCTCATTTGATCTGTTAAGTTTACGCCCCGCTTGCAGTATGCGCATATAATGTATATATGTGTGGGCCATCGGGGGGCAAAAGTGAAAGTGCACTAATTTTAACGTTATTTTACTAATTTCGTGAAAATAACGTTAAAAGCTGACGGTTAATCATGCATCATGTGGTGGCGTTGATAGCTGAAAGACAAAAAGGTACATGCACTAATCGGTCTTTGTCCCGATTGCCGAGTGTTATGTGCCTTATGTCCAAGGCTTGATGCAAAACTACTATCGAGCCGGGGGTCTCACTGGAAGCAGCCTCTAAGGCTGTCTACATCTTACCATCCTCAGACCCTACCTTTGCTTTGCTATTGGTGAGATTTACTGAGTATGATGATGATCCGTTAAGTTATAAAGCATAACCAAGTAAATGGGTCGATCTTGCCACCTCTCTCTCTCTCTCTATATATATATATATATGTCTGACAACTATGATCTGGTTTATTGTAAATATCTTTGCATTGGTGTACAACAGGTGCTTGTAAGTGGAACGCCATTAGATAATTATAAATTGTTTTTATATTTTGTGTTTTTCAACTACAATCTAACAGAGATATCTTAAAATCCGAGCTTGTAAGTGGAATAGAAGAAATGTCAACAACCGAATTACTCTCTTCCATTGTTCAAGAGGATTCCGAATCAGAATTGTTGTTACACTTTCTTGCATCATTAAAAGAGCAAAAGCAGAAATGCGCCACCAAATTGGTTGAAGACATTAACTGTATAGAGTATGACATCTCAGAGATTGAATCACGTCGTGCAGATAGTTCAACGTTCGAGACAAACGTAACATCATCAGGTATGATAAAAACCAATTTAATTCATCTTGAAAACGCTTACTTCTCGGTGAGATCTGGCATCAATGTTTCTAAAAATGATACAACGGGAATTTCTGATCGGCTTGGGGAATTTTATAACGGTTTTTGCAAATATGCTCGGTTTAGAAAGTTTGAAGTTTCTGGTAATTTAAGGAACGGTGATTTTAGTAGTTCTGCAAATGTTATATGTTCTCTTGGCTTTGATCGGGACGAGGAATATTTTGCAACTGCTGGAGTGTCGAAGAAGATTAAAGTATATGATTTTCATATGTTATTGGATGATTCGGTTGACATTCATTATCCTGCTGTTGAGATGTCGAATAAATCGAAGCTTAGTTGCATTTGTTGGAATAGTTATATCAAGAATTATCTTGCTTCTACGGACTATGATGGCGCGGTGAAGGTGCGTTCATTTAAGATTTTTCCTTATTTTTTGATAAACGATGTCTAAATTTGTCATAAATAGTGATAATAAACTAACTTGTTAATACCTAATAGCAAATAAATTGCGTTTCTCATATTTAGTTATAAAGCTTCTTTAGATAAGCTTGAAATTAATTTTATTCAAACAAAAACTCTTTACTAATTACTTATTTACTTATTTATGCTTCTGGGCTAATATTATATATGATTTCAGTTATGGGATGTTGGAAGTGGTCAAGCAGTTTCTCATCATACCGAGCATGAACGGAGGGCATGGTCGGTTGACTTTTCTCATGGGGACCCCACAAAATTTGCCAGTGGAAGTGATGACTGTTATGTCAAACTTTGGAGCATTAACGAGGCAAGCTCGCTCTTTCCGTTGCAATATTATCGATTTTCCACCCTCTATTTTTTATATTTGAGTGATTATCGGTTTTGTGCATATAGATCTAATAGTTCTAGTAAAATATATTTGAAATGCAGAAGAAGAGCATATCGACAATAAAAAACATTGCAAATGTTTGCTGTGTTCAGTTTTCTCCGTACTCTGCTCATTTACTGTGTTTTGGGTCTGCCAATTATCAGACGTATTGTTATGATCTTAGAAACGTTTCAAGTCCGTTGTGTATATTGACTGGCCATGACAGAGCTGTTAGTTACGTGAAGTTTTTGGATTCCGAAACCTTAGTCTCTGCATCCACTGATAACACATTAAAGCTTTGGGATCTCAAGAAAACCGGCAATGGTTGTGCCTTAACGTTTAGAGGACACACAAACGAGAAGGTTCGTTCTTTTAACTTACTATTTCATAATATTGGATTTACTATTTATTCTAATATGGAAATGATATATTTATAGAATTTCGTCGGTTTATCTGTTGCTGACGGGTACATTGCTTGCGGTTCGGAAACAAACGAGGTAATGCTTCTTTCTTTAGTCTTTATATGAAAGATGAAAAATTGTATGTGCCTTCAGTTTGAAACATATTAGTCAGCTTTTGACTTTCAAAAGTAACATTCTCATTCGAAACATACCCAGCTCCTTTTGTAGTAAATGCGTTTTTTTTGTACAGGTGTTTGCTTATTATAGATCACTGCCCATGCCCATCACATCCCACAAATTTGGCTCGTTAGATCCCGTTTCTGGCAAAGAAACCGACCATGGGAACAACCAGTTTGTTTCAAGTGTGTGCTGGCGTCAGAAGTCAGATATGGTGGTTGCCGCCAACTCCAGTGGCTGCTTGAAGTTATTGCAGATGGTGTGAGCCATTTGGGTACCCCAAGTGTATATAGTGTGCTGAAAATAAAGCAAACATCCAGTTCCGATAAGCGTGCCTTTAGGCTGATCTAATCGTCTGTTTTTGAGACGAGGTCGAGAATTTTGCAGCTTTTCGTTGGAAACTATAGAGTGGTTATAGTGCAGTCCTTTCGTAAGGAGTTTTGCAAGTTAAGTATACATAGATAAGTATACCTTATACCTAGATAGTTTTTAACTGGAAGAAAAAGGTTATGTTTTTAGCTTTTGATGTATGGTTAGTGTCCATCTGTAATATGTTGTATCTAAATGCTGGGTTGGTGTTCATTGGTTTAAATCGAACCTTAGAATAGAACGAAACAAAGGAAACCGGTTTGGTAATTGGTAACGGTTAAGTAGCGGCCCTAAACTGGACCGTTAACCAAAAGAAACCGTGGTTAGTTTTTAGTTTTTAAATAAAATAAAACATTAGAAGTTTGAAATGAATTTAAAAATCACGGTTTATAATTGAAATGAACTGCATACGAGCTGATTTTAAACAATCTCGAGCCTAAAAACAAGCTCGCTTAGTAAACGAGCCCACTGTTTCTATAATTTTTAATCAACAAATTAAATATATATTTAAATAATAATAATTACGATCGATAAAAGTATAAAATAATAACTAAATTGTGTATGAAATAATAATTATAATTTATATAAATTAATTGATAAATAATAAACGAGCCAAGCTCAAGCTTGAAAAACTTCTTATGAGCCGAGCTCGAGCTTTAGAAACAAATCTTGAATCGAGCCTAGCTTTTCATGAGTTAAACGAGCTCGAGCTCGGCTCGTGCCAAAGCTTGTAGGTTTTACGAGAGGGAAAGAGAGAGAAAGATGTGTGGTCCGTGACTTTGGAGGATGGAGAAACCGGTTCACTTAAACGACCACTACGGACAGTCTTATCGAACATGGTAATGTGGCTGCAGTCCATGACCCCATACAACAACAAAAGCTTACCAAAGATGTCAAAATCAAAACAAAATGCAAACTTAAATAGTCTTTCTATCTTGTTTTCAGACACATAAATGTATATATGGGGTCAAAAATTAAATCATGAATTTTATCCAAAATCCATGTCAGCACACCAATAACTCTCTGCCACACAAAATCATTCCTTCTAAACACCTTCTCCATAGATGATTCCCAATATTTCAATCACATTGTTCTTTTCTTGATCAAATTGTAGCTTAACCAAAATGGAAACAATCATCACATCTCACACTGTTTCATCACTCAATCTCAAAAGCCCATCACTCAAATCCAAATTTAACCCATCATTGTTCCAGCATGGACCTAAGTTAACATCTTTTCAACCCTCTGTGAGATTACAATATAGTTTTAATGATGAACTGAGACTATGTTCACACAGAGGTTTGGTAAGGGCTTCAAGTGCTGGTCAAAGTAATGCAACTGATGATGAAGAAGATAGGTGGCTTCTTGAGCCTGTGGGTGAGTAACTTTGTTTCTTGTTTTTCTTCATTTTCTCATGTGTTTCTTTGAAATGAAACTTGGTTTTCTTGATTTTTGCTTAGTTGGTTTGAGATTTATGTTGGGTTTGTTTAGTTTGATTGCTATTTTAAGTAGAAAACTACGAAAACAACATAAGTGTTTTTACATATTGTTTTGATTATCTTATGGGAGAGAGAAAGAGGTTAGATAGCCGTCTTACCGTATCCTACTAAAATATGTGATTATCTAGTTAAGGTCGATTATGTATTAATCGAGCGATCCTATAATTATAATTGATACCTAGTTGGACAAAGTCAAACGCATAAAAAAGGGCCCAACTTAAAACACCATAACTTGAGGTAGTTTGAAGTTACGAGACCCACTAATGAAAGGCGTTAACGGACCGGATCATATGACAAACCCCCACGGTTTGGGACACCCAAATTCATTATGAGCGCCTAATTTTAGAGATCGTTATTTATTACCCTTTTATTGGAAAACCCGCTTAATCTTTCATTTGAGTAATTTTCATAAATAAAGTCAGATTTGTATTTAGACCGTCTATAACATTCTATATCTATCTCTCTATACTAATAAAGCAGAATCTAAGCCAATTATTAGGTGTCATTTGGATCTATTTTTAAGCTACTTTTTTAAAGGGAAAAAAATTTAGGTAATTAGAATTAACAAATGCTGTTTAAAAAAATTGACTTAGTAAACTTCAATTAGGATTTAGATACATAGGTTTTTTTATTTTCTTGTGACATCCTTTTTCTTGTATTTTTAATTTAAAGATAAACACTTATACTTGTACATTTATCTAATAGTGATTTAAAAGATCTAAACTTTATAAGTTTTAACACCGGTAAAATTGTTTTTTTAAAGATTGTAATACTTATTTGATTAGTAACTCTACATTTTATTCAAATCAATTATTAGTTTATAAATCTTAGTTACTTATATAATCTAGTTATTATAACCTATTAAACTATAAAATACGTATAAGTGCTTTTAACAATGTAAAAACTTTAAGTTCAGTTCCTAGATTTTTTGAATTTTATTTATAAACATATAATATATTATGATTTTAACCTATCTATAATACAAAATATTAACAAAAAAACATTTATTCAACCTGTGTAATAGAGATTTATATTTCTAACCTAGTACCTAAAAAATAAGTAACCAGTTGTGCCACATGTCACAATTCTGTTAGCCCAGTATTATTTTTTCCACTTATCTTATTTCACTCTTCGTATACTAATTCAGTCATACCCTATCTCAATATATCGTTTTATAATTCCTAATCCTTCGTTACCACAGGTGACGGAGATTCACGACACATCGGTTTTAAGGTTGCTATGCCAACTGCATTTGAGATAACATCTGTAAGTTGTTTAAACGAGCCCCGCTTGCGGTCTGCTCATATAATGTAATATATGTGTGGGCGCTCGGGGGGGCAAAAGCAAAAGTGCACTAATTTTTAACGTTATTTTACTAATTTCGTGAAAATAACGTTAAAAAGAGGGGATCGTTAATCAGGCATCATGTGGTGGCGTTGATAGCCGAAAGACAAGGGGGTACATGCACCAATTGGCGTTTGTCTCAATTGCTGAGTGTTATGTGCCTTATGTCCAAGGCTTGATGCAAAACCACAATCGAGCCGGGGGTCTCATTGGAAGCAGCCTTTCTATTCCTACGGGGTAGAGGTAAGGCTGTCTACATCCCACCCTCCTCAGACCCTACCTTAGCTTTGCTATAGGTGGGATATACTGAGTACGATGATGATGATGAAGTTGTTTAAACCCTTTTGTTTTTTTTTACTTTTTGACATTTGAAAATAACTTGTGAGTGTGGGCATGAGCTAGAATGTGGTGACCGTTGGACGTGTTCCTGAGAAAGCCGATATAGTTATCCCGGTTGCAACAGGTATTGTTATTATTATGACATCTAGTCGTTTTTCGCGTATATATTTTAGATCATTTCAGTTGATATATGCAATATCTTCATGTGTAGTATCGGGTACACATGCTCGATTTCAAAAGCAGGGTGGTACTCTTTTGGTCACGGATTTGGACAGCACGAATGGCACGTTCATTGACGAAAAACGCCTAACACCAGGCGTGCCCGCCATTGTTCCCCCTGGGAGATACATTACATTCGGTGCGATTTTCATCCCTACTGACTATTAATAACCGGTCTGGTTAAGTCTATTTGAACCACCTTCATTTGAACCAGTTAGACTGGATTTCAAAAAACTTTTTAGTTCTTTCAAAATATTCAGTTAATATTTCAGACTTCATATTTAAATATATTTATTATTATTATTATTATTATTATAATTATAATTTACGAAGGCATCAGGTTTAAAAACCGGTTGAACCAATCCGACCAGACAGTCCAGTTATGAAAACATTAAACGAAGAAACAAATATGCCCTTTTGTGCATCCCATTAATTAATATCCTATCAATAATTGAAAGATAACCAGTATAAGTATCAGTGAACAACACTTGCTTTTGGTAAAAAAAAAAAAAGATTGTGTTCTACATGTTATTATAATTGTTTTTATAGAAGTATTTATCATTTTTTTATAATTTGTTGCAGGTGATACCAATCTAGCTATCTTTCGTGTTTCAAAGCTGAAACCTATTCCGAAACCTAGTGAATCCGAGCCCCCGGTTGAGTTAGAAACCGGAGATGCTACCAATGTTGTGGAGAGCACGAGTCAAAACGCTTAAGTTGATATAATTTTCTTTTGTTGTCGCCATGTCGGTAATGTCAACATAGTATAAGTCAACGCTTTATAGTCAACCCTAGGATTTGGATGATCGGTCAAAACGGGTAATTTTTTTGGTATGGACAGAGTCCAAAATCAACGTTTTTGTTTTTTTTTCCTTTATTGTAAAATATCACATTATTATGGCTTTAATGTAATTTACTTAAACAAAAATATTATGAGGTTTATGAGATAATTCTGAAGGCTAAATTTAGTAGTTTAACTTGTTAATCAAATAAAAATGCAAAAAAGTTTCACCACATTCATTCGTGTTCTCTACCTCCAATTTGTGTCCATCAACTAATTATAACTTAGAGAAGTTATGGATTTTATGTATGTTCGATGTAATTACTAAGGGGCTGTTTGTTTACCTCTTAATGAGGCTCTTAATGGTTCAGACCTCTCCTCTTACTGGTTCAGACTGTTTGTTTCACGAGTAGATGTTTGAATGGTTAAGATTTATACAGAGTCTGAATGGTTAAGACATCTAATCTGAATTGGTCAGACATTTGCCTCTAAACGGTTAAGCATTATACAAGCTTTTAATGGTTCAGACCTCTTACCTCTTACTGGTTCAGAACTTAACTATTCAGATGTTGCCAAACAGCCCCTAAGAAACACACCCATTTTTGGGTGAAGGTTTCACTTGATTTGATTTATTTAATGGTGATGCTGCTAGCTTTGTTGGTCACATACATCCCTCGAGCTCGAGAAACTTCTCAGAAGCCGAGCTCGAGATTAGGCGAGCTCTGGCTAGGCTCAGCTAGTTTACAACCCTAGCTTCGACCCAACTGATATATGCTATAATCAGGCAAATCAAAAGGTTGAAATTTTTACAGATAATGAAATGAAAAGAGAACAGAACATTTTTCCTTTTCCAAGTCTATCTTACAATTAAACACAATTCACAGTTTTCATCAACTCCAACATTTTTAGGAATAATAATAATGAAAGAAACAGAGACCAAAAGGTAAGGGAAAAGAAGCCCTTCTCACGATATCCCATACCTTTGGGCAGCATAACTATCCCATGGCATACTTTTGAGTCCAGCTTCGTGCAGTCGTCTCATACTTGTTCCGGTCAGTTTTGTACATGTGAGCAATCTCGGGCACCAAGGGGTCATCTGGGTTTGGGTCCGTCAACAGGGAGCATATTGACAATAATACCTAATATATTTGTATCCCCAAAAATAAATCATCACTACACATGAAATTATGTGAGCCCGGAATGGGTAAAATTCAAATACGGATATAAAGGTTTGAGGTCATATAAAAAAAAGAGTAAAATGCCATTTTCGTTCCTAAGGTTTGGCTAGTTTTGCGACTTTCGTCCAAAGGTTTGTTTTTTGGCATATGGATCCAAAGGATTTGAAATCTTGCCATTTTCATCTGGCTCATTAACTCCATCCATTTTTCTCCCTTAAGTCAAGAGTATTTTTGTCTTTTTTGTTAACTTAAAGGGCAATTCGGTCTTTTTCACTTTTTAAAATTTAAAAGACCCTTGATTGAGAATTCGTTAGACCGAATTGACCTTTAAGTTAACAAAAGGATGAAAATACCCCTGACTTAACGGAGAAAGATGGATGAAGTTAATGAGCAGGATGAAAATGGCAAGACTTCCAACCTTTTGGATCCAGATGCGGAAAAACAAACCTTTGGACGAAAGTCGCAAAACTGGCCAATCCTCAGGGACGAAATGGCATTTTACTCAAAAAAATAACTATTATTACAACCAACTTTTACTTAGGTAGTGAAGCACAAACCTTGGAGATAGTAAGAGCTGGGCTCCACTGTTCTTTCAGAATATCAAGACAAATGCTACCATTGCTGTTGATGTTCGGGTGGAAAACTTTCGTCCTGAAAGCTACCTAAACAAGTTTACCACAAATGCATGATAAGCAGCAAGCAGAATGAAACATGATATGAAGATAACTCATTATAGAAACTTATAAATTGAAGAAACTTTGAACAATAAGTGAAAAGTAATAATATTAATCAGCATTGAATATGATGAGTACGCGAAAAATGTAACGGTTACCTTAGGTGGCTTAAAAGGATAATCTGGGGGGAAATGGATGGTAACTAGAAAGACACCACCGGAATAAGGACTATCAGGAGGACCCATAATTGTTGCTTGCCAGTGAAACATGTCTTCTGCCACCGGGCCTAAAAAGCAAAAAAGTTAGGGTAAATGTAATGAAGAACTGACGGTCTTTTATACTAATGTTACCACGAACATCCACCATGTGGAACAATATATGAGATAAATAAGTGATGTTGGTATGCAAATGCACAGGGGCTTCACCATATCAAAAAGATATATGAAAAAGATAGGTGATACATATGGTGTCATTTTGTTATATATGTAGTTTTTTTAACACATGAAGACAATAGACCATCATTGCAATCTACAGATTCAGTTTACCTAACTAAACGCATCAATGGAACGACTAACAACAATAACATAAGAAAAAACAAGTGGGAATTTTTTTTGTAGTGAATTGCTATAAGATCCCACCGTTTTTGGTACAATACCTATTCCAGAAATTTTGATAAAAATAGAAACTTGCTCCAGTTACATACAAAGGCAACAAGAAAGTGCAATATAGTGCTTATCCACTTCAATTGGAAATTTTTAATAAATCACAGAAACTGTGTAATCTTAAAGCACCTCAGACATGTGTTTTCTTAAATACAGATCACAGAAGCTGTTTCAAATAAGCTTACCCAAACACCCCCATAGCAATTATCTTATCTTTTTCTGTTTCGAACCAATGTATTTGACACAAATCACTTGAATTATTACCATAATAATACCCTTTCCAACTGGCTGCAGTATTACTTAGTAAAATTCACTTATGAACCTCCAATCATTCTGTGAGATAGATAAGCTCCTTAATAAACAATCAGATTTTTAACACAATATCCATTAAAAAGCCCGAGCTAGCGATATATGAAGCATGTAGCATGCTCATAATATAAAGCTACAACTCCATAAAATCTTCATATAATACAATATTGATACAGTAATCCTCAAAAACAATTCAAATGATGTAATTATAACAACACCATCACTATGTCACACCTCAAGGTTTATAAATAACCTAATCTAAAACCTAAAAAGACATGCTATATATACACAAGGCGATCGATCGATCAATCATACATGATAACTTCTCCCACACACAAAGCGGTCACGATCTACAACATACACCAACAAACAAGCAAACCTATTTACAAGCAGCTTCACCTACACCTTAACCAGAGAAATCAAACCATATTCTCAACAACATCCACCTAATCACCAACAAATCAACCATTTCCTCACATAAAAACACCAAATCAAACCCAAATTCACCACACAACACACACATAACCCTAAATCACACAAGATCTCATAAAAAAATCATACAAAACAGGATCTAACAGATCGAAATGGATGCAATACCTGCACTGCAAGAGGTAGGAGGATCTTTCTGAAGATCCTTGAGCTCTTTCAAGATCCGCTTCGAAGCCATCGCTCAATAACAGACGAGAATCCTGAAATTTGAAACCCTAGGTGAAATAAAATTGTGTAAAAAGTATGTGTTGAATTAGATAACGAAATTAGAGAGGAATCGAAGAGATAATGGAGAGAGATAAGGAGAAAAGTGCGTAATTGATCACCTCAAAGAAGATCAAAGATCCTGACCTCTGGTTGTTGTTGTTGCTTCTTGTTAGGATTCCGTGAATAAAGTGATGGTGTGTGTACAGATAGATGGTATCTTATTATTATTTATATCATCAGGATGACATAATTCAATTACCCACTAATAATTACTTTAATAAGGGTGAGAGGGGCACTCCGCTCTTAGGGGGAGTCCCCTCTCTTACGCACACCTAATCAGGTTATGCCACGTCAACTCCCCTCTTAAACTCCCCTCACACCCTCAATTTGATGGCGGCACTCCCCTCTTAGGGGACTTGCTATTTTTATTCAAAAAGAAAAAAAAAATGTTTTGATTGGTTGAAAAGAGGGTGGCCCACCATCTCCCTCCCTCCTTCATGCGGTGACTCCTCCCCAATCCCCCTCCCCGATTTGCCTCACTGCAGGGATGGCAGCGGTGTTCCCGCTAGGGGAATTGGGTCACCGATCCCCCTCCCCCCTGGTGCCCCGTATACCCTAATGTTTTCAAATTATTTTAATGTGGTTTTCAGAAAAAATAGATTTTTTTTAAAGGTGTAGATCGATTGGAAACCCGCTACCGACTGCGCTTCAATCCTTTTTATCGGAAGCACAGCCACCTGGGTTCGAATGAGGGGTAGTGCAGTGCAGAGCTCTTCCTCGCACATCGTGGAAACTTAATCCCGACTGTCAGGCTCGAACCCGTGACCCCGGTCAGGAACCCCACCAAGGTGGGTAAACCTTACCACCTCACTTGCATGGGGGATCAAACCTGAGTCTCATTTGAGAACTCAAGCACTTTCCACCACTGGACCACAAGGTGATTGGCTTCAGAAAAAATAGATGAAAAGAATATATTAGAGATGTAAGTGTGTAAAGGAATAAGAGATGAAATGTTAACATTATTTACGTCTACAGTTGGAATATGACAAATACAACCTTTCTTAATGTCTACAATTGGAATATGACATGTGGTCATAATAATCTTGCTATGACCTTTCTTTGATGTTCTTGGTATCAAAACATAAACTCACGAAGGAAGGGGCAGCCACCCCTAAGAAAATTATTACCATATTATAAATTAGCAACTTTTGGTTGCATTGTGTGTTGTACCCCAAGCTTTGGGGATTTTTCAAAAAAAAACTTTGATTTTTCATTTTTAACCCAAACTTTTTCATATTTTGTATTTTGACCCCTTTTATTTTTTTTACTTTTAACCTAAATTTTTCCATCTTTTATAATTTAACACAACACTTTATAATTTAACACAACACTTTATTATTTACAACTTTCGTCCCCCATACTTTTTATCTTTCGCAAGTTTTTCGTTTTACGTTTCGTTCTAAATTTTGCAAGTTAACATCTCGTAGCGTGCATGTGAGGTTCAACGTTTTTTGCTCTATTTTTTCAAATTTGACAGACCCGTTGCAACGTGTCCATTTTTTCTCTTTTGCAAAGTTCACCGCAACGGGCGGGTCCTAGATCGACTAAGTTATTATTTTCTACATTTTACGTTTCTGGTTAATTTCTTCGCATTAACACACTGTAACGGGTGTGCGTGGTTCAACGTTTTTAAGTCTGTTTTTCGTTCAGTGTAATTTCTACCATTTTATCTATTTTATTTTTACGATGTTGAGAGTCGATGCCGTTGTGGCATTGGTGCTACTTGGCACGGTTTTACGAACGTTTTTAACCTATTAAAATTTTTACTAATATTTTGTTTCGGTTTACCCCTATAGTTCCTTTACTTAAAAACTATTTTTTACGTGCCTATTTTATGTACGTGTATGTATAAATATGATTTGTTCTACATTCCGACGTAAACTTTCTTTTATAGATGAGTCAGGTCAAATATGATACGTTTTCGTTTAAAGAAACCATTTTTACGTGTATATTTTTATGTACGTTTTGGTATAAATTCAAGTTATACATTTCGACGTAAACTTTTTTAGATAATGATTCAGGTCAAATATAATTTGTTTTCGTGTTTATTTTATGTATGTTTTGAACCGAGTTGAGTCAAATTATGGTTTATTTTTCTCCCCTTTTTTTTGAAAGCTTTAATTAATCCCTTTCGATTACATGTGCATATTTTCCTTCATACCCTGTACGTTTTCTATGTATGAGTTGGATAACATATAATACGTTATGATTGTTCGATATGAATTTGATTTACTTTACGTTAGATCCAATCACAATGCTTATACAGGTTACATTGAGTTCAACTGGATACGTCGAAATGTGTGTTTTCATATGGTTAATGCATCATATAACGTTTGGACTAATCCATTCAATGTTTACGATGTACCCGCGCCGCAACGTGGGCGAGTCTTAACCCTAGTTAGTTTTATTTTTAAGTAAAAATCTTGATCGACCCTTTAAAAGTTTGGTTAAGCCCCAGTCTCCACCATGAAATATTTTTTTTTTATTTGCCACTAGACTGGAGACACAGACGCTGTTGAGAAGCTGGGAGTAGGCGATATGGGAGTGGAGTGGCAACGAGAGAGGGAGAGTGTTGGAGGATTTTTATTTTTTTTTCATCTTAAATTTTAGAAGCATTGCCTAGTCTATAAGATTTCAAAATCTATCTTATTGAAGATTTTTCCTGTATTTTTCATACATTTTCTTTTTATGAAAGCCAATTAACAGGCCATTAAAAGAAACATACACCCTGGAATACCAACAACCCTATCTGAATCTACTTGTATATTTTCAGGATCTGATCAAATATGCAAGTGGTCATAAGCTCATTAGATTTTTTTTGGGTCAAATGGCCAATTGGAAACCTTCATGAGTCAAGATGGCTATTTTTGGGTCAAACACACGCTTTCACTTGACCACTTACCAAATTAGAGGACTACTTCTAATCTTGGTGACCATTTCTTTCGTTCGTTCATCGCTACAACACATGACAAACAAGAAAACTGCAAAGGAACATAACATGTTTGAAAGCAAATCTTTCCCATAATAGATGAAAACATAGGAGCAAGTTTTGTCTATCTTACAATAGCCACTTATCTTGATTAAAACAATTTTCATTCATAACAATTTTATAAAACAAAAAACCAGAAATCATAAGATCATTCAACTGCTTCCTCGATACTAGCCCATGGCATACTTCTGGGTCCAGCTTCTAGCCGTTGTCTCGTACTTGCTCCTATCTGTCTTGTACATGTGAGCAATCTCAGGCACCAAAGGGTCATCTGGGTTTGGGTCTGTCAACAGGGAGCATATCGACAGCAACACCTACAAATCATCTCAAAAAGTGTTCATCACATATAAAATTATAACGCTGAAAGTCTGAAACCTTTATTTGACTATCAAGCCTCTAAAATTGTGTGTGGTCAGGTAACTTGCAAGTTGCAATGCCTTGAGTTGACTGGAACTTCACATTAAAGATGGCGTTTTTGACCCGTTTACTTTATGACGGGATCAATTCATGTTATGTCTATCTATAAAGGTCAAACAGGTACAATACTTTAAATGACTATTCAATGGTCAATACTTGCAAAGAGCTTCTAATAAGGTTATATCGATTAATATATACTAAATTACACGACGTATATTGTCTCAAAACCAATCAAAATCTTTAGCATGAATTTATGGGTGTTCGAGCGAACATGAACTCTAATACACTAACCTTGGAAATAGTAAGAGCTGGGCTCCACTGTTCCTTCAAAATATCAAGACAAATGCTGCCATTACTGTTGATGTTCGGGTGGAACACCTTCGTCCTGAAAGCCACCTATGGAAACACAAAAGCATACGTTAACTCGTTAAGCAGCAAACAGAATCCAGTTAAAATTTGAACATGTAAACACAAAGATAATCAATCACATCTCAATTAAAGGAAACCGCATTTAATGATTACCTTAGGTGGCTTAAACGGATAGTCTGGAGGGAAATGAATGGTAACTAGAAACACTCCACCCGAGTAAGGACTGTCGGGAGGACCCATAATGGTTGCTTGCCAGTGAAACATGTCTTCTGCCACTGGGCCTAAACTCACGTTACAGAATCAAGGTAAACACATAGAAGATCCACAAATGTACAATAATATTTAAGTAGCAGAGGGCTTATGATGCTTATTTTAAAAATTAGCTCGTATTCGTGTTTAATGTTTGATCCGATAATAATGTGTATTTTACAAAATTTTGTATCATGTGACACATCCCAAAATAAAAAAGAAACCATACTTGTGTTAGAAAAGATCAACTTTTTAACCATCATTAGACCACTCGTAGTGGCTGCCCAAAGGGGTGTTTTTTGTGCTCAATATCGCCCAATCACGCCGAAGGGCCACTACGCATGGGCGTGTTTGGCGTTTTTTTTTTGTTATGGCGTGTTATAAATCACACTGGTGGGGCAATTTCTTGGCCAATCACATTTGAGCTTCCTTTTTTTGGCCAATAAGATTTTTTCAAATGTTTTTTTTATTTTATTTTATTACAAACATAATGTCCCACAATCCCCACATCCCCACTACACCCCTTTTGTAAAAAGGCCCAATAATGCCCCATTGCTGACTGGGCTGCCACATGGCGCAAAACGCCCTAGGTGGTGGGGCATTATTCACCCCAACGACTACGCATGGTCTTACACAAAATTCATGAGATGTATGCTACGATACATCAATATTCACATATTTTACAACTATAAACTCTAATCATTATAGTTACAGAGGGGATCTAATTTAAAAAACCTAAAAAATACTAGCTTGATTTGCAATTATCATCAAGAAACTTACAAATCAAATGGAGGTACCTAAAGATGAAACTAACAAACCCTAACTTTCAGCTGAAAAGAACATAATAATCAGGCAAAAGAATTACAAACCTAGAAGATGAGAGATGAATAAGCTAAACTTAAACTTAAAACAAAAACAAAAACAAAAAGAAGGATCTAAATAACAGATACAAACACAACACCTGCACTGCAAGAGGTAGGAGGATCTTTCTGAAGATCCTTGAGTTCTTTCAAGATCCGCTTTGACGCCATCACTGACCACCACCTACAGCATCCAAAAGTAGAAACCTCAACACATCTAACAAGAATGAAATTGCGTAGTACACATAACCATGCATCTACTACATCAGATATAAAAGAAAAAAGGAAGATCGAAAGGGGGATGAAGAAACAAACACCTTCAACAAACCTCCTCCTCCTGTTAAAATGATTAGAGTTGTGAAAAATGGAAGGAATCTCTTCTGGTGGTGGTGGCCTTATATGTATGTATCAACAACAGAACATGAAGAAGAAGAATAGATATTTTTTAGTCTTCCGGTGGGCTCCCATCGTTTCTTACCCACCTCACCTGCTCCATTCCACGATTTTTTACAGGACAGGGTGTGGTCATTACCCTCATGATTATCATGTAGGACTGTAAACGAATCGAATGTTTAGCGAACGAACAGTTTGTGAACCGTTCGGCGGGAAGTTCGTTTATGTTCGTTTGATTAGCTTAACGAACGTACACAAACAAAAAATTCCGTTCGGTTAGCTTAGCGAGCGAACACGAACACATGTCTCGTTCGTTCGACTGTGTTCGTGAACGTTCGATAATATGTTCGTTTGATTATATTAAAAAATAATAAATAATAAACCTTTTATCTAAATATATTGAAAACTTGAAACCCTATTTTTTTAAGTTAGCTAAAATTTGAACATTCGAAAACATTTTTTGGGATAATTATATCTAAGTTAGTTAAACTTTATTTATCGTTTGGTGGTGTGATACTGGTAGACTTCTTGTGTTTTGATTTATCATTTGATGGTTGTATTTAACTACTTATATCCAATGTTTAAGAATAACAATGTTTTCATTTTTTTTATTTTCAAGTTAAATGTTTGTTTGCATTCATTTTTATTTGCTTGCGTTCATTTGTGTTCGAGACCAGTGTTCACGAACTGTTCATGAACAATTGAATTTCTTTAACGAACGAACACGAACATAAAGTTATGTTCGGTATGCGTTCATGAACAGTTCGCGAACATGTTAATTTCCCTAACGAACGAACACAAACATGGCCTTGTTCGTGTTCGTTTACAGCCCTACTACCATGACCCTTCACGTCAGTGTCATGTCATTCACCTCTAATCTACCATTCAAAACCAATACCCTTAGACCATGCATAGTGGTAAGGATGAATAATGCCCACCCTTGGGCGTTTTCCGCCATGTGGCAGTACAGTAAGCAAGGGGCATTATTGGGCGTTTTTAAAAAATGGGTGTAGTGGGGATGTGGGCATTATGTTAAAAGGGTGTAAAGAATTAAATAAAAATAAAAAAACCAACAAAAAAAACTATTGGACTAAAAAAGGAAGATTAAATGTTATTGGCCAACTCAAAATGTTCAAAGCGTGATTTGAATCACGCTAAAACAAAAAAACAAGCCAGAAACGCCCAGGGGGTGGATCCCGGCGTGATTTGGCGTTTTCAGGCACAAAAAACGCCCCAAATGGAGCCACTACGGGTGGTCTAACATTATGTTCCCGAGTCTCATTTAATAGGGGGGAAAGAAAAGAGGTGAAAATATGAAAAAACCATGTTCCCGATATTTTTTAAGGATAGTAGGGGAGGGGAAATGAGGGAAACGGGAAGAAAATTTGTAAATATATTTATCATCCCAAATTGGAGAGATTATGAGAGAAAACCTTATTAATTACTAAATTACCCTCATATATAATTAAAATGTTTTATGTTTAAAGGTTATAATGGTAAAATTGTTCCTTTCTTTTCTTTTCCTCCCAACTTGGGAAGACATAAAATGCTTGATTTCTTTTTTCCTTTACTTTTCATTAAACTCGGGAACACGAAAAAAATCACACATTTTCCTTCCTTTTCTCTTTTAATTCATTTCCCTTCTCATCCCCCTATTAAATGAGACCAAGGAACATTGTGTAAGGCTATGGTCATAATCCAAACCACTATCTCCTTATTTATTTTAATTTATCTTTATCTAAAGAAAAAGGAAATGATTTCTTGAAAATGGAAAGGAGGATCATGATTGTCATAGTTTAATCTATGCAAACCATGGTGGATCATGTAAGGGGGTGATATAGCATTCCATTTATGTTTCTACATGGGCCATGGCGAATCATGTTTCTATTTTTAGCTGATAGAGAGCTAATTACTATATTTTTTCTTCCCAACAACAATAATTTATTTTAGCTAAATCTAAACCTAACTCTTTATTATCACATTCAAGCACGAAAAAAGCATTTAAATACAATCTTCATAAGCTCATCGATATATAATCAGACCACACGGGTCGGTCAAACCAGAGACCAGTTAAATAATTGTCCGATTGAATCGAGTCCGGACTGCCCTCATTTGAATCGGTAGACCAGACCAGACCAGGTTGTTGGACGGGATTACAAATTTTCTTATTCTTCCACAATCTTATTTAGTGATTTATTTACTACTCTAGGGCTACATTTTGTTTATTTTAGACTTGATACTTTGTAAAGTTTACCCAAAAGTTGGTTTTGACTTGTAATTATAGTGAGTTTGGTCGGGTAAACTTCTATCTTGTTGCCATGTTGTCAACAATATGAATTTGATCTAATAAACACTAAATATAACAGTGGAATCAATCTACAAAGTGATGAGCATCGTCAAAATAACAAATCAGTAGGTAATCGATCACATAATAATGCACACACCTGATGAACACGAAAGCTAAATAAACTTGGTGAAATTGTATTCAAGCAAACTGCAAACGTGTACATGCTTACAAATTAGAACTGCTACCAATACAAGCACAAACATATCCTATATTAAATCGTCAAAACAGTCGTAACTCTCACATAAGCAAACTTGCGATAGTTGACTTGTTCTGCAAGAACTGACTTCTCGCATGAGACTTTCGCATACCTTCAACCACTTCCCTTGACGGATCTAGAAGAAAATTTCAGGGGTATCGCAAAAAAAATATACATTCATACAGTGTATTTTTTTACCATACATTTATAGAACCGGATACACAATAACAACTAAAATTAATAGCTAAACCTTAACCTAAAATCCTATTTCGTCCCTTTTGTGTTAGAATACCTATGCTTAGGGGCAATGGCGAAACCAGAAACATTTTGCCGGAGGGTCATAGTAGATTTTTATTTAAAAAAAATGATAAAGGGTAATTAATTTGAGTTGTTTTTACTAAAGGTTTTTTTTTTTTCTTTTTGGGTAAGATAATGACTTCTTATGATGAATTATTACTAAGGGGAAGGTTCATTTAAGAAAAAAATTTAATTGAGAAGAAAAAGAACAAAGGGTAATTTTATAAAACATTAAATATGTTTTCACTTATCTCATTTATTATCATCTTTAACTAATTAATTAGTCATAAATACTAAGGTCCTCCACACTAACTTTTTTTGCCTAGATACATCAAAAGTTATCCTACATATTTCGAAATTTATCTTATACGTTGAAATTTATCTTACACAACTCGTAATTTATCTTATACACCTCGCATTTATCCTACACTTTAAATTATTTTATTTTATTTTCTTGAAAAAAAAATATATTTTGAAGATAAGTTACAAAAAATTTAACATAGTTAGCTATTAAAAAGTAATACTACAAATTAATGATCTATGTAGATTTACTAACATACCTTTATAATAACATTAACTACTTATATTAAATGAAGTAAAATAAAACATTCTTATTTGTTGAATTTTTTTTTTCTTCTTAAATTTTTTTTTTCTCATTTGAACCTTCCACCTATTACTAAATATAACAAATATGACAGCTTCTTAGCCACAGTGTAATAATTGGACACCACATTATATTATACATTATACATATGAATACAAAGAGGCCATGAACAGTATTTTTTGATTTTTTTTAGGGTAAATTACACTTTTCGTCCTTTATGTTTGTACCGGATTGCAACGGATAGCCTTTAACTTCAATAATTACAGTCACAATCCTTTATTCGTAAAACCTATTACACCCTACGTCCTTTAACACTAACCAAGTTAAAAAATTTCAGTTAAGTATAACATGTGCCATGCACATGAGGGTAACTTAGTAATTTTACTAGGATATTGAAAATATATATTAAACAAATAAACAAAACCATATCTCAGTTATCTCTCTCATCTCTCTCTTTCTCTCCAACCCTCACCACCACCACCACCAGTCCACCACCACTGTGACGGCCACCAAATCCCACCACCACTGTCAATCTTTCTCTTGTTTTCTTCCCTTTCTCTTTCCTGTTCAATTACCCAACAAGTTAACACCAGAATTATCACATAAAAATCTCTTTCATAGATTGCTAACTCAACTGATTAGCCACAATCACAAGAACCGTAAGCCAGAAAATTTACCAAAAATGGGGAGTTTACAAACTAATTACAAATTTTCTTGCTTTATTTTATTGGTGCTAAAGTTGAGCAACAGAGCATTAAAATCAACCCACTAAACCCTAATGAAACATGAGTTTAATGCTAACATAAAAATCTGTTCTATTAAATTGATAATGTAAAGAAACTTTAGAACATTGCAGATAACTCGACGAAGACTATATTTGTATATAATATTCCTTAATATGCAAGTACCCTAGTTTGACAAAAATACCGATCGGAGCTGAAGAGAGCTGCAACGACGGACTTAGATCTTCAGATCTATAATGAAACTGAACTCAGAATAAGTGTGAGCCTTGATTGGAAGCGAGATACTCAAATGGCAGCGATAGGTTAGGTTGCAATCAGAGACTTTGCCGGATCTACTTCCCCTTGTCGCCGGCGTGAAACGCGTTTTCTGAATCGCCGCCCTAACACCACCGTGATGGTTTCCTACGCTCATTATCTTCAGCAAGCAACAGGGGTGGTTCTTCGCAGATCTGAAAAGGGTGGAAGTGGTGATGGTGGTGATCTGTAGAGAGATGAGGGGGGATGGGTGAGTGTTGGTTGGATTGATGGTGGCCGGAGGCAGAAGTGGTGGTGGCTGGCGAGGAGTTTGGTGGTCGCCGGCGGCAGGAGAGGTATTAGGTTACAGGGGTTTATGGTGTTTGGCTTATTTATATAAATAATATACTTTCTTTTTTTTTTCTTTTTTTAAATATAGTTTTGAAGTAAATAGATAAAGTTACAAAACTACCCTCATGTGAATAGACTTAACACAAAATTTTAACCTAGTTAATGCTAAAGGACGTATGGTGTAATGGGTTTTGCAAATAAAGGATTGTGACTGTAATTATTAAAGTTAAAGGCTATCTGTTGCAATCCAGTACAAACATAAAGGACGAAAAGTGTAATTTTTCCTTTTTTTTAATATTGTTTTCTTTCTAGGTTTTATATTATATTGTTTTATTAGTTTAATTGATTTAAACATACATTTTTATATAAATTTTAAGATACGATCAAAATACCAGTTATCAAACAATTGTTCAGTACGGTATGGTGGCGATACTATATTAATTCACCGAAAGCAAAAACACTAAAAATAAATATTGATACGGATACATATGTTATTCAATCGGTTTTGATTGAATTTGTTACAATAGCGACACAATATCCGTTTAAAAAATATATCGTAATATTGAAATAAAAAAAGGGGAACAATTGTTTTTGATTTTTTCAATATTGTTTTTTCTAAGGTTTTATTATTTTATTGGTTTATTACTTTAACTGATTTAAGTATATTTTGTTCTCTCATATAACTTTTAAGATACGATCAAAGTACCCGTTATCAAACAGGAAACAATAAAACGGAATGTATATCGGTACCGATGATGTTTGGTACAATATGGTAGCGATCAGTGGCGGACCCATAAATTATTTGCTGGGGTGCGGATGAGGTGTTCAACCATATTTTTAAGGGGTGCGGTCGGGTTTTTTGCCTAAAATATACACTAATTTTTTTTTCAAGGGATGCGGCCGCCCACCCTTGCCAAAGGCTAGGTCCGCCCATGGTAGCGATACAGTATCAATTTACTGAAAGCAAAAAGAACTAAAAAAAATATTGGTACCAATACAAAAGCCGTTCAATTGGCTTGGTACGATAGCAGCAGAATATCCGTTCTAAAAAAATATCATAATGTTGAAATAAAATAGACATAAAATGCAAGCGAACCAAACCGATATCAACTGAACAACATATATAGGTACCATATCAATATGTGTTTTTTGTTTTCGATCGATGTAGTGCTTTCTCTTTCAATTACAATATCGAGTGCAGGTACTATAACGAATCAAATTGATGCCGACTTAATCCCGCCGTGAGGCACGAGGGAATATTACTAGTTAATTATAATTTTACCACCTAGACTTTATTCACCAACAACCTCTTCACCACTTAGCTGATAAGCTTACTTTTTTATTATTTTTTTATTTTTTAAGTTTAGTGTACTCCCCTTAAGTTTTTATTTTTGTTAAAGTTTAGTTTACCCCCTTAAGTTTTAATGTTTTCACCTTGGCCATCCATTTTTTAAAAACTTTTTAACCCTTCATTTTTTTTCTAATAAATGTATGTATAATTGCGAGTTCGTCTACGTTAGAGGTCACGTGAGTTACTTGGTGTTATAAATTCATACTTTTCTTTTACGTCTTTTCCGGTTTTAATCGTTGTTGGCTAGCTACATAGCACGCTTCAACCTCCCCCCACCCCCACCCCCAACGTTTTACGCCCCGTAACACGGGGGCCTTATAACTACTATATAATAAATAAAGTATAGCAATTATCAACAAAATGATTTATAACCATTAATAAAATGAAGTTCGAAATTCCTTTTAACTTTTGAGTAATAAACCAACAATTAACAAATAATACAAAACATACTTTATCATATCATCATAACATTGTGTAGTCAAGTAGTTGTCTACTCTGATATTTTCTATTTAATATAAACTAGTAAAATTACTTTGCGTGTTCCGGCGAGAGTTCAGTCGGTATCATGGTTTTGTTGTTGTATCGTACATTATAAATGTTCGGTATAACAACTAAAAGATAAAACCCAAAAACTAAAATCACGATATAATAAAAGAAAATCTACTGATGTTTTATCGAAAACCATACAAACAAATATAAGGTAGTACCAATACTGGTAGTGATGTTGTTTAGTTGGAATCGATGTAGGGACAATATTGTTGGAACAATATCAGTTCAGTTCGTCATGGTATCGATAAGCTATCAACACCTGCTATAATTTACGATATAAAAATACACTCTATTGCGTATACAACTTCATTTTCAACAAAATTATACTGGAACTATAAAAACAATATTGGTACTGTTTTCAACTCGGGACGGTCTTCATGGTAAAAATTATGAAAAAATCAATTATATATGATCAAACTTAGCATGATAAGTGAAGTTATAATGATTTCTTTCAAAAAAGAAGGTGAAAATTATTTGAAAGATTGAGTTGAATGCTCCAAATCATCGCACAAACTAACAGAGCCCCACAACCAAATCAACTAGTTTAATACCCGTCTGGTGGACGGGTTACGTTCAACAGCGTAAAAAAAAGATAATCAATAATAAGTATACACAAATTTAAACAACATTACAAACAAAAACACATTCTTCAATTTATAAAAGAAAACGAACGTCAACGCTTTAATACCCGTGCGTTACACCTTTTTAATATTGTGATGTTAAAGGATAAAAGAAACGTACCTCTTCCCAATCTTAAAGGACGTGTTTAGATATCTACAAAGAATAAAAGCAATCCTTGTAGGATCACTTGGTGATGTGCTCTATCATTAAAGCAGAGAGATACAAATGAGAAATGTGGCGTGGAATGAGAAAAAAGAGAAAAAAATAATAGCATCAACCTATGGGTTTTCAATGCTACTTGACACATATTGGCTCTGTATTCAGTGCTCAATGTTGATCCTTCAATAATTTGTAACTGGACCAAGAGCATAGAATATTGAAGACAAGAAAAAAGAGACCAAAAACTCAAAATTATATAGACAGTTAACTGTAATAATATGGACATTTTGGCAACATTCTATTTGGAGAATAATTGAACTAAATGATAGGGGGTATTAAAATTATGAATAACTTAATTTTGTAAGCAACTTTATGGGAGATGGGGAGTATGAATTATAAATTGTAACTTGTAATTAAGTTTCGATTTATTAGTACCTTTTTTTCATACGTCAATCAAACTCCTAGACAATGACTCGTTAATTAAGAAAATAAAGGTGGATAGCTACATAATGAGGCCTGAAAACACTAGTTAAGCACATACAAAAAAAAAAAAAAAAAAAACCTCAGCTAACCAAGAGCATATAAGCATTTAACATCCTCATAATTTGTAAGCCTCAACTTCTTTTTGCAGAATATAGTATGCGCACCATTTATCACAACTTAACATAGCTTGAGTTAAAATACCCATTTTCTGCTAAGAAAGCCTCTCTTATTTGCCATGTGAAAATCACATGGCTTACAGCTATATAACTGACTTTATGCCCTGAACAAAAAATTACTTGATTAAGTAGTCTCTATCGTCTCATTTTAGACATGATTCATAGACAAAAGTGTATAATAAGCATTAAAGTATACACCTTTCCATGGCAAGCCTTTGTTCGGTCTTTGCTAGAAGATAGTTTCTCCTATCAAAACAACATTAAAACCCTTAAAACATGGAACCAATGATAAAATTTGTGAATCTACAGTATTTGTGATCTACATACTATAAGATTTAGGGTTAAAGCAACTTACAGTTCTGTAGAATACTTGTTATCTTCATTCAACCTGGTACAAGCATATTTCTATCCCCATAAGAGCATTTTTCACAGCCTTATATGGCTATATAACAACCCATATACAACGAAAATATTCCAGCCCCGTACGGGTATAATTCCCAGCCATGTACGACTGTTATAAAACAGGTTCAAAGTCATACGAAAAATATTCAATGTAGATTAATAAAACAAAATTAAGATTATTACTATCTTTCAAACTAACACTTAACACAGTGATAAAAAGTAAATGAATAAAATAGCTTTTACCTGACCCAACCAATTTTGATTTGTACTATTAAGAAACTTCCATGTTTTGACTGAGCATGCACATGTTGAAACTGCACCAACTTTGGACGTAACAGTACAAACCTCATCAAGTTAGATGCAACCAGTTGTTAATTGGGATCACTTTCATCAATCATCCGATGTAATAGCTTATCAAATCATTTTTCATACCATCGCCCAACCATCCCCATTTTCCTTTTCAATATCTTCAAAAGAAATTTCATATGTACTTATGTTCTTCATCATCATGTCATCTTTTGATGTATTTTACTTTCATGAACAAAGGCAAGAGCACCTTGTGAGGCTGCACATGCAGTTCATTGTGTTCTTCCACATAAAATACAAGATTCAAAGTAAATGATAACTGAAATGTTTTATCATTTTTTAAAATAAAATAAAATAACTTGATATACTCTCTTTCTAGCCATAACAATATCTTGTGTTGATACTTGTCTAAAGACCATCCAATATTTCTACTGTAGACTTTAAAGGTCATACCATTTACCACATGCTTTCAAGAAAAGTAAGACGATTTAAATTTAAAAAATAAAAACAAAAGAACAGTTGATGTACATTGCACTAACCATTTCTGTCAGGCGGTTGTCTGGAAGTTGGATGACTGCAATCACAGAAATCCCAGGATGTTTTATATCACAGTTTCTACCTACATTAAACCCAAGTTCAAAATATTAACACCTGCTAATATGGAACTTCCTATTTATCTATAACAAACTTCACTCTGATTTTGTCATACTAAATACCATTGAATTTCAATCTTTTATTTTACCACTCAAATCAACATTCTTAGTTTGTTGGTTCACTTGATTCTTACCTCTTCATGATATATATTTTGCCCACCCTGATACACCCTTTTATGTACCCAATGAGCCATAAATTACCATGATCGCTTATCCGTCCTATATCACCAGTTTCATGCCAGCCTTCATCGCCATGATTTTCTTTTGTTTGAATTTGGTCCCAATATACCTGATCATTAGGGGGACGCCCCTTTGTTAACTCCATGTACGGTGTAGGCTTTCCAACACACACATCCTCTTGTTGATTGTCCACATCTAACTTGTTTTCAACAGTTTGCTCAATAGGATCTTGAAGGGTCATAAAAGTTACAAACGAACAACCCTCCCGCATCCCTTTCAATACAAAAATAAAAAGAAATAAAAAATTAAATAAATAAAGCAATAAAAAGCAAAGGACTGAACTTTATAATTTACACATAATTTGGAGGTTAACAAATATAGATAGAAATATAAACCAACCATAAGCTAGGAAAAGTCTAGCATTATATAAAAGCTATATCATCTAAGATGCATTCATACTACCTTAACAGAAAAAGAATGCAAAAGTAAATCAAGTTGGGAAAAGGATAAACGACAGTGGTCACGGGACAACAAACAAACACTCACACTTAATGAGGTGGAAAATGGGTCAAGATGTGTAACCTTTCAATACAGGTTTGGTTGACCAGCCAACACAATTTTGTCTATTTCTTTTCAGTTTTAGATAACCAATGTATTAATTGTGATTAAAAAAAAGTCTACTACAAAAACAATAATCCATCCTTTATAATAAAATATTATAGGAGGTTATAAGAATATGGGAGCAAATACTCCTTTACATTTTAGCAACAATAGTTTACAACAGTTACCCGTTTAACCCATTAGAGATAAAATAAATAAACCAAATCACCTACTGATATGGTTTGAAATTCCTCGGATAACAGAAAACATGTAATGGTCGAGCTGCCAGAAAGTTCAGCTTGTTAGATTTATCTGTGCACAACGAAGCAATTTATCAACCATGTTTCAAATTTGATTTATAGAAAACCAACCTTTATATCAATTAGAACTAACGGCATATAGTTGTTCCAAAGGAACCAAGGCTCAGCCTGTGGGAAAAAAAAACAGCAGAGTTTATAAATAAATAGAAATGGAAAATATATGCCAAAAGCAACCGTATATATTTAGTATATGTGGAGATCTATGAAACGGAATCAAGTCTAGATACAATTAACTCAATATAAAGAATTTCAATCGAAGACAACACTTGTCTGCCTCCAAAGAGGAAGATGCCTTGATTCATCGCCCAAGATTTTCAACCGCTGTGAACTGCAAGCAGAAAATGGAACCAAACAAAAAAATGGTCAAATGGTAAGTTCTATGCCAAAGTCATAGTCCAAACTGAATGTCATGGTCATTGTGAATAATATTGAAATAATGAACAATGCATAAGAACAATATAACTCACAACGTAGTTCTAAAGTATAGAAGGTTCCGTCAAGGTTTGTCAGCGATTGATTCAAAGTGATTAATCTAAATCAAGAACCCATAAAACGAAGAACTTGACGAAATCAAAGAACAAACAGAAATTTGAGTTGAATTTCACAATTATTTAAAAAAAAAACTAAAAAAAAACAAACAGCACTTAAACAGATTACAATGGTTAGCAATCAATATAATAAACAATCACTAAAAGCATACGAGAATAAAATAGAAGGGTTAAAATACCTCTTGAAATAATTGATAAGGAAACAATGATGGTTCTTCAATCAACTATTAAAGCGATGATACAAGGGTGATTCTTCAATCAGCAATTGAAACCGGGATGGTATCTGTTGGAAGAGGATCTGGTGGTGGTGCATGCCTCCGGCGGTACCGCGACCTCCAGGATGCTTACGGTGCACGCCTATGTTCCCAAGTGTAGTGATGATTGCAGGGCTATGATTCACAATTACGTCGTGCATCTGATGTCGATAGATAGTGGATGAATCGCACCATCTAATGCAATCAAGGTTCAGAAAAAAGTCCTAATACAGATGTGAGAGATGGAGTGATTTTTTTGGATGTAACTGGATTATATAACAATACTATTCAACTGAATTGAGGGCACTACCCATGTTTGTAGGAGGCTTGAATTGTGGAGATAATGGGCAGAAAAAGATGGTGGTAACCATTTGATGAAGAAACTGTAAAGAAATGCCATGAACTGCCATCATGGAAGTTATTTTTATGAGTTTAAGTGGCTGAGATTTAATCTCAGCCAAATCCAATGGTCAAGGTTGATTTCAAATGTAACTTTCACTTAATGGGTTCCATATATATATATATATATATAATATAATGGCCTGAGTATTTAAAATACCCATGTCAAGATATTAGAGCATTCTCATCCCTTACATCTTTTTCATCCTATAATTTCATTAAAAACAATATTATTTTCTCTCTTTTTCAATTAAATAATATTTTTTATACTTTTATCATTACCTTTTATTTCTCCTCCACTAACAACCACTTTCAAAATATATTAAAAAATTATTGAGGCTCAAATTTACAGATAAATATTAATGTATTCTCTCTCCTCTACTCACAACCAATTCCTACATGAAATAAAATTAAACTCGTCACAATTTAACTAAATAACCAAACACAATCAATTTAACTAAATAACCAAACACAATCACACGAAGTAGAGATTTAATTCAGATTAAAATTAAATCATGCATACAAAATTAATATCATAATTCATAAAACCTTTGGAAAGATACAACACAAAATAATGCCATGAAAGTATCATAAATTAATTCATCGAGTTAATGAAGCAAGATCTGAACACTCGTTAAACACCTGATAATTCCGTCTCAAAAATCTCCGGCCTTGGCGGCGTCGAACTTTCCGTCAAGCGAGGCCGGTTCTCCAGTACCTTACTCCGTCTAACATCTTCCAACATTCTAACAACCTCGGTCATTTTCGGTCTCTGATCAGGTACCCTTGCGACACACGACATTGCAATCTGCAACATCTCCACCATCTCCTCCTCAATGTTGGGGTATTTTAGTAATTCCACATCAAACACCTCTCCGGTCCATTCTTCCCGCACCACAGAGTGGACCCACCGAACCAAATGAACGACCTCATCGCCACTCGTGGTGTGGACCGGTGACTTACCAGTCAACAGCTCGAGTAAGAGCACACCGAAGCTATAGACATCCGAAGGCTGGGTAGCTTTTCGAGTGTCGGTGACTTCCGGGGCCCGGTAACCCGCGGCCCGGGCAATCGGGGTGGCAATTTGTGACATGACTGTTGACAAACCGATGTCAGAGATGCACCCATAGTTTTGGGAATTTAGGAAAACGTTTGATGATTTGATGTTGCCGTGAACGAGCTTCACGCCTGCTTCGGTGTGGACCCGAGCGATGCCACGGGCCGCACCGACGGCTATTTGAAGGCGGGTTTCCCAAGTCAACGTGACCCGGTCTTCCCCTCTGTTACCTACAATAATTGTAACACAATAAGGTGAAGAAAGTTGATACAACTATTACACATTTGACTTTTGTGGGGCAAATATAAATGATTTTATATATAAAATTTGACAATGATGAATACAATACAAATGCAAACAACAAATGGACCAAAATATTTCTAGTAAAGATTCCCTTATCCCACATGGATTGATTCTAATCAATCAAGAACTTATTTCTCTTTCATGCATAATTCAATATTCCATCAATATCAAATATAACATAAAAAATGTCTTTATATTATAATATAATACATATATTGGAAAAATGGGTTGTCTTTCATAATATATTCCTGAATATGACTTAAGAGGCTTCATCTTATATAGTTGTATCTTTCTGTATCATGACATTCTTTGCATGATCCATGTGTGGTCACAACCCAACTGGTTTTTCAGGTTCATTGATATTATATGGTTGGAGTATGACGGACAATTAACCTTCGGTTTGTGGGTCTAGGGGCGGATTTAGACCACTTTTATGGGTTCCCAGGAACCCATTCGGTTTGGAAAATATGGAAAAAATTAATGAGAACATTGTATGATTTGGAAAAAAATAGTGAAAATTAGTGAGAATCTACCAAAAGGAACCTACTAAAAAAAGTTCTTAGATCCGCCACTGTGGGTCCGTCTACATCTACGATAAGATGAAGACTGGACACACGACAAGAAGAAAGTTAAGGCGAATGAACGAGTCTAAACATTAAAGAGTTAGAGAAATCAATTTGGATTTGATTTACGTCTATTATTTGCGTAATCCTTTAACCTAATCTAGTAAAATACAAACAGCATAAGTCCATTTGAAGTTCATGCATGATCCATGTTGTGGGATGGCATGCTAGACAAATGGTTCGGGTCCAATTCAGTCTAATTCGATTTGTGGGTCTGGTCTGGTCTTTATCTATAATGATATGAACATCGGGCCCACTAAACGACGGAAGTTAGCGTGAGTAAATGAACCATAAACCTTCAAGACTACCTAACTTGGATTCTTGTGATAGTTATTTGTCATTTAACCATAAAAAGTAATAAGAACAAGATCCCAACTTTAATTACCATTTAAGGTTTATGAGTTGAAGGATTAGAATATGATAATCAGTTCTATTATTACAAGCTTACAAGTTACAACTCCTTAAGCATTTGTCAAAATCTATTTGTTTTTATCCTAAAGCACTAAAAAGTGATAATATCGTAACTAAAACAGGAACGTAATTAAACGAGTTAAATAATTTAAAGAGATTAAGAACATACCATGTAACATAGCGGCAACGCTCCCTTGACAGTAATACTCACAAACCGTTAACTTCTCATCTTTCGAGTAGTAATACGCCCTCAAATCAATCACATTCTCGTGCTTAATACTCCCAACGATCCCCATCTGCTGCTCAAACTCGCGTTTCCCGACACTCAAATCTTTCAACCTCTTCACCACGACAGACGTCCCATCTTCAAGAATCGCCTTATACGACATCCCAAAAGTACCCTTACCCAAAACCTCAGCCGAAGCCCTCAACAAATCTTCTAAATCAAACGCATAATTACACCCCTCAAAGAAAACCAACCGGTTATTCGCATCTTGTGTTCTCGAAATCGCTTTTTCAGGTGACATTCCACCTTTTTCGAGCTTCGACGAAATCCCATCTCCCTTATTCCTTTTCAAACAACAAAGTACCCAAAAGATTGCAAAACCAATCAACCCAATGGCACAAACAGCTACAATTATACCCAAAAGCGCTTTCTCGCTTAACTTTTTACCGCTTTTCGTGCTTGGCTTATGAGGGGGCATAACAATTGGTACCCCATTAGGTGAATACATAACAGACACATTGTTACCAACAAACACTGATTTTGGAAACTTTTGAAGTGATTTTGGGACTACCCCAGAAAGATGATTGTTGGAAAGATCAAGAACTTGAAGATCAGGCATACCCAAATCAGGAATCTGACCACTAAATGAGTTATTAGCAAGATTCAAAGCAGAAAGGTGGGTCAAACTTGAAATGGAGCTTGGAATTGACCCATTAAACTTATTGTTTGAAAGATTAACAATTGTTAAACTCTTCCAAACAGAGAACTCAAGAGGCAATGGGCCAGAAAACTGGTTAAACTGAAGGTACAATAAAGATAAATTCTTGAGGTTAACAAAATCAACAGGAAAAGGACCAGATATACCATTGGATCTGAGGCTCAAGATCTGCAAAGCTGAGAGTCTGCTAATGGTGTTTGCCGGAATATGACCGTGAAAACCAACTCCGGGAAGCCGGAGACCAATGACACGTGACCCATCTTCACTGCACGTGACTCCAGTCCAGTTGTTACACACTGTAGTTGAGTTGGAATCCCAATTTAGTGAGCGAGAGTGTGCAAGATTGTGCATTAAATCCAACAATGCTCTTTTATCATCTTCAAGAACAGCAGCATTGGTTCCAACACAGAGTAAACCAATCAAGAAAATCTTGAAAATCTCCATTTTTTTAATAAAGATTCAATTTTATTTTCACAGAAGTTCAAGGTTACAGCTAAAGATTGATAAATACAGCTGAAAATGAAAAACCCATATAAGAAAATTTAAGAAAAAGACTAAAAATCCCAACTTTTTTTCAAACAAAAGTTGAAGATTACAACTAAAGATTGATAAATACAGCTGCAAATGAAAAACCCATGTGAGAAACTTATAAAACTAGTGAATCAAATCAAACCCATAAAGAGAAAATGCTAAAGATTCCAACTTTTATTCAAATTGGGTGAAGAAGGCATGTAAAAAGGTGAGGAAAGCTGAAGAGAAAGTGAGGGTGTTGTGTGAGAAAATGGGGTTTAAAATGAGGGTTTGAATTGGGAGTGGTGAGATTAGTCAAAAGGGATGCAGTGATTTTTAATTTAAAGTAAACTAGAATTACGACCCGCCGCAATGCGGCGGAGATTCTTTAGTTATAACTAAGTCGATTTAAGACGTGCACGTTATGTTGAACCTGTCAAACGGGAAAAAATAGACGATGTAAAACCGTTCACCCACACACGCACGTTGCGTCGTGTTAACTCGTAAAATTTAGAACGAAACGTAAAAACGTTAAACCAAAGACGCACGTTCCGATGTGTTAAGTCACAAAATTTAGAACGAAGTATAAAGCGAAAAATTTGCGGAAAACAAAAACTATAAAGGACCAAAGCTGAAAATAAAAAAAAGTTGTGAGGATAGATTGCAAAAGATAAAAAGTTTTATGTTAAAAGTAAAAAAAACAAATAGTTTTGGGTTAAAAGTAATTTATGAAATACTTTTGGGTGAAAAGTAAAAACATTAATTTTTTTTAAAAACCCCCCAAAAGCCAAGGTTTTAACAACCATATGCATAACCATTTTTTGTTTAAAAAACCCCAAAGCCAAGATTACAACACATAAGTAAAAAAATCAAAGTGGTTAAATTGCAAAAGATTGAAACTTTTGAATTAGAAGTGAAAAATCAAATTAATCAAAGTGGTTAAATCGTATAAGATAGAAACTTTTGAATTAGAAGTGAAAAATCAAATTAATCAAAAGGGTTAAATTACCAAAGATTAAAACTTTAAACTTAAATTGTCAAATATTAAAAATTTAGGCTTAAAAGGAAACAAAGATTAAACTTTAAACTTAAATTGTTAAAGATAAAAACTTTAGGGTTACAAAGTAAAATTCTAGTTTTTTTTTTTTTTGAAAAACCCCCTAAGCACATGTTACAACAAATGTATGCATATTCAAGTTACTTATTTATATGTTAATAATGGGTTTAAGCAGCAGTAGCACAGCACAAGAAAACAAAGCTTTTACTTTTTGTTATTTGTTATTTGTTTGTCTGTTCATCACTAGGGCTGTAAACGAACCGAACGAACACGAACAAGGCTTTGTTCGTGTTCGTTCGTTAAGGGAATAAATGTGTTCACGAACGGTTCATGAACACTTACCGAACGGGATTTTATGTTCGTGTTCGTTCATTAAGGAAATGAGCGTGTTCGCGAACGGTTCACGAACACAAATAAATTTGGCGAAAGCGACGAAGGATAAAGATAGATGGCCGAGAGAGTAGCACTCGAACTTGAATCTCTTATTGTGGAACGGATGTCGATTGTATTCGTGGATGTAAATAATGAGAAATGAAAGAGAAATGAGCATAAACAAGGTGAAAGTGAGTTTCCTAGTTTAATTGTTAGGGAAATAAAATAAATAAAAGTTTAATAATATAAAAAGTACAAATAAAATATAAGAAAGTACAAAGATCTTTAATTAAAACACAAACATACGAACATAAACGAACGCAAATCAACGAATGTTCACGAACACCTTACCGAACGTTCACGAACACAATCGAACGAACGAGACCTCTGTTCATGTTCGTTCATTTAACTAATCGAACGAAATTTCTTGTTCATGTTCGTTCGTTTATTAAACGAACGAACATGAACGAACTTCCCGCCGAACGATTCATGAACTGTTCGCTGAACGTTCGGTTCGTTTACGGTCATCGTGTGACGGTCTCAAGGTTCAGGACGGCCTTTTCCCGAGAGGGATAGGTAGACCTGACAGGGGGGTTAAGCTCCTTGGGGGGGGGGGGGGGCGGCGGTTAGCCGAGATTCTGTTTTTATCGGGGAACTAGCAGGGCGGCGGGCATTGACAGCGGTTGACCTTATGAAACTCTTGCCCTGCCTCCAGGACCCCCAGTGCGAGCTTCTTCTTTTAAGGTCATGCATGGGGGTAGCTAAGTTACTGTTTGGGTTGCGGACCTGCCAACCCCACTTGATGGCCAATGCGGTATCCTGTTTTGATGATGGTCTTCGAGAGGCTATCGAAGACATTGTTGTTTGCGGGGGGGTCCTACTTCGGTGACCTTCAATGGCGTTTGGCATCTTTGCCGATGTGTCTGGGGGGTTTGGGCCTCCTCTCAGCTCGGGATGTTGGAGTTTATGCTTTTGTGGCGTCTAGAGCTCAGTCGTGTGTATTGCAAGACCATATCCTTCGGAACAGCGGGGTTGTTAAGCTTGACGTAGACTACCAACAGGCCCTTGAGTACTTAAGTATCTCTCTTCCAGACTTTGATATTGGCGGTTTCTCTAATATGGACACCCCCCCCAAAGCCACAAAAAACTTTGGCGAATGCCCTATTTGACAAAATCGCTCGGAGTCTGGGAGAAACATTCGATTTGTCTCCCCGTCAGAAGGCGGTGATTGAGTGCTTGAAAGGCCCCCATGCGCAAGATTTTTTGACTGTTATCCCGATCGAGGGGCTGGGGCAATGCATGTCGGCTGTTGAGTATAGGGCTATCCTCAAATACCGGCTGATGATCCCTATGTATTCAGAAGACGAAACCTGCCCAATTTGCCGTAAAGCCTGCATGGATAAATACGGGGAGCATGTTATTCATTGTAAGGAGCTCCCTGGTTTCAAATATCGGCACGACTGGGTGAGAGATGTTTTGGGGGACATCATGAGGATAGCGGGGATTTCTGCCAAGAAGGAGGCCCCTGTGAATTTCCTTACAGATCCGATGGAAGGGAGATCTACATTGAGACCAGCGGATCTGCTCGTCTTTGGCTGGGCGGGAGGGAAACATGCTTGTGTGGATCTCACAGGAGTCTTCCCCTTAGCTGGTTTAAGGGAAAGTGGGTTTGTAGCAGGACAGGCTATAAGGAAAGCGGAATCTAAAAAGGTGGATAAACACGCTAAAGCATGTGCTGATAACCAACATGCATTTGTCCCCTTCGCCTTCGACACCTTTGGCTCCCTAGCTCCAGAAGCTATCCGTTTGTTGACTAGGGTCCAAAAGGTTGTCCACAGCAGTTGCTCATCAACAGGGGGCAAGGGTTTGTCTTTAATAGGCTAGGGTTTGCTATTCAGAAAGGGGTAGCGGCGTAGCATGTTGCTCGCTTACCTGCGATATTGATGTAACTCGGCCAGTTGTTTATATATAAATAATTTTCTCTAGAAAATTTTTAAATATGGAATGTGTATAAAATCTGAAGTTATATATTTTATAAACTGATAAAATTTAAATTCTGGCTTTTATATGTTTTATGAGTTAAATACCCGGATAGTCTCTGTGGTTTGGCTTTTTTTTCACATTTAGTCTTTAACTTTCTAAAATTACAGCTATAGTCCTCAACTTTTCAATTTTCGTTCCCGGATAGACCCTGGAGATGAAGGTGGTGGTGGTTTAGAGAGGGGGGGGGGGAGGGGGCGGGGGTCTGAATGTGTTACGTGTGTAAATATTATACATTTTACATATATTTAACAATTATTTAATATATTTTGTTTTTATACTGAAGGGCATGTTAGTAATTTCACAGCTACTTAACACCAAAAACTAACTCCCATCCGCGTCAGGGACTATTCAGGAACGAAAATTGAAAAGTTAGGGACTATAGCTGTAATTTTAGAAAGTTAATGACTAGAGGTGAAAAAATGTCAAACCACAGGGACTATCCAGACATTTAACTCCATATTTTATAAATAAGTGATAAAAGTTAAATTCTGTTTTTTTGTAACGACCGATGTTACTCTATTAATATATTCCTAATGTTATTTCATGTCATGTCAGGAATTGAACAACGGTATTCTCCTTAAGACTAGAGGGTATGGAGAGGTCCGTCCTCATGAGGATGGGCCGCCACGTAGGTGCCACATCACCAGCTCATGGAGGATGGGCCTCCTCCCAATTTGAGGGGGTGGAGGATGGGGCTACCCCACCTTAATATTTTATAAATTTCTATTTTTTTATTAACTTAATAAAAACTTTATAAAAATTAAAAAATACAACATAAATAAATTCATTTCATAGCATAAAAAAATTACATTTCCTAAAAAATAAAAATAAAAACATTTTCGAAAAATAAAAATAAAATTACATTTCCTAAAAATAAAAAAAACCTACGACGTCCATTTTTTCTTCACCTCTTCCTTCATCCTCCGATACACCTCTCGTTCATCCTCCGGAACCGAGTCAAGATCCAACCTCATTATCCTAAAATCCTCCGCTCGAGCATAGTCGGCCGACACGTTTTTTTTGTGACTATATTTTTCGGCCGCAAAGTCTTTAAATGAACGGAATTCGGAAATCAAGTCGTCCATTTTCGAAGACGCCTTCGAGCCGCCACCTCCACCCGAGCCGCCCCCTCCACTCGAGCCGGCCCCTTTGCGCTTTCCGGCCGCCTCTTTTTTTGCTTTGTCCCTTCCGCCGGGACGTTCGATCTCGTGAGCAGGCAACACATCCTCGTCATATATCGGGTCGTCGTTTATGTCGATTTGACAACGAGCGGTGGAGCCTCCCGCACTATAACTTCCGGACTCGGAAGTTTTAGTCCGTTTGGCGGTTGCGACCTCATTTGAAACCGGCGCCCATTTAGGTTCTTTCTTTAAAATGTTCCATGCTCGGAGGTGCGGGAAAGGCGGATTTTTTGCTTCCCATTTTGCCATCGCAAAGTTAAGAACGTCCTCGTCGCTATTCCCACTAGGACGATTGATGTAAAGTGGGTTATAATACCCGATAAAATCATTCACGGTCTTGTTCATTTTCCGCCACTTGCCCGATACGGAATCAAGATCACGTATCTGGCCTTGCCCCATAAGCTCGTTAAATCTATCCGTACATGCTTTCCAAAATCTAGAACCCGTTTGATTGTTCCCTAAAATTAAAAAAAATTGCATTAGTAAAACTAAAAAATATACCTTTTTAAATTTAAATTAAAAAAATTAACTTTGGTTCATACCGACAATCGGGCAAGTTGAGGCCTTAACATACGCAATTGCTAGCGCCTCCTCCTCTACTTTTGTCCACTGTCTCGGCTTTGCTCTCGAACCGCTTTTTTTGCGGTGTCGGGTTCGGTTTCAACCGCCTTCCCCTTCCCCGTATTTTTTTTTGCGCTTGAGTTCTTTAGGTGGCGATTCGGGGACGACTTCATCATCATCATCATCGTCAACTTGAACTGAGGGTTGCGGTTGAGAAGTTGGCGGTTGCGATTGGAATTGATCAAGTTGAACCGAGTTGCGTTGCATGAATTGTTGGAGTGCTTGGTATTATTGCATTTGTTGAACTTGGGACATTTGGGAGAAGGCGTTAGGTGATTGTTGGAAACCCGAAAACGTAAATTGTGGAGACCCCCACGAAGGATCCATACTCGGAGTGTAAGCGGGACTCGAAAATAAGTTAGGTTGGTTCGGGTTGGGATTGTTCGGGTTGGGGTTTTTGGGTTGAATCGATTCGATTCATGATTGTATAAAAAAATGGGAGTGTTTTTTATAAAAATGGATGAGAGAATGGGAGAAGAATGGGAGAAATGGATGAGAATGGTATAAAAAATGGATGAAAGTGGTATATATTTAAAGTGAAAAAGTAATTTTTTTAATTAAATCTAGCCGTTTGTAACGCCTATTAATTTGAATTGGGGCACGTCGAGTTCGTATGTGGGGAACTGGTCTAGCCGGGACGGGATGAGGGGGGCGGTGTGGGGGACCGGCGCCGGGCTTCGCCGGGCCTAAGCCGGCCCCCACACCGCTTAGTCTAAGAGATAAGATAACTTAAAAAATTAAGAATTATGTAATCTGATTGTATTGGTTTTTATTTAAATTGCTTAATGTTTTTTAACTATCTTAGTGTAAAAATCATTTTACAAATTAAATCATATGTATCATAGTAAATTAAATTATAAGTAATGAAAAGTTATTGAATTTCTATTGATAAACTGTGTTTACATATTTGTTTAAAAATATAAATATATAAGATAACATAAAAGGTAAACTGTTAAAAATAAAGATATTGTTTAAAATAAACGGTATGATGCAAAGTTTTAATATGTAAGTCTTTTTCGTCAATATGTGTGCAACCTTCAAATCATTTTTATGCAAATAAAAGAAATGTTATTAGGCACACCCTTTACTTATTTGATTGATCTATAAAATTTGCCGGGTAACCCTTTACCTAAAAAATAAATAAAAGAAATGTTTAATAACATAAGTTATAAAAAGTTGAGTAAATTTTTGTTTTCGTTCCTAAGGTTTGTCCATTTTAATTAGTTTAGTTCAAAAATCTAATTTAAAACAAAACCATTCCTAAGATTTGCATTTCTTAACGCTTTTCATCCCTAAGGTTTGTATTTCTTAACGCTTTTCATCCCTAAGATTTACATTTTTTAACGCTTTTCATCCCTAAGAATTAAATGAAAAAGCACCATTAGGGATGAAAGGCGTTAAGAAATGCAAACTTCAGGGCTGGATTTGTTATAAATTAGATTTTTAGACTAAACTAGTTAAAATTGACAAACCTCAGGGACGAAAACAGAAATTTACTCTAAAAAGTTTAAGCAACTAAGGTGCTTTTTTTTTTTGAAACTTAAACTTCATTCACACAAGCCGGCCCAAACCAGGCCGACCGAACACTACAAACAACGGAAAGAAATACTTACATATTCACAAAAGAGCACCAATCTTCCCAACCTATCCCCTTATGTTTCGATCTATTCGAAAACCAAAGAAAACCCAGAACCTTTATCTCGCTAATACTACTTCCTATAATAACAGGACAATTCTCGAAGACTAATCTGTTCCTAGCTCTCCAAATGCTCCAACAGGCGATATAGATAATGCCGTGAACCGCGTCTTTCTTTCTCTCCGAAACACCAAGATTTTTATGCAATTCAAGAAGATCTATAAGCGAGAAAGCGAAAATTTCCGGAATTCTGCACCATTTGCTGATACCATGCCATACGTTGGTCGCAACGAAACAGCCAATAAACACATGGTCCACCTTCTCGAGAGCTGTCGAACACAATTTACAGACTCCGTCACCAACCTGCATGTTTCTCCTTATGAGCGCATCGAAAGTAGGCAGACGGTCCAACTCCATCCTCCAGACGTGAACGTTACACTTGGCCGGCACCCACTTAGCCCACTCCAAAACAAACCTCATGTCCGACATATTACTATCAAGCAATAACCTTTTAACCCCTTTGACCGAGAAGCATCCGTCCTCAGCGGATCTCCATTTCCAGCCGTCATCTTTATCGGCCAGCTGGCATGACTCCAACGCCGAGGTCAGCTGCAGAAAAGAGGCGGACAAGCTGGGACCCGTCAACGGTTCCTTCCAATCCCAACTGAACTCAATATCTGAACCTGCCAGCATAAGCCTATCCGCCACGCTGCACTTTTTTTTGGCTTCCAATCTAAACAAGTCTGGGAATTTATACCTAAGAGGCTCGTCGAAGACCCACGGATCCAACCAAAAAGCTAAAGCATTACCCCTACCAACTTCGCCCTTCAAAAAATTCCTCAACGGGACCCCTCCTATCTTTATATTAATGAAAATTTTTGCTAAATTACTCCAAACACCACACAGAGTCTTTTTGAATGGGACGCATTCCCAACCGGTCCGACTGAAATGGAGAGCGTCAATGATTTTCCTCCAAATGTTGTTTTTTTTCGGTTTTGTATCTCCACCCCCACTTAGCAAGGAGGGACAAATTCACGTTCGACAATTTGTTCAATCCAAGCCCCCCATCTTTTTTGGGGCAAGCGACCCGATCCCACGCCACCCAATGCATTTTTTTCTCCACTACGGACCCACCCCACAAAATTTTTTTTATCAAAGCCTCCAAATCCGAAATCACCTTTTTAGGAGCTTGATAAATCGAGAAATAATAACTTGGAAGGCTTTCCATCACCGCTTTAATAATAACTATCCTTCCTCCAATCGAGAGAAGATGCGACTTCCATTTAGCAAGTCTAGAGCGAAACGTATCGAGCACCGGTTGCCAATTAGAAATCCTTTTCATGTTAGCTCCAACTTTTAAGCCAAGATACTTGAACGGCGGCGCGTCCGGTTTACACCCCACTTCATTGGCCAAAGCTTCGATTTCCTCCTTCTCCGCCCCTATACCGTAAAGGTTGGATTTTTCGATATTGATTTTGAGGCCCGAATAAATGTAAAAACACCTAAGGATTCTCATGATGTTATTCACCTCGGATTTTGACCACTCCCCCAAAACAATAGCGTCATCCGCGTATAAAAGATGCGTGACAACCGGCCCGTTGTTAGGAGTAGGAACACCTTTGATTTTCCCCACTTCTTTAGCCCGAGAAATCATACACGAAAGCGCCTCCATAACTACTAAGAAAAGAAAATGCGATAATGGATCCCCTTGTCTCATACCTTTTTCACATCTAAGCCGGAAAACCCATTTGACCAAGAATATTTATCACAAACTTCCAATTTACATTATCGTAAGCCTTGTCAAAATCAATCTTGAGCAAGAAGGCTTTCGATTTCTTCTTCTTTATCCAAGACAACAACTCGTTAACTACCAGAGGGCCGTCCAAAATAAACCTACCCTTAAGGAAAGCCGATTGTGTATCAGAAATCACTCCATCCAAAACTTTCCTCATACGATTAGCCAACACTTTGGAGATCACTTTGCTAATAACCCCCACCAAATTAATAGGCCTATAATTATTAAGAGAGACCGGGTCGCTAACCTTAGGAATAAGAGTAATATATGACGCCCCACACTCTTTGCTGAAATCTCCATTGCTATGTATCCAAGCGAAGATTCTAGAGAAGTCTTCTTTGAAAAGCTCCCAAAAGTGTTTTATAAAGCGGAAATTGAAACCGTCGGGACCCGGGGATTTATCATCCCCACATTCGAAAACCGCCGCTTTGATCTCTAACTCCAAGAAAGGCTCCACCAGCATTCTACTTTCATCTTCCGAAATTCTCTTCAAACCTTGGCAGTGAAGCTCAGGTCTATTCGGGCTCTGCTCCTTAAATCTGTCACGAAAAAAGGAATAAACCTGTCTTTTTATTTTAACCGGCTTAGAACACCATTCTCCATTGATATTGAGGCCGTGTATGCTATTTACTGCTCTCCTGTTGTTAACCAAAGCGTGAAAAAAAACTAGAATTCTCATCCCCACCTATCGCCCATTTAACCCGAGCTCTTTGTTTAACATCCGAAATCCTTCTATCTTTGACCTCTTTCAGCACTTTCTTATTTTCTGCCATAACCCACTCTTCGTCCTCCGTTAAAACCCTTGATTCTGACTCAAGATCCAGTTTTTCCAATTCCGCAAGCGCTAAATTTTCGGCTTCGTTTTCCTTGGCCAGGAAATCATTCCTCCACGTTTTGACAGCAGATTTGATTTTAGCGAATTTTTCACTAAGGCATAAATCTGGGGGATCAAAACACACAAACCCATCCACCGCCTCCTTAACACAGTCTTCGAACCCTGGCTTCCCGATCCATGAGCTGAACACCCGAAAGGGCCGAGGCCCGAATCTTAAGTCGGCCATCTCTAAGAAGATCGGGCAGTGATCAGAATAGTAGCACGGCAAGGCCCGCACACACGCCGTCGGCCACTTATTAAAAAAGTTAGAACAAACCAAGAAACAGTCCAATTTGCTCAACTTTCTTCCAGAATCCCTGATACACGTAAACTTCCTCCCCTGCATAGGGTATTCTCGCAAGTCTGCGGATCATATCTGCAGACATCTATAGAATAAGAGGTGAACCAAACCTCTCAGTCTGCAAGAAGAAAGCTATTTGTTTTTTAATCGGATCCCAACTAGCGCTTTGCCAATAATTTCTTTAAACGCCAACGTTTCATCCGGAACGATAAATGACCTACCAACCAACTCTTCCTGGCACTTAGGACCCTCCTGAACTCCCCTATTGTTGATGAAAAGATCTCTAAACGATTTCCTTCCACCGTTGTTAACAGAAGCTAGGTTCTGAAGATGCTCTTGTTGTGGCTTGACCTGTTCCTTCTGCTCCTTCGTTTTGGCGTTATGGTTATCATATCCACCCCCACGCAAACCACTATTTTCCGAAGCGAACTTAGCGAGGTTGATTTTAAGCTTAAAACCCCCCATTTTAGTTCCGTTAAGCGCCCGCTCCATCTCGTTGACGTCCACCACGTTCCTGAAGCTGATGAATCCAAACTTTTTCCCCTCTTTATCTTTTTTCTTGGCAATATAAACCCCAGAAACCTCCCCGAACACTTTAACAAACTCCGAAACATCCCAAGGATTACATCCGTTCGGAAGATTAGAAACAAAAAACTTCGTTACACTCCCTCCACGATTCCTCACTCCTTGATTCCCTTTGTATCTAGTCTTTCTTTTGTTATGAACGTCGTTCCAGCTGCCACCATCATCTTCCTCACTCATAGTTTAGCTGTACTAAGGTTACCCGAGACGCGAATGGAATAGCCAAGACCCAATTAGTATGAAAGGTTAGATCGAGGATAACACCATAGGTAATCCGATTAAACCTCGCACTCTAATCCGGCAGTGATTCTTCGTCGAGCTATCCCGGCGGAACCCTAGCCTACGAGAGAGTTTCGGTTAGAAGTAAGCCCCCAACTAAGGTGCTGTTTGTTTCTTTTTAAAATATTTGCGTAGGTTTTTCTGTCTGCGCCGTGTAGACCACGCGCAAACATTATCATTGTCAAACAGTTTGTTTTTCTGAAGGCGTTTCATTAAAAAACGTCTGCACAAGCTTTTCTTGGTGCAGACTTGACCCAACCACTTCTAATATCTCCTAAGGTCTGCAGAGGGTTAAAAACCACCACCCACCACCATCGTCCACCACCACCACCATTGTTCACCACCATCCATCACCACCCCCACAACCACCCACCGTCCACGTCTACCACCACCCACCACCACCACCGTCTAGTGCCACCACCACCATCGTTCGTACACCACCACCATCGGTTTATTTTAGAAGTTTACATGCATTAAAAAACAAATAGCTTTCTTCTTGCAGACTGAGAGGTTTGGTTCACCTCTTATTCTATAGATGACTGCAAATAGCGTTGAGTAGCCCAAGCCTACCATCTCTAATTCTGGGGAAAACCAGTTGCCCATATGCCTACTGGGATCGGATTTGAACTTTAAACCTAGAACCTCAAATCTAGATCTTCCAATTGAGCTACAGCTCATTGGCTAACGGTTTAGTATTGCGAGAATGTAAGTGTGGATTGTGTACGAGAATAAGCCACATGTTAATTTTAAGGTTTACAGTCCACAAAATCAACCACATAAGTGGTTGATTTGATTAGAACCTACACAAGTGAAAGTAAGTAGACGAGTTGACTTCTTTGTAAGAATGAGATTATACTTGGTCACACATCAAACGTCAAAGTGTAATTTGTTAAATTGTCAGCATAAATTATTATCAACTAGCTAATGAATCATGACATGAATAAATTAAATCTAATTTATGTTATTTTTATTATATATATATATGCTTGTTTAAAACTTAAACTCTTAAGCTCGTCGGGGTGCCTTCGTGATGGCTCACGTGGTGGTGTGGTGGTCGTGATCACACTGCCACAAGTGGTGTGATCATAGTGGTGATGGTGTGACGGTGTGATCATAGTAGTGATGGTGGTCATGGCCGTGAAACTTGTCAACGGTCTTTCAAACCGTTAATTTCATTAAAAACAACATTAAAACATGTTGATGAATGGAGAAGAAGAGAAATTTGCACGTTAGATGTGTTGATGAATTAAGAAAAGGACAATTTAAATTTTTTTGACACAATCAACCCTTCAACCTTCAAATAATTAATTCCTTCGACTTTTAAAGTTAACTATTAGCGCCTCTATTTTAAAACATCTTTTGTTTTTTTACCCTTTTATATTTTTATTGAAAAAAATATTAAACGATAACATTTTCTAATTTATTTTATATTTAAAAAAAATGTAAAATTATAATGTTTCTATGTTTATAACATTATTTTTAATTTTGTTTTCTTACTTACTTTCTTTCATTTATTTAGTTTTTATATTTAATTTTATGTATTTAAAGAATGTTTTTATTTAATTTATTTTATATTATATTTAGTTAAATAAAATAAATTGTTGGAAATGTGATGGTGTGATAGATGATGCAAGTGATTCAACGATGGCATGATAGAATTGAAGGGGATGAGGTTTCACTTGTGATTCGATGGTGTTATTTAATGATGGGGTGATGAGTGTCATTTTCGCCTCAATTCGTGATAGGGGCGAAGACAATGTATAAGAAGGGGTCAACTCTGTCTTCGTAGTGTAAAAATATTCTTCAACTCCGTCTGCGTAGTATAAAATTTTTATTTTTTATTCGAAGGATGCCCTAATCCAAAAAACAAAAAACAAAAAGATACCCTTAAATTTTTTTGGCTAACTCCGTCACTAATTCGTAAGACTTAAGCAAGGAGGATGTTAAATATGTTTTGATATAATGATGAGGATATTGAAAAGGTTTTTGTGTTTTACTCATTGAATTTACTTTTGACACTTTTACCCTTTGTGAAACAAAAAGCAATTGAGGAGTGAGTACTCATTACAATGACGACTTGGTTGGATATAATTGTAGAAGATTGATTCGAGAATTTAATCATGAAAATGAAAAGGAGATATATAGAGAATGAGTGCACATTACTAATGATGTAATTAACTACAAGTCTTTCTTAATAGTTTATATAGAGATAGATAATTAATTATTTATTTTGTCCTTTTCTAAACTTGTTATTTTGTCCTTTTGTAAACTTGTTAATTCTATAGATAAATTAACTACTATTCCTTTATATATATCTGTGTAACACCCCGTGTTTTCACAAGTGAAAGTCAAAGTCAAGGTCAAAGTCAACGACCGATTTCGCACGACTTGACTCGTAGAAATGTTTTTATTTTATTTATATTATGTGGAGTAAGTGTCGTTCATTACAATAATCGAATCGTGGTAACCATATTTCAATCGACCTACGACTGTGAATGATAGGAAGTAACAATGCGATAAAGTTAATCAAGCTATGCAAATCAAATCGACATCGAACCGTAACTCGAACTGTGTATTTTGCTTATTGTTTATACGTGTGTGTGTGGCTTACGTGTTACCTGTGCATGTTTATTTTATGTTATGTTGTGATAATCAAGCGAACCCAATCGAACTCGAAGTTTAACTCGAATGTAAACGAACCCGAACCCGAATTCCGAGTCAAACCATATAAGAAGTAGTTGGGACTGAAAGTAATTTGACTAGGAAACCCTATCGAATCGCTCGAAAACCGAAGCCGAAGCGTCATCGCACCGAACGCACCAAATCAGGCGACATCCGCACGGATGGTCAATCCGCACGGATTGCCAATCCGCACGGATTGCCAATCCGCACGGATTGCCAATCCGCACGGATTGCCAATCCGCACGGATTGCCAATCCGCGCGGATAGCATATCCGGGTTACGTGCCATCCACACGGCTCACCCTTTCCCTTTTTGGCATCCTATAAATACACGGGTCACTCTCCAACTTTTCCACTTTTGGCACGTGACGTCCGAACCGCACGCATTCTTCACTTCTTCTCAGATTTCTCTCAATCTAGGTAAGATCTTGCACTAATTCTTGTACATCCTTGATCACTACACAATCCTACACCTTTCCATCTTTCAAATCTCAACTTCCAACCATGAAATCATCCAGATTTGAGGTATTCTCGGGTGACGTCATCATGAAATTCTTATGAACTTCAAGCTCGACTTCATTCCACCTAGAATAGCTCGGATCTGAACGATTTCCATAAGATTTCACAACAACTTCACCTAAATCTAAACTTTTCTACGGATAAAAGAGTTGAAATAAATAAACCTAAGTTCTCTCTTTCTTTTACCCTTAATATCGGTACGAATCTGATCGGTTCCAGTATTCCACTCATTAATAGTGATGCACTAGTCCTAGATCTGGATTCTACCCACCAGACACCTGATTTCGGGGTCAACCGGAATGACCGTTCTGAGTCGCCGACAGGGCAAGTTAGGGTGGTTCCTGACCGGTCTAGTCACGCGAGTAAGAATACGATTCCAAGTGGTTGCCATGTGATCACAACGTCTCGATAAACGATAACAGAAACCAAGAGTGGACGAACGGAACAATCAGACCAGGGACTGTCTGCACGGACAGGCTGTCCGCACGGACAGGCTATCCGGACGGTTGTCACCCGGACGAGCTACCCATGGGACCCACTTTCCAAACAAGGTTTGAGTATCGACGAATGAGCAATCCGGACGGACGATCTCTGAATGGATTACTCTTCGGATCATGAGATACTAAGGCCTTAAAACAAATTCAAACAATGTCCATCCGCACGAACAAGCTGTCCGCATGGACAGACTATCCGTACGGATTGTCTGTCCGCACGAGTAAGCTATCCGGACGGATTGTCACTATCCGCACGGATTACCATCCAGGCGGATTACCTAATTCAATTAGTGACTCAGCCCTAAAGACGTTGTCCGCACGGACTGCCATCTAGACGGATTGTTGTCCGCGCGACCGGCTTGAAGGGTAGAGACACTTAGACGTTTTCTAAATGCTACAACGAAAACTTCAAAGCACAAACCATCATACACAAACACATCTCACACTTAGGAAGAAACAATCCACTTGAACGTTTATCCGCACGAACAACTTGTCCGTACGGATAAGCAATCCGCACGAGCGACTAATCCGCACGGACACCTCACTCACACGGATAGCTTATCCGGATGGGTCACCATCCGCACGGATCACCGTGCGCACGGATAGTTCGCCCGCACGGATAACTTCCTCTCACGGATAGTTGATCCGCACGATCAGCCATCCTAGCCACTCTCACTTGTACTGTTTTGCGTACCACTTATCGTTATGCTATCGAATCTATTCAGGCCAACCGTACTCGCTGAAAAGCGCTCCTTTCAATCCATAATCGCTGTGAGTATACTCGAACCCTTTTTGCTTTAGCACTTTTGGGTGTTACATACGTTACGAATATTCAAACTACTGTTATCACACTACTCAAGCTATTTTTAACGCTAAACCAATAATGCATGTAATACGTGGCTTATGAATGCTTGTTTGTTATGTTTACACATGGAATGCTGTCTACCTGCCTTAGCAACGATAGTACTATAGTTTGGACTCAGCACCCGTTCACACGGGGGTTGTTAAGGATCTTTTACTTGCATGGATTACGGTGGTAATCATGTATTGCGAACTGCCTTGGGCAGTCAACCCGCAGTCATTGGTATCGATGGATCTATGTCGATAACTAACGTGCTTCATTTCACTATGTGTACGTGCTGGTTATGCGTAAACAAATTCGAACTCTATATGCTATTATCAAACTTGTATGCTCACCTTTACATTTTATGTATTGACTTTATTTTAACGTATGTGACAGGTGCTTAGGATGCATGTGTGGTAGGAAATGGAAGCTAGAATAAAGCTTTAGAGCCTAACAAATAGTTGTCTGTAGATGACGTATTAGGGGTCTCTAGAAGCAGATAAACAATTGCTACTTATTTAAATCTGAGTTGTCGGAACAGAATATTTGTTTTGATGTTATCTGTAATAACTTGTTTGACTATTTAAGATACGGTATGGGACGTATTGCTTTAATTGAATGGTAATGATAGTTGTTATGGAAACTTCTGGAGAATCTGTTTCGCTCAGTGCCACGCCCCGATGATTCCGCCATCGGTAGGGGTGTGACAGATTGGTATCAGAGCCATAACTATTGGGAATTAGGCAAGACTCGACCTAGTCCGGGTCGAAGTCTTAGATACCTAGTCTATAGTTAAGAACCAACAGACCAACTCACGCGTATGCGTAAACTCGCCACTATCACTCGCTCTTTTCTATCACTGCACTCGAATTTTCAAGTTATGAACAGGTAATGAGGCCGAGAATAGGTGTGAAAACCGCAAACTCTTGACTAAAGTTGCCTAATCAGCTTGCGTTTTAACTGCAAACGAGGAGAATCATACCAAATTAGGAGTGAAATCCATATTTTGATGAATAATCTCCTCAAAATTTATTAAAAACAAGGACGAAGTTGTAAGATAGGGGTGGAACCCTAACCTTGGCGACTTGTCCTGCTTTTATACAAAACTCCCACCAAAGTTTCGATGGACTCCAACGATCTAAAGACACAATATAACCAATGGGAATTGCGCCAACGCCCAAGAATCAAGGCAAAGGCATAGTCCTGGAGGTAATTGTGCACACAGGATCCTTGCGAATAGTCGAGCCACTTTGGTTAGTCGAATTCTATTAGCCGCAGACAATCTACCTTTGATTTATCGACCTTTATGAAGATTTTATGTATTTTCTGCTTATTTATTGACGTTTTGAGGTACTACCGGTTTCAATCTAATACTTTTGGCCTCTGCTACACACACAACACGCAACACATCACTAACCAAATCGCTCGCATTTCGCTACTTTCAAACACTCGCGAACTCTGAATACTAGGTTTCTGTTTTCTGACTACCCCTAGTGACTAAGATATATGTGTTCTTGCTATTGTGCTTACATGTTTAGGAAGATTGTGATTAAGTGCTCTATGTGTTTATGTGATTTTGTGCAATTCTGTGATTTTGCGACTATATGCGTTTACATGGTACGTGTTACTGAGCTTTAGTAGTAATAGACATGTGAGGTGAGATTCGAATACATGTGTTGAGTTCCGTGGCGATGTCCATTGCAGACAATGTCGTCTGGATCTCGTCATACACTCACTCGTCAGGAAAAGAGGGACAGATGTCTTGCCTCTATTATCGCGAAAAGTGTGGCAAAAGCTGTAAGTGATGCCTACGAGAACGCCATCAAATCATCCGAGGAATCGAGGACTGAAGGTCCTAAAGCTGCAACGAGACCTTTCAGTTTTAAGCAATTCAAGTCGTGTGGGTCGAAAGAATTCACTGGCGAAGGAGGTCCGACTGCATTATTTCACTGGTTTGACTCTATCGAGGTTACTCTACGACAGAGCGGTTGCCCTGATGACCTCCGAACTCTAAATGCTACCGGCGTCTTTCAGTCCCGTGCTCTAGACTGGTGGACGGCCGAGAGGAACAAGAGAGGGAACGATGCAGCCTACGGTCTGTCGTGGGACGAACTCAAAGAAGTCATGCTGGAAGAATTTTGCCCTCCTCACGAACGTCAAAAGCTCGAAGATGAATTCTGGCACATACATCAGAAGGATGGAGACAATGCTGGTCTCACTGCTCGCTTCAAACAGCTCAGCATTATCTGTCCCGATCAAGTCAAGACCCCGGAGATCACCATCAAGAAGTACATCCGAGCCTTGCCCGACTGCGTTGCTGATTTCGTGCATGCGGCTAAGACTACCACGATTGAGGAAACCTATCTACTGGCCGCTGAAATCAATGACAAAAGGGTTAAGGCTGGGGTGTGGGATAAGACCTCCAAGCATCTGCATCAAGCTACCGCTACTGCACCAACTGCTGAACCTACCTCATCAAGCAGCAAGAGAAAGAACAAGAGAAAGAGCAACTCCACCAACAAGAACTGTGCGATCACTGCTGCACCAGTTCAAACCGTACCTGCTCAACAACGTCAAGTGGCAGCGCCTGTGGCCAATGCGCCGCCTGCTAAGCGTGCATATACTGGGCCACATCCGCTCTGCCCTACTTGCACCTATCATCACCCGACTGCTATCCAATGCCGCTTTTGTGCTCACTGCAATGTGTACGGCCACTTCACTGCCAACTGCCGTATTCGTCAAGCTCCTGCCAATCAAGCTCTACTCGCTGCCCCACAGGGTCAGCAAGCTCCTCCGGCACCCGCAGTCAAGGCCAGAGTCTGCTTCACGTCTGGCGACCCGAATCATTTCGCCAACATGTGCCCGAACAGGGCAGTGAAACAAGAACCGCAACAACAGCAACCACAGCTGCAATAGCAGCAGCAACAATAGGCCGCACGCGCCAGAACTTTCAATCTCAATGTGCGTCAAGCCCAGGCCGACAACAACGTGGTCAATGGTACGTTCCTTGTGAATGGTATTTATGCTTCATGTTTGTTTGATACTGGAGCCGATAATTGCCTTGTGTCGCTAGAATTTGAGAAACTCCTTAGTCGTAAACGTTCCCGACTCTCCTCTGCATTCGATGTTGAAGTCGCTACCGGAAGAACCGTCGCTGTAAACTCTGTTATACGTGATTGCACTCTCGAGCTCAACAATCACATCTTCTCAATCGATCTCATTCCGATGCAACTAGGAAGCTTTGATGTCATAGTAGGCATGGACTTTCTTCGTGAAAACCATGCCGAAGTTGTGTGCTTCGATAAAATGATTCATTTTTCGCTCGCAAACGGTGATTCATTGTGCGTTTATGGTGATACTACTTCAAAGGGTCTCAAACTTATGTCATGCCTCCAAGCTAGCAAGTATCTCCGCAAGGAATACAGGGCTTTCTTAGCTAACGTCGTAGCAGCGGAGAAGTAAAAGAAAGAGAAGAAGGAAGTGAAAGACGTTCCTGTGGTTTGAGAATTTCCTAATGTTTTTCCAGAGGATATTCCCGGACTACCTCCAAAGCGCGATATTGACTTTCGCATTGATCTCATTCCTGGAGCTAATCCTATCGCCAGAGCTCCTTATCGACTCGCGCCGTCCGAAATGCGCGAACTCTCAACCCAACTCCAGGAATTGCTTGAAAAAGGCTTTATTCGCCCGAGCACCTCTCCTTGGGGCGCACCAGTCCTTTTCGTCAAAAAGAAGGATGGGTCGTTCCGGATGTGCATCGACTACCGGGAATTGAATAAGTTGACTATCAAGAACCGCTATCCTGTGCCTCGAATCGACGATTTGTTTGACCAACTACAAGGCGCTACGTGTTTCTCGAAGATCGATCTACATTCAGGATACCATCAGCTGCGTATACAGGAGGAGGATATACCCAAAACCGCGTTTCGTACTCGTTACAGCCATTACGAATTCGTTGTCATGCCGTTTGGCCTAACCAACGCACCAGCGGTTTTCATGGATCTGATGAATCGTGTGTGTAAACCATATCTCGACCGTTTCGTCATCGTGTTCATCGACGATGTCTTGATCTATTCCAAAACGAGAGCCGAACACGTGCAACATCTACGTTTGGTTCTCGAATTACTCCAGGGGAACCAACTCTACGCCAAATTCTCCAACTGTGAGTTTTGGTTGGGGGAGGTTCAGTTTCTGGGTCACATCGTAAATAGTCAGGGTATTCACGTCGATCCTGCGAAGATTGAAGCTGTTAAGAGCTGTGTTATGCCTAAGAACCCGTCTGAAGTCCGCTCCTTTCTCGGGCTAGCGGGATATTATCGACGATTTATCGAAGGATTCTCGAAGATTGCTGTACCCCTTACCTCTCTCACGCATAAGGACCAGCCTTTTGTCTTGGGAACCAAACAAGAGTCTGCCTTTCGAACCCTCAAACACATGCTTTGCAATGCTCCTGTTCTCACACTACCCGACGGGAACGATAATTTCATTGTCTACTGTGATGCTTCTAACCTTGGTCTCGGTTGTGTCCTAATGCAACGAGACAAGGTCATAGCTTACGCATCTCGTCAGCTCAAAGTCCACGAGAAGAACTATACAACCCATGATCTCGAGCTAGGCGCAGTTGTTTTTGCATTAAAGATTTGGCGACACTACCTGTATGGTACAAGGTGTACGATCTTCACCGATCATAAGAGCCTACAACACATCTTTAATCAGAGGGAACTAAATATGCGTCAATGCCGATGGGTAGAACTTCTCAACGATTACGACTGTGAGATTCGTTATCACCCAGGCAAAGCAAATGTTGTTGTCGACGCACTTAGCAGACGGAGCTATCTGCTTAGCACTCGTAATGTTCAAGCCCAGCACAACCTCGAAGCTCTCATCCGCGACGCCCAACATGCATGTTTCAACGAACGCACTCTGAAGAAGGAAAGAATCTACCACGATGGAGCCCAGCTTGTGAGCAAATCAAATGGGATATTCCACTTCTTAGACCGAATTTGGATTCCCAAGCAAACCAACCTGCGACAGATTATCATGGATGAAGCCCACAAATCCCGATACTCTATCCATCCCGGTGCTGACAAAATGTACCATGATCTTCGCTATAGGTACTGGTGGCCGAGTATGAAACGGGATATCGCTCTCTACGTCGGGAAATGCCTAACCTGTGCTAGAATCAAGGCTGAACATCAAAGACCCTCTGGCTTGCTCGAACAACCACCAATTCCCATGTGGAAGTGGGAGAGCATAGCTATGGATTTCGTAACCAAGCTTCCAACCACGTCATCAGGTCACGACAGCATTTGGGTTGTTATTGACCGTTTGACTAAATCAGCTCACTTTCTACCAATATGAGAAGATTACAAGGTAGAACGATTAGCCCGAATCTACACCGACGAGATCATTTGTCGACATGGGACGCCTCGTGACATCATCTCTGATCGTGATGCTCGGTTTACTTCACGATTGTGGGAAACATTCCAAACAGCACTCGGTACAACCCTTAATCTAAGTACTGCGTTCCACCCACAAACCGACGGTCAGACTGAAAGAACGATTCGTACTCTTGAAGACATGCTCCGTTCGTGTGTTCTAGACTTCGGTGGTAATTGGGATAGACACCTTCCGTTAGTCGAATTCTCGTATAACAACAGCTACCATGCTAGCATCCAGATGGCACCTTTCGAGGCCCTATACGGAAGAAGATGTCGATCGCCTATTGTGTGGCACGAGATCGGTCACTCGCAACTAACCGGTCCGGAGCTGCTACAAGAAACGACAGACAAAATTTTCCAAATTCGAGACAACCTCGCGAAAGCTCGAGATCGACAGAAAGTTTACGCCGATAAAAAGCGCAAGCCCCGTGAATATGGCGTTGGTGACTACGTACTCCTAAAGGTATCGCCTTGGAAGGGTGTAGTCCGATTCAGCAAGAAGGGGAAGCTCGCGCCTCGATATGTTGGACCTTTTAAGATTCTGGAAAGGATCAGAAAAGTCGCCTACAGACTCGAATTACCGGAGGAACTTAGCAACGTCCACCCGACTTTCCACGTGTCAAACCTCCGAAAGTGCATCGCCGACCACGATCTACATGTTCCTTTAGACGATCTACAAGTGAACGAAACATTACACTTCGTGGAGAAGCCTGTCAAAATCATGGATCACCAAACCAAGCAACTCAGGCGCTCAAACATTCCTATCGTGAAGGTCAAATGGGAAGGCAAACGAGGCGCGGAGTTCACTTGGGAACTCGAAAGCGACGTGAAGGCAAAATATCCACAGTTGTTTAATTAGAGAAATAGTCTAGAGAGAGAAAGTCTCTCACGTGGTTCTCGGTGCTTGTATGCGCCATCATAATCAATAGAATCACGGTTATTGTATACGTCTAATTTAGTAATTTTCAGTTAGAAACGTGAAAAGATAAAAGAAGTAAAGAGAATTTGACGAATCTGAGTGTGTTTGGTCTTCGCAATCGAGCACCTGCTCAGATACCACATGTAGGTCCCGATTTGACTCCGTTACGATTATGTTTGGTCATGATCGTTCACGAATTCTGCACGACTCAGAGTCAACAATAGTCAACACGGATATGTTATCCGCACGGATTGCTATCCGTACGGTGAACATCAACAGCAACATTCAACATTTTTAATGAACCCAAATTTTCTCACAAATGGCTTCGAATTAAGATCTGAAACTTTATAGGCTTTTAGATCAGAAAATTTCGCATAACATATCCAAAAATCAGCAATTTTTATCTGTAAAAAGTCGATTCATTCGACGATTTCCAGTGGTCCAAACGAAGAACTCTCACATGTGATCCACGGTTAGTTACGGCTTTTAGCTTAATTTCGGGACGAAATTCCCTAAACAAGGGGAGGCTGTAACACCCCGTGTTTTCACAAGTGAAAGTCAAAGTCAAGGTCAAAGTCAACGACCGATTTCGCGCGACTTGACTCGTAGAAATGTTTTTATTTTATTTATATTATGTGGAGTAAGTGTCGTTCATTACAATAATCGAATCGTGGTAACCATATTTCAATCGACCTACGACTGTGAATGATAGGAAGTAACAATGCGATAAAGTTAATCAAGCTATGCAAATCAAATCGACATCGAACCGTAACTCGAACTGTGTATTTTGCTTATTGTTTATACGTGTGTGTGTGGCTTACGTGTTACCTGTGCATGTTTATTTTATGTTATGTTGTGATAATCAAGCGAACCCAATCGAACTCGAAGTTTAACTCGAATGCAAACGAACCCGAACCCGAATTCCGAGTCAAACCATATAAGAAGTAGTTGGGACTGAAAGTAATTTGACTAGGAAACCCTATCGAATCGCTCGAAAACCAAAGCCGAAGCGTCATCGCACCGAACGCACCAAATCAGGGACATCCGCACGGATTGCCAATCCGCACGAATGACCAATCCGCGCGGATAGCCTATCCGGGTTACGTGCCATCCGCACGGCTCACCCTTTCCCTTTTTGGCATCCTATAAATACACGGGTCACTCTCCAACTTTTCCACTTTTGGCACGTGACGTCCGAACCGCACGCATTCTTCACTTCTTCTCAGATTTCTCTCAATCCAGGTAAGATCTTGCACTAATTCTTGTACATCCTTGATCACTACACAATCCTACACCTTTCCATCTTTCAAATCTCAACTTCCAACCATGAAATCATCCAGATTTGAGGTATTCTCGGGTGTCGTCATCATGAAGTTCTTATGAACTTCAAGCTCGACTTCATTCCACCTAGAATAGCTCAGATCTGAACGATTTCCATAAGATTTCACAACAACTTCACCTAAATCTAAACTTTTCTACGGATAAAAGAGTTGAAAGAAATAAACCTAAGTTCTCTCTTTCTTTTACCCTTAATATCGGTACGAATCTGATCGGTTCCAGTATTCCACTCATTAATAGTGATGCACTAGTCCTAGATCTGGATTCTACCCACCAGACACCTGATTTCGGGGTCAACCGGAATGACCGTTCTGAGTCGCCGACAGGGCAAGTTAGGGTGGTTCCTGACCGGTCTAGTCACGCGAGTAAGAATACGATTCCAAGTGGTTGCCATGTGATCACAACGTCTCGATAAACGATAACAGAAACCAAGAGTGGACGAACGGAACAATCAGACCAGGGACTGTCCGCACGGATCAGTTGTCCGCACGGGCGGACAAGCTGTCCGCACGGACACGCTGTCCGCACGGACACGCTGTCCGCACGGACAGGCTATCCGGACGGTTGTCACCCGGACGAGCTACCCTTGGGACCCACTTTCCAAACAAGGTTTGAGTATTGACGAATGAGCAATCCGGACGGATGATCTCTGAATGGATTACTCTTCGGATCATGAGATACTAAGGCCTTAAAACAAATTCAAACAATGTCCATCCGCACGAACAAGTTGTCCGCACGGACAGAGTATCCGTACAGATTGTCTGTCCGCACGAGTAAGCTATCCGGACGGATTGTCACTATCCGCACGGATTACCATCCGGGCGGATTACCTAATTCAATTAGTGACTCAGCCCTAAAGACGTTGTCCGCACGGACTGCCATCTGGATGGATTGTTGTCCGCGCGACCGGCTTGAAGGGTAGAGACACTTAGACGTTTTCTAAATGCTACAATGAAAACTTCAAAGCACAAACCATCATACACAAACACATCTCACACTTAGGAAGAAACAATCCACTTGAATGTTTATCCGCACGAACAACTTGTCCGTACGGATAAGCAATCTGCACGGATTACCATCCGCACGGACAGCTCACTCGCACGGATAGCTTATCCGGATGGGTCACCATCCGCACGGATCACCGTGCGCACGGATAGTTCGCCCGCACGGATAACTTCCTCTCACGGATAGTTGATCCGCACGATCAGCCATCCTAGCCACTCTCACTTGTGCTGTTTTGCGTACCACTTATCATTATGCTATCGAATCTATTCAGGCCAACCGTACTAGCTGAAAAGCGCTCCCTTCAATCCATAATCGCTGTGAGTATACTCGAACCCTTTTTGCTTTAGCACTTTTGGGTGTTACATACGTTACGAATATTCAAACTACTGTTATCACACTACTCAAGCTATTTTTAACGCTAAACCAATAATGCATGTAATACGTGGCTTATGAATGCTTGTTTGTTATGTTTACACATGGAATGCTGTCTACCTGCCTTAGCAACGATAGTACTATAGTTTGGACTCAGCACCCGTTCACACGGGGGTTGTTAAGGATCTTTTACTTGCATGGATTACGGTGGTAATCATGTATTGCGAACTGCCTCGGGCAGTCAACCCGCAGTCATTGGTATCGATGGATCTATGTCGATAACTAACGTGCTTCATTTCACTATGTGTACGTGCTGGTTATGCGTAAACAAATTCGAACTCTATATGCTATTATCAAACTTGTATGCACACCTTTACATTTTATGTATTGACTTTATTTTAACGTATGTGACAAGTGCTTAGGATGCATGTGTGGTAGGAAATGGAAGCTAGAATAAAGCTTTAGAGCCCAACAAATAGTTGTCTGTAGATGACGTATTAGGGGTCTCTAGAAGCAGATAAACAATTGCTACTTATTTAAATATGAGTTGTCGGAACAGAATATTTGTTTTGATGTTATCTGTAATAACTTGTTTGACTATTTAAGATACGGTATGGGACGTATTTCTTTAATTGAATGGTAATGATAGTTGTTATGGAAACTTCTGGACAATCTGTTTCGCTCAGTGCCACGCCCCGATGATTCCGCCATCGGTTGGGGTGTGACAATCTGGTTCTTATTAAAGGATCTGGAAAGCAGAAATGGTTTGTACGGATGGAAGATTTCAACAATGAACTTTACATAACTACCGGATTGAAGTAGATAAAGAATGACTTGTCAATAACTGCTGATCATCTGATCGTCTTTGAGATGATAGATCTTTAGACTTTTCATATCACGGTTTTCAATTGTGCTACCTGCGACTGCGATTTAGTGCTTCTACCGGAGGTCTGTGCTGTTGTTAAAGAAAAGGTGGTAAAAGAGATTATCTTGAGTTCATATATTGAAGTTGTACAGGACATCGTTAATGTCAATGAAGGTGGTATGGTTGTTGTGAATGAAGATAATCAGATTGTACCTATTTCTTTCCGTGTGGATGGTCATTTTGTAAGTTTGTGATGATGAGTTTACGAATATATAATACTTTAGTCAGTTTTTAAAGATGTGTTAATTCTTTGTTTATTGAATTGTTCGTTGTTTATTACATCGCATTTTTAAAAGACAGGCTGAAGATCTCGGACTGAATCGTAAGATGGGTTTGAAGATTGTGGACGTGGCAGGTGATGTTTGGAATGTTCAAGTTACTATAGGTTTATCTCGAGGTCAACCAAGATATTATGTGCAAGGAATGAGAAAGTTTGTGAATGATAAAGGCATGGCTCCAGGTCAAGCATTTACACTTAACTTCGTGAAAGGTAAAAAGTTTTTTTTTGTTCGGATGAATGTTCATGGGATTGAAGAAGGCAAATGCAGAAGGATAGATGGAACCAAGTTTTTGGGTTGTAGTTGTTCACTTTTAGAAACCGATGGTAGATGTGACAACCCTCAAAATTTCATGTATCCGTACGATTTATTAATGTTAATTAAAGTGCTTGATGACTGTGTTGAATTACTTAACTGCTTTCTGATTACTGCGTCATACTTACATGTGCTTGTTAAGATACTAGTCTTGTGCAGAAAATTGACTAAATAGTCCTGTATGCTTTCCTAAGTGTTGGGAATTAAAAGTGTTACAAAAAGATACATAAAAGACACTAAACGGAACAACTTAACACTTTAACGGACCGGTATCTAACCGAACAACCGGACATTACCCGGGACACCAAAATATTGCAAGAGACATTGTTTAATTAATTCTTGGCTAGTTATGATCCCCGTTCACCATAACACCCACTAAAATACCCACTAACTAACATATGAAATCATATACTTGGATTTGAACTTACAATTACCAACTAGTTACAAATTACATCTAGACCCCCTCCCCCTAGCCTAGGCCGCCACCATCACCACCATACTTCACACCATGCCTTCCAAGATTTTATCTAATATTTTACTTGATCTTACTTGATATGGTGAGCATAATATTTGGAGGTGAGATTATAAGCATGGTCCATGATTTTACAAGATCACAACATCATTTCACCTTCCTAACTTCACCCCACTCCCTCACATCTCTCCATCTCCCTCTCGGCTCACTATAACCGCCACCACCACCACCTTAACTCAACCATATCCATCCATTCTCAAGCTTATTCAAGTACTAGAAGGTGCCTTGTGAAGGTGGAAGCTTGAAGAACTTGAAGGAACTTCATTACTTGCTTTCTCACACCATTTTCATCATCTTTTCACTAGAGATCTTCCCTAGCCTTTGTGCTAGTTGTAAGTTCCTTGGTTAACCCTTGTTACTTCTCTTTTGTGGTTAAAAGTTGTAGTATGTTAATTATATAAAGAACACTAAGAACAAGAACTAAAAGATTAAACATAAAGCTTACATAAAAAAAAGGAAAACATGATGAAATGTTGTAGTATGATGTTGTTGTGAATATATTGTTGATTTCTTGTTGATTCTTGGTTATGTGGTGTTAATCACCATATGGAACTTGTTAAATGATGATTAGAAACATGATTTAACAAGATTAGGAGGTGATTATATGATACACGAAATAATCATCTTCTAGTTAAACATGAACTTGAAAGAAAATGATTTTTCTTGAAATATAAGTAAACAAGTAGGTTGATGATCATGTAGATCCAAGACTTACAAAAGACCTTTCTAAACAAACCAAGTTTAAAAGACGGTTTACGAAAGATCATGATCCTTACACTATTCTTGGAAATAAAGTAAGTATATGGATACTTGTGACACATGAAAATGTTGTAAATAAATATTTTTGTAAAATATGTTCACAAGTTGTGAACATCTAAAAATCCCGAGAATGAGGTTTTAACAAAAGTAAACACACTTTGGAGGGTAACTAAACCCACTAAGTGCCTTACCAAGTTACTACGCGTTTTTATGAGACATCAAGTTCATGTTGGTTTGTAAATGAAATAGTTTGCTCTTGGTAAATTGTCGTTGATTGATGAATGATTTTTCGGAAAAGAAAATGATATGCTTATTAGCATGGACGCATCCATTTACAAAGGAGACTCTGGCGAAATTTTCTAAAAACTCCAACACATAGAAAATAGTTTCTAACAAGTGTTACAAGTGTATTTTTAACTATGATCTTCCACAAAAGTCAAGGTGTGACATTAGAATTGTGTGTGATATGTGATAGAAGTAATGAGTAGATAAACCGTACGTAGGATACATGTTATGCATGCACGAGAAACTGATTGCTATCTGTACCTTATTAGGACGTGCTTGATTCCTGATTATTAGAGTAATTAATCTAACCGAGCAAACCGAGGTGAGTTCACACTCTTTCTAAGGCATGGGATTCCCGGTGGTTGGGAATGGGTTAAAGAACTAAAACGGAACCTGCATATCCTCCTTGGGTAGGATATGTACCGCCATCCTCCATAGGAAGGATGCCAATATTAATCCTGCGTATTCTCCTTGGGTAGAATACGTACGTTCGTCCTCCTTGGGTAGGACAACAACCTTAAACTACTAGCCAAAACTCTATCACCTAAGTTCCTCATTTTATATCGACTTAATCGCCGAGGCCGATGGCGAGCGGGTCATTAGTTAATAGCGCTATTAGGTTTGACAAACCTCACACTGTGTCGTTCGAACGGGCGTGTACTAATGGATCATGGAAAACTGTCAATGATGATAGACATTGACGTAGGGCACAACTATTGTTCGTCAGTTGTCGATATGGTAACGGTCTAGTGGTTCACATGGGGAAGCCCCCGCGGGTCATGGTTTGGGAAAGAAGGAATTGGTTAATCATATTTTCAACTATGGCGTAACCCCCACGGCAAGTAAGCCAACTAACCGAAAACCATGTTTTGAAACAACTTAAAACGAACACCCAACTGTGAACTCACTCAACTTTGTTGTTGACTCCTTATTACATGCCTTGCAGGTCGCTAGGTATCTATGGAGCTTGCACAGGGAGGCGTGGTCGTTGTGGGGCATGGATTGTCAAGTCCCATGTTAAACATTTAAACTTAAGAACTTATTACTTATGTTTTGGATTTTACCTTTAATGCTTCCGCTGTTTAATTCGAACTTGGTTAACTAGCTTTTGATCACCAATTATAATGTGTGGTTGGATTTTATCCATCTTAAATACATTGTTCAATATGATTGGTGGCTTGCTCCTGGTCATGTCACGCCTCCAAGCGGTGATACTCAGCAGGGTGGATTTTGGGGGTGTGACAGATTGGTATCAGAACCCTTGGTTATAGTGAACTTGGTTTTAAAAAAGGAAAAGCTTTTTGACAAAACCAGACTATAACCTGTACAATGCTCAACGATCCACAACGACGCTTCGCTCCACGTGCAAGACTCGACACAATAGCTGGTATGATTTATGTTTATATTGTCAGTTTGATAGTTCACATAGTGCATTAGTTAACGTGATAACTGCTATTTGAGCCATGTGTGCTTACTCCCTTCTGTCGTCCCACGCTTACGCACTTTCGCGACACTTTTCTCACTTACGTTGCTTCGTTGTGAAGATCATGAGTGGACGCTTGAACTTGACTCAATCCTAGCTGACGGCTCTAATCAATGAACGAGTGGCTGAGGCACTCGCAGCTGTCCCTGCAAGAGGTATAACCTGCCATATCAACCCATCTTAGGACGTTTAGATCCTACCTTCGCGAACCAACTCTCGTGTTTAATCTTGTCTTTTCGTTCTCGCGCGACATGTCAGCATGCTCAACCTCCCGTATGTACGTTCCAAACATTCATGGATTGCCGACCTAGTACTTTCAGCGGCACAGAAAGAGCTGCAGGTCTTCTTCACTGGTTCGAGAAGATTGAGTCTGTTTTTGAGATGTGTGAATGCCCCGAAGATCGTAGGGTGAAATTTGCTACTGGAACACTTGAAGGTGCTGCGTTAACCTGGTGGAAAGCACATGTTCAACTGCTGGGGCTGGCGGTTGCTAATGCCACCCCATGGAACGACTTCAAAGATTTGATCAAAGAAGAGTACTCTAGTCGTGACGACATCCACAAGCTAGAGGTGGAATTTTTCAATTTGATGATGACGGGGTCTGAAATCGAGGCATACACAAAGATGTAACACCCCGAAAATACAAAACTTTATATTTGAATTATAAAGTATAAATAACCAAGAATTTACTTACTAGGAATTTTAACCTAGTTAGTTACAAGTCTAGAAATAACTTATAATAGGGTTAACATTACCAAACTTTAAGATAAACAAAAGTGGAGGGGTTTATGTTGTAAAACCTAAAACTTGAATTGATAAAAAAAAATAATAAGGACCAAACACACAAGAAGTGTGCCTGGTCGTACATGGGACGCATGGGGGCGACCATAATTCTCACCAAGCCCTAGCTCATCACATAATTCACAAAATTGAGGGCTCAAATCAAGTTAAAATCGAAAATCGAGCATAGATTAGTGATCCTCATCACAAGGGGATTACAAGGTATGTAAAATTTGGTGTTAATTCTCTGTTTGAAATTCTCATGAAATTGGGAAATCTAAAAATTGATGTTGCATATTTGCTATTTGGGTAGAATTGGGTTGATATAGTGTCTAGGAGTAAAAACCTAGACAATAACATGCGAAATCATGGCTAATTCCTGAAAATCTCATGAACTCATTGAAGGTGATTCATGGGTTTTGTGGGAAACTAGTAAACACTAGGGTTTAGAATGATTATTCTAGTGTAATACGGGTCATAGAAAGTGATTTCTGAAATGATGATGTTTAAATGTTATATGAAAGCTTCATTGATGTTAAGTTTAGCTAAATAACAAGCCATGAACTTGAATATGAATGATATAAAATTCTGCCCATTAAGTGTTTGTAAAAATGCCCCAAAGAAGGCTCGAAATTTAAATTTAAAGCTTAGACGCATGATTGTGATGATTTGACAAAATTATGCGATATATGGTTGAAATGGAGTTCTAAACAAGTCATGATTGAACTCTATAGGAAAAGATACCGGAGCGTCGAGTGGACAAGCCGGTGGCGATTCGCGTTTGAAGGGCGTGCACTAAAGGTATGTAACTTGACCCGTTACATTAAATCAGTTGTTGTTAAATTATGCGAAGTCTCATTGTAGGATAGTTATGGTGTCGATTGTAGCGACCATGATCGTTACTTAAATTAATAGGCTAAGAGTGACAAGAAATCGTTTGGTAGTCGTCATATTGGAGGATTCCACAAGATGAGCCAAACGGGTCGGTTAGTTGTGTAAATTATTGTACTAGTGTTTTAAAGAGTTAAAATGACGATGACAATCACTAGAGCATTAAGCCATGAGATTGGTAAAGAAATGCGGGTGATAATAAGCCCCGGATGTTGGGTATAAAGTGCCATAAATTTACTAGAGAGATGGTAGTTAATTGTGTGAAGTTGGAATGGGTCGAATAATGTCATAAGTGACTTTTAGTTGTTCGGCCCGTAAGTTAAACTTTTGGTATGATAATCGTAATAGGCACATTGGTAATGAATTTACAGACGCATAGGAAAAAGATTCACTAAAAACGGACTTATGAATCATAAGTTATGGCAATTTTAAGTTGGGATTTGAATAAACATTGAGCTAGGTATGTACAGCAACAGTTTAAGCAACATTCTGTGAAAAAGAGGGCTAGGCGTCACGCGTATCCCTTAGGCGTCACGCGGCGCCCTCTAGTTCCGGAAAAAAAATTATTTTTGTTGTTTTGACCCTTGGAACTTGTTTATATCCATTCTAACATTATCAAAACTGACATCTGATGTGGTTTTGACCTTAGGTGACGTTGGAAACTAACCGAATGGTGATCGAGCAAGATTTTGAAGAACCGAACACAATTTACAAGCTTCCGCATTAACTAACTCTATGTTAAACGATACTTTTGGGATAACCTGTTTAGATAATGTTTTTGTAATGTAAACATCTTATGAATGTTTGAATTAGTCGGTAGTTTACTAATGTTTTGCTACTTATGAAAATTATCTATGGAACTTATGTTATACTTTGAACCTCTTTTATATAAAAATTGTATGAATTATTATTAAATTCAAGTAGTAATAAGAAGGGTCTTACAAGTTGGTAATCAAAGCTTAAGGTTGTCAATAAAGTGTTCGGTTCAAGCTTGATCAATCGTCCGGTAAGAATTAACTTATTATGTTAATAAATTATGTCTTATGTAAGAAATGAGAAATGAATTGATATGCATGGGAAGAGCGTGTTAACACACTCAAACCCGGAAAGTGCATTAAATGTGAACGGTTAAAGCAAGTTAGGAACTTGGCTAAACCGAAACAAATGAAGCAATGTTATAAATGAAATGTTTAACGTTTAAATGTAAACATTTCAGTTTCAAGATGTCTGATGAAAACGATGATAATCCAGTGCAAACAAGCACTGAACACATGAAAGAGATAATTGCCGAAGAAGTAGGGAAGGCAATTGAAGGTAGTCTATTCGGGTTTATAGACAAGATTCAAAGCACGGTGTTGTTGCTTGTCGAAGAGCGAGTTAAAAGGTTGGAGGATAGTGTCAACCTTATGAAGGAGAAAACGGGAGAACGTAAAGGGTGCTCATACAAAGAATTTATGGCGTGCAAACCGCCAATCTATAACGGGGAAGTTGACCCGATAATTTGCCAAAGATGGTTGGGCGACATTGAAGGGGTGTTTGAAAGGACCCATTGTGATGAAAGTGACTTTGTTGCTTACGGAACGGGTCAGTTGAGAGGTCAAGCCAAAGATTGGTGGGACAACAAAAAGAATGAAATAGGAGCCGAAGCGGCGAGAACCATGACATGGGAGGAGTTTAAGATGCCGTTTCTTAAACATTATAGTCCCAAGGCGGTCATTAATAAAATCAAGGAAGAGTTCATGCAACTTAGGCACAAGGGTGAGACCATAGACAAGATTACAGCAATGTTTATGGATAAGATGAAGTTTAGTAGTGAATTGGTGATGAATGAAGAACAGAAGATATATTACTACTATAAGATGTTGAGCGCTGAATATAGGGAGTTTATGACTCCTTCAAAATACGAGACCCTTACCGAGATCATAAACGTTGCTCGGGAACGAGAAATTGAGTTGAAGAAAAAAGTTGAAAGGGGTGAGTGAAGGGCACATGATGTGAATCCAAGCCCTACAAAGAAAGCTCGAACGGGAGAATCGGGAAAGAAGGTGGATGCTAAAGGTGGGTCGCCAAGTTGTAAAGTGTGCGGGAAAGGACACAAAGGGGAATGTTGGTTCAAAGACAAATCATGCCCCATATGTAATAAGACGGGGCACACGGCTTCGCTATGCCCGGGTAATGTAACACCTCGAAAATTCACGTCCTATAATGTGTAGACACGTGGCATATGATTAAACGTGTGAAAGAATATTATGAAAGGACTAAAGTTGACAAACATGGAAAGTATGTGAATATACGTATTCTAAGTGTCAACAGCGAATAAATATGTTGTACATTAACCCTACATGATGTTTATAGCATCAAACGAATAAATCATGGATCATACGAAGCTAAAAGTGAGGAATTACAAACTACAGGGGCTAAAAGTGTCAACATGTTTAAGTTATACCTCTGAGTGACCTTTTGACAAACCCGAAGCTTTGTAACTGATAATTATGCTCACTAGAATGCGCGATATAAATTTCATAAAGTTTCGTTATCGTATGAAAAAGTTATGATCAAATTCGCGTGCGAGAGGTTAAAGTGCTAACGTTGAAAGTTATGACTTTTCGGGTTAACCGGAAGTGACCAGGGACTTGGCAAAGAGGATATAAGTCCTAAAGCCCTTGTAGATAAATAAGAGGGGGTCAAAATTCAAGAAATAAACTTGGTTGCCCTTTCGAAGAGCCAAGGGTCAAGTATGCAACAAATGAAAAATGAAAAATCTGATATCAGGGTCCATGCGGACCGCGTGAAGGTTAAGAGAACCTTACGCGGGCCGCGTCAGGCGCCCAGAACCAGAAAAACAAGACAGCAGCCTGTAAACACGGGGAACCGACCTTTAATCGATATTAATGCAACATGGGCGACCCCTAAACAGTCTTAGAGCACTAGGGACACTTGTGGGCAGCTTGTGGTGAGTTGTAGACCCCAAGTGTCAAAGATTTGTGGTGATTAAGGTGCTATATAAGGCCATTATGTGCAACATTGTTCTTCACACCATTCTCTGCATCTTCTGATCAATTCTGGAGCTCAAGCCTGCTCTCAAGTGATCACATCTCGTGCATAGGACTTCAGTAAGTTAGCTAATCCTTCTTTAATTGAGTTTAGCTTAGTTATTTAGCTAAAAGTCAAACCGTCGTAATTACGGTTTGACTTCGAGATTAATTAATGATGGCTCAGTCAAATCTCGAATTAAAAGTAGATATAAGTAGGTAATTATGTGGGTAATAAACCCTTAAAAGGGTTCCCCCTGATTACCACTCTAACAAGGTCAAAAGTCGGGTCAAACTAGTTTATAAAAAGTCAACAGGATACTTAAAATGCCATTTATGCATAATTAACATTATAGATCATATACAACCTGTTGGATCATTATTATAACTTGGTAATAAGTGTAAGAACATGTCTAAACATGTTCAACCCGACAATTTCCTCTAAATACCCGGTTCGGAACCGAAAGTCCCATAGTTTGACTTTCACTTTGACTTTCAGTTCTGACCCGTTAAGACATATTTTAGAAATGCCTCAGAGCTTTAATTGGACTAGGTTACATGTTAGAATAACCCTCTGTGATGTTACACCTTGGTTCATTAGTTATCCAATTAATTTGCATGTTTCCGTTAATTGCTCATATGTTGACCGTTATGCCCTTATTACCTTAAAACATGATTTTTGGAAATGTAAAAGAGTAGAAACTTTAATTACTGATATATAAACTTGTATGCAAAGTTTGACATCAGTTTGAATTGTAGATTTAGAGTTATGCTCAATATCGCAAAATTAAAGCTTTATGTTAATAAAACGGCGTAATTAGCGTATAGCCTAGTTAAGCCTACTTTTTGATATCAAATCTTTTACCCACTGATGCAATATATTATTTTGGGATTTTTAAAGATTTTTAATAAATTTTAGGCTGAGCATAACTAGTAGTCGTAGGCTTAATCCGGTAATTGTCGGTTTTGCCCTTACGGGCCATAAAATGAGTTTTACATATCTAAACGACTCCAAACCTTTTGCTACTGATCACATATGATAAATAAATTATTTAAAACCTTCTGGAAGTATAAAAATATCAGATTTAGGTATCAAACCCGGAAATGGCCTTTAATCGCCTTTTTAAGCGTTTTTAACGCATAGTATGTACTAGAAGTATTTTAAACATACAAGGGTTGATACATACTGATATTTGAGGCAAATTATAATATTTTAACAGTAAACAAAGGTTGATAAACTCAGACTTTGGTTTTGAGCTGTTCGGCTTAGGTGAAATTACCAAAATACCCCTACGGGGCATAGTTTGGTTAAAAATGATAAATTTCACATATATGCTTTAAACTACTGATATAACTTAGCAAATTATGTATTTTTTCTGATTACATGAGAGCTGTAACTCAGGTTGTTACTTAAACTCTTTTATAAACTTTTAAATGACCAAACTACCCCTACGGGGCCTAGTTTGTGTTTAAACACGTTTCGAGCATAATGAAAGACATCTTACTGATGTCACAACATATTTGAGGCATAATTAACTTAGGAAACCTGTATATAGCTCTCATGAATATACGTCACGCTTATTACGCGTACGGTTCGGTTTATGTAACAAGTTTACATAAATTAGCCGAAACGGGTCAAACCTTAACGGTTTTATCTCAAAATCCAGAATGTGAATAATAAACCCATATTAAACAAGTCTTCAAACTTGTCGGGTCTAAATCACATTCTATCCGGTCTTCGCTTAATCGTGCGTACGAACCGTATCTTTGAAACTAGCCGGTCTAAGCTTAAGCTTAATTAAAGACCCGTTAGGATTCTAATAGGTTATTATAAAACCTTCGTTCCAGATTAGGAGGACCAGTAAAAGCTACGTGCATTTTGCTAATTGTGAATTATACTTTGCTCAGGTAAATACTTTTAACTTATTTTCCCTATACGGGCTTGGGTTACGGTATATAGCATACCGCTTGATCGGGCATCAAATCCTCCACCGATGAGTGGGTAGTTGAATAAATTTGATCGGCTCGTTTAAACAGTCTTGTTACTTAAAGCCTTTGGGGGTTAATGACCATGTCCCGGATATCCTTGGCATCATTTTACGAAATGGCCACGACTTAAGCTCGGGGTGTAGGCGTACACCCGTCAGTGCACAAAAGAATAATGTGGTGTGTCTATTGATCTTTAACCCGGACAAGATCCGGGCTACTGAACGCACAAGGAACATGTAATTCGTTCACAAGATTATAATATTAAATAATTCTCCCAAGTTAAATAAAATGTTTATGCCATGTGCATCCAAACCAATTTTCAATCATTTTCCAAAATGAGTCAGTTGAATGTATTTACCAGTGTAAACTGACGTATTTTCCCAAAAAGATTAAATGCAGGTACTAAGCGAAATTGGTTGGGATTTCTCCTTAGCATCATTAGAAGTCTCGCAAGCTTAAGATGCTTGAAGTCTGTTGAACCATTAATATTATTTTATTTCGATCCTTCTGTGGATAAACTTCCGAATATTGTGACATTTGATATTACAATAATAAATTCGGTTGTATCATATTTTAATTTGCTTCCGCTGTGCATATTAATTAATGTGTTGTTTGACTATTATGTTGCCAACCACGTCACGATATTCCCCCACCGGGCCCACCGGTGACGCGTGGAAAGTCGGGGTGTGACAGGTTGGTATCAGAGCCAACATTGAGTGAATTAAACACTATCCCTTAGTGTTTAATCTCAATGACACAGTAGCACATTCCTTGACCTTCTGAGTCTAGACTTCACTTAGGAATATTCTAAATCCTAATCTAGGAAATTTTTGCTTCCAAACTTTTATATATACATCGCCAAGCGAAGAAGTTGTATTAGAAATTCTCCACATCTGGAGCCCTGAAATGCTGAGCTTCGTACCGCGACCAGAATGAGACGTGCAACCAAGGAGAAAGCATTCAGGAATTGAATGAAGAAGAAACTCCTTTGCTAAAAATCGTTTCCTCGATAGTCCTTATAAGGACATATTTATCTTTTCAGTCCCTTCGAGGACAACACTATTCCTTTCAAGTCCCGCTTAGGGCAACTTTATACTTTTATTTTTTTTATATAGTGGAATGATTAAGTTTAAACTTTCATTCTAAACAAGAAATATTAAATAAATGGAAAATAACATTTCATTTTGCAAGATCTACCATTATAAATAAAATGGCAAAATCTAAAAAGGACAAGACCTAGCTTCGGGTCATATTAAGACCGGCCAAGATGGTAGTTCCATAATTAGATTCAGATCCATATTAACATTCCAATTTAAAAAAATTGTTCTGCGTTAAATATTAACTAAGAATCTTAAGAGTGAAACCTAGCCTTCGGGTCAATTAAAAGACCGGGCCAAGATGGTAAGACCTGTTAAAAAGATTCAAATTATTAATTAAGAATCTTAAGAGTGAAACCTAGCATTCGGGTCAATTATAAGACCGGGCCAAGATGGTAAGACCTGTTTAAAAGATTCAAATCCCTGTTAACATCTGAAAACATGTTAACACTCTTGGCAGATGTGATTTATTTAAAAATCACACACGTTATTATTATATAAGGATCTTTTTAAAAGATTCCTAACCCAGTTTAATGATCTCTGAATCCTGGGTTTACATCATCAATTAAGATGATCATATTTTAACCATACGTGGTAATATAGTGCCTACGGGACTTGCTCATTTCTACATGAGCCAAAATACAGTGGTAGCTATGACTCCCTGTCAGAAAAAGGTAATGAACTAGGTTCAAACCTCAAATGCTTGATTCTCTGAAATCATAGCATATAATTTATATATGTCTTTGTGACTAAGCCTGTTGTGCTAATTTATTTAAAGGCCTTGATTCTCTGAAATCATGGCTTATAATTTAAAAATTGTCCTTGTGACTAGGCCTTTTGTGCTATTCAATAAAACTGTTATTGTTGCTTTGATACTCTGAAATCATAAGCTTAAAAATTTATAAATGTCCATGTGACCAAGCCTTGGGTGCCACTAATAAAACTGTTAATGTTTTATAATTAGGATAAATTATAATAGAAGTCCTAAATAAATGTTAGCAATAAATTAACCGAATATGGTCTCTGTTTACCATGGTTAATGAATTACCCTAAGGGACAATTCCATAATAAACATCCCTTAGAAGGGAAGTGACGTGATTGTCGTGGTCACGCAAATTTAATCCAATTACAACTAAATAGATAGCGGTAAGTGGGTATCGAACACAGGGAGTTTGTGGAATATGTGTTATCTAAATGTTTATCTAAGTTAACTAAGATTAAACTAAATGCAATAAAAATAAATTCAAGAGTGGGTTTGATTGGTTGATTTTTAAAACTAAGATTAACTAATTAAATTACAAAAGAAGAGTTTTGGTTGTAGACAAATTAGAGACGAGAGACCATCTTTAGTTTCCGGTTTGCTTCAACATTTGTGCTATCATTCACTAGAAAGAACTACACAGACATAGTTCATGTGCAATTACTTGTTGTGATAAAAGGGAACTAAGTACTCAGATTCCTAGAACGTGAGGTTGTTACCCGATGACCAATTGACCCTTACCCGATCCTAGTTCTACCCATGATATCTCGATTGCCAACGGCACCAAGAACGTATGGTTTCAAAATAGAATAAACATAAGCATCAACAATTTACAAACAAATAAGAACACACCATGATAAATAAAACATAAATTCAATTTACCATTCTAGAAATATGAAATCAAGCACAATTGTCTCTACAAACCTTCAACTAAAGATGACCATAAAGAGTTTAGCCATTCATGGCTTGAACAACCATCCCCCACCAAGTCTCCATCTTCCCCAAAGAAAATAAAAAATTAAAAAAACCTAAGAAAACAATAATTAGAGAATGTCCCCTAGCTCCAACAAGTAGCCAAAATTTGTCTCTCCATGTTTTGTAACCGAAAAATAATGATTAGACACAATAAATCCCATCAAATTGGCCATTAAATGAATAGGTTACGTAATGATGATGTTGATTTAATAAAAACAATCTCTCTATAATCAATGTCTGCGATTATGCTCCTGTTGTTGAAATGATGTCTCACTTTTGTGTTGGAGATGTTGTTTCTCAAATACAACCTCAATTGCCGCCACCTATCCCAAAAGTGATGATGAGTTCAATGTTCAACCAATTAATGTCCACGTGAGAGTTGTTGGTTTCTCAAAGTTCCCTTGTGTTTTGTGGGGTCTCATATATTAGTGTAATTAATATAGACTTCAAAACCTTGTATGCCATCTCAATAAGCTAGCCGCCAAAAACAAGTTCACCCGAGTGTGATGATGATATTGGCTGCGTGATGATGAAGTCCTCAAAAAGTCCAAGTCTGGCAACGTGATATGTCCCGGTTAACATTCATGGGTGTTCCGCTTCATCACCAAGCATACGAAATTCACCGGTTTAAGCCGATTAACCTGTAACATCACAAATCTGCGTAGTTATCACATTCACGATACATAACCGTGTAAAATATGGGATATGCACGTATTTAGCTCATTTAAGGGTTGTCCTACGGACCACCCGTCAGGAAGTACCTACGGGCTAAACTTGCTGTCCGATAAGACAACGACAGTGATGGTCTTTGACCTCCTGTCTAAAATATTGGACTATGTCCAAACATAATAGTCTATATGATCAATGCGATCATGACTAATATCATTTAATACGATGATAATATTATTTAACATCCTTTAGTGATGTTTTGCCTACGGGCTATAATATATTGTCCATTTGAGACATTGACATTGTTATCTTTATGATTCCTTGTCTGAGGTGGTGAGCTATGCTCAAGCCAAAATAGTCAATATGATTAATGCAATCATGACTTATATCTTCTAATAGGATGAACCTATTATAAACATCCATTAGTGATGTTTCGCCTATGGGCCATATTATATTGTCCATGTGTGACAAAGACATTGTGATCTTTACGATTCCCTGTCCCAGGTAGTGAGCTACGCTCAAGCCTAATAATCTATATGATCAATGCAATCATGACAAGGATCGTCAATATGATGATTAAAGATTTTAACATCCTTAATGATATTTTGCCTAAGGGCTATATTATATTGTCCAATTGAGACAAGGCAATTGTAATCTTTTGTGATTCTTTGCCCAAGGGGGTGAGCTATACTCAAATCCCATAGTCTATACTATCATTGCGATCCTGACTAGTATCATCAGTATGATGATCATAATATTAACATCCCTCGTGATGAAATGCCTACGGGCTATACCTTATTCTAGTGTCGGTATGACAAAGATAGTAGTGACCTTTATGATCCCCTGTTCAAAATGGTGTGATTATACCCAAACCTAATAGTCAATATGATCGATGTGATCATGACTAATATCATTAGATACGATGGTTATATATAAACATCCGTTAGTGATGTTGATTGGCTTACTTTTCTGCCAAATGAACCGTCTTTCAAGACGATGACAGTTGTAGTCTATGACTCCCTGTCCAAAGGTGAAAAACCACGTTCAAACCTTGAAGCCCTAATCTAATAAGATTGCGGCTAATAAATTAAGGTCCTTGATGATAGACCATCGAGTTATGTTTTAAAGTCATTCATGACAAGCCTATGTGCCATAATTTGTCATTCGTGACAAGCTAACATATTAAATGCTAACATTCCTGGTGACATGCCTTTGTGCCAGATTTGATAAATGTCCTTATGACAAGGCCGTTTGTGCCATATCTAAATGACCTTTGCGACAAGGCCTTCGTGCCGTATAATCATTTATGTCCTTCATGACTAGGCTTTATGCCATATCTTTCTACGTCCATCGAGACAGGCTTCTATGCCATATATGTATATATATAATAAAAGTCTTGTAAGACTAGCCTTGAGCTATTTATAATCGTCCTTGTGACAAAGACAGTTGTGACATCATGGTCCCCTGTCAAGCAGGTATTGGACTCGCTCCAAACCTTAAATGCCATTGATAGTCCTTTTGTGACCTAAGCTAAATGTAATAGATATACATTCAAAAAACATTCATTAAGAATGTTCAGAACGGAATAGCCCATACGGTTTATGAATGCCGTGGCTAATCTAAGTCAGGTCATCAGGATGATGACTAATAATTGTTAAATCTTGGTGATTAGTACCAAGTTTCGAGTATGGAAACTCGGATGAGGTAGACGACAGTCGCAATACTATTAATGCGACGAAAGTTAATAAAACTACAAACGTAACCCTCAATATTAATGGGGTTAATCTCCAGGCTGTGGTTGACGCAGCTGTTGGAAGGACCATAGAAAGATCATGAAACAATCCAAAGAGCCGAATGCTCCTCGCTCTGAATTTCATTCAAAACCATGTTCAATTGCTCATGAGAAGAGTTTTGTTCACACTTCGTATATGAAGGATGAACCAAAGGAGGAAGATAACTCCCAGAAATCTAAGAAAGAGAGCAGGTACAGGCTTAATAAAAAGCAACGAAAGTTCAGTAAGAGCCTGTATGTAAGAATTGCTATAAAAGACACTTGGGACAGTGTCGATTAGAACAAAGACCAAAGCAGTGTGGCATCTGCTAAGGAAACTGGTCATCATTCCCATGAATGTAGGGACATAAAGAATGCAGACTATTACGGCTGTGGTGAGAAAGGCCGCCTCAGAACTAGATACCATAAAGTTGCCAAAGAAGGTACAGCTAAGCCTGGAAAGGCTAAAGGAATAAATGCCTGAACTCACCTGATGAATGCCAAGAGGCAGTTCACGATGTCATCAAATACATTCCTTATCATTTACCAATGATAATTTCTGCTAAGTGTCCTGTTTTTAATACAGGCAATAATAAATCTTCATAAACCATAAACTTAGCAAACTTTTATATTATTCACAAGGTATAACTTACCAAGGAAACCATAGTAACCGATTCTCCTAGTATCGGCAAGGAATCCTTCCGAAAAATCTAAGAGTACTCCTTCTTCGCATAGAGTACGACAACATATGTTATTTTAATTATTTTTCTCATTGTTTTTCTATCGCCTGCGAATGCCAAACTATGTTTAATAAGAGTACCATATGAGGATTGGCGTGTCCTAGTGTGTCCCATAGATTGCTTCCATGCCTGATCAGTATGGAGGTTTAATACATGGAACCCCTAAGATATCCCAATGATCATATTGTACTAAAGTCGACTAGTAGTATTCAAAGAAGATATCCAGAATGGAATTTTCCGAGTAAATGTCCCCGATTAAGGAATTCGTGGAGTTATAACATAAATGTGTCACTCATTTGACACGAATAATGATGGATGAACCGGAGCCTGAGATATGGAAAAGCTCTGTAGCCTCCTTGCATCTTGATTATCTTCTCATAAGTTTTCCCTGCTTACCTCCTGGAAGGCAGGTAGAATTAAGATTTATATCCCATTTAAGGCTGTATTATTATGAAATCTCCAAGACGGCTAGTACCATCGTTGGAATAATCGAAACCCTGACTTACTAAGTTTTAAAAATAGAGGGTTCATATAGCCTAACCCGATATTCCGAAAGTTTTATATTGTTAAATAAGAAAGACGGTTCATATTCCTTATGTATTAATTGCCGCAACCCTAATTAGGCAACGATTAAGAATTTGCCATCAGCTACCCAGGATCTAAGGGCAAACTATTGGTGGATAGGCTTGAAGAAGTCTGTGGCCACCTATGTAGCTAAATGCTTGACATGTGCGCAAGTCAAAGCCGAGCATCAGAAACCGTCAGGTTTGCTACAACAGCCCGAACTTCCTACGTGGAAGTGGGAAATGGTAACCATGGATTTTATTACCAAGTTACCCAAGACAAGGAAATGAAATGATACAATATGGGTTATAGTTGATAGACTGACTAAGTCAGCACATTTCTTACCCATCAAGGAGACTTATAGCTCCGACATGTTGGCCTAGTTATACGTTGATAAGATTGTAGCCTTACATGGCATACCTGTGGCTATTATCTCTGACTGAGATACTAGATATACGTCACATTTTTGGAAGAGTTTCCAATAATCTTTGGGCACACGTTTGAATTTTAGTACGGCTTATCATCCTCAGACTGACGGTCAGAGTGAGCGTACTATTCAAACGTTAGAAGACATGCTACGTGCATGTGCGATCGATTTGGGTGGTAGTTGGGATAAGAACCTACCGTTAATCGAATTCTCCTACAACAATAGCTACCATACCAGCATTAAGGCTGCGCCTTTCGAGGCATTATACGGTAGAAAGTGTAGATCGCCCGTTTGTTGGGCGAAAGTTGGAGATGTCCAATTATCAGGACCAGAGATAGTCTTTGAAACAACGGACAAGATTGTCCAGATTCGTGACCGTCTCAAAGCTGCCCGGGATAGGCAGAAGAGCTACGCAGATCCAAAGCGTAAAGCTTTTCACTTCGAAGTAGGTGACAAAGTATTACTAAAAGTGTCACCCTGGAAGGGAGTGATGCGGTTTGGTAAGAAAGGCAAGCTAAGCCCGAGATACATAGGACCTTTCGAGGTTATCTAACGTGTCGGGTCAGTTGCCTATAAATTAAACTTACCGGAAGAGCTCAGTGGAATTCACAATGTGTTCCACATCTGCAATCTGAAAAAGTGTTTCGCTGATGAATCACTGGTAATACCGCATACAGATGTGCATATAGATGAGAGCTTAAAATTTGTGGAAAAACCTTTGTCGATTGAGGATTGACAGGTAAAGAAGATTCGAAGGAAGCACGTACCTATTGTAAAGGTCAAATGGGATGCCCGTAGAGGTCCCGAATACACGTGGGAGGTTGAATCCACGATGAAAGAAAAGTACCCTTATTTATTTCAGTAAATCTCGGGTCGAGATTTATTTTAAGGGGGTGAGGATGTAACACCTCGAAAATTCACGTCCTATAATGTGTAGACACGTGGCATATGATTAAACGTGTGAAAGAATATTATGAAAGGACTAAAGTTGACAAACATGGAAAGTATGTGAATATACATATTCTAAGTGTCAACAGCGAATAAATATGTTGTACATTAACCCTACATGATGTTTATAGCATCAAACGAATAAATCATGGATCATACGAAGCTAAAAGTGAGGAATTACAAACTACAGGGGCTAAAAGTGTCAACATGTTTAAGTTATACCTCTGAGTGACCTTTTGACAAACCCAAAGCTTTGTAACTGATAATTATGCTCACTAGAATGCGCGATATAAATTTCATAAAGTTTCGTTATCGTATGAGAAAGTTATGATCAAATTCGCGTGCGAGGGGTTAAAGCGCTAACGTTGAAAGTTATGACTTTTCGGGTTAACCGGAAGTGACCAGGGACTTGGCAAAGAGGATATAAGTCCTAAATCCCTTGTAGATAAATAAGAGGGGGTCAAAATGCAAGAAATAAACTTGGTTGCCCTTTCGAAGAGCCAAGGGTCAAGTATGCAACAAATGAAAAATGAAAAATCTGATATCAGGGTCCATGCGGGCCGCGCGAAGGTTAAGAGAACCTTACGCGGGTCGCGTCAGGCGCCCAGAACCAGAAAAACAAGACAGCAGCCTGTAAATGCGGGGAACCGGCCTTTAATCGATATTAATGCAATATGGGCGACCCCTAAACAGTCTTAGAGCACTAGGGACACTTGTGGGCAGATTGTGGTGAGTTGTAGACCCCAAGTGTCAAAGATTTGTGGTGATTAAGGTGCTATATAAGACCATTATGTGCAACATTGTTCTTCACACCATTCTCTACATCTTCTGATCAATTCTGGAGCTCAAGCCTGCTCTCAAGTGATCACATCTCGTGCATAGGACTTCAGTAAGTTAGCTAATCCTTCTTTAATTGAGTTTAGCTTAGTTATTTAGCTAAAAGTCAAACCGTCGTAATTACGGTTTGACTTTGAGATTAATTAATGATGGCTCAGTCAAATCTCGAATTAAAAGTAGATATAAGTAGGTAATTATGTGGGTAATAAACCCTTAAAAGGGTTCCCCCTGATTACCACTCTAACCAGGTCAAAAGTCGGGTCAAACTAGTTTATAAAAAGTCAACAGGATACTTAAAATGTCATTTATGCATAATTAACATTATAGATCATATACAACCTGTTGGATCATTATTATAACTTGGTATTAAGTGTAAGAACATGTCTAAACATGTTTAACCCGATAATTTCCTGTAAATACCCGGTTCGGAACCGAAAGTCCCATAGTTTGACTTTCACTTTGACTTTCAGTTCTGACCCGTTAAGGCATATTTTAGAAATGCCTCAGAGCTTTAATTGGACTAGGTTACATGTTAGAATAACCCTCTGTGATGTTACACCTTGGTTCATTAGTTATCCAATTAATATGCATGTTTCCGTTAATTGCTCATATGTTGACCGTTATGCCCTTATTACCTTAAAACGTGATTTTTGGAAATGTAAAAGAGTAGAAACTTTAATTACTGATATATAAACTTGTATGCAAAGTTTGACATCGGTTTGAATTGTAGATTTAGAGCTATGCTCAATATCGCAAAATTAAAGCTTTATGTTAATAAAAAGGCGTAATTAGCGTATAGCCTAGTTAAGCCTACTTTTTGATATCAAATCTTTTACCCACTGATGCAATATATTATTTTGGGATTTTTAAAGATTTTTAATAAATTTTAGGCTGAGCATAACTAGTAGTTGTAGGCTTAATCCGGTAATTGTCGGTTTTGCCCTTACGGGCCATAAAATGAGTTTTACATATCTAAACGACTCCAAACCTTTTGCTACTGATCACATATGATAAATAAATTATTTAAAACCTTCTGGAAATATAAAAATATCAGATTTAAGTATCAAACCCGGAAATGGCCTTTAATCGCCTTTTTAAGCGTTTTTAACGCATAGTATGTACTAGAAGTATTTTTAACATACAAGGATTGATACCTACTGATATTTGAGGCAAATTATAATATTTTTAACATACAAGGGTTGATACCTACTGATATTTGTGTTTAAACACGTTTCGGGCATAATGAAAGACATCTTACTGATGTCACAACATATTTGAGGCATAATTAACTTAGAAAACCTGTATATAGCTCTCATGAATACACGTCACGCTTATTACGCGTACGGTTCGGTTTATGTAACAAGTTTACATAAATTAGCCGAAACGGGTCAAACCTTAACGGTTTTATCTCAAAATCCAGAATGTGAATAATAAACCCATATTAAACAAGTCTTCAAACTTGTCGGGTCTAAATCACATTCTATCCGGTCTTCGCTTAATCGTGCGTACGAACCGTATCTTTGAAACTAGCCGGTCTAAGCTTAAGCTTAATTAAAGACCCGTTAGGATTCTAATAGGTTATTATAAAACCTTCGTTCCAGATTAGGAGGACCAGTAAAAGCTACGTGCATTTTGCTAATTGTGAATTATACTTTGCTCAGGTAAATACTTTTAACTTATTTTCCCTATACGGGCTTGGGTTACGGTATATAGCATACCGATTGATCGGGCATCAAATCCTCCACCGATGAGTGGGTAGTTGAATAAATTTGATCGGCTCGTTTAAACAGTCTTGTTACTTAAAGCCTTTGGGGGGTTAATGACCATGTCCCGGATATCCTTGGCATCATTTTACAAAATGGCCACGACTTAAGCGCGGGGTGTAGGCGTACACCCGTCAGTGCACAAAAGAATAATGTGGTGTGTCTATTGATCTTTAACCCGGACAAGATCCGGGCTACTGAACGCACAAGGAACATGTAATTCGTTCACAAGATTATAATATTAAATAATTCTCCCAAGTTAAATAAAATGTTTATGCCATGTGCATCCAAACCAATTTTCAATCATTTTCCAAAATGAGTCAGTTGAATGTATTTACTAGTGTAAACTGACGTATTTTCCCAAAAAGATTAAATGCAGGTACTAAGCGAAATTGGCTGGGATTTCTCCTTAGCATCATTAGAAGTCTCGCAAGCTTAAGATGCCTGAAGTCTGTTGAACCATTAATATTATTTTATTTCGATCCTACTGTGGATAAACTTCCGAATATTGTGACATTTGATATTACAATAATAAATTCGGTTGTATCATATTTTAATTTGCTTCCGCTGTGCATATTAATTAATGTGTTGTTTGACTATTATGTTGCCAACCACGTCACGATATTCCCCCACCGGGCCCACCGGTGACACGTGTAAAGTCGGGGTGTGACAGGTAAGGTCTCAGTTTGCTACAAATGCTATCAACCCGGCCACAAAAAGTCCGAATGCCCGGACTTAGTCGGAAAGAGAGACGTTAAGGACTCTCCAGCAGAACTCCTAAAGCGAAGGCTAGTTCCTTCCAACTTACCGCGGCTGAAGCAAAGACAGAACCCGATGTGGTCTCAGGTATATTCACAATTAACTCAATTCCAGCACGTGTATTGTTTGATACGGGTGCGAATAAATTCTTCATTTCGCATGGATTTATTCGACATCCTTCATTTGTATTGACGAAATTATTTGTGCCCTTAGAAGTTGAAATAGGGGACAACAAAAGTTTTATAGTTTGTGATGTTTGTCGAGGCTGCAAATTAAGCATCGATGATGAAGAATACGTAATAGACCTAATCTCGATGTCAATGGGGGAATTTCTAGTAGTCGTTGGGATGGATTGGCTATCTCAGCACCACGCAAAGGTCGTGTGTTTTCGTAAGGAGATAAAACTAACATCTCCGAGCGAGAAACATGTCACTATCTATGGTGAAAAAGGAGGTAACCCCATAATATGCTCGATGTTGAAAGCTCACAAGCTTATGAAGCAAGGATGCAAGGCGTTTATGATATACGCGAATGAGCCCGAGAAGGAATCACTAAAGATTGAAGATGTACCGATAGTACGGGACTATGAAGATGTGTTTCCGGAGGATTTACCAGGGATACCGCTCGAACGGGAAGTAGAGTTTGGGATCGAATTGATTCCGGGCGCAAAACCCGTAGCTAAAGCACCGTACCGACTCGCACCGTCGGAATTACAAGAGTTGATGTCCCAGATTCAAGACCTGCTCGACAAAGGATTCATAAGGCCGAGTGTGTCTCCTTGGGGCGCACCGGTACTGTTTGTGAAAAAGAAAGACGGAAGTATGCGCATGTGTATCGATTACCGGGAGTTAAACAAACTCACGGTAAAGAATCGATACCCGCTTCCGAGGATAGATGATTTATTCGACCAACTACAGGGTGCGAACTAGTTTTCAAAAATTGACCTTAGATCGGGGTATCACCAATTAAAGGTCAAGGAGTAAGATGTGCCGAAGACGGCTTTCCGCACGCGATACGGACATTGCGAATTCCTCCTGATGTCATTTGGGCTAACAAATGCACCCGCGGCTTTCATGGACCTCATGAACCGGGTTTGCAAGCCAATGTTGGATAAATCAGTCATCGTGTTTATCGATGATATTTTGGTGTATTCAAAAAGTGAAGCTGAACATGCATACCACTTACAAGAGGTGTTGGAGACACTTAGACGAGAGAGGTTGTATGCGAAATTCTCTAAGTGTGCTTTCTGGTTACGAGAGGTGCAATTTCTCGGCCACATCATAAGTGCTGATGGAGTATTGGTAGATCCGTCAAAGATCAAGGCCGTGTCGAAATTGAATCCCCCGAAGAACCCTTCGGAAATTAGAAGCTTCTTAGGGCTTGCGGGATACTATAGGAGATTCATTCAAGATTTCTCCAAGATTGCGTCGCCGCTAACAAAGCTAACCCGGAAGGAAGAAAAGTTCATTTGGGGTGTCGATCAAGAAAGAGCGTTTCAAACGCTAAAAGAGAAGTTAACTCAAGCTCTGGTACTAACATTGCCGGACGGGGTCAAAGACTTGGTGGTTTATTCGGATGCTTCACTATCGGGGCTCGGATGCGTTTTGATGCAACGGGGAAAAGTTATAGCTTATGCCTCGAGGCAATTGAAGATACACGAGAAGAAATATCCCACGCACGATCTCGAGTTGGCTGCGGTGGTATTTGTATTAAAAATATAGAGGCACTATTTATATGGGGTAAAGTGCACCATATTCACCGATCACAAGATCTTAAAATACTTCTTCGATCAGAAGGAGTTAAATATGCGACAAAGGCGATGGTTAGAAACGGTGAAAGATTTCGACTGTGAAATACACTATCACCCCGGAAGGGCAAACGTGGTGGCGGATGCCCTAAGCAGAAAGGCAGATTATGTCCCGATACGAGTACGATCATTGCAGCTCATTGTGACCTCGAGCTTACTTGAACGAATCCGAGAGGCACAAGATGAAGCAGTAAAGACGGAAAACTGGAGAAAGGAAAGGATTGTTTGCCAAGTTAAAGATCTCGAAGTTGGCAATCACGGTTTGAAAACACGTTACAATAGAATTTGGGTTCCTACACATGTGGAGTTAAAAAGCTTCTATTAGATGAAGCTCACAAGTCCCGTTATTCCATCCATTCGGGGGCGACCAAGATGTATAATGATTTAAAACAAAACTATTGGTGGCCCGGGATGAAAAGAGATATTGTGAAATATGTGGAGAAGTGTTTGACCTGCTTGCAAGTCAAAGCGGAGCACCAGAAGCCATATGGTAAGTTGCAACCATTGGACATCCCAGTTTGGAAATGAGAACAAATCACTATTGATTTGTTGACCAAATTGCCCAAAACCAACCGCGGGTTAGATGCTATATGGGTAGTCGTGGATAGATTGACGAAAAGTGCTCACTTCATTCCGAGTCGTGAGACTTATACATCCGAGAAGATGTCGGAGGTGTACACCAATGAAATCATAGCACGTCATGGGGTACCGATATCCATTGTGTCAAACAGAGATATCCGGTTTACTTCAAATTTTTGGCGTGAATTCCAAGAACAAATGGGAACTAAACTGTTCATTAGCACCGCTTACCATCCACAAACGGATGGGCAGAGTGAAAGAACAATACAAACGTTGGAGGATATGCTGCGGGCTTCCATTATTAACTTCGAGGGTAGTTGGGATGTCTATCTACCCTTAGTCGAATTTTCATATAACAATAGCTATCACGCGAGCATTAAAATGGCCCCATATGAAATGTTATATGGTAGAAAGTGTCGAACTCCGGTATGTTGGGGAGAAGTGGATCCACGAGGACTAGCACCTACTGATATAATCCGAACCACTAATGAGAAAATTGAAGTGGTGCGAGCCCATTTGAAAGCGGCCCAAGATAGAAAGAAGTCTTATGCCGACAAAAGACGAAGACTGATTGAATTTCAGATAGGTGATATGGTTATGCTAAAAGTTTCCCCATGGAAGGGCATTATCAGATTCAGAAAAAGGCGGAAACTAAGCCCGAGGTTTATTGGGCCATTTAAAATCATCGAGCGGATTGGCAAGGTGGCTTATCGCCTCGAGCTACTAGAAGAATTGAGTGGAATACATGGCACGTTCCACGTGTCGCAATTGCGGAAGTGTTTAGCGGACGAAACAACTTATATCCATTACGATGATATTGAAGTGGATAATAGCCTGGATTATGCGGTGAGACCAGTGGAGATTTTAGATCGAAAGGTCAAGCACTTGCGAAACAAACAAATCGATCGAGTCAAGATCAAGTGGGAGCATAGAAAAGGCTCAGACACTACGTGGGAGTCCGAAGAGGAGATGCGACGGCTCTACCCTACTTTATTTGGTACGTAATTCGGTTTCGGGGACGAAACCCATTTTAAGGGGGTGGACTTGTAACACCCCGAAAATACAAAACTTTATATTTGAATTATAAAGTATAAATAAACAAGAATTTACTTACTAGGAATTTTAACCTAGTTAGTTACAAGTCTAGAAATAACTTATAATAGGGTTAAAATTACCAAACTTTAAGATAAACAAAAGTGGGGGGGTTTATGTTGTAAAACCTGAAACTTGAATTGATAAAAAAAATAATAAGGACCAAACACACAAGAAGTGTGCCTGGTCGTACATGGGACGCAGGGGGGCGACCAGAATTCTCACCAAGCCCTAGCTCATCACATAATTCACAAAATTGAGGGCTCAAATCAAGTTAAAATCGAAAATCGAGCATAGATTAGTGATCCTCATCACAAGGGGATTACAAGGTATGTAAAATTTGGTGTTAATTCTCTGTTTGAAATTCTCATGAAATTGGGAAATCTGAAAATTGATGTTGCTTGTTTGCTAGTTAGGTAGAATAGGGTTGATATAGTGTCTAGGAGTAAAAACCTAGACAATAACATGCGAAATCATGGCTAATTCCTGGAAATCTCATGAACTCATTGAAGGTGATTCATGGGTTTTGTGGGAAACTAGTAAACACTAGGGTTTAGAATGATTATTCTAGTGTAATACGGGTCATAGAAAGTGATTTCTGAAATGATGATGTTTAAATGTTATATGAAAGCTTCATTGATGTTAAGTTTAGCTAAATAACAAGCCATGAACTTGAATATGAATGATATAAAATTCTGCCCATTAAGTGTTTGTAAAAATGCCCCAAAGAAGGCTCGAAATTTAAATTTAAAGCTTAGACGCATGATTGTGATGATTTGACAAAATTATGCGATATATGGTTGAAATGGAGTTCTAAACAAGTCATGATTGAACTCTATATGAAAAGATACCGGAGCGTCGAGTGGACAAGCCGGTGGCGATTCGCGTTTGAAGGGCGTGCACTAAAGGTATGTAACTTGACCCGTTACATTAAACGAGTTGTTGTTAAATTATGCGAAGTCTCATTGTAGGATAGTTATGGTGTCGATTGTAGCGACCATGATCGTTACTTAAATTAATAGGCTAAGAGTGACAAGAAATCGTTTGGTAGTCGTCATATTGGAGGATTCCACAAGATGAGCCAAACGGGTCGGTTAGTTGTGTAAATTATTGTACTAGTGTTTTAAAGAGTTAAAATGGCGATGACAATCACAACAGCATTAAACATGAGATTGGTAAAGAAATGCGGGTGATAATAAGCCCCGGATGTTGGGTATAAAGTGCCATAAATTTACTAGCGAGATGGTAGTTAATTGTGTGAAGTTGGAATGGGTCGAATAATGTCATAAGTGACTTGTAGTTGTTCGGCCCGTAAGTTAAACTTTTGGTATGATAATCGTAATAGGCACATTGGTAATGAATTTACAGACGTATAGGAAAAAGATTCACTAAAAACGAACTTATGAATCATAAGTTATGGCAATTTTAAGTTGGGATTTGAATAAACATTGAGCTGGGTATGTACAGCAACAGTTTAAGCAACATTCTGTGAAAAACACGCGTAGCCCCTAGGCGTCACGCGGCGCCCCCTAGTTCCGAAAAAAATTTATTTTTTGTTGTTTTGACCCTTGAAACTTGTTTATATCCATTTTAACATTATCAAAACTGACATCTGATGTGGTTTTGACCTTAGGTGACGTTGGAAACTAACCGAATGGTGATCGAGCAAGCTTTTGAAGAACCGAACACAATTTACAAGCTTCCGCATTAACTAACTTTATGTTAAACGATACTTTTGAATGTAAACATCTTATGAATGTTTGAATTAGTCGGTAGTTGACTAATGTTTTGCTACTTATGAAAATTATCTATGGAACTTATGTTATACTTTGAACCTCTTTTATATAAAAATTGTATGAATTATTATTAAATTCAAGTAGTAATAAGAAGGGTCCTACAAAAGAGATCGAACGAATTAGCTATCTTGTGTCCCACTATGGTGGATCCTCCTATCAAGCATATCGAGCTGTACCTTAAGGGTTTGGTGCCCGAAATTCAAAGCCACGTGACCTCAGCTAATCGTGGCACCATTCAGCAAATCATCCGGTTGGCTCATCGTCTCACTGATCAGGCAGTTGAGCAGAACAAGCTGCCCAAGCGTATTAGCGCTACTACTTCTGATGCTCCCAGTGATAACAAGCGCAAGTGGGATGGAAATTCGGGCAAGGGTTCTACTTCAGTTCAGTCTCAGTCCCAGCAGCGAAAGACTGATGACTACCAGAGTCCTGGTCAGCAATCTTCTGGTAGTCAAGGACAGGGTGGATACCGAGGGAACCACCCGAAGTGCAACCGGTGCAACAAGCATCGTAGCGGGCAGTGCCACAAGGGTCGTTGTTTGAGGTGTAACAAGTTTGGTCATGAAGCAAAGGATTACAGGGGCGCATGACCAGCAAATCAGAATCGCCAACAACAACAAAAAGCTCCACAGAACCACCAGCAGCAGCAACAGCAGGGCAATAAAGGATGCTTTCAGTGTGGCGCTGAAGGCCACTTTAAGAGGAACTGTCCTCAGCTGAACTAGAATCAGAACAACAACAACCAAGGAAATGGGAACAACAATGGAGGCAACAATGGAGGCAACAACGAGGGTAACAATAATGGCAATGGCGCCCGAGGTCGTGCCTTCGTGATTGGTCAGGGTGATGCAAGGAACGATCCCAACGTTGTGATGGGTAAGTTTCTTCTGGACGACTTCTTTGTTACTGTTTTATTTGATTCGGGTGTCGATACTAGTTATGTGTCCTTAAAAGTTAGCCAAATGCTTAAGCGCACTCCAACACTTTTGAACACCAAACACACGGTAGAACTAGCAAACGGTAAAAGTCTTGAAGCCACACACATAGTTAAGGGTTGTAACCTCGTCTTAGCTGGTCAGACCTTCTCTATCGATCTTATTCCTATCGTTCTGGGTAGTTTCGACGTTGTTATTGGGATGGATTGGTTATCTCATCAGCAAGCGGAAATTCTTTGCAACGAGAAGATTTTCCGCATCCCTCGTTCTGGTAAAGAACCCCTCGTAATTCGTGGCGACAAGAGTGGTGTTGTTGTGGGCATCATCTCTATCCTTAAGGCCCAGAAGTGGTTGCGAAAGGGCCACACTGCTATTCTAGCCCTCGTTTCTAGTACATCCTCGGAAGAAAGGAAGATAGAAGGCATACCTATTGTACATGATTTTCCTGAGGTATTTCCTGAGGAATTACCTGGTCTTCTGCCTCATCGACAAGTCGAGTTTCAAATCGAGCTAACTCCCGGAGTAGCACCCATAGCTCGTGCGCCTTATTGCTTAGCCCCATCGGAACTAGAGGAATTGTCCACTCAATTGCAAGACCTCTTGGACAAGGGTTTTATTCGCCCTAGCTCTTCGCCTTGGGGAGCTCCAGTGTTATTCATGAACTCAACAAGGTGACCGTGAAGAATCGTTATCCTATCCCACGCATTGATGACTTATTCGACCAGTTGCAAGGGTCGAGTTTCTACTCTAAGATTGATTTGAGATTAGGTTACCATCAACTGAGAGTCCGAGACGAGGATATCTCTAAAATAGCATTCAGGACTCGTTATGGGCATTACGAGTTTCTGGTCATGCCTTTCGGATTGACGAATGCACCTGCGGTCTTCATGGACCTCATGAACCGAGTGTGCAAACCTTACCTGGATAAGTTTGTCATAGTTTTCATCGACGATATCCTGATCTATTCAAAGAGTCAGGAAGAACACGAGCAACACTTGAGGTTTATTTTGGAACTTCTTCGAACAGAGCAGTTGTATGCCAAATTTTTTAAATGTGACTTCTGGCTTCGCGAAGTCCACTTTCTAGGCCACGTAGTAAACAAGGACGGGATTCATGTTGATCCATCCAAGGTAGACTCGATTAAGAACTGGCCTGCACCCCGCACACCAACAGAGATCCGCCAATTCTTGGGTTTGGCAGGGTATTACAGAAGGTTTATCAAGGATTTCTCAAAGATTGCACAACCTCTTACTTCACTGACTCAGAAGGGTGTCACCTACCATTGGGGTGATGCACAGGAATCTGTCTTTCAGCACTTAAAAGATAGACTTTGTAGCGCGCATATCTTCTCATTGCCTGAGGGCACAGATGATTTTGTGGTTTATTGCGACACGTCCATACAGGGATTGGGTTGTGTGTTGATGCAACTAGATAAGGTCATTGCCTACGCATCATGCCAACTTAAACTTCACGAAAGGAACTACACTACGCACGACTTGGAATTGGGAGCAGTTGTTTTCGCACTTAAGATATGGAGACATTACCTGTACGGTACTAAGTGCACCATTTACACCGATCACAGGAGTCTCGAGCATATCTTCAAGCAAAAGGAGTTAAACATGCGACAACGTCGATGGGTCGAGCTCTTGAATGATTACGAATGTGCGATCAAGTACCATCCGGGCAAAGCCAATGTTGTGGCCGACGCCCTCAGTCGAAAGGATACTATACCTAAGTGTGTACGTGCGTTACAACTTACCATCCAATCTAGTCTTCCCACTCAGATACGAGATGCCCAGGTTGAAGCATTGAAAGCAGAGATGTAACACCCCGAAAATGGGTTTGGTAATCAAACTCCATTAATACTAAAAGACTGGTAAAGTATCGTTAGTAGTAAAAGTGACCAGGTGAATATTTGGATTTAAATAAGAAATCCTAATAATAAATACAAACAAATCAAAGTTTTAAGGAAATTGAATCTATAAGAGCCCGAGTTAACGGGACTTAAAATAAAACGGGTTATAACTCCGGGGACCCACTAAATAACTAGGAATATCAACCTAGTTAGTCTAGTGTTTTAAAATAGTGAGGAACTTGATGTAGTAACCTTTATAAACTTGGGTAAAGTTGAGGGATTAAAATGGTTAAAGTGAGAAAATGGTTTTTATTAATTAAAGTTAAAAACACCAAAACACACACCTTGTGTGTGTGTTCTGGTCGTACAAACACAGGAGCCAGGAAGAGCTCTCAAGCTCAAACCCTAAAACACAGAAATTCATCAAATTGAAGGAGCAAATCAAGTCCAAATCAAAATCCGAGTATGAATTAGTGATCTCCATTGAAAAAGGAGTCACGAGGTATGTAAATTTCTTGGTAAATCTCTAGTTGAAATTCTGAGCAAACCTAGAGAATTCGAATCTAAGCTTGCATGTATGTTGTTTGGATGAAATTAGGGATGAAACTATGTCTAGTAGTAAACCCTAGCCATGTAATTGTTGAATTGATGTTCATTGTTGTGAATTCATAATCATACACTCATGTGTCAAGTGGGTTTTGATTATGTAGAAAAGATGATAATATAGTTGTGTTAGAAATCATCATAAGTGATAGTAGATGCAAGATACTTGAACAAATTGCAAGTTTGAGTATTTGATCATACATGATAATGGTTGAATCTTGATGTTAATCTTGGTAAAAATGACTAATTATGAACTAGTTAGCAAATGTGTAGAATCATGCCCATTAGGTGTTTGTTACAATGCCTAAATGAGAACTAAGTGTTGATAATGTGCCTAATTGAGTCTTGTGAACTTGATAGTGCAATCATATGTGTTAATTGGTGATTTGACTTTTAAATAGTCAAACCGACCATTAATAAGATCGAATGGTATTTGTGATAGAAAATATGTAAGATGGAATAGTCATAATTAATGATGACTAGTATAACCGTCTTACGAATTATGGTGATAGTTTGACGCTTGACAAGCTAGGTGGAGGCTTGGAAAGGAAGCGGGTCAAACGAAGCAAGAATGGCGGAAAAGCATAATTCGGATGCAAGGTAAGTATAGCTTACACTAGTCTTAAATTGTGGAATGTTTTCTTATCATATAAATTATGAATGAGATATCTAAACAATTGAAATATGATGTTCCGTCGTGTAGTCGAACGGAACAAGAAAATCAAAGATGATAGAAACCATAATAATGGTTAAAAAGAAGTAAATCGATAAATTGGTCATATTATGTCAAAAGAAATACACGGTTTATATTTAAAATTTTCGTACGGTGTTAAACGGGAAGAGTCATGTAGAGGAGATGATAATAAATATCATTTCGCAAAGTTAAATGATCATTTCGGCCAAACGGGTCAAAAGGTGTAGACAACACCTTTTGACTATATAGACTAATGATTCTTTTGTCGAGTCATATGCTTACAGGAATAGATATCCAATGGATATTCGTATCGTTCTTAATTAGCGAATATAAAGCAAGGTATTAAAATCGGGTCTATTTGTTTATCCGAGCCAGGTACGCTTATTTATGATGTATGTAAAAGTGCTAATTTGGTCGAATAATTGGTGATAGCCCATTCATTGTAAAAGAAGGACCAAAATCGACCAAAACGCCCTTGTAGGCTAAATTGAACAAACAACTCTTAGAGGTTGTTTGGAAATGAGTCTTATGATTAAACAAAAGTTTAGAACGAGTACGGGTAGTGAAAGATGTAATTCTTGGGCCAAAAGACTCCATATGAGTCTTTGCCGTAAAATGATATTTCAAGAAGTATAAATTCGGAACACATAGATATCTACTTTAAATCCAACACACATTTAGGTTGTGATGGAAGAGTACTAGATAAGAGATATAGGTTACAACGCTAGATTAGAATGAAAGCGAAATTGAGCTTAAAAGTGCTTAAAATATCCTTAACGGGTCAAAATAAGCATACTAGTGAAAACGGGTTTAATTTGTGTAATAAACCTATGATTAGAACCTAATATGGTATATCACAATTATTTGATGAAGTGTATGAAATATAGGAATCAAATAAATACGTTTGTTTGATATAATGCATAACCGGGTCAAAGTTTGGTATAAAGGGTAATAAGCCGAAGACTTAGAAGTCTTGAATTTTATCAAGCCGGATGTCGGATTTTAACTCCATATGATGGAGAATCAAATTACAAACATGTAGGAAGAAACGGTAGGTCAAACGGATAAGCGGTTTGAAAGATACGAAAGATTTCGTGTCAAATTACGGCAAAATGGAAAGGCTGAACCCAGGGTCCACCGTAATTTACGGTTCCACCGTAATTTACGGTGGAGATGAATTATTTACGGTGGTGGCCCTCTGATTTACGGTAGAAAAGCATGAACCCAGGGGCCACCGTAAATTACGGTCCCACCGTAATTTACGGTGGAGATTTTTATATATTTTGTTTTCATTTAAAAAAATAAAATCAATTGTTTCCCCGGACATCGTTCGGACATGATTTAAACCCCGTATGACTAAAGCATTTCATGTTTTTATGAAATGTAGGTACATTTAGGATGCCGGAAGACGATCAAGCTCAGCGAAGAACCGAACACAATATATATATTCACGCTTCCGCACTTTGCCACGTTGTAAATGTTAAACAACGAACTCGATCACGATATGTAGAATAACTTATGATTTGTAAAAGTTTTAATAAACCCGTATATTTATAGTATGTGTAGTCTTAACTACACATCTAATCGTTGGTATTTACATGTGAAACCGTTAAATAGAAACTAGGGTGTTACAAGAGAACATCAGGGCTGAGTCCTTACGAGGATCGAGGAAGCGGTTAGAACAAAAGGAAGACGGTGCCTACTATGTAACAGGGCGCATCTGGGTCCCACTCTATGGAAACTTACGCGAGCTTGTGATGGATGAAGCGCACAAGTCTCGTTACTCAGTACATCCTAGTTCAGATAAGATGTACCATGACTTAAAGACTACATACTGGTGGCCTAGTATGAAAGCAAACATAGCAACCTACGTCAGTAAATGTTTGACTTGTGCGAGAGTCAAGATTGAATATCAGAAACCATCAGGCCTACTCCAACAACCAGAGATCCCGACATGGAAATGGGAGCAAATTTCCATGGATTTTGTTACTGGCCTGCCTAGATCTCAACGCGGAAATGACACTATTTGGGTGATAGTGGATCGACTGACCAAGTCTGCACATTTTCTGGCTATCAAGGAAACGGATAAGTTTTCTACTCTAGCAGACGTCTACCTAAAGGAAGTAGTATCAAGGCACGGAGTGCCAACCTCCATCATTTCTGATCGTGACTCACGTTTTACATCTGAATTGTGGCAAGCTATGCACAAGTCCTTTGGCTCTCGATTAGACATGAGCACGGCATATCATCCACAGACGGATGGGAAATCTGAACGTACCATTCAAAACCCTTGAAGACATGCTTAGGGCATGTGTGATTGATTTTGGTAACAGCTGGGAGCGACATCTACCTCTAGTAGAATTTTCGTATAATAACAGTTACCACACCAGTATCCAGGCCGCTCCATTTGAGGCATTGTACGGACGTAAATGCTGATCACCTCTTTGTTGAGCAGAAGTTGGTGACAACCAAATCACAGGCCCAGAACTTGTGGTAGACACGACTCATAAGATTGCTCAGATACGACAACGAATGGCGGAAGCTCGTGACCGTCAGAAAAGCTATGCTGATAAGCGAAGGAAACCACTCGAGTTCCAGGTTGGGGATCGGGTGCTACTCAAAGTCTCACCTTGGAAAGGTGTAGTTCGTTTTGGCAAACAAGGCAAACTCAATCCGCGTTATGTCGGACCGTTCGAAATCATTGAGAAAATTGGCAAGGTCGCTTACAAGTTGAATCTACCTGAGGAACTCAGCGGAGTTCACAATGTTTTCCATGTGTCGAATCTGAAGAAGTGTCTATCAGATGAGACCCTCATAGTTCCCTTAAAGGAGCTCACTATCGACGATCAGCTGCGATTCGTCGAGGAACCAGTAGAGATTACTGATCAAGATGTTAAGATTCTCAAGCGTACCAGAATACCTCTTGTTCGAGTTCGTTGGAACTCCCGTCATAGCCCAGAGTATACCTGGGAACGAGAAGACCAAATGAAACACAAGTATCCCCAGTTGTTTGAGAAAAGTGCAACCACTACTGAGGCTGAAGCTACTGCGGAATTTCGGGACGAAATTCCAAACCAACGGGGGGATGATGTGACACCCCAGGAAAACCAGGAAACCACGCAACTTAACTAGCTTCCTCAGTAACCACGTGCTAAATTTCGGGACGAAATTTTCTTAACAGGGGGAGAATGTGACAACCCTCAAAATTTCATGTATCCGTACGATTTATTAATGTTAATTAAAGTGCTTGATGACTGTGTTGAATTACTTAACTGCTTTCTGATTACTGCGTCATACTTACATGTGCTTGTTAACATACTAGTCTTGTGCAGAAAATTGACTAAATAGTCCTGTATGCTTTCCTAAGTGTTGGGAATTAAAAGTGTTACAAAAAGATACATAAAAGACACTAAACGGAACAACTTAGCACTTTAACGAACCGGTATCTAACCGAACAACCGGACATTACCCGGGACACCAAAATATTGCAAGAGACATTGTTTAATTAATTCTTGGCTAGTTATGATCCCCGTTCACCATAACACCCACTAAAATACCCACTAACTAACATATGAAATCATATACTTGGATTTGAACTTACAATTACCAACTAGTTACAAATTACATCTAGACCCCCTCCCCCTAGCCTAGGCCGCCACCATCACCACCATACTTCACACCATGCCTTCCAAGATTTTATCTAATATTTTACTTGATCTTACTTGATATGGTGAGCATAATATTTGGAGGTGAGATTATAAGCATGGTCCATGATTTTACAAGATCACAACATCATTTCACCTTCCTAACTTCACCCCACTCCCGCACATCTCTCCCTCTCCCTCTCGGCTCACTATAACCGCCACCACCACCTTAACTCAACCATATCCATCCATTCTCAAGCTTATTCAAGTACTAGAAGGTGCCTTGTGAAGGTGGAAGCTTGAGGAACTTGAAGGAACTTCATTACTTGCTTTCTCACACCATTTTCATCATCTTTTCACTAGAGATCTTCCCTAGCCTTTGTGCTAGTTGTAAGTTCCTTGGTTAACCCTTGTTACTTCTCTTTTGTGGTTAAAAGTTGTAGTATGTTAATTATATAAAGAACACTAAGAACAAGAACAAAAAGATTAAACATAAAGCTTACATAAAAAAAGGGAAACATGATGAAATGTTGTAGTATGATGTTGTTGTGAATATATTGTTGATTTCTTGTTGATTCTTGGTTATGTGGTGTTAATCACCATATGGAACTTGTTAAATGATGATTAGAAACATGATTTAACAAGATTAGGAGGTGATTATATGATACACGAAATAATCATCTTCTAGTTAAACATGAACTTGAAAGAAAATGATTTTTCTTGAAATATAAGTAAACAAGTAGGTTGATGATCATGTAGATCCGAGACTTACAAAAGACCTTTCTAAACAAACCAAGTTTAAAAGACGGTTTACGAAAGATCATGATCCTTACACTATTCTTGGAAATAAAGTAAGTATATGGATACTTTTGACACATGAAAATGTTGTAAATAAATATTTTTGTAAAATATGTTCACAAGTTGTGAACATCTAAAAATCCCGAGAATGAGGTTTTAACAAAAGTAAACACACTTTGGAGGGTAACTAAACCCACTAAACGCCTTACCAAGTTACTACGCGTTTTTTTGAGACATCAAGTTCATGTTGGTTGGATTTTATCCATCTTAAATACATTGTTCAATATGATTGGTGGCTTAATCCTGGTCATGTCACGCCTCCAAGCGGTGATACTCCGCAAGGTGGATTTTGGGGGTGTGACAGTAGACTTGTTGGTTTAGTTTTGAAGTTGTCGTTCTAAAACAATATATGTAGATGTAAATTATTGGGTCCATGTCTAACGGAAACAATGTGGCCAGCCAATGCTGAATTTTGTAATGACCGTTTTATAAAGTCAGAAACTTGCAGCCGTTAATTTTAGTTTTAAAACCGGTATTGATGTTGGTGAATTTTGAGACACCAGTATAACCACACATCTAAGCAAAGAAACTTCAAGAAATAAATTCAGTTAGATACTATCGGCGATGTAAGCTAAAGACAGTATACTCAGTTACTCGCTTGAAACGATTCCTTGATTAAAAATATAGTACAAACTAATAGCAAAATCATGTTCAAATTTATAAGCCCTATTCTTTGACAATGATAAGCTGGTTAATTATGCCATTAAAGGAATAAAAACATCGAGTTCTATTCTCTGATAATCATTTCAAGCAAATAGAAACACATACAACTTCGATTATATTAATAAACATATCGCCTTTTGCCGCGACTGGTGTCCACAATTTCCAAAGTAAAACTGAAATTGATCAAACGAGTCATGTTAAATATCTAAAAGAATCATGTACGGGTCAATTCGTTTGACTTTTGGTCAACATGTGCTTGACTTTTGGTCAACATCTGTTCGACTTTTGCTCAACATCTCATTTAGTATTCAACAAACGTTTGAATAACTCAAACAGTGGTTTGAACATCTGTTTGACTTTTGGTCAACAGTTGATGGAAACCCATGTTAGGTTGAACAGTGTTTTGAAGAGGAAAACAGTGCTAAAATATGAAAAGACAGTGGATCTGGTTAAACATCTGTTTGACTTTTGGTCAACAACTGTTTGACTTTTGGTCAACATCTGTTTGCCCGATTAGATTGGGTGTTAAATTATAGTTCTTTAAGTCATTGTTTCGTTTTCTTGAATTCTATGTAATTTTGTAAAGAAGTACAAGAACAAACATTTTTACAAAATCCCAAATCACCCGATCACGTAAGTGCATTGAAGTAAAAGTGGAAATGATGTTATTCATGTGGTCCTGTTGCGCTTTTGTGTGACCTCTAATATGGGTTCATGATCTAATCCGGTGATGTGAAGACATTGTTGTTGAATCCAATAAGATGCTTGATGTAATGAGATCGTATTAATAACAAATAATAAATAATATAACTAAGTTTTCCGAGCCTGGGAAGCAATCCCGGGTAATAACCTAGTACTTATATGAAAGAAAGCATCATGCTAACTGCAAAGTGATAAATTAACATAGACTAGTTCTCCTCTATATCTTGTTGTATAATTACCACGATGTAAATGAGCAAAATACATATTATTTGACTTTTGGTTATAAAACTGTGTCTCATATTTGAAATAATACCCATTGGGTGTACAATAAAGATTATTTGGCTCTCATGTTTGATTATAAAATTATATCATATACCTGAAATAATACCCATTGGGTGTTGGATATACTTGTAGGTAGCGGGTATACATTTTAGTTTGTTAAAATTTCTTATTGTTTTAGTTATAATATAATTTTATTACCTGAAAAAACAAGTAATATTAAAACTAAAAATTAGTAGTTTATTCTATGATCCAAGGACAAAAGAAAAATAAGTATGTTTACAGGTTGGTTCAACTATATATGTATAATCAAACATATGTTAGGTCCCATTGTACACCTTATCTTTGCTTTAGTCCCATTCCTCTTGATGACTTATACCTGAAATAATACACATTGGGTGTTGGTTGGATACCTGAAATAATACAAATTATTTGACTCTCATGTTTGACTAAAGCCCATACACCTTGATGTCATTGTACATCGCGCTTTGTGCTCTAACAAAAGGCTTAAGCAAAGATAAGGTGTATAGGTCGTCAAGATGAATGGGACTAAAGCGCATAGAAGAAGGGAATATGAGGGAAACCTAACCTAGTTGACTGGAGATCCCAAGATGTGACAACCCTCACTAAACCAGGTATCCGTACGACTTAATTAATAATTAATTACTGCTTAATTACTGTGCTTGCTTGAACTTGTGAATAAACTGCTACTTGATTACTGATACATGTACTTACTTGCATCATACTTTACTTGCTGTCACTACATTATTTACATGCTGAACCTTAGTGACAAACATGATGCACAAAAAGCACAGTAGCACTATAACGGATAACCTATTGAACATGCCGATAAAGCCAGCATCAGGCAAACACTGCCTCTAAGGCCTGTATGAGCCAGAAATATTTTGCTACACTAGTGGTGAGTGTAGGGATATAAGGGTTGTAGAACTGTGTCTCTAGGGATAAGTTACAATGACTGGATGTGCCTAAAACGTACTCTAAGTACAAAATTCAGCACTTTACATAATAATTCAGCTTTTAGCTACCTAATAAAGTGCCAAAACATGAGAAAAATGTTACTAGACACTTTCCAAAGTGTCAGAAATGAGTTGTGTCACTAAAAATGGTATTAACGACACTTTAAAGCTTTGTTAACGCTTTAACGGATTACTATCCAACCGAACAACCGGACTACACCCGGAGCATGAAAATATTGTTATTTTCATTATTTATCTTTTTCTGAGCCAGTTAGGGTCCCTGAATACCCTAACACCCATTGTAACGCGTGACACACAACTAACCGGGTTAAGCACTTAACTAACTTACTTAACCTAACTATTATCCTAACTAACTAGTTGGAATCGGACCAAGACCCCCCCCCAACCGAATCGGTCACCAAGTGACCCCACTCTTGTCCTAGTTTTGATTATAATATTCATTAGTGCTTAATATCTAGCAAGCATAGTGACCAATGGTTAATACACCTACTAATTGTCTATAAGTATGAGCTTATACACACATGATCATTTCCATCACACAACACAACTCAAAACTCTATCCCTCTCTCTAAAGAAGCTACGGTCGAACACCCCCTTGTGCATACATCCGATTTCGAGTTTAGTTCAAGTCATTCCAATCATCTACAAGTGTTAAGGGTCGCATATAAGGAGTCTTAGTGCAAACGGAAGGCGAAGGACCTCACTCTCTTGCTTTTATCCACCCTATTTGCGCTTAGATTCTTCCCTAGCCTCGAGCTAGTGGTATGTTACTTAAATCACCTACTCGAACTATTTTGAAGTGGTTAATACGATATATGACGGTTAAAATCTATGAACATACAAGATGAAGCACAAAAGTCTACTTAAAACACTAAAATGTTGGTTAATAGCTTATAAGTTGTGTAAAACTTGTAGTATTTTATTTGTGTGATTATTTGGACCCGATCTATGTTGTGGTAGCTCGGATCATCATTTAACCCGGTTTGGTCATGATCTTGGATTATGACATAAAGCTTGTTTAAGTATAACAAGGGTTAGAAGATGAAACTCTACCACACAAGAATCATGAACTTGTGTAAAAGTGTTTTAGCTTGTAAAATAGTGATTAAAACTAGTAGATCTACGGATCTACAGGTGGTATTTTCAAAGGACCGAGTGTCAAAGGAATCATGTTTTTCTAAAGACGGATCTTACACTAACAAGAATGGTTTTTAGAACACACAAGTGTGTAAACACTTGTGTAACACAAAGTTTCGACAAAATAACTATTTTTGAAAAAGATGACGAGAGGTTGTAAAGATGGAACTTCCCTAAAAACGAGGTTTTTACAAAATCGGATAGTTTTATGTAAAGATCCACTAAAAGTAATGGGATTTACTTCATAGTTTGAATAAATCACAAGTTCATAAAATTTATGCGATTTATATACATATTTTGACTAGTTTGTGATTTGAACATTGTTTTGAATGAATGATAAAAATGGTTGGTTTGATTTATAAAAGAAAATGATACGCTTGAAAGCGTGGCCACCTCCAGTTACAGAGGAAACTCTGGCGAAATCTTTCCAAAAAGCCTAACACTTAGAAATATTTTCACTATGAGTGTTAGAAATATATTTTGACTTGTTTTCAAATTATAGATTTCGCCACGACTTATTTACAAAATACCGGAGGTGGGATTTCACAAAATAAAACGTGATACATATATATATTTAGTATATATTTTTCACAACATCACTGGTATAAGTGTTTATGATTATTTTGTGAACTACGTAAATATTATTTTTAGGGTAAAAATAATATTACTAAGTATTATTTTGGGAAAATCACATGTATTAAAATATAATATTTTCGAGAAGAATATTTATATTTTGGGAGTTAGAAATAAAATATATTAAGTGAGACTTAATAGTGTAATCCGAATTAAACGAACGCACATGTATTAAATCCCCCATCCTTGGGAAGGAAAATAACTACCAAGTATATACAGAACGTAAACACGAAATAGTTGCCTAACTATTTCCCAAAAACTTAAACCATAAAGCTAAGGCACGGCCATCCGTCTAATAGAGTTAGTACGTGTAGGTCGTCATACAGCTGATCGATTTGGAGGCATACTTGGTAGAGACGCACCACGGTGAGTTCATGTCCCCCTTTTCTCTTAACTGTTTTCAGTTTTCTAAACTGCGGGGGTGAAATACATGTTACTTTAATTACGAGTACTTTATACATGGTATGGTTAGCGTAAGGAGGTTTACTACTTAGATCATGTGAGTGGGTAGGCGTGAACTGGAGGCCATTAATCCTCATTATAGGACCGAGGGACGTAAGCGGTAGATCTATCTGGGTGTAGCGAGCCCAACCCCAGGTCCAATAGTACGGACCTCGGGGTGACTTTGTGCCCCGACGCAAAATCGCAAGGTTTGAGTCTTCCTACTTGCACTTCACACATATCATTGGCCTTGCAAACCGTTGGTGATCTCTTTTTCCTTATTTGCTACATACCAGGGATTTTTATACTTACAAGTGTTTATTTACTCACTACACATGAACTCGCTCAACATTATTGTTGATTTTTCAACTTACATGTATTTCAGGGAACTAGAGATCTGGCGCGGTATGACACGTTTTCCCGCTGCACTAGTTACGAGATCATCTGGGTTTAGGGAATGTGACTCTTTCCTGGACAAGTCACAGTCCTTAAACTATCATTATGTTATGTTGATATTTGTGTTTGTTGAAAAATGTTTATGTCGTTAGGACGTGTTTCCGTTAAGACAATGTTATTGTATTGGCTTTTAAAACTTAATCAAATGGATGATCTTGCATGATTTTATTTCATATAGCTTTGTTATGGTTAAGCTATGGTATTAAGAAGTCACACCAAATTAACCACGCTTCCGCAAAGCCAGGGTGTGACACAAGATCTAGGTTCAATAGGCAAACTTAATCATAAACCAAAAGGGAGTCACTGTGGGGGAGTGCCCCAAAATTAATAAAGGGAGTTGTATACTTCCTAGTCCATTCCAATCAGTGACATGAAGGAAAAGTTAAGCATGTTGTGGTTAAGGATTTTGAGGAAATCCAAAATTAACCATGATGCTTTTAATGATTCAGAGGAATCACATACGTTAGAGAGAAGTGGGGTCGCTTTGAATGGATTTGTGGGGATGCGCAAATCCTAGAGCTCTCGCAGAACCAGAAAAGTGTTCCATGACCATAAACAGACACAACCATGAGGTCTTGACTGAACTAGGGAGAGTATTGTGTGAATGTATATTGTCGCCTACATAAATGGGGGATTATTCAAAGACACCTACCTATCATGCAATACTCAGTTGTTGAACGTTTATCGTTGAAACTTGATAGATCGATTTCTATTCATGTGGGGGATTGTTGGAAATTTGTGAAAATAACATTTTTCACAAATATAGGAAAATGATTTTTTTTCTATTTTGGACTAGAAATAAATATAAGAAAATGAGCGGGTTTTATATATTTATTTGTGGGTTTGTGTTCTATGTTGGAAGAGCTTCGCAACGAACTAAACCATGTCCAAAACGGAGCTAAGATGAATGAGATATTGATGCTCAAAGTTTGGTGTTTGAAACTTGAATGCTGAAAAAAGTGGGAAAGTGGCACATTGTCCCACATAGGAGAAGAGATGAAACTTAAAGGGGTATTTAAGTGGGAACTCTCCATCCTTATTGTTTCATGGAAGCACACACTAAGTGTACTCGCGAAGGGTGCGGAGCATCCTAACTCGCATACGTGCGCGCATGGCGTGGGCGATGAGGCGCAATGTGGCGCTTTGATGGCGCACTTTGCACTTCGCACGCTCGCATCGCCACGAGCCGCCTTTGTATTTTTGACCACGTGCGCGTAGTGGTGTATGACGTGGCAGGGAGGCGCGCGATTGTGTAGCAGGCGCGCATGGAAGTGAGCCAAAATGACGCACTCGCGCATGAGCGTGCAGATTTGCGCGCGCGTAGAAGCTTCTAGCAGTTAATGTCAGTGCAGTTACACTTCAGCATTTGAAACTAACGAGTCAATTCTTTTGACTGAGAATTAAGTGACGAATTAAAGTGTATTGAAGACGTTTAATGCAGTTTAATTCTCTCATCTAATTCTTTTACAGTTTCGAGTTCAGATCTGCAGTATAAATAGGAGAAACCTGCTGTAGCAACTAGACACCGAATTTCACAGCAAATACAATCTCTCTCTTTTGAATTTTCTTCATCTTCAAGCAGCAAGGTACACCTTCGAGTTGGAGTCAAGACCGGCAGTGCAACTGCTTCAGACTGTTGTATCCTGGAAACAAACGTGTTCTCCAGGGAGACACGAAATTTGTTTTAAGGGACCCGTGTCTAACACGGTCCTCAGCCAAGAACACCAGTGTTGTTTATAATTATGTTCTTGTTTTTTTCCTTTTCCTTCAGTTGTAATTGTTTTGTTTCAGTTTCATTATGTTAGTGTATTGTATTTCAAGTTAATAAATTATTTTATTTATTTTTGCACGAACGGATTCCTACAGTCATGACCCTCATCACCACCATCATGACCCTCCACATAGGCGCAATGTCACCCACCTCTAATCCAGCATCCAAAACCATTACCTTAAGGGTGTGGTCGTGACCCAAACCACTACCCCCTTTATTATTTTATTATATCTTTGTCTCAAAGTCATCAAATGAAGGGCCATGGTAATCGTGCTTTAATCCATGCTAACCACCCACCATGAATCAGGGTGGGGTAGCCTTCCATTCATGTTCTTACGTGGCGAATCATGTTCCAACCATGACTCCCACACCCTTCAACCTAAAGGGATGGTATAGCACATCATCCACCATCCTAGGTGGCAATCCATGACCCATCTCATGCCCCCTATACCCCTTAACCTATACTATTTTGTATCTCGTAAACTCGTTCCATCACATTATTTATCAGAACATATGATATACTTTCTAAATGTTTCGTTTGAGTATTGAAATATACCCTTCCGATAGTACAAAACATTAACTGTGGCCAAATATCATAAAGGTAGTCATTTCTTGTTAGAAAATTAGATAGGAAGAGATTAAATGAAGAAAAAATTGAAATTTTTAATAGACTGTTCTGAATCACTTTTAATGATTAAATATAATTCGACCCTAAATGCATGCATTACACGACGATTAATCTGAGGTAATCTATCAAAATAACTTTGACTCAAGGAAACAAATTAACGACCAACGAATTCTTCAAATGGACTACTGACGAAATTCATCAAATCGGGATACACTCGTCTCCGAACCGGGGAAAACCCTCACCTAGGGCCGAAGCCGTGTGTGACAACTCGAGTTTCCGACATTCTTTATTCGCATTTATTGCACGTTGACTCTGACTGTCTAGTTGTTTGACTCGTCTGATTTGTAACGATACACTTTGTGTGATAATAAAAGTATTATGTTTGCTTGGTTATGTGTTGATATTATAGCATGAGACTTAGTGTATTTGAAATAACATAAACTACTGAACATATGAAACAACTCGACGAAACAGAGTTGTGATTCGCCATGATCATACTCGACGAAACAAGCATGTTTCGCCAAACCGAACTCGACGAAACAGACTGTTTCGCCGGACCAGTTTCGCCAAAAGCCCAGTACGGCCCAGAATGTTATTTCCGTGTATAATTACGTGAAACGGTTCTAGTTTCACACCCTTGGCAAAATAGAAACCCTAGAACTCTCTCCTAAGTGTGTCGGCAGCTGTGGGTGTCTCCCCAAGTCTTTGAGCGACCAAATCATTATTTCTTTCATCTCGGTTAGTACGGGTTCGTTAACTCGGTCCTATTGATGTTTTGATTACTTGTTATGTGCTTATGTAAATGCTGAGTTATGAAACAGATCATGAATATATGTGTATGATGATGTAGATTTCGATATACATGGTTAATCGGATGTGTAATTATATGTGAAACTTAACATGATCGAATACTCAGTTCTGGATGTTGTTAATATGTTATAATTCTGAATCCACATTAGTTTCGGATAGGGCTCGATGATATGAGGTTGTATGTTAATCAGTTTGAGATGCGTTTAAAACTAGGGTTCATACTAGACGATGATTAGGTGAGGATTGTGTTATGATTCTGTGCTAAATGATTTCGGTATGATTGCTACTTGATGGCGACGGCTGTTAGGGTTTCTGCATGTATTTGAGTACGTAACTGACATCACCTCGAATCTGTCTTGACGAAACCGATCTCTTGGCGAAACAGAAAGTGTTTCGCCAAGGACGGTCGACGAAATAGAATCTTGTTTCGCCAAACAAGATCACGGCGAAACAGAATGTGTTTCGCCGATTTGTGTTTCGCCGAATGGTGTGTTTCGTCAATATGTGTGTTTCGCCATTATGTAATCAGCACAGTAACTTACCTTATTCCTGTTAAAAGTTAACATGGTTAGTTAACTGCTGTTAAGTGTTAACTGGAATATCTAACTGCTGTTAAATGTTAAACATGACTCGTATGATTGTGAATATGTACTACATGCTTATACGTGTACCTCGTGACTACAAACTGATTATGTATACGTGCATACTTTAGGACGTGATTGATTTACCTTGAGCACATACTTAGCATACCGAGCAAACCAAGGTGAGTTCACACTCTTACCAAGGCATGGGATTCCCCAGTTGGGTTGGGAATGGGATTGAATGATTACCTGTACTTACATTACCACTAGACTACTTACCACGGTCCTCGGATTGGGAAGGATACCTGTGTCAAATTCTACATAAAGCCTACGTACTGTCCTCGGATTGGGAAGGACACCAGCACTAAACCTACGTAAAACCTACGTACTACCGTCCTCGGATTGGGAAGGACGCCAGTGCTAAACCTACGTACTACCGTCCTCGGATTGGGAAGGACGCCAGTGCTAAACCTACGTACTACCGTCCTCGGATTGGGAAGGACGCCAGCGCTAAACCTACGTACTCGCTACGTACTGTCCTCGGTTGGGAAGGGCACTTACATAAAACCTGCGTAAACCTATACTTACTACTATCCTCGGATTGGGAAGGATACTTATGATTACGAATAGTCTAGGGGATATATATAACATGGGAAGCCCCCACCAATAGGACGTACTATCGGCCCAGTAGAGCCACATGTTACATACGAACTTACTATTACGCATTTACTTTCTGTGAACTCGCTCAACTAGTTGTTGATCCTCTGTTACATGCCTTGCAGGACCTTAGGTACTTATGGAGCTTGCACGGGAGGCGCAGTCGTTGTGGACAAGGATCGTGAATACTTGATTAGACATTATGACATTTCACACTTTATTGTGTTGGGTTTAATTATACGCTTCCGCTAAACAGTGATAACATATTTATGTTTTGGAACACCTCTCATATGGATTGGTCTGATTAAATTGCAATTACTTTTACTTTATACATTGTTCTATATGATTGGTGGCTTGATCCTGGTCAGTCACGCTCCCAAGCGGTGATACTCCGCAGGTGGATTTTGGGGGTGTGACAGATTGGTATCAGAGCCATTGGTTATAGAGAACTTGGTTTTAATATGGGGAAAACGATTTTATTAAAACCAGACTATAACCAGAACAGTGCTCTCAACGATCCACAACGACGCTTCGCTCCACGTGCAAGACTCGACATCCTAGGTAATAAGGTTTATGTTTATTGCCTACATACTAGAATTACATAGAACTTTGCTCGTGGTATGCTTAGATTACATTGCTCACTATTTGTTATTGCATGAGAACACTTGTGTGCTTACACTCTTCTGTCATCGCACTATTCGCGAACCTATCTCACTTACGTTATCTTTACTATGAAGATCATGTCTGCACGTATCAACATGACCCAAGACCAGTTGACGGCCCTCATTAACGAACGAGTTACCGCGGCAGTTGCAGCCGCACAAGCAGGAGGTCAAGCACCTGTTTGCACTTTCAAGATTTTCATGGACTGTCGTCCAACCACTTTCAGCGGCACTGAAGGAGCCGTAGGTCTCCTGCACTGGTTTGAAAAGCTGGAGTCAGTATTTGAAATGTGTGAATGCCCTGAGGCACGCAGGGTGAAGTATGCTACCGGTACCCTCGAGGGTTTAGCCCTCACATGGTGGAAAGCACAGGTCCAAATACTGGGGTTGGTTGCTGCTAACGCCACCCCATGGAACAATTTCAAAGAGATGATCAAGGAGGAATACTGCAGTAGAGATGATATTCATAAGCTGGAAGTCGAGTTTTTCAACCTCAAGATGACGGGGTCTGAGATCGAAGCGTATACCAAGAGGTCGAATGAGCTTGCATTACTGTGTCCTACTCTGGTGGACAAGCGTATTGAACTTTATCTTAAGGGTCTGGTGCCAGAGATCCAGAGTCATGTGACTTCAGCAAATCATGCCACTTACCAGCAGGTTGTTCAGTTGGCTCACCGTCTCACTGATCAAGCGGTGGAGCAGAACCGGTTGCCCAAACGCATCAACGCTACCACTACAGCTACTACTTCGGTTACTCCTGCTACTCCCAGTGACAGCAAGCGAAAATGGGAGGGGGATTCCAGCAAAGGATCAGCTCCAGTTCAGCCCCAAGTTCAGCAACGAAAGACTGACAACTATCAGAGCCCTAGTCAGCACTCTTCGGGCAGTCACAAGCAGGGTGGTTATCGAGGGAACCTCCCAAAGTGCAACATCTGCAACAAGCACCACAATGGCCAGTGTAACAGGGGTCGTTGTCAAAGGTGTTTCAGGACGGGCCATGAGGCCAAGGATTGTAGGAGCCCACAGCCTGTAAATCAGAATCAGCCGCAGCAGCAAGCACGGCAAAATCAGCAACAGGGCAACAAAGGATGTTTTCAGTGTGGCGCCGAAGGTCACTTCAAAAGACACTGCCCTCAGCTAAACCGAAACCAGAACAACAACAACAACCAGGGCAATGGGAACAACAACAACGGGGGAAACAACAATGATGGGAACAACGGCGCAAGGGGACGAGCATTTGTGATTGGGCAGGGTGATGCCAGGAATGATCCCAATGTGGTTATGGGTAAGTTTCTCCTCGACGACTTTTATGTTACTGTACTATTTGATTCGGGTGCGGATACCAGTTATATGTCTCTGGAAGTTAGCCAAATGCTTAAACGCGCACCAACACGTTTGAACACTAAACATGTCGTAGAGTTAGCTAACGGTAAAAGTTTAGAGGCCACACACATAGTTCAGGGTTGTAATCTTATCCTCGCTGGTCAGACTTTCTCCATCGATCTCATCCCTATAACTCTGAGTAGTTTCGACATTGTCATCGGTATGGATTGGTTATCCCAACAACAAGCAGAGATACTATGTAGGGAGAAGGTCATTCGTATTCCCCGTTCTGGTAAAGAACCTCTCGAAGTTCAAGGCGACAAGAGTGGTGTCGTGAGTGGCATCATTTCCTTCCTGAAGGCTCAGAAGTGTTTACGAAATGGCCACACAGCTGTTTTAGCTCTCGTTACGGATACATCGAAGAAAGAGAAAAAGATTGAGGATATTCCGGTGGTACGCGATTTTCCTCAAGTATTTCCAGAAGAGTTACCCGGGTTACCGCCTCATCGTCAGGTTGAATTTCAGATCGAGCTCGCTCCAGGAGCAGCACCCATAGCTCGAGCGCCTTATCGTTTGGCTCCAACTGAATTGGAAGAACTGTCAAAGCAGCTACAAGAACTCTTGGAAAAGGGTTTTATACGTCCTAGCTCTTCGCCTTGGGGAGCTCCAGTGTTATTCGTAAAGAAGAAAGACGGTACGTTCAGGATGTGTATAGACTACCGTGAACTCAACAAGGTGACGATCAAGAATCGTTATCCTCTTCCGCGCATAGATGATTTATTCGACCAGCTGCAAGGGTCGAGCTACTACTCCAAGATAGACTTAAGGTCAGGGTACCATCAGCTGAGAGTCCGGGATGTGGACGTCTCTAAAACAGCATTTAGAACTCGCTACGGCCACTACGAGTTTATGGTCATGCCATTCGGGCTAACGAACGCGCCTGCCGTATTTATGGATCTTATGAACAGGGTGTGCAAACCCTATCTCGACAAGTTCGTCATTGTTTTCATCGACGACATCCTGATTTATTCGAAGAGTCAGGAGGAGCACGAGCATCATTTACGACTTATACTGGAACTTCTGCGAACGGAACAGTTATACGCTAAGTTTTCCAAATGTGACTTCTGGCTTCGTGAAGTCCACTTCTTAGGCCACGTGGTAAACAAGGATGGGATTCATGTAGATCCATCCAAGGTGGATTCGATCAAGAACTGGCCTGCACCTCGCACACCAACAGAAATACGCCAATTCTTGGGTTTGGCGGGTTATTACAGGAGGTTCATCAAAGACTTCTCAAAGATTGCTCAGCCACTTACACTACTGACGCAGAAGGGTGTTGTTTATCGTTGGGGTAATGCACAGGAAACAGCGTTTCAGCACTTAAAGGATAGACTTTGTAGCGCGCCTATCCTCTCACTGCCTGAAGGCACGGACGATTTTGTAGTCTACTGCGACGCATCCATCCAAGGTCTTGGATGTGTATTGATGCAAAGGGATAAAGTTATTGCTTATGCTTCGCGCCAACTTAAGATTCACGAACGGAATTACACGACACACGACCTAGAGCTGGGAGCGGTTGTTTTTGCACTTAAGATATGGCGACACTACTTGTACGGTACCAAATGTGCTATCTACACTGACCACAGAAGCCTCGAACATATATTCAAACAGAAGGAACTGAATATGCGACAACGACGATGGGTTGAACTGTTAAATGACTACGAATGCTCAATCAGGTACCACCCAGGCAAAGCCAATGTTGTGGCTGACGCCCTCAGTCGAAAGGACACCGCGCCTAAACGCGTACGAGCTTTACAACTCACTATACAGTCTAGTCTTCCTTCCCAGATACGAAATGCTCAGGTGGAAGCATTGAAACCAGAAAACGTCAGGGCAGAAGCATTACGCGGCTCAAGGCAACGCTTAGAACAGAAGGAAGATGGTGCTTATTACGTAACAGGACGCATTTGGGTCCCACTGTACGGCAACTTACGCGAGCTGGTAATGGATGAAGCTCACAAGTCTCGCTACTCGGTACACCCTGGTTCGGATAAAATGTACCACGATATTAAGACTACATACTGGTGGCCTAGCATGAAAGCTCACATAGCCACTTACGTTAGCAAGTGCTTGACTTGTGCGAGAGTTAAAGCGGAATATCAGAAACCATCAGGCCCACTCCAACAACCTGAGATACCACAATGGAAATGGGAACAAATTTCCATGGATTTTGTTACTGTCCTACCTAGATCTCAGCGTGGGAATGATACTATTTGGGTGATCGTGGATCGACTCACTAAGTCTGCTCACTTCTTGGCTATCAAAGAAACAGACAAGTTCTCTACCTTAGCATACGTTTACTTAAAAGAAGTGGTCTCGAGGCACGGGGTGCCCACCTCCATCATCTCTGATCGTGACGCACGTTTTACTTCAGAACTGTGGCAAGCAATGCATAAATCTTTTGGCTCTCGTTTAGACATGAGCACAGCTTATCACCCTCAGACAGATGGACAGTCTGAGCGCACTATTCAAACTCTAGAAGACATGCTTCGGGCGTGCGTAATTGACTTTGGCAATGGTTGGGAAAAACATTTGCCACTTGTGGAATTTTCATACAATAACAGCTACCACACAAGCATTAAAGCTTCACCATTCGAGGCATTGTACGGGCGTAAATGCCGGTCACCTCTCTGTTGGGCAGAGGTGGGTGATAGTCAGATCACAGGTCCAGAAATGGTAGTTGATACTACTGAAAAGATTGCTCAGATACGACAACGCATGGCGGCAGCACGTGACCGTCAGAAAGAATACGCCGATAAAGATAGAAAACTGCTCGAATTCCAGGTTGGGGATCGAGCGCTACTCAAAGTTTCACCCTGGAAGGGTGTGGTTCATTTTGGCAAACGCGGCAAACTCAATCCACGATACGTCGGACCTTTCGAAGTTATCGAGAAAATAGGCAAAGTGGCCTACAGACTGAACTTACCACCTGAACTCAGTGCAGTTCACAACGTCTTTCACGTGTCGAATCTGAAGAAGTGTACGTCAGATGAGACCCACATAGTTCCCTTGAAGGAACTCACTATCGACGAACGGTTGCACTTCGTCGAGGAACCTGTTGAAATCACGGACCGGGATGTTAAGGTCCTCAAGAACACGAGAATCCCTCTTGTACGAGTTCGTTGGAACTCCCGTCGTGGTCCAGAGTATACCTGGGAACGAGAAGATCAAATGGAACTCAAGTATCCCCAATTATTCGGAAAACGTGCAACCACTACTGAGGCTGAAGCTACAACTTCAGAATTTCGGGACGAAATTCCAAATCAACGGGGGGATGATGTGACACCCCAGGAAAACCAGTAAACGATACAACTCACCTAGCTTCCTCAGTAACCGCATGCTAAATTTCGGGACGAAATTTCTTTCAAGTTGGGGATAATGTGACAACTCGAGTTTCCGACATTCTTTATTCGCATTTATTGCACGTTGACTCTGACTGTCTAGTTGTTTGACTCGTCTGATTTGTAACGATACACTTTGTGTGATAATAAAAGTATTATGTTTGCTTGGTTATGTGTTGATATTATAGCATGAGACTTAGTGTATTTGAAATAACATAAACTACTGAACATATGAAACAACTCGACGAAACAGAGTTGTGATTCGCCATGATCATACTCGACGAAACAAGCATGTTTCGCCAAACCGAACTCGACGAAACAGACTGTTTCCCCGGACCAGTTTCGCCAAAAGCCCAGTACGGCCCAGAATGTTATTTCCGTGTATAATTACGTGAAACGGTTCTAGTTTCACACCCTTGGCAAAATAGAAACCCTAGAACTCTCTCCTAAGTGTGTCGGCAGCTGTGGGTGTCTCCCCAAGTCTTTGAGCGACCAAATCATTATTTCTTTCATCTCGGTTAGTACGGGTTCGTTAACTCGGTCCTATTGATGTTTTGATTACTTGTTATGTGCTTATGTAAATGCTGAGTTATGAAACAGATCATGAATATATGTGTATGATGATGTAGATTTCGATATACATGGTTAATCGGATGTGTAATTATATGTGAAACTTAACATGATCGAATACTCAGTTCTGGATGTTGTTAATATGTTATAATTCTGAATCCACATTAGTTTCGGATAGGGCTCGATGATATGAGGTTGTATGTTAATCAGTTTGAGATGCGTTTAAAACTAGGGTTCATACTAGACGATGATTAGGTGAGGATTGTGTTATGATTCTGTGCTAAATGATTTCGGTATGATTGCTACTTGATGGCGACGGCTGTTAGGGTTTCTGCATGTATTTGAGTACGTAACTGACATCACCTCGAATCTGTCTTGACGAAACCGATCTCTTGGCGAAACAGAAAGTGTTTCGCCAAGGACGGTCGACGAAATAGAATCTTGTTTCGCCAAACAAGATCACGGCGAAACAGAATGTGTTTCGCCGATTTGTGTTTCGCCGAATGGTGTGTTTCGTCAATATGTGTGTTTCGCCATTATGTAATCAGCACAGTAACTTACCTTATTCCTGTTAAAAGTTAACATGGTTAGTTAACTGCTGTTAAGTGTTAACTGGAATATCTAACTGCTGTTAAATGTTAAACATGACTCGTATGATTGTGAATATGTACTACATGCTTATACGTGTACCTCGTGACTACAAACTGATTATGTATACGTGCATACTTTAGGACGTGATTGATTTACCTTGAGCACATACTTAGCATACCGAGCAAACCAAGGTGAGTTCACACTCTTACCAAGGCATGGGATTCCCCAGTTGGGTTGGGAATGGGATTGAATGATTACCTGTACTTACATTACCACTAGACTACTTACCACGGTCCTCGGATTGGGAAGGATACCTGTGTCAAATTCTACATAAAGCCTACGTACTGTCCTCGGATTGGGAAGGACACCAGCACTAAACCTACGTAAAACCTACGTACTACCGTCCTCGGATTGGGAAGGACGCCAGTGCTAAACCTACGTACTACCGTCCTCGGATTGGGAAGGACGCCAGTGCTAAACCTACGTACTACCGTCCTCGGATTGGGAAGGACGCCAGCGCTAAACCTACGTACTCGCTACGTACTGTCCTCGGTTGGGAAGGGCACTTACATAAAACCTGCGTAAACCTATACTTACTACTATCCTCGGATTGGGAAGGATACTTATGATTACGAATAGTCTAGGGGATATATATAACATGGGAAGCCCCCACCAATAGGACGTACTATCGGCCCAGTAGAGCCACATGTTACATACGAACTTACTATTACGCATTTACTTTCTGTGAACTCGCTCAACTAGTTGTTGATCCTCTGTTACATGCCTTGCAGGACCTTAGGTACTTATGGAGCTTGCACGGGAGGCGCAGTCGTTGTGGACAAGGATCGTGAATACTTGATTAGACATTATGACATTTCACACTTTATTGTGTTGGGTTTAATTATACGCTTCCGCTAAACAGTGATAACATATTTATGTTTTGGAACACCTCTCATATGGATTGGTCTGATTAAATTGCAATTACTTTTACTTTATACATTGTTCTATATGATTGGTGGCTTGATCCTGGTCAGTCACGCTCCCAAGCGGTGATACTCCGCAGGTGGATTTTGGGGGTGTGACACCGTGAACACTCGCCCGAAGGCACGACAGTGCGGTGGGGTAAAACCCGCTCAGTTCAAGGATCGAATTAGCGATCTCCGCCTACTCGCCTAGTCTCCCATAATCACCAGACACCAGTGCTGCAGAAAATAATGAGGAGAGCAGTAATCAAACTTAAGTCTCTTAGAACATCAGATCTCTCCCTTATCACTCCACCATCTAATCATTTACGATTCAAGATTCAAGGAAACAAATCATAGTACCAAATGTGAGGTAGGTGTATCTCATAGTACCAACATATGTGCATTGTTTCTTCTAGAGAACCGTCAAGCATGTGCCGCCTATGTCGGTTCTTATTTGCTTCTGATCGAAAGTCCCAAACGGTTTTTTTTTCCATTTACGGTTATAGGTACCTAACATTCTTATCCACATGTATTTGAAATGATTACGCCCCTAACACTGCTCCTGTAGAGGCACGAAAGGGAAAGAGACGTTTCTAGTAAAACGTCTAATAAGAATAAATAAAATTAGAAAGTAATAATTATGTCATTTGAAGGTATTAAGCATGACGGATGGTCTAAAGTCAACAAAATTTTGTTTTTAAGACTATGTGTGATGTGAATTATTGGGGCGTGAAAGAGCTTGATAACGCTCCCTAAGCGTTATAGGAGCATGAAGAGAGAGAGAGAAGCGCTTCTAGTATAACATAATTAACATTAAATGAGGAATAAAATTTGAAAGTAATGATCTGAAGAGCATTAAAAGAACCATTACACATTTTTTAAAGGACGTTATGATATTGATGTGGCATTAAAACCACTTAAATTTCTAATACATGTTACTTTAATCTACTGATCCGTAGATGTATGATATATTAACCAACATGTTACTTTAAAATGTTTGTATATTCGAAAAAATGAATCATGTCACACATGTAACAGGTTAGTGGAATTTTTCGCTCGAATTTTTCGCTCAGTAGTGTTGTATATAGGGCTGTAAACGAACCGAACGAACACGAACAAGGCCTTGTTCGTGTTCGTTCGTTAAGGAAATAAACGTGTTCACGAACGGTTCATGAACACTTACCGAACGAGATTTTATGTGCGTGTTCGTTCATTAAGGAAATGAGCGTGTTCGCGAACGGTTCACGAACACAAACGAACACAAAAAAATTTGGCGAACGCGACGAAGGATAAAGATAGATGGCCCAGAGAGTAGCACTCGAACTTGAATTCCTTATTGTGGAACGATAGTCGATCGTATTCGTGGATGTAAATAATGAGAAATGAAAGGGAAATGATGCATAAACAAGGTGAAAGTGGGTTTTGTAGTTTAATTGTTAGGGAAATTAATTAAATAAAAGTTTAATAATATAAAAAGTACAAATAAAATATAAGAAAGTACAAAGATCTTCAATTAAAACACAAACATACAAACATAAACGAACGCAAATCAACAAATGTTCACAAACACATTCACGAACACCTTACTGAACGTTCACGAACGCAATCGAACGAACGAGACATCTGTTCATGTTCGTTCATTTAACTAATCGAACGAAATTTCTTGTTCATGTTCGTTCGTTTATTAATCGAACGAACATAAACGAACTTCCCGCCGAACGGTTCACGAACTGTTCGCTGAACGTTCGGTTCGTTTACAGCCCTATATGTAGTTTTCGTATAGAAATTTTTTGGTAACTACCATTCTACCAAAACATATCACGAGATAATAACATATGTACCAAGCATGTACAAGTCAAGGTGCTCTCAAACAACTTAAGCTTTTGATGCATACAAAATATAAGTCTGGACGCACAACATAAAAGACCCCTCTTATAGTTCAAATGAAATATTAATACATGTAAAAAATCCATATAATAATCAGAGCACATTCAATACAAAACTAGTTTAAAGTAGAGAGTTGTAAGAACCGCATAATACATTTGTATGTAATGCTTTGTTGATACAAATATACGACTAAAAAAGAGAGCGACTGAGATAGACGGTTGCATAACAATTGTATTTATTATATTTTTTAAGTGAAAAAACAAATGTAATATACGATTTCACACTTCTTTATTTATAAATACTCGTAATACTCATTAGTCATAAAGTAGCGATACTAAGATGACTTCTAGTATTTTTTTTATTATTATACGATTTCACATTTTTTCACACTATAAGATTTCAAATACGTTTTCACACTAATTTTTAAAACATCATACTATTAGGGTGTACATATTGATACATTCTCCTAAGGGTGTCCAGGGGTTGGTTAATCGGTTATAAAACCGGTTTTGGTTAATTTCGATTATTAACAATAACTTTAACTTAAGTAAACTAACATTTCGGGTAAAGTTAAAAAAAATTACATATCAACGGGCATATAAAATAAGAATGAAACCCACCATGTTGAATTTAGCCTGAACCTTTTTTTATAAGACAACCATAATTACACTTTTTGGCTAAACTACCGATGTGAGACCCATTTTAATAAAATAGTTGTGTAGTTCATTTTATACAGAAGATTCATACGTTCATTATCCTCAGTTGTTCATCAAAACTAAAGACATCTACATCAATATCATTTTGTTACTAGCATATTTTTATATTAGTAAAATACCTCTACATGGTTATTGTAAAACATAAATCTTTTATATAGAATTATAGACTTAACATTGTTCAGTTCAGTTTCGGTAATATCGGTTAACCAAAGCCTCATAATCATAACCATAACCGATATATCGGTTAACCAAGTTTCATAACCATAACCATCGATTATATTAGTTATCGGTTAAAACCGGTTTCAACTATATCGGTTATGATTCGATCATGACAGTACTCTCACTCTTATCTCTCTCTATGTATAGAGGAAATAAGATTTCAGGTGTACTAAAAAAATGCTATTAAAATTGTCAATCTCTATTTCACATGAGTGGTTGGCATTTGAGAGCATGGCCCTAGTAGGAGGACACCACAAGCCTCAAACCACCCAATTTGGTTCTCAACCACTCTTCTTTTAGTAATGGAATTCTATCTTTTCAATAATTAAGGTGCACATGTTTGTAATAATGTACAAAATATAAATTACAGATCCTATGGATGTACTTATCATGAGTCATTTAAAAGTCAAAATCAAATTATTAGTCATAGAAGAGTAATTAATTAAAGTTGTATATTACTAGGTTATAACCACGTGTATTACACGGGTTAAGTAAATAAAAAATCAAATAGTTAATAGATAAATATAAATTATCAGTAATTATTAAATTATATAACTTTAAAATTTAAATATCTGGACATGAGTTGCATTTTAAAAGGATGGTTGTTTTAGGATAAATTTATTAGTATGATAAATGTAATTATTGTTCTTCTTGCATTTTTGAAAGACCCTAAACTGTAAGTGACAAAAGTCGCAGCGGAAATACGTACATAAAAATTTTCTTACTTTATAACCCCTCTTGACGTACTTAAATTCATTTTTGAAGTGAATTCTTTTACAATAAATACATTTATTATACTCATTTACAGTAATGCAACATAACCTAGCTTCACCCGTTACGTACTCAACACTCCCGTACAATCTATCTTGTGACTCGGTCTTTGATCGCTCCTCTTTAGATTGATAAGCTGGCTTGGACATCCTGCACTCACCAAACACATACAAGACATTAATAACTTTTATAAATATAAACGATGCTTAGCCTTGGTTTATTTTCCGTTTCTTTATTCCTGTACATTAAACGTTCCTTCTGAGTATCTCGTCTCTGGTGAGTCTTCGATACTGTACCTGCATTACACCTAAATTTCCTTGTACTCGCTTAACATCGTGAAAACTGAATCATACTGAATAACTTACATACGTGCCTAAACTTCATACATATTATTTCCATGCATACTTACGTACACACGCGCATACACACCTACTTGCATACATACACACGCACATTCCTGCCAACCTACATGCATACCTACATATAACCACATCTTTATCATTATATACGTATCTACATCCACACATACCTACATCATTACGTACACTCATGATATTATACCTATATACATACATAATCCCCAATTGCAACGTACCGAACCCTTACACGCCTACTCTCAAAACATACCCTCATATATCCACGTATTCTTACTTACGTACTTATAAACATACATACATACCTATCAATTATGGGCATACACTTAAATTCATAAAAACGTAAGTTAAACTAGTCGTACGTAACTTAAAACGCGTTTAAACGAGTTCCCAAGACAAAACAGGACACAAAAATAATTTTCGCAGAATCATGACCCGTCGCGTCGCGCGACCCCCCGTTGCGTGGCGCGACGCCCCCATTTCAGCAGAAAAGTTGCAGCTGTTTGCTGCATATTCCCAGCACGTTCGGATTTTACGAAAACGAGCATAATTCTCTCGTTTCTTATCCGTTTTATTCGATTCTTTTTCCTACGTGATCGTAATTTAATTCTCCATCCCATGGAGTGATAATACAATATTGGGGTTACCGAAATTTATGACTATTAAGCCTTCGGCTCGTTACCCTTTTTCCCACTTTTGCCCCTTTCATGCATTTATCATCATAACTTGTTTGTTTGACCTTAACTTCATATGAACCTAATAATTTCAAGGTCACTTACCATAAAAGATTCATTTCCGGATACCTTACACCTTATTCCACCCAGTATCGCTCAAAGGCTCATTTTGACCCGTTAAGGGTATATGCGCATAAAAAGGTCTATGACTTACAAAAACCCTACTTCTCACCATCATACTTGTCTAAAACATTACTCTAGTCGCATAATTTGTTTCCTATACTACTTTTAAGATTGTTTGCTCAATATACCCATCAAGGGCGTTTTAGTCAACTTTAATCCTATCATTCACGACGTAAGACTTCAGCACATATTTGACTTCAATCATCCTGTTTAATTAATTAAACACTATATTACTTAAACAAACTAAGAAGTGATTACGGAAATCACTTACCTTGTGCATCCGTGTTCGTATCTACTCCTTGCCTCCTCTTGACCCGTTAGCCATCCATGCTTCGAGTCCGTCACGACATGATTCCTATTCTTTCGTGTCACCAATTTACATTCTCGTTAGCATACGACATAGTACATGTTAACGATCATATTAATCACATGTTTCACATTTGACTTTCGTTAGTCGATTCTAGCTAACACAAACATATAACCAAATTCATATCCCTTTAAACGCATGTAATTCATCATGTCAGTCCGTTTAATACGTATCGACATAACAAGTACCATACCACTTCCTATAATCCTACCCTTATGGTAACTAGTTAAATCGTACTTCATATGCGTAGTTGACTTTCTGAAAGTCAGCAGTTCATTAATTTAACTTTCGACTTATCATCATATACTCGTAACATCATAACAAACTATACGGACGACACTATATATATTTCATCATACACTTGGTGTGTGTACACCATTTAATGCACATTGTACAACTAATTAAAGCACATTCTTCCTAGTTCATATGTAATTCATCAAATCCTACTACTAATCATCATGCATCATTCACATATAAGCACCAAACATATTAACATCACATTTCTTTCCATTCAACTCACAAGAATTCATCATATCCATCATAATACATCAACAATCAACAAGAATTGCACATGGATGATCATTCAAGTCATCATCTTCACCAAAACAAATGGGTTTCACCTCTAAACATAAAATTAACCTAAACCATTCATAGTCTATGTTCTATATCATGATACTAACACATACTCATACTAAATTTCATCCCGATTCACGGATTAAAACATAACCCACTTCATACAAGATCACCAATCTTAATTTTTAGACATACCTTATGATCCCCTTGTGAAGGTGATCATTAATCCATGTTCATTTATGAATTTGAGCTTCGATTTATCCTTCAATTTGATCATATAAGGTTGAGCTAGGGTTTGGCTCAAATGGGAGCTCCTGATCTTTCTCGAACACACACGATGTGTGTGTGTTTGTGTGTGAGTTTTGTTATTTAATAAATCAACTTTTATCTTATTTCATTTAGCCCCCTCGGTGGCACAACCTTCATCTTTTAATAGCTTTTACCATACACTTAACTAGGTTAAATAGTCTAGTTATTTATTTCGTGATATATCTTATAAAAGCATTTTACGAATATAATCATTCGGATTTTGGGGCGTTACAATTTTAAACATATATTAAATTTAAGAGTAAAATGCACGAATAGTCACTAATGTTTTGTAAAATAACACCTATAAATCCCAACTTTTGAAAAATACACTAAGAAGGCGTTTATCGATGAGGGAGTTGCAGGTGGTGGGGGTGGGGGGGGGGCACTTGAGTTAACTTTATATTTTAATATTTTAATATTTTTTAATACAGTAAGGGCATTAAGGTCATTTCACACCCATTTAACTGAGAAAACTAACCGCCATCCACTTCAGTGACTATCTGAGTAACAAACTGTCAAACCACATAGAGCACCGATGTAATTTCCAAAAGTCAGGGACTATAGGTGTTATTTTACAAAACTACAGGGACTATCCATGCATTTTACTCTAAATTTAATAACTTAAATTAAATAATAATTATCTACAATTAAGGACTTAAGATATAATTTCTAACCTAGTAATTAATATAAATAAATAATAAGATATTTTATAAAACTTTATCCGTAATTTCTTAAATGTTTGAAACATATTAAATTTAATAATTTAAATTAAATAATAATTATATATAATTAATGATGATCTAAAATAATGAAAAGTGTCCCTCTATACTAATGGGTAATGATGGGTCAATACCACATAGGCCCAAACTATCTACACACTAAGTGTGTAGATAGCCACACCCCAAAATGTGTTTTTTGTACTATATGCACACTCTTCAGTGTCGAGCTGTGACCAAAGCGCGGCGTTTTGGTCCGGTCAACCAGAAAAAGATTGTCGGGTGTCTGACGAGTCTGTTGACCGGACCAAAACGCCGAGCTTTGGCCGCGTTAACCAGACAAAATACTGCCGATAAATAATTAGAAAGAGGACATTAAATAATCATAACTCCTAATTTTAACAAAAATAATTATTATATACTATTACATCCTTTTTGGTTTATGAGATATCCCATTTTCCTTTATTTTATATACAAAAATCTACACTATATAATAAAAGAAACTAATAAAGATAATATATTATTAGATTAAATAGAATAATTTTATCCGACATTCAAAGTAAGATAAGATTTAATATTAATTGATTATTTATTATTTAATTAATTGATATAAGATAAATATGAAAATGCAGGAAATTAAAATGTAGACGCCTTCATGAGTGACACGTGTCCCAAAGTTGGTTATATAGTATAGATATAGATATAGATTAAGGAATATAACACTCATCTAGTCATCTTGAAAGGTTATTACCATAAGGTTTTATGTCATTTATATTCTCGTTATTTAAATTTTAAAGCAATCAAATAAAATCCGAGTTAGAATAATCAAATACAAAAAATTATTCTTGATAAGGATTAAATCAATCGAACCTTTTCAAATGCAACTTTTGATTTGACAAAAAGAGGTTACAATTTAGGATATTGGCATTTGGCACATCTTTGATGGATTTTTCACAGCATGACAAGTTCACGATTCGTATAAGTATATATTTTTCTTTTACATGAACTATACGACTCGTATACAAATATACGAGTCATATATTTTTTACATGGACTACATGACTTGTATATAAATATACGAGTCGCATATAGACATCTCACCCAACAAAACATATACGACTTATATGCGTTCTGCGCATATATGAGTCGTATATCGATTGTCAAAGATCCAATTAGGTGCATGTATACTAGTACCCTTTGAAACTTCATTAACATGGCTGGCCCTGAGGGTGGGCAGGAGGGGAGGACCACCAGCCAAGGCCCGATATTTCGAAGGGCACGTTATTTAAAAAATTGATATGTATATGTAAAAAAAATAAATTAATAGGTATATCCATACAAACACCAACATAGGTCCACTTACAAAACAATTTTTAAGGTTTAGATTAGTTATTAGCCCATTGTCATTAAGTTTAGACCTCCCAATACCTAATTTCATTAAGGCCTAAGAATATGTTTTTTCGAGCTCGAACAGGGTACACAAATTCTTAGGGCCGGCCTTGTTCTTTAATATGTGAATGATTCATGTAATTTGATTGATGTGAATGATTCAGTGAATCCATATATCAGTAACATGTATCATGTAAAGATTGATGAATAAAAATTTGACAACACATTTTTCTCTCTCTTACAAATTGTTAATGTATTTAATTTGAGACAAACAACAATCCATGGTGTTTTTACAACTGATAAATTTATGTACTTAAATTATAAAAGACAGGTAATAAGCAACAATCAGAGTGGCGCAGCGGAAGCGTGGTGGGCCCATAACCCACAGGTCCCAGGATCGAAACCTGGCTCTGATAAAAAGAGTGGCTTCCGTATCTCATTTTTTTTTGTTTTCCTCTACAATCTACACTAGTTTTTCTTACAGTTTATTTCCTTTATTCTATAAAAATGTTTGCAACTAAACATGTTGCAGCAGTAAGTTATCAAGCATCCTTTCAATGTGACAGTTGTATGTGGTGAAATGAAGAAAGATAAAAGATGTGAATTTATCGAGGATAATTAAAATCTATTCATGGTTTTGTCGATTCTACAGACGCTGATGTGAAGGATAGAGGGAGGAGAGTTGTTGACATGAAAGAGAGAGGGAGAGTTGTAGCGGCCCAACAACCCCTCGTGTGATGCTCTAACATTATTTTCTTGCAAATAGAAGAACGCACATATAATGGTCACGATTCTAAAAATCCATTAATATTTTCAAAGTGCGGATAGCTCCAAACGACCCGTCCATTCCTCTCCGGGTTTTAAAGTGATGGGCTTCTCAACCGCTGCCCCATCCACACATATTGTTTGTCTATATTCATCATCACCCATATCAACTATTGCTTTTGCTTTCTTCTCCCATGGGTTCCAAACAACTATATACAAATATAATCATGTTTAAAAAATTGTTTTAAGGAATTTGAGTAGTAGTTTTATAAAAAAAAAATTGTGACCCGGTGTTTTACCTGCGTCAGGAAGACCTTCCTTTCGTATGAGGAATGTTCGCTTCTTTTCGTGGTCGAATACCCCGATCATATGAGGCGAACCAACGTAGATGCGGTCCACCTGTGTGATAATTGTTGGTTAGACATGTTTGTTTTCGATGTGGCCTACTCGCTCTATTGTAGAATAGTTGTCCACTAGACAAAAACGGATGTGTTTAAATTACTCGTATGGTAAAAGGTTGGTTTAACCTCATTTTCAAAGGTGAGAGCGTCTCCTTGCTCGGTGAAGCGCTCTTTATGGTGTAAATTGTCGAGATAGTCAAGCGTTTCCAGGCCTTCGACTCTTACTTCACTAATATCAGACACAGAGAAATATGTGTGGTATGCTATTGAGAAACTAAACGCCTTACAACCGATGTTTCTAACACGCGATATTAGCTTTAGAGCCCCGTCAGGAGTCAACAGTATTCTCAGTCGAAATTCAAAACTGGTGTAGAAAGTTATAAAACGTTAACGTATATATAATCAACACTCATCTTAAATCACCAACATGTTAAAAATAAGAAAACACAAAACAATCACCTATGAGGCCAAATCTTCATATCTTCTTCAGACGGTTTAAGTAGTAAGTCGATAAACGCTTTCCCATCACAATCCTTGCGATGAAGAGGAGGAGGGTTGCGGTCAATTTCCCATATCCTATTTCGTGCAAATCCATGTTGCTCTAGAGAACCGCGATTCCCAAACTTCGGACAGTCAACACGTACACTATTAATGTCACTGTTGTGACATAAACAACTAAACAAGCTAATGTACCATTTTTTTTTATTTTTGTGACAGGCAATATTATATGGACTCAAAACATTTATCAAAGTGTCACCCTGTTGAAGGTTAATAACCCGAATATTTTCGAGTAACAAAAGAAACATAATATACCTGTGGAAAGCAAATGGGGATTCCTGCTCTCACTGGTGCAGGTGGTTTGGAGTTTGCCTATGAAACATATGTTTTAACATATTATTGAAATGGCTTTTTATTAAATTTTATAGAATGAGTGATTATGTGGTATTTATTTAACAAAAATTGGGAAAGAAATGGAGAATTAATGTCACCTTACTACTTTTAAACAGCAGTTCTTCGCCACGATCGTTTTTCCAAGAAATCACTTGACCACCATGCAGACTGACCTACGTCACAAGACATGTTTCGTTTTGTTTAAGGTTGTTTCATATTTCCTCTTGAATGGGTCCAACGTATGATTGTTTTGTGTAAGAACAGAACAACAAAGAGACAGCACAAGATAATTATAAAAAATGAACAATATTAACCTTTGCCGAAAAACCTCTAGGATTTTGAAGTGTCATAAGATCAACACCATTCTTATCTTTCGTGATTTTAACTGCTTCAGTCTCCTGGTCTCCTAACGGAGAACTCATCGCTCTCACACACACACGCATACTCTCTTTCAAGAACAAAGGTAATTAAATAGGAAAAAAACATTGGAATGACTAAAGAAGATGGAAATGTGAATATGTGCTTTTGCATTAATGGGTGATATCTTTCTTGTGACTTCAAAGCTCATTTCTTGTGAAATTTTACCAACATTTCAACTACCAACACTCGGTTTATGGTTTGTAATTCCCTTTTGAAAACGTTACTGCGTGAGTGTAAGCATCCGGCGACAATAATTGACGCCTTTTCTTTATTAGCGATAAATTTCTATCCATTTAACTGATTATGAACTGATCCACGTGAAGGCTTTCTACAGTCTTTGATTACAAATAGAACATACTGATACAAACTTGATTGTACAAGGTTTATCTGCCAAAATTTCTAACTTACATAGAGAGTAATATATGACCAGACACAAAAAAAAAAAAAAAAAAAAAGGGTAAATGCACGGTACCCCTGACCGCGGGAGGGATCCCCCTCCCCAGTTTGCTACCCGACCAAGCGCCCTGGCGGTGAATTCCCCAGTCTGCTCAGGGTAAGAATCAAACTTGCGACCTCCCCCTTGCAGGTTTTAAGATGGGTGTCGGTGGCCACTAGGCTGACTCATCTGCAAATGAGATTATGTGTGTATTTGTAATCCAACCTCTCATACCGATCAATATTTTCTGTTTTGCCCACTACGAGCTCATAGGTAGAAATTTTACAAGTCACCCATACTAAATTGTTCTTACCAAAACACACTTTAGTTTTAGAGTTCTCGTCTCATCCACAACCAATGCATCAAAAATGCGCTGGTGGTATTTAAGGTCCGACATTTCTTATGAGCCCAACATCATGTATGATTTTCTTGAGGTGTAATAGTATTTCTAACTATTCAAATTACACCTGATTCAAATATTTGAAATCACTCAACCTATAAATGGGTTCTTTATTTACATAAAGACCATTTCTGAATTTTAAAACATAATCGGAGTCAAATATTGTAGCAAACTTACAAAACATATATATTTCCAATGAAACTCAAGAATGAATAGAAGTGTGCATCCTAAACTCCTCAAGAAGCTGCACATATGGCCCCTGAAAAATAGTCATTTACCAAGTAATTGTAAGGATAAATACACACACAAATGAAAATATTTACTTGATTCAACAATTTGAGTACATCCAGATCATTTACATCGTTCTTAATAATATCATTCCTTAAATTTGGTAGTGAATAATAATGATGGTTCTCTTTATATGTTTTACTGTTGGTTTTTTCTTTGTATGCTAATTAATAACACCAGCTCTTGTTTGTGATCATTTAGCATTTTCATTAAATTTAATCATTCTCTTATCTATATTTTGTTTTACACAAGTCGACCCATTTATAGTAAATGGAGTGTTAGATGAACAACCTGAAGACCAAGATGAGCAACAAAACTTCCCTTCATCAATATGCTTCACATCAAGACCAATGAACCATGATCCAACGCTCACATCATCATGAGCATATGCACGAAGTATTGACCTAGCAAGCACAGGATTATACAACTAACGTCAGCTAATTGTAATCGCTGATCATAAAAATATCACAATAAATGGCACAAAAATATATTAAAAGAAAAATTAAAAAGCCAATGCTAACTTGTTTATTGAGATAAACTGAGCCAAAGCTTGAGATACAGCAAATATTTCCCCGGAAGCATGTCGAAAATATCTGTGGGTAGAAACAAGTTCAGTTGGATCAGTAAGTAGGGATGCAAACGAGCCGAGCTGCTCGAGATCGACTTGAGAAAAAGCTCGAAACGAGCTGAGCCTTATTGAGCCCGAGCTGAGCTTGAGCCTAAAATAAAGCTTGCTTGTTTATTGAGCCCGAGCCCGAGCTTGAGCCTGGCATGTGAAGCTCGTCAGGCTCATCGAACCCTAGTGTAATACTATTTTCTATTAATATTTAATAACATTTACCCCTTACATTTAAAGTTGTCTAGTAAACGAGCCGAGCTTATTTAAACTTGTTTACGAGCTGAGCCCGAACCTAAAACTTAAGCTTGTTTAGTAAACGAGCCCGAGACTGAGCTTCACTTATCGAGCTCACGAGCCTAAATGAGTCTATTATTTATATTATTTTTATTTAATATATTAATTAATAGACAATAAACGAGCCGAGTTCGGGCTTGAGAAACTACCAACGAGCCAAGCTCGAACTCACATAAGTAAATCGAGCTCGGGCTCAGGCTTGGGCTCGGCTTGTTTGAAACCCTATAAAACATTGCAGTCTAATATGCAAAACATCACCACCAGTCCACCAGTGATAATATGTTATTGGGAACTTACGATTTTTTATCCCCAAATTTCCACCACTCTGGTTCATACCATCTGTCACTCCTGCAAAATATTAGAGGGGAACAACTAATCAAATTAAACTTTGGATAAAAGTATAAATGCAAACAATAATATGAAAAAAAATCTTTAACTAACGCACGGTTTGGAGAAAACACCACCAGATTTCATACACCCAATATAGGCCCGAGGCTTGTTCACATGGGTTGAAAGAATAGCACCAAGGGCATCTGCATAAAATAATGACAATTCATGCAAGTAGTATCAAGAGCAATTGAATTAGAAGAGACAAACAAACATTTCAATTATAAAGACTCGTTCACTCATACCAATATTTAGATAAATGTCATCATTGACCTTTACATAGAACTCTGCATCCCAGTGTTGTAAGGCGTCAACAAAGAACGACTTGGTTTTTATTGGTTGTTCTAAGGACTCCACGTGATCATTCTGTCAAAGCAATAATGCATGAGAGAAAAAGATTTGTAATATCATTAACATGTCAAATGAATAGCCAAGAATGCCGGATATACGAACGTACAAGAATAAGGAAGTCATTTGTCCTTTTGTTCTCGTTGATGATGTCACTGTCTGAATTATTTCCATGATTCGAGCTGCAAACATGGTCAATGCCAAATTAGATATGATATTATGATTCTAAATCATCGTTTGCTTATGTTAACTACCAAGACAAATACCTTCTGCCTATAACAAATCGTATGATTATGCCTTTTTCTTCTTCCAGTTTTTTTAGAGTTGTTCCTGCATGGAGTGTTTCAAGGTATTTATAAATGGGATATAAATGAAAAATTAGTAAATAACATGAATCACACTCCAAGTTATCATAGAAGCTTCAATCGGCAACTTGGTGGTGTGGTGTGGCTGTAATCGGCAACTAATTAGGTGGCATAAGAACAAACCAACACAAAATTTGTATACATGTTATTCCTACACGATTCCTGTGTGACATTACATCCATATTTTTTTCAACCTTACACATACAAATTAATGACCAATAATTCGAAATTCTAAATTGTAGTGTGGTTTAGTGGCATACATGTAGTTAATATCGGTGATATATCACCGATATATCGTTTATCTGTCCCCATGTAAAATATCGGTCTGAATATCGGTACCGATATTATCGACGATAATGACCGATATTTAACCTATATTTGACCGATACATCACCGATTTTCCTAATATTAGTACCTTTCTTCTTAGTTCTACCATTCGTCTTTATTCTTATTGCTGCTATTAGTGTTTTAAGTCTTAATTGTTAATTGTTAGTGTTTTAAGTCTTAATTAGTTCCTACTTGCTACAATTATTAGTGTTTTGCAAGTTGCAAAAGGTTAATTTGTTAATGGTAGGAGAGTAAAATGAATTGTTAGTGTTAAATTGCTATATATATAAATTCTACATGATATTAAAATTACTGATATCCCACCGCGATAACCTATATCTCAAATATCGGTCCTTGACCAATATCCGATTTTTACGACATTAACTACTTACCACATACTATGAAAGAAGGTTGACTTAAAATAAACAGGAGTTGAGATGAAACTCACAAAAGGAAAGGGAATTCTACCAGTAGGCATCCATGCCTTACGGATCGCATCTCTATTATGTCTACGACCAAATCCCGTAAGAATTCCCACAACCGCAAGAAGCTTCTTCTTTTCACCATCCCCTCTACTTTCCAACTGATTCTTTGGAACAAACCCTTCCTTCTTAGCTTCATCCAGCTCCTTCTGAAGCATATCCATCCTCTTTCGCTGTTCCCTATAAATAAAAACCAATCCATAATTAACAATTCAGTTCAACGGTCAAAACACACTTTCCCTTTAGATCTAGGGTTTCTAAAAGAATCAGAAACTGCTTAAAAATGGAAAAACTAGCCTGCATTCTATAACTTTTAATGTGTCATCAACAGATATAGCAGATTCCCCCTGCATATGCAATCATATATTTAAACAGTAACAGAAAAAACTACAAATTAAGCAAAATAACATAATAGTGTAATACTACTTATACTACCTACCTGACCGGTTCTTCTATCGAGTTCATTAACTAAATAAACCCTAGATTCGGCCTCCTGCCACAATCTATTAAGAGAAATTAGGTTAAATAAGTGTGAATAAGTGAAGAATACACATCATATATTATGAATTACAGTTGAGATACCGGGAGGCAACGAAGAAGGCGGCCATGGTGGCGAACATGGAGAGAATGAGAGATGAGATTCGCCATTGAAAGGCTGAGCGAGAAGAGGATAGCCGGTTGTTGGATCCCCGGCTACGCATTGCTTACTTGATTGATCGATTGATGCGTTGTGTTAGATGATGGATAAGGAGGATATAAGTGGTGAGGATCTGAGTAAGATCGATCGGAATGAGGAGGGTTGATTGGTGTGTGTGTGTGTGTGTCGATCGATGGCTGTTAGTGTTGTCCGTTGATTTGGGAGAAATGCAAAGGATGCTTGATGATGGCAGTTGGTGCGAGAAAGAGACAGAGGAACAACAAACTGATGTCGAGCTGGTTTAGTGGTCACACTTTTTTATTTTTATTTTTTTCTTTTAACGGCAAAAACTCTTAGATAGAACTAGAAGATAGTCATTCACGAGCCGATCCGAACCGAGTGGACCTTTGTTCGTGCTTGACTCGTTTACAACCGAGCGAAATTCAAACTAGCATATTCGAGCGTGTAATTTTCCGAGCGAGCGGCGAGCGAGAAGCGAGCGATGAGTAATTTGGACAACCATAGATTTAGCATGTTTCCTTCGATGTCTCCGCTATCGGGTCACGACTAAGGTCCAATTGTCCGATGATGACACTAAGAATGAGGTCGGATCGTCCGAGGAAGAGGCTCTGGTTGAGGCAGGTGAGGCGATGAATATACAACAAAGAACAATTGTCGCATTGTGGCGTATGGTGAGAGCCAGAGACGACTGACGATTGATGAGAGAAAGATGTCATATATTGTCGCTTCACGATTTAGAGTTTTAGTTTTAAATTTGGTATTAAATTTTTTATTGGTTTGATTGGGCTAGTATGGATAAATATAATTGTATATTTGAGTATAGTGGTCCAAATCTAATAGAGCGGTTATAGAATATAAATATACATGTAATTTGTGTGTGCATATATTATTATATATGTAATATATTAATAAAAATTAATTCGAGCCGAACGGACCTTTGCTCATGCTTGGCTCGTTTGCAAACTGAACCAAACCGAGCGAGCATATTCCGAGCGATCGGCGAGCGAGCGATGAGCGACGAGCGCGATTTGAACAACCCTACATCTAAGGTGAAGGAGAGAAGCAAACAAACAGTATAGATGGAGGAGAGATAAGAGAGGAATGTATTTAGTGACGAATCTATATGTGAAGAATTAGGCGTTTTGCGATGAGAGGAGAGCGAAGATACGTTGGTACGTGCGAAGTCCGTGATCTCATCAGTTTTTCGCTGAAAAAAATCAGCTCTATAAGTGTCGGAGTTCCATGCCATTTATTGTACTCTAAATGTTCCTTATAAAAACTTGATGTTCATTTTTAAATTAGAGTTATAATTATAATTATAATTATAGTTTAGAAAGAAAAGAAAATGTTTGACAAAGTTAACTTTAGTTATAGGGAACTACTAATGATGGTCTGATGTACGTGAAAACAAGGTTAGATTACAGATTTCTTGCTTGTTTAATTGGGTTTTCATAAACAATTTATTTAAGAAAATACAATGTATTAGCAATGAAGAAAATTACATTATATGTTTAACTAGGTTAATGCCCGCGTAATACGCGGGCTTCAACCAAAACTATATTATTTACTTTGAAATGAAATGTTCTGTACAAACACATACATCGGAAGAAAAAAAACAGAAAACTATTCAAATGCTTGAAGGCTGATAACATGCTTAGGTGAGCACTACAGCATAATCAGCATTAGCTCTCCTTAGTTCACCAGCAAGCTTGCCTCCATCCTTCAAACTGAAAAAAAGAAAACTAAAAACAAAAAACAAAAGAAAAAAGAAAAAAAAACCTAGGGTCTTATAAGTTATCAACCATTTACAACAATACAAAGACTTCTATTTTGTATGTCCAATATGAGCCCTAACAATCTACTTCTATTTGATGATGACAAAACATAAATTTAACGAAAACGGTAACACAAAGACCACACACTCCCCTGCCAAGATCACTAACTTTGAAAACTTCATTTTTTTTATATTAAATCAAACATAGATTTGGGAGTCTTAAAGGTAATCAGACAACATTACCAGTGTTCATATCTACCTCCTATCAGTTACACTCAATGGTTCCGGAACAGTCACCGGAACCCTAGTCGTCATCATCGAAGGGCGTCGTTGGGGTTCGCGTTCGTCACCATGGCCTAAAGCACATACAATCAAACATATACCAAAAATAATAATAACCCATATGCAAATTGACCAAAAAAGATGAATTTAAATACCTTTTTTTTGAAGTTGGGTCGACTTTAAACTTGTAGACCGCAAGGAAACGGTGGTTGTCGACGAATCATCGGAGAAATGGCCCTCATCATCTTCGCCTTTTATGAGTAAAAGATGGCATCTTTCGCCTTTTCTTTACTGTAAATTTACGAAATTAAACACATTCAACAACAACAAAAAAAATCAAAATTGTTATTGAATTATTAAAGGATTATATTTACCTTTCCAAACAACAGATAGTGTCTATCGTCAAAGGTCGCGCGTTGCGGCGGCGACACTCTAGTTATTCATAGTTGGCGGCACGCTATATGATTAGCTAATAATGTGTGTATCGACGAATCCGATCTATCTCAATGTAACTTTTATATAAGCACTCTGGTTACAAAAAAAAAGGGAAAAAGACCCAAGTAAAAAACAAAAGAAATGAAAAACCAATTATGTAGGAAACAGTACTCGAACATTGGAAGTTCTGGAAGCACAAATTAGGGCAGACCACCACGCCACTCTTTATCTTGTCAATGACTTCACCATAGATGTATATATAAATATAACTGGTCGGTGGCACTTGATGTGATAGCCACCGACCATAGTTTTTAAGATAGTAATATAATTTGATATTAGTCTTTAGACAAAAGAGTTCAATGTTTTTGAATTCCCTTTCTATATCTAGTTTAAACACTACACTTCTATTAACATACACATGCCAATGTGTATGTTAATATCTAAGTTTCAGAGGAGTATTTTTGAACTAATGAAGGTGGCTTCCATGATAGTAAGCACTCTAGTTTCATTTAGTAGTATGTCCACTATTTTGTATAATAAATATGACCTAGTTTCCTTAATAATATAACTATACCTAATCAACAAAAAGTAACTCGATTAAGTTCACTAAAGGGTAAATGAGTCAACAAAATCAGTTTTAAAACATAAAACAAAGGAAAGAGTCATCTCCTTATTAAGAACTTTATTATTACAAATAAAGTATTATTTTAATGAATTTCACTTATTTATTCAAAGTACCAGGTTTGCTTGCGGCTTGAATCATGATCCTTGAAGCTCTAAAATAGGCTGAATTGCTACCATTAGTCCTCCTTGTTCAACTCCAGGGTTGTTTATTCACCTGAAACACAAGAAGAGTTTGAACTACTTATATATAAATTTTGAAATGCTACACTTATTAAGAAAATGCATGTATATTAGTACAGATGGAAACTCAGACCTTTGTAACAAACGGATCAATTTGGGTTGTGTTTGATCTCAATCGGGTTAAATAGAAAAGGCTAAAGAGAACAGGTCAAAACCAGCTCAGAGTATGTTTTTAAAGCATATAATCCTAAATTTGTAAACCATTTTATTTAAAGATTCAGATTATAATCATAACCATATTATTTTTGTAACCAAAGTTGGCGCTTACGTAGCCCGTTCCGACCTATACAAAAAACAACCCATTTCAACCTGTTACCCTTACCACTCCCTGCATATTAGCATCATACCCTGCTGCGGGACCGTCGTGGAATTTGGTTCATGCTGAGCTTGCAGAAGTTATCACGTTATGTATGGAAATGTGGCAAAATAAATTAAATAGCATAAAAGGTAACAATTAACAGCATCCAATTAAATATCTCAAGAAATCGCCTGGATCGCTAGGCAGAATAGCCCATCCTGGTTGAAAATTAGCAGTGATATAACCAAGAAGAACACCAAATTGATCACCATCCCATCTAGAACCCAAGATAGGCTCACTCAGCATGTTGATGTTCACACTGTTAGCATAGTATTGTTGTCCTCATACTGGTCCCCATGTACCAGCATAAAGATGAAAACAAACGAATTCATATACAACCGTTATTAGAGATTCAAGATTTTGGGGTTTCAAAATTGTCAAACACCAAGAACGAATCATTCTTCAAGTGCTACGCATGTACCTGAATTAGATCCTTCAACAAATTCAGAGCCTTTGAGAACATATTCATTGCCATTAGCAAGAACAATTAGGTCATCTTCCCAAAGATGATGCCAAACAAACCCATTTTTTAGCTCCTGCGGAATATATATAGAAAAATAGTGATTAAACCAGTAACTACAAATCAAATGTAACGTTCATTACAAAAAAAGGTAACCTCTTGCAAGACCAGGAGTACATTGAAGCCATGTCATTTCCACTAAGAACATTAAGCTTTTCAATCACATCTGCAATAACAGTTTCCAAAATCAAAATTAGTGGTTAACTATCTCATCAAAACTCACAATGTTGGATTCATTTGCAAAATAATCTGTATTATGTATACCTCTTAAAAATACATTATGGTGATGCGAGAGCAACCTCGATGAAGTGTGGATGTTCAAACTGTCAATTCTTACAGACCTTTCGCCTCTTCTGCTGCCACTCCGGCTCCATTTCCTACACCGGCTATGATTGCCGCTGCTGTTATTCAGGAGACCTTTCACACAGACATTTCATCGAGCACCTTGTATGCAAACTTTTAAAGACAATGAAAATCAACATATTCAAATGAAAAACCCTAATACACAAAACATATATACTGTAACGCCCCAAAAAAAAATTTAATTATGTACATTGCCACGGTTTGTTATAAGAAATAACTAGGAATGTGAACTTAGTGAGAATGTGAACTTAGTGAGAATGTGAATTAGAACTTTATTAACTAGGTTGAGTAAGTTATAAGCCATTTAAATTAAGTGTGCATACTTGAGGGGGGGAAATGTAAATAAGAGAAGTTAAGTGATTAAAAGAACAAGTAACACAAACACACACACATATGCGTGTGTTTATGTCGCCAGGAGCAAGCACAGGATGAAAACCCCTTCTTTGTTCACTAAATTGCACAAATTGAGGCCCTAATCAAGACAATTACTCTTGCATGTTGGTAGATTCTTGATCATCTAGGTCCATTAAAGCATAAGGTAACAAGAATTTCATGTTTTTGGTGACTATGAATGTATAGAGTTTCAAGAATTCAGTGAATCTATATGAGAAGTTGCATGATGATGATTAATTGCATCACTTAGAACACGAATTACACTTGTATTTGGATGAATTGATGTTGAGCATAAAAAACCCCACTTATGATAGAATGGTAGTGATATGTGACATGAAATTTTGATGTAGATTAGTATAATGATGTTGTATGATGATGTTATTAACAAGATGATGTTATGTGGAATCGAATTAGGGTAAAGGTTGTATGAGATTTGATTGAATTTGATGATATTGATGTTATTGTCATGAACTAGTCATGTTATGCATACAATACTTGTACCTTATGTTTATCTAATGGCATGCACACCAAGTGTTTGTCAAAATGCTTGAATGAGTTGATCATGTGTTGTTGATTGCTAAATGGCTAGAATAGAGAGTTAGTTAGTTGTTAAATTGAAGCTATTGATAATGGAATGGAAAGAAAGACATGAGACTAAGTATGTAATTATGGATTGTAGGAATTAAGGAGGAAAGCTCAAGCCGTTCCGAGTCTCAAACGAAGAACGATAAAGGTAAGTTCTTGCTTACAAATAAAATTAGCATGTATTGATGTAAAATGTTATTATTTTATATTCGAATTTGTTTACTTGTAACGAGTTGGTGTAAGTCGAATACATGATATGAAGAGGTGTTGAATGAGTTAAAAGGAATGATGTGTTATGTTGAAAAGTTCATGTTTGGATGAAAGTTTCTTTAAAAAAAAGGCTTTTCTCGTAATTGAAAAGTAATTTGATGTCGTATAAATTTCTTAATTAAGACGTCTAATGAGTTGGTTGAATGTAGGTAAAGCGACGTGATGGATGGTGCTACTTGGATCGAACACACACTTGTGATGCACGCTTCCGCAAAGCTACTAGTTGTGATCTAAACTATAGTTAAATGTTTTTGTCTAAAACGGGTCTTTTGTATGTAACTTAACCCGGTAGTTGTTTGATGTTAAACTTGTGGTTAAAGGATTTTAATAGTTTGCTAGATGTTGGTTTATAAACTTTTTGTACAATCTTGTTAGTAGCAAGAAGCTAAATGCAGAATTTTCTTTATAAATTATTCGACCCGTTGAAAGTTTTAGTAAATGAAAATTTGTTAGTCTCTTTGAAAGTTTGGGTCTTACAAGTTGGTATTAGAGCATAGGTTTGAGGGATTCGAGCGTGCTCGAACTCAAACCGAAAGCTCTAGTGAAGGTGTGTTCGTTCCAAGGCGCCACGCAAGTAAGTGAATTAAGGATTTCGAGTTATGCTTTTAGATAGAAACGGGAATGGGTTATGGTTAAATTACAAGTATAACCTGGGTTGGGACATTATGGGATGCCATAGAAGGTTTCGGGACTACCCAGGACCATCTCGGGTTGGAAAAAGGACTTGGGAATAAAGATTTTGTTTAAACAGCGTCTGCGCACCAGAGAGCCCGTCGCCGACGGCATGAGAGCCCGTCGCCGACGGCATCTTCTTCTCTGACGCCTTAACCTACTGCCTACGGGTAACTTTCAGCGACGGGGTTTTCCCGAGCCCGTCGGCGACGGCCCCTTATGCCGTCGGCGACGGGTCCCCCTTGACCAATTTTGCTGAATTATTTGTTATTTACGATAAGGTCCCTAATTCAATTCTAGCATTCGTCAAACACTAAGAACCCTCCAAATGGACTATGAAACTAGGAGTTTCAAGATAACCATCATGTTTTAATGATGAATGCATGAGAAGATATGTACACGAACGAATGAAATAAGTAATACAACTAGAATGTTTATAAAGAAAGATTGGATGAGTTTATGACTTATGAGAATGAATTATTAAAATGCTGATTGACGAGTAGAAGGATGGGAAGAATGAATGTAAAAATGTTTAACATAAATGTTTATTTGTAGATGGCAAATGGAGGAAACCCGGATACCACGGAACGAATAACTCGAGATGAGTTAAATAAGGTAATTTCGGATGAAGTAACGAAGGCGTTTGATGCAAATGTTTCGAAGCTAGCGCAAGAAGTGGAAAGTCAAGTATTAAGCACGGTGGAGACTATGATAACAAGTAAGATAGATGAGTTGAAAGAAATGTTAACCGGGATTCAAAGCAAGAAGGAAGCACGACGGTGCACCTACAAGGATTTCATGGCATGTAAGCCTACAACTTATAATGGGGAAATTGATCCCATCGAATGCCAAAGATGGATAGCTAACATGGAAGGGGTGTTCATTCGAAGTCATTGTGACAAGGAAGATCAAGTCATGTTTGCCACGGGGCAACTCTTACGAAGGGCTAAAGATTGGTGGGACTCGTATAGTAAGGAGATCGGAGAGAATCGAGTTCAAACTTTGACTTGGCAAGAATTCAAACAACCTTTTATCAAGTACCATTGTCCACAATCAGCTGTGGATCGAATCCAAGAAGACTTTCTCCGACTCCGACAAAGGGATGAATCAGTCAATGAGATCACGAACACTTTCCTTGATCAATTGAAGTTTTGTGAAGAAATAGTTGGAACGGAGAGGAAGAAGATCATCCGTTACCATGGCATGCTTAAGGCTGAAATTCGGGAGTTCATAACTCCTTCTAAATGCGAAACTTTGGACGAGATCATTGATCTAGCAAGGGATAGGGAAATTGAGATAAAGAGGCAAGATGAACGTGGGGAGAAAAGGCAAGCCGAGAAGGGGTCAACACAAGGCTCTTCCAAGAAACCGAAAACGCATGATCAAGGAAAGAAAGAAGCTTCCAAAGGAGGGTTTCCACGATGTAAGACATGTGGAAAACCCCATTCGGGTGAATGTTTATTGGGAAGGAAGGGGTGTTACAATTGCGGACAAGAAGGGCATCCGTACTATAACTGTCCGAATCCCAAGAGGGTGTGCTACAATTGTAACGAATCGGGCCATGTGAAAGCTGAATGTCCAAAGCTCAAACAAGGGGTGAAGAAAGAAGGAAAGAAAGAAGAACCTGCAAAAGCTAAGGGAAGAATGTTCCAAATCTCCACGGAAGAAGCAAGGGCTCACCCGAATGTGGTCTCAGGTATCTATATGATAAACTCTATACCCACATATATATTATTCGATACCGGAGCTAGTAGATCATTCGTTTCTAGTGAGTTTGCACGTTCCCATTTATTCACGATAGAAAGAATGTGTGCACCTCTCGAAGTAGAAATTGCCGATTGTAAGAGTTACCTTTTGCACGAAATATGTAGAGGTTGTAGAATCACTATAGATGATGAAGATTTTGATATTGATTTGATTCCCATGGTTTTAGGGGAATTTAAAGTAGTGGTAGGTATGGATTGGTTATCCCGTTATCGCGCGGAAATTTTATGTGAAAACAAAATTATTCATGTGACATCTCCTAAAGGGAAACGAGTAACCATTCATGGGGAAAGGGAAGTAGGGGCAAAATTTTGTACTATCTTAGAAGCAGTTAAGTACGTGAAGAATGGAAGTAAAGCATTTTTAGCCTATGTTGTCGATACAAAACTAGGTGCCCTAAGAATTGAAGATACTAGGATAGTGAATGAATACTCGGATGTGTTTCCGGATGAATTGCCGGGGCTTCCTCCCGAGCGGGAAGTCGAATTCCGTATAGAGTTGGTACCAAATGCCAAACCGGTAGCCAAAGCCCCTTACCGGTTGGCACCCGCGGAGGTACGGGAATTGATGGCTCAATTGCAAGAACTTCTTGACAAAGGTTTCATACGCCCTAGCGTATCCCCGTGGGGAGCGCCTGTTTTGTTTGTTAGAAAGAAAGATGGGTCGATGAGAATGTGCATCGACTATCGTGAGCTCAACAAACTCACGGTAAAGAACCGATATCCCCTCCCGAGAATAGATGATCTTTTTGATCAATTACAAGGGGCGAGTTGGTTCTCAAAAATTGACTTGCGATCAGGTTACCATCAAGTACGAGTAAGGGAAGAAGACGTACCTAAGACCGCGTTCAGGACCCGATACGGACATTATGAATTTTTAGTAATGTCATTTGGGCTAACTAACGCCCCGGCTGCTTTTATGGATCTAATGAATAGAGTATGCCGAAATATGCTAGATCAATTCGTCATAGTATTCATTGATGACATTCTAGTATACTCTCGTAGTGAGTCTGAACATGCGAGTCATTTACGTAAGGTACTCGAGACGCTTAGAAAGGAAAAGTTATATGCAAAATTTTCTAAATGTGCGTTTTGGCTCAGGGAGGTGCAGTTTTTAGGTCATGTAATTAATGAGAAAGGAATTTTGGTGGATCCTTCTAAGGTATAAGCTGTGATAAAATGGGTACCCCCAAAGAATGTTAATGAAGTAAGAAGTTTCCTCGGGTTAGCCGGCTATTATCGGAGATTCATCCAAGATTTCTCTAAAATAGCCCTCCCTTTAACCAAGTTGACGAAGAAGGAAGAAAAGTTTGAATGGGGCAATGATCAACAGAAGGCTTTTCGAATATTAAAAGAAAAATTGTCAAACTCTCCCGTTTTAACGCTGCTAGAAGGAACAGAAGACTTAGTGGTTTATGCGGACGCATCTCATCAAGGGTTGGGTTGTGTCTTGATGCAACGAGGCAAGGTTATTGCCTACGCTTCAAGACAACTTAAGCAGCATGAAATTAACTATCCAACCCACGATTTAGAATTGGCCGCGGTAGTGTTTGCCTTAAAAATCTGGAGGCATTATTTGTTTGGAATAAAGTGTACAATTTATTCAGACCACAAAAGCCTTAAATACTTCTTTGAACAGAAAGATCTCAATATGAGGCAACGAAGGTGGCTAGAATTGATCAAAGATTACGACTGCGACATTCTTTACCATCCGGGAAAAGCTAATGTTGTGGTGGATGCACTAAGCCGGAAAGAATACCCACCACCCATTCGAGTGAAATCGATGAGAATGATAGTTACACCGAACCTTCTTGAAACAATACGGAAGGCGCAAGACGAATCCTTGAATAAAGGTGATCCGAAAGGTGAAAGAACGAAAGGGTTTGAAAATAAACTTGAGGCAAACGCGAGCGGGATAAGAACGAGGTTTGGGCGAGTGTGGATACCACGTTATTGTGAAGTAAAGACCTTGTTATTGGAGGAAGCACATAAATCCCGTTACTCGGTCCATCCGGGAGCCACTAAAATGTATCAAGATTTGAAGGAAAACTATTGGTGGCCGGGAATGAAACGTGATATTGTTAAGTATGTATCTAAATGCTTGACATGTTCCCAAGTAAAGGCGGAACATCAAAAACCCTACGGAAAATTGCAACCTTTAGAAATCCCGGTATGGAAATGGGAAGATATAACCATGGATCTTGTGACTAAACTTCCTAGAACGAGAAAAGGGCATGACGCAATATGGGTCGTTGTTGACCGACTTACCAAAAACGCCCATTTTCTACCTATACGGGAGACTTATTCCTCAAAAAGATTGGCGGAAATTTATGTAGATGAAATCATTTCTCGCCATGGTGTGCCTGTCTCTATTGTGTCAGATCGGGACACGCGATTTACCTCCCGCTACTGGCAGAAATTTCACGAAGAAATGGGCACACAATTGCATATAAGTACCGCGTATCATCCACAAACGGATGGTTAATCCGAAAGGACCATCCAAACTCTTGTGGATATGTTGAGAGCATGCGTTATGGATTTCGGGGGAAATTGGGATGAACATTTGCCATTAGTGGAATTCTCGTATAACAACAGCTACCAAAGTAGCATAAAAATGGTGCCGTATGAAATGTTGTATGGGAGAAAGTGTAGAACCCCTGTCTGTTGGGGAGAAGTGGGACAAAGAGAACTCGCTCCTAAGGATGTAGTAGCTATAACTAATGAAAAGATTGACATGGTACGGGCTCGATTAAAAGCGGCGCAAGACCGACAAAAGTCATATGCAGATAAAAAGAAGCGGCATATTGAGTTCCAAGTGGGGGATCGAGTGTTCTTGAAGGTATCTCCATGGAAAGGCATAATTAGATTCCGTAAACGAGGAAAGTTGGGTCCCCGATATATCAGACCATTCAATATTTTAGCTCGAGTGGGAAAAGTAGCTTACCGGTTAGAATTGCCTTCAACATTAGAAGGGATCCACAACACTTTCCATGTGTCACAATTACGAAGGTGTTTTGCGGATGTAACGGCTCACGTGCCTCACGAAGACATCGAGGTAGATGAGAGAATGAACTACATAGAAAGACCAGTAGCTATAAAGGATACCAAGGTGAAGACTCTTCGCAACAAGGAAATCAAGCAAGTGTTAGTTCAATGGCAACATAGAAAGCGATCGGATCTCACATGGGAACCGGAGGATGAAATGAGGAAGTTCTACCCGTTCTTATTCGGTACGTAAATCAGGTTTCGGGGACGAAACCTTCTTTAAGGGGGATGGACTTGTAACGCCCAAAAAAAAATTAATTATGTACATTGCCACGGTATGTTATAAGAAATAACTAGGAATGTGAACTTAGTGAGAATGTGAATTAGAACTTTATTAACTAGGTTGAGTAAGTTATGAGCCATTTAAATTAAGTGTGCATACTTAAGGGGGGGGGATGTAAATAAGAGAAGTTAAGTGATTAAAAGAACAAGTAACACAAACACACACACATATGCGTGTGTTTATGTCGCCAGGAGCAAGCTCAGGATGAAAACCCCTTCTTTGTTCACTAAATTGCACAAATTGAGGCCCTAATAAAGACAATTACTCTTGCATGTTGGTAGATTCTTGATCATCTAGGTCCATTAAAGCATAAAGTAACAAGAATTTCATGTTTTTGGTGACTATGAATGTATAGAGTTTCAAGAATTCAGTGAATCTATATGAGAAGCTGCATGATGATGATTAATTGCATCACTTAGAACACGAATTACACTTGTATTTGGATGAATTGATGTTGAGCATAAAAAACCCCACTTATGATAGAATGGTAGTGATATGTGACATGAAATTTTGATGTAGATTAGTATAATGATGTTGTATGATGATGTTATTAACAAGATGATGTTATGTGGAATCGAATTAGGGTAAAGGTTGTATGAGATTTGATTGAATTTGATGATATTGATGTTATTGTCATGAACTAGTCATGTTATGCATACAATACTTGTACCTTATGTTTATCTAATGGCATGCACACCAAGTGTTTGTCAAAATGCTTGAATGAGTTGATCATGTGTTGTTGATTGCTAAATGGCTAGAATAGAGAGTTAGTTAGTTGTTAAATTGAAGCTATTGATAATGGAATGGAAAGAAAGACATGAGACTAAGTATGTAATTATGGATTGTAGGAATTAAGGAGGAAAGCTCAAGTCGTTCCGAGTCTCAAACGAAGAACGATAAAGGTAAGTTCTTGCTTACAAATAAAATTAGCATGTATTGATGTAAAATGTTATTATTTTATATTCGAATTTGTTTACTTGTAACGAGTTGGTGTAAGTCGAATACATGATATGAAGAGGTGTTGAATGAGTTAAAAGGAATGATGTGTTATGTTGAAAAGTTCATGTTTGGATGAAAGTTTCTTTAAAAAAAGGCTTTTCTCGTAATTGAAAAGTAATTTGATGTCGTATAAATTTCTTAATTAAGACGTCTAATGAGTTGGTTGAATGTAGGTAAAGCGACGTGATGGATGGTGCTACTTGGATCGAACACACACTTGTGATGCACGCTTCCGCAAAGCTACTAGTTGTGATCTAAACTATAGTTAAATGTTTTTGTCTAAAACGGGTCTTTTGTATGTAACTTAACCCGGTAGTTGTTTGATGTTAAACTTGTGGTTAAAGGATTTTAATAGTTTGCTAGATGTTGGTTTATAAACTTTTTGTACAATCTTGTTAGTAGCAAGAAGCTAAATGCAGAATTTTCTTTATAAATTATTCGACCCGTTTGAAAGTTTTAGTAAATGAAAATTTGTTAGTCTCTTTGAAAGTTTGGGTCTTACATATACACCAACTGTTCGATCAATAAGATGATGAAGAAGATATCGGAATCTTTACCGTTCAAAGAAACCC